>OW388276.2:2602789-3894183 GCA_936450705.2 Protodeltote pygarga
CTACCGCTACCCTACCCTACCCTACAGTACCCATACCCTACCCTACACTACACCTACCTTACCCTACCCTACACTACACCTACCTTACCCTACTCTACCCTACCCCTTTTTCTCACCTTTGAAACCTTCCCTGGACTCCACAAATAATTCAAGACCAAAATTAGCCAAATCGGTCCAGCCGTTCTTGAGTTATAAAATAAAAAAGTGGCATTGATTTTTATATAAATATAGATTATTATCAGCGAGATTGATTAGCGTATTTGGTAGTGAATGAACGTTGCACTCCATCAAGCTGAAGACATGAGAAAGTGGAGGAACGTCAGCGTTATCAAAAGTGTACTTGGAAAAAGTCACAATCCTCTGAGGGACCGACAGAAGAGGGAGAGAGATGTGGTAGTGAGTAGTATGCTTATATTGAGCTTCGGGTCAAAACCGTAAGAGGTAAAACCGACTATACAATTTTGACCCGGGTGTTTGAATATGAATTAATTCCATTTTAGTATTCTTACAGGCGCAACATTAATTATAAAATGAGTAGGTACTAGACAAGAATAGGACCTGGATATCACGAGAAAAGCCGTTGAAACTGAATTTGTATTTGTGTCTGGGGCAATACCGCTTAATATACGATATTATCCATGTGTCGGGGCATAAACGCACTTACCTCATAAATATCTAGTCCATTATATTTGCGTTGGATAGCCCGATCATTAAAGAAGGTTTAGGTCGCTAGCTTCTAAATTTTTTGCGAAAAACCTAACTTCAGAACGTACAGCGGACATAGAACACAAAGCGTAGGCTTGAATATTAAAAAAATATTTAAAAAACTCACCGTGCTCCTTCTCGTAGTACTGCCTGAACTGTTGCAAGGCGGGGTCGTACTTGACTTCATCTGGCAGCCCAAGCCACAGCTGAACCGCCCCCTCAGTTAGTTCCGTCGACACCAAAGAGTACTGGCTTCGAGACAACTCCTCACTTGTCCTGGGGACACGCCAGCCTATTACTGTTTTAACCAATTTCTCCATTGTAGAGAATAATCAGGAGTTTTCAAAGTTTCATTAGTCTGATTTCATTTCAACACACTGCACTGAGATTTAAGGTTATGAAAGTTGTGACCACACGGTTGTGACAGGTTGGGTTTTTTTTAGTAGAAGTTTGAGTGTTGGTTGTTTCGTAGACTGCCAGATTGAAAACTTTTTTCTCATTTTTCTTAAGTATCTACGCCTAAGATCTACGTTGTCTATATCGTTATTTATTTACTTCAAATCTTATCTTATCTTATGTAGGTGTGTTTTATGGAGTTTTAGCCAGTCCCACTTGTGAAGCGGCAAAAATATTATATTCTTTTATTATAGTCCCAAAAACTTAAATTATTGATGAAGAATTTTATATTAGTACGATGGGATTTACATAGTCGCAAATGCGTACTTAAATCCTTTAAATAAATAAAGATACTTAAAAAAAACACTTCTCATCATCTGCCTAGCCTTTTCCCAACTATGTTGGGGTCGGCTTCCTGTCTTACCAGATGCAGCTAATTACCAGTGCTTTACATGGAGCAACTGCCTATCAGACCTCCACAATCCAGATACTGGGTTACACGATACCCCTTGGTAAGACTGGTTGTCAGACTTTCGGGCTTCTGACTACCCGTAACGACTGTCAAAGATCTACAATTGACAGCCGGGGCCAACAGCTTAACGTGCTATCCGAGGCACGGAGTAATAATTAATTTATAAAACGCACATAACTTACGAAAAGTCAAAGGTGCGTGCCTTGGGTTCGAACCCGAGACTTCTGACTTGCTAGTCAACGGTCACCACCACTAGGTTATCACGATTCTTAAACAAAAACACTTCTAATCTTTGAAAAAGAACTAATATAGTTATGAAATCGCGAAAAAAAGCAGAGAATAATATGATGAGGTATCACTTTGATTAGATATTTATAACAACAATCATCAAAACATCTAATCCATTACACAAAAACACTGCTTAAAAAGATTTTTGCAATTAAGAGCAATATTTGCTTTCCTCTTTCTTTCTTTCTTTATCGTGTGATTGATGAACAACCTTTTGTCAGAGTTTAAACCTCCTATAGGCCTCTGACATGGCTTTACATACCATTGAAAAATATCTCAGGTGTGTTTCCTTACGATGTTTTGCTTCACCGTTTTAGCAAGTGATAATTAATTTCTAATACGCACATGAATCCGAAAAGTCAGAGGTGCCTGGGTTTTGAACCTACGACCCTTTGACTTGGTAGTCAAACAGTCATTAGGCTATCATGGAGCTATTGATAAACTTACTCAGAGATGACAGTGATGGCGTCAGTCTCCATCAATTCAAACATGATGAAACCACTTTTGTCTATATTTCAAATATCTAGTTAAGGTATGGTTCTCTTAGCGATTTGTAATCGCACATTGGTGCTGATTCTCTTGTACATCCCGCTAAACTAATTTTTAGTCTAACTATATCTCTTTTTAATAAACACAGAAAAAGGACAGCAAATTGAACTATCAAATTAGAGCTGTCAAATTAGTCTACGTCCTTGCAATCGATGTGAAATTATACGAGACTTTATGACATGCCGACTAAATTCTCGTGGATGTCACGCAAATGGACTAGTTTGACAGCTATAAAAATCTTCTACCCTTTTCTAATGATCTCTGTTGGAAAGAGAGATAGTCAGTCTGAGTTTAGAGCGTGTGCAAGAGAATTAGCACCAATGTTTTGCGAAAACATATTGCTTTGTCAGCAATGATGTTTACAATAGAAGGTCGGGTCTAATGATGGATGGACTTTTTGCGGCATTTTTTATTTATTTGATAGTTCAACAATTGGAACTTAAATTAGTTAATCAGTTAGTATACAATTATACAATTTGTTTACGTTAACACTACATTCAAAAGCTTTAGTTTACATTTTGTTTTACTTTAATATAATTTTGTAAAATGTAATATTGGTGTACCTACATTATAAGCATTTAGCTCTGAAGGAGGCTGTTTTTTTGAACTAATGTATTAAAATCCAGGATGCTTGCCTTGAGTTTGAACCTGACACTTCTGACTAGACAGTCAACGGTCACACCATTCAAAATCTATCACAGCAATATTTATTATGTTAGAGAATATTTTTAGTAAGAACTTAGTCGCAAGAACGACAGTATCGCAATAATAGAACCACACCTTAACCCGCTGTCACACAAACACGGTTAACAAGCGGAAAGCTGTCAGACGTGATCGTAAATGAGCCGAAGAGAAAAGTCGCCGAAGTAAATGTACAGTCAGTAACAAAATATTATTTATTTGGAGTCGTGATAGCCTAGTGGTGGTGACCGTTGACTGGCAAGTCAGTGACCTCGGGTTCGAACCCAAGGCGCGCGCCTTTTCGTAAGTTATGTGCGTTTTATAAATTAATTATCATTTACTCCGTGCCTCGGAAAGCACGTAAAGCTGTTGGCCCTGCGCCTGATCTCTCTCCGATTGTGTCGGAAGGCCGCCCCATCGGACTATGAGAGTGAGGGAATAGAGAGTGCACCTGTGTTTGCGCACACACTTGTGCACTATAATATCTCCTGCGTAATTGGCTAGTCTCCGTTGAGATTGGCCGCTGTGACCGAAATTCGGTCAGGAGAATATTATTATTTATTTATTTTGATATTTTGACTAATTTGATATTTGGTATAGAACTATAAGACTGCCTTGTTGGTCTAGTGGTAACAAGCGCGACTGCTGAGTACGAGGTCCTGGGTTCGATCCCCGGGTCGAGCAAAGCGTTATTGGGTTTTTTCCATTAGGAAATTCTCAGTAGCAGCACAGAGTCTGGAATTGTACCCGGTTAATGGCAATAGGCTCGCCCCCTATTACATGGGACTTATAACATAGCCAGCAAAACGTGTGTGTACTGCACACCTCTGCCTACCCTCTCTGGGGAATACAGGCGTAAATCTATAAAAAAAAAATACTCGGTGTAAGGGAAACGCTTCCGAAAACGAAGACAGCGTATAGTGCTGGTGATAACTGTTACCAAAAAAAAAAACTTAAATAATTTTGTCGTGGTGGCGCATTGGTTACGGACCCGCTTTGCAAGCGAGTGGGTGTGGGTTCGAACCTGGCATGTACCAATGTGACTTTTTCAATGTCATGTGTACTTTCTTAGATATTCTAAGACACCACTGACTAACGGTGAAGGAAAACATCGTAAGGAAACCTGGACTTAATAGTCTGAAATTGCCAACACGCAGTGAGCTAGCGCGGTGATTAATGCTCAATCCTTCTCTGTACGAGAAGAGGCCTTTGCCCTACATAGGGACAGTTACAGGCTAATTTATTTATATTTTATAATTTTGAGCCCGACTGTACTAAAATTTCTCGTAAACCCGTGTCAAAAATGATCAGATAAGGCTGATTACACACCTCGCGACTAATCACAGCTTGAACTTTACCCTAACGATTTTTAAATATGATTTTAATTATATCGTAGAGCTAACATTTGATTGCTATATAAATATAACAATCTTACACGAATAAGAGCAGGTTACGAATAGCTTAGTGGCAAACGACTGGGGGCTTTATCCAGTAGGTAGCGGGTACAAATCCTGATCGTAATCGATTTTTTATTACTATATTTTTTTTTAAATTAAAAGCTTGAGCGCATTTGACTGGATCTCACCTGATGGGAAGTGACGATGCAGTCTAAGATGGTACACACGAACTCAAGTAATGCCTATTCACTCTTGCCTTGAATACTCCTAGATTATAAGAATCGGGAAAAACTGACGCCGGCAATGAGTTCCACTCCTTCGCTGTCCGCATAATGAAAGAGGAAGCAAAACGCTTCGTGCGGATAATCGGAATATCCACAACAAAAGGATGGTACCCAAGCCTGCATATAACAATTTTGAACTTTGGTGTTCGTACGGCATAAAGTGCATATATTCGAGAATCATCATCTCCCTGCCCTTTTCCCAATTTATTTCGGGTCGGTGCAGTATGTCCTCTTTCTTCACACATCTCTATCACCAGTCATCTCAGTAGTCACTTCCTTTCTCGCCGTATCATCCTTTACACAATCCATCCATCTCTTCCTAGGTCTGCCTCTTTTCTTGTATCCATCTACAACCAATCTTAATACTCTTAAATGCGTAGATTCGAGAGTATATTCTTCACTAAAAAAAATTGAGGTTGTCTGTGCCGAGGATTTTTAATGGTATTTTCGATTTGTCATCTCTGACTTTTCGAATTCATGTGCGTTTAAGAAATTAGTTATCACCTGCTAAAACGGTGAAGGAAAACTTTGTGAGGAAACCAGCACACCTGAGAGATTTTTCAACACATAAGTAGAAACTGATAAAGGAGGTCTCAACACATCAGTCTCAACGTTTTCATTTTTATTACATGCAATCTTCTTTTATTCGGGTATCTTGTATGTATATCTATCTTATAAAAATGAATTGCTGTTCGTTAGTCTCGCTAAAACTCGAGAAAGGCTTGACCGATTTGAATAATTTTGGTTTTGAAATATGTGTGAAAGTCCAGGGAAGGTTTAAAGGTGAGAAAAAGGGGTAGTGTAGGGTAGGGATAGAGTAGGGTAGGGGTAGAGTAGGGTAGGTGTGTAGAATTTATAGGCGTTGAAATAGGATAATCACGCGTACGAAGTTGCGCCGGGAAGCTAGTAGGTACCTATACTTACAATAAATATTTACATCCATTTAAATCTTTTAAGCTAGACGTTCAATAAATATAGATGAATCACATTAAATACTGATGGATAAATAAAATAAATAATAAATATTGAACATGTAGTGTTCGCCTTTCGCGCTAGTAAGTAAGTACCTAAAAATAATAATGCTCTCACGGGGAAAAACTGTTATTTTGGACACGTGTTCTTCGCGTGAGTAAATAAATAAAGTAGGTACAAAAATCTTTAATTTTATTAATACAAGAGGTACTGCAGACTGCCTCGTTGGTCTAATGATAGCCAGCGAGGTCCTGGTTTCGATCCCCGGGTTAGTAGAAGTGTTATTGGATTTTTCCATTAGAAAATTCTCAGTAGCAGCACGGTGTCTGGTTAATAGGCTCGCCCCCTATTACATGGGACCTATAACATAACCATCAAAACGTGGGTGTATCTACAATTGGCAGCCGGGGCGTGCTATCCGAGGCACGGAGAGTGTTAATCACTACATAGTATAAAACAAAGTCGCTTCTCGCGTCTGTCTGTCCCTATGTATGCTTAGATCTTTAAAACTACGCAACGCATTTTGATGCGGTTTTTTTTAATAGATAGAGTGATTCAAGAGGAAGGTTTATTATGTATAATACTTGCATATTAGCGTTACCGTGCGAAGCCGGGGCGGGTCGCTAGTTAATTTTTATTACGCACATAACTTACAAAAAGTTGTAGGTGGCGCGCCTTGGGTTCGAACCCAAGACCTCCGACGTGCCAATCAAACGGTCATACCATTAGGCTTTCACGACTCTCTTAAATAAAAATAAAATCGCGGGATAAAATTATACACAAGTAATTACAATATGAACAATGAACTGGATATATTGTTTGAGGAAAATGAAGCAAGAATGTACCTACCTAAACTACTTGGGAATTGAGGATAACATAACACAAAGTTAACGGCTTGGTTTTTTAAAGAGAAGGCAACTAAAAAGAAAATGGCGGACGGAGATTCGGACCTTCGATTTTTTATGCGGACCTTGACAGAACAATAAATGCATAAAATCTTTTATTTATGTCACAAGATCGAAGACTATCTGTGTCATTTACATTTTTATTATTTGTTGAAAAAGAATTTGGTATTTAAATATTACTTTCTTGACATTTTAAAGCTTTGACACCTACCATCTATCAAGCGGACCTTGACGGACTTTCATTATCCTAGGCAACTAAAGAGCAAATGGCGGACGGAGACAGATATTCGGACCTTCGATTTTTTATGCGGACCTTGACAGAACAATAAATGTAAAATCTTTTATTTATGTCACAAGATTGAAGACTATCTGTGTCATTTACATTTTTATTATTTGTTGAAAAAGAATTTGGTATTTAAATATTACTTTCTTGACATTTTAAAGCTTACTTGACACCTACCATCTATTAGGCGGACCTTGACGGACTTTCATTATCCTAGGCAACTAAAGAGCAAATGGCGGACGGAGATTCGGACCTTCGATTCTTTATGCGGACCTTGACAAAAAATAAATGTAAAAAATCTTTTATTTATGTCACAAGATCGAAGACTATCTGTGTCATTTACATTTTTATTATTTGTTGAAAAGTAGAATTTGGTATTTAAATATTACTTTCTTGACATTTTCAATCTTGGTTGACAGGTTGACACCTTGACATCTACCATCTACTATCTAACTTCCTATCCTAACTATGTATTATTATAAAGTTTATTTGTTTGTTACCTTTTCACGCGTAAACCACTGAACCTGAAACCTGATCATCCTGAAATTTTGCATATACGTTGTCAAGTGTAGAGAAACGGACATAAGGACCTTACATCCGGAAAAGTACTGTTCCCGAGGAAAACCATGTGTCTTTCTAATCACTACATAGTATAAAACAAAGTCGCTTTCTCTGTCCCTATATCCTTATGTATGCTTAAATTTTTAAAACTACAGAACGGATTTTGATGCGGTTTTTTTAATAGGTAGAGTGATTGAAGAGGAAGATTTATATGTATATTGCACCTGTGCGAAGCCGGGGCGGGACGCTAGTCATGATTAAAAATTATTAATTAGTTTTACGTGGATGAAGTTGCGTGCGAAGACTATAGTTTTATATAAATTCTGTTCTATTTTTCCTATATTGGTCTATTTATTTTTTAATATCATGGGTAGATTGACCTCCTATAGGAAACAATACTATTCATTTTACACGTTGTAAGTATAGATAAATTGCTGTGTGGTTGCAAGACCCCTACTCTACCACCCCTACTCGTCCCGCGGGTGTCGTAAGAAGCGACAAAGGGAAAGATCCGGAGGATGGGCAGCAGTATCCTTCTGTGTAATAGCAATCATCTGCTACTGCGATCGCCAACCCGCTTGCCCAGCGTGGCGATTATGGACTAATACCTCCAATGAGCCCACAATAGTGGGTTTTTTTAAATTATGTTTTCTAGTCATTTTTGCAAAATTAATCACAGCAGTTAACCATGTTATTAGCTAAAATGTATCTTTTCGCTCGTGGAGTGAACCGCAGTCGATCGAGGTATGATCGCGGACGGAGCTCGTGTCGCGGCCGCGTTGTACTATTGTGGACAAAGCCGGTGCACCACTCTAAGGTTTGGAATCGCTTGCACTAGGCGTCCGAATGTAGCGCTAGCCCCGCCACTACGCACGTAGCATCGTTCAAAGCATTTTGATCGCAAAGTGGTGCGCCGTGTCGTGTCCGCGATAGTACATGCTCGTGCTCACGGTTCATACTTCTGTAACTTCTGTTAGGTTCATAGAGTATTCAAGAAAATATAGAGTGATAACGTCAACCACATTGCCTTGTGCGGAGCGAAAGCAGGTCTCACCATATTATTATTATTATTATTAGCCTAGAATGTCCCATTTCTGGGCAAAGGCCTCCCTCTTTTTTCTCCACTCCTCTCGATCCCCTGTTATTTCCTGCCAGTCAGGAAATAACAATAGGTCTCACCATAGAAATGTTAAAATGTAATTTTTTCAAATTATGTTTTCTAGACGTTTTTCAAAATTTAACTCAGCAGTTAACCATGATATAAGCTAAAATGTAACTTTATCGCTCGTGGAGCCTAGTTGAACCGCAGTCGATCGAGGTATGATCGCAAACAGAGCTCGTGTCGCGGCCGCGTTGTTCATACCCGTGCTCACAGTTCATACTTCTATAGGGTTGCTCTATATTTTCTTATATACTCTAATGTTAGGTTGCTCTATATTTTCTTATAGACTCTAAGGATAAACTGTTTAATATTACGTAAACCCGCCATGTTTAAATGTCTTGATGCGTTTAAACAATCACAGTACAGTCGAAGTGCTAAATATTAATGAGTCTACGTTAACTTATGTTAAATGCATGACGGCTCAATGACATGTACACTGAAGAATGATTATATTGTAGTCGACCTACAGCGTAGATAACAAATTTATTGGAAAATCTGACGTATTGGTACTGATTTAAGGTGCATTTTACTATTGAATACTGTTTTGGTACGTGTATTAAGTTTTATGGGAAACTGTAATGTTTTGTTTTATGTAATAGTCGATGTGCAGTGATAACTGATACAGCTTAACCGTTGACTGGAATGTTAGAGGTCTTAGGTTCGAAACGGTCAGGAGGACATCATTATTATTTCCAAGTAGACGGAGGTCGGACCAGGATAAAAGAAAATTAACGAAGTTTGTATGAAAAAAATATCACAAGTAGTGATCCTGTACTATAACATTGATATTATTTAAAATACTTATTGATATTATTTCATTACAATTAGTTACCTAGAAGTATGGCTGTTAATTGGCAAGTCAGAAATATACGCACCTATTAATATATCTAATTTGTTATATAATTATATATTTGATTACAATTAAGTTGAATTACGTCACGGAATCTAGTCCAACATATATTTCTAACAAGGTTGTAATAAAAAAGTTTTCCTGTAACCTTGCCAATAGGTAATCAGAACATTAGTTCTCCTGACCGAATTTCGGTCACAGCAGCCAATCTCAACGGAGATTAGCCAACTACGCAGGATGTATTATTATAGTGCACAAGTGTGTGCGCTAACACAGGTGCACTCTCTGTTCCCTCACTCTTATAGTCCGATGGGACGGCAATCCGACACGACCGGAGAGAGATCAGGCGTAGGGCTAACGGCTTTACGTGCTATCCGAGGCACGGAGAGTGATAATTAATTTATAAAACGCACGTAACTTACGATAAGTCAGAGGTGCGCCTTGGGTTCGAACCTGATACCTCTGACTTGTCAGTCAACGGTCAACACCACTAGGCTATCACAACTCTATTAGATATATTATATATTAACGCAATCTAGTCCAACATATTTCTAACAAGGTTGTAATAAAAAAGTTTTCCTGTAACCTTGCCAATAATCATAAAATCATAAAAGAAATAGCTCGGAGTATAGACAACTTACATTTCATGCAAATTCGTTCGTTATTATTATAATTATCAATAATAATTATTATTTTTTCAGTAATTATAATTGGTTAAATTGGTTGCAGGTCCAAACGTGCATCCTCAAATACTTCGGACACGTCTCAAGGCTAAGAGGCTATTCCGATTTTTGGTGTTTTTAGTGGATCGCCCACTGCAGATTTTATTTGATCGGTCCATCTCATGGGTGATCGTCCGCGCGAGAGTGGTGACTATACAGCGTGTAACAGAAGTCCGAAATAATACATTAAGGTCGTATAAGGTACCTTATAAACAATCCTTGAGCATAGGTTTTGGAACCGAACCCCAAACAATACTCGAGTAAACCACGGTCAAAGTTTTCACCAAAATCTTTCAAAATAATACAGCCCTAGAAATCAGCTGAAAGGTGAATCAACACGAATCCGGTTATTTACCTTCAATAAATTATCTAAGTAAGCACTAGGCACGCGTAGGATAATGAAATCTGTCATTATTGAAGAAAATGAAATTAAAAGAATTATTTTGTATGAAAAAAATGCCTCTTTTGCATTCAATATTTTCACAGGTGATTCTCTTCATGATATACATACATGACCTTAAGTATTATTTCGGACTTCTGTTACACGCTGAAGAGCGTATTGTAAAGCAGGGTAGAGTCGAGGGTACAAGACCGCGCGAACGATCACCCATGAGATGGACCGATCAAATAAAATCTGCAGTGGGCGATCCACTAAAAACACCAAAAACCGGAATAGATAGAGAGAAATCGTGAGGCTGATCACATCAGTCCCTACACATGATATTACATGATGACCGCGACCGCTCTGACAAGAGTGCTTGCTACGGCTGGACCGATTTGGCTAATTTGGTCTTGAATTATTTGTGGAAGTTCAGGAAGGGTTTGAAAGGTGAGATAAAGGGGTAGGGTAGAGTAGGGGTAGAGTACCTAGGGTAAGGGTAGAGTAGGGTAGGGGCAGTCGCTCCGAAGAAAACTGATATTCAGCTGCATCTAGTTAGATTAGAAGCCGACCCCAACAAAGTTTGGGAATAATAAGGCTAGGACGATGATTATTTAATTACAATTAAGTTGAATTACGTCTTAACGGAATCTGGTCCAATATATTTCTAACAAGGTTGTAATAAAAAAGTTTTCCTGTAACCTTGCCATCATCTGCCTAGTCTTTTCCCAACTATCTTGGGGTCGGCTTCCAGTCTTACCGGATGCAGCTAAATACCAGTGTTTTACATGGAGCGACTGCCTATCAGACCTCCACAACCCAGATACTGGGTTACACGATACCCCATGGTAAGACTAGGATAGGGGTAGAGTAGGATAGGGGTAAAATAGGCGTTGAAGTAGGATAATCACGCGTAAAAAGTTGCGCGGGGCAGCTAGTACAATATAAATTAATAACTACATAATAATGACCTAAATATATGGGTGCGGGGGGAGACGACTGTGCGCCTTATACACAACCAATGCGTCAGCAGTGTCCCTACAATATTCCCCCCTTTTAACAAAAAAAAGGAATATTTTACTTAAAAAACATTTATCATAAACAAGTAGTAACAATCAGTCTAAGCGGAACTCTAATATAATATAAACAAATATCTCATGTTACTGGAGCGCTAGTTCCTACAATGCAAGCTCAACAAAAATACGATAGTGGTCGATACGTGGGACAAATTACAATGAAACAATAACTATTCATTCAACTATTCATATATTCGTCCAAAATTCCACAGTGCCTAAAGACGAGGTTTATAACCAGTGTGTGTTGCCAGTGATGACTTATGGCACAGAGACGTGGTCTTTAGGGGTCCGCGGGTGTTGGCGGGACGTGTCCTGAGAGGGCTGAAAAGCGGGACATCTGGCAAAAAAAGAAGGACTTTAGGGTCCGCGGGTGTTGGCGGGCCATGTCCTGAGTAGGCTAAAAAGCGGGACATCTGGCAACACTAGTCATGGTACTGTTTTATAAGAACAAAAGATTAGTACCATGTCGCCATTACATGCTCTAAGCGTATAAACCGTATTAATTATATTTAATAGTTATACACTGCCTTGAACCGAGCCTATGAATGTGTGGAAAATGGCGCACATTATAAATACTTCCATCTTGTTTTTAAAAGCTTTTATTTAAATGATTAAATACTAGCTTTGCCGTGTCGTTTCCGGCCTAAGAATAGAACCACCACAACTCGTCCCGCGGGTGTCGTAGGAAGCGATAAAGAGAAAGATCTGGAGGAGGGCAGCAGCATCCTTTTGTGTAACAGCAATCATCTGCTACTGCGATTGCCAACTCGCTTGCCCAGCGTGGCGATTATGGGCAAATACCTCCAATGAGCACACAAAAGTGGCGCGCATTGGGCGAGACCTATGTCCAGCAGTGGAGTAATACAGGCTGATGGTGATTATTAAATAGGTACTAGCTGACCCGTGCCAATTTCGTTTTTTCTCCGACTTAGGTACTTTGCAAATCCGACTACCACGAAAAAGTCTTTTAATTTTTCGGGTTAGTAAGCCCTATGAAACTCTCAATAACGTGGCTTTCTATTGGTAAAAGAATTTTCAAAATCGGTTCAGTGGATCCAGAGATTACCCCCTACCCTAAAAACTCAAGCGGAGTCCATTTTCAAGAGCGAGTGTAGTTACATAGCAGCCTTACAATTCATTAATAATAAATGAGAGAGAAATTAATCTATACTTATAAAACAGTACCGTGACTGACTGACTGACAGACAACGCACAGCCTAAACCGGTGGACCTAGAGACTTAAAATTTTGAGACAATATTCTTTAATCTATACTTATAAAACAGTACCGTGACTGACTGACTGACAGACAACGCACAGCCTAAACCGGTGGACCTAGAGACTTAAAATTTTGAGACAATATTCTTTAAGTACCCTAAGGGTGCACTAAGGAAGGATTTTTGGAAATTCCACCCCTAAGTAGGTAAAAAAGGGGATAAGAGATTGTATGAAAGTCCGTCGTTTTTAAAGTTAAACGTACGAAACTTGATATTTAGCTTTTTGGTGGTTAGATAAAACACGAGCATAGATTTTTTTTTCGAAATCTGCCATTGAGTGGATAAAAAGGGGGTGAAAGTTTGTATGGAAAATTCGTTATTTTTTAAGTTACAGATGTAAAAATGAGTATTAAGCTATGTTCTGAAAATAAATAAGACGTGTTTCAAAAAATTTGGATTTTTTCCCCCTTAGAAGATTTTATTTTTATTTTTTTATTTTATTGTTTAGGTTTACCAACAGTTGTTACAATGTTAACAGGACAGTATACATTCACAATTGCACAACTAATTATAGGTAAACACCGCATGCTTTAATTTTAACTACTTATGAGCTAGAAAACATAAAAAATAGGAAATAGGAAAGATATAAAGGGGGATGACAGTTTGTATGAAAATCCGTCACTTTTTAAGTTAAATCAATCAAACTTGGTGTTTAGCTTTTCGGTTAACAACTAAGACGTGTTCCGACTACCCATGGGGGGGAAGGGGGGCGAGGGTGAAAGTTTGTGTAGGAAATGTGATAATAGTAAGAGCATCTTAATGAGCGAAGTGGCATAATTAATGGACGGATATCTCGATATTCAATCACTATCAAGAGAAAATGTAGGAAAATATACCTACTGTTGGATTTGTCTCCGCCTAGAATAGAAGAATAGAAGAAAAAAAATGGAATTTTACCCCTAGGGTATAGCAGGGTATGGGTAGGGTAGGGAAGAGGTAGAGCAGGGTAGGGTAGAGGTAGAATAGTCACGCGTACAAAGTCGCGCGGGGCAGCTAGTCCTCGTATAAAGCCGTTATAATATGTATTTAATAATAATTATATAAGAATGACTCACGAAAGTCATTATTCTATCTTATATCTAATCTAATATTTGCTTTTATTTTAACTTGCAATGTAGTATGTAAGGGTGTTTGTTCTTGCAGGCTGAATTAGAATCACTTCCTCTTATCTTATAAAATGATTAATGCCCGATCCTTTTCTGTATAAGAAGCCTTTGCCCTGCAGTGGGACAGTTACAGGCTGATTTACTTATTTATCTAACGGATACCGTGATCAAATCCAACACTCACTTAAACTGTTTTACCTAGCTTGCCCTGTGCTTGCCTGTGTTGCCCCTGTTTATTATTTGGTTAAAATTTAATAATCGATATTTCACCCCCTTCCCGTTGACAGATTGATCTGATATTTAGTACACAGCTTTTAGTTTTGATGACAAAACCGTTTTACGTAAAAAAAATTTTTTACTTGTATTATTTTTGCAAGAAATTGAGATCAGTGAATTTCAAAACTAACTCACGAACTATCAAATTAAAAACGTATCTAAACAAGAAACAGGGCTTCAAATAACAATAATTATTATGAAATGAACAACAAGCGAAATATAAAGCCAGTGTTTAAGTAAAGTTATGAGTTCTCACTGAGAACTAATTCATGTCTACCACGACGAATTTCCGTTACCGCAGGAACTAATTTCGGAAACCGGAAACCGGAGATTTGCATTAGGCCACCTTTTCTTGGTAAGTAATAAAGTATAATGGTTGCTCTGTGCCTCGGATAACACGTTAAGCTGTTGGCCCCGGCTGCCAATTGTAGATCTTTGACAGTCGTTACGGGTAGTCAGAAGCCCGAAAGTCTGACAACCAGTCTTACCAAGGTATCGTGTAACCCAGTATCTGTGTTGTGGAGGTCTGATAGGCAGTCGCTCCATGTAAAACACTGGTATTCAGCTTCATTCGGTAAGACTGGAAGCCGACCCCAACATAGTTGGGGAAAGGCTAGGCAGATGATGAATATATAATGGTTGCTCTATTATTAGAAAAAAAGTACATGACATAGCGAGAGTGGAAAAGTAAAATCGAAGTTAAAAATGTGAGTAATTTCGTTAGTTTAAGGAGTTAGTGATAATTAATTTATAATACCGACATAACTTACAAAAAGTCAGAGGTGCGCGCCTTGGGTTTGAACCTATGACTTGCCAGTCAACAGTCATACTACTAGGCTATCACGTCTCATGAAGAATGACTCATGCAGCATTAAATAATGTCCTCTTGATCGAAGTTTGGTCACAGCGGCCAATCTCAATAGACATAAGCCAACTACGTGGCAGATATTTATAGTGTACAAGTGTGTGCGCAAACACAGGTGCGCTCTCTATTCCCTCACTCTCATAGTCCGATGGGACGACAATCCAACACGACCAGAGAGAGATCTGTAGGCCTACTCCGAAATTTTAACAACAAAGCTTAGTTTTCGCAATTAAACAGTGGTAATTTGGTGGTAAGGATTGTGTTTGATGGTCTTCATTATTACGTTCCGATCCGAAACATTGTTGTTCGATTTTCGGAGTAGAGCCCCAAGCGCAGGACCAACGGCTTTACGTGCTTTCCGAGGCACGGAGCAGCAGAATCATTAAATAATAAGTAGACAATAGTTATTGTAATTGTGATCAGAAGGCTGGCTATTTCTTTGCTCAAAGAATCAGCATTGCCATCCAGCGTGGCAATGCTGCCAGCCTTCTGGGCACGTTGCCTGCAGACGACGGTGGTGGGGAGGAATTCTTTGACGCCTTCGCGTAACTTTTGTAAAAATCTTTAATTGTAAATATAAGTTTTAATATTATTTAGATTATTGTTATTTGTACATTATAAGAAATTTTATTAAAAAATGCAAATAAATGTTATTGTTATGTTATGTTATGTTTTTATAACTAACTATTTCGGGTTATCTGAGAGTACCTACATACATACAATGTAACGTTTCCGGCATATGTTTGTCCGGTTGATGTATGTAATTCAAGATAAAACAAGTCAAATGAGTTAATTTAACTGTAATAGAATTCAACAGTATTTTTACAAGCTTTTAACTTTCAATAAATGTAGTAAACTCTTACCAAGGGGCATCGTGTAACCCAGTATCTGGGTTGTGGAGGTCGGATAGGCAGTCGCTCCATGTAAAACACTGGTATTCAGCTGCATCCGGTAAGACTGGAAGCCGACCCCAACATAGTTGGGAAAAGGCTAGGCAGATGATGATGAAATGTAAAGTATGTTCGGGTCAAATCTTGCAAGCTGAATTAGAACCACTTCCTCTTATCCTACGGAGTTGAATTTTTATATGTGGGTTCAGTTCCTATGACAATGCATTTTTAAAAATAAAATGATTATTTTCTGAAACACAGGTAAACCTACTATCGCGGACACGAACGGTGCACCACTTTGCGATCAAAATGCTTTGAACGATGCTACGTACGTAGGGGCGGGGTTAGCGCTATCAGCCCCTTATATAATCATCCAAAAGGCTTTTCGTTCAAGTTTTATGAGATTCTGTAACGCATTACTTCGATAAAAGCGATTTTAAACCATGGCGGCAACGTAAAAATAACCCGCTCCATTCAAAAGTCGGGTTAAAATCAATTTTCTAGGTTTTGACTCTTGTACAATGTCACGTGGGGTGTGAACGATCGGGAAGGATTGTCACCATTTAAAAAAAAAACCCACTCGTCAACAGTGTGGACGACGGGGGTGGTGTTACCGAACGGGAATGACTGCGTCGGACGCCGGGTGCAAGCGATTCTAACCTTAAGATTGGTGCACCGGCTTTGTCCACGATAGTACATAACAAGATGTTAGTTCGAATTACAATGGTGACTTAATTACAATTTATTATGCCTGTTGTAATTTGTGTAATAATGAGTCAATATAGTGACAGTGAAGTAAAGGATGAATGGTATTGAAGAATATGTTTTTATGATCGGTTTTTGGTTTGATTACGTAATCTTGTATTGTCAATTTGTCACACCGATTGACGCAATGTCATTTGCAACACATTAAAGACTTTAAAATAATATAAGTAAATATTTTTTTACGTAAAACGGTTTTGTCATCAAAACTAAAGCTATGTACCAAATATTAGCTTAGCTAAATTGACTATCTACAATCGCTAATGCTATAGAAAACGAAAGAAATGTACCTATAGGCTGACATTACCTTTTTCGTTATGTCACGTGATCAAAACAAACGAATAGAATCTAATCCTATACATTTCTTTCGTTTTCTATAGCGTTAGCGATTGTAGATAGTAAACTTGGCTAAGCCCCCACCCAGATCAATCTGTCAACAGGAAGGGGGTGAATTACGATTACTAATTTTGAACCTAATAATAAACAGGTCAAGCTAAGTAAAACCGTTTAATAATAATAACAAATCTCGATTTAACTTTATAAAGAATGCAGATTCGTAGATATACAGTGGAGGCCATCTTAAATTGTTACATTTTGTAAAATACTGTGAAACTCAGCAGCTCAGCTTTGTGTTAATATAGCCCTGAGGCATCGTTTTTGGGTTTTAAATACCTATAAATTAATTATTGGTTGAGTTTCCTCAGAAGAATCACTGAAATCGGTCACTAATCATAGATAAGCGGTTAACAAACTATAGTTGTGACTATATAATAGTCAGAAATCTGCACTTGGATATTTTTAAAACACTGACAACCTGTAAAAGAGTCATTAAACTCATCATTATGGACAACTTTTACTATGGGACCAACCCTGAAATCGCAACAAAAAAATCAGCTGTTCCATACATTTTGTTGAGTTATGTGAACATACTCGTTATGTATGAAACAGCTGATTTTTTTGCGATTTCAGGGTTGGTCCCATAGTAAAAGTCCATAACGATGAGTTTAATGACCCTTTTTAAGGATGCTGGTGTTTTACAAATAGCCATGTATATTAGTATAAGTATAACTCACCTCCCAAATAGAGCCACTGACCACTAGAAAAAGCAATTTAAATGATCTTGATAAGATAGAGCGTACTGCGTCGCACTTAAAATAAATACAAAGTTGTTAATTATCAGAACTATCTTCCACGTGTACCTAAGTGTTTAATAATAATTCTTTGATTGAATAAAAAAATTGCTTCTCATGAATTATCGATAAGGCAATTTTTATGTACTATCGTGGACAAAGCCGGAGCACCACTCTTAAGGTTAGAATCGCTTGCACCCGGCGTTTGAACGTAGCGCTAGCCCCGTCTACGCACGTAGCATCGTTTGAAAAGCATTTTGATCGTAAAGTGGTGAACCGTTCGTGTCCGGTTCGGTGTGTATCACAGGGTTATTTGTAAAACACCAGCATCCTTAAAAGGGGTCATTAAACTCATCATCATGAACAACTTATACTATAGGACCAACCCTGAAATAGTAAAAAAAAATCAGCTGTTTCATGCATTTATGTTCACATGACTCAACAAAATATAAAATGGAACAGCTGATTTTTTTTACGATTTCAGGCTTGGTCCCATAAAGTCCCATAGTAAAAGTTGTTCATAATGATGAGTTTAATGACCCTTATTAAGGATGCTGGTGTTTTACAAATAACTATATAATTTTTGACATAATTTCGTGCCCTGGTGACCAAAATTAAGAGGCATTGAGTAATCAATTACTCAAATTTAGATAATAATATATTCTTGGTTTGTCTACGCCTGCCCATAACATAATCCTGGCTTACGCCCTTGCTCTGGAGATATACAATATGATATAACATAAGCATCTTTTCTAGTCTAAATGCGCGTTACAAAAAGCAATTAAAATCATAATTCCGTGTCGTTGTTACCTCGCACTTTATTACGTTTGAACACGCCTTTATGACATACATACATAGACTCACGCCTGTTTCCCAGAGGGGTAGGCAGAGACAACGGATTTCCACTTGCTACGATCCTTGCATACCTCTTTGCCTCATTCACTCTCATCACGTTCTTCATACATGCTCGTCGGTTTAGGGTACTCCTGACCTGACCTTTCTCAAGGATATCCCCGACTTGGTTATAGAATGTTCGTCTAGGTCTTCCCCTTCCAACTGTACCATTCACCCTTCCCATGTACACTTGTTTTGTTAGTCTTCTTTCATCCATCCTTTCTACATGTCCAAACCACCTCAGCATTCCTTAGACTTTATGACATAACTATATTTAAACCAACTTCAACACCTATTTTTTAATTTTGTATTAATTTTAAGCTTTTTATGGTGAGTATGAGTAGTAGAGTATGCTCAATCCTTCTCTTTATGAGAAGAGGCCTTTGCCCTATATTGGGACAGTTACAGGCTGATTTATTTATGAGTATATTTATGCTGAGTACGAAGAATTGGAGTAGGAAATTGTCCGTAGAAGTAGCATAGCATAGCAATAGAGTCTAGAATTGTACCCAGTTAATGGCAACAGGCTCGCCCCCTATTAAATGGGATTTATAACATAGCCGGCGAAACTTGGGTGTCCTGCATACACCTCTGCCTACCCCCTCTGGGAAATAGAGGCGTGATTCTATGTTTTATCGATTTAATCTAAATACTTGTACGAAATTTAATAATGATATTTTTCCTTCCCTAATTATAATCAGTCACTTTGATAATATCTTAATTACATTTTAATCTCTTGAAGCATCGGCTTAACAAGTCTATAGGTATATCACTACATAGTATAAAACAAAGTCGCTTCCCGCGTCTGTCTGTCCCTATGTATGCTTAGATCTTTAAAACTACGCAACGGATTTTGATGTGGTTTTTTTTAATAGATAGAGTGATTCAAGAGGAAGATTTATATGTATAATACATGCATATTAGCGTAACAGTGGGAAGCCGGGGCGGGTCGCTAGTTAATGATATGATAAACTATAAGAATGTCCTGCCGAATTTCGGTCACAGCGGCTAATCTCAACGAAGTTTAGCCATTTCTCTTTTCATTTGGGGTATTTCGGTTTTCGGCTGAAAAGTTATCTACAGCGTGTAACAGAAGTCCGAAATAATACTTAAGGAAATAATACTTACTTACTATACTATGTATGTATATCATATATAAAATAAAATAAATATATATACTTAAAAAATAAAAATATTGAATGCAAAAGAGGAATTTTTTTTTTCATACAAAATTGTTTTTTTGATTAAATTTTCTTCAATAATGACAGATTTCATTATTCTACGCGTGCCTAGTGCTTACTTGAAGAATTTATTGAAAGTAAGTAATCGATTCGTGTTGTGTTAATTGTTGACCTTTCAGCTGATTTCTAGGGCTGTATTTAAAAGATTTTGGTCAAAACTTTGACCGTGGTTTACTCGAGTATTGTTTGGGGTTCGGTTCCAAAACCTATGCTTAAGGATTGTTTATATTATAGGTTACCTTATACGCCCTTAATGTATTATTTCGAACTTCTGTTACACGATGTATAAACATTACTTTATCATACTACAACTACGCTTCAGCAGCAGCAAGTAAAGAGGTGTCCACAAAGAATTTTCTAGTCGATCGGAATTTACCAAGAACTGCAACCGGCAGCAACATGAGTTGCGGATATCGTCAGCCTCATATTCTCACAGTATCAATTACAAAGTTATGCTCCGTTGTAATCTAATACCCTTCTACGTAGCCATAATAAATTGTACAGGTTTAATCCCATTGCAACTAGGGTTGCCAGATGGTCTAAATTGAGGACATATTGGTACTGATTCTCTTGTACATCCCGCTAAAATAATTTTAGTCTAACTATATCTCTTTGTAATAAACACCATAGAAAAAGGACAGCAAATTGAACTATCAAATTAGAGCTGTCAAATTAGTCTACGTCATTGCAATTTATGTGAAATTAGACGAGACCTCTATAACATGCGGACTAAATTCTCGTTGATATCACGCAAATGGACTAGTTTGACAGCTCTTAAAATCTTCTATCCTTTTCTAATGATCTCTGGTAGAAAAAGAGATAGTGAGTCTAAATTCGTTTAGAGCGTGTGCAAGAGAATTAGCACCATTGTCCTCCTTTTCCGTGTTTTGTCCTCCCGTCCTCCCTTTTAGTCCTCCTTTTTGCTAAACATTGTTGAAAATGTTGTGTCGTGCGTCGTCAAAGGATAAATCTTTAATTCTTTCTCAATACAACTTCAAAAACATGACTTGAAGATTTTCACAATTATTTGTTGAAAAACCAAAAACAATCGGGGCATCTGGTCGAAGCTACTCGGGATCAAAACGCTGGCCTATACCTAGCTCAAAAGCTTAGCATTGCCATTCTACGTGGCAATGCAGCTAGCGTTTTGGGGACATTGCCCACTGGAAGCGGTCTTTTAGATTAAGTAAGTTTTTCTGTCTTTATTTTAGTTT
This sequence comes from Protodeltote pygarga, assembly GCA_936450705.2. Classification (NCBI taxonomy): domain Eukaryota; kingdom Metazoa; phylum Arthropoda; class Insecta; order Lepidoptera; family Noctuidae; genus Protodeltote; species Protodeltote pygarga. The sequence continues at coordinate 2,624,125 of OW388276.2, forward strand.
TAGTGTTAGTTTTTAGTTTTATTATTAGTTGTGTTTTAATGATAATGTTACTTGGTTTATATTTGAAAAGAACTTCTTTCAAAAATTGGTAGCTCAGCTAAATATAATTAAAATAATATAAAAAAATCGTTGAATTTATTTACTTATTCTTTCTGCACAATCAAGTGTACTAAGGCGGACTTGATGCCGTACGCATTTTTTGCCAATCAAACTTTACGAATGTCCTCTTATTTTATGGAAAATCCTCCTTTTTATATCCATGTGTCCTCCTTTATCAAATTATATTACATCATATGGCTAATGGCTACCCTAATTGCAACCAAAGCTCGACATTGCTAAACACTGTTGTCGATATCAAGCTATCTTCTTCTTCTTAACGTATGGTTGATGAACAACCTGGTGTCAGAGTTTAAAACGCCCGTAGGCCTTTGACATGGCTTTACACATCGTTGAAAAATCTCGCAGGTGTGCTGGTGTCATCACGATGTTTTCCTTTACCGTTTTAGCAACTGATAATTAATTTATAATACGCACATAACTTACGAAAAGTCAGAGGTGCGCGCGCTCTGGGATCGAACTCGAGACCTCTGACTTCACTGATAGCCTAGTGGTATATCAAGCTATAAAATTATTAATTATTGACAGTCCTAATATTTTTTTAAATAAACTTAAACAGTTTTTGTTGAAGAAGTGTGTGTACTTATTGGATGAATTTTGTTCCGCATATTAATATTTATGATTGTTTAATCTATTATTAATATTGTAAAGTAATGTAATGTTTCAAACACAATGGTAAATTATTGTTTTTGAATTAATGAACTATAATAACAAAACATTACATTATGTTTTCTTGGCAAGATTTGCTTCTCTCCGAGCCTACCTACCTACACAGTCCTCTATCAGTCCACAGCTGGACATAGGCCTCTCCTCATATGCATCACTTGTTTTGTCCGCTCATTAGAAGTGTTTGACTTTAATCCTTTTCCTTTTACTTCCTTTAATTTATTTTTTTCCTTAGTCTCAATAAACTAATTAGTTTTGTGTAAAAAGAAATTACCCCTACTTAAGAATCCAGAACGGTATAAAAACAGAAATACCTACTCATCACAATCAATCACTCACACACACACCCCTATTTATGTCTTTCAAAGCATGTAAGTACCTAGTTTAATAATCGCCAATATAAATTATAATTTGTCAAACTTTGTAATAGGCTATTAAGTTTGTAATATCTTGACTGTATTTTAGATGTAAAGGCTGTAAAGTTCGCAAATAAATAAATAATCACCACGCTGGGCAAGCGGGTTCACGATCGCAGTTGCAGATCATTGCTAATGCAGTTACACAGAAGGATGCTGCTGCCCATCTTCCGTATCTTTCCCTTTGTCGCTTCTTACGACACCCGCAGGACGAGTAGGGGTGGTTCTATTCTAAGGCCGGAAACCACGCGGCAAGTAAAAAAATAAATACTTACCTATTTATTTAGTATGTATGTTTCCCAAAACTATTTACACTGGTGTAGGTATTGCAAACCATTAGACCGGATGAAGTGTTTAACTCATAAAACAACAATAATGTATTGTTATTATTTAATATTTTCGTGTGAAAACCCCAGCGTTTTTCACACGTCATCATCCTAACCTTATTTTAATTCAAAACTTTATTAGAGTCGTCTTCTAACCTAACCGGATGCAGCTGAATATTTATTTCTCCGGAGGGACCCGCCACCCACAGGGAACTATTCTAAAGTTAAATCAGTTGTCATGTTTTATGAGGGTACTGACTCCTATCGACTGTCAACGGGTTAACGTGCTTTCTGAGGTACGGAGCAAGCGATAATTAATTTAATAATGCAAGTCAGAGAGATGGGGAAGATAAGGAATAGCTCTAGCTTTTTTTAAACGTTTTTCAACAAGCAACAATGTAAGTGCGTACAGGCAGGCACTGGACTTGGCTGCGAGGCGCGGTTGCAGTACCCGGCTGTGACCCGGCTCCTTCCGATACAGTGCGAGGAACACGCAGGGGGGAGACGTTTTTAGTGGGTGCGAGCCCCACATAACCGTACGTCCTCGGACTACGGTATGCGGTCTTCTTCTTATCGTATGGTTCTGACATGGCTTTACACACCATTGAAAAATCTCTCAGATGTGCTGGTTTCATCACGATGTTTTCCTTCACCGTTTTAGCAACTGATTATTAATTTATAATACGCACATAACTTACGAAAAGTGAGAGGTGCGCGCCTTGGGATCGAACTCGAGACCACTGACTTATCAGTCGACGGTCATACCACTAGGCTATCAGTGCTGGAGTAAACCTAAGCATTGTACATTTACAATAAGGAACCCTAAAATTATTTCACATGACGTAAAAAGGAAAATTTTCAGGTAAATTTGGTTGAATAAATTGTTTACTTGTTTCTTTTTATTGTTTTGTAGGTAAGTAAATTAAATTCTAATAAAAAAAGAATATAATAAAATAAACAAAAATTTTCAGGTAAATTTGGTTGAATAAATTGTTTACTTGTTTCTTTTTATTGTTTTGTAGGTAAGTAAATTAAATTCTAATAACAAAAGAATATAACAAAATAAAGAAAAATTTTCAGGTAAATTTGGTTGAATAAAGTGTTTACTTGTTTTTTTTTGTCTTATAAATTAAATTCTAGTAAAAAAGAAATAAATAAAATGCAAATTAATGTTTAAAAAACCCATGAAAAAAAGAAATTTGGGGAATTTTAGTTTTTACGTAGGTAGGTACCTAATTTTAATACCTAAGTACTTAGGTTAGGGAGAGTGGGGCAAAACCATAAATGTCCATATTTATAATAATAACTATTGACCGAATTTCGGTCTCAGCGGCCAATTTCAACGGAGATTAGTTAAATAATTAGGAGATAAAATAACAAGTTTAAGTTAGTTATACTAGTACTCACTTAAAAACCTAACTAATAGTGCGCAAGTGAGTGCAAGCGCAAATAAAGACATACCAACTTACGAAAGTCAGATGTGCGCGCCTTGGGTTCGAACCTAAGATCTCTGACTTGCCAGTCAATGGTTAAACCACTAAGCTATCACGGCTCAAAATATTTTCAATATAATTTTAAACTCAAAATATTAAATTAGCTGTCGCCCGCGACTTCGTTCAAAATTAGCCAGATATTATACTCTTTTAATATGAGGATCGTGTGTGGTACGCTTAGCGAGCACATGAGTCATGGGTGTTGGGTTTGAATCTGGAATGTACCAATGTGACTTTTTCAATGTCATATGTACCTACTTTCTTAGTTAATTTACTCTAAGACACCACTGACTAACGGTGAAGGAAAAAATCGTAAGGAAACTTGGACTTAATAGTCTAAAATCACCAACACGCAGTGAGCTAGCGTGATTGCTCGATCCTTCTCTATATGAAAATAGGCCTTTGCCCTACAGTGGGACAGTTACAGACTGGTTCATTATCATTTCAGAATTACGTAACTAAACATTCAATTGTTATGTATTGATACGAGTAGGTACAGTTGGCCAAAAAAGTGGTGTATCACCCTAAGGTTGAATGCCGCTTACAGGTTCATAGGTTATCAAGATTAGTTTCGCTTGCATATCGATGTGACACTTCTATTGCCATCTTTTTAAATAGTTTTTATACTTTTAAATTTAGAAACATTTAAATTTTCTTTCTAGAAATTAATGTCTTATCCACTTATAATAAAGGTTCAAATGTCCTGCACTTATAAGTGACTTATGACGTATGAACACTTTTCAAGGTTATGTCATTATTTTGCATCTATTTCAGTGATATCTTTTTAGTAGATATGAACCTTGTTGTCATTTTCGATGACTAGGATACTAAATCAAAACTGATACACCACTTTCTTGGCCGACCGTACATTAGTAATAGTTTTAATAATCTTTGGTACTGATAAGGCTACGTTAATTGCGTGCATACAACATTGACCTACCAGCATCTATGACGTAATCTATAACAGTTGTTTACGTCAGAAAAGTCAAATTTAAACGTCAAAATGGGCATGAAGAATGCACGATTTATGTGTAATCCTCATCTTTGCGCTAATTTGTTATCTCGCTCGCACATTGAAGTTGATTGAAGATGTAAAATGAATGAAGGAGAACAACATTACAAAGCTTCAGCAAAAATTTCAGCTTGATCGAAACATGTTTTCAAATAAAAAATATCATATAATTATTTAATAAGAAAATTTGAAAAAACAACTGATACGGATGGGATTCGAACCCACGATCTTCGACGTACCGTGTCGACGCTCTAACCGCTGAGCCACCTATCTCACACCTATGAGCCAAAAATCATTTTTATTTTTTTATTTATTTTGATGTTATTGCAATTTTTATGTATGAAAACATGTTTTGATTAAGCTAAAATTTTGCTGAAACTACGTAATGTTATATTATATTTATATATAATATAATATACAATATTTAATGAGTTAATGTTTGCGAGCGAAATAGCTGTTTAGTGCAATAGGCGCCTTAAAACAAGATAAATTTATCTAATTACTAATTACTGCGATCACCAACCCGCTTGCTCAGCGATTGATTATGTGTACCTCCAATGAGCACACAAAAGTGGCGCGCATTGGGAGAGGCCTATGTTCAGCAGTGGACTAATACAGAATGATGATGATGATGATGATGATTCCGGAAAGTCAAGGTTTGTGCTTAGGTTTCTAACCTACGACCTCATACTTGACAGTCCAATGGTCTTACTAGGTTATTACGATTTTAATTATGATATTTTAATTATGATATTTAAATACTTAGGTACCTCATTAGTATTACGTATAAACCAGACAAGTTCGTGTCATACACCCATTAACTCTGATTTAAATAACACGAGGATTGTATTCAGCAAAATTATTTTTTTTACATGGTACTAGCTCCGCCCCGCGCGACTTCGTACGCGTGATTATCCTACTTCAAGGCCTATTCTACCCCTACCCTACTCTACCCACTACCCTATTCTACCCCTAACCTACTCTACCCCTACCCTACTCTACCCCTAACCTACTCTACCCCTACCCTACTTTACCCACTACCCTACCCCTAACCTACCCTAATCTACCCCTATTCTACCCTACACTACCCCTACCCTACCCTACACTACCCCTACCCTACTATACCGCTACCCTACCCTACTCTACCCCTTTTTATCACCTTTTAAACCTTCCCTGGACCTCCACAAATAATTCAAGACCAAAACTTGCCAAATCGGTCCAACCGTTCTGGAGTTATAGCATCAGGAAGGAAAACCCGACTTATTTTTATATAGTAGATAAGCACATACCTATTAGCTTATTAAATACTAGCGACTCGCCCCGGCTTCGCACGGTTACGCTAATATTCATGTATTATACATATAAACCTTCCTCTTGAATCACTCTATCTATTAAAAAAAACCGCATCAAAATCCGTTGCGTAGTTTTAAAGATCTAAGCATACATAGGGACAGACAGACGCGGGAAGCGACTTTGTTTTATACTATGTAGTGAAGAGATAATTAATTTAATCAGAAAATTTTAAAGAACAACTGTTAAGGATGGGATTCGAACCCACGATCTTCGACCGTATCGACGCTCTCACCGCTAAGCCACCGTATCCTATCAGCATCAGTCCCGAGTCGAAATTTCAAATATCTTTCTACGCCTAGGGCGTGTGGTAATATCTATCGGAATACATTACGTATCCGACTCAGTGCTCCAAACTTTGCAGTTTTCGAATGGACCGACGCGATATTAACAATTTTCTCATATTAATTAATTTTATCTAGAAGAGTCGTGATAGCCTAGTGGTGGTGACCGTTGACTGGCAAGTCAGAGGTCTCGGGTTCGAACACAAGACGTGCACCTCTGACTTTTCGTAAGTTATGTGCGTTTTATAAATTAATTATCACTCTCCGTGCCTCGGATAGCACGTTAAACTGTTGGCCCCGGCTGTCAATTGTAGATCTTTGACAGTCATTACGAGTAGTCAGAAGCCCGAAAGTCTGACAACCACTTACCAAGGGGTATCGTGTAACCCAGTATCTGGGTTGTGGAGGTCTGATAGGCAGTCGCTCCATGTAAAACACTGGTATTCAGCTGCATCCGGTAAGACTGAAAGCCGACCCCAACATAGTTGGGAAAAAGGCTAGGCAGATGATGCATTAATTTTATCTAGGAAAACTTGTGATTTTTTTGTACAATTATGGACGCAAACAAGAATGAAGCCCGTGACGATGGTTAGCGGGTACCGTAACCTATAGATTGCCGTTACGTTACGCCAGGGAATGTCCAAGTAATATTACGCAAGCTCTCGCACAGCCACCGGTAGCTTGACTTCAGAGGCGGATTAGCCCTAAGGTAAACTAGGCACTTGCCTATGGGCGCGAAGGGGCACATGTTTAGGATCCCCAATAGGCCATATACCTTCCTAAGCTTTGTCAGCAATAACAAACCGAGCAGCCAGCACGACGAAAAATAGATTGCCCAACATTGTATCGTTAGCAGATAATTAGTATATAATCATCATCATCATCATCATCATCATCAGCTTGTATTAGTCCACTGCTGAACATAGGCCTCTTCCAACGCGCCACTATTGTGCGCTCATTGGAGGTATTTGCCCTCGCCACGCTGGGTAAGCGGGTTGGCGATCGCAGTAGCAGATGATTGTTGTTACACAGAAGGATGCTGCTGCCTATCCTCCGGATCTTTCTCTTTGTCGCTTCTTACGACACCCGCGGGACGAGTAGGGGTGGTTCTATTCTTAGGCCGGAAACCTTTAACATTAGGGATTCAGTGGTATCGCTTACGGGATTATGGTGGGAGACATGTGGTGCTTATGTCCGTAAGAAACAGAATACTACGAATATTGTTTTTTCTCGAAGGGACTGTAAGGGGGTAGTACGACTAGTAGGGGGTAGTAGTAGACACGACTAAACTACAAGGGTGCCGATTATACCTTTAAACTACGAAGCCTTAAAAAGGAAATTATCTAGGTCAATCGCTATAAATAGTTCTAGCTGATAAATCTGAACAATTAAACCGCGATAATGCGCTTGCGACTGTAATAGGCCAAACCTATCTAAGCTCGCGTCTGTAATAATATCTAATGTAATAATATTTTTGGATATTTCTGTAATATCCAAAAAGACTGGTCGTGATCTTAAACCTTAAATGGATAATTTTCATTAAAACTCACTATTAACATTGAAGATAGTCTAGCTCTACTCACTATAGTAAACGATAGTAAGTACCTACCTAAGTATAGATAAACAAAATCTACCCATATAAAGCTGAAAAATTCGATGATCCGAATTCAGAATGTTCTACTATTCGTTACTAAAACGTACACAAATGCAATCTGTATACAAACTCTTAAATGCCAAACGGTGCTTGGCAGAAACCCAACATGTCACAACACTAACGCACAACACAAAAAAAAGTAAATAAAAAAAAACCAATCACGAACACAAAATTCGAATCGAAACAAAGAACACTGTTTTCAAATTTTGACAGTTCCACGTAAATGGCGCGAGCAACAATTAGGTATTATGGTTTGTTTATTTTTTTTCGGCGCATCGACGTGCGCATTCTGCCGCGCGCGTTTCTCGACTGGCGTTGTGAATTTGTGATTGTGAAATGTGTCGTAAACATTTTTATCAGTAGACTTATCTAGATTTTCGATGGCTGTTTATTTCATGTAATCATGTTAGATTATAAAGTAGTGCAGTGTGATAGCGTATAGTAGTTTTGACCATTGACTACCAAGTCAGAGGTCGAGGAATCAAAGTGTCAAACCCAAGGCGTTACCTCTGACTTAGTAAATTATGTATACAATATTTGTATCTAGGCGACCGACAACTCAAGACAGATGTAAAACATAAAAACACGGAGAAAACAAAGTTTTCCAGAGATGTGAACTAGCTGAATCTATTATTTTTAAATCAATCGATCAGATATTTTTTACAATAGAGTAAAGCTTCGTTGGAAAAAAGAAAAAAATATATTTTCATACTTTGTACAAAGGCTAAATGATGTGAATGTAGAAGATTTCTATAGGCTTTGTATGGTTGGTAAATGGTATATGTAGGCCAGCCCAGTTCCACTTCAAGCTTGCGGCTTTCTGACCAACGTCAGCGATTTGGGCTTTGAAAATTTAATTCCGGTTTACCTCTTATAAAAATGGCTTGTGTTTAAACGCCACCCAAAAAAAGTACCTATTTTACAACCAAAAAAAATCTAAACGGTTACCAAAATGGATAAATGGTCACCAAATAACGTTTCCTAAAATATTATGAAATGAATCCTTTTTTGGCTTGGTTTATAAAAAAATAACCACGAAGGGAATGGCGGGGTCTATTCGACCCCGCCATCCCCTTCTAACCTAACCTGTCCGAGTCGGGGTGCCCTAAAGTCCAGATTGCATCCAGTTTCTCCTGGTAACAATAGTTTGCTAGCACCATAAAGTAGTCTGGGATCAAATAATGTATTTTAGTTGACGTCTTACTATTTTGGAGTAAGATTTTTGGTAGTAATATTAATCTTTGAGTTGGATAGAATTTGGTGACCATTTATCCATTTTGGTAACCAAAAATAATATTTGTTGCCTAGGCTTAGAGTCTTAAAAATATTTTTGGTGGCCGTTTAAATTGTACCCTATAAAAATTGACCCTTCGCTGCCGTAATTTTGAGTATTTTAGAGCTTCTAAAATAAATTTAAAAGAAGAATTAATTACACCTAGTTACAGTAGGTATCGCATATATTATTATGCAAAACTGTTTTATATCTGTTACATAATTAAACAAGAAAAACAAATAGGTACCTATTCATTACTCTACCAGCTGTATTTAAGTGTTTTCGTATTGTTTGAATGTTCTCAGACAAAACAATAATATAATTATTTGAAAAAACAATACAACAAAATGGAAATGTACCATTGATGTGACTTTTTCAATGTCATTATGTAATTTCTTAGTTAATCTAAGACATTGACTAACGGCGAAGGAAAACATCGTAAGGAAATCTAGACTTAATAGTCTGAAATCGCCAACACGCAGTGAGCTAGCGTAGTGATTAATGCTCAATCCTCCTCTGTATGAGAAGAGGCCTTTGCCCTACATTGGGACAGTTACAGGCTGATTTATTTATTTATGTGCAAAAAAAAACAAAAGATATATTAATAATACTTAATTATATTTTTTGATAAACATTTCCTCCTAACCGAATTTAGGTCACAGCGGTCAATCTCAAAGGAAATTAGCCAATGTATTTGCTTGTAAATGCTTTCCATTCTCACACTCTCATTTATTTAGATATCATTGTCGATGGGACGGCAATCCGACACGATCGGAGAAAGATTACTCTTATTTTATTTATTCATTTTGATATCATTTTCTGATGGGACGGCAATCCGACACCATCGGAAAGAGATCTGTGGGCCTACTCCGAAATTTTAACAACGAAGTTTCGATTGTCGGATCGCATGTTTGTTCGTTAAATTACCTACTAATAGATTTAATTATTTAAAAAAATAACATGTAAAAAAACACAAAAATATTAAGAAAATTGGTAATATCGCATCGGTGTCTACTAAAACTGCAAAGTTTGCAGCACTGAGTCGGGATACGTAATGTATTCCGATAGATTACCATACGCCCTAGGCGTAGAAAAAGAGATTTGAAATTTCGACGGATGCTGGTTGGATACGGTGGCTCAGCGGTTAGAGCATCGACACGGTACGTCGAAGATCGTGGGTTCGAATCAGTTGTTTTTTCTTATTAAGTAAATAATTATATTTAATAAGCTATCGTTTGCTATACATGTAAAAAAAAAAAAACTCCGTTCCTCGGATAGCACGTAAAGCTGTTGGCCCTGCGCCTGATCTCTCTCCGATCAGTGAGGGAATAGAGAGTGCACCTGTGTTTACGCACACACTTGTCCACTATAATATCTCCTGCGTAATTGGCTAGTCTCCGTTGAGATTGGCCGCTGAGACCGAAATTCGGTCAGGAGAATATTATGTTCAGCAGTGGACGTCTTATGGCTGAAATGATGAACCTAACAACGCATTATCGCATAACAACTTTTGGACTATTTTACACGCTACAATTTGAACGAATTGAAACAAATTGAATGTCGTGGTGGCACATTGGTTACGGACCCGCTTTGCAAGCGCGTGGTTGTGGGTTCGAACCTGGCATGTACCAATGTGACTTTTTCAATGTCATATTATGTCTTTCTTAGTTAATCTAAGACACCACTGACTAACGGTGAAAGGAAAACATCGTAAGGAAACCAACCCGCAGTGAGCTAGCGTAGTGATTAATGCTCAATCCTTCTCTGTTTGAGAAGAGGCCTTTGCCCTATATTGGGACAGTTACAGGCTGATTTATTTATTTATTATACAATTTGAACGCAGCTGACCGCGACTGGATTGCTACAATATTACGATCGCAGCTAGATCATTGTATTTTTTTAAATTTATTTGCTCTTATCTGTGGAGTTTCCTCCAAGTTTCTCTATTCTTAGTATTCTACATCTTGATTCGAGCGACGTGACATTTGCTTTTTCCTGAATTTATTGAATTCAGGATTCGTTTCAATAAATATAATTCAATTCATTTAATCATTTGCTTAAAATATGGTACATGAGTTGTTACAAATATCAGTTTGATCAGGACGTACCTATTTCACCAATAATATAGGTATGCAAATTATTTTTACATTATTTAAAAGTTATTTAATTATACTATACATGTCAAACGACATCGAATGTTTTATTATCTAGTTTTTTGAAGTGATAAAACAATTATTGAACTTTGCTTTGATCTTTCTTTTACATCTAGATGGCGCTCATTTATAAAGTAACCTCATTTTTGGTGGAGGTCACGACCCTCAGAAATGGAGATAACGAATCACGGAGGAAAGATGATTTTAGATTCTATTTTTAATATTTTTAAAAATTCCACTCGTAACGTAATGTTTGCTTAGTACGCTTTTTTTATAGACTCACGCCTGTATTCCCCAGAGGGGGTAGGCAGAGGTGTGCAGTACACCCACGTTTCGCCGCCTGTGTTATAAGTCCCATGTAATAGGGAGCGAGCTTATTGCATTCCTTGCTGCTACTGAGAATTTCCTAATGGAAAAATCCAATAACACTTTACCCGACCTGGGGATCGATCGGGGACCTCGTGCTCAGCAGTCGCGCTTGCTACCACTAGACCAACGAGGCAGTCCTTTATGTTTGAAATTTCGACTGAATCTGATGGGATACGGTGGCTCAGCGGTTAAAGCGTCGAAACGGTACGCCTTAAATCGTGAGTTCGAATCCCATCCATATTAGTTATTTCAAATTTCTTATTAAATACCGACCGAATCCAAAATGAACGTTTTATTGTTTTGTATTTTTTTTTGTCATCACAGACAAGTACAGGAAACTGTAAGTTTTCAGTGCCTGCACTAGTCGGTTGCCATGGTGAATAAGGTGATCTCGTGGTATCTTAAATGACGTCTGCCTTTGCGCACACTTAATCATTTAGTAATTACATTGCAACAATGTAACTTATAATAAGTTTCGAGTACTGTCTATGGTACATATTTGTATAAGTGTCATTATTAAGGCTAATGTTCACTGACAAAAACTGAATAGAACTGGATGTAACCAATCATAGTTGGTTATCTGAGTCAGCACTGATAGCCTAGTGGTATGACCGTCGACTGACAAGTCAGTGGTCTCGAGTTCGATCCCAAGGCACGCACCTCTGACTTTTCGTAAGTTATATGCGTATTATAAATTAACTAGCGATCCGCCCCGGCTTCGCACGGGTGCAATATCCTACATATAAACCTTCCTCTTCAATCACTCTATCTAATAAAAAAAACGCAACAAAATCCGTTGCGTAGTTTTAAAGATTTAAGCATACATAGGGATATAGGGACCGAGAAAGCGACTTTGTTTTATAATATATTATGTAGTAATGATATTATTATGTAGTCTTCTCCATGAAGGGTAGGCTGCCCTAGGAACTGGCAACTAGAGTCACTCTTTTATTAAAAATATTAGAATTACGACTATTCATAAGTGCCTAATGGTCTACATGAATAAAAATATTTTGATTTTGATTTAGTGATTATTAGTTGCTAAAACGGTGAGGGAAAACATCGTGATGAAACCAGCACACTTGAGAGATTTTTCTGTGGTGTGTAAAGCCATTTCAGAGGCCTACGGGCGGTTTAAACTCTGACACCAGGTTATTCATCAACCATACGTCAAGAAGATCTATGCGGCTTGTGAACGGTCGCAATACGTTTGCGATTTTTTTTATACTTCGCGTCGCCTAGCGCCTATTAAATTATTAGTAGCAACGTAATGTAAATGTTTGTTTTGCCTAAATTTAGTTTTCTTTTTTAATTAGTTTTGTATAACGCCATTTTCGTGAGCCGTGATAGCCTAGTGGTGGTGATCGTTGACTGGCAAGACAGAGGTCTCGGGTTCGAACTCAAGGCGCGCACCTCTGACTTTTCGTAAGTTATATGTGCGCTTTATAAATTAATTATCACTCTCCGTGCCTCTGATTTTTTTTTGTTTTTTAATGTGACAACATAAAATATATCTTATTTGTTAGTTACTAAGGTTTTAAACACTTAGGGTTTTTTTTATTTTCGTTACGGAACTTCTTGATTCGGTCGCCGCGCTGGCCCGCGATAAAATCTATGCAATTAAATAATTTAGATAAAAATGCTTTGAAGTAATTTAACAAAAATAAATATCTAAAAATACAAGAACTGCTGGACGATTTTCATAGTTTTTGATTTGTTGGAGTTGCCTAAGGTATGATAGGGTAGGGTAGGGTAAGGTGGTAGGGTAGAGGTAGAGTAGGGTAGGGGTACAGTAGGGTAAGGGTAGGGTACGGGTTGGGTAAGGTACGGGTAAAGTAGAGTAAGGTAGGGGTAGAGTATGAGTTGGGTAGGGTAGAGTAGCGTAGGGTAGGGTAGAAAAGCCGTAGAGGTAGGATAATCACGCACGAACATAGGCTTCTCCAAATACGCGCCAATATTATGCGCGCATTGAAGATATTTGCCCATAATCGTCACGCTGGGCAAGCGGGTTGGCGATCGCAGTAGCAGATGATTGCTGTTACTCAGTAGGATACGGCTGCCCATCCTCCGGATCTTTCCATTTGTCGCTTCTTACGACACCCGCGGGACGAGTAGGGGTGGTTTCTATTCTTAGGTCGGAAACCACACGGCGAAACACACACAGTATCACGACTTCGGTATTAAATCAGAACATGGCGAACAAATGCTCCTACTTCATTTATTGCTCTAAACATACGCTGTAAGTTTTATAGCTATAACAATTTCATCAGGCGTTAATGGATCAAAACATTCAACGCAATAAAATTGAGAGTACGTTGTTATTTACAAATATTATGATGATTAAATGTGTTTTGTGTACTAACTTATAAACGAGTCAATAGTTAGACAATCGGTCTCAGGTTCAATTCAATTTTTATTTATGGCAACTGGGTCTCGGTGATTTGAACCGGATGATTCTGCCATTGTCAGAGGTGATGGAGAAGCGTGGAACTTATGGTACACCTGACTTACTTTGTGAAGTATTTTCTTCTTTTTTTGTGACTTATAAATGTACCATATACATTTTCTATGTACGGGTATGTATAACCTTCGCCGTCATGCTTATCCTAATTAAATAATTTGCTGACTGTCTCTTTGGTCTAGAGGTAGCAAGCGCGACTGCTGAGCACGAGGTCCTAGGTTCGATCCCCCAGGTCAGGCAAAGTGTTATTGGGTTTTTCCATTAGGTAATTCTCAGTAGCAGCACGGAGTCTGGAATTGTGCCCGGTTAACTCGCCCCTATTACATGGGACTTATAAAATAGCGCCGGCTATTGTAGCGTAGGTGTATTGTACACCTCTGCCTACCCCTTCTAGGGAGTGCAGGCGTGAGTCAATAAAAAAAATATATACTAATAATAATTTTCTGAACTTAAAAAAGATATCTACCTAACCGATTTCTTTACAAAATTTCTTCAAATTGAATGACATTACCTTAGAGTATATAAGAAAATATAGAGCAACCCTATAGAAGTATGAACCGTGAGCACGGGTATGAACAACGCGGCCGCGACACGAGCTCCATTTGCGATCATACCTCGATCGACTGCGGTTCAACTAGGCTCCACGAGCGAAAAAGTGACATTTTAGCTTATATCATGGTTAAATTTGAAAAACGTCTAGAAAACATAATTTGAAAAAATGAAATTTTAACATTTCTATGGTGAGACCTTTTTTTTTTGTCGTGTGGAAAACTCTTTATGAGTACCCCACCGCTAAGGGCTGGCGATGGGGTTATGTCCGGACTCGCACGGACTAAAAACCACACGGTGTTCCTCCATGAACCTCTAGGCAGAAATACGGCTTTCGCTTGCGCATTCACCGTGAGACCTGCTTTCGCTCCGCACAAGGCAATGTGGTTGACGTTATCACTCTATATTTTCTTGAATAATCTATGGACATTACTATACTCACCGCCACCACTAGCGCTGCTGCCGCCGCTACTGGGTCAGATAAACTTAGTGGCACTTAATACGAGTACCTACCTAAGTCTTCACGCTTAATCACAACTTATTTCAAATACTTATCGCGAGTTTTCTTTTATTAAAAATATTTAGCTACGGAATTCGCTTCACGTGAAGTAATGCGATGCTAATGTGTTATCGAAAATAACAAATTAAAACCTATAGACATTTTAAAAATCCTGAGCCCTGACTGAACCACAAAAAGCCTGATGCATCCACTAATGTGGCGAAGTCACTTTTTGTAAGGAGTATGTCGAAGCCAAACCACAGAAAAAACTTTGCTACTATTATAAATAAGGTGCTTCTAAATTATCTGCCACGGCTGCAATGGGAGATAAAATATTATCTCCCATTGCAGCCGTGGCATAAAAATTACTTCACTATTGTAATATAAATAACCAATAGGTTATTTATATTACAATAGTGAAGTAATTTTTTTTATATAACGTCATAAGTATTTTTTTTTCATTTGCGTTTTATTGCGTAGGTCTAATTCTGCTCCATGCTCCAATGTTTTTTTTTACTGTTCCGTGGTTCGAAATTTCTACACTATTGTAATCTGTATACCCAATACTTTCTCCCATTGCAGCCGTGGCAGATAATTTAGAAGCACCTTATATGTATAGTTTCAAAGATTTTCATGACTTCCGGAGCCAACGGCTTATCGTGCTTTCCGAGGCACGGAGCAAGCGATAATTAATTTACAATATGAACTATCGCAGACACGAACCGTGCACCACTTAGCGATCAAAATGCTTTGAACGATGCTACGTGCGTAGGAGCGGGGTTAGCGCTACGTTCCGACGCCTTGTGCAAGCGATTCTAACCTTAAGGGTGGTGCACCGGCTTTGTCCACGATAGTACCAATGACCAAAAAGCAGTTGTATGGTGTTTAGCACGTGTTTAGGTCTTTTTTATATTATTTCTTTTTGTCTCTCTGTTCTAGCTGTTTGATAAATTTCTAAGCGACAGTCGCCGTTAAAGTCGTGATAGCCTAGTGGTGGTGACCGTTGACTGGCAAGTCAGAGGTCTCGGGTTCGAACCCAAGGCGCACCTCTGACTTTTCGTAAATTAAGTGCGTTTTATAAATTAATTTTCACCCCGTGCCTCGGATAGCACGTTAAGCTGTTGGTTGCTGTCAATTGTAGATCTTTGACAGTCGTTACGGGTAGTCAGAAGCCAGAAAGTCTGACAACCAGTCTTACCAAGGGGTATCGTGTAACCCAGTATCTGGGTTGTGGAGGTCAGATACTCAGTCGCTCTATGTAAAACACTGGTATTCAGCTGCATCCGGTAAGACTGGAAGCCGACCCCAACATAGTTGGGAAAAGGCTAGGCAGATGATGAGTCGCCGTTAAATTTAAAAAAATCTACTTACATCTCTTCTACGTGATTTGGTTCGTCTCTTAAGGACCTCCTGCTCCAAGTATGTTTCGGTCGTTTCTCCCTCATACTCTTAAAAGCGGGACCTTTCAGCGCATAGACAAATTCGGGCTGAACATCTATCGAGATACGATTTTCGAACACATTTTGAATATTCTCTAAAGATCCTTTTTCAAACATGTTGTTTATGGTTTCTACGTCAAAATCATAGTGTTTTGTGTTTGGAACAATTACTAATTTTGTGTCGGTATTCAAATGTTGTTCTATATTTTCTTCAGGTTCATATGCCTTGTTGATGACTCCGATATTCGCCGCCATTTTGGGAACTGAAACAAAACAAAATTAAGTCGTCAAACACCGAGAAATGAGACACAAAAGGAAATAATTTGTTTCGCGTCGCCAGCGTCCTTGCGGTATAAAACCCTAGGTTGAATTTTTTGTCTTTAGCTGTCCCACTGCAGAACAACAGCACAGTATAATTAAAATACAGTACGAAACCACGTACAAACGCTCGTACACTCACACAAACATGCGTAGGTAATATTACTTAACGACGTTAGGTAGGAGTCTCGTTGCACAGAATTTCGGTTATTCTGTGCTCCTAAGCGAACGTCGCGGTACTCGCAGTATCAAGGAACGCGTAGTTGCGCGTGTTTATGTGAGTATGCCGTTTTCGAGCGTTTGTGCGTAGCAAAGATATTGTTAATATTTCTATGGTGCGTAGTTTCCGTTCCATGAGAACTATTTAGATATTTTTTTTAGTTATTCGAAATAATTTGAATTTTTAATTCATGTCCACCTGACCGAATTTCGGTAACAGCGGCCAATCTCAACGGAAATTAGCCATCTACGCAGGAGATATTATAGAGCACAAGTGTGTGCGCTAACACAGGTGCACTCTCTATTCTTTCACTCTCATAATTCGATGGGACGGCAGACACGATCAGAGAGAGATCAGGCGCAGGGCCAACGGCTAACTTGCTTTCTGAGGCACGTCATCACTACATAGTACAAAACAAAGTCGCTATCCGCCGTCTGTCTGTCCCTATGTATGCTTAAATCTTTAAAACTACGCAACGGATTTTGATGCGGTTTTTTTAAATAGATAGAGTGATTCTTAAGGAAGGTTTATATGTATATTGCACCCGTGCGAAGCCAGGGCGGGTCGATAGTACCTAATTTATAATAAGCACATAACTTACGAAAAGTCAGAGATGCACGCCTTGCCAGTCGACGATCATACCACTAGGCTAACACGACTCATCAATCGATTTTTAATAATTAATTATAACTTGATTAAAAAAATACAATACACAACATTCAATACATAGTGTCTTGCTTCATAGACGTGTGTCCTTCATCACAACACTTCATAGAATAATAAATTCTAATGATTTACGATAAACTTAGTAAAAGCAAGCAAACTTCATTATTTTATTGATTCATTTCGTGTTTTAATTACGTGACAAAATGTGAATTGTGTTGGTACTTAATAGATCTTAGATAGGAGTCGACAAAACAATATACTCGTAACTGCCTATGTGAATAGAAATTGGGTATAATTTAAACGGCTACCAAAAATATTTTTAAGACTCTAAGCCTAGGCAACAAATATTATTTTTGGTTCCTAAAATGGATTAACGGTCACCAAATTCTATCCAACTCAAAGATTAATATTACTACCAAAAATCTTACTCCAAAATAGTAAGACGTCAACTAAAATACATTATTTGATCCCAGACTACTTTATGGTGCTAGCAAACTATTGTTACCAGGAGAAACTGGATGCAATCTGGACTTTAGGGCACCCCGACTCGGACAGGTTAGGTTAGAAGGGGATGGCGGGGTCGAATAGACCCCGCCATTCCCTTCGTGGTTATTTTTTTATAAACCAAGCCAAAAAAGGATTCATTTCATAATATTTTAGGAAACGTTATTTGGTGACCATTTATCCATTTTGGTAACCGTTTAGATTTTTTTTGGTTGTAAAATAGGTACTTTTTTGGGTGGCGTTTAAACACAAGCCATAGAAATTTATATATTTTTACTAGCTGCCAGCGTGACTATGTACGTATGATTATCCTATTCTACCCTACTCTACGCTACCCTTACACTACCCTACCCTACCCTACTCTACGCTACCCTACCCTACCCTACTCTACGCGACCCTTACACTACCCTACCCTACCCTACTCTACGCTACCCTTACACTACCCTACCCTACCCTACCCTACTCTACGCTACCCTTACACTACCCTACCCTACCCTACTCTACGCGACCCTTACACTACCCTACCCTATCCTACTCTGTCCCTACCCCTACCCTACCATACCCGTATAGGTAATGTCAATTTAACCGAATTTTGGTCACAGCGGCCAATCTCAACGGGGATTAGCCAACTACGCAAGAGATATTATAGTGCACAAGTGTGTGCGCAAACATAGGTGGTCTATTCCCTCACTCTCATAGTCCGATGGGACGGCAAACCGACACGACCGGAGAGAGATCAGGCGCAGCTGCTTTTCGAGGCTCGGAGTAAATGATAATTAATTTATAACTTACGAAAAATCTGAGTTGCCCTTGGGTTCGAACCTGAGACCTTTGCGACTCTGACATGCCAGTCAACGGTTATACCACTAGGCTATCACGACTCAACTCGTACCTATAAATAGCTAAATCTACGCTATCCTTACACTACCCTACCCTACCCTACCCTACTCTACGCTACCCTTACACTACCCTACCCTACCCTACTCTACGCGACCCTTACACTACCCTACCCTATCCTACTCTGTCCCTACCCCTACCCTACCATACCCGTATAGGTAATGTCAATTTAACCGAATTTTGGTCACAGCGGCCAATCTCAACGGGGATTAGCCAACTACGCAAGAGATATTATAGTGCACAAGTGTGTGCGCAAACATAGGTGGTCTATTCCCTCACTCTCATAGTCCGATGGGACGGCAAACCGACACGACCGGAGAGAGATCAGGCGCAGCTGCTTTTCGAGGCTCGGAGTAAATGATAATTAATTTATAACTTACGAAAAATCTGAGTTGCCCTTGGGTTCGAACCTGAGACCTTTGCGACTCTGACATGCCAGTCAACGGTTATACCACTAGGCTATCACGACTCAACTCGTACCTATAAATAGCTAATTTATGGAGCTCTTGGGAACAAATGTATGGATAACATTTTTGGAGCGCTTGGGAATAAAGAATTTAATATTCTTGAAATTTTAATTTAGTGTGCAAATAAACGTCTTTTCAAATTTAAAGGTAATAATAAAAAATACAATACAAATGAATACAATACAATATTATGTATGTATGTACATAAGTAAACAAAATAAATTAAATACAATTAATAATTAATAAAAAACTCGTGTGAATTTTTGTTTTTTTAATACAACAAAACATTTGAATTAGAATTGAATTAATTTTATATAAGTAATAAGTTGCGAATTATAATTTTTGTTTCATTATAATATTACTTAGGTAAGTACTAAATAATATTTTCTTAAAAAATAACTCTAAAATCGTCATCATCATCAACCTGCCTATTAGTTCACTGCTGAACTTTCTCTACTAATGCGCTCTACTATACTACCATACCATACCCCTACAGTACCCCTACCCTACCCCTACCCATCCCTACTCCACCCCTACCCTATGCTTCCCTACTCTGCCCTTACCCTACCTTATTCTACCCCTACCCTACCCTAGGGGTATAATTAATTTTTTTATTGTTCTATTCTACTATTTTATAAATAAATAAATCAGCCTGTAACTGTCCCAATATAGGGCAAAGCCCTCTTCTCATACAGAGAAGGATTGAGCATTAATCACCACGCTAGCTCACTGCGGGTTGGCGATTTCAGACTATTAAGTCCTGCTATTTTAGGCAGAGACAAATCCAACAAATCATAAACCATGAAAATCGGTTCAGCTGTTCTCGAGTTAAAAGTGTTTGAACAAACCCAGCTTTGTTTTATTTATATTTAGTTAGAATGTCACAGCACAGGTGACAAATTGATTAATGTATTCAGCTTTTTTTAGGTAGGCATAAATTATAAAGATCTCGTAGAGGACGCAATGACCATGCGGGTCACCTTCCAACAAATTTAACTTTTTATCGTCCATGAACGGTAATACAGAGTCGGTGAAGCGTTGAAATAGGTAATACAATTTCTAACGGTAGGACGTACTGGACCATTTTATTATTATTGAATTTAAATAATGCTTTTTTGGGGTTCCGTAGTCCTGACAAATCTTTATTAAAAAATCTCGAAAAAACCATGTTAAGGAGAATAACATTACAAAGTTTCAGCAAAAATTTCAGTTTGATCGGAATAGGATTTCATGCATAAAAATTGACTAAACCAGGGATGGGGATAGTACGGCCCGCGGGCCATCTCCGGCCCGCTTTGAAATCCGGCCCGCGACCATTATAGTAATAGTACTAGATAATAGACCAACTAGTAAAGAAAGAAAGAAAGAAATTTTTTTAACTGACGAAAAAAAAGCGGAGGCGATGTTTTTTTTGTATGACCAACTAACTTTTTACAGGGGTCAAAATAACTTTTTACAGAGGGGTCCGATTTTGATGATTTTATTTTTGTTCGATAGGGTTAACATTCCATGTGGGTCCATAAAAAAATCATCGTGATCTGATGATGGACTACGTAGCTCCTCATCAGTCAACAGCAAAACTGTGTTAATAACTATTTTAGCACTGATTATGCGTGACCTTGTTACCCAAATTCCGAAAAAGATAGGGGGGTACTCAGTTGACCTATATCACATAAAAAAAAGTTTTAAAATTTAAACGTTTTATCACTAAAAATGGAAAAATAAAAAAGCAAAATCAGCTGTTTTTTGCGATTTCAGGGTTGGTCCCATAGTAGAAGTTGTTCATAATGATGAGTTTAATGACCCCTTTAAAGGATGCTGGTGTTTTACAAATAACCCTGTATAATATAATTATTTACATATTTCGAAGTAACTCATGTATCTAAAAGGGTGATGAATATAAGTGTTGATGGATGGAAGGGGAGAGGGAGACCAAAGAAAAGATAGATGGAGTGTGTAAGCACTGATATGAATGAAAAAGGAGTAAATGCTCAGATGACGGCTGATAGAGAGGAATGGAAGAAGAAGACATTTTGCGCCGACCCCAAGTAATATGGGACCAGGGAGGCGAAAGAAAAGTTACCGAGTATCCACCTTATTGTGGTTATTATAAGGTCGATAAACAGTAATTTCCCGAATCTTAAAACATAAAACTCACCTTATATCTATCCTTTTAAAAGACCGTAACTTTTTAAACTACACCACACGCAGAACAAATCACAACGCGATAGTAAACTGACTCTAAAACTAAAATTTTAAACCTAAATGTAATTAAAACGAAAACGCACGCCCAACAACCGATTTGAGATTAGAAAACCAATTATTTTTCAACTTTATTTCATTCAAAATAAGTAGATATTTAAACAAAAAAAAAACGTTTGAGTTTTGAATTAAAATAATTACTATGATAAAACAATTACAACGCATCAATTATAAAGGTGATCAAAATGAGAATGGCTAGTACTCATAGACAACTCCTATTTAAAAATAATGTTTTTTTTTCGTTTTATCTTTAAAACCACACGTATAATGCAGGAAAGGTAACGCGCGTTTGAAGCGAGCTGCAAGAAGTATCGCTGTTTCTTTCACTCGCAATCGTTTGTTTTTATAATTCATAGACAACGTGTGCTTGCTTATCTAGAACCATGGAGTTTCTTGCCAGATTCAAATAATATCATTTAATAAGCAAAACATGTGCATAAATATGTAAAAAACATACATAAAACTGGCTATAGGTCAAAAATAATTACTACGTATTAATCATCATCATCATCATCATCATCATCAGCCTGTATTAGTCTACTGCTGAACATAGGCCTCTCATTCGGAGAGGCGTGCCACTATTGTGCGCTCATTAGAGCCATAATCGCCACGCTGGGCAAGCCTAAAGACGAAAGTCTTCAATCAGTGCGTCCCACCTGTTCTGACATACGGAGCCGAGACGTGGAAGCTCACGGTAAGCCTGGTCCACAAGTTCAAAGTCGCTCAGTGTGCCATGGAAAGGGCTATGCTCGGAGTTTCTCTGAAGGATCGAATCCGGAACAAAGTAAATCGACAGAGAACTAAAGTGATCGACATAGCCCACCGGATTAGCAAGCTGAAGTGGCAGTGGGCCGGCCATGTAAGCCGCAGAACAGATTACAGATGGAGTAAGCTAGTTCCTGAGTCGAGACCATGGATCGGCAAACGTAGTGTAGGACGCCCTCAGGCTAGGTGGAGTGACGATTTTCGCAAGGTGACTGACACGAACTGGATGAGAGAAGCCAAAAATCGTGCTCAATGGCGTGCAATGGGAGAGACCTAGATGTCCAGCAGTGGACTCAGTTACGTAGAAGTATAAAAAAAGCCTTCATGGGAACCAGTTACGAAACCCCGGTTTCCTAGACGGCCGAAGCGGGTTGGTGATGATGATTATATGTACTTGGACATTATTCTTAGCATATTCTCCCCTAATATTGGTTCAAATTCAAAAATATATCCATGCGGGACTTAATCAGTATAAGTTACGAGTTTTTCGTCGTTTTTAGTTTATCAGTTTAGTTTATTAGAGTAGATGGTGTGTAGTTTGTTGTTTTATCTGAAGACACTTTGTTATGAACCATCAAGGTGAAAACCAGCATACAGCTCGCCTGATAGTAAGGGGTTACAGTAACCTACAAACCGGATCCGGACCGTCAACGATTTTAAACAGATCTTTACAGAAAAATAAATTTACATTTTTTTGATTTATTCATCTTATCATCATCATCTGCCTAGCCTTTTCCCAACTATGTTGGGGTCGGCTTCCAGTCTTACCGGATGCAGCTGAATACCAGTGTTTTACATGGAGCGACTGCCTATCAGACCTCCACAACCCAGATACTGGGTTACACGATACCCCATTTGTAAGACTGGTTGTCAGACTTTCGGGCTCCTGACTACCCGTAACGACTATCAAAGATCTACAATTGACAACCGGGGCCAACAGCTTAACGTGCTATCCGAGGCACGGAGAGTGATAATTAATTTATAATACGCACATAACTTACGAAAAGTCAGAGGTGCGCGCCTTGGGTTCGAACCCGCGACCTCTGACTTGCCAGTCAACGGTCACCACCACTAGGCTATCACGACTTTTGATTTATTCATCTTAATTCTAATAAAATTATATTTTTTAATATTACAAATATTTAAACCCAGATAGAATATTTAGATCCAGAAAAAGATGGCGGGATGAGCTGGACACTTATATCACAGTATAATAATCATACAGTATGGTAACTACGTACAAACGCTCGAAACGGCAGCGGCACACATGAAACATGTGTAATATTGCTTAACGACGAAACTCTACGAACGTCGCGGTACTAGCAGTATCAACGACGCGTCGTTGCGCATGTTTGTGTGAGTGTGCCGTTTTTGAGCGTTTGTACGTAGTTACCATACTGTATGATTATTATACTGTGCTTGTATGGAGGATTGGCCCGTTAAAGCTACAAACAGAAAGGGGTGGAAAGAGGGGAGGCCTTTGTCCTGCAGTGGGAAAATTTTGGCTAATAATAATAATTGGGTTCCAGAGAGGTTATAAATTATAAATTAATTATCACTCTCCGTGCCTCGGATAGCACGTTAAGCTGTTGGCCCCGGCTGTCAATTGTAGATCTTTGACAGTCGTTACGGGTAGTCAGAAGCCCGAAATCTGACAACCAGTCTTACCAAGGGGTATCGTGTAACCCAGTATCTGGGTTGTGGAGGTCTGATAGGCAGTCGCTCCATGTAAAACACTGGTATTCAGCTGCATCCGGTAAGACTGGAAGCCGACCCCAACATAGTTGGGAAAAAGGCTAGGCAGATGATGTGGGTTCCAGAGAGGAACCTCCAATTTCGCGAATTCGCGCCGATACACGCAACAATACCTACTGCTTTTTGCGCCAGGACCCCAATCCTCATCATCCTCCTAGCCTTATTATTCCCGAACTTTGTTGGGGTCAGCTTCTAATCTAACCAGATGCAGCTGAATATCAGTTTTCTACGGAGCGACTGCCTCTCTGACCTCAATCCAAAGGGATACGATATTCTAAGGTTAGATTAGTTGTCAGCCCCCCAATCCAATAGTTATAGTTAAGAATGATATGCTGTTTGTTGGCTTAAACATCGTTTTAGAATGGCTGGACCTATTTAGATTTTTTTAAATGTTCTTGATAATCCAAAAAAAAATTAATAAAAAATGACAAAACCGACTTCAAAGGAAACTAAAAAGCTTGACTTTTTAAAAACTACGTTTTTTTCACGATTTTTAGTGGTACCTAAGATTACAATTCTGCTATTATCCTACCAGGAGTTCCGTTCGATATCTCCTAACTCCATGATCAGATCATGACAATATTTCTATGGGACCAATCCGGAAGCACACCCTTTGAATTGAAAAAAAAAATCGGTTCAAAAGCGAGTTTTGAGGTAACAAACATAAAAAAAAAAACATTCAATCGAATTAAGAACCTCCTCCTTTTTTGAAGTCGGTTAATAAGCTTTTAAGGGCAAGAAAAAATAAAAATGAAAATCTTGAAGTGAACGGGTTCGCTAATAAAAAATAAATAATAACATAGGTACTTACTTATGCAATTATGACGTCACATTCAATTCTTCAGAAACTAAAAACATTCATTCATTCACTAATGTTTATAATTGTCATTCACACTTGATTATTATTTTTATTCCGTCGCTTAAAAAATTAATTAATTAAATCCTTTTAATATAAGTAGCGGCCTAGTATATTTCAGGTTTTAAGCAATTAACTGTAATTTATTAAAATATTAAAACTTTTAACTAAATACACTAATGAAGATTACCCAAAAATGTCCATTTAATTTTAAACCTAAAAATTTGGTGATTAATGCTGAACCCTCCTCTGTATGAGAAGAGGCCTTTGCCCTAAGTAGGACAATTACTGGCTGATTTATTTTTTATAATTTTAAACTGATAACGAAATGAAACAAAAAAAAATCACCTCTAGAGTTGTCAATTTACAAACAGATCTTTTCCCGATCAGAATTCCCAAAACCATATTTTTTTATCTTACTTAATAACATCCATTGATAACTTTTTTTAAATCACTACCGCGTATTAAACAGCGCAAAATTAAATTTCTTTCGCACTAAAAACACGCGTGAACATGTAACCATTGAATGTATTATAAAAACGTAACGTAGCAAACACAGGTATAAAACAATTCAATAAAACAATCGGCTCATCTAATTCTAAACATTTTACTGAAGTACAGTTGGAAAGAAAACTGTTTAAACTAAAAAACATTATTAAAAAGTACTTACTAGTTGTTGTTGGAGCCCTGACACAGTAAGACGGTGACCCGGCAGACCACGAACGAGATGGCGGGATGAATTGGACAAAACCAATAGTGACTGGTCCACACTGGCTCTGGATCGAGACACGTGGAAGTCAGAGGGAGAGGCCATTGCCCAGCAGTGGGATGATATGGGCTGACAGTAACAGTAACAGTAACTAGTTGTTCCTGGCACGTGTTGCAGTTCGTTTTTGGCTTATTTTTTTAGTTCAGGACCTTTGCGGGTGTTCGCAAAACATCTCACCAAAGTCTCATCTCAATCGGATCAATTAATAAAGGACAAACACACAAATATTGGGCCGTGCCGTGTAATTTCCTTAGAATAGAACCACCCCTACAAGTCCCTCTACAAGTGGTAGAACCACCCCTACAAGTGGGTGTCGTAAGAAGCGACAAAGGGAACGATCCGGAGGATGGGCATCAGCATCTTTCTGTGTAACAGCAATCAACTACTGCGATTGCCAATTCACTTGCCTAGCATGGTAATTATGGGCAAATACTGGAGGCCTATGTTCAGCAGTGGATTAATACAAGCTGATGATGGTACAAACATTCATTTTAAACAACTTGCGTCTTCCTCGCCTCCAGAAGACCTGCATCTTCTGGAGACTGCTGTTGGCCGACCTCCTACAAGGTGGATTGATAACGTCGAGAAAGTCGCCCGCTTGATTCGCACCAAAGATATTGGAAAGAATTCGCACAGACTTAAAACTTCGCGGAGTTCCTCGACGGACTTCTAGGCGAGACCACGGGATTCACTGAGTTTTAAACCTACAAACCTTGACTTGGTAGTCCGATGGATACTACTGCACTTAATCATAAACAGCCATTATTTGCGCTTACAAAGCGTATCTAAAAACTTTATTAAAAACCGATAATACATTTTACACAAACACTTTTCTCTTCATCTATACGCCGTAATATTTCAACAAGACTCTTTAAAAACTATTATACAAGGTTTCGTGTAGTACGTTTGTTTGAAAATGTAAATGTAGTCAAAACATAATAGTTTACGTACCGGTTATACACAGGCACGCGTGAAACAAAAGATCATTTTTAACGGATTTAGATTGCATTAGGTTGATCAGTGTAACATAATGTTGCCCCATAAAAATAATGTTCCATTCGATAAAGGCCTCTATTTATAAGTTGTCTTATCACTAAGGCCTTAACTCTTAAGTTACACTGATAACAAAGGCCTCAAATTACTCACTGTCTCTACGAAATGTAACACTGCCTCACTAAGGCCTCTCACTGCTTATTTAAGACGTCAACTTATAAGTAGTCTTATGCACAAAGGCTTCAATTTATAAACTGTCCCATCGTTAAAGGCTTCTGCTCATAAGTTGTGCGAATAATTATCAAAGGCCTCAACTCATAAACTATCCGGTTAACTAAGGGCTTAGGGCTAACTGAGGCAATTTAAATAGTACAACTCTAGAGTTTATGCCTTTGATAAGTTTAAGTACAACTTATGAGCAGAGGCCTTTGTCCATGGGACAGTTTATGAGCCGAGACTTTTTTGATGGATGCCTCAAGTTGTGGAAATTTCAAAGAAAGTGATTAGATTCATCGTATTTAACGTAGTTCCTCGTGTTCCTTGTTTTTTTTTTCGATTTTTATGACTTTTAGCCAGAGACAATAGACAATAGACATGGATAAATAAATAAAGACGTAGGTATATTTAAAAAAATGGACAAAGGACCTTTGATGAGGTTGATGATATTTAAAAAACCAAATTGCAAAACAAAAATATTTTAATCACATTTTCAAATCACGATTGCTTAACAAGTTACATCTTAACATATTTTTATTCATTTTTCACTTAAACACTTGACTTCTGTTCACAATTCTTCTACCAAGGCAATTTACATTTCAAATACAATACGAAACATTAAGTTATTCGAATAAAATACAACTTCAAACGAAAGCGAAGCGAAATGTCGAAATTCCGATACACGCGAAATGCCGAATTTAAAATAGGCGATCGGAAGTAATGGATCTATTGTCATACGAGATATAGAGTATGTTTTGTTTACGTTTCAACTAGGCAACACTGTACTAGTGATACACAACGTACTAAAATATCAACAAATATTACGACAGCTAGCGTACTCGATTTTGATTTGAATTGTGTTCATCATTCATGATTTTTCTAAGCTACATAGCTTTCTAAACTGGGAAACTCAACTTGTAGACTGCACAAAATAATGTCTAAATATTAATTTCAATGTAAATGAACACAAAATACAGATAACTAAAGGAATAGTACCTGGCCTACCAAGCTCTGCTCGACACAGATGCGAAAAAACACGAAAAAAATAAATATTTTCCAAGAAATTAGACCTAACTAGATCGATTTAGCGTCCCCGTAAACCTCAGAGGATAGATTGAAAGTGCCACTGGCACTGTTGAAAGAAAATTTATTGTTTTGGTATAGACATGCGATGAAAAGGGATAAAGTCATGATGAAGAATGTAAAAGAGTGATAAATATAAGTGTACATAGAGAGAAGGAGCACAGAGAGAGACCAAAAACAATTGAACGGGTTGAAACGGATAATACGAATGAAAAAGGAGTGAGTTCCAAAATGGCAGCTAATAGAGGAGTAGAACAAGGAAGACATGACACTGATCCTAAGTGACATGTGACCCGGGCAGACGAATATAGTAGAAACTACCAAGACATTTGTGCAAGGAAGTTATATAGATTACAAGGAACTACAAGGACTGATCTAGATGCCAAACGAGATCTCCTTATAAGTAGACCTCCCTCTAGCATATAATACAATTATGTAAATCATGTTTAGTGCAAAATAGAGTACATAAGCTATATCACACGATCGAAGCCCTCACTATCGAATGTAAACAGACAGTCATCATTGCCGAAATCGGCAAGGGAATATAATGCTTGCACAAATATAACTGTTGATGCAGATTTGTCAAGCTTGCAGTAATATATACCACACTTTATTAAGTCAGGGATTGTAGTAATTGGAATCAATAAATTGGTAAATATTCAGAACTTTTTCGCTGAAATATAAAAAGCAATTGTAGTTTTCGGGTGTTGCATTTCAGAGCTGAGGTGACTTATCAACAAGGTATATTGCATTGTGTTTCGCTAAACACGAATTATCCAATTGCTAATCTGAGATTATATTCATTATCATTTATTTATGCTCTCGTCGATGCAGCGTCTTCCAGCTCAACTTAAGACCCTATCAAGAGTCGAATCGGCTCTTATACCGGAGACGTATATAATACGTCTCGACCAAAGATACTGGAAAGAAGATTATATTATGGAAACAAAATATGCTACGCTGCGCTTTGAATGGATACGATTGTTAAAAACACAGCAGGGATCATGCGACGATGTGGACGTCACCGAACTCCCAAACCGCTCGACTGTGCATCTATCTCGCTCGCTATTTGCACATATTTAATACACTTAGGTACAGATTACTTCTCCTACTAACTACTTAAAGAGAAGAAGAAAATACAGCTCGAGAAAGTTAGCTTAGCGTAGCCCAATGTTAATTAGTAACGACTAACTAGTAACCAATGCAAATGATTGGCTAGTAATCTAAGCTTCTAAATCGCAACTTGCTAACTGCATATTGTGCAGCAATCATCATCTGCCAAGCCTTTTCCCAACTATGTTGGGGTCGGCTTCCAGTCTTACCGGATGCAGCTGAATACCAGTGTTTTACATGGAGCGGCTGCCTATCAGACCTCCACAACCCAGATACCGGGTTACCCGATACCCCTTGGTAAGACTGGTTGTCAAACTTTCGGGCTTCTGACTACCCGTAACGACTGACAAAGATCTACAATTGACAGCCAGGGCCAACAGCTTAACGTGCTATCCGAGGCACGGAGAGTGATAATTAATTTATAAAACGCACATAACTTACGAAAAGTCAGAGGTGCGCGCCTTGGGTTCGAACCCGAGACCTCTGACTTGCCAGTCAACGGTCACCACCACTAGGCTATCACGACTCTATATCATATCATAATGTGCAGCAATATGCAAAAGTATTTGAAAAATAACAAAAAGTTATGTTAAGTTATGAGATGATTTATCCTTCTTCTCCTTTTGTGCCTTCTTTGCCATTTTCTCGTAAAAATCTGCTCTGTGGAAGTTGATCACAGCATACTCTTCCCTCTCAGCTGCCAGAGGAGAGTTTTGGATGAAGAAGTCCACATAACGCTGATATTCCTGAAAGTAATTGAACTTTTAGTATCTGGAGTACCAGTTCAGGCTCTTCCATCTGGCTTCAAAGAATACTTCAACAATTCGGACACAGGGTCAGGAAACATGGCAACCTCGAGAGACTAATGGTCATTGGAAAAGTAGCAGGAAAATGACCACGAGGCAGGAGTGAATGAATGAATTAATAAAAAAATATTTGAGACAGCACATGAAAACACAAACAAACAATAATAAAACAAACAAACAAAATAAGAGAAAGAAAAAAAATCATGAAACAAATAAAAGAAAAAAATATAGTATAAAAACTAAAACCCGACTACTTAAAATCTAAAAACAAGCTTCTTAGATTTGAAATAAAATTCTGTAGTCGGAGGCCACCAAATTACAAAGTATTTACCCTTGGAAGATTTTCTAGTACCTATTTACCTATAATACATTAAGGCCTCCGACTACAGAATTTTATTTCAAATCTAAGAAGCTTGTTTTTAGATTTTAAGTAGTCGGGTTTTAGTTTTTATACTATATTTTTTTTCAATGATTTTTAGTGGTAAAGAAACCAATAAAATTAATTTTAATCACAATTTTTTAGAATGTGGTAGTTCTTAAATAGGTAGATTTCTTTAACTGTCAACTTTGGTTCAAACCTTTAGTCATGTCATGTATTTTTTAAATTAAATTTATTTCAAAGGTGTCGTCCGCGACTTCGAGCTATTAAAACATGGCCTCATATATTTCTTAGAAGTATACATGAAAAGTAGTAAGAAGTACAGCTTGGCAAAAAAGAGTCTGGAAAAATTGGGGGCGCCGCTCTCGCACTTTTCACACTACAATTCAAATTACAAGTTATTAAGTGCTTACATATTTCTATGACGAGTTTTTTGTCATTAATTATAATCAAATGAATCATTTTTATGTTATTTTAGTACTCACAAACGTAGTTATTTAAGATTTTTATTTTTAGTTCCAGCTGTCACCGCCTCAGACTCTTTTTTGCCAAGCTGTATAAGTACACATGAAACCTTTTTTGTGGGATATCATCATAGATAGAGTACATTTACCTAAAGTTCGAGGAAGTAAGTAACATGGAGTTGATAATACCTGCTCTAAAATCCCGAAATCATAAACATTACAATTAATTCCCGGGAAATTAGAAATTAATTTTACGTATAATTATTTAATAAGAAATTTGAAAAAACAACTGATACGGATGGGATTCGAATCCACGATCTCCGGTGTACCGTGCCGACGCTCTAACCGCTAAGCTACCGTATCCCATCAGAATCAGTCGAAATTTCAAATCTCTTTCTATGCCTTAGGCGTGTGGTAATATCGAACGGAATACATTAATAATCCGACTCAGTGTTCTAAACTTTGCAGTTTTTAGAAGGCACCGATAGATATTACCACACGCCCTAGGCGTAGAAAGAGATTTGAAATTTCGACTGATTTTGATGGGATACGGTGGCTCAGCGGTTAGAGCGTCGGCACGGTACGTCGGAGATCGTGGGTTCGAATCCCTTCCGTATCAGTTGTTTTTCAAATTTCTTATTAAATAATTTATTATATTTAATAAGCAAACATGTGTTAAAACATGTAATAAATTCTCCAAAATATTAATTTAACGTTTTAAATACATATGAACTAAATTATTATAATAAAAAGTCTTTATTATGTTTTTAGACATCGGTAACAGATAATGTAATACTTAAGTAGTTCGGTACTAAAACTGTTAAATTAATGAGTTTTATTTTACATACTAAATTAATTCTAATAAAAACTATAGGTCAAAATCCAGTCCATATTAATAAAATCCCGGGATTTAATTGTTATGTTTACGATTCCGGGATTTTTGAGGAGGTATTTTTAACTCTATGTTACTTACTTCCACAAAACCGCAAACCAACGCCATCTAGTTACGAAAAAGAAATCTCAATTTAATTAACATTATTTTAAAATATAATCATAATTTAATAGGCAGTGATGTGTAGAAACTTTAATTTAATTAGTAAATATTTATTGTTATCACGTTTTCACATTGTATGCAGTGTTATAATCACATATATTTATGATAGTCGTAACGGGTAGTTAGAAGCCTGATATTCTGAGAAGTGGTCCAGAATATATAGATAATATATACATATTCTGAATGTGCTCATCAAGACCTTCCATTTGATATCAAACACGATAAATTTACCTTAACTTTATTTTTTTCGAGCTGACTAATTTCTTTTTAAAATCCACCTTATTTGATTTTACGAAATTTCATAAATCCTATAACCCGCAGACCATTAAGACGCATCGATAGACACCTTATTTATTGAATTACAACAAATAGTTTAGGAGCTAGGAGGGAACAGATGAACAAACTTACATACATACATACATACATACATACATACATACATACATACATACATACATACATACATACATAGACTGCTAAAATCATAACCCTCCTTTTTTTTGTAGTCGGGTAAAAATAAATCTTGAGGTTTGTGTTTGAGTGCAACACTGGATGGATCTAATCCCTACGACACTCGAGATCTCAGTCCACGACACCCTCTAATCTAAACAGCTGCTACATCTGGATAATTCTAGTGATATTTTACAGATTTTCCCAAATTTGTGTTGCTAGAAGGCTAAAAGAGCCTGTGTTACAAACCTCTAAAGAAGTAGGTTCTACTCCTTTATCGAGCACGGCTTGAAATAGCTCGACATGTTGTAACGGTTCAACGTTTAATCTGATGAAAGAAAAAGATATCCTTAATTCAAGTAATTTATCATGTTAGGTTGTTAGTTCTTGACGCCAGATAATATGATGGAGATGGTTTATGCTGAACGCTAATCAATAAGAGGCAGTGAAGCGTGGGTTTTCGCCGCCCGGGGCAGACTAAAATTTCATTTCGCCTCCTCTCTTTCGCTCTCTTGCTGTTTCGCTTAGCACTTTATTCCTATTTAAAAAAATCGCTTACGGCGCGCCGCCCACTTTCATATTATGTCGACCGAGGCCATAGTCAGAGGGCAGTCGCTCCATGTAACATACTGGTATTTAGCTGCATCCGGTAAGACTGGATGCCGACCCCAACGTAGTTGGGAAAAGGCTAAGCAGATGATATAAAAAATTACCTGACTATCCTTTCTGACGTCATAACATCATTGAAGGCTTCAATGATGACGCCGAAGCCAAACCCTTGCTCAAGTTGGGCCAGAGGATTTACACAGAAGTCTCGAGGAATACTTCTTATGCTGTAAAATTTTAAATTAAAGTCGATAAGAACAAAATAGAAAGAAAGAATGAATGAACTTTTACTATGGGACATACCCTGAAATCGCAAAAAAAATCAGCTGTTCCATACATTTTGTTGAGTCATGTGAACATAAATGTTAGGAACAGCTGATTTTTATTTTTGCGATTTCAGGGTTGGTCCCATAGTAAAAGTTGTTCATAATGATGAGTTAAATGACCCCTTTTAAGGATGCTGGTGTTTTACAAATAACCCTGTATATACTTAAATAATTATATGTGGACAAAGGGAAAGATCCGGAGGATGGGCAGCAGCATCCTTCTGTGTAACAGCAGATATCTGCTACTGCGATCGCCAACCCGTTTACCCAGCGTGGTGATTATGGGCAAACACTTCCAATGAGCGCACAAAAGTGGCGCGCATTGGGAGAGGTCTAAGTTCAGCAGTGGACTAATACAGGCTAATGATGATGATGATGATAATACCACATGATACTCTAAAGAAGAAGACCAGAATAATAATACCTTAAAAGTTTTTCCTGATAAAACTGCTGTATAGTTCCATAGTCTGTTCTTGGTACCAGGATGATTTCATCAAACAAATTAACCATGGGCTTCTTTGCACTCCAGGGGTCAGTGCATGTTGCTGTAACAAAGAAAAAACTACTTCCAAAATCAAAAATCAAAATCAAAATATTTTTATTCATGTAGACCATTAGTCACTTATGAGCAGTCATAATTCTAATATTGTTTTTTATAAGAGTGACTCTAGTTGCCAGTTCCAAGGGCAGCCTACCCTTCATGGAGAAGAATCTGGCAAGAAACTCCATGGTTGCTCTTTTAAATAAATGACTTACAATATTTTAGGTTCCAATTCAACACCTCTGAGTTCCTAAACTCATTGAGATTTCACCAGAAATGGGCCAGCACGACTGAGGTCATAGCTCTCACAGAACATCGGCATAGATTACTAAAGTTAATACGTAAGAGATACTTCACTCAGTAGAAAATTTCCAATGTCTATCTACTGCTATAATAGCGTACTCTGTTGCATGCTAAATAATGCCTAAATGCTCAGTTTATTAAACTGTTTGAGAGTCGTGATAGTCTAACGGTGGTGACCGTTGACTGGCAAGTCAGTCAGTGGTCTCGAGTTGGAACCCAAGGCCGCCTCTGACTTTTCGTAAGTTATGAGCGTTTTATAAATTAATTATCACTTACTCCGTGCCTCGGAAAGCACGTAAAGACGTTGGCCTTGCGCCTGACCTCTCTCCGGTCGTGTCGGAATGCCATCCCATGGGACTATGAGAGTGAGGGAATAGAGAGTGCATCTGTGTTTGCGCACACACTTGTGCACTATAAAATATCCTGCGCAGTTGGCTAATCTCCGTTGAGATTGGCTGCTGTGACCGAAATTCGGTCAGGAGAACATTGTACTGTGCTACATTATCAACATAAGTATCTACCACGTGAGTGAAGTCGCAGGGGGAAGCTAGTTCGAAATAATTAATAACTTATCTTACCGATAAATATTATTTTATCTTGGTGCGAAATATTTTTTATCATTTTCTCCAAGGGTGTTTTTATTGCAGTTGCTTTAAGAATTTTCTGTTCTGGCGGTACCTGAATCAAGATGAAAACTTTAATAAATTTACATACATAGACTCACGCCTATTTCCCAGAGGGGTAGGCAGAGACAACGGATTTCCACTTGCTACGATCCTTGAATACCTCTTTTGCCTCATTCACTCTCATCATTTAATAAATTTAGAATAATATTTTAGGTATACACGGCTACCGATCAAGCTGTACATGTCCAGTATATCCTGACATCTTGTTGTACGAAGAGCCTTTATGTCAGATCAGTTAATACTGGTGTGGTGTACTTTGACTCAGACCGAAAATCATGGACCCGACTGAATCGATTCCGTTCCAACCACGGGAAAACTAATCACCACCTCCATAAATGGGGATTAAGGGAATCACCACAGTGCGATTGCGGAGCACCTTGCCAGACCCTTTTCCCATGTGGTAAACGAATGCCCACTTCGCTGTTTTCCCGGTGGAATGTCGGAAGTCCACAAACTTACACCTGCCGCCGTAGGCTGGCTGAAAAACTTGGATATAGAGATCTGATCCACGCAGGATGAATGCCATACGCAATGATGAGGACTAGTTTTGAAGCTTAATGTGTAGCCGTGTATACATTGCTTGAGTGCTGGACAATTTGTCAACAAATTTCCCAATATACACCTTTCTCTGTCCCCTTTAAAACACAGTGATAGCCTAGTGGTATGACCGTCGACTGTCATATAGGTCTCAGGTTTGAACCCAAGACGCGCCTCTGACCGTAAGCTTTCCGAGAAGCCGGAGAGAGATCTGGCGCGGGGCCATCTTAACGTGCTTTCCGAAGCAATTAATTGTATTATTATAATTGAGTAAGTGACTATTAATTTTATAAAACGCACATAACTTACGAAAAGTTAGAGGTGCGCTTTGGGTTCGAACCATACCATTAGGCTATCACGACTGATAGATGATGGATACATTATAATGATAGACTTACCAACAACAAAATAATATCACAATAACAATTTAGCCTAGTGGTTGTGACCGTTGACTGGCAAATTAGCCTAGTGGTTGTGACCGTTGACTGGCAAGTTAGCCTAGTGGTTGTGACCGTTGACTGGCAAGTCAGAGGTATCGGGTTCGAACCCAAGGCGCGCACCTCTGACTTTTCGTAAGTTATGTGCGTTTTATAAATTAATTATCACTAACTCCGTGCCTCGGAAAGCACGTAAAGCCGTTGGCCCTGCGCCTGATCTCTCTCCGATCGTGTTGGAAGACCGTCCCATCGGACCATGAGAGTGAGGGAATAGAGAGTGCACCTGTGTTTGCGCACATACTTGTGCACTATAATATCTCCTGCGTAATTGGCTAATCTCCGTTGAGATTGGCCGCTGTGACCGAAATTCGGTCAGGAGGATATTATTATTATTCCATTCATTTATTTTCTATACATATAAAATACATTTTTAAATATATATAAAAAAAATAAAAATATACATTTAAAAATATAAAATATAGTAGCCCACCGGTATCGGGAACAGGGTCCAAGCTACCGGTGGTTAGGGGTCCAGAGAGAGAAACCTCCTCACTATTCGCGCCGTGTCCAGCAATACTGCCTTTTGCGCCAGGTTCCCAATCCAGCTGCCTAACGAGAGCCTCTTCAGATGTTTGTCGAGGCTCTTGGCTATCAAGCCATGGGCCGATATAACTATCGGCACAATGATTGCAGAGTCAATATCCCACATGTCGACAATCTCACGTGCCAAGTCAAGATACTTTACTTCTTTATCTTTTTCGACTTTTGTGAGATTGCCGTCATGAGGGACAGCGATGTCCACAATCATTGCGCGGCGTTCCAATCGATCTATCACCACTATATCAGGCTTATTGGCTACAATAGTCCTATCAGTGATGATAGATCGATCCCAGTACAATGTGGCACGACCATTCTCAAGAACTGGGTCGGGCACATACCTATAGTATGGCACTTCCAACTCGACAAGGTTGTATCTCAAAGCAAGTTGCTGATGGATAATCCTAGCCACTTGATTATGTCTGTGCAAATATTCGCCGTTAGCAAGTCGAGAACAACCAGAAATAATATGCCTAAGGGACTCGCCCGGACAATGACATGCCCGACAAATGTCAACCGTGCCATCCTTCACAATATATTTCCGATAGTTATTCGTCATGATAACTTCTTCCATAATTGCACAGACAAAACCTTCAGTTTCCCCAAAGAGGTCACCGAACCGTAGCCAGGATACGGACGCTAAGAAATTTATATCAGGTCCATGAAGGGCCCGAAAAAAGCGCCCGTGTAGCTCTTTACTCTGCCATACCTCCTTACGGTCATTAGTATCCAGTACCATAGGTTTGCGCCAGTTCTCTTTAGCCAAGGAGAGCGGGGTGAATCCCTTGTCCACTGCAACAACATCCCGATGCATCCCCACATCAGCATGGAGAAAATACTCCCTGAGACTGCACACCTCGCGATTATGAAGAGCCTTAGCATTTAAAAAGCCACGGCCCCCACACTTTCGCGGGATGTACAGCCTCATCACTGATGATCGTGGGTGATGCATACGGTTTGCGGTTAGCAGCGTACGGACTCGTCTATCCAGGGCCTCTAGCTCGGTTTGAGTCCACTTGAGTATGCCAAAGGAGTACATTAAAACTGGCATGACCCAACCGTTGAAGGCACGCACCTTGTTACCACCCGACAAGAGACTTTTCAGCACTTTTGTCAGGCGGCCAAAGAAACGCTCCCGCAGCGATTGTTTCATGTCAGCTCCACTGATACCTAACGCCTCTGACATACCCAAGTATTTGTAGGTGTCAGTTGAAGAGAGGGATCTGAATGGTATGGAATCGGATAACTGAATGTCATTCGATTCCATAATCTCCCCCCGCTTCACATGCATGACTGCGCATTTGTCCACACCAAATTCCATCTTGATAGAGCTACTAAAGGTTTTGGTTACCTTAAGTAACTCCATCAGTTGCAATTCACTAGGAGCAAAGAGCTTTAAATCATCCATGTACAGCAAGTGAAATATGATCTGACCTCCTCTCTTCAACCGGTAGCCAAGCCCCGAACCCTCAAGTAATGTACTAAGAGGATTCAGGGCTAGACAGAACCATAAGGGACTCAGACTGTCGCCCTGGAATATGCCTCGCTCAATCCTAACTGGTTCACCACTCCCCAGTGCCTGACGACACCCTGGATATTGAAGGACCGTTCTCCATTGCCCCATGCATGACTTTAGAAAGGTACGAAGAGCTGTATTTATTTTATACAGCTCCAGCACCCTCATAAGCCACGCTTGGGGGACCGAATCATAGGCCTTCTTATAATCGATCCAGCATGTCGACAGACTCTTACGAGAGCGACGAACCTGTTGGCTAATGGTCATGTCAATGAGGAGCAGCTCCTTAGTACCACGGGACCCACCCCTACATCCATTTTGAGAGAAAGACATTATTGAATTTTCTTCAATATGTGCGTTAATCTTTACTCTCAAAATGGATGTAAGAAGTTTATAGACCGTCGGTAAACATGTAATCGGTCTATAATTTTTAGGTTCCGTAGTACTACCAGATTTATGGAGCAGGTGGGTGACTCCAGTAGTTACAAAAAGTGGAAGCGACCTAGACTCTAAGGCTGACTGAAATTGGGCCGCCAAGCAAGAGTGCGAACTACGCAGCCATTTTATCCAAAAATTATGCAGCCCGTCCGGCCCTGGAGATTTCCAGTTTGCCATTGGGCGGGCTGCATTGGCTACGTCGAGTGGGGTTATAATTACTTCCCCCATCTCTTGGATAGTTTCGCACTCTTGCTCAATGTCCCACATCCACTCACCCTCAGAGTGAGCGACGGGCATCGACCAAATGTTGCGCCAGAACGTACACATAGCATCATCATCCGGCCGACACACGTCACTCACAGTTTGATCATTATTATTATTATTATTATTAATATCACAAGCAATCATGTCATATCATGACCATGTTACCATTTTTAGAATAATAACTTTCGTGAGTCATACTAATTATATGAAATATTGATACGGCTTTACTCACGCATTGATTTCGGGAATGCCCGACTAGTTTCGAACTCAAACGGAGTCCATTTTCAAGAGCGGGTGTATACGCGGCGGCGTCGCGGACCTCACTCAGAGTGAGGTCCGTGACCTCACTCATCAATGCGTGAGTAAAGCCGTATCAATATTTCATATAATGTTACCTTTTTAGCAAACACCCTTTCAATGTTCCTCAAGAATATAACAGCTGGTTGAAAAGCCCGGGCAGTAAGAAAGACTTTATGTATCATCTTGCCCGGTGACTTAACCTTGGCGCTGAAGACTTCGGGCGTAATATCAATTTTTACAGCGTCTGAGACAAAAATTAACAATTAGTTAAGTAAGCACGCCTCATTTATTGGTGAACCTCGTTTAAAAAATAATTCTATAACCTAGAGTATAGAAGAAAATATAGAGCAACCCCACAGAAGTATGAACCGTAAGCACGGGTATGAACAACGCGGCTGCGACACGAGCTCCGTCCGCGATCATACCTCGATCGACTGTGATTCAAATAGGCTCCACGAGCGAAAAAGTTACATTTTAGCTTATATCATGGTTAACTGCTGTGTTAAATTTAGCAAAAATTACTAGAAAATATTTTGATATTTTAACATTTCAATGGTGAGACCTGCTTACGCTCTGCACAAGGCAATGTTGTTGACGTTATCACTCTATATTTTCTTATACAGGGTTACATTTAAAACACCAGCATCCTTTAAAGGGGTCATTAAACTCATCATTGTGAACAACTTTACTATGGGACTAACCCTGAAATCGCAAAAAAAAATCAGCTGTTATACATTTATGTTCATGTGACTCAACAAAATGTATGGAACAGCTGTTTTTTTTTTGCGAATTCAGGGTTGGTCCCATAGTAAAAGTTGTTCATAATGATGAGTTTAATGACCCTTTTTAAGGATGCTGGTGTTTTACAAATAACCCTGTATACGCATAGAAATATTCCAAATATCTTTGGCTCTAACATTGAACTAGCTTATTGAACGAGCTTGTTTGTTATGTTTATATCGATGGGTCATTGGGTCCTATGTATAAGGCCAATTTGCAAAATCATAACTTTTCAGTACTACATACATTACCTACATAATTAAAATAAATAGCTTAAAGTAAATAAAATCTTTTAAAATTATATTCTTGATGTATTTTTTGTCTCAGCTTATAATAATATTTACATATTTTTATGATGTAGGTTTTGGGGTCTAAAGTCATTTAGGTGACTTAATTTAGACAAAACACGTTTAATTGGGTTCCTAATTATGTATTTTTTTACCTGAACCAACTCAAAAATTCGTTTGTAAAAATAAAAGCATAATTATTGCAATTAAACTTAGTAATTACTAATTAGTTTTTAACCTTGGGCTAAGGCGGCAAATCAGTTTTTAATACAGTTCTTCTGCGGTACTCAGTTCATCAGCCTGCATTATTCCACTGCTGAATATAGGCCTCTTCCAATGTGCGCCACTTTTGTGCGCCCTTAATAATGAGCTCATGATGATCATGATGATACTGATCTCTCATCATCATCATCATCATCATTTCAGCCATAAGACGTCCTCTGCTGAACATAGGCCTCCCCCAATGACTTCCAGATCGGCTGGTTGGAAGCAACCTGCATCCAGCAGCTTCCCGCGACCTTTATTAGGTCGTCTGTCTGATCTCTATACATACTTAATTCCCCAGCCACGGTATCAACCAGAAAGGACTTTCCATTCCTCACAGGGCCGAGCAGCATCACAGCTTTCTTTTTCGGAGCATGCTGTATGCCAACACCAAACACACAGGATAGCATCAGCCGATTTCTTATTTCTCCGTAACCTGGCAGCGGAAATCTGAAAGCGAAACAGAAAAATTTATGAGATCATCAAGGTGACACCCAATCTGAATAACATTGGAACCCGTAACCGTTGTGCCGTTTTAATTTTTTTTTTATAGTTTATTATTTATTTGCTGACTGCCGATTATTTATAGACTGCCTCATTGGTCTAGTAGTAGCAAGCGCGACTGCTGAGCACGAGGTCCTGGGTTCAATCCCCGAGTCGGGCAAAGTGTTATTGGGTTTTTCCATTAGGAAATTTTCAGTAGCAGCACGGAGTCTGTAATTGTGCCCAGTTAATGGCAATAGGCTCGCCCCCTATTACATGGGACTTATAA
Source organism: Protodeltote pygarga (assembly GCA_936450705.2). Taxonomy (NCBI): domain Eukaryota; kingdom Metazoa; phylum Arthropoda; class Insecta; order Lepidoptera; family Noctuidae; genus Protodeltote; species Protodeltote pygarga. The sequence goes on from OW388276.2 coordinate 2,664,877, forward strand.
CATAGCCGGCGAAATGTGGGTGTACTGCACACCTCTGCCTACTCCCTCTGGGGAATACAGGCGTGAGTCTATTTATTTGCAGCTGTTGTATATAGTTATTCTATACAATTGTAAGTGTCATATACTGATTTTGATTGCTTTTTAGAAACAGAAAATTAAGTTGAATCTCACTGAATTCATAATTGTGAAAAAGTTGAACAAACGTGTAATTAAAATTACAATGATATTCATATTGGATGTCGATTAGGTATAATGAACACTTATTTGATTTTTAGAAAGACCCTTCTAGCTATATTACTGTAAAGTTTCATTAAAATCCGTTCAATAGTTTTTGTGAGATAGATTAACAAACATCCACCCAATCTCACAAACTTTCGCATTTATAATATACTAGCGACCCGCCCCTTCTCACGGTTACGCTAATATGCACGTATTATACATATTTATAAACCTTCCTCTTGAATCACTCTATCTATTAAAAAAAACCGCATCAAAATCCGTTGCGTAGTTTTAAAGATCTAAGCATACATAGGGACAGACAGACGCGGGAAGCGACTTTGTTTTATACTATGTAGTGAAGTAGGATTATTTACTTACTGAGCATCTGGATCCCTGATATTATATTCATAGTTTGCATACTTCGAATCACCGAAAATGTCATTAATTTTCTCAGTTGGCTTCGTCACTATGTCTATGTCGAAAATCTCCTAAACAATTTAAGATATTATTATAATACCACTAGCGGTCGCCCATTGGTCAATGTTCTTTATTTTTTATTATTTTTTTTTCACTACTTTTCCATGTAAATTATTGTCTATGCACGTATTGATTTCACTAACTTTACTTAAGTTTAAGTAAAGGTACTTAAACTTAAGTAAAGTTAGTGAAATCATCTGCCTAGCCTTTTCCCAACTACGTTGGGGTCGGCTTCCAGTCTTACCGGATGCAGCTGAATACCAGTGTTTTACATGGAGCGAATGCCTATCAGACCCAGATACTGGGTTACACGATACCCCTTGGTAAGTCTGGTTGTCAGACTTTCGGGCTTCTGACTACCCGTAACGACTGTCAAAGATCTACAATTGACAGCCGGAGCCAACAGCTTAACGTGCTATCCGAGGCACGGAAGTGATAATTAATTTATAAAACGCACATAACTTACGAAAATTCAGAGGTGCGCGCCTTGGGTTCGAACCCGAGACCTCTGACTTGTCAGTCAACGGTCAACACCACTAGGCTATCACGACGAGTTAGTAAAAATGAAATAGAAAGTGATAGGTTAAGTTTATTAGTCTAAGTTTCAGACATACGGACATGAAGAAACTATGAGGGTTCCTGATTTTACTAAGGAACCCTAAAAACGTATTCGTACCTCACAATTTTTCATAACTTTTTCATCCAGTACGAAAGAACGTTGCAATGGATGATGTGGTGGTTTCTTCCTCGGTTTGATCTTTGGATACTTCCACTCCATTCTCTTATACATTTCCTTTTGTGCCCCTATGAGCACCTTTAGATCAAGTCTGTGGTAATAAATAAAAGAAATAATCTCTACTTCCGACTCTCCACCATTTGTTTGCGTAGAATATTGGAGTATTTCGGTCACATAGCCAGAAAAGACGGTGACAACCTTGAAAAGCTAATAGTCACTGGCAAAATCGAGGGAAAGCGACCAAGAGGTAGAAGCCCTATGCGTTGGACCGACCAGATCCGTACTGCCTAGAAACCTCCACTCACGATGCCTTATACTCGGCAACGGACAGGAACCAATGGCGACGCATCACAAAGGAAAAATTGTTCCCCAACATATGACCACGACCCTCAGTAATGAGGAAACCGATGCAAAGAGATAATCTCTACCTATAATAAAATCGTAACAAAGTAAAAACATTGAATATTTTTAGAAAAAAGGTGCCACATATTTGGGGAACGATACAGACGCCGAATACTGTAATTTTTAGAAATTTATGTATCTGTTTGTCTGTGAGAGATTTTCGCGAAAACTACAGGACAGATTTAATTGAAATTCGGCAAAAATATTTGTTAAATACCAAGTCAGGTTTTAGGGTACAAATTATAACAATAATTATGGGGGATGAGCAGTATCGTAATAAGTACCGAAATTCACGCGGACGTAGTCGCGGGTGGAAGCTAGTAATATAAATAAAGTTACTGTAACATGCCACTGCTGAGCAAAGGCCTTTCTCCTGATTACCACGTCTTGCAATGCCAGAATGAATCAGGTTCGCTACTCGTTCTGTCCAATTCATCCCGCCATCTCCTTCGTGGTATGCCGCGACGCCATCTTGCTGAATCAGGGCTTGCAGCAGCTCATCAGGCAGAACGAACGAACTATACTTCGGGATTCAACAGTAAAATTTGAACAAACAGAACAACAAAACAGTTGTATTATATTATACCCTATGTTCTTATATCTATATATAAATTGTTGGTTTTCTCCGTCCGTGAGTCACTGCCAAAGGTACCATCTGAAAACCAGCGCCGGGTGTTACCACGCCCTGCATATGCTGGGATGGTAACCGTTTTGATGTGGTCGTGTTGGTGGCACTTTCTTTATCTGTCCTTTTTTTTGTTACTTGTTATTTGCTCTTGTCTATGTTTTTTTTATATCTTTCATCTCATCTGCCTAGCCTTTTCTCAACTATGTTGGGGTCGGCTTCCAGTGTTACCGGATGCAGCTGAATACCAGTATTTTACATGAAGCGACTGCCTATCAGACCTCCACAACCCAGATACTGGGTTACACGATACCTCTTGGTAAGACTGGTTGTCAGACTTTCGGGCTTCTGACTACCCGTAACGACTGTCAAAGATCTACAATTGACAGCCGGGGCCAACAGCTTAACGTGCTATCCGAGGCACGGAGAGTGATAATTAATTTATAAAACGCACATAACTTACGAAAAGTCAGAGGTGCGCGCCTTGGGTTCGAACCCGAGACTACTGACTTGCCAGTCAACGGTCACCACCACTAGGCTATCACAACTCTCCTTTTATATCTTTATCTTTTATATCTTTATCTCTCTCTTTTTATATCTTTATAATAAGTTAATGTAAGTGTCACCAGCTTGTATCGCGTTAAATAAATATATTTTCTTTCTTCTTTCTTTCAAAAAGGGACATCCCATTTAAGCACTTACCTCATCAATTCATCCACATATTTCCTACATTCCTCATGCATCGTCATCATAAGTTCTTCAGTAAGCAATGGTTTCATAAATCCATAAATAACTTCACCATATTTATCTGGAGGTAAATCATCGTATATTGACCATGATGCCCGGTAGCTTCTTAACGCCTGTAAGAAAATGAAGATGGGCAAAGGGCTCTTCTTACCTACCGTTGGAAAAAAATCAGGAACAACTCCAATTTCATTAATTATTGACCGGCCCCGAGTCTTGCACCCAAAATTAAGATATGTGTTGATTCTCTTGTTCAGCCCGCTAAATTATAGTCTAACTATATCTCTTTCTTATTAAGCCCATCGAAAAAGGACAGCAAAATTGAATTATCAGATTATAGCTGTCAAATTAGTCTACGTCCTTGCAATTGACATGAAATTAGACGAGACCTCTATGACATGCCGACTAAATTCTCATTGATATCATGCAAATGGACTATTTTACAGCTCTAAAAATCTTCTAAAAACTATACTTTACTATAATAACTCTAAAACCATAATTTTTTGCTGACCGAATTTCGGTTAAAGCCAATCTCAACGGAGATTAGCCAACTACGCAGGAGATATTGTAGTGCACTCACATCCAGCAAATGTTGCATATGATGAGACTCGTGTGCCAAATATCCAGGATCTGATTGTGGGACACATCTTAACTTAAATAAGTTTAAAGCTTCTTTCTTCTGAACTTCTTTTAAAGCTTCTGCCTTCAATATGGCATCTGCTTTTGCTTGCGCTTTCTCTTCTTTTAGCTGCAAAAAGAAACCAACAATATTTTTTTCATTTTTCCGCAAAATGTTTTAAATTATACTTTATCAGTTACATTTTAGCCTAGTAAGAAGTGGCGAAGTTGTCCTCCTCAACTGGTTTTTGCCTGGTTGTGGGAAGCTTAGTAGCTTTTTTAGGGTTTCCCAGATTGAAGCTCAGAGGATCAATGAGGAAGCGTCGCTCGTCCAGGCTTTAGGGCAAAAACCACGTTAGAGCCACCTAGGTATCTTGCAGTGATCTATCGGCGGCACCGCAACAAACATCATATCTTTCTCGTCTCAAAGAGGACCTTAAGGCCTGCAGGGGGTTTTAGTCGGTATGACAGCAGCCTACTATCTATAGGTGGGATAGTATGATTAAGGTTGTGATGATGATGTGGTGGCAACAGTTCTGAACTCCTAAAACTCGTACAGCCATAGTCAGTTAATGGCAAAACCCAATAACAACAACTGAAATGGGATTCAATTCCGTTTTTAATGTGGAGGTGGAACCTTCACGAATGGGATGGTTTGATCGGCGTTGAACAACTCTCTCAAAGAATATCGGCGTGAAATCATTATCATCAACCTGTATTAGTCTACTGCTGAACATAGGCCTCTCCCATACGATCCATACACCGCCCAAATATCCCGATCAAAGAGTATTAAATAATGATAAGTTGTACTTATCTTACTTATGTCTCTGCTTTTTTTCCAAAGACAAGTAAATAAAATAATAAATTAACCTGATCTGCAGTTTTTCCTTTAGTTTGAGCCAATAATTTTTCATCCATTTCTATTTTCTCCTCTACTGTAATATAATCTCCTTTGACCACCATCATTGTTCCGCCTTCTGTTTCATAAGGATATTCCGGGAAAAACCCATAGCCATAGTACCTGGAGTTACAGATATGGTAAGCAAGGTGATGAACTAAACTGAAACCCAGTGGCAACTGAAAGGAACCAAACGATCTTCTGGCAGACTACCAGCTAGATGGGTCAACGATATAGTGGCGAACGTGAACGTGGGAAAGACCTGGATGAGATCTGCGCCACGAAGATTGGCATAAAAGAGAGGGGGCAGTCGGTCGATATGGGCTGATAATGAATCAAGGTATACAAGGAACGGCTAGCCGTTGGAGCAAACGGCTAAGAAGTAAAACCTCCCAGCTGATTGTACTGATGATCTGAGGAAATCAGCTAAAGGTTGACTGGAGACCATGTGCTATAATAGCAGAATTTGGAACAAGTTGAAGCTGTAGAGGACTGTGATAGGCTGCGTTGATTACAGCAGAATTGGAGTGGAAACCAATGTAGAATTGTAGAGTCACCCACGGCCACGCATTAGCTTTTTGAGTTTTTAGCCCTTAGAAATATGAGGAACACATATATTTCCTTTTTTAAAACCCTAAAGGCTGTGTGTGCTGTAAAAAATGAATGGGATGTGACGAGAAAATCCGTAAACCACGCAGAAGAAGTCTCACTCTGCCACCGCTGTCATTGTGTCACCACCTAATCTGCCCGCTAACATCTGCCGCTGTTATAATTTATGTATGTTCTAGTCAAATCTTGCAAGCTTTGCAACCACTTCCTCATATCCTACGAAGTTTAATTGTTACATACTGGTTCAGTTCCGATGACAATGCATTTTAATGGTAAGCAAGACCTGGATTGACATCCAAGATTAAATAAAGGAACTCTTCAACGGTCAACAGCACAGCACAAAATTTTGCATAGGTATACGTTTAGTTTAAAATTCCATTATTAGCTTTGTTAAAAACGTTGTTTTTATAATAACTTATTTACCATTCAGTAAACCAGTCTCTGATCTCTTCGGTTATATCGTCTATCACTCCATCCTTCTTAACAAACAGCAGGCGTAAATTTTCTTTCTCCATGGCTTTTAAATATGACAGCTTTATCCTCATACGAGTGTTCTGACGCCTGGCGTACATCTGAAAAAGTCTGAAAGAGTCACTGCTGAATATAGGCCTCTCAAAATGCGCGCCACTTTTGTGCGCTCATTGGAGGTATTTGCCCGTAATCGCCACTCTGGGCAAGCGGGTTGGCGATCGCAATAGCAGATGATTGCTGTTACATAGATATCTATATGCTGCAGTCCTGGCTGAACTCGGTATGCCGCCCGATGTAGGGGCAAAGACCAAAGAGCGTGTTGGGGTGATGTCCAGTAACCTGGACGCCAGGAAATTGCATTAGAATTTATTAATAAATGGGAAAACTTTAATAAACAAACCATAATGACAAAAATATTGACATGGAATTTACAAACAATACAACAGCAATATCTATTCAATAGTAATTGTATACTTACTGCCCTTGTAACATATATGTAATAACGTGATTACTGTACCTTGTCATTCTCCTCTTTAAAATTGAGTCCTTTTCTAAACGGATCCGGAGTAATTCCTAACAAAATATCTCTTCTGTGCTCGCGTTCTCTTTCCCGCTTTATCTGCATATACTCTCTAAACAGAGGAATGTGGTATTATTTTACTCTACTCATGATTTGATTGACTTGGGGATCACCTGGCTAGTTTCGAGTTCAAATGGAGTCCATGAACATCGCCAGTAAGGCTAGACACCTTTGTGAATACATTCTTGTAAATGGACTCCGTGTTCTCCGACTCCGAGTCTTGAATTCAGTTGAGCTGTCTCAAAATCAAACCTTGAGTATAGCCAAAATGATCATGACTGTCACCAACATTTTTTTTAAGGAAATAGGCATAATGTTTAACCACACGACAACTCACAGTAAGTGGTGTTGTGATCTACAATTGAGCACACTTACCTTTAAGATGCCATTTGAGGATTACATTTGATTAAAGAAAAAGATAGAAATCGTTTGCGAGAAAAACTTGATACTTTTGAGAAAGACTCGTGGAAAACAGGGTAAAATAAAAATAAGATTAGTAAATGTTCTTTCCTTACGATGTTTTCCTTCACCGTTAGTCCGTGATGTCTTAAATTAACTAAGAAAGTACATATGACATTGAAAAAGTCACATTGGTACAAGCCAGGTTCGAACCCTCGTGCTTGCAAAGCGGGCCTGTAACCAATGAGCCACCACGACAATTTAGTTGGACTTAATAGTCTGAAATCGCCAACCACCAGCAGCTAGCGTGGTGATTAATGCTTGATCCTTCTCTGGATGAGAAAAGGCCTTTGCTCTAAAGTGAGACAGTTACAGGCTAATTTATTTAATTAGATATTCTTAATCTCCATAGGCGTAGGACGTCCACCCACAAGGTGGACAGACGACCTAATAAAGGTCGCAGGAAGCTGCTGGATGCAGGTTGCTTCCAACCGGCCGATCTGGAAGTCATTGGGGGAGGCCTATGTTCAGCAGTGGACGTCTTATGGCTGAAATGATGATGATGATGAATCTCCGTAAAGGATCTTACCTATAGACGACCTGGACTATCCGAGCTGCTTTGGTCTTCAGTTCATCTGAAGGAAATTTTACTATTTTGGCGAAATACATTTTATGTTTTGCAGATTTGGCTTCATAATCTTTTCGATACCATTGTCTGAAAACAGATAGCTTTTACAGTATCATCATCAATTTAAGAGCTAAGTTAATGCAGCTTCTTCCAGTTCTCTCTATCAAGAGCCAATTCCTTGGCCTCCTTATACGTCTCGTCTTTTACTTTCTCTTTGATCTGCGCTACATAACTTTGTCTAGGCCTATCTCTTCCGCTCCTTCCATCGACTTTTCCTTCTATAATGTTATTTATGAATGCGTTTCTTTAAGTTTGATAATAAAAATTACATGAAACAACTACTAAACTAAGTATTTTCATGCCATGTCAATGTCTGACAGTGGTCTCAGATAGTATGAGGTCATTTATGCAATCAAAAGCTGGATGAAAAAAATGGATGTCCGACAAACATCGGCAAACATCTTGAACATAAAGCGGCATACAGGGAGAAAGTTTGCGCAGGTTCACGACTGAACTACCAATCACGTACATCTGCGCGGCAGAAATTTCCTCGCTCCTACTTCAGTTTACCAAACTAACCTATAAATCGAGTACTTATAGCGCATACAAGGTCAATTGTCCAGATGTTTGCCGGTTTATGTAGCAATATATTTTTGTGTAGTGGCGCTCAGCGTCTCTCATTGCGTCGGTCTCCTCAATACTGAGGGTCGTGGTCATTTGTTGGGGAAAATTTTTTTGTGTGATGCGTCACCAGATGTTACTGTCGTCGCCCACTTCAGCTCGGCACCGAATTGGCATCATCGGCATAGGACAGCCACGTGGCATAAAAAACTTTCTACAACTATCTTTTTCTTAAACATCAGACAAAGTAGAGGACTTTACCTGAATCTTTCGTGTCTCTGAATCAAAAGAGCTTGTACAAATTCTTCAGGTATGACCGTGTGTACACTGGGGGCTAAAAGAGATGAACTTTTGAGTAAAAACTGGTGACAATACATTTGGTATAACGGTTAAGTAATTCTTGATTCGGTTTCCGTACAAGACAAATAAATATTTGTGTGATAGACAGACATTCCGGCCTGTGTCTTCATCATCAACATCATCATCAGCCTGTATTAGTCCACTGCTGAATAGGCCTCCTAATGCGCGACACTATTGTGCGCTCATTAGAGGTATTTGCCCATAATCGCCACGTTGGGCAAGCGGGTTGGTGATCGCAGTAGCAGATGATTACTGTTACACTACTGATATTGCTGCCCATCCTCCGGATGACACAAAAAAAAACAGGGCGAAAAAAACTCACGCTCAGACTCAAGATCATCGTCCTCATCCGGATGCAAATGAAGTTTTGATCGAGAATATTTTGCTGCTTCGGCTTGCTACAAAAAAAGTCAGCCATCAGTAATTATGGGACAGCTCGAGTGGGATACTATCCTTTCAAAGACAAGATAAATCGTTTTATGCTCATACGGTCGGTGAGAGTACCGGAGGCCAAATTCTCTATAGGGTATTAAGGAAGGGAGGAGAGGGACTAGTTCCTTTCACTGGCCAAATAAAATAAAACATTACCAATACTGTTATTTCACGTAAAATATGCCGATAAAATATCGGGTGAAGGCCCGACAAGCAAGGGTTAGAAATTAATTATCACTTGCTTAAAAACGGTGAAGGAAAACTTCGTGAACACAGCACACAGTTTAGAGAATGATATTCTCTGTGCTGGATAAAGCCATGTTAAAGGCCTATAAGTGGTTTAATCTCTGAAAGAAAAAAAAACAACAATAGAAAGAAAAGAACCCAATGTGCTGAGGGTGCTCGGCTCATTTGTAATTTTTATACTATCTAATAAGTTACTCGTCAACTTACTCTTTCTTCTTTATCGTATGGTTAATAAACAACCATAAAAAAAGGTGTCAGAGCTAAAACCGCCCGTAGACCCTAGGCCGTACCTACACTGTACACACCTTTGGAAAATCACTCAGGGGTGCTGATTTCCTCTCGATGTTTTCCCTCACCGTTTTAGTGCGTGATAAATAATTTCTAATACGCCATTGATATACAAAAACATATCAATGTAATACGCACATGAATTCGAAAAGTTAGAGGTACGTGCCTGGGTTTCGAACCTACGACTTGGCAGTCCAACGGTCAAATTAGGCTATCACTAGTCTATTAACTTACTCGTTTGATATCTCTTTCTTGGATCTTTTTCCTTCTGACAGCGTCTGCCCACATCTTCTGTAGAGCCTGTTCTACACTCTCGCTGCGACATTCTAGAGGAAAGTGGTAAGGAACCACTATCTGTGAAGGAAAAGTCATGAAGAAGGGTCAAGAGAGATGATTGGAACTATACGAAAAATAAGGCAAAAATTGTGGAGAGAGTAGAAGAGGAAAAATGAGAGGCTTTTGAAAAAAAGATGGATATTAGGCTTGAACCCACGACACATGGCCGTACCAGGCAAGGGTTTTACCCACTGAGCTATAGTATTGTGGCTCGCACTTAGAGTATATAAGAAAAAATAGAGTGTTAACCATGATAATATAACGTCGTTGTCAAACCAATATCTGCTATGTGCAAAAAGTATAACTTTGACATAATTAATTTTAACGCAGTTTTTTTTTTGACAATATTTTGGCTGATGCACATAGCATGTTTTTTTTAGCGTCTACAGTTCACCGAATAATGCTTAGAATCACATAGCAGCCTTTTTATACGAAACTTTGATTAGTAAACTAGTCATAATAGTCAATCATGTCGAAATATCCAAAAGGTGCACATAGCAGATATTAGTTTGACAACGTTTTTTTATTTTTTTTGATTTTACGATAAGCTAAAATGTAACGTTTTCGCTCGTGGAGCCTAGTTGAACCGCAGTCGATCGAGGATCGCGGACGAAGCTCATGTCGCGGCCGCGTTGTTCATACACGTGCTCACGGTTCATACTTCTGTAGGTTGGCTCTATATTTTGTTTTATACGCTAAGGGCTCGCACTTATCAAATACAGAGTTGCTTTGTTACCTGCCAAATTTTGGGATATATTAAGGTCCATGCAACTAAACTACTTTTTCCAAGGAATATAGGTCGAAATCTGAAGATCGAAAATTGACTTTTCATACAAAGTGACTGGTCTTTTTGATTTTGGTCACGTGACTCACTTTTATCTGCGCAATACTCGATATTTAGGTCTCTTAGGTGGACCGAAGGAGGGGCGAGGAAATTTCTACCACGCAGGCGCACGCGATTGGTTGTTCAGTCGTGAGCCCGCGAACTTTCTTCCACTTTGCCGCTACGTTCAAGATGTTTGCCGATATTTGTAACGATAAAAATACCTGTATATCGTTTGGGGTCAAGTTCAGTGTCTGTAGCGCCGAGTCAACGTAGATGTAATCGTTGACTATTAAATGCACCAATTCATTTCGAAGCTCGTACATCCTAGAAAATAATGCGAGAAAATATTTTTTTATGGTGTAACTTTATTGATGCAAAATTTTTTGAGATTTCGTTGAGATATTTTATCTTTCTTTGTCGTATGGTGGACGAACAACCTGGTGTCAGAATTACTTAGTTCTTAGGTATTGATTTCATTTGTTCAACAGTATCTAGTACCAAGGGCGTCGCCAAGGGGGGGCAGGGAGCAGGCGGCAAATGTAGTCCTAAAATTTTACCTACCTATGTTTACAAGTTTTATTTATTGAACAGTCAAGAACAGTCAGTTTTCACTTGCTTTATAAGCTCTCGATTGTACACATTTTCTTATCCTCTATACTTCTGATACCTAGCCCCCCCCCCCCCTTGATCATCGGCTGACGCCCTTGCCGAGTACAATAAAATATAGGTACCTTTTAACGAAAATCGTGATGAGTTCCAGTATATAAGTCGCCCGCTGAAGATGAACGCTATTCAGATAAGCGTCGTACATTTTATTGATCAGTTCACAGTATCTCGCGTAGCTGCGCCCGAGCACCTCGGGGGCAAGGGATCGCCCTTTTAAACGGAATCCTCTGGCCATTGCTTGCTGCAAACATAAAATAATATAAGAAAACTATGTGATTTTTTTACATATTGGCAGATTCATGGCAATGCTAAGCCTTTAAGCTAGGTATAGACCATCAGCGTTTTGATCCCGAATAGCTTCGACCAGACGCCCCGATAGTTCTGTAAAAAATTTTCGAGCTCCCGGCCCCCACGACCCCAGCGTCTCGACACCAAAAGGCTATCATATATAGGTAGGTATTATTTGCGCCTTTTGAGGGTCTCAGCTGGTTCCGCCGCTGCGCCTGCCCTACATTAGATTCCAGGAAGATGAGACGGCGCCAGCGTGATAAGGGAAAAGTATTTGCAGAGGCTCTAGAATTTTCCTGTCAAAGGGGGCGTTGGGCGAAATAAGGGGGCGTCCATAAATTACGGGAGGTGATTTTTTAAATTTTCTGTCCCTCTCTACCCCTTGATGAGATGTCGTGAGATTTTATTCAACCCCCTCCCCCAACCCCCAATCTCACGTGAGATTTTTCAATACGTGGGTTTCTTACATAAACGCTATTGTTATTGTAAAAAGAAAAAAAATTGCTTTGTGCCTTTATCTATATCTTAAGCATGTACAATCTGGATTAAATGGACCAAAATAGTAGGTATAATTTTTTATTGTTTCAATAAGAAAAAAATTGCGTGATATTTGCCGAGACCAACTCTTTCCAACGTAAGATTAAAATATGAGATTTGACTCGACCCCCTTAAACATCTCACGTATTTTATGAACGCCCCCTAAGCTTGAGAACCTGTGGTTTCTGGTTTACCTGTAGTTGAGCTTCACCTGCAACTGTAGCTTCTGCCAGTTGAATTAATTCAAGCCATTTTTGGTGTGCTTCTTCTAAATTGTACAATGTCGCGGGCAGTAAATTCGTCATTGTAAACTTCAAATAACATTTAACTGTTTAAAAAAAATCTTTCGTTAGTCATACCCATGGAGGCATGGACCATACAACCTACAGCTATACCATACAGCTGTTTGGTCGATGGTCATACCACAGTAAATAAGTCATACTTTGAACTGACTGATGGATTTGACTGCCTCGTTGGTTTCGTGGTAGCAAGCGCAATTGCTAAGCATGAGGTCCTGGGTCCGATCCCCGGGTCGGGCTAAGAGTTATTGGGTTTTTTTCTCAGTAGCAGCACGGAGTCTGGAATTGTGCCCGGTTAATGGCAGTAGGCTTGCTTCCTATTACACATGGGACTTATAACATAGCCGGCGAAACGTGGGTGTACTGCATACACATCTACATCTACTTTCCCCTTCTGGGGAATAGAAGCGTGAGTCTATGTTTATTATGTATTGAATTTAAATTGATGGAACTAAGTACCTAAGTATAAAGATTACAAACCTTGAATTTAACGAAAGCTAATTAGTAATTTAAACTAAAATTTATACAATATAAGCCTCATAATTTACAGTTTGTAATAGTAATTAATAAAAGTTTACATTGTTTAAAATTGAACTGAAATTTGCATGTTAGATTTCAACAGAAATTTTGATACACATGTAGAATTTGATTGTTTACATAAGTTTTGACATCATGATCATAATGATCATAATATGACATACTTAATGACAATATTCTGTTGAAAAGTATTTTTGATAAAGGTTCTATTATTGCTCTTATTTATTGCTTTATAATAAGAGGTCTGTATCATAAATTGATGATTTTATACTTAGAGCCGCTTAGAGCATGAAAAGAAAAATTATCATTGTCTGTCTTAAAGCTATAGTGAAATCAAAATCCACTTGGAAGATTTTTATCCTCTAAGGAAATACACTATAGATTTTGAACGCCACGCCAATTATACGGCATTTCCATGTCCCGTCCCACACGCCAAGCCCTTTTCTTTACATCTTTCTTCTTCTTCTTATCGTATGGTTGATGAACAACCTGGTGTTAGAGTTTAAACCGCCCGTAGGCCTCAGACATGGCTTTACACACCATTGAAAAATATCTTAGGTGTGCTGGTTTCATCATCATGTTTTCCGTCATCGTTTTAGCAACTGATAATTAATTTATAATACGCACATAACTTAGGAAAAGGCGGAGGTGCGCGCCTTGGGATCGAACTCGAGACCTCTGACTTGTCAGTCGACGTTCATACCCGCCTAGATCAAGTGGTGATAGCCGGACGAGGAGCCTATTTTTTCAATTTTCAAATTTCCCAAGTCTATGGCAAATTATTAAAATAAATAAAACAAATAAATTTATTCAACTATTCGTTTAATATTTATATAATAAATCACAATATTTCACTATGTTTAAGCCGAACAATAATTTCACAGTGTCCCTAAATATAATAATAAAAAATAATCAATTTTGAGCAATTTGTATTCGTTATATTTTATTTACTTATATATTTTATTTTTTGTTAAAAAACCCGACTATTTCTGGACATAATTTAATTTAAATATATTGCAATGTATCTTTGGTTTTCGATATATTTTAAAATATATATTAAATTATGTATATAAAGTACATGTTTCAACTTAAATATCGATAAAAGTACTAGAAGTATAATTAAAGTAACAATTCGCATAGGTATAAGTTTTCATAATTATATTATATCAAAACTAATTAGGTATATATACATATTCATTTCTAGACACCAAAAGCCAGTTTCAAAATGCAAGCGCGTTTCTGGTATTAATAATGGGTGACATTTCTGTAAACAAAATCATAAAATTAATAGCTATAGCCACTTTTACAAGTAGGTATCTATACATATATAATGTGCTTCTAAATTATCTGCCACGGTTGCAATGGGAGAAAGTATTGGGTATAGATTACAATAGTGAAGAAATTTCGTACCCCGGAACAGTAAAAAAAAATTGGAACATGGAGCAGAATTAGACCTACGCAATAAAACGCAGGCAAAAGAAAAAATAATATGACGTTAGATAAAAAAAATACTTCACTAATGTAATATAAATAACCAATATTATCTCTCATTGCAGCCGTGGCAGATAATTTAGAAGCACCTTATATAGTGTAATAAACCCTAAAAGTTGGTTTAAACATGTGTTACACTATACATGATATAGGTACCGAGAACACCACCGGTCCAAGACGCATTCCTTAATTTAAAGAATGATGTTTAATATTGGATCCTATATGTTATTACATATTGAGTACCGAGTTCCAGAAGTCTAGACTCAAGAGGACGTTCCATTGTCCTCTGACTAATCTTGAGTCTAGACTCAGGAAGCATCTTGTGGGTCAGGTCAAAATCAAGTTGTAAAGCAATTATTTCACTCGATCAATTTATTGTATAGTCCCATTGGCTATAGGTTCTACTTAACGTCCTGTTTCTCCAGAAAAAAGTAGAATCTAATTTGCTGTTTGTACTTGGCGTCGCCCGGACAATTTTTTCCCAAAAAATCTTTTATATTTGACCTTGTTCTGAGGACTCCTGATCGATCCTTGTTATTGTGAACACATCAATAAAAGAATCAGCCAAATCAGTCGAGCCATTCTCTAAAGATGATCTTTCATAATTGCTGCATTGATCTTTGTTTGAAGAGATTGACAGATGCAATATAAAGCTTCATTCCTTGAATCAAGGTCTTTTTTGCTACGTGGTCTCTCTCAATTATAGCTCTAGGAAGCTCAGAATTCACCGGACTTCTAGCGAGATCTAAAAGGCCTTTAACTAAAGCAACAGCAGCTAAGGGCGCCTAATGGGACTCGGGCCTCGGCTTAGGACGTTGCTTGAAGACATGCTAGGGACTATCTGGATCTGGATTATGATTATTTAGGGACATATTTATGACTATAGGCTTAGTTATGGAGGTTGAATCAAGGAATTTGCCTTAGATCGGAGCTCCCACTACGAATATACACTCGGTATAAACAGCAATAAATATCAAAATTTCGTCTACAAGTTGATTTGCTACATTTTTTACTTATTACATACAATTTAAATGTCCAAAGTCGGTAAAAATAACCACAATATTGTGCATTTAATGTACTATATATTTTACTTTATATATTAGTTTACATTTATTTATTAATACTAGTGATAATATAAATAGAAAACTGTGATTTTAAGCAAGGCTACAGAGGGTCTTATATTAAAGTACTATATATTTGTAACTATATACATTTTAAGTAGTGTGCAAATGAGAGCTAACTATGGTGGTGATTGTTTCCTTTAAGCAAGTTTTTCACGTAAACAAATAAAATAAACCAACCTATAACTGTCCCACTACAGAGCAAAAGTTTCTTCTCATACAGATAAGGATCGAGCATTAATCACCAAGCTAGCTCACTGCGGATTGTCGATTTTATACTATTAAATCCAGGTTTTCTCACGATGTTTTCCTTCACCGTTAGTCTATGGTGTCTTAGATTCAGAAAGTACCTACATAGGTATAACATTTCAAAATTCACATTGGTACATGACAGGTTCGAACCCACACCCCGGGATTTAATAAGCATCATCCCTCATTTTCGCACTATTTTAAAATATTTCTGTATAACGCTTTTCTACTTTATAGGATAAGCAGAATCCCTAAAAAAGCTTCCTAAAGAAAGTCGAGTCACTCTGCCAAAATTGTTGTAATTGAAAAAATACTCTAAACCTCTTAGCACTGACATAAAATAATATTCAAATTATTTAATAAGCAAATCATGTCCATAAATATGTAAAAAAAATCATCATCTGCCTAGCCTTTTCCCAACTATGTTGGGGTCGGCTTCCAGTCTTACCGGATGCATTATTTTAAGCGACTGTATTACTTGTTTGCTATACATGTACTATACTCATGTTTTATACAAATAAATAACCTTATCTTTAATTATGTAAAAAACATACATAATTAAAATAATATTTTTCAACATTCGAAACTTTTTTTCATACATAATATTAAAATGTTCTGTAGTTTACATATACTAACTGATCCGACAAGAGGCCGGGGTCGACAACCGGGACTATGCAGCCAGTAGTTACAAACGACACGAGCGGGCGGCGCGTATTAATAGTATACGCAAATTTCACACACTTCAAATAAACGAATTTTTTTGGCTAATGGTCAAAGTTGTAAAACAAACATTGTTCAGGACAGTGATACAAACTTAATAATGTCCTCCTGACGCGGCCAATCTCAACGGAGATCAGCCATCTACGCACGAGATATTATAGTGCACAAGTGTGTGCGCAAACACAGGTGCACTCTATTCCCTCACTCTCATAATCCGATGGGACGGCAATCCAACATAACCGGAGAGAGCAGGGCCAACGGCTTTACGTGCTTTCCGAAGCTCGGAGCAAATGATAATTAATTTATAATACGCACATAACTTACGAAAAGTCAGAAGTGCGCGCTTTGGGTTCGAACTTGGACCTCAGACTTGCCAGTCGAATACAACTAGGTTATAAGTTAGTGCTGAGATGTATCGGGTATTTTTTCATTTATTCTATAACAAGTTTAAATCAAGTTATCCTATACAGCTAAAAGCGTGATACCCTATTAATGAACACAGACCCTCATTAACACGCTCTTTGACTAATTATGCTGTAGCAACGACATCTATACTGATTGATATTTTTGTAGTTGATCAAATATTCGGTAGTTGAAAATTCAAAATAAACGTATGGTTTGTTTGGGCGCTGTCGCCTATCATCGCCAAGTGGCCGAACAGGTTGCACGGGAGCGAGATATAATGCGTTTGGCAAAAAAGAGTGGAAAAATTGAGGGCGCCACTAGCGCACTTCACATACTACAACTCAAAATTACAAGTTATTTGGTGCTTACTGTATACATATTTCTATGACGAATTTTTTGTCTTCAAATATAATCAAATGATTCACTTTTAAGTTGTTTTAGTACTCACAAACTTAGTTTTTAACATTTTTATTTTTAGTTCCAGCTATCACCACTTCAGACTCTTTTTTGCCAAGCTGTGCAGTTCTAACTGGCAGTTGTAATTGCACAATTAAACCTGACGCCCCTTGTGCTTAAACGCGTTTAATTTAATCGTTCGCTGCTTCAGTAGTAATCTATTGATGTACCTACTTACTAGGTATTTCATAATTTATATTATTAGGTACGGCTATACAGGGTGGGCGGAGAATAGAGGTTCAAAAATTTTTTTTAGATGCCCCTCTCCAATAGCTATTCGAATAACCCCCATGTATGTTCAGCGATTATTTATAGTTTAAGAGCTAGATTTTTTTAATCAATTTTTGGGAAAGTATTACCTGACTTAAGATTTTATTTTTTTTCTTCTTCTGCATTGTAATTCTTGAAAATATTTTTTATTATATTAAGTCCTTATAGTATGTTCTATGATCCATAAAAAATTCGTCTGCCTAATCATCCCATAAGGTGCCTAAAATTTTGCTCAAAAGGAAAAAAAGTGCAAAATAAAATTTGTTCCAGATTTTTATTTGCTCAAAAAAAAATAAAAAAATGGTGGCAATGACCCCAAAGTAGTTTTAAAAACTCCCTCGGACTTTCAGCTTTTTAAAATAATAAAAATATTTCCTATTTTTCGGGACATTATTTTGTGCAATCGTAGTTCAAAGATGGTAAGGGGAAAAAAATCTCAAATAATTTCATTCTTTTCTTTCCAAATTTTTAATTATTTGATAGCTCTTAATTCTAATGGAATACAGTTTACATTAGATATTATACAATAACAATACAAAATTTTAGCAAAATCTGTGTTAAAAAAAATATTCTGAACTTTTAAATAGAACTTTATTTAAATTAAACCTCTTCCTTCAACTGTTTGTCCGTATGTCTATCACCGGGTACCGTGTATCTTTTTGATTGTAATAATGTAGCCGGTTAAAATGCCAAAATTTATGAATTCCGATTTATATGGCGCAAATTAAAAAAAAGCAAAGGCAATTTTCCTTTTGAAAGTGATAAAAGGTTGTTTCAATACATTCTTTTCGTGATAATAATATCCTCCGGACCGATTTTGGTCACAGCGGCCAATCTCAACGGAGATTAGCCAACTACGCAGAAAATATTATAGTACACAAGTGTGCGCGCAAACACAAGTGTACTTTCTATTCCCTAACTCTCATAGACCGATGGGAAGGCAATCCGACATGAGACCGGAGAGAGATCAGGCTCAAGGCCAACGGCTTTACGTACTTTTTGAGGTACGGAGTAAGTGATAATTAATTTATAGCACAAACTTATGAAAAGTCAGAGGTGCGCGCCTTGGGTTTGAACCTGAGACCTTTGACTTACCAGTCAACGGTATCTACCACAAGGCTATCACAACTCAATGAACTTTTCATGATAAGAATGTATTAAAACAACCTTTTGAACTATCAAGTAAATGAAAAAAATAATTGAGATTTTTTCTCTTTACCATCTTTGAACTACGATTGCACAAAATAATGTCCTGAAAAGTAGAAAATATTGTTATTATTTTAAAAAGCTGAAAGTCCAAGGGAGTTTTTAAAACTACTTTGGGGTCATTGCCACCATTTTTTCATTTTTTTTTGAGCAAATGAAAATCTGGAACAAATTTTATTTTGCACTTTTTTTCCTTTTGAGCAAAATTTTAGGCACCTTATGGGATGATTAGGCAGACGAATTTTTTATGGATCATAGAACATACTATAAGGACTTAATATAATAAAAAATATTTTCAAGAATTACAATGCAGAAGAAGAAAAAAAATAAAATCTTAAGTCAGGTGATACTTTCCCAAAAATTGATTAAAAAAATCTAGCTCTTAAACTATAAATAATCGCTGAACATACATGGGGGTTATTCGAATAGCTATTGGAGAGGGGCATCTAAAAAAAATTTTTGAACCTCTATTCTCCGCCCACCCTGTATTAGCAGGTTGATTTTGGGGTAGCCCGACATAGTTTCGAACTTCGAACTCAAATTAAATCCACTCTTACAAGCTTTTATATAACTAGCAATGTATTTAAGTAACTATGTTTGTTCGGGTTGAATCTTGCAAGCTGAATTAGAACCACTTCCTCTTATGCTACGGAGTTGAATTTTTACATGTTAGTTCAATTCCGATGACAATGCATTTTTATGGTAAACATGACACGAATCGACATCCCGAATTAGCTCCAAATAAAGAACTCTTCAACGGTCAACAGCACAGATACAAATTTTTGCATAGGCATACATTTTTTTAAAATAACGTAAAGGCATGTGTTTGACTAACCCACCTAATGGTAAGCGGCGTTGTGGTCTACGATAGAGCACACCTGCCTTTGAGATGCCTATTATATATAAAAGCTTGGTTAAAAACGTTGTTTGTATAAAAACTTAAAAAAACGTGCTCACGCGAGCGCTTCATTATTTCGAAATTAGTCGGCTAACCCTGAAATCTATCTGTGATTAACGTCGAATTAATATATTTTACTTATTACGACATGCGGAAAAATAATCGCTTCAACTCAACATTATGGCTTCTTATTATTACTCCACTACTTAAAAAGAGCGTGTAATATACTACTACAGGCATTTGCTTATTAAATCTAAACCTTATAGGCAATTAGGCATCTTAATGATCTACAAAGTGTTTTAATTATGTACCACGTACTATCAGTGTTCTAAAAAAATAGAGTAATGACATGTTTATAAGTGACGGAGGCTCCTTACAACTCGATTCGTACCGGCTTCCCAAAACGTGAAATCTGACATCGAACAGGGAGGTCAATGACTTGCCGCCGTCCGGCATCCGACGCGGGTGCGTTTGCGTTGTTTTCATGATTTATTAGTAAATAAAGACAACTTTTGGAGCTCGTCACTATGTCACTTTTAATTAAGTTTTTTTTTATTTTGTATTTTTTTTGCTTTCAAATTAAATTCTAATGGGGTGTTCCGGCTTTCGAGTGACAAAATTCTAACGTTATATAATTTTCTTATTCTAGAACTCTTTAGAAAAATAAGTTACGTATATGCAAAATATTATTATATTCCCTATGATTTCAAAGATCTCTCCCAGCAGTGGGATGATTCACGTAAACAGTAACCTTACTAAGACAATAGTACGTAGTACATAATCAAAATAACAACGCCAGCTATCTACTACGACTTTTCCATATTACTTTGTTTAATAGGTCTTATCTGTTTTAACTTAGTCAACTGCCCATCAAACTTAATATCTACATCACAATCGCTTAATGGATGGGAAATCGTTGAACAAGAGTCCTTTTTATCATCAGGACTTAACGGAGTAACGAACCCACTATCGTTGACTTTCAAACTATCTTTTGAATTCAAATTCAACGACATACTCTTCCTACTCTGAAATATACTTAAATCATCTAAGTACGATTTAGGATTCAATTTCTCGTTTAACTTTTCGTCTAACTTTCGCAAATTCTCGTCGAAATTGTTTTTCAGTTGGCGCTCGAAAAGTCTTTCTTGACGAATCTGCTCGTGGGTGCTCGCGAAAAATCCTGTATTTTTCTTTCCTAGTTCCTTCAAATCTTTTAGCGAATCGGTTATGTTTTCGGTCTTTTGTGTTTCGCTTTTTTCTTCTACGACTTTTAGTTGGTAATTCTTCATATTAGCTATTAAGCCTGAATGGACTGATTGAGATTTTTTCATCATAAAATGTCTTCGATCATCTATTTCTTTTGGAGAATCCTCTTTCGTGATCTTGGCGAAAAGGTTCGGAGAACTCAGCCCAGTCTTGAAGTTCTTCCTCGGATCTTCCTGGTCTTCGCTGGAGTATTTAGTGGAGAATATTTTGAAGGAGAGCTTTTTGCAGTGGATTTGTACTATTTTTTTTATTTCTGGGGGTATATCTTGTTTGTGGTGGGCAGATATGTATCGACTTAGTAGAGTTAATTGTTGTTCTAATGATTTATTGAGGGATTCTATTCGGGTTTGGTTCTTCTGGTAATTTGTGATGGCATCCATTGCTTCCTGTAAAAGAAATAATCTTTTAACGTAATGTTTAACAGTTAGAAAATACTTAGATGTCTATTTGAACTTTGGTAGTTAGTAAGTTAGTAGCTACCTACTGGTAATCTATGGATTAGGGAAGAGAATACAAGGTATAACTGTAATAATAATGACTTCTAGACCGAATCCGGTTACAACGGTCAATTTCAACGGAGATTAGCCATCAACGCTGGAGATATAGTGCACTTTTTGAGGCACTGAGTAAGTCATAATTAATTTGTAATACCTTGGGTTCGAACCTGAGGCTTCTAAATCACCTGTCTGCTATAAGTTATAATGACTTACATCAAGCTCTTCACTCATTTTATTCTTATCTTCCACAAGCTGTCTGTTATCTTCAGTCAGAGCTGCTAGCCGAGGCATTTCTTCTCGAAGAACTGCGTATTCCACTGCGTAGTCACAGAGCTGACGGTTTATGTCTAGAGTGTGGACCTGCGAAGGTTTTTAGTCATTAATCATCATCATCGTCATCATCGGTCTGTATAAATCTACTGCTGAACATAGGCTTCTACCAATGCGCGCCACTATTGTGCGCTTTAATCGTTCGCGCTGGGCAAGCGGGTTGGCGACCGATAAGTTTAATAATTTGTATTGTTTTTTTTTATACGTTTTTGTCATTAGTACGACGCCATATTGGAATGGGCTGACATTGACAGTTCTGACAGATCTCTTTAGGCGGGATTTTTTTAAAATAAGTAGGTATATGTAAAATAAAGGTTTTTAGACATGACGTGATTTTACAATTTATTTACTTGAAATATTAGAAATACTTGACACTGGCAGAATTAGTAGACCATAAGTCTACTTAGTTGCCAAAAATAAGAAGAAGAAAAAGAAGAAGAATTAGAAGGATATTTATATAGGGTGGCCCATTTATAGTGGTCCAAAAATTTTTTTTACATCTAGGACATCCCTATGATTAATCTAAACGCAACATATGTTCCGCGAAAATCAGTAGTTTAGAAGTTATGATTTTTTAAATTTAATTTCTTAAAATTTCTACTTTAGTCATGTAAACCTCTTTAAATTGAAAGTGATTGCACTAAATCGAATCAAATTTGGTGTGTAAGTACTATAGACATCTAGCAAGCAAGCAGTGAGCTATTTTTAAGGTTAACCTTAAATCGTAACATGGTTTTAGACCTTTCGGTGAATTATTTGTAATTTTCGATTGATTAAGCACATTTTTCAAAAAATTCTAAAGACAAAAAAATGTACTACACGAATTTTGCTTATGGTTGTAAAAACTACTTTGAAGTGTGAGGATAACATAAATAAAAAAATACTGCGGTGTAACTACAGAAAGTTCTTCAGAAATGAACATTGTATGCACTAGGTCATTAAAAACTTAAAATTTTAATTTTTGCCTAAAACATCATTTGAATAAATCCAACTATATTATGAAAATAAAAACACTGGAATTAGTTAAATAAAGGATATTTATTTAAAATAACAACCCACAATGACAAAATAAACGCTATTACAATTATTTTTCGAAATGTCTGCCTCTATTTTCAATGCAAATCTTTTTAAGCCTGTTGAAAGCCTGTTGTAATTCGGCCATCATCATCATCTGCCTAGCCTTTTCCCAACTATGTTGAGGTCGGCTTCCAGACTTACCGGGTGCAGCTGAATACCAGTGTTTTACATGGAGCGACTGCCTATCAGACCTCCACAACCCAGATACTGGGTTACACGATACCCCTTCTTGGTAAGACTGGTTGTCAGACTTTCGGGCTTCTGACTACCCGTAATGATTGTCAAAGATCTACAATTGACAGCCGTGGCCAATAGCTTAACGTGCTATCCGAGGCACGGAGAGTGATAATTAATTTATAAAACGCACAGACCTTACGAAAGTCAGAGGTGCGTACCTTGGATTCGAACCCGAGACCTCTGATTTGTCTGTCAACGCCACTAGGCTATCACGACGAAAGCAAATAGACAGCTTTTCAACAGGCATAAAAGGATTTTTTTGCGACGTTGCTGTTTAATGTTTATGCATTGAAAATAGAGACAGATATTCCGGAAACTTATTGTAATAGCGTTTATTTTGTCATTGTGGGTGTTATTTTTAATAAATATCCTTTATTTAACTAATTCCAGTGTTATTATTCTCATAATAAAGTTGGATTTATTAAAATGATGTTTTAGGCAAAAATTAAAATTTTAAGTTTTTAATGACCTAGTGCATACAATGTTCATTTCTGAAGAACTTACTGTAGTTACACCGCAGTATTTTTTTATTTATGTTATCCTCACACTTCAAGGTAGTTTTTACAACCATAAGCAAAATTCGTGTAGTACATTTTTTTGTCTTTAGAATTTTTTGAAAAATGTGCTTAATCAATCGAAAATTACAAATAATTCACCGAAAGGTCTAAAACCATGTAACGATTTAAGGTTAACCTTAAAAATAGCTCACTGCTTGCTTGCTACATGTCTATAGTACTTATACACCGAATTTGATTCGATTTAGTGCGATCACTTTCAATCTAAAGAGGTTTACATGACTAAAGTAGAAATTTTAAGAAATTAAATTTAAAAAATCATAACTTCTAAACTACTGATTTTCGCGGAACATATGTTGCGTTTAGATTAATCATCGGGATGTCCTAGATGTAAAAAAAATTTTTGGACCACTATAAATGGGCCACCCTGTATAAAAACTTGAATAAATTAAAAAAAAAAATTAAAATCAAATTTTAAAACTTTCCGACCTCGCATTAGATCAGCTAGACCTCGATGATTTAATACTGGCAGAAAAGAAGTGACAGAAACGGAATGATAACGTCAGCCCGTAAGTTCAAGCGACATCTTATTTGCCAAGTTCTGCGTTCTCTTTCTAAATAAAGATTCCATACCAACCTTCTTCATGACTTTCTCATAAAACCCTCGGTCCATATCTGGGAGCTTATGTTTGAGATATTCGGCGGCTTCTTCACAACTCTCACACAGCATCAGACCGTCTTTATGAGCGGAAAGGAGAGCTAGAGATACGGAGAACACCACGTCTAATGATTGGAGGAATATGAGATCTGAAAAAAGAGAAGATGAGATGTAAGGTTAAAGATAGAAGGATTTTAACCAAGAATCCCGAGGATAGATTCATTCATCAGTCTTTTTCTTCATCGTATGGTTGATAAACAACCTGGTGTCAGAGTTTGAACCACCCGTAGGCTTCTGCCATGCTGAGAGAGAGAATAGATGCATTCAAAATGTGGTGCTGGAGGCAAATGTTAAGGATTCCATGGACTGCCAAGCGCACAAACGTGTCCATTCTCTCCCAACTGAATATAAAAACTCGACTGTCCACTATATGCCTACAACGCGTACTCACCTATTTCGTCCACATAATGCGCAGAGGGGTTGAAAGCCTCGAAAAACTTGTAATTGTTGGCAACACTGACGGCAAAAGAGCACGCGGTCGATCGCCAACACGATGGTCAGACCAAGTGAAAGGGCCATTCCTTCGAGCAAATTCTACCAAGCAGTGAGAACTACCATGGATCGGAACAAATGGAGACAAATTGTATGATCGAGGAGCTCCAGTGACCACGATCCTCAGTAATGAGGGACCGACTGAAGAGGAAGAAGAAGGTCTAGTTAATCACTCACCAAAAACCCTGACGACAAAGCCCAGTGGAAACTGACTGGTGAACAGCGTCAGCATCCATGGAGCTGCGTAGAGTGCTGGAGAGATGTCCAGAGCTTCTAGCTTCGCGTGGAGTTCAGGCTCATGGTCGCGGAGTAAGCGGGATAGTTGATATAGCTGAAAGAGGAAGAATTTGTTTTATTTTTTAATTTTATCTCTTGTTTTAGAACAGTGGTTCCAAATTAGATTTTTCTACGTGCCACTTCAAGAAAGACCTCAAATTTGCGTACCCTTTATTGAAGGAACGTTAAATATATTTGTAAGGATTTAATATGTTAAGAGATTGCTGGACGTAGTTACCTCTTGCTGCAATCTCGCGTCTCTGGGGGGACGCATACCACTAATTGGGAAACACTGTTCTAGAGGTAGCAAACGCGACTGAGTACGAGGTCCTGTCGATCCCCGGGTCGGGCAAAGTGTTATTGGGATTTTCCATTAGGAAATTCTCAGTAGCTGCTAACAGGAGAGTCTGGAATTGTCTCCGGTCAATGGTAATAGGCTTGCTTGGTTATATTACATGGGTCTTATAACATAGCCGGCGAAACGTGGGTGTACTGCATACACCTCTGCCTACTTTCTCAAGAGAATATCTATAGTTTCTGATCTTATTGTTGACCGAAGGCCGGGTACAGATCACTGGTGTAATTTATTGTGATAAAGTAATTTATTGTAAATTTTTTTTAATGAATTACCTGCACTTGTAGAGCGCTCATGTCAGGTAGGTACTGCTTCCTAAGACCTCGTCTGAACATCAAGTGGCGCAGAAGAATAAAAGCCTCCGCCTCCTCCATCTGTCAATGAAAGAATAGAATCCACATCAGTACACCATAAAATTTACAGAACTATACAAGCCAAATGAAGGAGGACATTAGGGCGATCTTAACGCTAAATAGGTAAATGGGCTTGAGACTGAAAAAAGGATCTTATTACGGGCAGGAGAAGAAGATGCAGGAATGCTCACAAATCGTAAAGTAATATTAAGTAGGTAGCCTGTTAATAGACAAAAATAAAATTGATTCTATTGACAGGCGAATTTAAAAGAGTGTATTATGAAATCGTTGATGGATATTTTGTTTTTAAAGTAACCTGTCCCATATAATAGCTCATGCAGCATTTACCTTAGAATATTTTTGGTTTGTCTACGCCTGCCCCCTTTAATATAATCCTAGCTACGCCCTTGTTTTTATCCCAGAAAAAAATAGAATCACTGAAACGACGCCATATGAAATAGCTAGGTAATCTACATAGTCCTTTTTGTAGAAAGAAAAAAATTGGATGAAGAATGTTTTTTTTATTACTGCCGCACAAATTGAGTCCATGCTGACTGATGGAAAGCGTAGTCCCATAGTGATGACCATCATCCCAGCAGCCAACATAGCAATGTGGCATGATGGCCCTCACCTTGACGGCCTTGAGAAAAGCTTTTTCACGTCCCGCTTAAAGGACCCAGGATCATAAGTGGAGGGAAACACGGGATTTGATGTAACCACGCCGTCTGAAGTGGTTAAAAGAATCTATATCATCAACATAAACTTACGTGTAACAGCAGCACTCCAGCTACGAAGCTGAGACCCTGACAGTACCCCACATCGGGATCCAGTAGGGAGTACGCTTTCAGTATGTTGTACAACGCCAGCTGTCCAGGGCCCAGAGCTGAAGCGAAGTACGAGTGCTTTGGAAATGTGCGACCTGGTGAAATAGGAAAATCATTTATGGAGGAACAGGGTGAAGCGTTCCTCCATTTAAAAGGGAGGATCCTCCGACCAGGCGGGTGTTCTGCCTGGCGGGCACTTGCCCAACGGTGGTAGTTGGGTCTTTGTATATCAGTTCGCTTGTTGTGCGAACTTTGCTTGCGCGATGTAGGCTTGTCGTGAGTTGTTCGTCGTTGTGTACTAGATGGCGCTATGTGACGTCGTAGTACTCGTCGCTGGGCGTAGGTGGCGGTGGTCGCCACACATTAATTCTTGAAATCATCGCTGATATAACATCACCACCATAACAGCCAGTCTTCTCTTAAGCATGTCGATGACAATTTAAATTGTGATATTATTTTAATAAGAAAGAAACTCGCAAAAACAACTGACTAGCGCGGACTTGAACCCGCGATCCCTGGCGTGCGGTGCCATCGCTTTACCAACTGAGTTAAAATAACGAATCTCTTTCTTAACGCTTTAAAGGCGTGTGGTGACATCTACCGGAGTACTGCCGCACTGCCGGTCCCATGTTCTAAACTGTGCATTTTAGAAAACATAGAAAGAATGAAAGATTTTTAGACCGTTTGATATCTTCACGCAACAAAACCGCGACATCACGTCATCATCATCATCAGCCAGAAGACGTCCACTGTTCAATAAAGGCCTCCCTGAACTACGTAATAAATGAGTATATGTATCGGTCATGTTTAAAGAAAAACTAAAGTTACCCAGATCAATGAGTATGGCGTGCTGGTGCTTGGTGAGGCCGCCGAGCAGCGCGGCGTAGGGCGTGTGGTACAGCGGGCACGCGCGCGTGGCGGGCGGCGCCGCGCGCAGCGACGCCTGCTCCGCCAGGAAGTACCACACCGCGCCGCGGGACACGCGCGGCACGCCTAGCGACCAAAGAAAGAATTTTTTTTTAACCTCACAAACAACAGAAAAAATAATATAAACGAGATAAATTTTAATGTGTAAGGCCAAAATAAGATAACAAACAAAACAACTAATAGTATAACATAATGACTAATAGTCAACAACTGGTCTTTGATTATCATCACTACATAGTAGGTATATAACCCTCCTTTTTTTGTAGTCGGGTAAAAACAAAGTCGCTATCCGTCTGTCTGTCCCTATGTATGCTTAGATCTTTAAAACTACGCAACGGATTTTGATGCGGTTTTTTTAAATAGATAGAGTGATTCTTAAGGAAGGTTTATATGTATATTATATTGTACCCGGGCGAAGCCGAGGCGGTTTGCTAGTTAATATTAAAATGCCTAACAAGAGATAAAATTATTCTTAAAAAACGTGACTGCATCGTTGGTCTAGGAGCAAACACGACTGCTGAGCACAAGGTCCTGTCGATCCCTGGGTCGGGCAAAGTGTTATTGGATTTTTCCATTAGAAAATTCTCAGTAGCAGCACGGAGTCTGGAATTATGTGAGCCCAGTTAATTTAATAGCAATAGGCTCGCCCACTATTACATGGGACTTATAACGTAGTCGGGGAAACGTAGGTGTACTTCATACATATCTGCCTACCCCATCTGGGAAATATCGGCGTGAGTCTATTTATGTAGAAAAAATCTATCGTGTAACATAATAAAACATATATAAATAAACAAAGACTGTTTCCACACTGGCCTTTATATTAGTATGTGAAATGTTTGTGGGAACCATTAATATATTTTATTCAGAAGCCTTTGATACGGTAAGCATACATAATTATATCAATCAAATAATTTGCCTTCTACATTTGCAATCAAAGTTTTCAAAGTAATATCTAAAATTATGAATAGATGCAATAATATTGAAGCATCACTCTTTTCATAACTATATACATATTAAATTAGTAATAAGTTTAGAGAGGATTCCTCAGGGAACTTTCTTGGGACCACTCATTTAAATATCGTATTAATAACCTATGTAAGACTTATACTTTTTTAGTAGTTGATATTTCTACTCGTTAATATACTTACAAATATTCAAATTGTGTTTACAAAATAATGTATTCAAATGAGGGTAGATTAATATTGATTTGATTAGCGATATTAATGTCGGAATGCATTAGCAGTTTAGCAATCGCACAGACAGATCGCTGTGAGTTATCATTGTGAACGGTCGTGTTGTGAACTCGAAATATGTATATCAGTAAAATTGGAGCAATTCGGGAGTGTTTTATTGCAATCTGAACCTTCTCGTAATACCTATAGGTAATTT
Source organism: Protodeltote pygarga (assembly GCA_936450705.2). Classification (NCBI taxonomy): domain Eukaryota; kingdom Metazoa; phylum Arthropoda; class Insecta; order Lepidoptera; family Noctuidae; genus Protodeltote; species Protodeltote pygarga. Next base: position 2,693,794 of record OW388276.2, read on the forward strand.
AAAATATAATCTACCTTGTATCACAGCCTGGGTCAGCATATGTCTGTCAACCTTTGCCATGGGTTGTGAATGATCTCTGGACAGTAAGGAATCCCACATCAGACTCACTCCAGCATCACAAATGCCTAGCTCGGTGTATTCCAGCTTTATACGGCGAACTGCTGAAGATTCTTCATTTTCTGAAAGTATATTATTATAAAAAAGTACTGTTTTATTTCCAAATAATTTGGACACCATTATGCAACACGTGGAAGAGGTCTCACTGTGTAATTTTTCTTCGAAGACTACACTCTCTATATAAGAAGAATTAGTTATAAAACTCTTAGATGGAAGTAGACAAACATTAGTTAATGATTCAAAGTTCTATATTCTATATACCTACTTTATTATATACACCTACTTTATTATTGTTAAAGATAGTTATGTATTGCGTAAAATAATTTATAAATTAATAACTGTTTCTTGTTGTATGTAGTTTCTGTTGTATGTGTTCTAGTAGGATTTTTATAGGATACTTACTTTAAATTTTAGATTGTATAATTTTTCATTGTCGGATCTAGGTTTATCTAATACCTAAATTGTCATGCTGTGCGATTATGTTAGGGTTTCAATCTGTACAAAACTTTAATTTTAAATCTAAGCTTTAATTTAATCTAAGCTGATTGTTACCTGTTGTAATTGCCTAAATAAAAAAAAGTATTCTTAAAATTCTGGGGTTTGTAGATATTTCTATAAATCTTAATTACGGCTTACGTTTAAGTCTGGCATTTTCCTTCTCCATTCTTACTAACAGTATGGTTTGATCGATGGCCATCTTCCACAGCTGCCGCAACTCTTCTTTGGTCTTCTTGCCTTTAGTGGCTGATATCTTCCTCAGCCGAGTGGATGTTAGATCTCCTAAAATAAGATAAGGTCATTTCTTTATTCATTTGGAATTTATTTGGTTATTAGGTATTACTTATGGTAATAGTAGGGGTACAATATTTAAGTATTTAATTATATTAGAACAGATTTCTCTGTTCTAATATAATTAAATAAATATTGTATTTGATTGAATAAATTAAATAAATATTGTATTGTATAAGAAAATAGCGTATTTTTATACGCTATTTTCTTTCTACTATTATTTTATTATTTAAACTTAACCTAAAAATTAATAATTCAAGTCACGCTTAAGCATCAAAGTATTCCTCCGCATCACTGTCGCCAGCAGGGAGCGTATGCAGAAGTCTGGCAGCATCGCCACGCTGGATGGCAATTCTGATTCTTTGAGCAAAGAATGAGCCGGCCCTCTGGTCACGCGTACTGTCAACTAGTCTCCGAGCAATTTCCTTATATAAAAGACGAGCACCCAGACCTCAAGACCTTAGGCTTTCAACCCCAAACAGCTCAAATTTAGTTCAAGCTCTATATTTGCACCGTTTGCCTTAAGATAATTGTGTCAGTTTTATACATATTCAACTATCTATCCATCCATAAGAACCATAAATCTCTCTGTCATAATTTCCTATCTACCTCTAAATATTTAAAAAAGTTTTTTACCTAAATAGGAGAAAGACCTTACTGGAAATTTAGCTGCTGTATACGTATCATGGTAACTTGTTTTACGAAGGTATGATTTTGAAAACATCCTTTTTCTAATTTTCGTTCGATGATTTTTGTTTTGTAAGCAAGATTGAATATATTTGAGATTTTTTTTCATTATAGCACATGTTAGCTTATTAAATATTATAATTTAATAAAAAATTTGAAAAAACAACTGATACGGATGGGATTGAAACCCACGATCTTCGGCGTACCGTGCCGGCTGAGTCGGATACGTAATGTATTCCGAAATATATTACCACTCGCCCTAGGCATAGAAAGAGATTTGAAATTTCGACTGATTCTGATGGGATACGGCGGCTCAGCGGTTAGAGCGTCGGCACGGTATGCCGAAGATCGTGGGTTCGAATCCCATCCGTATCAGTTGTTTTTTCAAATTTCTTATTAAATTATTAAGATTGAATATTTTTTAGACTATAATTTAATAAATGGCTGCGTAATGGGCCTAGCGTACCTTCAACCTGCACCTCAGGTTGTACAATCTTCTCATAGATGGCTTGTCTCCACGTTGTTTCGTTCTCACTCCCGCCTTCCGTTTGTGCTGGTCGACTATCACTCACTTTTAGGAAACTGGAAATGATAAGGTCTTGCTAAAATATCTGGAAGATGGTAGTCGGAGAAATAGATTTGAAGGTTGCATGTAATTGAAACTGGCTCTCTTTCCATAGGCTGAGATGTGGACCTGTTTTGCCAAAAGCGACACGGCAGGCTGACTCGTATTACGGGTTGCGGAAGACTCCAACAGCTGTACCCCAACGAACCTTTGCCAAAATATGGACGTAGAAGTGCCGGGATGTTAATAGTGAGTAAGAGACTCACACACCCCTCACCCCTCTCCACAGAGCTCAGGGAATCTAAGAGGATATTATCCCCTGAAAACAAGGTTCCCTTAAAAAGGGGTACTGTAGCCGAGATTCTGACTGCTAGGCCAGTCTGTTATATTTTTTGACTGCTAAGTGCTAACCTAACCTCAAGTGGCGCCCACAAAACAGAAGACGCAGCGTTGGTAGACCTCCCACTAGGTAGACCGAGGACATTGTCAGGGTTGCGGGTAACCGGTGGATGCAAACGACAAGTTGTCACTCGTTATGGCGTTCTATGGGAGAGGCCTTTGTTTAACAGTGGACGTCTTCCGGCTGATGATGAAGAACCTAACCTATAGACGCTTGCAACACCAGATGTGTCACTTGTATACCAAAATTCTTTTGACCATGCTGTAGTAGCAGTTATATTAGTGGCAGATGATGAATATGATAAAGTACTTACATATCCATCATAGGTGAGTTGACTGGGGTCCCAACTTCTTGGCATTCTTCGCTCTCTTCTTGAGTAGGTGTCATGTTGGTGCGAGGTGATGGGGTTACCTCTGTTGAAAAGAACGATGAAATTTGATGAGATTATCATGTCGCAAGTTTAATAATTTACGGAACAATTGCTAAAGAACACTTTATAACAGAAAAAAAAAACAGCGTAGCGATGGCCAGCAAAATGCAATTTGTTGAGTTATGTATTGAGAAAGATTAAGAAGAAGAATGATACGGAAAAGTTAGAAGAAAGTAATTAAGAGAAGAGAAGGCATGGTGGCGCATTAGAGAGGATAGGAGTAGAGTAGGGAAGGGGTAGGGGCAGGAGTAAAGTAGGGTAGGATAGGATAGGGTAGGGTGGGATAGGCGTAGAGATAGTAGTAATTAAAAAATTAGTAAAATTAGTAAAAAAAGGCAACTAGAGTCACTCCTATAATAATATTAGAATTATGACTATTCATAAGTGCCTAAAACTGGTCTACATGAATAAAAATATTTTGATTTTGATTTTGATTTTGATTTTAATAAGTATAAAGTATGCTTCAAGGTTAGAAAGTAAGTCATAAATATCTTACCAGCGTCCAAGATAGCTGGAGACAAACTCTTGCTTCGTATGATATCGGGAGATAACAATTCTTGGTTGGAAGGCTCTGATGTTGTGTCTAGCACGATCGATGTGGGGACTATAGGCAAGGGTGATGGTTCCTAGAAAGAAATTAAAACATTAATAATAAGGCTCAGCTTTCGGCGTTCAATAGCTGAACTAATCATTTTCCCCGATTAATATTTAAGATAATCAATCTTCCCAGCCTTATTATTCCCGAACTTTGTTGAGGTCGGCTTCTAATCTAACCAGATGCAGCTGAATATCAGTTTTTTACGGCGCTACTGCATATCTGACCCCCGCAATCCATCAAAATTTCCATGCCTGACTGCAGTGACGAGCAGTCCGACCTGTGCATGTAAAAGAACTGGCGAGTGGAACGTAAAGGAATTTTTGTAAAACTTTGCCCGATTAGTTGAACCAAGATCTTAGGACTACTTAGCACTCCCACCATCCACTCCTGCCTCCACTAGACCACCGAGGCAGTTGTCTATGCTTTTGCTTATAGTTACCTTCTTGATCATTGGCGGTGCAATACCCTCATCCCTGCTTGCTTTTCGTTTTAGGAGATCAAAACTACTGGATATAGATCTTCTCGCCTTTGAAAATATGGTACTACCACCTAAGTATTGGTTCAGGAACTCTGATCTGTAAATAAATACTTGTGTTAGATACTAATTTCAATTTAATCATACAAACATTGCAATGCAAAACATTCCGTCCACTATATGTGTATAGGTACTATCGTGGACAAAGTCGGTACACCACTCTTAAGGTTAGAATCGATTGCACCCAGCGTCCGACCGTAGCGTTTACCCCTCCCTTATGCACGTAGCATCGTAGCAAGTGGTGCACCGTTCGTGTCCGCGATAGTACGCTTAAGTGCCTACCTATTTTCGGCAGTATCGTGAACATGTCTCGTCTGTTTTTCTTCACAATGCGCTCTCAGTAGCATCATTAGAAATGCATTGTGTTCACTTGTCTGAAACAACAAATACGTATCTTAGTATTCACTTAGCTTCAACTGGCAGCCGCCATATTGACATAAACGTGCCGCGGGGCGGCATGTGGCACGGAGAATATTGTCAAAAAAAATATTTTTAATGATTTTTGCCCGGCTTAAGATCTAATTCAGAGCTCTCGATGGTCTCTTTTAAGTTGAGTACTGACCTCATACATATGGTTGGTGCCACCCTGATACTTGGTGATGATGAGATCCTGTTCATCTTCAGGCAACTGTTCGATGCGGCGTAAGATGAAGGCGTGGGTTTTTTTGTCATTCATACCTGAGAAATAAGATAAATTTGTCTATTACATAACGTCCTTGTTTTTTAATTTGCTTGAATCGTGATAGCCTAGTGGTATAACCGTCGACTGGCAAGTCAGGGGTATCAGGTTCGAATCCAAGGAGCGCACTTCTGACTTTTTGTAAGTTATGTACCTACGTAAATTGCCGTGCCTCGGACAGCACATTAAGATGTTGGCCCTGCACCTGATCTCTCTCCGGTCGTGTCGGATTGCCGTCCCATCGGAGTATGATAGTGAGCGAATAGAGAGTGTTGTGTTTGCGCACACACATGTGTACTATAGTATCTCCAGAGTCGATGCTAATCTCCATTGAGATTGGTCGCTGTGACCAAAATTCGGTCAGGAGGACATCATTATTATTTTTTATGATTTGCTTGTGTTAGTGACAATGAATTCGCATCACTCCAGTAGCTGAGACCATATCTGATGCAAGTTAGGAAAAACTAAACTAAAATTATTTGGATACCTTCAATATCATGGCACAGTCGATGGTACCACAGCATGGGACAGTGTTCACATGTCATGTTCGGTGACTTCTCTCGCGTCTTCTTGAGGAGTTCTGCGTGAGCCACGAATGCTTGCTTGATGGCTGGAATTAAAATATTCCTTGTTATTTTGTCAATCCATCGTCAACGGAAATTTCGCGCTCCTAGCCTTATGCTCAGTGCCAGTTTTAGGGGGGCGCGCGGTTGGGCGACGGCCCAGGGCGCCAAATTTGCGGGTGCGCCGAGGTGGTCTTGAGTCTCTGACCCCCCGTGCTCCAAACCCTCAATACTGTATTACATAGTGTGTAACAGAAGTCCGAAATAATACAATTAAGGGCGTATAAAGTACCCTATAAACAATCCTTGAGACTAGGTTTTGGAACCAAACCCCAAACAAGACTCGAGTAAACCACGGTCAAAGTTTTCACCAAAATCTTTCAAATACAGCCCTAGAAATCAGCTGGAAGGTGAATCAACACGAATCCGGTTATTTACCTTCAATAAATTATTTAAGTAAGCACTAGGCACGCGTAGGATAATGAAATCTGTTATTATTGAAGAAAATGAAAATAAAATAATTATTTTGTATGAAAAAAAAATGCCCCTTTTGCATTCAATATTTAATTTTTGACAGGTGATTCTCTTCATGATATACATACATTATTAAGTATTATTTCGGACTTCTGTTACACGCTGTATATATATCAATAATTAATTCCTCACCATTAATAACCTCCTGTGCCACAGAGTCACTCTCGCATTTAAACACGTAGCACGCGTACGTGTCATTAGTGTCACGGCACACGAACCCGAAGTGTTCTTTACTGACACGACCCAGTACGCATGAAGCCACGTCTTTGAAGCCGCGGTGGAGAAGAATCTGCTTTCTGTCAGGGCTTATTAGACGGAGCTCTGCGCGACCGACCTGTGAATAAAAAAGAAATTAGATTAAGAACTAGATGACTGAATTTACAATAAACTTAAGCAACTACATTAGAAATTTCACCGAGTGACCATGAGTCGCGATCAAGTTCGACGCACTTAAGTGGTTTACAAATGCTATTTTACTTGTTTTTTTTTCTGTACTTTTAAAATACTTTTAAATAAAAAAAAGTGCATATTATAAATTAATTATCACTTGCTCAAGCTGTTGGACCCGGTTGTTAAAGGGAGTGAGCTCAGTACCCTAAAAAAAATTCTGACAACTAATGTAACTTCTGAATATCGTAACCCTTTGGGTAGCGGAGGTCAGATAAGCAGTCGCTCTGCAAAATGTTTTCTTCTTCCATTCCTCTCTATCAGCCGTCATCTGAGCATTTACTCCTTTTTCATTCTTATCAGTGCTTACACACTCCATCCATCTTTTCTTTGGTCTCCCTGATCCCTCCCCTCTTACTTAAGAGAACCAATAAGTAAAAAAAAAGTTAACTAACAAAAAAAAATGAAAATTACTCACTTGAAACAGCATAGTCCTATTCTGCTCACCAATCAGCTGTGCAATAGGAGTTTTCTGGTTAATAGTGCCTATAGAGGCAGATCGATCCCTCAAGAACGGCTTATTTTCATTCAAAGTCTTCCTTTCAACTACCACCGGCTTTCTGCTAATCTCTTGGAAATTCATAGGAGCTGGACTATCTTCTCGCCCTTTTTGAGGTTCAGTAGCTGAAGTTTCATTGGAGTCCATTTTAGCGTCTTTTAATTTCGTTCTCTGACAAAATTCTGTAATAGATGATGCTGTTTCTGATATAACGGAATAGATTTCAGACTTATCTTCTTCTTTAACTGTGTCAAGATTATTTTTGGGGACATTTAAAATCAAAACGTTCGGTTCTAACGGAGTTGGGGTCGGTTTTCTGATCTGAGGCTCTTTTGTGGTTTCAGCCCGTTCTTTTGTGAACATATCGAATTCTTCATCGATTTTCTTTGTGTCGGGCTTAGCGGTTAGGACTTCAGCACTGGCCCAAGCCTTGTCGGGTTCTAAAGGCGTTGTGCTAGGTATTAAGATCTTTCTGTTTGAGAATAGTTCGTGAGGTGGTACATTGTTCTCTTGGTCAAGACTTTCTTTGGAATCGTTGCTGTATATTGAGGTCTGTAAGAATTAAATAAATTTAATTTTCGCATTATTATACACCGCTGCTTTAAAAACCTGCTAATTATTAGGAGGTAATAAGTTTTCAACAATTTTCCCCAAGGAACATAGGTCGAAATTTGAAAACCGTAAATTGACTTTCATACAAAGTGACTGGTCACGTGACTCACTTTTGTGTGTCAGACAGACATGACTAGTTCCTGGTTAACTACGAAACTAAAAATAATTGATCTTACCCCTGTAGATGTTAACAAGCTGTGTCTTCTCTGTTTCAACGCTTTTTCCGCTTCATGCTGAGCGAATTTGCTGAGAGCATCATCTATGAGAGTCTCTGGAACTTTGCGCTGAGATATTCGGACTTTGCCGATGTATAGAACCTGGAAATTGTATAGTAGATATTGTATTTTTTTTCGTTTACTGCAAATTCAGTAGCTCAAGTCTTACTAAGTCAATGAAACTTAATTTATATGCAGACAAAGTTGCTTGTGAAACGGCAATAGGTAACGAGTTACTTTTATCATTAATTTCTTCGTAAAAATAAAATTATCCATTAATTAATAGGATACTCGTACATACAAACAAACATATATACATAGCCGGTTAAACTAATTTTGCGCGTACATAAAAAAAGTTATTTCGAATTGAACGAAATATTTTGGGATATAAAAAAAAAATCGTATTTCAACAACCGTGACACTTGGGACTTGAGATGAATGGGAACCTAGCCTATGATCCCCTAAGTCCCTGAAAAAATAAAATATAAAATACAGGGTGTATCCGAATTCGTGGAGTTCCCTTAAACGGTAGGTTCTATTGCTGATATAGATTAGACCTTCACAGGTTTTAGCTTGCATAAAAAAACACTGACCAAAAAATATGAACTTTACAAAAACAAAAAAATTAGAACGCGGCACTTTTTTTCCTTACCAGCGAACGGCCGGCTGTAAGTGACCGCGGCAGGCCGCGAAAGAAATTGCATATCTCAACTTTTTATTTTTATTATTTTAAGTTTTTTTTCTTAACTGTTTTTAAATTAAAATCGTACCAGATGGTAATAATAAGATTATTTGAACTTATTGCAAGACAAAAAAAGGCATTTTTTAATTTTATTTTTATGCAAGCTAAAACCTGTGCAGGGCCAATCTATATCAGCACCTACCTATGGTTTACGGGAACTACACGAATTCGGATACACCCTGTACCTATATGAGTTACCTACCTCAAAGAAATGAGAGTCTGAAGCGGAAAGATCGGCACAAAGCGAAGTGAGAGCGGATGCGTTGCTTATAGTACGCGCCATTGGAGACTGACTCTCACTCGTCCTGGAAAAAATATTTAATATTTAGTACCCAATCTCATACAAGGATTACACGAGAATTTTATGTATTCCAATTCTCACATTGCAATTTTAAAGAAAAAAATTATTACTAATTAATTTCAGAACTACATTATTATACAAGTATTTACAAACTATATATATAACTACTATTTACATTTGCCTAGAAAAAAAAACAAATATAAAATAAAAAAAAAATAATAGGTAATAGAAAAAAAGTACCTAAATATTATGCGTCAAAGTACTCCTCCGCATCACTGTCATCCGGCAAATTAATTATCACGAGAATTAATTATCTAATAAGACATTTTTAAAAACAACTGACACGGATGGGATTCGAACCCACCATCTTCGGCGTACCACTTAGCCAATTAGCCACCAACCGATTAGTAGTTGGGAGCCTTCTAATACTGCAAAGTTTGGAGCACTGAGTCGGATACGTAATGTATTCCGATAGATATTACCACACGCCCTACGCGTAGAAAGAGATTTGAAATTTCGACTGATCCTGATGGGATACGGTTGCTCAGCGGTTAGAGCGTCGGCACGGTACGCCGAAGATCGTGGGTTCGAATCCCATCCGCATCAGTTGTTTTTTCAAATTTCTTATTCATCATCATCATCATCATTTCAGCCATAAGACATCCACTGCTTCTTCTTCTTATCGAGTCAAGACCCTGCTCAAATTTTACTTAATCCACTGCTGAACATAGGCCTCCCCCAATGACTTCCAGATTGGCCGGTTGGAAGCAACCGCAATTTCTTATTAAATAATTGTATTTAATAAGCTTATAACATGTGCTAAAATATGTAAAAAATTCACAAAAATATAAAATAATTACCTTTACAAACACATTCCTTAGTATTTTTGTGAAATATTTTTTTTTTTTTTTCAAATTTCTTATTAAATATTTACATTCCTTAGTCATAAAATATTAAATAAGTTTTTATAAACCAACGTTTTTAACTAAGCATAATATGTTAGAATAATAAACAATAAATAATAAATCAGCCTGCAACTGTCCCAATATAGGCAAAGGCCTCTTCTCATACAGAGAAGGATTGGCGATTTCAGACTATTAAAGTCCAGGTTTCCTTACGATGTTTTCCTTCACCGTTAGTCAGCGGTGTCTTAGATTAACTAAAAAAAACATATGACATTGAAAAAGTCACATTGGTACATGCCAGGTTCGAACCCACACCCACGCGCTTGCAAAGCGGGTCCGTAACCAATGCGCCACCACGTCATTTTTTTCATATAGTTATGTTATATTAGAATATCAAAAGTAAACGTGTATGCGCAAAAAATGTTATCTGTGCTGTTGACCATTGATGAGTTCCTTTATCTGAAGCTAATCCTGGATGTCGATTTAGGTCAGGCTTATCATAAAATTGCATTGTCATCGGAACTGAACCAACATAAATCATCATCTGCCTAGCCTTTTCCCAACTATGTTGGGGTCGGCTTCCAGTCTTACCGGATGCAGCTGAATACCAGTGTTTTATATGGAGCGACTGCCTATCAGACCTCCACAACCCAGATACTGGGTTACACGATACCCCTTGGTATGACTGGTTGTCAGACTTTTGGGCTTCTGACTACCCGTAACGACTGTCAAAGATCTACAATTGACATCCGGGGCCAACAGCTTAACATGCTATCCTAGGCACGGAGAGTGATAATTAATACATAAAACGCACATAACTTACGAAAAATTAGACGTCGCCTTGGGTTCGAACCCGAGACCACTGACTTGCCAGTTAACGGTCACCACCACTAAGCTATCACGACCCGACGACTAGGCTCTCACATACAAGCAAGTTAAATGGAATCTTGTAAACAACAGACTGTCATACAATTAATACTCACAGATACAGCACTGATAGCCTAGTGGTATGACCGTCGACTAACAAGTCAGAGGTCTCGAGTTCGGTCCCAAGGCGCGCACCTATGACTTTTCGTAAGTTATGTGCGTATTATAAATTAATTATCAGTTGCTAAAACGGTGAGGGAAAACATCGTGATGAAACCAGCACACCTGAGAGTTTTTTCAATGGTGTGTAAAGCCATGTCAGAGGCCTACGGGCGGTTTAAACTCTGACACCAGGTTGTTCATCAACCATACGATAAGAAGAAGAATACTCACAAGTTCGAATTGCAGTTGCCAGGCAAAGATATAGCAGGGCTGCTCCATGGCAGGTGTTCCGCAGGGTTCTGCTGCTGGAAGCCGATGTTCCTGGTCACATTGGCCAGGGAACTGTTGGAGCTGCGGGGGCTCGGGACCCCCGGTGATGGCTCCCGCATTTGGCCGAAGAGGTCTGTCACCTAGAAATAAAGGTAAATACAGATTTACTTCATCCATTTTGCTCCCCGCCCCGTGCTCTGCGCCCCGGCTTCGCACAGTTACGCTAATATGCATGTATTATACATATAAACTTTCCTCTTGAATCACTCTATCTATTAAAAAAAACCGCATCAAAATCCGTTGCGTAGTTTTAAAGATCTAAGCATACATAGGGACAGACAGACGCGGGAAGCGACTTTGTTTTATACTATGTAGTGATAAATAAACAAACACGGATGAGGTCTTTTTTACTCCCCATCCCCTTTTGGGGTAGTTTTTTCAAACGCTAAAAAACCGTCCCTTTTTATAACGGAACACTTGGATTTTACACACGATAAAACACAAAAATTACAATTTTCCACGCACGTTTCAATATTACCCCTTTTTTACCCCTATTAGGATCGATTTTTCGATAATTCTAAATCACGAGTATTTTTTATTTTTTTATCTAAAAGTTAAATATTAGGTTTCATAGACATAACTTCAAAAATAACGGCTTTTCACACAATAATACACTCTAACACCTATTCTCTTTCCCCTTTTTGGGGTGAATTTCCCAAAAATCTTTCCTTAGATGCCTATGTTATAAAAAGGTACTTAGTACACACGGCTACAAATCAAGCTTTAAAAAACCAGTATGAACTGACCTCGCATTGTATAAGCTCTTCGTACAACAAGATGTCAGCTTCATCATCATCTGCCTAGCCTTTTCCCAACTATGTTGGCGTCGGCTTCCAGTCTTACCGGATGCAGCTGGATACCAGTGTTTTATATGGAGCGACTGCCTATCAGACCTCCACAACCCAGATACTGGGTTACACGACACCCCTTGGTAAGACTGGTTGTCAGACTATCGGGCTTCTGACTACCCGTAACGATTTTCAAAGATCTACAACTGACAGCCGGGGCCAACAGCTTAACGTGCTATCCGAGGCACGGAGAGTGATAATTAATTTATAAAACGCACAACAAGATGTCGGCTTATACTAGAAAAATATAGTTTGATGTGTAGCCGTGGTACAACTGTATCTAGAGTTAATTAATTGTGATCGACAACGTGCGTCAGAGTCTTTGTTCATTAAACCGACCGTGGCTCTCTTATATAAACAGATATACAGACCAACTTATACTACGCATGTTTACTATAGGGATAGGTAGAAACTGACGTCATGAACCATCCGGCAATCATCACCCAAGTCATTATAAAATCCCATAAAGTTTTAAATTCCGTAGCTAATCAAGAACCCCTTAAGTTGCGCGTCCATTGCGTTGCTTTATGGTTTCCGGCCCAAGAATAGTCAAAGGGAAAAATCAAAAATCTGGAGGATAGGCAGCAGCATCCTACTGTAATAGCAACCATCTACTACTGCGATCGCTTGCCCAGTGTGGTGATTAAGGGCAAACCTTCTAATGAGCGCACAAAATAAGTGATGAGTTTGATACAACTGATACAAGCTGTGTAGTTTGGTCCATGCGTACGACGCACAGAGTCGGACTCACTCTCATAGTCCGATGGGACGACAATCCGACACAACCGGAGAGAGATCAGGCGCAGGGCCAACGGCTTTAGATGCTTTCCGAGACACGGAGCAAGAGATAATTATAATACGCACAATATTTGCGGTGTGCCTTTGCCGTGTGGTGTGCGGCCTATGAATAAAACCACCTCTACTCGTCCCGCGGGTGTCGTAAGAAGCAACAAAGGGAAATATCTGGACGATGGGCAGCAGCATCCTTCTGTGTAACAGCAATCATCTGCTACTGCGATTGCCAACCTCCTTGCCCAGCGTGGTGATTATGGACTAATACCTTCAATGACTGACTGACTGAGAGGCTTATTGCTCAGCAGTGAATTAATACAGTCATCAGATGACGCACGTAGTTTATGAAATGTCTTACGCGGCTTGGGGTTCGAACTTGAGACCTATAACTTGCCAGTCAACGGTCATACCACTAGACTATTACGGCAGCCCTAAAATTAACATAAACAAACAACCAATAGGAACTTACGCATACGCACATAGATTTTCTTAACAACCCAGGTCAAGGGCAATATTGGTTATATTAAAACTTGGTGTAAACATATCATAAACTTCCTGCATGTGTTTTTCATTTATTCGATAAGGTAGGGTTGTCAATTAGAAAAAATAACTATTTAATATTTACAACGTGATTTTTTTTTATTTCGAATTTGGGATGAATTAATATACTTTTGACCTTTATTTGTTTCTTCTTGTTAATGATTCATTACTTGAACAATGCAGTGTCATGGTAACTCTGTATATCTATCAAATCTGTCAAGAAAAATATCTTTACATAAATATTTTAAATATCCTAGCCCCTTTTTACCCCTCTCTCCACCCCTCCTAACCCTTTTTTTGTGGCCGGGGCGAGTAAAAAATGCTTACCGCATACCGCACGTCCGAGGACGTACGGTTATGTGGGGCTCGCACCAACTAAAAACGTCTCCCACTTGCATGTTCCTCGCACCGTATCGGACGCGTCCGGGTACCACAGAATAATATTCTGTGCGGGTACTATAACTGCACTTCGCAGCCCCGTCCAGTGCCTGCTTATAGGTCCGCTCTCACCCCTTTTTACCCGACTACAAAAAAGGAGGGTTATGATTTGAGCAGTCTATGTATTTATCCCTACAATTTATAAGTTTTTACCCCTACAAGGTGATAAAAAAACTCGGTTTATAATGTCAAGTGCCAACCCTACAAAAACAATGTAAATTGATTAGCCTTGACTCAACCAGTCTGTTTGTCGTGTGGGTCAATAGGTACTGCTGCAAGTAATTGGAGACAATCAAGAGTCCAATGAGTCCATGATTTTGTATTCTGTTTATTCATTTAAACATGTTATTTTGCCTTTGTCATATTAATATTACATCGACTGCCTCGTTGGTCTAGTGGTAGCAAGCGCGACTGCTGAGCACGAGGTCCTGGGTTCGATCCCCGGGTCGGGCAAAGTGTTATTGGGTTTTTCCATTAGGAAATTCTCAGTAGCAGCACGGAGTCTGGAATTGTGCCCGGTTAATGGCAATACGCTCATAGCCGGCAAAACGAGAGTGTACTGCACACCTCTGCCTGCCCCCTCTGGGGAATACAAGCGTGAGTTTTATTGTGTCGTGATAGCCTAGTGGTGGTGATAGTTGACTGGGAAGTCAATGGTCTCGGGTTCGAACCCAAGGCGCCTCTGAATTTTCTTAAGTTATGTGCGTTTTATAAAGTAATTATCACTTACTCCGTGCCTCGGAAAGCATTTAAAGCCGTTGGCCCTGCGCCTGATCTCTCTCCAGTCGGATTGCCATCCCATCGGACTATGAGAGTGAGCGAATAGACAGTCCGTCCACCTGTGTTTGCGCACACACTTGTGCACTATAATATCTCCTGCCTAGTTGGCTAATCTCAGTTGAGATCTGCCGCTGTGACCGAAATTCGGTCAGGAGGACATTATTTATACCAAATCTTCATCTGCCTAGCCTTTTCCCAACTATGTTGGGGTCGGCTTCCAGTCATACCGGATGCAGCTGAATACCAGTGTTTTACATGGAGCGACTGCCTATCAGACCTCCACAACCCAGATACTGGGTTACACGATACCCCTTGGTAAGACTGGTTGTCAGACTTTCGAGCTTCTGACTACCTGTAACGACTGTCAAAGATCTACAATTGACAGCCGGGGCCAACGGCTTAACGTGCTATCCGAGGCACGGAGAGTGATAATTAATTTATAAAACGCACATAACTTACGAAAAGTGAGAGGTGCGCGCCTTGGGTTCGAACCCGAGACATCTAACTTGTCAGCCAACGGTCACCACCACTAGGCTATCACGACTCTGACCTAAAAAGCTTGAGGCCACGTTTTAAATGACACGTGTTAATCTGTGATAGGATCAAATGATGGGGTCATAATTGTCATAAATGAACACACGACACGAACTGAGCTAATCTTAATTAGATAATTCACTTTGTAAACTACGCAGTGATCTGGCTCCATCAAGCTAAAAAAAAATATAAAAAAACTGGCTAAGTGCAAGTCGGACTCGCACACAAAGGGTTCCAGGTACAAAATCAAAAATAAAAATAATAATGGTTTTTTGTATGGAGAACCCTTTAATTAATTGTTGACTTTATTTTATTTCTATTATTTGTTGTTATAGCGGCAATAGAAGTACTGAATCTGTGAAAATTTCAACTGTCTAACTATCGTATTCGTGAGATACGGCCTGGTGACACACGGACAGACGGACGGTTTGCGGAGTCTTAGTAATAGTCCCAATTTATTCTTTGGGTATGAAACTTTTAAAAACTGGGCAATTGGGAGCCAGACTCGCTAAGCAAAGGATTCCCTCTTCTTCCGACGTAAAAAGGAAGTGTTATAAGTTTGACGTGTCTGTCAATCTGTGTGTCTGTGTATCTTTCTCAATCTGTGGCATCATAGCTCACAAACGCATGAACCGATTTTGATTTAGTTTTTTTTTGAGATACTTCTTTATCGGGGGTTTTTTACATTTTTCCAGATTTATTGGCCCGCAGACTTTGGACAAAAAGAAAGCGAGGAAGGTATATTTAAATAACGCCATAAATAAACAAATCAGCCATTAACTGTCCCACTGCAGGGCAAAGGCCTCTTCTCATACAAAGAAGGATCGATCATTAATCACCACGCTAGCTCACAACGGTTTGGCGTTTTCAAACTTTTAAGTCCAGCTTTCCTCACGATATTTTCTTTCACTGTTACTCTGTGGTATCTTAGAATAACTAAGAAAGTACTTATGACATTGAACCCACACCCATGTGCTCTCAAAGCGGGTCTAACTAGAGTCATTCTTATAATAATATTAGAATTATGACTATTCATAAGTGTCTAAAATGGTCTACATGAATAAAAATATTTTGATTTTGATTTTGGTCCGCCAAACCAATGCGTCACGACATCTGATCCTCATAAATATTCGAATGAAACTACCTATACTCGCGCCGCTCGCCACATCAGCGCCAGATGCCCCGTGCCTTGCACCTATTTGCTCACGTGTGCATTAGCAGATACGCCTACAGAAATGATCTATTGTGTCCTATTCTATGCAACGAGACGTATAGTTACGATGTTAGAATGCCGTCTGTTATGCTAACCATCAATTTGTAGACGGTAAAATTATAAACAGCAGTCGTCCGTCACGAATTATACAACATGATTGTCGTTTAAATAATTGCTGTTTAAATAGGGTTAGCACACTTCGAAATTATACAATTATTATACAGGGTTATTATAAATACACCGACAACCTAAAAAGGGGTCATTAAACTCATCATTATGAACAACTTTGACTATGGGATCAACTCTGAAATCGCGTAAAGGAATCAACTGCGTCATAGGTACATTTTAATTACATAAATCTCAATATGTAACAGCTAATTTTTTGTCGCGATTTCAGGGTTGCTCCCATAGTAAAGTTTTTTCGTTTATTTGAATGTGTAAGATTTGCGTATACCTACTATCTGCAAAGCCCTGACCGGCTGTTGACCCTGGCCGTCTTAGTTTGAATATGCAAAAGAGTATTTTTATAAATGGAAAAAAAGTTGCAAATTAAAAAAAATCGTAGATCAAACACGTTGTTTCGGGTTTAATACAAAAGGGAAATTAATTCGTGACAGCCCTATACATTGATGAAATCAAAACAATATAATAATATAGGTAGTAATTATATATTTTATGTACAGTAATGTATCTGTTATATAGATGTAATAAGCATTAGGTATGTAGGGTTTTCACAAGTTGATTATAATATGAAATTTATATAAAGAATCATCATCTGCCTAGCCTTTTCTCAACTATGTTGGGGTCGGCTTCCAGTCTTACCGGATGCAGCTGAATACCAGTGTTTTACATGGAGCGATTGCCTATCAGATCTCCACAGCCCAGATACCGGGTTACACGATACCCCTTGGTAAGACTGGTTTTCAGACTTTCGGGCTCCTGACTACCCGTAACGACTGTCAAAGATCTACAATAGACAGCCGGGGCCAACAGCTTAACGTGCTATCCGAGGCACGGAGAATGATAATTAATTATTTATAAAACGCACATAACTTACGAAAAGTCAGAGGTGCGCGCCTTTGGTTCGAACCCGAGACCTCTGACTTGTCAGTCAACGGTCACTACCACTAGGCTATCACGACTCCTCCGATGAAATTTTTATCAAGAATATAAGAATGTTTTTTTATGTATGAAAACATGTTTCGATCAAGCTGAAATTTTTACTGAAACTTTGTAATGTTGTTCTCCTTCAATTGGTTTAGTTAGATTTTTCATAACTATATTCATTGATTTTATATCTTCAATGAGCGAGCGAGATAGCAGATTATCGAGTATACGCGCCTATACATTAATTTCTAACACGCTCATATAATTTCAAAGTCAGAAGTGACTGGGTTTGAACCCACGACCTTTGACTTGGCAGTTCTACGACTGAAACACGAAATCAATCACAATAAACTACAAAATATAACAACATAACTATACAATAATATATGTCAGTCTATTTGGCATCTCAATAACCCTAATGTTGGCAATCCGCCAGCCCAACACTTGGGCAAAACGGACAATGTTCTCTAAACATTTTGGTATTAATATATATACATATATGTATATAAGGTGCTTCTAAATTATCTGCCACGGCTGCAATGGGAGATAATATTGGTTATTTATATTACAATAGTGAAGTATTTTTTTTATCTAACGTCATATTTTTTTTTCTTTTGCCTGCGTTTTATTGCGTAGGTCTAATTCTGCTCTATGCTCCATTTTTTTTTTACTGTTCCGGGGTACGAAATTTCTTCACTATTGTAATCTATATACCCAATACTTTCTCCCATTGCAACCGTGGCAGATAATTTAGAAGCACATTATATTTAACATGTATTTGTAATGGACTTTGTCTGCCCATTTCCTAATGACGTTTGTGTTTGACAACAAAGAGCAACACTAATCATCCTTTCCTTTTCTTTTGTTATGTAAAAGAACGAGACAAGACGATCGAGAGAATTAATATAAGTCTCCTGAACGCAGTTACGTACCAATAAACATAACATAGACGCACATCTGTACTCCGCCTATACTGTAGAAGCAAGCACGACTGCTGAGCTCGTCCTGGGTTCGATCCCCAGGTCTGGCAAAGTGTTGGGCGCTCAGATTGGGGAGTTTGTGTGCCCACTGAGCGACCCCAGAGAAAACGGTGGCAAAGTGATCACATGCTACCGTGCACAGCGAGGCTCAGGAGAGACCCCTTTACAGTCTCTCCGGGGATGTGCCTAACAGGCGTTGCGCAGGGGAGGTTCCAGAGCTGGTCTCTTAAGAGGACCCGGGATCTCCCCTCATGTGCTGATGGTGATCACCGGGGTGGTTTTAGTGAGGTAAGAATCCCACACTCCCCGGTCTCTACCCCTGGAGTGCCTTTTGAAGGTTTCCCCCAGTTAACAAAAAAAAAGGTCTGGCAAAGTGTTATTGGGTTTTTCCATTAGGAAATTCTCAGTAGCAGCACGGAGTCTGGAATTGTGCCCGGTTAATAGCAATAGGCTCGCCCCCTATAACATGGGACTTATAAAATAGCCGGCGAAACGTGGGTGTACTGCATACAACTCTTCCTACCCCCTCTGGGGAATACAGACGTGAGTCTATGATAAGAAAAATCCGAAAGTCGTGGTCAAAGCATCACAGAACAATATACAAATCCTATCCATTAGCTTCTCTTGTTATCGTGTGGTTATGGGCGTAGTTATATCTTTCACATGGGGGGGGTTCCGAGGATCCAAAAATGTTCCAAGGTAAACTAGGCAGTTTTTGCCCGAGCTTCACACAGATAATTTCACAATATGCGGTGCGCGGGTAAAGGGTGGGGGATGCACTGTATGGCGTATGCGCGTACTTACTATCTCTCGTAGTTGCGTTTGCGTCTAATATTCATCGATTTTTATTTTAGCATTATGCTAAAAGGGGAGGGGTTCGGACCCCCTAACCCCTCCCCCCCCCCTTATACACGCCTATGCGTGTGGTTGATCCATTCGCCAAAACAGATGTTCGCTGTAATATAAACAGGTATTTCTAATGTTTGGATTAATCGTAGTTTCTAACTACAAACAACATTTTAGCATTTATTACTAAAACAATAGGTTTAGAAGAACAATTAGCACTGATAGCCTAATGGTATGACCGTCGACTGACAAGTCAGAGGTCTCGAGTTCGATTCCAAGGCATGCACCTCTGATTTTAAGTAAGTTATGTGCGTATTATAAATTAATTATCAGTTGCTAAAACGGTGAGGGAAAACATCGTGTCAACCAGCACACCTGAGAGATTTTTCAATGGTGTGTTAAGTCGTGTCAGAGGTCTACAGGCGCTTTAAACTGACACCCGGTTGTTCATGATTTATTGTATTTTTTTTCTCTTTTTGTAATTAATTATAATTTTATTGTTTGTTTTTAATGATTTAATTTATTGAATTTTTATTTATTGATTTTTATTTTTTATTCTTCTTTTTATTGTTTTTCTTTAATTAATGTATTTATTAAATTTTAATTTAATTTATTACTTTTCCTTTTATTGGTTTTAATGAATTAATTATGTGATATTTATTATTATTCTAATTACCTTTTTATTTTTTGAATTTTTATTTTTTGAATTTTTATATGGGTCTGCGTGCCCGCAATAAAGGATTTTATTATTATTATTATTATCCCTATGATGACGAAGAAGCCCAGATATTGGCTATGATCAAAATAGTAGCATAGTATATTACTAATGTTTAGATAAATCGTAGCTTCTAGCTACAAGCAACAGGAAATTTCATCTATGGTTAATATCATAATATTTATGAGTTGTTATGAATCTGTACAATTACTTCATGATCAATAATGATCATCTGCCTAGCCTTTTCCCAACTATGTTGGGGTCGGCTTCCAGTCTTACCGGATGCAGCTGAATACCAGTGTTTTACATGGAGCGACTGCCTATCAGACCTCCACAACCCAGATACTGGGTTACACGATACCCCTTGGTAAGACTGGTTGCCAGACTTTCGGGCTTCTGACTACCCGTGACGACTGTCAAACATCTACAATTGACAACCGGGGCCAACAGCTTAACGTGTTATACGAAGAGTGATAATTAATTTATAATACGCACATAACTTACGAAAAGTCATAGGTGCGCGCCTTGGGTTCGAACCAAGACCTCTGACTTGCCAGTCAGACGGTCATATCATTAGGCTATCACGATTCTAATCTGTACAATTACTTATTAACTTCAATATACTGCTTATTAACCTAGTGGTCCTCAGTGCGTATTAATTTGACATTTAATTTGTAATTTGACATTGGTGATTAGATACTAATTATTAGACATTTCTGTAGGTGCTAGATTGGATTATTATTTAATATACAAACTCTTTGCTTCATTGGTATAATCAACGTCATTGACATAGGTAAATATAATTTTAACTTTATTCTTTTTAAAAAATTTGGAACTGACAGATTGTAAATGTCATTCTGGTATTTGGAGGGAATGTTGTAGAAGTTTTTAGATCTATACCTAGCTAAGTGTGAAATCATTTCCCTTAAAATTCTATGAAAACATTTTTGGCTACATATACCTACTTTTAATGAAAATTTAAATTATGTTTCAGGTACCTATTTACAGTTTTCGAGAAAAAAATAAAATAAAACCTAAATACCTATACCTAACCTCTTTGATTAAATACAAAATTCTATTAATTGGTTTAATTTTTGCGTGCGAAAAACTAAACAATGTTGTTAGATTTATAAGAGGCCCTTCATTTTCCATTTGACTTGTGTGATACAAGGGGTTATTATCTACTATCTATTAGTATCATAGTGATTGTGATGACAAACAGTTTGACAGTTATTTTTTAGACATTCATTTTGACAGGTGTCAGGTAGGACTGAAAGATATGACTTTGATACAGCGGGGGTTATAATGCACACAGGTATAACGTGCACCTTACCATATTCTTTATATTAATAGCTGAGGTGTCCGAGTGGGACCCAAAAAAGGGTCGGTTGGGGTGCATTTTCGATCTGTTAAAACAAATAAATATTTTAACATTTAAATTAACAGCGTTAATATGAAAAAAAAAACAATTTCGTGTGATAGGCACAAGGGGTGAATGTAACTTGCAATACCCGGCCCCTTCCGACACAGTGCGAGGAACACGCAGGGGGGAGACGTTTTTTAGTGAGTGCGAACCCCATATAACCGCACGTGCGGTATGCAGTGGCATTTTTGACTCCCCCTGATAACAAAAAAAGGGGTAAATGTACTACCATCTGAGATGGTTGAATGTAGAAGAAAATTTCGATAGCACGGGCAGGTTTTTGTGGCAAACTGGTTGCTTTATCTCGTAGACCGCAGGTTCTAAATCAGGAGACTCCAGACCTCGGTAGCACCGCAAACCCCCGCCCCCCGCCACCCACGTAAAGCCCACGTAAATTTACACAAAACCTAAAGGATGAACCTTTGACCATACTTCAAGGTTATTTGAGACCATGATTTTTGTGTAAACAATTTTTTTTTGCTATTGATTGGATTCAATGACATGACAGAGGTAGTGTGAATCGATTTGGTAATGGTGTTTAATTAGCGGAAGACAAAAACTAATACCTCTAAGCGAGACAAGTTATTTTGTAAAACTTTAAATGCCACCTCGCATATCACTTTGATACCTTTCATCATAATTTTTAATACATACTACGGCGTCCACTGCCAATGGTCATGTAATGCCTTAAAAAATTGGAGGAAATTGAAAAAGAAATAGTATATTGGGCATATAGGGCACGCATATAGGACGCAGGCGCACTGATTTATTTCATTGCATACTAGGTAAATTAGTACTCCAGGTTTGCTGATTTGGAATGATTTTACTGGAGGTTGCCCTTTTTGCCCAAAGACACAGACTAATTATTTACTATAATTATTTACAACTGCAACTACAACTGATACGGATCCCATCCGTATCAGTTGTTTTTTCAAATTTTCTTATTAAATAATTATATTTAATAAGCTATCATGTGCTATAACATGTAAAAAAATCACAAAAAATAATTATTTACTTTTTTTTTCTTACGTTTGCGATCTTGGACATCGATCGGCTTGTGTCTGTGTGCAATATTGGGCATAGATTAACCTAACCTAACAACGTAGGTAAATTTATGCAAAATTTTAGGATGATCGGTTCAGTGTTAAAGGTAACAAACTAACTTACTTTCGCATTTATAATATTAGTTAGGATTAGGATTCATAAACAATTATAGTGTGAGATTAAAACCACCCGTAGATTTCTGACAAAGCTGTAGGTTTGCCCACCGTCGAGAATATTATATAAGGTGCTTCTAAATTATCTGCCACGGCTGTAATGGAAGATAATATTGGTTATTTATATTACAATAGTGAAGTAATTTTTTTATCTAACGTCATAATTTTTTTTTCTTTTGCCTGCGTTTTATTGCGTAGGTCTAATTCTGCTCCATGCTCCAATTGTGTTTTTACTGTTCCGGGGTACGAAATTTCTTCACTATTGTAATCTATATACCCAATACTTTCTCCCATTGCAACCGTGGCAGATAACTTAGAAGCACATTATATATCTCTGCTCTGGTTAGCTGGTTTCCTCACGATATTTTCTTCGCTTCTTCTTCTTCTTAGCGTGTCGATGCATCGTGGTGAAAGGATTAGCCAGTCAGCGAGGGAACTTGCTGACTGCCCAAGGTGCGCCGGACGTATAGTGGCTTAGTAAATACGTCGCTCGGGGAGGCTCCTTTCATGCACCCCATTTTCTTCGCTGTTTTATGCAAGTTACATTTTTTAAGCCCTTCTCTCAGAGTAGGTGTGTATCTCAGATATATTTGAAATTGCAGTAATTGTATTGAATAGTTGAATAGGAGGAAAATTGTAATGTTTCCTTAAACAACACATAATTATACGGTTGAACAAAGTGAATTAGTCAAGTAAACGTGTGCTATAATTTAATATTAATCATTACTTAATGACCTTTTTGCAGCACGTGACTGAGATGTTTTAATCATAATAAATAGGGATTATTAAATACACAAATGGTAATATTTATTAATTTATTTATTAATATTTATTAAATTAATATTTATTAAATTATTATTAAATACACGAGGCACATGTCCCACTAGGGGGCCCTTAGCTTATGTTACTGCTTTGGCTGGAGGCCTTTTAGGCCTCGCTAGAAGTCTAGTCAGTCTAGCTTTTAGCTTTTGAGCAGTAATTGTAAAAAAACAAAACAGAAATAGAAACCATTACGTATCGGGTTTTGTATGACTTGTATCTATTCTAAAAATAAAAAGATTATAACAAAAACATGATTTTGACCTTTGAGCGCTGGAGTCTTCTAGAAAAAGACAAAAAAAATTCTTCTGCGTCACGTCTTTATTTTAATAGATAAATTGGGGCACGATTTTTTTGTATTCTAAGACTACCACACTTCTTTAATTTCTTTAATATATTTTCAACTTAACCATTAGACTAAGTATGAAGTAAAACTACTAGATTCAAAGTTGATTAGGAAAATTTGACACTTTCGGACAAAGTAACTATTTAGTAATCTGTGCTTTCGGGTAGCACATCAAGTGCTTGCTTGCTTGTTTGAAGACTTTGGCGCTCAAAAGGTTCCTTATAGAGTAAAGTTTTCATATAAAAAAACAAATAAATATCTCAATTAGAGCCCCATTAAGGTTTAATCTGATACCAAATTACTACTATTATACTTAGTGTTTTCGATTGTCGATTCGTTTGAATTCCTTAAAAAATCGAATAAAAGTTGTGAATGAACGAAAAAAACAAATGCAACAAATGTGCGATCTGTCAGTCGAAGCTTTGTTGTTCGAATTTCGAAATATATCCAGTGGTCCGTCCAGGAATACCGTGGGATTTTTAGTCCGTCCAATTAATATAGCCCTATCATTAGTCCTCAGTGGGTACACCTTCCCATAATGAAGGGAATTTCCACATAAAAAAACTCACGCTAAATCGCAAATAATTACGGTAAAGTAATTATACAAAAAAAAACAAATTGACACTTACTTATCAATCAATCAATTTTTAATAACACATGAATAACAAAATACATTTAACAAAACACGATTATAATTTCAAATTTATACGCAGTAAACATCGCAGAGATTATTCAAATCATGTTAACAGACTGTCAATATTAATTTGTTTGGCGTTTACCTCAATACAAAGTTACTTCGCGCGGAAAGCATGTGTCATGTCGTTTAAACATGGAATACTGCATGTGTAATCAAGTGTTCACTTATTGTGTTATAATTTGTGTAATGTGTTTTCTTCGACCCTCCGTCGCCCTTCAATGGCTGATGTCAGCTAAATAAGAATATCGCAATTTTTTAGCCAATAATTTACGGTTTACAAGATTCCGAGATATTTATTTTTTTTGCAATTAAATAAATTGAAAATTGTTTATTTGTGCAATATAAATCACTACATATTATGAAACGAAGTCATCCGACGCGTGTGTCTGTTCGCGATAAACTTAAAAACGACTGCACCGATTTTTATGTAGTTTTCACCAATGGATAGAGTGGTTCTTGAGGAAGGTTTTTCTAAAACCTATTATTTGTCAAGTTTTTTATACTTTGGGGTAAAATATGTATAGTGATATTTGTTGGAGGTGTCGGAAAAATATAAGCCGGGTTGCGGGAACGGGATCAACATTGAAATTTTCATGATTACTCTTAGTCGCAATCAACCAACAACCACGCTAGCTGTTAGAGATAAAAAGAGCAACCATGGAATTTCTTGCCAGATTGAGACAGAGAGCCCTTGAACTGGCAACTAGAGTCACTCTTATAATAAACAATATTATAATTATGACTATACAGAAGTGCCTAATGGTCTACATGAATAAAAATATTTTAAAATATTTAGATTTTGAGAGATTTTTTTATCTGTGGATTACAAGAATCGAAACGCGGGCAGCCATTACAAAAAACTATTTCAGACTATTAGGTCCAGGTTTCCTGTTTTCCTTCACCGTTAGTCAGTAGTGTCTTAGATTAACTAAGAAAGTAAGTACATAATTATGACATTGAGAAAGTCACAATATAGGTACATGCCAGGTTCGAACCCACACCCACGTGCTTGCAAAGCGGGTTTGCAACCAAAGAGCTACCCCGACTCTAAATTATTAACATATTATAACACTCACGCCTGTATTTCCCAGAAGGGATAGGCAGAGGCGTAGATGCAGTAAACCCACGTTTTGCCGGCTGTGTTATATGTCCCATGTAATACAAGGCGAGCCTATTGCCATTAACCAGGCACAATTTCAGACTCCGTGCTGCTACTGAGAACCCAATAACACTTTGCCCGACCCGGGGATCTCAGGACCTCGTTCTCAACAGTCGCGCTTGCCACTACTAGACCAACGAGGCAGTCAATCAGATAGTACAAGGAAAACTAATTATATTGACCTCGCATTAGTACATATTGGAAACCTGTTTCAGTATTCTTTGACCACATTAGAAGCAAGGTCAGGCGAGGTCACAAAAGGTACTAAATTATCACGTGATGTCTCTATATTATTAACATATTAATGTCTCGCTTTTATTATTAAAAGGAATAAAAAAAATAAAAAAAATAAAATAAGATTCCGACGAATCGAGAACCTCCTTTTTTTTTTGAAGTCGGTTAAAAATAAACTTAAGGTTGAATGCAAGCACTGATAGCCTTGTGTTATGATCGTTGAATGGCAAGATAGAGGCTTAGGTTCGAACCCAAGGCGCGCTAATAAAGCTCTGTTTCTATATTAATACAGTTCACATACTCGCCAATATTTGGACCTCCGACTTTTCATGTGCATAATTATTATAATTTAATTATCACTTACTCCATGTCTCATTCGCGCTAGTGTCCATTCGCGCAAGTGTCCTTTCGCGCAAGTGGATTCGCGCAAATGTCCTTCGCGCAAATGTCTTTCGCGCAAATGTCCCGGATCCGTCTCGGATAGCAAGTTAAGCCGTTGGGCCCTGCCTGATCTCTCTCCGGTCGTTTGGATTCTCGTCCCATCAGATTATGAGAGTGAGGGAATAGAGAGTGCACCTGTGTTTGCAGACACACTCGTGCACTATAATATATCCCGCGTCGATGGTATTATCGTATATCGTTCAGTAGAGGTCAAATAAAACTTGGGGGCTCCTTGGGTTAAACCTGAGACCTTTGACCTTTAGGTTGTCACTTCATTATTTTTATTATTATTCATTTATAGTTATTTTTATAACCTAGACTACGGAACCTTATACTGCGAAAGTCTGATTTGAACTTCAGACCCTACGCTCGGCAGCTGCATGTGCAAAAACAAGGCATTCTTTTGTTAAATAATACAACCTCTAGGTAGATTTTATGTCTATTATTATTCCGTTTTGCAATCTAATAACACGAGTCTTATTGTATTACTGCTGACAAAGGTTACAGACTTCAAGACTTTGGTTCAAAGACATGACTTCAACTTCAAAACCACAAGTCGACCTTGGTAGTTTCAGTGGAAAATGTTTCGATCAAAGATAATGGAAATATTTCGATGGTTTCGATCTATTGTAATGTTGCTCTCCTTGTTGTTTGATTCATCTGCCTAGCCTTTTCCCAACTATGTTGGGGTCGGCTTCCAGTCTTACCGGATGCAGCTGAATACCAGTGTTTTACATGGAGCGACTGCCTAACAGACCTCCACAACCGTGCAACCCAGATACTGGGATACACGATACCCCTTGGTAAGACTGGTTGTCAGACTTTCGGGCTTCTGACTACCCGTAACGACTGTCAAAGATTTACAATGGACAGCCGGTACTAACAGCTGAACGTGCTATCCGAGGCACGGAGAGTGATAATTAATTTTATAAAACGCACATAACTTACGAAAAGTGAGAGGTGCGCGCCTTGGGTTCGAACCCGAGACCACTGACTTGCCAGTCAACGGTCACCTCCACTAGGCTCTCACGACGTTTGTTTCATAACTATTTTTATAGAGATATAAAATCTTCAATGTGCGAGCGAAATAGAATATTAGCGAGAGAACCGTGCCTTAAATAACCACAGTTTACTTTTGAACTTAACTAACAACCTAACTATGATTATCTTTTGTATAATAAACCAAATTATACTGCGAGCTAAACCTTTTGTGTTTTAAACCATCCTGTGATCGAACAAATTATATTGGACTCCATCCAAAAGATTTCTAAGAAAATCATAATTTCCATTAGCCATTTTGGCTCTTCATGTAGGAAATATACAAAATTAGTATTACCTGGTTTTTTTTTTAAAAAAAAACGTGTATAATAAGTACCTATGTTTATTTTGGGGAAATTTTCTAAACTGAAGAACGCGTAATAGTCGAAATTCAACTGTATTTTTTTTCATCCAGTCAGACCACGAACTAGATGGATAGCGGGACGAATTGGACAGAATCAATAGCGACTGAGCTGTGTGGTTTCCGACCCAAGAATAGAACCACCCCAACTCGTCCCGCAGTTCTTCAGATAAAATAAAAATTAATTTAAAGCTATTTAAACGGTTTTATTTAGCTTGCCCCTGTATATTATTTGGTTCAAATTTAGTAATCGATATTTCACCCCCTTCCTGTTGACAGATTGATCTGATATTTGGTACACAGCTTTAGTTCTGATAACAAAACCGTTTTACGTAAAAAAAAAATTACTTATATTACTTTTAATTTGAAAACATGTTTCGATCAAGCTGAAATTTTTGCTAAAACTTTGGAATGTTGGTTCTCCTTCAATTAGTAAATTTTGATTTTCATTGTTTCATATCTTTTTTTTATTTTTTTTTATTTAAGAGCTTTGCTCTTGTCGGTGGAGCTTCCTCCAAGTTTCTCTATTCTCAGCCAATTCTTTACCTTCTTGATACGACACTTTCTTTCTTCTTTCTTTCTTTATATCTTTAATCAACTTTAATGTGCGTGCGAGATAGTAGATTAGCGCGAAGAGGCGCCTAAAGACTACTCGCTACTACTGCTAAGTTCTATCTCTCTCTATGCAATTTTTATGTATGAAAACTTGTTCTGATCAAGCTAAAATTTATGCTGAATCTTTAGATTTAATTTTCCATAACTTGGTTATTTGCATAATTATATTGAGTGATTTTATATCTTCAATGTGCGAGCGAGATAGTAATTTAGCGAGTATTCGATGGGCAAGCGCCACCCGTAGCTGACTTCAGCGACTGAGATCCATAGACACAGTATAATAAACATACAGTATGGTAACTACGTACAAACGCTCGAAACGCCACACTCACACAAACATGCGTAATATTGCGTAACGACGAGACTCCTAAGCGAACGTGCGACGTTTCGCAAGTCTCGTTGTTCGCGGTACTCGCAGTATCAACGGAGGAACTTTACTGCGATTCTTGTGATCGCATATTTAAAAATAAATTTGGCTTGGCGAGTCACATTCGGGCACATGCCCGAAAACAGTCCGAAAAATAACAGGGTGTCGCCGTCGACGGATACGTCTGGGAGGACATCATGAATCAACGAACGTGTCGTTGTGCATGCTTGTGTGAGTGTGCTGTTTCCGAGCATTTGTACGTAGTTTCTGTACTGTATGTTTAGAATACTGTGCTATGTCTATGGCGCGTACTCATCTTTCTTTCTATGTCTTGCACAGTTTTATTTGAAAACTCCGCTCTATTTATTCCGACATAACAAAATGGCGGTTTATTTATAAATTCGCGCGACTGAGACTATATTTAAATGTTTCCGGGTACAAATGGGATAGGTAAGTCGTTCAAGGGTGCCCGCTGTCAACGTTATGTTTTAAATTACAACATAAACATAATAATTTTATTATTGTTGTGGTTTTCCCCTGTCCGTCGGGAAAGACAATATTCTTTATATACTAGGTACTACAATGTAGTGCCGTGTGGTTTCCGGCCTAAGAATAGTACCACCCCTACTCGTCCCACGGGTGTCGTAAGAAGCGACAAAAGAAAAGATCCGGAGGATGGGCAGCAGCATCCTTCTGTGTAACAGCAATCATCTGTTACTGCGATCGGCAACCTGCTTGCCTAGCGTGGCAATTATGGGCAAATACCTCCAATGAGGGCACATTAGTGGATCGTTGGGAGAAGCCTATGTTCAGCAGTAGACTTAAACAGGCTGATATACTACGATAATTCTTTATATCCATGTAGGTAAATGCCACAGAAATCTTAATTAAATTCTGTGGTTAATGCATTACACTGTTAGGGTCCGTTTTTGTATCGCACAATTATTTCATATGCTGGGACACCACACCAACGGGAAATGCCGTTGATTGCTCAAAAGTGGCGCGCATTAGGAGAGGCCTATGTTCAGCAGTGGACTAATACAGGCTGATGTTGATTATGATGCGTAAAACCGCGTTAAAAGCTTGTAACAGCAACGTAATTAACCCTGACCTATGGCCTTAATAATGTGCCCCAAGGTCACTATCAATCAGGTTTACGACCCCATCTCAAATTGCCACAAAAGAACGCATAAATTTTGGCAATTAAGCTAATGAGTCTTGATTCGTGCAAACACTAGATTGCCCGCGACTTCGTTTACGTTAATTTAGAATTTAAATCATGATTCGTAAAACCCGTGGCGCCATCTATTATTGTAAGAACGTTATTCTGGTTTTTCTTGGGAACTGAATTTTTTTTCGGAATGGAAGGTACCCTATGTCCGTTTCTGTACACCTGACAACGTATATGCAAAATTTCAGGATAATCGGATCAGTGGTTTAGGCGTGAAAATGTTACAAACAAACTTACGAGTACTTTCGCATTTATGATATTAGTTATTTTGAAGCTGTTATAGCCTTGTAGTATGACCGTTGGACTGCCAAGTCAAAGGTTGGAAACCCAGACACACACCTCTGACTTTTGCCGATTCATGTGCGTATTAGAAATTAATTATCACTTGCTAAAACGGTGAAAACATCGTGAGAAAACCAGCACATCTGAGAGATTTTTCGACAGTGTGTAAAGCCATGTTAGAGGCCAACGGGCGGTTTAAACTCTGACACCAGGTTGTTCGTCAACCATACAATGTAGAGGTAGAGTAGGGGTTATTTTATTAGTGGTTTAGGATTATAGTCGTGATAGCCTAGTGGTGGTGACCGTTGACTGGCAAGTCAGAGGTCTCGGGTTCGAACCCAAGGCGCGCACCTCTGACTTTTCGTAAGTTATGTGCGTTTTATAAATTAATTATCACTTACTCCGTGCCTCGGAAAGCATGTAAAGCCGTTGGCCCTGCGCGTGATCTCTCTCCGATCGTGTCGGAAGGCCGTCCCATCGGACAATGAGAGTGAGGGAATAGAGAGTGCATCTGTGTTTGCGCACACACTTGTGCACTATAATATCTCCTGCGTAGTTGGCTAGTCTCCGTTGAGATTGGCCGCTGTGACCGAAATTCGGTCAGGAGAATATTATTAGAGTAGGGGTAGGGTAGGGGAAGAGGGGTAAGGTAGAATAGGCGTGAAGGTAGGATAATTACGCGTACAAAGTCGCGCCGCACATCTAGTTCAAAATAATATTAAGTTTGGTCTGCTTTCTCGCAAACCAGAGATATATGTTTATAGACAGCAAAATAAACATCGAAAACTTCTTAAAAAACGTTGGAATTTTTCCAATAAGTACGTAAATGTAACAGGAATAGGATAAGGTGAAATAGATAACAACTCCATCATCAATATTTAAGATACGCTCTTGTCGATACAGCTTCTTTCAGCTTTCCCTCATCATCATCATCAGCCTGCAATAGCCATTCTTCATACGCGCCACTATTGTGCGCTCATTGGAGGTATTTGCCCATAATCGCATCGACACAAGCCGGTTGGCGATCACAGTAGCAGATGATTACTGATACACAGAAGGATGCTGCTGCCCGTTAGGATCTTTCCCTTTGCCGTTTCTTACGACACCCGCGGGATGAGTAGGGGTGGTTCTATTCTTAGGCCGGAAACCATACGGCACACATCAACAACTATCAATATTTAAGAGCTACACTCTTGCAGCTGCTCCAGCTCTCCGTATCAAGAGTAATTTCCTTGACCACCTTATACGTCTCTATATACCTAAAGCCATGTCAGAGGCCTATAGGCGGTTTTAACTCTGTCACTCAACATTAGGATAAAGAAAGAAAGCTACATAACTATGACAACAACTTATAAATAAAAGATACTTATACCTATTATAGATATTTTTTCCAGTATTTTGTACTTGAGCAATCGCGAAAAATCACGATTCGCCTCTGCGTGAATAGGACCCTATAAAAATTTATACGAATCATGAAAAATTACGTTTCGGAAAAAA
This sequence comes from Protodeltote pygarga, assembly GCA_936450705.2. Classification (NCBI taxonomy): domain Eukaryota; kingdom Metazoa; phylum Arthropoda; class Insecta; order Lepidoptera; family Noctuidae; genus Protodeltote; species Protodeltote pygarga. The sequence continues at coordinate 2,725,291 of OW388276.2, forward strand.
TTACGATTCTTCCAAGTTTGAATTTGATGTTAGCTTAGCCCATCTAATTCTGTAACTTTCGTAATTTGGTACTATTAACTTTAAGGCCTACTATAAATTTCTTTATGTGGAATTCAGGGAGTAAAAAAGTTAATACTACCAAATGAAGAGTGTCACGAAATTAGATAAGTTTGTATACTTTTCTTGTGGTTTATCCTTAGCGATATATAAGTGCTTATACATATTGTTACTCAGTAATGTAGATAGACAATGATTACACAAACTGACAATCAAACAAACACATAAATATGCAGATGAATTATTAAAATAGGAACTCACGTTTTCAATTGATCAATTTGTCTTCAGAAATGTCACACAACAATTATAATGTCATTAGTCTTCTTAATTTAAACACATTATTCGTTGCAAAATCATTCGAAATTCAAAACTAGTACAACAACATTCTTTTACATTCCACTTTTAAATTTGATTATGGAAATGGCATCCAGTCCGGTATTGGACGTGATATTTTAAACTTGGAGAATTGGAACACGAGTATGATTCGGGTTGCGAATTCGAATCGTCGAATTTTCAAAGTATTCCACTATTCAGAGGAGTTGTCAGTGAATTTGATTTCAAACTTCAATAGTTCTGGGTTTTCGAAGTATTATTGTTCGAATATATAAATCTTGCTAATATTAGTGTGTTATGTTTTAAGATTCATTAAACATTTTAATTCAAAACACAATTGACAGCAGTCAACACTTCTTGTAAAATGCGCGCGAATCATATGTTTTGTGTTTACACTGGCTGGTGCGATTTGAATCCACGCCTTTCTGTTGGCATTGGCACACAACTCGGTGTTCTATTTTCAAAACATGCCAGCACTCAATGGAGAAATCCCGAAACGGAATTCCAATTTTAAAGGTTTTGTTTTTAAAACACAACACTACACGCACTTCAACTTTTTAATTTATAGTTTTTTTAATTTTATTTTATTACAATCACATTTTTATTTTTTAATTCAGTTCTATGTCCATAGCGTTTATGATATGGAAGTATATTAAGTCTAATTCACATGCAAGGAGTATTAACACGGCTCCAAGCCAAAATTGTACGTCGGAAAGGCTAGCTGTGTAGTAAACGGCTGCTTGTCGCGCGAGCGGGATGATAACTGAAGTAGCCATCGTATTTTCTTGGCAACTGTCAAATCAAATGGTTATTAATTACACGTCAGTTTGGCATAAGCAGATATTGTGAATTTGTTATTTAGATGTTATTATGAACTGTTGTTGATTTTATACGTGTTTCAGTGATCCAGTCTGGTTGTATGAGGAAAATATCGTTTTGTTGGAAACTTAGCGGAGGTACTTTCGATGTAGGTATACTAAATTATACTTATTTGTTATTGCATCTCTGACAGTGGAACGGGAAAATATTATGTAGTGTAGAATATCCCTAGGTGAATAAAGAAAAAATAAACAAACGTCTTATTGTAGTTTTGTTTGTTTTTAAATTATTGTTTGTTTATTAAGTAAAGATTCGTTTTTTTATTGTTAAAAACTTTTAGATTTTGTTTTATATTTAAACTAACAATAAATATGCTTTATTACAATGCTTTATTGATAATAAAATTTTATAATTCAATTTTATTTATGTAGTTACTTTTGTTTTTTTTATATTTCTGACTGAATACTTTAATATTTAATTATATATTTTAACAGATTATTATGATAATACAGTTCTACGTATATAATCAAAATATTAATTGCATTAAATATCTCTTCATTAATATCTTCATCGAACATTTTAAAAACGCAAATCTAAAATAATCAAAAAATCAAAATGACGTATATTTTTTTTTTAAGTTTTCACTTAAGAAAAAAAATACTTGTCAAAAAATTATTTTTACTAGCGCGCGTTGTAAATGACAATACATTTATTTTAGCACCATTATTTGACATCACAGTATTTATTTTTTTCAGTTTGCAAGCACACTTTGATATTATTCAGTACATATTTCAAATTTCATTTTTTTATTAAACCAAAATAACTACTTAGTCCTAAATCCATAACTGACACACTAAAGGCACAAAGTTGTAATTTTTTTTATTTTTTTTTATTATACCAAAATGACTAACACAGACCACTTTATATGTCAGTATTGAAAATTGCCACAATTTTGTTAAAAAAAATAAATGTATTTTTATTATTTATTATACCAAAATGACGAGCACTGACACACTTTAAGCACTAGTTGTATTATTTATTTAATTATTTAAAATTGCCACAAAGTTTTTTTAAAATAATTTTTTTTTTTTTTATTCTTTATACCAAAATGACTAGTTATAAATCCACATCTGATACGCTACTAACACCAAATTGGTTCTTGAATAGAGTCTAAATTTACAGATCAAGGTTCTTTTACGTAACTCAAACATTTGGCCATTGTTTTATAAATAAATATTCATTCATTGAATGATTGTTTTGTATTGACAGTAATAAAAGTTAATAAGGAATTTTTGAATTCATTAAATTAGAGGCCATTTAGCTTCTGGCAGGAAGTAGCAACAACGTACTAAAGTGCCCTTTGATGTTGATAACAAGTCGCCCTTTCATGTTTATTTGTGCCCTGGGGCGTTATTAGTGGGGCAATTTAGTTTAGTTTTGTTGACAAACATTATACAGGGTGTCCCAAAATTTACGACTTATTAATTATCGAATAATTAATTATGCCCTACCTACTCATGAACGGTGCGACGATAGTCTTTATATTTTTCCTAATTTTTTAAACACCATTCAAATTTTGAGAGGTAATAAGGTCCACGAAACAGAACTACTTTCTCCAAGGAACTATATTAGGTCAAAAACTGAAAACGAAAATTTTTATTTTAGTAGATACGTATTTCACGTGACCAGTCCAGTCACTTTTTATGAAAAGTCTTTTTTCAATTTTTAGATTTTAAGCTATGTTTCTTAAAGAAAGTCGGTCAGTTTCATGGACCTGTTTTTATCGCCTTCTAAAATTTGGCTTATTTAAAAAAAAAACCTGTATAACAGACTTGGGTTTACGGGATTTAATACTTTAAGCCGGGTTCTATGTACTATTTGGTATCACACCGTATCCGAATCGGATCATAAATTAAAAAAATTACCTCCGTAACAAAAAAAACCCTAATTTTATTTAAGTTACCTTAAAAAACTTCGATCAAGTTATCTTTCAAACAAAAAAAAAACTAAATCAAAATCGGTTTAATCGTTTGAGAGCTACGATGCCACAGATAGATACACTATACAGATACACAGAGGCACAGACACGTCAAACTTATAACACCCCTTTTTTGCGTTTGGGGTTAATAATAATGTGGTCCAACTTTGGACAACCAACAACCACGAATGTTGATGCTGCGTTCAGAATATTCAGAAAAAAAATATACTCTATAGCTTGGCAAAAACGAGTCGGAAAAATCGGGGGCGCCACAGTCGCACTTGTCATATTACAATTCAAAATTACAAATTATTTGGTGCTTACATATTTCTATGACGAGTTTTTTGTCATTAATTATAATCAAATGAATCACTTAAAAGTTATTTTAGTACTCACAAACTTAGTTTTTATGATTTTTATTTTTAGTTCCAGCTGTCACTGCCTCCAACTCTTTTTTGCCAAGCTGTAGATATATTAAACGCGAGTTGATCCAGTTAAAGTTTTTTTTTTTCAATAAAATATGACTCAGTTTTAATGTACCTAGTTATTTCTGGTTTCGCTTGACCTTTTATTACGTTTCGTAATCTCGTCCTTCCCCATTATGCAAATGTAGTACGTACATTTTATGTTACTTTTATGTTACCTACTATTTATGTTACTACGCTTGCATAAAATTTAAATACGAAAACAAAATTCCAAAGACACGTGGCGCCATCTATTATCATAAGAACTTTGTCGCCTGTCGTTGTTTTTATCGGGAACGGCACTTTTTTCGTGATAAAAGGTGCCCTATGTCCTTTTTTTTTATTTGAAAGGTGACTTGTTCAAATGGTCTTAGATTCAAACAACTATAAATTTAAAAACCCGCGACAAAAGTTAGTTAAGAACATTCTCAATCAATTCACCTTTCAAATTAAATAAATCAGGATAGGTGCATTCGTTTAGGAGCTACGATGCTACAGACAGAAACACAGACAAAGACATGTCAGACACACTTTCTTCTTTTTATTTATTTTTTAGGTTACCTTATTGGGGATCGGATATGTCACTTAGTAAGTGTTATAACTGAGGGGAGGGGGAATCCAAATCACACAATTGGTAAGTACAAGTTCATATATTGGACTGGTGCAACAGTCAATAGGTAAACCAAATCTCTTCTCTTATCGTACAGCTGATAAACAATCTGATGTTAGAGTTTAAACCGCCCGTAGGCCTCTAACACGATTTACACACCATTGAAAAATCTCTCAGGTGTGCTGATTTCATCACGATGTTTTCCCTTACCGTTTTAGCAACTGATAATTAATTTATAATACGCACATAACTTACGAAAAGTCGGAGGTGCGTCTTGGGATTGGATCGAGCTCTAGACTGACTTGTCAATCGACGGTCATACCACTAAGCTATCAGTGCTTAGAAAACCAAATACAAATTAAGTACCCACTTGTTGTGGAGTCCCGTACTGTATATAGAATTACCCTTGAACGATACAATTGTCTACAGAAAGCACAGTTCACCGATGAATGCTTCTACGAAATAACTATTAGTCGATACAATTATTTAAAGACAGCACGTTTCGCCGAAAAACTCTTCAAATAATAAATTCTAGCAGACTGGTCTCTATCTATTCTAATATTATAAAGAGGCGAAGATTTTTGTGAGTTTGTATGTTTGTAAAAGGTAATCTAATAGAAGTTCTTATTTATTGTATTTGATACTAAACTTAGGGTAGTTTATACAAATTATTTATTTAATATTTATTAGTTTAAGTAGAGTAAATTATTCCGATTTTTTTGGAGCACCATGTATATTAAGGAAATAGATTTGTAGTGCGTAGTGCGTAGTGCAAGGTGATCGAGAGTCCAAGAAAACTGGAAATAACATTAAATAGACAATCGAAATCAATCATTAATTATTATTAATTAAATATTAGTCGATACAATTATTTAAAGACAGCACGTTTCGCCGAAAAACTCTTCAAATAATAAATTCTAGCAGACTGGTCTCTATCTATTCTAATATTATAAAGAGGCGAAGATTTTTGTGAGTTTGTATGTTTGTAAAAGGTAATCTAATAGAAGTTCTTATTTATTGTATTTGATACTAAACTTAGGGTAGTTTATACAAATTATTTATTTAATATTTATTAGTTTAAGTACAATAAATTATTCAGATTTTTTTGGAGCACCATGTATATTAAGGAAATAGATTTGTAGTGCGTAGTGCGTAGTGCAAGGTGATCAAGAGTCCAAGAAAACTGGAAATTTTATTAAATAGACAATCGAAATCAATCATTAATTATTATTAATTAAACTTGTATTTTTGTGGAAACCGGTTGTAAGGCATTAACAGACTTGTTTAACTTAGGAATTATTATATTTTTAAATGAAAATATTTTATAAGAAACTCGCAAAAACAACTGACTCGGGCGAGACTTGAACCCGCGATCTTTGGCGTACCGTGCCATTGTTTTATCAACTAAGCTACCAAGCTACCAAGGTGTGGTGACATCTACCGGAGTATTTTATGAACTGCCGGCCCCATGTTCCAAACTTTCAGACTTTTTTGCGAGTTTCTTATTAAATACTAGCGACCCGCCCCGGCTTCGCACGGGTGCATATACATAATAAACCTTCCTCTTCAATCACTGTATATATTAAAAAATACCGCATCAAAATCCGTTGCGTAGTTTTAAAGATTTAAGCATAGGATAGGGATATAGGGACAGAGAAAGCGACTTTGTTTTATACTATGTAGTGTTAGTGATTTTCATTTAATAAACAAAACATCTGGAAATCATTGGGGGAGGCCTATGTTCAGCAGTGGACGATTATATTTTTGTTGTGGAAGTCCGTACGTGTTATTAAATTTATCAGGAGATGACCATAGGAATTATTAGGTCGTCTATTCAATTCAAAACAAAAAAAAACTGTTCACAAATTATTTTGTTGTCGGTGCCAAGACTTAGGACCGTATTGGCACCGACTACAAAACAAAAAAAATGTGTCATTTCTAGCTTTTTATAGTATTTTGAAGTCGGTTTTATATTTTTGTTAAAAAGTCTATTTATCTCACGAAAATGGCGAAGTTACTTCAAAATTAACAAAAAAAAACACACAAAATTATCGCCTTACCTTATACAGTGCCACCAACTTAAGAGTGCAGTCGAGGGTGGCGCTAGTAGTAAGTATAAAATAGACATTTGAAGGAATTTTGTAAGGAATTCGATTAGTTCCAATTTTGACCACCTGAACACATAAGTTGGTTGTACTTTAAGAGTGTTTGTTTTGTAATATGTCATACAGCATACTATCGTGACGTTGATGAATGGCTGTCATCGTAGTGTGTCGACGCCGAAACAAAAACATGGACTAAATAAATATGTATTTAACCTTGGTTTATTAATTCAGGGTTACAAACTAACTATAACTATTTTGTAGAACAATTATAATATTATATAATATAATTATTTAATAAGAATATAAGCTAACATCTATATTAATATTATAAAGAGGTAAAGTTTGTATGTATGTATTATGTCAGGGGTAATGTCTGGAATCACCGATCCGATCCTAAAAATTCTTTCACCAATAGGAAGCTACTTTATCCCTGAGTGCTAGAGGCTATTTTTTTCTGAAAAAGTTGAGTTTTCAGTAAAAATAACCATATCTGTGATTAAGGTCAGAAAAAAACAGGCAATCAGGCCGCTTTATCAACGTGTGTTTACGGGAAAATTTAATTTAACGCGGACAAAGTCGCAGGGAACAGCTAGTGTGCTATAACATGTAAAAAATTCACCATAGTTTAGTAAAAACCATAGTTTTTGTGAATTTAATATCAAAAGATATCTAGCTATTGTATATCATATACCTCCGTTGAAATTGGCCGCTGTCACCCAAAATCTTTTACGTCACGCAGTGGAAGAAGCGTTTGTGTTATTCTCACTCGACCTTATAGTTCATCATCAGCCTGTATTAGTCCACTGCTGAACATAGACCTCTCCGAACGCGCCACTATTGTGCGCTCATTGGAGATATTTGCCCATAATCGCCACTCTGGGCAATCGCAGTAGCAGAAAATTGCTGTTACACAGAAGGATGCTGCTGCCCATCCTCCGGATCTTTCCCTTTGTCGCTTCTTACGACACCCGCGGGACGAGTAGGGGTGGTTCCTTAGAGTATATAAGAAAATATAGAGCAACCCTATAGAAGTATGAACTGTGAGCACGGGTATGAACAACGCGGCCGCGACACGAGCTCCGTTTGCGATCATACCCGATCGACTGCGATTCAACTAGGCTCCACGAGCGAAAAAGTTACATTTTAGCTTATATCATGGTTAACTGCTGAGTTAAATTTTGAAAAACGTCTAGAAAACATAATTTGAAAAAAATACATTTTAACATTTGTATGGTGAGACCTGCTTTCGCTCCGCACAAGGCAATGTGGTTGACGTTATCACTCTATATTTTCTTGAATAATCTATGGGTGGTTCTATTCTTAGGCCTTAAACCACACGGCATTTAGGTAAGGTGACAAAACCTAAACTTACCTCATGGACCGTAGCAGCCTTGAAGAGGAAGCAGTTGAGGAGTCCTTCCTTCTCATTGACGAGGATGTAGAACAACTCCTCTGGACGTCCGGGGACTTGACTGGCTCTGTGTAAAAGACAGGATTTTTAACTTCCAAGTTAAGAAATTTTAATTTGAGAAAAGGCCTTTGCTCTGCTGTGAGACAGTTACTGGCTTAATAACTTTCGTGCGTCATACTAATTATATGAAATATTGATACGGCTTTACTCACGCATTAATTTCGGGAATGCCCGACTAGTTTCGAACTCAAACGGAGTCCATTTTCCTGAGTGAGTTCGAAACTAGTCGGGCATTCCCGAAATCAATGCGTGAGTAAAGCCGTATCAATATTTCATATAGTTAAAGGCTTATAAAAAAAAGTTAAGATTAATTTAACTTCCGCTTCCAAGTGTCGTAGTCGCTTCCAAGTGTCGTGGTCGCTTTCAAGTTTTCCAGCACGTGGGTCCGAAAATATTATAATCTCGCAACAGGGTTGGCATATTGTGGTACAAGTGACTCTCAACTCAACCGCTGATCATCAGGCCGTAAGTTCATTTGCCACCTTGTGGTATACTTACAAAAAAGCTTGGACATTTTACATATGCATGGGAAGCGAAATGCAAACAATAGTTTTACAATTTTGTAGAAAAAAATAGAGCAGTATTTGAACTTCTGCCTACATGGTTAAAGCCATCAGTCGCTCTGCCAAATACGGGTTCAAATCCTGCTCATAATTGGTATTGTCGTTTTACAAATAATAATATTATCTTTCTGACCGAATTTCGGTCACAGCGGCCAATCTCAACGGAGATTACCCAACTACGCAGAAGATAATATAGTGCACAAGTGTGTGCGCAAACACAGGTGCACTCTCTATTCCCTCACTCATGAGAGTACTATGAAGTCCGATGGGACGGAAATCCGACACGACCGGAGAGAGATCAGGCGCAGGGCCAACGGCTTTACGTGCTTTCCGAGGCACGGAGAAAGTGATAATTAATTTATAAAACGCACATAACTTACGAAAAGTCAGAGGTGCGCGCCTTGGGTTCGAACTCGAGACCACTGACTTGCCAGTCAACGGTCACCACCACTAGGCTATCACGACTCTGATATACAAAAAATAGGAACACACTAAATATTTTTTTAAAAGAGCGTCAGACGAATTCACGTCGCCATAATATCCTCTAATAGTTTATTAATTATAGTCTTTTAAAACTAGTTTTTCTAATGATAAACTACGTAATTTGGGTACCTATGTCAGAACGTGTTTGTTTTTTATGTTTTTTATTTTGTCTGACTCGATGTAGGCACCAAAAAACTAAATAGGTTTTAAAAAAAGGTTTTATATGTCTCAATTAATAACTTGGCTTGTTTTAAACTCTTGCGCCGGCTAGTTTAAGGGGTCTTTAGCAGCAAAATTTGGTGTCATCATCATCAGCCTGTATCGGTCTCACTCTCGCACTCACTCTCCCAACGCGTGCCACTATTTTCTAGGAATATCAAAATTATACGTACATGCAAAAAATTGTATCTGTGCTGTTGACCGTTGAAGAGTTCCTTTATCTAGAGCTAATCCTGGATGTCGATTCAGTCATCGGAACTGAACTAACATGCAAAAATTCAACTCCGTAGGATAAGAGGAAGTGGTTCTAATTCAGCTTGCAAGATTCCCCCCGCACAAACATACATTACAAGCTAAATAAAAACTTGTAAAAATAAAAACTAGAATGGATGACAGTGGAACTTAATGTGAAGGTGTAACGGGTATCCCATAAATCCCCATATCCGATCACATACAATACCAGAATATCCCATATTAATTAATCTAAATCTGAACCACAATTTAAAGAAGAAAAATTCGCTTTCAACGAGACCAGTGGTTTTATTTATGGTATAAATTTTTTTGTGGAACCTCCGGCCCTTTCATAGGTCCGGGTTTTTTATAGTATTAAAATATTAGTTTCTTTTCTTACCGAATAATATCCACCAATCTGTGAACGATAACTGGCTCGAAGTTTCCATTGTAGGCCTTAAGGTAGCCATCTTCTATGGTTACACTGAGCTGCAACAAACACAGGCATTAATTTAATTTTTGAAGCAGTAATAGCTTAATTGTCTTACTAAGCTATTACTCCCAAGTCTGCCAAGTCAAAGTTTCGAAAACCGTCGTGCACCTCTGGCTTTGCGGAATCACTAGCTAAAACGGTGAAGGAAAACATCGTAAGGAAACTAGCATACATGTAGCCTTCCTACTTACAATAATCACTAACACATATAAATAAATAAATATGGTTTAAGTTGTAGGTAAGTAAATTATTAATTATTTATACGTGTTAGAGTTCATTGTAAGTAGAAAGGCTACCGACTTGTTTTCCAAAATGACTTATTTTCTTACGTTTAAAATGAGTATCGCTTCTGACGACACAGCTGATGAGAACAACAGATAGGATAAACTTATCATATCACCTGCCTAGCCTTTTCCCAACTATGTTGGGGTCGACTTCCAATCTTACCGGATGCAGCCGAATACCAGTGTTTTACATGGAGCGACTGCCTATCAGACCTCTACAACCCAGATACTGGGTTACACGTCACCCCTTGGTAAGGCTGGTTATCAGACTTTTGGGCTTCTGACTACCACAACACTTTAAATAAATAATTATGTTTTAAGTTATAGGTAAGTAAATTATTTATTTATTTATAAGTTATTGTTTATTGTAAGCAGGAAGGCTACCGACTTGTTTTCCAAAATTACTTATTTTGCTTAAGTTTAAAATGAGTACCTATCACTTCTGACGACCGCGACGCAGCGAACGAGAACAACAGGGTTTTTTTACACATTGTATAATGTAAAGGATAAAAATTATGTTATGTATAAATTCAGAATATGGTCTATCTGTGTGCTAAGTTTCATAAAAATCCATTCAGTAGTTTAGGCGTGAATGTGGCGTAAAGTTTCACATAGGATTCGCACCTTATCCCGAGTTCCTGTAGCTCTGATTTCTCTCAGCAACCAGGGCAGCATGGCGTTGGAAAACCTCCGGTCCATCGCTGTGAAGCCCAGGTAAGTCACAGAAGTCAATTTGGTCTTCATTTTGGATGGGAGCTGTGAACAAAATTATATAAATAAAAAACTTGAGAGGTGTCAAGGGACACCCGGATGGAACAAAGTTCCTTTCAATTAATTAGTGAAGGAATTGTAATAATATACGTTCAAAATGGCTGCCACCTTTTCCAATTTCGACAACAGCGTTGAAAACAAATTGTTTTTGTCAATTTTGACAGAAATAGTCTTAAAGTGTCGCATGTCGCTGTTTGGTCTTAATTTTTTCCGTCTAGCCCCCTGTCGCAACGCGCAATAAGGAACTTCGTTCCAATAAATCAGCCTGTAACTGTCCCACTGTAGAGCAAAGGCCTCTTCTCATACAGAGAAGGATCGAGCATTAATCACCACGCTAGCTCACTGCGTGTTGGCAATTTCGGACTATTAAGTCGAAGTTTCCTCACGATGTTTTCCTTCACCGTAAGTCAGTGGTGTCTTAGATTAACTAAGAAAGTAACTATATGACATTGAAAAAGTCACATTAGTACATGTCAGGTTCGAAATCACACCCACGTACTTGTAAAGCGGGTCCATAATGAGCCACTACGACTTATAAAATTTTAATCAATGAAAATCAAAGTTACCTTTGATTTAATCAATGAAAATCAAAGTTACCTTTGATTTAATCAATGAAAATCAAAGTTACTTTTGATTTTCATTGATTAAAATTTTATAAGTTTGTTTATCAACGATATAGTACAAAATAGAACGATTTGTTTTGAATGGTGTTAGCCTAGTGGTGGTGACCGCTGACAGGCAAGTCAGTGGTCTTGGATTCAAACCCAAGGCTTGACTTTTTGTAAGTTATGTGCGTATTATAAATGAATTATCACTTACTCCGAGCCTCGGAAAGCACGTAAAGCCGTTGGCCTTGCGCCTGATCTCTCTCCGGTCTATGAGACATCGGAATATGAGAATGAAGGATTAGAGAGTGCATATATCCTGAGTATATTAGCTAATCTCCGTTGAGATTGGCCACTGTGACCGAAATTCGATCAGAAACACATCAGTGGAAGTTGAAATCATTAGCGCCACAAGCGCTTCTGCGCCATAACCGCTATCTTCTTCTTATCGTATGGTTGATGAACAACCTGGTGTCAGAGTTTAAACCACCCGTAGGCCTCTGACATGGCTTTACACACCATTGAAAAATCTCTCAGGTGTGCTGGTTTCATCACGATGTTTTCCATCACCGTTTTAGCAACTGATAATTAATTTATAATACGCACATAACTTACGAAAAGGCAGAGGTGCGCGCCTTGGGATCGAACTCGAGACCTCTGACTTGTCAGTCGACGGTCGTACCACTAGGCTATCAGTGCTATATAACCGCTATAAGACTTAATTACTATTAAGAAAAGTTAATATTCTCACGCGAACAACAATGTGACATAAATTTTATAAGATATTACTGATTTTCCTCTAAGCCATTAATTAATTTGTATGTGTCGCAAGCATCGAAGTTAATTAGTGTTTTATCTAAACGACTAACAGCTTTCCTACATAGGTAATAGTCATTGGTTGGTGTATTGTGTGACTCACTCTAGCATACCATCGAATTTAATTATGCCAAACTTCAGTGCTTAATTTGTGCCAATTTATGCCCAAAGAATTTGTACCAGCATAATTCGAAGTTACTTAAAGCCATCGCATTTAATAAGCGATTTTGATAATGCCATATTTTAGTGCTTAATTTATGCCAATTTGTGCCCAAAGAATTTACGCCAGCTAATTTTGGAAGTTCCTTGTAATCTTATAAAGGTAAATATGCTGGTGTGATATGTTTTATCGTTGTTTTAACCGACTTCAAAAAGAAAAAGGTTCAATTTTTAAGTACATCTAAGTAGGTACTGTTCTAACATTAGACTCACGCCTGTATTTCCCAGAGGGGGTAGACAGAGGCAGTACACCACATTTTGCTGGCTATATTTTAAGTCCCATGTAATATGACGCGAGCCTGTTGCCATTAACAGGACAGAATTCCAGACTCCGTGCTGCTACTGAGAATTAAGAGAAAAACCCAATAACACTTTACCCGACCCGGGGATCGAGCAGGACTTCGTGCTCAGCAGTCGTGCTTTCTGCTAAACCAAACAGTCAACTTACTAGACGTTTAGCTAAAATACTACTGATACTTCAATGCCAGCGACATGTTGTCTTTTTTTATTTATGTACCTATGTGAGAAGTAAATAACAGGTTATAAACTTAAAGTTATTTCATAAACTTTACTTATTTAGGTGGTATGTTTTGACTGGCAATATTTGCTTATAATGTTACCCCAGTCAAATGTTTAGTTATTTGGTTAACAACACTTCTTAGCGTGTCAATGACAATCTATGTGTCAACTGTCAGCCCAGAACTGGGCTACGAGATTGGCGCCTTCAGTAGCATCCATCAGTTCCTGTAATGAACAAACGACAGGGCATGCAGGGCACGATATTAAGTGCTCCATCGTTTGTGGGACAGCACTACTTTACACTTTACTAAAAATACTGGTGTTTTATTCTTATTTGGTGCCGTGTTTCCGGCCTAAGAATAGAACCACCCCTACTCGTCCCGCGGGTGTAGTAAGAAGCGACAAAGGAAAAGATCCGAAGATTCGGCAGCAGCATCCTTCTGTGTTACAGCAATCATCTACTACTGCGATTGCAACCTTGCTCATACATACATACATACATAGACTCACGCCTGTTTCTCAGAGGGGTAGGCAGAGACAACGGATTTCCACTTGCTACGATCCTTGCATACCTCTTTTGCCTCATTCACTCTCATCACGTTCCAGCTTGCTCAACGTAGCGATTATGGGCAAATACCTCCAATGAGCCAATAGTGGCGCGCATAGAGAAAGGCTTACGTTCAGCAGTAGACTAATAACTAGTTCAGGCTGATGATGATGATGATGACTCTTGGTACGGTACATACTTTAAAATACAGAAGATTTAAACTAGGACGACTATGTCAAGGTTTTTTCCAAACTTCTATTAGTGGACGTCCAGATTTCTACAAAATCACCAACCTATATAAAAAGACCTCCCAATCTCTAAAAATACTAGAACCGAAGTCATAGAAGTCCATTTCCAATCTGAACAGAGCCTAGAACCATCTAAAAGTGACTCCCTAGACTTCAAACTTCTAAAAGTGTTCTAAATCTTTACTAGGACGCCCTTTTTAGGGCACTTTTAAGTGGATTTCCTATCTTAACAAAATCTAGGACTATTCTTAAGAAAATAGACCTCCTAATCTTTAAAAAGTCTAAGAGCTAAACTCTAAAAGCTGACACCCCAATCTTTACAAAGACTAGGAGAATCAAGCCTATAAAAGTGGTTCTATCCCAGTCTCTACAGAATTTAGGACCATAAAAAGCAAGGCAGACCTATCTCTTTTCCATATTCCTCTTCTTATGCCCCCTCCCTGTCTCATGTAAAATGATATGAGGCGAACCTGTTACCAATTATGGGTTACCAAAGTTTCCAAATGGGAAAAACCCAAAAACATTGCTCGACTCGGGATTTAAACTTGGGACTTAGCGCTTGTTACGAGACTATCGAGGCATTTTAGGTCTAATGAAGCAGTTTATTTAATAATTATATCATAGGTATTGCGATGTTGAACAGACTAAAAAAACGTATTGCAACTTAGGGAAAAATATTCCTTCAGTTAGAAAACTTAAAATTGAAAATCGCATGCAACTAAAATATTGAATATTTTGTGCCCCATGATTACCTACAGAATTTTGCATGGGCACAAACATTATCAGAACTTGAAGGTCGCAAATCAGCTGATTACTGTATTAGGGTAGATTTTTGTGGCTAATCACTATTCGTACAAAAAACCTTAATAATAAATTTTAACTCATAGGTATTTACTATAAAAAAATAGTAAGGATTATGTTAAATAATTCCACATCATCGTCACAATAAACAAAATTAAATTTAAGTACCTATGCCTTTGTTTCAAACATTATAAAAGAACAATAAATATTTACATAAGGAAATATTTTTCGTAATATTTCCTTAATAATGTTTATTTATAACTTCTAAGCGTGTATTGTATTTACCTCTGTGAAACGATTCAGCAAAGCGAATTTAGGCAACGAAATAATGTCCTTAAAAATCAATAGAAAATACAAACAATTGCACTCTGTGTCTTAACACACACACAACACAAAATATTGTAATTTTTAACACAATATCAACACATTCTACACTAAGTTTAGTCAAATAAGTCGAAATAAATAATTTTGATTTAAATATTTAGCTCGGAACATAATTGCAAAGGCACTAATAGGCGGATACAAAAACACTGTGAATACGGATGCCTACAGAAACAGAAATCCTATAAATCTATTCTCTCTTTCTATTTCACGCCAAAATATGAGATAGAAAACTTAACAGTATGCAACGCGAGTTTCGACAGCTGGAACTTTATTATTTCCTTATAAAGTTCTGTGAAAAGGAATATTCCTCTAAATTGTCATGGTAAAACTTTAGCTGACGACTGTACACTAGTGTTGTCTCTTTTGCACATGCAAATATTGATAAAAGTGACATCTAGTGGAGAGTAGTTGTACTGTAATAAATGCTCATGGTGTTAATAGTTTTCTTGGATTTCTGTAGATGTCACTTTACGTAAGTATCAAAATGTTTGAAGCCTATAAGAATTATAAATAATTGAATACCTAAAGATGTTTGTTTATGTCTAGTTAGAAATGTGTCTTATAGAAAAATAAGTTTTTAAAATGCATACAACTTACGCCATCTATTGGGCAGTACATGTACTAAAGTTTAATCAAGATGACATTAAAAATTCATTAAATCATATCTATGATGTCACTTTGTAGGCTTTGTACGGCAATAATATTATTGTGAAAAATAATAATAATATAATTAAAAAATAAATAAAATAAATTCTCAATTTTGTCTTTATTGTACCTATTTAGACAATTCTCTTCTTTGACCCGAAGGTCAATGGTAAAGGTTATGAATAAATAAATAATGATAAACCTATCTTCCTCATTACGCAGAAAAAGTAAAATTAAAACTGTAAGCATGTATAGTTATGTTTTTAAACACTCTATTTACTAGCCATAGATTCTAGTTCTGTAAACTACATTTATAATTTATGTTGGTAGCATGCGACTAGCAATTAAATAGGTAAATGTAACTTAGAATACTTAAAGTAAGAACTTGTAAGGCTTTAAAAGTGCTGTTATGTACACCATAGTATTGATTACATAAGTTTTACGAGACAAGACCTATAAATAGCTAACTTCAGAATCTCAGCTAAAAAAACACATTCTTTGAAGAACTTTTATTAAATAATTTAATAAAAACCCAACATAAAATACAACAAATTAAATTATTTTTATTTACAAGCTCGCAGAAATCTATTTTTGTAACATTTAAATGTGTTTTTGCAGTAATAAAATAATCAATTTATTAGTTCGCTTTTGTCCCGCGCGATGTTAGCGCCACAGGTGTAGGTAGGCGTCAGATGAGAATTTATTTTGTTAGAAAATGTGGGTATATACGAAAGCTTTAAGATTTAGAAACGTAATTGTGTTAAAATAAAGTGTTAAATATATTTTTGTGATTAATTTATTGTGAAATACAAATGGTATTTGTTAGAAATCGGGTGTTTATGGCTGCAAGAGGTAAGAATATATTTTTATTGTCTTGATTGCTTAAAATTACAATTTGTTTACATGAAAAAAACTGTTTTTTTTTTGTTTTAAATTTTAAAACGCACTTACCCAGTTCATAATGCATTAATTTAAATGTTTGTTAACTTATTACTTCATGTGATATGTATCTATATTTTTAATTATTTAATAGGATTACTTGACATTTTCTTTGGTCAAGGGACAAGGTGACAAGGTCAATCTATAAAATTGTTTCATTTCGATCAATATTTTTATATTTAACCTTCAACGGGAAATCCCGCGTATAGGAAAAACGATAAAATTATTTTTTCCAGGCATAAACAGTTTGGCAGGCAACAGTTTAAAAAAAATTAACTTTAATCCCACAGTATTCGAAATAAACACACTGCATTTTATATTATGGGTGTTTTTTTTAATAGGATAAAAGGCAGTAAGATTTTGCATATTATGTACTGGAATAAAGAGTATCTCAATTTAGCGCACTGAGATTAAATCACTCTATATTTTTTTGCGCACTCAGGATTTAATGGGTCTAAATTTAGGATACAGAGTTAAGTTAATCAGTTATTATAGGGAATTTAATGTCTCGTTTAGTATAACTTTAGTATTTTTTTGTTATTGTGATTTTTTTCTTCAATGGCATACTTATCTGTCAAACGAAAAGTGTATTAAAAAAATCACAACTAATTAATATTTATAAAATATCTATTAAAGATATAGTAATAATATTTATTATGTTATAATTATTTTATTATGTTATATATATTATATATTTTTTGTTTTGATATTTTTTTTATATTATAATTTTGCGCCGACCAAAACCAACCATATTCAAACCAACCAACCATATTAGAACCATATTAAAGGTTTATCAGACAGCGCAAAATAAAATAAAAATGTACGATGTTGCTCGACAAGCGCCACTTGTTTAAAATTGTTCTTCTACATTATTTATATAGGTAACATTTCCTTCTTTCTAGAGCAATGGAGAACCACAAAGAATTTACTTCTTCATCGACTATATCATTTATAGAGTCTAGCACGGAAGAGAAGGGCGGCAGAGGAAGACGAAAGTCCTTCTTTAGACGAAATGGGATGCTGAAAACCAACCATAGTTCTAGTGACGCCGACATTTCTAATATTGAATATGACCGGTGAGTAAATAGAGCTATACTATACCGCAAGGACGCCGGCGGCGATGGGTAACAATTGATTTCCTTGTGCCTGATTTCCCAGTGAAAGAAAGAAAGAAAAACCATTTATTCCCTTTTGGGCAAAAACACAAACACCAAAAACAACGACAATAATTTAAAAAAAACATATTGAAAAATAAAAATAAAAACAATATTTAGTGCGGCAACACTTCACACAGACCGGCTAAAGGTTTAAAAGATTTCGTGTGGTTTACGGCCTAAGAATAGAACCACCCTTACTCGTCACTTGGGTGTTGTAAGAAGCGACAAAGGGAAAGATCCTGAGGTTGGGCAGCAGCATCCTTCTGTGCAACAGTAATCATCTGCTACTGCGATTGCCAACCCGCTTGCCCAGCGTGGCGATTAGCAAATACCACACGCGCGCATTGGGAGAGGCCTATGTTCAGCTGTGGACTAAAACAGGCTGATGATGATGATTCTATGCGCAACACCACTAGGGAACTCTATTGACTAGAGTTTTCGCCCCCAGGGGCAGACTGAAAACTTTATTTAAACCTACCCTATTTAAACAGTTTTATTTAGCTTACTCTGTTTATTATTTAGTTCAAATTTATTAATCGATATTTCACCCCCTTCCTGTTGACAGATTGATCTGATATTTGGTACACAGCTTTAGTTTTGATGACAAATACGTTTTACGTAAAAAATATTTTTACTTGCATTATTATATTATTTAAATATTAGTCAGTTTTTTCAATGTAGTCAAATCAGAGTTTCATCTTATCAAAGACATCATCTCGTCTCCACTCTTTCGCACCTTACGACCCTTTATCGCTTCTTACGACACCCACGGGACGAGTAGGGGTGGTTCTATTCTTAGGCCGGAAGCCGCACGGCATGGTATACTCGCGTTTAAATGTTCCTACATGCAAGAAACACGTGGATTGCTCTTTCTTTGATCGGCTTCTTTATTATATCTCGGTTAATAAACAATGTATTTAAAACAAGACTTCTATGAGAAAAATCATCCTGCAACTAACTTCACAGATTATAATATTATATCAATGGCTTGTACCTACTATAGGAAGCGGAACCAGCGTGTGAATGGAGCAAAAAACTATAGGTATAATATTAAAACTTTCAAACACCAAGAAATGAGACACAATAGGAAATCAATTGTTACTCGATGCTGGCGTCGGCCACGCAGTAGTCAAAGGTGTAAGACCTTTTAATTTGGCGACCTTTTGTTAAATTGCGCCTTAATATAGTTTCTTTGAGTATCTTTGGTGGTATGACTCGTAATAGCCTAGTGGTATGAGTTATGACCGTTGACTGGCAAGTCAGAGGTCGCAGGTTCGCACCCTAGGCGTGCAGTCGCGACTTTTCGTAAGTTAGGTGCGTAATGCTCAGACGAAACAAAAATCCGTCCGAGTCGTATTGTAAATTGATAATTACTTGCTCCGCCTTGGAACCTGATCTCTCTCCGGTCGTTTCCGATTGCCGTTTCATCAGATCAGATTATGAGAGTGAATTGTGTCTTCCTCCTAGCCCTATTATTCCCAAACTTTGTTGGGGTTGGCTTCTAATCTTACCAGATGCAGCTGAATATCAGTTTTCCTCTGAGCGACTGCCTATCTGACCTCCGCAACCTAAAGGGAAACAATATTCTAAGGTTAGATCAGTTGTCAGGATTTTATGAGGCTATTGACTCCCTATATCGACTGTCAGAGAACTTCATGACGACCGGGGCCAACAGCTTAACGTGCTATCCGAGGCACGGAGAGTGATAATTAATTTATAAAACGCACATAACTTACGAAAAGCGCGCCTTGGGTTTGAACCCGAAATCACTGACTTGCCAGTCAACGGTCACCACCACTAGGCTATCACGACTCTTACGTAGTTTCCGTACTGTATGATTATTAAACTGTGGTGTGAGTTCGTAGTCATACACTTACTTTTCAGAATAAAATAAAAAATCAACTTAGCAACGACATTATGTTCATTCATACATTAACTATAGGTACTACAAAACGAAGGTGAGATTCGTATGTCATAGGGTCAAGGCTACAAGTAATAAGATTAATTAGGATTGGCCTGGGATTGGCATAGGCCATTAAATGCATTACACTAGGTAAAAACCTGTGTTTTGAGTCTACCAGTGGTATCTCGCTCTGATTACTTTTTATAGCAAGTTAGATTGAAAAATTGCGTATTGTGCATTCGCGAATTGCCGCTTTTAGTCAGGTATGGCAAGATCTAAATAAAAATAAACTTAGAAAATAAAATAAAAATAAAAGGTATATAGACATAAACATATTTAATTTATTTGGTAATTGTTACATTACAATTAAGTCTTTGAATTACATTTTGAAATTAAAAACATATTACAGAATTGTCAATTTAGGTACTTAATTAATTATACAATTTCGCCAACATAATTAATAATTAATATAATAATAAATTAATATTATATTATAAAATAAACAAAATCTCCGTTGAGATTGGTCGCTGTGACCGAAATTCGGTCAGGAGGACAATTGTCAGTGTTTCGTACCAATACTGTTACCATTACGTACACTAATGTTTTGATAAATATTTTTGTTCCGTTAATTTCGCAATGTTGCTAAAACTTGAATTACATAATTATGTAAACTTGTCCGAAATGTTATTGAAACAAAAACGCTAGACTATTGCAATTGAATCCCGGGGACGCTACAGTATCGTCAAAACTATAAAATCATTGCTACATCGGACTGGCATTGCATTTGTATCACATTTGTATTCCTATATCCCATCCCATACCATATTTTTTTTTATTACTGCCGCACAAATTGACTCCATGCTGCCTGATGAAAAGCAGTCAGTGGATTCCCTTAGTGATGATCATCATCCCTGCAGCCAACATTGCAATGTGGCATGATGGCCCTCACCTTGACGGCCTTGAGAAAAGCTTTTTCACGTCCCGCTTAAAGGACCCAGGATCATAAGCATAAGGAGGGAAACACGTGGGATGGGAACGAGTTCCACATCTTAATTGAACAGCAGAGATATCCATATCGAGATATCGAAACGGAATATTAACATTTAGAATGACTGATACCCTCTAGTGGACTTATTTTGGAAGAGGCGGTCTGCAAATCTTGAAAAATCGCCCCCGCTGAGCGTAAGAACTTTTCTTTCAAAAAGTGCACAGCAAAATCGTCAATTTTTCAAGACACCAAGTTCCCATTAAGTCTTGACGGGCCACTTAGTGCTGCTGATCATCATTATTACCCTGTTTTAGTCCACTGCTGAACGTAGGCCTCTTCCAATGTGCTCTCAATGGAGGTATTTGTGGACATAATCACCACGCTGGGTAAGAGGGTTGGCGATCGCAGTAGCAGATGATTACTGTTACACAGAAGGACGCTGCTGCCCATCCTCCGGATCTTTCCCTTTATCGCTTCTTACGACAACCGTGGGACGAGTAAGGGTGGTTCTATTCTTACGCCGGAAACCACACGGCTCCCTACTGCTGCTGATACCCTGGATTTAATATGTACAAATGAGTAAAATTACATTTTACATAATGATTGTTGTACATTGATCGTTACAGCTAAAACAATGGCTACCGGCAACAGCTGTCAATATTAGTAAATAACATTTTTATAGCCCTGCATGCAGATAAACCTAGCTGGTAACTTCAGTACATTTCATAACGCTGTCATCGGCGCACGCAGTTATATATTTTTAATTTCCGAACGCAGTGTCGTTAGTTATTCGTTTTAAAAAGTGAAAGTGCGTTTTTTTTTTGTTTTTTTTTTCGTGTGCGTTCTGATTGTGATGTTCATTTGTTGTTTAGTGGTTTATTGGTAAAAAAAGTAATTTTGCGTAAGATATTTACTCAATTTGTACTTGCAGTCTCTTTTTTATCTGCAAAACTATTTCAATTTAATTATATTATATCAATATATCTCATATTGGACTTAATGTTATATCCTCCCGAATTTCTATCACATGGACCATCTGTCAAATTTAGTCAAAGACATAATTAATTTTATTTTTGCCAAATCTGTCTTTGCACATTCAAAAGCCTAGTCGCAGGCGAGAGTTTTATAGGCCCGACGTTAATAATTTTATTGTCGTACCACCCGATACACAATGTTTTCAACATACCTACTTGTGAATAAAGAAACAACAAAATAACGCAAAATATTTGTAAATAATACTACATAAAAACAAAATGACCGGTTCGTACCGCGGATACCTTCTGCGCATGCGTATCATTTTTTTCTAAGAAGAATTTTGACAAAAAAAAAACAACAACATAAAAAAATCATTTAAGTACTTAAGTAATAATTTTCAATTTATTAAACGATACTTTCATCTAATAAATGTTCAAAATAAAAGTCTAATAAAGTTGTTCGGTTTTATCATTTTCATTTTTTTGCAAGCAAGCAGGATGAAAAATAACTTTTTTTTAAATACATTTCGGATTGAGCAAGGAGTTTTCAATGCAATTCTTATAGCGGTTTGCTATTCGAACGTTATCGCGCGGATCGGTTGTCGCTGCAGATGTTATCTATGGTGGCGCGAGCCAGGGCGCATGCGCGGTGAACTGAGTTTGGGCGCCATGTTCATAATTATTGTTTATTTACTTCCACAATATTATGTTACTGTCTCTGGGTTAAAAAGTTTTGAAAACGTCAATGAAAATAAGAATTTAAGTCCACCTGATATTTTGGAAGCAAAAACGAAACGAAAATTAGGAAAATCTTTTACCACAATAATTAAGAAAATTTTACTTAAATAAGTATACATATTATAACGAATAGGTATATATAGACTATATACAAAGACTATAGACAAAGTAGTGATGAAACTGCACGTAACTACATATTATTAAATCACTTCAAAGAATGTGTTGGGGCGATGTCCAGAAAGGTTCCATAGCATCCAGGTGGATGCTATAATATAAGTATAGGATATCGCCCCGCCCGCTGAGTGAAAATTTGAGCGGACTTCAAAGCGCGCTAGCAGAACCCTGCCCCGTCAGATATAGTGCGAGGAACACGAAGGGGGGAGATGTTTTTAGTGGATGTGAGCCCCACATAACCGTACATCCTTGGACGGTATGCGGGAGGAATATATTTTACTCCCCCCGGCGAAAAAAAAAGTGATATGTAGGTATAAAACCTCGCCTACTATGGATCAGTTTTTAAACTTACACTCGTGTTTTAATAACCCTATTATGTGACAGTTCATAAACTACAATTATTAAAAATGTTTAACACGCTGTTTATCTTAAATTCTTAATTTTATTATGCCGGACGTGTGTTACCACGTGTAAAAATGCTGTCTGTTTATTAAGAAACTGAATGGTACATTTCATTATGTTTAATACATTTCATTAAGCATTGTAATATTTATCAGACACTTATCTGTAGAAATCTCTCTCTCTGAAATCTGTAGAACATGATATCATAATCAGTATGCCTCTCATTTACTTGAGAGAGTCCTATGTTTAGCAGTGGCGCGCATTGGGACTGGACTGGACAGCAGTGGACTGATGCAGGCTGATGTTGATGATGACGCACATAAATCCAAAATACAGTTATTCGAAACCCTGGCAGGCACCTCTATCTTTTCGGATTCCGAAAAGTCAGAGGTGCGTGCCTTAGGTTCGAACCTAAGACCTCTGACTACGGTCATACCACTAGGCTAGCAACTGCATAAGTAAATGAGATGCATATACTGATTTTATGATATCATGTTCCACAGATAAGCTGGTGTCTGATACCAAGCTGAAATTACATATGTCACGCTTGTGATCATTCGAAGGGTCCGGTCGAGGTCCTCGTTTGTAGGTTGGTGGGATTATTGTAAGGGAGTGCATTTTTTGCCATGGTATGTTCTAGATGTCAAAATGACTTTCCGAATAACGTATACCCTTGGAAGAATGAACAGCAAAATTTTTCCTCTAAGCGTATATCATACCGGACTGCCGCGCCCGCCGGTTGGACGATGAGAATGAGTGGTACCTATTTTAATGCACCTGTGCTTGTCATAGTGTACAATCTGAATACTTCATCTGATAATGTTATCAGTAGGTATATACTGTAGTATTGATCGAGAGATAAGTCCTTGATTTGGTTGTTGTCGGTTCAATGCTTTTATATATAAAAAATGCTTTAATAAAGCATTTTTTTAGCGACTTTTAGACCCTACCTACCTTTTTTTTAAAGACCCTACCTACTTATTTTTATTTATTTATTTATTTATTTATTTATGTACACACACAGAAACAGATGATTACAAACATATAATAGGATTAAAAGTACAAAGGCACAGCTTATTTCTTATAGAAATTTCTTCCAGCAGACCTGCGAGAGGAAAAATTTAAAAAGGAAAAGTAGGAATAGTGTGTATAAATATATATATATATACATACGAATATTTACATATATACAACATGAAAATATATATATACGTATAGATTTATATATAAAATATATACTAGCACATAATATATAAAAGATAAATAAATACATAACATAATTACTTATATACATATATTCTAACTATGTCGATGA
Organism: Protodeltote pygarga; assembly: GCA_936450705.2. Classification (NCBI taxonomy): domain Eukaryota; kingdom Metazoa; phylum Arthropoda; class Insecta; order Lepidoptera; family Noctuidae; genus Protodeltote; species Protodeltote pygarga. The sequence continues at coordinate 2,749,546 of OW388276.2, forward strand.
GGAAAGAAAATGCTCCTTGAGCTGTTTTTTAAATGTAAAAACAGTTTTACAGTCTCTTAAGCCAGGCGGTAGCGAATTCCATAACCTAACTGCATGAACAGTAAAGGTAAACCTACCTTTTTAGTCCACTGCTGGACAAAGGCCTCTTCTCATACGCATCACTTATTTTGTGCGCTCATTAGAAAGTGTTTGCCCTTAATTGTCACGCTGGGCAAGCGGGTTGGCGATCGCAGTAGCAGATGGTTGCTATTATACTGTAGGATGCTGCTGCTTATCCTCCGGATCTTTCCCTTTGTCGCTTCTTACGACACCCGCAGGACGAGTAGGGGTGGTTCTATTCTTAGGCCGGAAACCACACGGCGTTTTTCAGAACCTTCCTTTATCAAATTATGATCTGGCAACCCTAGACTGGGGGCTTCACCCAGTAAGTCGAGGGTTCTAATCCCGCCTGTACCTAATAAATTTTTTTCTTGCTACAAAATTTCAAACTTTAGTACCTATTTGCATTGTATGCGTGAATCACTATCACTTCATCACATACATATTATTATAAAACAAAGTCCCCCGCCGCGTCTGTCTGTCTGTTCGCGATAAACTCAAAAACTACTGCACCGATTTTCATGCTATTTTCACCAATGGATAGAGTGGTTCTCGGGGAAGGTTTTAGTATTTGATTTGTCACGTTTTTGTTTACATTGGCTAAAATATAATGATATTTGTCCAAAAAAAGCCGGGGAATCAAAATTTCATGAAAATCACGATAACCGACATTCACACGGGCGAAGCCGCGGGCATCAGCTAGTACTTTATAAAAATGATTATAATTATTATATTCATAACTCTTTCTCTTTCTATAACACGAGTTTGGACGAGAACTTGTCTTGCCCCAGTGTCAAGAGCGCGTTACAGTTTACCCAAGTCTCGTGTTACTAACGCAGCGCATACTGCGCACACGCATATGATGACAATGATGTATTTATAGTTCCTACGCGTTGTTTGTAAACGATACAATTAACCACATCCTCCTGTAAAATTGGATGGGTTTACGTAATTCTGTAGCTTGCGCATGATCAGCTTCTTACACGTGCCAGCAGCTGTCATATGTTCTTAAGCTAGCACTTAAGGCTATAGTGAAAAGTGATAGGAGGGGAGAATGAAAAGTGATAGGAGGGGAGAATGAGAAGTGATAGGAGGGGAGAATGAAAATGATAGGAGGGGAGAATGAGAAGTAATAGGAGCGGAGAATGAAAAGTGATAGGAGGGGAGAATGAAAAGTGATAGGAGGGGAGAATGAGAAGTGATAGGAGGAGAGAATGAGAAGTGATAGGAGGGGAGAAGGAGGACGACACTCCGTGCCTCGGAAAGCACGTAAGGCCCTGCGCCTGATCTCTCTCCGGACTATGAGAGTGAGGGAATAGAGAGTGCACCTGTGTTTGCGCACACACTTTTTCCTCCTTATTATTCCCAAACTTTGTTAGGGTCGGCTCCTAATCTAACCAGATGCAGCTGAATATCAGTTTTCTACGGAGCGACTGCCTATCTGACCTCAACCCAAAGGGATACGATTCTAAGGTTAGATCAGTTGTCAGAATTTTATGAGGGTACTGACTCTACATCGACTGTCAAAGATCTTTATGACAACCGGGGCCAACGGCTTAACATGCTTTCCGAGGCATGAAGCAGGTGATAATTAATTTATAATACACATATAACTTACGAAAAATTATGAGCCTTGGGTTCGAACTTGAGACCTTTGACTTGGCAGTCCAACAGTCATACCACTAGCTAGGCTATCATGGCTTGCCTGCACACACTTGTGCACTATAATATCTCCTGCGTAGTTGGCTAATCTCTCAACAGCTTAATAGAACAGTTTTGTTTAAGAACCCTTTGTCACGCACGTACCTACTTAAAAAAACAACCACGCGAAATTAGAAAGTCAAAAAGAATAAAGTAACAAAATGGCGCCCACAAACTTCGCGGTGACGTAACGAATGAACAGGTTCAAAGCGGTTCTTACTTCTCCTAACCAGTTTTAACTAGTATCGCGCGGTTCTTGAACCTGAACACAGTGTTACCGCGTTTCGTAATTCCATATTTAATTTTAAATTTTAAAGTTGTATCTAGCTGTTAAAAAACTTTATTATCTTTTTTAATTTTTAGACGGTAGATAAAGTGATCAATCCTTTTTGGAATTAGCTCCTATTTTAAAGTGATTTCTGTTTTAAAAAATCCCTGTGTATAAAATTAAAACAATATCGAAACATGTTAGCAACGTGAATAAGGATAAATCAATCAACATTTTAAATTAAAAATAGCACTACAATTTTAATGACTCCATAAAACACGCGATTTTAATAAAATCTTGACAAAAATAGTGTATTTACTATTTCTAATGATTTATTCGATAACAGTTCGTAGAAATATGATTTTTTAAATATTTTTTTGTGTTTCGTTTTTTATGCATAGTGAAATAGAAATTTCTTGTTTTTTTTTTCTTAAACAGTGTTTGAAATTGTAGTGAAAGCACTGCAATGAAAAAGAAGGGTGTAATAAGTTTGACGTGTCTGTATGTCTGTGGCATTGTAGCTCCTAAACGAATTGACCGGTTTATGAATTTGTTTTTTATTTGAAAGTTGACTTGACTAAAAAAATGAGGTATTATTTTTGTATAGTACCTAATATTATATTAAAACTCAAAATAAAAAAATAAAAAAAATCTTCTGCGAACGGGATTAGAGAGACGTTTTTTTAAGACTTGATCTAGAGTGTCCTCCGAAAGTCTGACAACCAGTCTTACCAAGGGGTATCGTGTAACCCAGTATCTGGGTTGTGGAGGTCTGATAGGCAGTCGCTCCATGTAAAACACTGGTATTCAGCTGCATCCGGTAAGACTGGAAGCCGACCCCAACATAGTTGGGAAAAGGCTAGGCAGATGATGATTTGTTAGGTAATTAACAGTAGACTTTCCTATTGTTCAAGTACACATAGGTACTTACATTACTAACCTATGCCTAGGCCTGATTAACTCATAGTAACTAAAACTTCATTGTTTCATTTCAAATTTCATTGTTTCTGTAAGTCAATCGGAAATATAAGAACTAGTGCTTATCTTTACGCTCTGATTGCTATTAGTATGAGCACTCGTTCCGTTAGTACACATGCGCACTGAGCACACAATAAAAAAAAATAGTATAATATAGTCTCAAAGTTTCGCGAACACTCAACATAATGAAACAACTTTTTAACGGATATAATTCGCGTTTTTATTTTGATAATACAATCCTGACGTTTCGAGTACTTTGCAGCACTCGTGGTCGCAGGCAAGCAACGTCAGGATTGTATTATCAAAATAAAAACGCGAATTATCCGTTAAAAAGTTGTTTCATTAAAAAAATAGTAGTTATTTTTGGTAATAAATTAATTTATTAATGAGCTCGCGTCGCGACTCGCGCCACCACGACTTGTCAATAATTTTTGTTGCTTTTGTTAGGAGAAGGTTTTTAAGTAAAAAAAAAGGTTGAACGGATTATTACAAACAAACATTAGGGATAGAGTAAGGTAGAGTAGAGTAGGGAAGGGGTAGGTGTAGGGTAGGGTAGGGCCCTGCCCTTAGCCTACCCCTACTCTACACCTACCTTTACTCTACACCTACCCCTAGTGTACACCTACCCCTACTCTACACCTACCCCTACTCTACACCTAACCCCTACTCTACTTCTACCCTACTCTAGGGGTAGGTGTAGGGTATGCTAGTATATTTTGCATACTTTCATAGTATTATGTCGTATGGTATTTTACTATGGGGATCGGCAGCGGATGTCGACACCATTTTTATATTACAAAAAAGAGCTATCCGAGCAATTTACAACTTAGGCCCAAGGGATTCACTTCGTGAATTTTTTAAGAAGATAAATATACTTACATTCCCATCCTTGTATATATTTCAAAACATCTTATACACTCGCAAAAATATAACTTCCTTCCAAAAAAAGAGTGATATTCACAAACATAACACTCGTCATAAGGACAATCTTGTGGTACCTGGTTATAGACTTTCTAAAACTAAAAACTCATTCATGGGTAACTGCATTAAGTTTTACAACAAAATACCCTCTATAATTAAGGATCTACCGGATGCTAGGTTTAAAACAGTTATTAAAGGTATCCTAATATCAAAGGCTTACTATAAGTTGAAGGATTACATTGAAGATAAAGATGTGTGGCATACTACTCCCTCCTGCACACTGCGACCCACTAGCGCTGATTGAACTTTACTAATATTCAAAATCAATTTTATTGTGCTTTGACATCATATTGAATACTTATTATAGAATAGGTACTTAATATTTTTGAATACTCCGACATGTATTTGTATTGCTTACTATGTAAGTATGTTTGTAATTATGTGAGCACCATGTAGTCCTTCCAACTTAGTTTTTATTAACGTGATGATTGCTGTACGGCTTGGGTATGTCATGCTCACAGAAATGTTCTGATAGCGGTGGCGTTGTGTGTCGGGTCGTTTGATTCCCTACAATATGGTTGAGTTAGGCGATGGCTGATGCATGCGTCATACTCGTGAACGGGTGCCGTCTGTTGGGACTGGTCAGCTCATAGCTGTTACGGTAATTCTATCAAAAGCATAAATATATTTAAGATGTACTTGTGTTTAGTCGACTGACATTGTTCTCACATAAGACCTCAGAACAATGTAACCTAAAATATTATAAGCCATTTATTTAAAAGAGCAACCATGGAGTTTCTTGCCAGGTTCTTCTCCATGAAGGGTAGGCTGCCCTAGGAACTGGCAACTAGAGTCACTCTTATAACAAACAATATTAGAATTATGACTATTCATAAGTGCCTAATGGTCTACATGAATAAAAATATTTTGATTTTGATTTTGATTTTTGATGCGTAGAGATAGTATAATCACGCATACAAAGTCGCGCAGGACAGCTAAGTAGTGTCTGTATAAAAATTCTATACCACAAAGTCGACTTGTTACACTAAGAAGACCACCTGTATTATGTTTAGAAAACACGGCAACAGTTCTAAGAACACGTGGACACGCTGTGAGTGAATTACTCACGGCTAAGAGAATAGCTCACTTAGTGAAGTTATGAGAATTTTAAAAAAATACTTCGCTACCATAGAGTACAAAATGATAAGAACAAATGATAGCATTTTGTTGTTATCTTTCTTTCTTTATCTTTTGGTTGATGAATCAGACGTTAAGCCAGAGGCTTAAGGACGGTTTAAAATCTGACGTTAATGGACCCTAATCCCAAAATCGAACATAGATGTTTCGGTTCGAAACGTAATCTATGAAGTTTGTCCTTATGGCGCGAATACTCGCTAATCTGCTATTACCATAGAAATATTAAATACAATATCTTTGGCTATTACACTCACTAATCTGCTATTTCGCTCGCATATTTAAGTTACAACATCATATAATTCATGTATAGGTATAGTTATAAAAAGTCGCAACAATATATAACAATGAGGGCTTTACCCAGTAACGAATTTTAAACGGTTTTACTTAGCTTGCCCTGTTTATTATTTGGTTCAAATTTAGTAATCGATATTTCACCCCCTTCCTGTTGACAGATTGATCTGATATTTGGTACACAGCTTTAGTTTTGATGACAAAACCGTATTACAAGAAACATTTAAAAAACAAATTAGGTACTTATATTATTTTTATTTCTACAGAATTCTCAAATTAGATTTTAACGCTGATTTTAAATACCCAAAATAACTCTCCGATATTTGTACGTTTCTGTAAATAAGTGTAAAGTGAAACTGTCTAAAAATGTCGTGACGAACAATGGCGGGAGTGTTAAAAAGAATAAGTGGTCTTGGTAGAAAGAAGGAGAGGAGTAGTGTATATTCTGTGGTGTCCTGCAGTGATCTGACCCCGGGGAGCGTGGAGATATGGGTAGATCTGCCCGATGAGATCAAGTTTGATCCCCTGCTGGCGGCTTTCAAGCAACGTTATGAACAGCAACATGGTTAGTGGATCTTTTAATATCATCATAATTTTCATCATCATAATCTTCTGGGTTTGGGTTTAAAGAATTTATTTTCAATAAGACAATAATGCCACTTACATGAAAACAATAAACAAATAAAGTAAATTATTCTAAAGGTCGCCGAACACTCATTCAGTAGTTTAGTTGTCTCAGTCGGATGGTGAATAATGATCCATAACAAATTGAGATAGTTGAAACTTAAAACCGCTAAATGAGCTAACACTTCTTATATTAGAGGGCAATTTATTATACAGTTGTGCTCCTTCAAAGGTAATACTTTTCTTTGCATAGTTTGTTCGTACCTTTGGTAATACAAGTAAGCTTGGTCGCCGAAGGCTACGTTTATAGATTTGTGATTTCTTTATGAAAGACAGGTTAGTATGGATAGTTTTATCAATTATTTTTCTAATTAAAATGCAGATATTGTAAATATATAGTTGTTTAATATTCATTAGTTTTGTTTCTTTAAAAATTTTTGATGTAGGAGTGAGATACGGATAACGAAAAAGTATTTTTATAATTTTATTTTGTAATCTTTGAAGCTTCTGTAACTTAGTTTTGGCAGCATTGCCCCAGATTTCTATAAGATAAAGTAGTTGTGATTTGACTAATGAGTTATAAATATTATAGCGCATTTTTTTAGGTATGCATTGAGAAATATTTCGGAGTGATCCAGTAAGCAATGAAAGTTTATTTTTTATATGATCTATTTGCTTGTTCCATGTTAAGTAGTTATCCATCCTCAAGCCAAGGTATTTTTCTAGAAGAAGAAGAGAAGAAGAAAAATCATCATAATATAATACAAGGTGTAAAAAAATCCTATTGTTTTTAGTTAGGTCAGCTGCTTAGCTGTTCTTTAAGTAATATCAGAATCGATATTCAAACGTAAGAAAAAACGGAATAGAGAGTGCAACTGTGTTAGCGCACACAATAGTGCACCATAATGCGTAGTTTGCTAATCTCTGTTGAGATTGGCCGCTGTGACCGAAATTCGGTCAAGAGGACATCACATGAACAACTTTACATAAAACAAAATCACAAAAATAAATGGAATAACTCGTCAAAATGTATGAAACAGCAGATTTTTTTCGTGATTTCAGAATCGGTCCTGTAGTAAAAGTTCTTCATAATGATGACTTCAAAGATCCCATTTCGCGTAATGCATGTTTTGAATTACACCTTGTATAATACCAAAGACATTGGAAATAATATTTCTATGTATGTAATTGTTTAATAAAAAAATTTGAAAAAACAAAGTTCAAATTTTCTCATTAAACCACAACAATTGATACTACATTTGATAGAAAGAGATTAAGAAATTTCAACTGATACGGGTTGTATTAGCGTCTAAGATCGTGTCGACGCTAATATTACCTTTATAAGTTCTAAGATCGTGTCGACGCTAATACTACCCATATCAGTTTAAATTTCTAAATGTCTTTCTACGCCTAGGGCGTGTGAATCTATTGGAACATATTACGTATCCGACTCGGTACTCCAAACTTTGCAGTTTAAGAATAAAATAAAAATAATTAATTTTAGTTAATTAACAGGTAAAATTGAAGCTCAGAATGTGTCAAATGAAGGAGATAAGACAATATTTGATAAGAAACATGACATGGAAACCAAGATGGAGGAGATGGATCATCTTAAAGACGCCACAAACAGGTGAAAAACATATTTTTTACAAGCTTTTATTTAACTTGCAATGTATGTTTGTTCGGGTGGAATCTTGCAAGCTGAATTAGAACCACTTCCTCTTATCCTACGGAGTTGAATTTTTCAGTCATTCCCGTTCGGTAACACCCCCCCCGTCGTCCACACTGTTGACGAGTGGGATTTTTTTTTAAATGGTGACAATCCTTCCCGATCGTTCACACCCCACGTGACACTGTACAAGAGTCAAAACCTAGAAAATTGATTTTAACCCGACTTTTGAATGGAGCGGGTTATTTTTATGTTGCCGCCATGGTTTAAAATCGCTTTTATCGAAGTATGCGTTACAGAATCTCATAAAACTTGAAGGAGAACCTTTTGGATGATTATATAAGGGGCTGAATGCATGTCAGTTCAGTTGCAATGACAATGCATTTTTTTGGTAAGCATGACCTGAATGGACATCCAGGATTAGCTCCAGATAAAGGAACTCTTCAGCGGTCAACAGCACGGATACAAATTTTTGCATATACATTTAGGTTTGATATTCCAATATAAAAGATTGGTTAAAAACGATGTTTTTAATATGAAAATGACGTATTTGAAATTTTGAACAACTGAGAGTAAACTCTTAATATAAGCAGCGATATCCTAGTGGTATGACCGTTGGAGGTCGTAGGTTCGAAACCCAGGTACGCACCTCGAAGTTAATAAACCTATCCCTTCATGTACCGGACGAGTTGGCTGGCCGAAAGAGACCCAATATCCTTCTAGTGTTTTGCCACATCACTACATAGTATAAAACAAAGTCGCTTCCCGCGTCTGTCTGTCCCTATGTATGCTTAGATCTTTAATACTACGCAACGGATTTTGATGCGGTTTTTTTTAATAGAAAGAGTGATTCAAGAGGAAGGTTTATATGTATAATACATGCATATTAGCGTAACCGTACGAAGCCGGGGCGGGTCGCTAGTATATTATAGTCCTCCGTCGCGTCTGTTTGTTCGCGATAAACTCAAAAACGACTGCTCCGATTTTCATGTTATTTTCACCAATGGATAGAGTAATACTTTCTAAGTCAGATCCTTTTTTATGTTTCCAGGCTAATGGAAACTATGCATGCAGACCAGGATGACACAAAATTAAAATCAGTAAAGAAAAAAAAGGTTGGTTGGTATCTTTACTTCGAAACTAATAGAGTGGAGCACCATCTTCCAGATTTCCCAATCAAGATCCTTGAATTTCGATTTTTAAAATAATAATGTCTTCCTGACTGAATTTCGGTCACAAAAGCCAATCTCGACATAGATTAGCGAACTACGCAGTAGATATTATAGTGCACAAGTGTGTGCGCAAACACAGGTGCACTCTCTATTCCCTCACTCTCATAGTTCGATGAGACGGCAATTCGACACAACCGGAAAGAGATCAGGCGCAGGAACAACGGCTTTACCTGCTTTCCGAGTCACGGAGTAAGATAATTAATTGCCGAACGGAAAAACCCAATAACACATTGCCCGACCCGAGGATCGAACCCAGGACCTCGCGTTTAGCAGCCTCGCTTACATCCTCTGGACCACCGCGTCAATCACTAAGTGTTGTAATGAATAAATTTCCAAAAATTAGGGCCGGATGTCCTTGAAGTCAGTTTATTATTGTTTAAAAGTTTTTATGGTTTTTACAGCTGAAGCAAGTACTCCGTATAGTAAAGCTTGGTGGGCTGGTCTCCTGTTGGATTCTCCTCACTGTTTCCCTTCTGCTTAATATGGAGAGATCAGATGTTGTGCTCCATACCGCCGTACAAGGCGGCGAGCTTAAAGGTATTTTAACTATTATTCTTCATAACATATTCAAATCGACAATTCTTCTTCTTCTTATCGTATCGTTGATGGACAACCTGGTGTCAGAGTTTCAACCGCCCGTAGCTCTCTGACATGGCAACACACAGAGAGAGGAGGAGAGAGAGGGCGCTGCTCTAAACGTTAACATTAGCTCCGTATATTAAATTCATAAAAAATAGTTATTTGAACAATTCCCTAGTGCAAATACTTTTAAATGAAAGTATAATATATAATTAGTGTGTGATAGTGTTATCCTACCGATAAACTGAGAATAAAGTTAAAATTGCATAATAAAAAAGTTTTGGACAAAATAGTGCAAAATAAACAAAAAAAAACTGTGACAATCTCAATAACATTCAAATTTCTCAAGATTTAACAGTGGAATAGTGAATAGACCATAAAAAAACATAAATTAAGTGCAAAACAAAGAAAATCGTTAGTGCAAAAGACTGTTAATTTTCAAAGTTGTTTACATTATTGTGTTGCTTCACTTTCATTCAATACATTAACGCCATCTATTATCCAAAAGTGTTATCTATTATCAATATTTTGAATCAACGCCATCTCCCGGATTGTCAAAAAAATATAACACTAAAGTACAGGAGAGAGTCGACCTAACCCTACATAGGAAAAAAAGCGATTTATTACCAAAAGATGGCGCTATTCCGAAAATGAATAAAAGATAAATAATAATTATCATAAACACAAAAAACAGTTATAATTTCAATTTCATCAAGATTTTTTTTTAGAAAAATTTCCACAGAAACACTTGAGTTTTTAATCCAAACCAAAACAGGAATAAAAAAACTGTTAAACAAGCTGTTTTATAAACCTCATACATTTTGTAATTTGTGTCTCAGATAAAGTGATTATTATGATGATGAGTGATGATACCATATTATTAACTAAAAAATGGTGAAACTCAATCAACAAGTAAGTAGTCAAGTAATTCGCCAAATTTCTTAATGTTTGTATAGCCAAGTGGATATAATACCCGCCTCTCATCAACAATTACGGATAACGTGAGTTCGATCCCAGCTCTGGAAGTGACTTTTTCCATTTTATAATATAAAGTTTTACAATTACAACATGAATTTTTTCGAGAATATTACCCTACGAAGAAAACAAACTCAATCATTATCTGAGATTAGTAATACTGAAGAATCTAGTATGAATAACTCGACACTAGATGGAAGCACAAATAGTCTACCGAACATATCAGATGATGAAAGCGAAGAAATTAAAGATCTTAAATGCAAAATAGAAAAACTTAATTCAGAGTTATCTGCAGCTAATAAAGAAATAAAAAAACTGTCGATTGAGAATTCCAACCTAAAATTAACCGTAAATGAAGTTACGAATAAATATGAGCATTTAAAAAAAGCTGCGAATGACATTGGTACACCAAATTCAAAAAATACAAAGCTATCAACTCCACTGAAGAACTCGACACAACAAGCTAAACAACAAAAAGTGTCTAATGAAGACTTGCTTTATTATGATGTACATCATAATGATAAGATAAGCAACAAAAAAACTATACAAGATCAAGATGGAGTCTCAACAATTTTGAATAGAAGTAAAAATGTACAAATTCAAGATCCTCAAAAAACACCTTTAAAAAATTGTCAAGTTTTCGAAACACAAACTTCAAATGTCAATCGTAAAAAATTATGTATGATTACTAGTAATAACGTTAACAAAATATTAGATATAAGTAAAACTACATTCTTAGGGTATAAATTCTGTCATTATATAATACCAAATGGAGGAATAAAACAATTGTTCGCAGATCTAGATAAAAAACTCGTAAACTTTACTCATGAAGATTACTGTATTATTTATATAGGTGAAAAAGACTTCGAAGTTTCTTATAATTATAGGCTTTTAATAAACTACATCAAAAACCAACTTAAAAATGTAATGAATACCAATATTGTAATATGTTCACCTAATTTTAAACTGAGTGATAGCTATACACTTTTTAATAAACGAATTGAAATGTTTAACTATTTAATGTACGCAGATGTTGAATTGTGTGAATATGCTTATCTTTTTGATACCAATTATTGGTTACAATACACTAACAATATGTTTTGGAATTATAATGCAAGGGTGAATAATAAAGCATTTACTTTAATACTTAAAAATTTATACCTTTATATTTGTTACTTGGATTTACAAACAGACGCTTCTCAAAATGTAATGCCTAATGATTGTTCTTATAATAGTCCTATAAAAAATTATGTTAACACGTCAGTAAACATTGATGAAACACTTGTTCATCAGGCCACCCAAACTGAAAGCATTGATAATGATAATAATAATCAGTTTTTTCGTTTATAGGCATATATTTATCTTACATCAAAATATTAACGGGTTAATAGGAAAATCAGACTTATTAGCTATTCATTTACACGAACTCTCTTTAGAAGGAAAAATAGTAGATGTTATGTGTATTACAGAACACAATATGATAGATGAAGATAACACTCACTTATTTATACCTAATTATACACTTGCTACACACTCATCGCGAAACACCAGGCATGGAGGCACGTGTATACTAGTCAAACATAAACACGAGTATAGGATCGTAGATATAAAAAAATTTTGTGTGTCTGACATTATAGAGTGTTGTTCCATTGAACTCATAACCCACAAAATTATTATCATTTGCATTTACAGACCCCCAAAATACAATAAAGGTGCCACATCCATTTTTTTCGATAAATTAGAACAAATACTTAACCTTTGCGTACGAAGTTTGGGAAGAAAAGTCTTACTGTGTGGTGACTTTAACATTGATACTTTGCAAAATACAAGATTATCTACTGAATTTCAACATCTACTTTTAAATTATAATATCAAACCTAGTATAAAACAACCCACACGTTTAAAAAGCAAAACCTGTATTGACAACATTATGCATAATTTCAGGGGTGGTACTGGTGAAGTTTTAGAATTTGCCTTGTCAGATCACACCGCCCAACTCTTTAAATGCCCTGTAAAAAAGACCTGTTCAGTTGATCACTGGTTTGTAACAATTCGAGATTATAGCTCTGAGAATAAATCTAAGTTCATTGATGCCATTAATAATCTGAGTTTTGCTGAAGTATACAATAACGTCAACCCTGAAATTGCATTTAATTCATTTTACGACCTAATTAAACTTTTTTATGATTTGTGTTTCCCTATAGTAAAAAAAAAGGTTACCACTCGCAAAACCCCCAGATGGATTTCGAAAGGTATAAGAAGTTGTACAAAACGTAAACGGGAAATGCTATGGAAATATAGACGATCTCCCAATATAGATAATAAACAATTACTTAAACAATACTCACAACGATTAAAAAAAGTGATATATTTGACACAAAAATCTCAAAATAGTTATATAATAAATAGTGCAGAAAATAAAACTAAAGCTACGTGGAAATTAATTAATAGAGGTAAATTAAACTTTCCCTGTGAACCTGTCAAATATCTATTCGATGGTGATAAACAAATTTGTGATCCTAATGAAATAGCTACGGCATTTAACGATTATTTTATTGATTCAGTATATCAAAAAATTAACGATAACAATGATAACGCTCTATCTTGCATAAATTATTATCCCAAATCGTTATTTATGGCACCGACAGATTCGATAGAAATATTTAAAATCATAAATTCATTAAAAAACACAAATAGCGCGGGTTATGACGGTATAACCACTGAAATTATCAAATTTATTTCGCATATAATTGCACCCGTTTTAAGTTATATAATTAACCTTTGTATAGAACATGGCCATTTTCCTGATTTATTAAAAATCACTATAATTAAACCCCTTCATAAGAAAGGTGATAAAGGTACTATTTCCAATTATCGCCCTATTGCTCTAATACCAGTGATATCAAAAATTTTTGAAAAGGTTATTTATAAATCCTTAAATTCGTTCTTTGAAAACAATAATATATTAGCCAAAGAACAATATGGTTTTCGTAAAAACAGGAACATTAATAAGGCAGTCTATGAATTATTTACTGGAATCATTAGTAATGTTGACAACAAAAATCCCATTGCAGTAGTCCTAATGGATATGTCGAAAGCTTTCGACCACGTAAACCATAAAATATTACTAGGTAAGTTAGAGCGGTATGGTGTCAGAGGTAATGTGTTACAACTAATCAAAACATATTTAAATGGAAGAAAACAAATAACGTCTTTAAATAGAATTTGCGCTACATCCAAGATAGAAGTAACCCATACATCATCAATGAGATACACAGCATGTGGTGTACCCCAAGGAAGTATTCTTGGGCCCCTACTGTTTCTCATTTACATAAATGATTTGCCACAATGTACGGAATATCAGACTGTTTTATTTGCCGATGACAGTACACTTATCGTTCCTTGTAAAAATATAGAAACTTTTGAAAATGAAATAAATACATCCGTTTTTAACATAATAAATTGGTTACTTAAAAATAAATTAAAAATAAACGTAGACAAAACACAGGTTATGACATTTCATCAAAGAACAGAGAAACCCAATTTAAATATAACTTACGCAGATCAAAAAATAGCAAATACCAACAATGCTAGATTTCTGGGACTTCAATTGGATAGTCATATAACTTGGAAATGCCATATAGAATCTGTTTGTAAAAAATTGAACCAGTTTTCATTTGCTCTATACAATCTAGCAAAAATAGTTAATGAGTCTGTTGTTCTGATAGCATACAAAGCCTATGTTACATCAACATTACGTTTTGGAATCATATATTGGGGAAACTCTGCTGACAAGGAGTTGGCATTTAAGGCCCAAAAGAGATGCATACGTGCTATGTTTAAACTGAAGCCAACAGATAGCTGCATTCCATATTTTAAAAATTTTAAATTGCTTACTTTACCCTGTTTGTATATCTTTGAGACAGCAGTATTTGTAAAGTCAAACTTGCATATGTTTCAAAAATTGAGATCAAAACGACGCAACCAAGAGATATGCGCTAATTCTCACAATACTGCCCTTTACACAAACAACTTCTTAGGAATGGCACCAAGAATTTATAACAAGGTTCCTAAAGCAATTAAAGAATTAAATTGCATCCATAATTTTAAAAACGCCTTTCTTAATATATTATATAAGAAATCATATTATACAGTCAAGGAATACCTAGCTGACAAATTGTAACTAAAAAAAAAAAAAGTGTAACTACCTCTAACCATTTAAACCATTCTGTTTTTTTTTTTTAACTTGTTTTGTAATTTCTCTTTTTAATCTCTCTTTGCTTTGTAATTTTTTGTAAATCTTTTGTTATTTTTTAAAGATTTTATTTAATTTCTTTTGTATTACTTATAATTTAATTTAAACTAAAAAAATTTTGTGCGCCATGAAAGGCAAAACATGTAGATACCTAGTTCCTAACCTAAATTTAAGACCACATTGTGATGATGTTTTACTCATGTTTTACAAAATAAATATCTTTTATCTTTATCTTTTTTATCTTTACACGGTTGAAAAATCTCTCAGGTGTGCTGGTTTAATCACAATGTTTTTCACTCACCGTATTAGCAACTGATAATTAATTTTTAATACGTACTCGTACATAACTTACGAAAAGTCAGAGGCCGCGCTTTGGGATCGATCTCAAGACCTCTGACTTGTCAGTCGCCGGTCATACCACTTAGGCTATCAGTACTATTACAATATTATTATGTATTTACAATACGGTTGACGCTCAAGCGCTCATCGCCAACAAGACCCGTCTCGAAGGTGCAGTTGTTGCCCGATTCTTGCTTATGTTAGCCCGGGCTGTAGCCCATAGCCATTCCCCAATATAATTATAATTAGATACAGCTTGTCGCTTGTTAATATCTTTATTGCCGTATACTGTTAAAATGACCCTTAGCCCTCTGGCATGGCTCTCAGAAGTGCTGGTTTCCTCACGATGTTTCCATTCACCGTATTAGCAAGTGATAATTGATTTCTAATTAGTAAAGTCAGAGGTACGTGCCTGAGTATCGCATAGGCCCACCACCACTAGGCTATCACTGCTCGATTATACACTATCTACTATATAAAAATAAGTCGGGTTTTCCTTCCTGATGCTATAACTCTAGAACGGTTGGACCGATTTGGCTAATTTTGGTCTTGAATTATTTGTGGATGTCCAGGAAAGGTTTAAAAGGTGATAAAAAGGGGTAGAGTAGGGTAGGGTAGCGGTATAGTAGGGTAGGGGTAGTGTAGGGTAGAATAGGGGTAGATTAGGGTAGGTTAGGGGTACGGTAGTGGGTAAAGTAGGGTAGGGGTAGAATAGGGTAGTGGGTAGAGTAGGGTAGGGGTAGAATAGGCCTTGAAGTAGGATAATCACGCGTACGAAGTCGCGCGGGGCGGAGTTGGTTAAGTTTATTGTCTAATATTTATTTCTAGAATACGAGCTTCCAGCTAGTACTGCCCGAGTCAAGGTACTGATAACACTGACCGGTCCCTTCGCTCAGGCAACCAACCATAGTGTCAATGTTCTACATCTGTGGCTCCATCGGACTGTAGCTGACACAAATGAGGCAGAGTTCCAACAGGTAAGAGGATAAAGTTTAATAGTTTTGTAGAAAGAAAACATCCATTATGAGCAGAATTTGAACCTGGGACCGACCAATCTAAAGCCACTAGCCACTCCATTAACTAAGTTATTCCTAATCCTGAACGCGCAGTCGAAATTGTCTTCTACATACACTCAGTCAAATTATATCTTTGGTCAAATCAGATGGTAGTTTCATCTACATACCCCTTTTAAGGCGTACTAGAGGCGTGTGTTTTATTTTGCAGTTTATTTATTTCCATCCTCATATCTGTCAGATCGAAAGCTGTCAAATTTTAGAATCCAATGCCATATACAGAGTTATTTGTAAAACACTAGCATCCTTGAAAGGGCGCATTAAACTCATCATTACGAACAACTTTCACTATGGGACCAACCCTGAAATCGCAATGCTGGTGTTTTACAAATAACCCTGTAGATGTAACTTAGTATTCATGAATGTAGCCCAAGCAGAATTATTTATGTATTGAATACTTCTATACAGAATATAGGATAACGAATATCTCAGTAGGAAGTTTTCAGCTGATGGTCGTCGCCAGGATTCCATTTGGGTCCTATAGTTTAAGAACTTTATTTTCTCATAAGAATTAACATGCACACTTACCGTGAAACTATGTTTACATTATATTCTTACAATGAGCAATGAGTCCTCTCCACACTATCCTCACATTTATATGGGGACCTGCCGTTTGGCAAAATATGTTTCGTCAAATTTTTACTTGCTCAAATTTTATTTAGTCAAATATACATAAAGCAAATGCTTTATTTTGTAAAAAAAATATATTCCCAAAGGGAAGTTCGTTCACATTTTAATTTTAATAAGGGTGAAAAATTGTAAATTAAAATCTGATGTTTGGGTTGGGTTTAGAAATAAGCATCCAGAATCATTTTTTTTTTGCCGGAGACGCGCTGAATTTTTTTTCAAAATCGCGTCTATTTACTCGCAAATTCGTGAAATAGAACATAATTTGGCACCCCGAGAACGGAATACCCCGACTTGGGTGCACCCCGACTTGGGGGCACCCCGACTTGGTTAGGTTAGGTTAGAAGATGATGACATCTTCGTGGGTTTTTTTTTTAACCACCCAGAAGTAATGATATGGAGATAAAACATAACCATTCCTTAACTTAGAGAAAAAAGTGAGGTTATGTTGGAGTGGGAAGAGTATATTTTTCAAACCATATTTAACTACCTAATATTTGGTAAAATGAAACATTGCCATGTAATTATTTGCTAAACAATAAATTGCTAAAAATAGTTTTGCTAACTGTAAAATTGCGAAAAGATGGTTTTGCCAAATGATTTTTTGCCAAATGAAAATTTGGGAAACATACTTTGGCAAGTGTCACTTTGGGAAATGTTTTTTGCCAAACGTCAGTAAACCCATTTATATTCCTCGCTCGCGTCCCTTTGCACACATCTCTCGTTTTTTTGTATCTACTATATAAGGCTAGGAAAAAAAGAATCCAATTAAATCCCTCATCTATCATTCATCCTCATCTATCCCTCGCTATACATTCTCGCAACATCTTAAGTGGAAACTTTGCGATATAATTGTTTACGAGTTAGTGCTTATCATTGTAGTACTCTTCAAACATAATGTATCCATTGTTTACATATCAATCGCCATGCGGCAGCCATCTGTGTTTTTTATGATCTATAAACTTTACGAGTTTCGCTCTATCGTCAATATTCGTCACGCGATCATTTCCAAGGATAATTGTTTATGGTATTATTATTTTTATCCTAACTTATCCCATTGCAGAGCAAAAGCAATACCCTCTTTCCACTTAAATTTTTGCTATAGGATCAACCCTTCTTCTTCTTATCGTTTCGATAGCAAACTTTATTATTATTATTATATTGAAGCGGTCCAGAAAGTAGCGACGCTGACTGCGTTATCAGAAGCAGCCATTAAATCCTCCTGCGTGCAGGTTTTAGGGCACGCAGGGCACGAAAAAGCTGTTTCATAGTAAAATATTTCATACAGCAAAATGGAACATGGAAGAAATGTTAACCACCATATTTATTGAATATTTAATTTCAGAATTCAACAAAATGGAGGATACATCTACAACCGGAGGATATTCTGGACTTTTCTCCAAGTTCTTCGGAAACCAAGATGCTCATACTCGAGGATAATTCACCCATAGTACATAAAAAAGGGAATCTTAATAAAAATTCAACTAAATCACTAGTCGTTTATGAAGAAATTACTAGATGGGATCAAATTGGAATCAACGGTAAGAAATAACAATTATCTACTCAATTATTACTGATTATTACTAACTCCCTATATCGACTATCGAAGATCTTCATGACAACCAGGGCCAACGGCTTAACGTGCTTCCCGAGGCACGGAGCAGGTGATAATTAATTTATAATACGCACATAACTTACGAAAAGTCAGAAGTGCGCGCCTTGGGTTCGAACTTGAGACCTTTGACTTACCAATCAACGGTCATACGACTGGGCTATCACTGCCACAAAACCAAAAGTTTACAAAAAACTAAAAATGGGCTTAACCTCATCATCAGCCTGTATTAATCCACTGCTGGACATAGGCCTATTTTCAAACGCATCATTTATTTCGTGCGCTCATTAGAAGGTTTGGCCTTAATCCCCACGCTAGGAAGCGGGTTGGCGATCGCAGTAGCAGATGGTTGCTGTTACACAGAAGGATGCTGCTGCCTATCCTCCGGATTTTCCCTTTGTTGCTTCTTGCGACACCCGCGGGATGAGTAGGGTTGGTTCTATTCTTAGGCTAGAAACCACACGGCAAAAATAAAATGATGTCTTTTATCTTCAGGTACAAAAGTAGCTCTCCGCATGAGTACGTCGAGCAACACCACGGTACCATTGACGATCAGCTATCAGTTGAACCCCATTGATCCAGAAGATGGCATCATATATGCATCTGTGCTCCTCATTGCGCTTTACACGCTTATAATATTCGAGGTAAGAGATTCGTTACCTTGCTTTTTAATCAGGAACCCATATAGATAGGTAATAAGGATGTTACGGATATTCGAATCTATCTCCGCAAATGCGGAGCTCCCACATTGGTTTGGACATCTGCATCTGCATCTGCAACAATCGATGTAGATGTTCATGTGGATGTAACAGCAGCGCAGATCGCGACAAGAAAGAAATATAGTGGGGCTTGCGAGTGGCGCGTGCCGTGGGCTCGTGGTACCAATAGGAGCGAAGATTTCAGTAACAAGATCTTTTTGTATCTAATTGTATCTCGTAAATCAATCTGTGGTAATAGGCTAGCTCCCTATTACATGGGACTTTAACATAGCCGGCGAAACGTGGCTGTACTACATACAGCTCTGCCTACCCCCTCTGGGAAATACAGGCATGAGTTCATCATTTGCCTAGCCTTTTCCCAACTATGTTGGGGTCGGCTTCCAGTCTTACCGGATGCAGCTGAATACCAGTGTTTTACATGGAGCGACTGCCTATCAGACCTCTACAACCCAGATACTGGGTTACACGATACCCCTTGGTAAGACTGGTTGTCAGACTTTCGGGCTTCTGACTACCTGTAACGACTGTCAAAGATCTACAATTGACAGCCGGGGCCAACAGCTTAACGTGCTGTCCGAGGCACGGAGAGTGATAATTAATTTATAAAACGCACATAACTTACGAAAAGTCAGAGGTTGAGTTTGAACCCGAGACCTCTGACTTGCCAGTCAACGGTCACCACCACTAGGCTATCACGGCTCAAAAAGCTTGAGTCTATGTTATGATGTAATATAAGTATGGTTGTTCCAGATTGTCAACCGCACAATAGCAGCCCTCCTATCCTCTTCACTCTCAGTGGCAGTGCTGGCCCTCAGTGGTGCCCGACCTTCGCTCCCCGAACTGGTCTCCTGGCTGGACGTGGAGACACTCTTACTGCTGTTTAGCATGATGCTGCTGGTGGCCATCTTGGCGGAGACGGGACTGTTTGATTATCTTGCTGTTTTAGCTTTTGAGGTATGATCTTCGTCAAATGTAAGGCCACTTAAGTATAAATGGACGTAGTTACGCGAAAAGGATCCAATCCATAAAATTGACAAAAAAATGTTATATTTGAAGTGTTCCAATAAACAAACCCGATATAAGTACTTACTTACTCTTGAAAATGGACTCCGTTTGAGTTCGAAACTAGTCAGGCATTCCCCGAAATCAATGCATGAGTAAAGCCGTATAATATTTAATAATATGACTCACGAAAGTTATTCTAAAAAAAATTTTTATTAAAAAAAAACCGACTTCAAAAGGAACTAAAAAGCTTAAAATAAATTTAAGACGTTTTGGAGTCGGTTCCAAGTCAAGTTCTTAATGAGAAGGTTAAAGAGGCTAGAATCTTGGATTAAAAATATCGTTATAGGAAGGAATATATTATATAGGGAAGGGGGATGACCACATATCCACCTTCTTTCTCAATACTCGTCAGCTATCGACTGCACATATAAACAAAGCAATATTACTTGTTACTATAATTCTGCTATTATCCTACGAGGAGTTTCGTTCCATATCTCGTAAGTCTGTGATCAGATCATGACAATATTTCTATGGGACCAACTTAGGAATATACCCTTTCAAACAAAAAAATATTTTTTTAAATCGGTCTACAATTGACTGAGAAATCGGTGAACATACAAAAAAAATACTTACAGCCTGCTAATAGAACTAATAAAACCTATTCCTTTTTGAAATCGGTTAAAAAGGATATTCCCTTATCAATAATTTCAATTTTTATTCCTTTTTTCCTTTTCTATATTACTCCCTCTCTGTTCCCAGATGACTGGAGGAAGAACTTGGCCTCTCATCAACTGCCTCTGCTTCTGCACTGCGATCTTCTCCACTTTCCTGGACAATGTCACCACTGTACTTCTCATGACTCCTGTCACTATAAGGTAAATACTATATTGTATCCAAAAATATTGTAAGCCATCATTTAAAAGATCAACCATGGAGTTTCTTGCCAGATTCTTCTCCATGAGGGGTAGGCTGCCCTTGGAACTGGCAACTAGAGTCATTCTTCTAACAATATTAAAATTATGACTATTCATAAGTGCCTAAAATGGTCTACATGAATAAAAATATTTTGATTTTAATTTTGAATACATTAAAAAATAAAAACGGGCCAAGTGTGAGTCGGACTTGCTTAGCATAGGGTTCTGTAGTCTAGGTTAAGTTAGGGTAGTTTTTAGAGATATTATAGCGAATAGTCGAAACTGATTAATCGCCATATTCTATGGTGAATAGATGATTAACTCGCTATTATTATTCGACATACAAAAAAGGAATATAATAATTTTGAGCAAAGCAGTAATAGCCTAGTAGTATGACCATTGGACTGCGAAATCAAAGATAGTAGGTTCGAAACCCAGGCTATTTCATCAACCATAAGATAAAGATGAAAAATCAAATAGATATCATTCAATTTGGCATGACATGTTTAATATAGTCTCAAACTTACGCGAACATTTAACATAATGAAACAACTTTTTAAACGGATAAAACTCGCGTATTTATTTCAGAAACGTCAGGCGTGTTTTAGAAATATAAATACGCGAGTTTTATCCGTTTAAAAAGTTGTTTCATTCTTTCTTTCGCCTGCCCTGGTCCCATATTACTTGGGGTCTGAGCAAAATGTCTTCTTCTTCCATTCCTCTCTATCAGCCGTCATCTGAGCATTTACAACTTTTTCATTCATATCAGTGCTTACACACTCCATTCATCTTTTCTTTGGTCTCCCTCTCCCCTTCCATCCATCAACACTTATATTCATCACCTTTTTAGACACATGTGTTTCATCCCTCCTCAACACATGCCCATACCAAGACAAACGATTTCCTT
Source organism: Protodeltote pygarga (assembly GCA_936450705.2). Classification (NCBI taxonomy): domain Eukaryota; kingdom Metazoa; phylum Arthropoda; class Insecta; order Lepidoptera; family Noctuidae; genus Protodeltote; species Protodeltote pygarga. The sequence goes on from OW388276.2 coordinate 2,771,531, forward strand.
TCAACTCATCTGTTACTGGCGCCACTTTTAAACTTCCCCTAATATACTCATTTCTTACTTTATCCCTTCTTGTCACTCCACACATCCATCTCAACATTCTCATCTCTGTTACATGCAATCTTTTTTGTTTCATTATGACATGTTTAATTACGCGATCTGTGTTTTCAAATCATATCATTGTTTTTAGGTTGTGTGAGGTGACGCAATTGAACCCAGTACCAGTGCTGATGTCAATGGTGATCTTCAGCAACGTGGGAGGAGCTGCAACGCCTGTAGGAGACCCTCCCAACGTCATCATAGCTACACACCCGTCTATCGTTAAGGAGGTAGGCTGGCTAAGACACAAATTTTAATAATAATTAATTATTTTTATACAGGGTTATTTATAAAACACCAGCATCCTTAAAAGGGGTCATTAAACTCATCATTATGAACAACTTTTACTATGGGACCAACCCTGAAATCGCAAAAAAAATACATTTTGTTGAGTCATGTAAACATAAATGTATGGAACAGCTGATTTTGTTTTGCGATTTCAGGGTTGGTCCCATACTATAATATATAAATTGTTCATAATGATGAGTATAATGACCCCTTTTAAAAATGCTGGTGTTTTACAAATAACCCTGTATAGATAATACTACCTATTGGTTGCTTTGACCGAAATTTAGTGCAGGAGTATTATTATTTATTATAAATTATATTAATATCTTTGTGATTTTTTTACATGTTAGCTTATAAAAGCTTAGCTTATTAAATATTAAGAAAATTTATAATATAACATCGGTGCATTCTAAATACTGTAAAGTTTTGGAATCGGATACGTAATATATTCCGATCTAAGATATAACCACAAGCCCTAGCTTACGGTGGCTTAGCAGTCAGAGCGTCGACTCGGTACGTCAAACCGTGGGTTCGAATGTGGTTCGAATCCCTTCTTCCCTTGTTTTTTTTTCAAATTTTCTTATTAAACAATTATAAAATAAATTATCTTCTTTCAGAATATAAACTTTACTACTTTCACTCTACACATGGGGGTCGGCATTCTAATAGTTGGAGTACAAACTTACTTCCAACTGCGGTACATGTTTCGGGACATAAACAAATTGAGACATAGCGTACCTCGAGATATTCTAGGTAAGTTCAAGGTTCAGTTTCCATCATTTTTTTAGTCTATAACATATATTTAGTATACGGTTTAAACTCTGACACCAGGTTGTTCATCAACCACACGATAAGAAAAAGAAGTAGGTATATATAAAATCTAATATTTCGATTATTTAATATTCACAGTCCTATTTTTAAAAGAAAAAAATGTGGTCACCGTATTAGACAGGGACACCGCTGATTTTAAGTAGTTCTCTTTCGAGACCGATATTCCGGCTCGTGTAAGCAATCTAGTTCTGTTCGTTGTTCAAATGGTTTGCGCGCTTTGTTGACACAAAGCGACGCCGCCGACGCTTACCGAAAGGCTATCGTCGCGCGTCGGCTTATTCAAAGACTCGACGCGTGCTGTACAACCGCAATGTATATTGCTGCGCCACGTGGAATATTGGTTGTGACAAAATTGACACCTGATTTGTAAAATACTTAAATATTTTGGCCAAGATTGGATGCTAGCCTTATAGTACTGCTTACAAGGTGTAAATGTAACTACCGTCTGAGATGGTTGAACATATAATACATTATAATAACTACTGTTTTACAGAACTACGTCAAGAAATAGCAGTATGGAGGCGAGCTGCTGCCTCCCTGTCGTCATATTCTAGGGATGAAGACATAGTTAGGAGAGCTTTGGAAAAAAAGGTAATCTTGTAGCACCATAGGGTAGTAAGTTGTAATATCCTATTAGCTTGTTTACTAGAAGGATGGTATTTAATAAACTTTATCAATAAATAAGTTTTAACACACTGATAGCCTAGTGGTATGACCGTCGACTGACAAGTCAGAGGTCTCGAGTTCGATCCCAAGGCGCGCACCTCTGACTTTTCGTAAGTTATGTGCGTATTATAAATTAATTATCAGTTGCTAAAACGGTGAAGGAAAACATCGTGTTGAAACCAGCACACCTGAGAGATTTTTCAATGGTGTGTAAAGCCATGTCAGAGGCCTACGGGCGGTTTAAACTCTGACACCAGGTTGTTCATCAACCATACGATAAGAAAAAGAAAAAGAATAAATAAGTTCTTACCACACGGTGCACAGAGCTCTAATGTGGTAAGAACTTATTTATTCTTTTTCTTTTTCTTCCCGTACGAGTAGGGATGGTTCTATAACCATCCCTACTCGTACGGGTTTCAAATGAAAATTATATTATTTTGTTCAAAATCGCGTTGAGATAGCAATTATGTTTTTTGTTGTCTACAATTATGTCCTGAATTACGATATTCCTAACACCAGTCCTGGATTTGTAAATAGGCCGCGGCCTAGGGGCGGCAGCGTTCTAGGGACGGCAGCGTTCAGAGGAGTGTTCCCTCAATTTCAGAGGATAAAAGTCAAACAAATTCACTGGTTCTCTCATGGTTTCTGACTAATCAATTCGTTTATTTAACCATAGTGCCTTATACTACAAATGGCAAAATAATTATTTTAGAAAGGTACATGGGGCGGCGGAAATAAAGTGGCCTACAATCATGAAAAATATAAATCCGGCGCTGTCTAACACCGTGTATAATCTTGGTTGCCCACAGGTGGAGAGACTGAATGCAGCGTTATCAAGGCGAGAAGCAGGAAAGGGGGTCTCCAGAAATGACCCCACATTTTGTTCCACATTAGCCCAAATGAAGGAAAAGGTAAATGAGGCTTTTAAGTCAGCCTAAACTGTCCCCCTATTAAAGTGTGTATTTGGGCCATCGCATCGTAATGAAAAATGGATGAACCGATTTAGATCGACTTGATGGAGTGTTTAGCTAATAAAAATTTTAGAGATTAAATACTTAATCATTTTTTAAATTATGTTTTCTAGTCAATTTTGCAAAATCTAACACAGCAGTTAATCATAATATAAGCTAACATGTAACTTTTTCGCTCGTAGAGCCTAGTTGAACCTCAGTCGATCGAGGTATGATCGCGGACGGAGCTCGTGTCGCGGCCGCGTTGTTCATATTCGGTACACAGCTTTAGTTCTGATGACAAAACCGTTTTACATAAAAAAAATTTTACTTAGGTATAATATTATTTTCTTATACTATACTCTAAGCTTAAAACTGTTTCAGTACCGTATCAGAGACAAACAGTTGCTGCTAAAGTCATCCATCTGCGTGTTATTCGTCATCGTCGTGTTTTTTCTACACGCTATACCAGAACTACGTGAGTAAACCACTTTTTTGTTGACAAACAACCTGGTGTCAGAGTTTAAACCATCTGTAGGCCACACATGGCTTACACACCGGTGAAAAATTTTTGGTATTACCTCCTAAAATTTCGTATTAAGTAGTTAAAGTTAGATAGACCTTATACAGGGTTATTTGTAAAACACCAGCATCCTTAAAAGGGGTCATTAAACTCATCATTATGAACAACTTTTACTATGGGGCCAACCCTGAAAACGAAAAAAAAATTCAGTTGTTCCATACCTTTATGGTCACGTGACACAACAAAATGTATGGAACAGCTGATTTTTTTTTGAAAATACAGAGTTGGTCCCATAGTAAAAGTTGTTCATAATGATGAGTTTAATGGCCCCTTTGAAGGATGCTGGTGTGTTACAAATAACCCTGTATAATTATATGAACTGATTGTATGATCGTTAAACTTATAATGGTATGACGTTGGACTGCCAAGTCAAAGGTCGTAGGTTCGAAACCCAGGCACGCACCTCTGACTTTTTGAATGCATGTTCGTATTAGAAATTAATTGTCAGTTGCTAAAACGGTAAAGGAAAACATCGTGAGGAAACCAGCACGCCTTACCTGAGGAAACCAGCACGCCTTACCTGAGAGATTTTTCAACGGTATTTAAAGCCATGTCAGAAGCCTAAGGGCAGTTTAAACTCTGACACCAGGTTGTTCATCAACCATACTATAAAAAAGAAGATTAAATGAACTAACTTAAAACTCCATTGTCTTATGACCACAAGCGCCACTGCTGAGCGTACCTCGAGTGGTAGCCATGCTGATTTCACCAAAAATGGGCCAGCCACTGGAATAGTACCACCCTCGTTTTATTTTCCAGAACGTCTCTCCCTCGGATGGACGGCGTTGCTGGGTGCTCTCCTTCTCCTCCTATTGGCAGAGCGAGATGACCTAGAGCCTATCCTGGCCAGGGTTGAGTGGTCAACGCTACTGTTTTTTGCTGCTCTATTTGTACTTATGGAGGTAAGCAATGTGATCATATCATAATCACGAACTTAAATCTTCTACTGATCGAATTTCAGTCACACTTCGCAGGAGATAATATAGTAGGTCTTGTCCCCGGGTTGGGCAATGTGTTATTGGGTTTTTCCATTAGGAAATTCTCAGTAGCACGGAGTCTGGGGGGTAATTCCGCTATTTTACCAAAAATATCCATTCTGACAAGATGCTATTGCCATTGTGTCACTGGCCTCAAAAAGTACTTGCGGAATACCATAAGACGTAAAATAATGCCATTGTCATTACACTGCCACTCTATTAAGACGTTTTATCGTTACGTAAATCGGGCCCCTGGAATTGTGCCATAATGGCGATAGTCGCCCCCCCTATTATATGGGATTTATTACATAGCCGGCGAAACGTGTACAGCATACACCTCTGACTACCCCCTCTCTGGGGAATACAGGCGTCTATGTTATGTTATTTGTTTTTTTTCCAGGCATTGTCCAAATTGGGCTTAATATCCTGGATTGGCAATTTGACAGAGAACTTAATTCTCCAAGTGAGCGAGGAGTCCCGTTTAGCAGTAGCAATCATGCTTATACTATGGGTAAGTAATACGCCATCTTTTTTACAAGCTTTTATTTAACTTGCAATGTACGTATGTTTGTCTAGACAGAGGTCGAAATCTGAAAATTGAAAATTGACTTTTCATACAAAGTGACAGGTCACGTGACTCGCTTTTGTATTGAAGTTGAATTTTCGTCTTCAGATTTCGACCTATGTTCCTTGGGGAAAGTTGTTCAGTTTCCTGGTCCTTATTACCTCCTAAAATTTGGCAGATTTGAGAAGCAACACCCTGTATATTTTATAAAAAAAAGGTTCAAAATTTTGAAAATTCTAAGTTGTTCAGGGCACATACAAGTTCAATAATGCCATGTGGTTTCCGGCCCAAGAATAGAACCACCCCTACTCGTCCCGCGGGTGTCGTAAGAAGCGACAAAGGGAAAGTTCGGAGGATGAGCATCCTTCTGTGTAACAACAATCATCTGCTACTGCGATCGCCAACCCGTTTACCCAGCGTAGGGATTATGGGCAAATACCTCCAACGAGCGCACAATAGTGGCGCGCATCGGGAGAGGCCAATAGAGCTTGCCCTGTTTATTATTTGGTTCAAATTTAGTAATCGATATTTCACCCCTTCCTGTTGACAGATTGATCTGATATTTGGTACACAGCTTTAGTTCTGATGACAAAACCGTTTTACGTAAAAAAAAATTACTTATATTATTTCAATTACCCTCTATGAACAGACTATAACATGGTCTTATCCCAGGTATCTGGCATCGCTTCAGCCTTCGTGGACAATATTCCTCTGTCTACGATGATGGTGAGGGTGACGGCGGCACTGGCGGACCCTGCCGGTCTAGGCTTGCCGCTAGCCCCTCTAGCCTGGGCTCTTAGCTTCGGGGCATGTCTTGGAGGTACAAATAAGTTTTTTAAATTACTTTTTTTTCCATTATTAAACGGTTTTTAGTTTAGTAGAAGTTAGTTTTTCTTGACCTGTTTATTATTTGGTTCAAATTTAGTAATCGATATTTCACCCCCTTCCTGTTGACAGATTGATCTGATATTTGGTGCACAGCTTTAGTTTTGATGACAAAACCGTTTTACGTAATAAAAATTTTACTTATATTATTTTTTCAGGTAACGGCACACTAATCGGTGCGAGCGCAAACGTGGTGTGCGCCGGAGTGGCAGAACAGCACGGCTACCGCTTCACTTTTGTGGAGTTCTTGAAGATCGGCTTCCCCATCATGTTAGGGAACCTCACTGTGGCTTCGCTTTACCTTTTATTCTGTCATTGTTTCTTAGAATTGCACTGAAAAGAACTACTAAACGTCCAGAAATTGTTTTTTATTCGACCAAAATTCTAACTAGCATGTGTTAAATATTGGATAGAGGCTCTTAAAACTAGTATTTTGACATAAAATATTTAATTTTATAGCCCTCCAATTTTGAGAATATCACTTTCTATTTATCGTACATTTCTGGAGAGACTACGAACAAGCCCTTCTAAATATTAAAGTAAATGGAGGGGTATAAAATTATTTTTTCAGCGGTTCCAGGTTATATATTTTTGTGGCTTTCGGCATCAGGTAGTTTCATGCTGGTTAGAATTTTCTCAGAATAAAAAACCAACGTCCATACAAAAAGCGGACAAGTCCTTTCAATATTTGTTTGAGTTACTGTTATGGTAGCTCCGTCATTGTTCTAAAGTCAGTCTTCTTCCTGTCTTGATAGCTACGTCATCGCTGTTGTCGTGATAGCTACATCGTTGCTGTCGTGATAGCTACATCATTATTGTCGTGATAGCTACGAGTACGTCGTTGCTGTCGTGATAGCTACATCATTATTGTCGTGATAGCTACGAGTACGTCGTTGGTGTCGTGATAGCTACATCATTATTGTCGTGATAGCTACGAGTACGTCGTTGCTGTCGTGATAGCTACATCATTATTGTCGTGATAGCTACGAGTACGTCGTTGCTGTCGTGATAGCTACATCATTATTGTCGTGATAGCTACGAGTACGTCGTTGGTGTCGTGATAGCTACGTTGTTGCTGTCATGATAACTACGTTGTTGCTGTCATGATAGCTACGTCATTACTGTCGTGTTAGCTACGTCGTTGCAGTCGTTGCTGTCGTAATAGCGACATCGTTACTTCAAATTTATGTTCTTAGCGTTTCTTATTTGTTGTATGTAACACGACTAGATGAAATTACTGAGAACCTTGTACTGAGGACAATATGTATATCAATGAGGGTACAAAAAACAGAATTGTGATCACAAATAAGTATTATAAAAGTAATGATTACGTAATAAATATTATTTAAATTGTTTTTGTATTGTTTTATTTAATTACTAGCTGCCCCGCGCGTCATCACGTTCATCATCAGCCTGTATTAGTCCACTGCTGAACATAGGCTTCTCCCAATGCGCGTTATTATTGTGCGCTCATCGCCCATAATCGCCACGCTGGGCTAGCGGTTTGGTGATTGCAGTAGCAGATGATTACTGTTACACAGAAGAATGCTGCTGCCTATCCTCCAGATCTTTCCTATTGTCGCTTCTTATAACACCCGCGGGAAAGAGTAGGAGTGGTTCTATTCTTAGGCCGGAAACCGCGCGGCACATAACCTACTTATTATTATTGTAGATTTCAATGTTTCTAATTTAATATTAATTTTTAATGATATTTTAAGTTGTATATTATTTAATCATTAGGAGATATAGAAGATTACAATAGAAAGTTATAAAAAGACATCGATCAACATCATAACTGATGTTGATCGATGTTGTTGTTACATGTATAATTCATTTTCGCAGTTCATCTCGTCATTGTCATTACTTAAGTGCAATTCACCATAAGCCTCAGCGTAATCATAAGTATCAGAATCTGTGTCTTCAGTTTTTACAAAAGAATTGACATAATTAAAATTTACTTGATCTTTTTTAAGCCTTCGGTGAAAATCAGCTTGCAAATTATCACGATGACTATCTCGTTTAGAATCATTATTTGTACTGCCACTAGGTTTAATAACACTATCATTTTTCTTATTAGTTTTAGAATCATTATTGTGAATTAAATTAAATGTTCTCTTGCTAGGATATGTTGAATTTGAACTGTTATTGCAACTTAGCCGATCATTACTTTTATTTAAATGATTTTTAGTTCTATTATTTAGCTGACTATTATCATTATTGATTGGTTTTCTGGAATCTTTATCATTGTTAGCTCTAGTTGGGGTTCCATCATTTCTTCGGTAGAAGTGATCATCAATTTCATTGTAGAACGGTTCGCTTAGAGCGTTACTCTGTCTACTTGTAATGGAGAATATTTTCCTTCTGTTTCTGTTATATTCTGATTTATCTCTTACGATATCTGTGTCGATATCTGTGTAATGATCTTCGTAAAGATTTTCCCATTGACTTGGAAATGTTGGTATGGGACTGTCGTTTTGATTTGTCAAATGTTCATAAGTCTGAAATAAAACAGTTACATATTAATTTCAGTCGTGGATTTTTCGAGCAGTTAACGGCTATTCTAATCCTAAGGTTTTTACTTACCTGTGTACCAGGTAGGTTAGTAAATGCTTTTACCTATCTTAACCTATATACAAGCTTATATTAAGTATGACCTAAACCTGAAAGTAGTTTGTTCAGAATCAGTAACTGAATCGAACGCAATAATTTTTACACCATGTTATATTTTGTCCAAAAAAAATACTTAAATGGTGCAAGTTTGGACACACGCAAATCAGTTGAATGACCGCTCGCTACCAGCTGGTCGCGGCGTCGGCATCGATAAAGCGAGCCGACAGACTCGGCGGCGCCATTAGATCATTTGCGTCGCCCCGCGCTGCCCGCGCGACTGCGTCAGTCGCCCGAAAGCTAGAGAGTACTGCGCATGTGTCGCTTGCGCCCGCGTTCCCGCCAAATCACGTGTTTCGATTGAGTGTCAATTATTGTTTTGTTTCTTTTGGGAGTGAAAATGGCGTTTTAATTTTCTAACTAAAACTAAGTAGGAATTTATGAAAGCGCGCCCGTCTGTGCATTTGACAAAGAGTACTTTGAACAATTACTGCATTATGTTTAAGTGTGAATAGTGCATAACAGTGCAGTGATTTTGTCGAAATCACGTTATCAAAACGTTACCACCACATTACACAAATGCTCTGTGATCGCACACAACCGAGTAGGTACTGCTAAGCGAGCCACCTGCGCGGCGCCGCGCTCTCAGTGACCATGTTTACGTGAGGACAACGATGCAACAGAATAAGCTTATAACTTTGTAAGTATATTTTTTAATTTTACTTAAAATTATTGCGATCGATTCAGTTACTGATTCTGAACAAACTACTTTCAGGTTTAGGTCATACTTAAAATAAAGTTGTATATCTATCTTAATATGTTAAATTTATAATTGCGATAAATTTACAATTTAAATTTTTAATGTATTTTATTTGTATTTTAATTAGCTCATAGTTCTCGATTTGCGAATTTCAAATTACGGCTATGAAGACAAGAGAGCTATATTTTTAAACTGTTTTATTTAGCTTGACCTGTTTATTATTTGGTTCAAATTTAGTAATCGATATTTCACCCCCTTCCTGTTGACACATTGATCTGATATTTGGTACACAGCTTTAGTTTTGATGACAAAACCGTTTTACGTAAAAAAAATTACTTATTTTATGCATAGGTACATATTTTAATTAACATTTCAACTTACCTCCAGACGCCTTGAAATCTTATTCTTTTTGTACCAGAATATAGTACTCACAGATATCATAATGATGATAATTACTAGTAATAATGTCGTTCCAAGAATGTAATACACCATATTCTTATCTCCTACAAATATACAAGGTTTACCATTACGACAGTTATAGACAGATAACAGTGATGAAAATAGCAAAGAAATGGAAATCGTACTAACTGATTAACATCACGACCGTATTTTCCAAGCCTATTATTAACGAAATTATATATGTATTATAGTTAGTTTAGAAATTAGTAGTAGTAGTAAGGTAGTTTAGTTTTTTTTTTATTACTGCCGCACAAATTGACTCCATGCTGCCTGATGAAAGCAGTAAAGTATAAAAGTTGTTTTTATATTTTTGTTTTTGTAAGGGTGAGTATTCGGGAGTGTCATGATGAGGGTGGCATATTAAAAAAAAACCCTCTATAATTAATAAAGAATAAAAAAGCCTATTACCATTAAACATATCAGTCTATTGTCAACCACTGTTAAATGTAGGCTGTTAGCGGACACAATTCCTAAATCCATGATGGAAAAGCCCAAATAAAAAGCCCAAAATGCTTTGGGAAAATAGAGACTTTTGCTATCATCGTGGACAAAGAAAAAGAAAAGGATTCTAGACTAAGTGCTCGTCTCACCGATTGCAGGCTAATTTCAAATATATCAAATTCTAGAGCCACGAGAACGCATTCTGGCTATACAGGGTTATTTGTAAAACACCGGCATCATTAAAAGGGGTCATTAAACTCATCATTATGAACAACTTTTATTAAATGGGACCAACCCTGAAATCGCAAAAAAAAATCAGCTGTTCCAGACATTTTGTTGAGTCATGTGAACATAAATGTATGGAACAGCTGACTTTTTTTGCGATTTCAATGTTAGTCCCATAGTAAAAGTTGTTCATAATGATGAATTTAATTACCCCTTTTAAGGATGCTGGTATTTTACAAATAACCCTGTACTATAATTTTTTTATTTTTTTTTATTTATTTATTTATACTTCATGTACAAAGCAGGTACATAAGGCGGACTTAATGCCTTGAGGCATTATCTGCCAGTCAACCTTTGGGTCAATAGAAAGGCCTTCGAAAAAGGTACAAAATAAAGTATAATCAATTATCTAAGTTAATAAAAAAAAATACGTTTTACTACTACATAAATATCGGTATAAATATATACATAAAACCATTTATTAGATTATTAGATGTAATGGCTTTTATGATACCTGATACTATATCACCAGGAGCTCCTTCATCTAGAGCCACGTCTGCCTTTTGGTGAAGAATCGCTTCAACTGTATAATTCCATTGATTACCTTGGTTATTACACAGTATTGAAGACCCGTTATGTCGAGCTTCTAATGTGATCGTACGTTTAATAAACAGCGGTAAATTGCTCAAAGGAAGTTGAGTTTGACCTAAAATAAAGTAAATAAAAATGTATGACAAAGTCTGTATGAGAAGAGGCATTTTGCAGGGTAAAGGCCTCTTCTCATACAGAGAAGGATTGAGCATTAATCACTACGCTAGCGCACTGCGGGTTGGCGATTTCAGACTAAAAAGTCCAGGTTTCCTTACGATGTTTTCCTTTACCGTTACTCAGTGGTGTCTAAGATTATCTAAGAAAGATATGACATAGAAAAAGTCACATTGATACATGCCAGGTTCGAATCCACACCGGAGATCGGAGATCTACCCAGGAAGCGACCGGAAATCTGCCGACACAAAGCCTGTCACATATTGATAACTTGGTGATTTGGTTCTACCGTTATACTATAACATCATCATCTGCCTAGCCTTTTCCCAACTATGTTGGGGTCGGCTTCCAGTCTTACCGGATGCAGCTGAATACCAGTGTTTTACATGGAGCGACTGCCTATCAGACCTCCACAACCCAGATACTGGGTTACACGATATCCCTTGGTAAGACTGGTTGTCAGACTTTCGGGCTTCTGACTACCCGTAACGACTGTCAAAGATCTACAATTGACAGCCGGGGCCAACAGCTTAACGTGCTATCCGAGGCACGGAGAGTGATAATTAATTTATAACTTGGTGATTTGGTTCTACCGTTATACTATAACATACCGCAGAAATAGTAAACAGCAGAACCATGGGCGTGGGGCGTTCACATGGGGTCCCAATTCGGTCAGGAGGACAGTATACCACACGGTCATATCTCCTTCTTTCTCAATATCTTGGTGATTTATTATTATGAGCCAAACATTTCCCACTGCAGGGCAAAGGCCTCTCTTCCCTCCTTCCACTACTCTCTGTTCAAAGCTTTAGTAGGCCAATCCTCCAAATGAGTGTCCAGCTCATCCCGCCATCTTTTTCTGGGCCTGCCGCGCGGCCGTTTTCCGTCCTCTGGGATCCACTGAGTGGTAATTTTTGCCCATAGCTCTTCCGGCATGCGGCAGATATGACCAGCCCAGTTCCATTTAAGTTTGCCAGCTGCATGGCCCACATCTGCCATCTGTGTTTTAGAACACAGTATCGAGTTTCTTATACGGTCTGTAAGTTTGACTTCCAGGATACCCCGATAGACCCCGGTAGACCCCGAGAGCGGACTTCTGACTCTTTGTTAATGACCAAGTCTGCGCTCCATAGATGAGAGTGGGGAGAATGCACATGTCCATAAGCTTTCTTTTCTTTTCTTTCTTGGTGATAACTATGGAAAATTAAGGGCAGTTTCCTTAATACCTACCATCAAAAATCAACTGAAGATCGAAGTTGCTTGGTGTGGAGCTACATGTGACGTTCAGTAACTCATTATTAGTGTACTGATACAATATCACACGTTTCGTGGTACTTCTAGTATATCGGTATTCAATATTCTTTTCTTGTAAGCCTATTAAAGTTGGCACTGAAATTTGTTAAAATTCTTTACTTTTTATTTCTCCACTAATATTTACTAAAATCAATCAATAAATTGTAGTAAAGAAAGATAAAGGTTTTTTCCCCCTGGGCAGAGGTACACGCATAATTAACACTTAATACATACACAACCAAGAAAAATATATAATAAGACAAAAACGACGCGACGAAAAAAATAAAAAGAAAAATTCTGCCAAAAAAAAAGTTGGGGGCGCCACTGGCGCATTGTAAAGCACTAATAGCCTAGTGGTGTGACTGTTGGACTGCCAAGTCAAAGGTTACATGCTTTGCAAGGCGCGGAGTAAGTGATAATTAATTTGAAATAGGCACATAACTTACGAAAAGTCAGAGGTGCGCGTCTTGAATTCGAACCTGAGACGTCTGACTTGCCAGGTTTCCTTACGATGTTTTCCTTCACCGTTAGTCAGTGGTGTCTTAGATTAACTACGAAAGTACATATGACATTGAAAAAGTCACATTGGTACATGCCAGGTTCGAACCCACACCCACGCGCTTGCAAAGCGGGTCTGTAACTAATGCGCCACCACGACGTCTACATTACATAAATCCATTACATTATAGAATACAAAATTAAACTAAGTATCTAGTTATTTCTTACTATCACGTGAGTTCTGTTCAGACGTAAATAGTATCTCCGCTTGAAATATTGTATCATCCATATTTTTAATACTGCATAAAACTGTTTTACTACCATTTACAATAGTTAGTCGAACGGTAATTTTCCCTGACACTTCGATGACATCTAAAAACAGAAAAAATATATTATATTCTAGTCTAAATTTCTACAGGGTTAATAAGTAAAACACCAGCATCCTTAAAAGGGTTGATTAAACTCATCATTATGAACAACTTTTACTATGGGACCAACCCTGAAATCACAAAAAAAAATAGCTGTTCCATACATTTATTATGTTCATATGACTCAACAAAATGTATGGAACAGCTGATTTAAAAATAAAAAATTGTATGCTATCGAAACGATAAGAAGAAGAAGCTGTTTTTTTGCGATTTCAGGGTTGGTCCCATAGTAAAAGTTGTTCATAATGATGAGTTTATTCACCCCTTTTAAGGATGCTTTTAAGGATGATTTGATAAGTTGATTTTTCGCGAAAACCCTAGAGATATTGCAAAAACTCGGATAATTTTATAATGGTGGAAGCGTTTCTCAATTTTACTGGAAAATGATAGGGTTTTTGCAAAAAGTCGGGTAGCACTAGTTATTGAGAAACGAAACGTTAGCTATTTTGAAATAAGAACACTGATTGGCCGGTCGGAGCACCCAAAACGAGACCAGATTGGTTGACATTTGACATGCCTATCATTCAGGTACGTTGTTGTAGGAATCAATCAGAATATGCCAAATGCTAGCTTTTTTTGCTGGTTTTTATTTGTGCCATATGGTTTTCGGCCCAAGAAAAGAACGACCTCTACTCATCCCACGGGCAGGGAGGATGGGCAGCAGCATCCTTCTGTGAAACAACAATTATCTGCTACTGCGATAGCCAACCCGCTTGCTCACCGTGGCGCTTATGGGCAAATACCTCCCTACGTTCAGCAGTGGATTAATATAGGCTGATGATGATTATGAAACCTTTAATCATGCACCTAAAACCAATCAAACTTGTCACAATCGGACACTGCAATCTTTAGAGACATAAGGATTAAGGTACCTGAAGAACTGGTGTCCTCCGAATATACTAAAAGCCCTGGTGATGTTGTACGTCTCTCGCAAACCAGGTATATTAAATCTCCCTCTAGAAATGTATATCTATATTTATGTTTATCTGGTTGCGAAGTCGTCAACGACAGTGGTACTAAATTAATATTGTCGACAGACACTGCAATATTATCTGGTTTTGTATCTGCAAAATAATAATTATTATTTATTATCGTGATAGCCTAGTGGTGATGACCGTTGACTGGCAAGTCAGAGGTCTCGGGTTCGATCCTAAGGCGCGACCTCTGACTTTTCGTAAGTTATGTGCGTATTATAAATTAATTATCACTCTCCGTGCCTCGGATAGCACGTTAAGCTGTTGGCCCCGGCTGTCAATTGTAGATCTTTGACAGTCGTTACGGGTAGTCAGAAGTCCGAAATCTGACAACCAGTCTTACCAAGGGGTATCGTGTAACCCAGTACCTGGGTTGTGGAGGTCTGATAGGCAGTCGCTCCATGTAAAACACTGGTATTCAGCTGCATCCGATAAGACTAGAAACTACAAACGTATTAATTAGTAATGCTAAAACTATCCCTCCCTAATCATAATGTTGAAATTTTCAATCAATTGTCATAGTTTTATTCAGTAAAGTCTTGATATATTATTTTTAGAAATTTCGAATTGTTACATAAGTGTTACTTACTTACTCACCTGTTAACTAACTAACTTAACTACTGTTAATTACTTACTCAAATCTGAATCCTTCTTCTGAACAAATATTATTCTGTATATATATTCGAAATAATACGCTGACGATTTCATCAAACAATCAATAAAATAGTTATTATTTTCCGATTTTAAACTCGAGCGAAATTGCGCATCTCTTATAAAATAAATAATATCTGTTTTGAACAAAATATTATCTGAAATGTATAATTTTGGTTAGCTAATAATTGTCCTGGGGGCTTAGCAAAGTTGACTATCTACAATCGCTAATGAATAGAAAACGAAAGAAATGTATAGGATTAGATTCTATTCGTTTGTTTTGACCACGTGACATATCGATAAATCATCCTATACATTTCTTTCGTTTTCTATTCGTTAGCGATTGTAGATAGTTAACTTGGCTAAGCCCCCTGGAGAGATTCCAATCATTGCAATTTTTATAAGCTAGACTGCTAGTGTACAATTATTTCTTTGTATCAAACATAGAACAAAAGCGGTTTGAACTCTGATACAAACCGCCTTTGTTCAATCAAATTTTATCACCACTGTTTTTTTTAAAATATTTTTTTTTGTAACTGTGATGTTTCTTAATAGATCGATCCTATACGATTTTCAAAGTTATCTTCAGTTAAGATTTTCAAAGTAACTATGTTATGGAAACTATCTACGGGATTTCTCTAGATTATCTTTAAGCACCGATAGCCTAGTGGTATGACGGCGACTGACAAATCAGAGTGAGACTGACGAGTCAGAGGCTTAGGATCGAACTCGAGAAGAGTTCGATCCCAAGGCGCGGACCTCTGACTTTTTGTAAGTTATGTGCGTATTATAAATTAATTATCAGTTGCTAAAACGGTGAGGGAAAACATCGTGATGAAACCAGCACACCTGAGAGATTTTTCAATGGTGTGTAAAGCCATGTCAGAGGCTCTGAGAAACTCTGACACCAGGTTGTTCATCACCCACACGATAAGAAAGAAATATATGTTTACCATTTACATCGTAGTACTTCATTAGTATGTCAGAATCATTACGAGAACTTTTACATGATACATCGACGATTTCGTTTTCTTCATACATATATTCGGCTATTCCTTCATACTTGTTTGACAGGTTACCCTCAGTAAACGTAACATTTAACCCATTTAATTTAATCCACGGTTGTACTGAAAAAAAAAACAATAGTTCTAAACGAGGTGGTTCTGACTGCGACTGGTTCTTTACGAAAAGTCAAATGGCAGAAATCTGTCTGAGCCAATTTACTTGCATATTATCAAGCAAGTGATCCGCGCATTGCCCGTCAGTTTTTCGCAGAAGGGGAAATGCGCCTTATGCATACCGTCCCGCTCGGGGATGCGAGACGGTTATGTCGGGCTCTCCGGCCTAGAGATGGTGGGCGGCCGGCATACCGACTAAAACCCCTTCTGTGTCACCTCTCATCCGCATAGTGACGGGAACGCGGTATCCTCGGAGTATTACTTCCGCGAACCCGCCGCGGACGTCCGTCGCTGGACCCTCCCACTGTGACTACATCGAGGACCATGTGCCCGTCAGTTTCACTCTGTAAGTTACATAAGGCGTCTTTGCCGACCATGTGTGGACAGCAAGCTTTCCACTCACCGTCACCACGTGGACAGCGAGCTTTCTGCAAGCCGTCACCATGTGGACAGCGAACTTTTTGCAAGCCGTCACTATGTGGACAGCGAACTTTTTGCCAGCCGTCACCACATGGACAGCAAGCTTTCTGCTAGCCGTCACCGCGTGGACAAAGAGCTTTCTGTTAACCGCACTAAACTAACTAGCACTAAAATTCATTGACGTTGGCATTCGTATGCGGTTTAGATTTAATTATTACTAGCTAAAACAGTAAAGGAAAAACATCGTGAGGAAACAAACATACCTGAGAGATTTTTCAACGGTGTGTAAAGCCATGTTAGTGGCCTACGGGTGGTTTAGGTTGTTCATCGACCCTATGATAAAGAAGTAAATTACTTACTTGCACCTTTAACGTGGACATTGAATTTCACATTATAATATGTACAACATTTTTCTAAATGGGGATAATCTGAGCGTGAGCAGCTCGAAAAAAAGGATTTAGTAGTACATTTAAAAAGAACTACACAACTCCATCTGCTATTCATTTTATTCGTTACTTCGCGTATCTAAAATCAGCATAATTATATATATATATATAGTTTATAGGTTAAAGACGATCACGTTCGCGCTAATCTGCTATCTCGCTCGCATATTAAAGTTGATTGAAGATATAAAATCAACGTCGGTATACAGGGTTATTTGTAAAACACCAGCACCCTTAAAAGGGGTCATTAAACTCATCATTACGAACAACTTTTACTATGGGACCAACCCTGAAAAATTATATAAATATTGATACGGCTTTACTCACGTATTGTATTCGGAGAATGCCCAACTACAATATGTGAGTAAAGTGACCTCAGTGAGATCCGCGACGCCGCCGCGTATACACCCGCTCTTGAAAATGGACTCCGTTTGAGTTCGAAACTAGTCGGGCATTCCCCGAATACAATACGTGAGTAAAGCCGTATCAATATTTATATAGTATGACTCACGAAAGTTATTATCCTGAAAAAGTAGTACCTAGTAAAAGTTGTTCTTAATGATGAGTTTAATGACCTGGTGTTTTACAAATAACCCTGTATAGTTATTAAAAATTGAAACAAACCAATTGAAGGAGAACAACATTACAAAGTTTCAGCAAAAATTTAGCTTGATCGAAACAATTATATTGTTTCAAATATAAAAATAGTTTTAAATTAATTTTTTTTTACTCAAATAAGTACTTACTACTATCTCTGCCTTATCAGTTGTACTGTCTTTTTCCTCCGTAAAAAAGTTGTAAGGCTCACCTTTTACGGAATAATCATCACACCTGAAATACATATATAAAACAATTTACTAGACAAATATATTATTAATAATACCAATTTCTATCAGTAGAGTGAACAAAGTCATGCTTTTTTTTGTGATTTCATAGATCGTAACTCAAAACAAATTAATGTGACCGATATTATACTATTACAACATTTTTTTAAAGCACGTTGGGCTGTCAAAATTTTAACAAATTTGTGAAAAAAAACGAACCCCTCCTATTTGCATAATGAAAAAAAAATATAGTATAAAAACTAAAACCCGACTACTTAAAATCTAAAAACAAGCTTCTTAGATTTTAAATAAAATTCTGTAGTCGGAGGCCACCAAATTACAAAGTATTTACCCTTGGAAGATTATCTAGTACCTATACATTAAGGCCTCCGACTACAGAATTTTATTTCAAATCTAAGAAGCTTGTTTTTAGATTTTAAGTAGTCGGGTTTTAGTTTTAATACTATATTTTTTTTCAATGATTTTTAGTGGTAAAGAAACCAATAAAATTCATTTTAATCACAATTTTTTAGAATGTGGTAGTTCTTAAATAGGTAGATTTCTTTAACTGTCAACTTCGGTTCAAACCTTTAGTCAATGTCATGTATTTTTTAAATTAAATTTATTTCAAAGGTGTCGTCCGCGACTTCGAGCTATTAAAACATGGCCTCATATATTTCTTAGAAGTATACATGAAAAGTAGTAAGAAGTACAGCTTGGCAAAAAAGAGTCTGGAAAAATTAGGGACGCCGCTGTCGCACTTTTCACACTACAATTCAAATTACAAGTTATTAAGTGCTTACATATTTCTATGACGAGTTTTTTGTCATTAATTTTAATCAAATGAATCATTTTTATGTTATTTTAGTACTCACAAACGTAGTTATTTAAGATTTTTATTTTTAGTTCCAGCTGTCACCGCCTCAGACTCTTTTTTGCCAAGCTGTATAAGTACACATGAAACCTTTTTTGTGGGATATCATCATAGATAGAGTACATTTACCTAAAGTTCGAGGAAGTAAGTAACATGGAGTTGATAATACCTGCTCTAAAATCCCGAAATCATAAACATTACAATTAATTCCCGGGAAATAAGAAATTAATTTTACGTATAATTATTTAATAAGAAATTTTAAAAAACAACTGATACGGATGGGATTCGAATTCACGATCTCCGGTGTACCGTGCTGACGCTCTAACCGCTAAGCTACCGTATCCCATCAGAATCAGTCGAAATTTCAAATCTCTTTCTACGCCTTAGGCGTGTGGTAATATCGAACGGAATACATTAATTATCCGACTCAGTGTTCTAAACTTTGCAGTTTTTAGAAGGCACCGATAGATATTACCACACGCCCTAGGCGTAGAAAGAGATTTGAAATTTCGACTGATTTTGATGGGATACGGTGGCTCAGCGGTTACAGCGTCGGCACGGTACGTCGGAGATCGTGGGTTCGAATCCCTTCCGTATCAGTTGTTTTTCAAATTTCTTATTAAATAATTTATTATATTTAATAAGCAAACATGTGTTAAAACATGTAATAAATTCTCCAAAATATTAATTTAACGTTTTAAATACATATGGACTAAATTATTACAATAAAAAGTCTTTATTATGTTTTTAAACATCGGTAACAGATAATGTAATACTTAAGTAGTTCGGTACTAAAACTGTTAAATTAATGAGTTTTATTTTACATACAAAATTAATTCTAATAAAAACTATAGGTCAAAATCCAGTCCATATTAATAAAATCCCGGGATTTAATTGTTATGTTTACGATTCCGGGATTTTTGAGGAGGTATTTTTAACTCTATGTTACTTACTTCCACAAAACCGCAAACCAACGCCATCTAGTTACGAAAAAGAAATCTCAATTTAATTAACATTATTTTAAAATATAATCATAATTTAATAGGCAGTGATGTGTAGAACTTTAATTTAATTAGTAAATATTTATTGTTATCACGTTTTCACATTGTATGCAGTGTTATAATCACATATATTTAAAAAATATAGTATAAAAACTAAAACCCGACTACTTAAAAAGATTTTAAATAAAATTCTGTAGTCGGAGGCCACCAAATTACAAAGTATTTACCCTTGGAAGATTATCTAGTACCTATACATTAAGGCCTCCGACTACAGAATTTTATTTAAAATCTTTTTAAGTAGTCGGGTTTTAGTTTTTATACTATATTTTTTTTCAATGATTTTTAGTGGTAAAGAAACCAATAAAATTCATTTTAATCACAATTTTTTAGAATGTGGTAGTTCTTAAATAGGTAGATTTCTTTAACTGTCATCTTCGGTTCAAACCTTTAGTCAATGTCATGTATTTTTTAAATTAAATTTATTTCAAAGGTGTCGTCCGCGACTTCGAGCTATTAAAACATGGCCTCATATATTTCTTAGAAGTATACATGAAAAGTAGTAAGAAGTACAGCTTGGCAAAAAAGAGTCTGGAAAAATTGGGGGCGCCGCTGTCGCACTTTTCACACTACAATTCAAATTACAAGTTATTAAGTGCTTACATATTTCTATGACGAGTATTTTGTCATTAATTTTAATCAAATGAATCATTTTTATGTTATTTTAGTAATCACAAACGTAGTTATTTAAGATTTTTATTTTCAGTTCCAGCTGTCACCGCCTCAGACTCTTTTTTGCCAAGCTGTATAAGTACACATGAAACCTTTTTTGTGGGATATCATCATAGATAGAGTACATTTACCTAAAGTTCGAGGAAGTAAGTAACATGGAGTTGATAATACCTGCTCTAAAATCCCGAAATCATAAACATTACAATTAATTCCCGGGAAATAAGAAATTAATTTTACGTATAATTATTTAATAAGAAATTTGAAAAAACAACTGACGGATGGGATTCGAATCCACAATCTCCGGTGTACCGTGCCGACGCTCTAACCGCTAAGCTACCGTATCCCATCAGAATCAGTCGAAATTTCAAATCTCTTTCTACGCCTTAGGCGTGTGGTAATATCGAACGGAATACATTAATTATCCGACTCAGTGTTCTAAACTTTGCAGTTTTTAGAAGGCACCGATAGATATTAGACCGGTAGAAAGAGATTTGAAATTTTGACTGATTTTGATGGGATACGGTGGCTCAGCGGTTACAGCGTCGGCACGGTACGTCGGAGATCGTGGGTTCGAATCCCTTCCGTATCAGTTGTTTTTCAAATTTCTTATTAAATAATTTATTATATTTAATAAGCAAACATGTGTTAAAACATGTAATAAATTCTCCAAAATATTAATTTAACGTTTTAAATACATATGGACTAAATTATTACAATAAAAAGTCTTTATTATGTTTTTAGACATCGGTAACAGATAATGTAATACTTAAGTAGTTCGGTACTAAAACTGTTAAATTAATGAGTTTTATTTTACATACTAAATTAATTCTAATAAAAACTATAGGTCAAAATCCAGTCCATATTAATAAAATCCCGGGATTTAATTGTTATGTTTACGATTCCGGGATTTTTGAGGAGGTATTTTTAACTCTATGTTACTTACTTCCACAAAACCGCAAACCAACGCCATCTAGTTACGAAAAAGAAATCTCAATTTAATTAACATTATTTTAAAATATAATCATAATTTAATAGGCAGTGATGTGTAGAAACTTTAATTTAATTAGTAAATATTTATTGTTATCACGTTTTCACATTATACGCAGTGTTATAATCACATATATTTATGATAGTCGTAACGGGTAGCTAGAAGCCTGATATTCTAAGAAGTTACATATTCTGAATGTGCTCATCAAGACCTTCCATTTGATATCAAACACGATAAATTTACCTTAACTTTATTTTTTTCGAGCTTATTAATTTATTTTTAAATCCACCTTATTTGATTTTACGAAATTTCATAAATCCTATAACCCGCAGACCATTAAGACGCATCGATAGACACCTTATTTATTGAATTACAACAAATAGTTTAGGAGCTACGAGGGAACAGATGAACAAACTTACATACATACAAACATACATACATACATACATACATACATACATAGACTGCTAAACTCATAACCCTCCTTTTTTACCCGACTACAAAAAAAAAGAGGGTTATGATTTTAGCAGTCTATGTATGTATGTATGTATGTATGTATGTATGTAAGTTTGTTCATCTGTTCCCTCGTAGCTCCTAAATTATTTGTTGTAATTCAATAAATAAGGTGTCTATCGATGCGCCTTAATGGTCTGCGGGTTATAGGATATATGAAATTTCGTAAAATCAAATAAGGTGGATTTTAAAAATAAATTAGTCAGCTCGAAAAAAATAAAGTTAAGGTAAATTTATCGTGTTTGATATCAAATGGAAGATCTTGATGAGCACATTCAGAATATGTATATATTGTCTATATATTCTGGACCACTTCTTAGAATATCAGGCTTCTAACTACCCGTTACGACTATCATAAATATATGTGATTATAACACTGCATACAATGTGAAAACGTGATAACAATAAATATTTACTAATTAAATTAAAGTTTCTACACATCACTGCCTATTAAATTATGATTATATTTTAAAATAATGTTAATTAAATTGAGATTTCTTTTTCGTAACTAGATGGCGTTGCTTTGCGGTTTTGTGGAAGTAAGTAACATAGAGTTAAAAATACCTCCTCAAAAATCCCGGAATCGTAAACATAACAATTAAATCCCGGGATTTTATTAATATGGACTGGATTTTGACCTATAGTTTTTATTAGAATTAATTTTGTATGTAAAAAAAACTCATTAATTTAACAGTTTTAGTACCGAACTACTTAAGTATTACATTATCTGTTACCGATGTCTAAAAACATAATAAAGACTTTTTATTATAATAATTTAGTTCATATGTATTTAAAACGTTAAATTAATATTTTGGAGAATTTATTACATGTAACACATGTTTGCTTATTAAATATAATAAATTATTTAATAAGAAATTTGAAAAACGGGCGTGTGGTAATATCTATCGGTGCCTTCTAAAAACTGCAAAGTTTAGAACACTGAGTCGGATAATTAATGTATTCCGATCGATATTACCACACGCCTAAGGCGTAGAAAGAGATTTGAAATTTCGACTGATTCTGATGGGATACGGTAGCTTAGCGGTTAGAGCGTCGGCACGGTACACCGGAGATCGTAGATTCGAATCCCATCCGTATCAGTTGTTTTTTCAAATTTCTTATTAAATAATTATACGTAAAATTAATTTTGGACTTTTTTTAAATTTGAATTAAATTTGGATTTTTTCGACTGCCTCGTTGGTCTAGTGGTAGCAAGCGCGACTGCTGAGCACGAGGTCCTGGGTTCGATTCCCGGGTCGGGCAAAGTGTTATTGGGTTTTTCCATTACGAAATTCTCAGTAGCAGCACGGAGTCTGGAATTGTGCCTGGTTAATGGCAATAGGCTCGCCCCCTATTACATGGGACTTGTAAATAACCGGCGAAACGTGGGTGTACTGCACACCTCTGCCTACCCCCTCTGGGGAATACAGGCGTGAGTCTATAATGTAATAATGTAATGTAATTAATTTATTATTTATCGGGAATTAATTGTAATGTTTATGATTTCGGGATTTTAGAGCAGGTATTATCAACTCGATGTTACTTACTTCCTCGAACTTTAGGTAAATGTGCTCTATCTATGAAGATATCCCACAAAAAAGGTTTCATGTGTACTTATACAGCTTGGCAAAAAAGAGTCTGAGGCGGTGACAGCTGGAACTAAAAATAAACATCTTAAATAACTACGTTTGTGAGTACTAAAATAACATAAAAATGATTAATTTGATTATAATTAATGACAAAAAACTCGTCATAGAAATATGTAAGCACTTAATAACTTGTAATTTTGAATTGTAGTGTGAAAAGTGCGACAGCGGCGCCCCCAATTTTTCCAGACGCTTTTTTGCCAAGCTGTACTTCTTACTACTTTTCATGTATACTTCTAAGAAATATATGAGGCCATGTTTTAATAGCTCGAAGTCGCGGACGACACCTTTGAAATAAATTTAATTTAAAAAATACATGACATTGACTAAAGGTTTGAACCGAAGTTGACAGTTAAAGAATTCTACCTATTTAAGAACTACCACATTCTAAAAAATTGTGATTAAAATGAATTTTATTGGTTTCTTTACCACTAAAAATCATTGAAAAAAAATATAGTATAAAAACTAAAACCCGACTACTTAAAATCTAAAAACAAGCTTCTTAGATTTGAAATAAAATTCTGTAGTCGGAGGCCTTAATGTATTATAGGTAAATAGGTACTAGATAATCTTCCAAGGGTAAATACTTTGTAATTTGGTGGCCTCCGACTACAGAATTTTATTTCAAATCTAAGAAGCTTGTTTTTAGATTTTAAGTAGTCGGGTTTTAGTTTTTATACTATATTTTTTTTTGTAGTCGGGTAATGATAGTCGTAACGGGTAGTTAGAAACCTGATATTCTAAGAAGTGGTCCAGAATATATAGATAATATATACATATTCTGAATGTGCTCATCAAGACCTTCCATTTGATATCAAACACGATAAATTTACCTTAACTTTATTTTTTTCGAGCTGACTAATTTATTTTTAAAATCCACCTTATTTGATTTTACGAAATTTCATAAATCCTATAACCCGCAGACCATTAAGACGCATCGATAGACACCTTATTTATTGAATTACAACAAATAGTTTAGGAGCTACGAGGGAACAGATGAACAAACTTACATACATACAAACATACATACATACATACATACATAGACTGCTAAAATCATAACCCTCCTTTTTTTTGTAGTCGGGTAAAAAATGGGGATAAATGCTCTCATTTGGAGGATTGGCTCATTACAGCTATGGACAGACGACTGGAAGGAGGGAAGGAAAGCCTTTGCCCTATAGTGGGACAAGTTCAGCTAAAAATATATAATATCTGTAAATAAACGTTTAAACTCACCACACATAATTTAACTCGGTAAAATTGTGTAAATATATGTATAGAGTTTGGCTTTTGACTACTTCATAATTTTCCTCGCGTGTCAAGAGAGGATTGATATGGATTTCTGGATTTCCTGTCGACAAACAATTAACATATTTATTTCATACATACATCATCAGCCTGAATTAGTCTACTGCTGAACATAGGCCTCTCCCAATGCGCGCCACTATTGTGCGCTCATTTATTGCCCATAATCGCCACGCTGGCCAAAGCGGGTTGGCAATCACAGAAGCAGATGATTGCTGTTTCACAGAAGGATGCTGCCCATCCTCCAGATTTTTACCTTCGTCGCTTCTTACGACACTTGAGGGATGAGTAGGGGTGGTTCTAAGCTGGAAACCACACGGCACTGTTGATTGACAAGTCAAAACTCTTAATTCGGACCCTAAGGAACGCACCTCTCATGGTCACGTGCGTCATCATCATCATCATTTCAGCCATTGGACGTTCCCCGTCTCCCCCAATGACTTCCAGATTGGCTAGTTGGAAGAAACCTGCATCCAGCGGCTTCCTGCGACCTGTATTAGGTCGTCTGTCCACCTTGTGGGTGGACGTCCTACGCTGCGTAAAGTAATTATCACCTGCAATGCTTGGTATTCGCAGAGCATAAGCCGTCGGTCCTACGCCTGATCTCTCCGGTAGTGTCAGATTTCCAAGGTGGCTCTCACTGACCGAAATTTGGTTGGAAGACTGACCGAAGTTTGGATATTAACAAGCATTCCAGTTAAAAGCCGACCCCAACCAAGTTTGGGAATCTTACTTATCGTATGCCTGATGAACCTGGTGTCAGAGTTTAAACCGTCTGTAGGCCTCTGACATGACTTTACACACCATTGAAAAATCTCTAAGGTGTGCTGGTTTCATCACGATGTTGTCCCTCACCGTTTTAGCAACTAATAATGAATTTATAATACGCACATAACTTACGAAAAGTCAGAGGTGCGCGCCTTGGGATCGAACTCGAGACCTCTGACTTGTCAATCGATGGTAATATCACTAGGCTTTCAGTGCTATTAAAGTATTAGCGTAGTTTGGGAATAATAAGGCTGAGAATGAGGATGGTGATCAGGGGAGTAAACTTTTCATAACACTGCACGATGTATCGTGTTGCACATAATAAGGAAAATAACTATAATATATAATATAATTTAAACTAAGCATTAAAATAAATATATAATGTAGGTATTACTGGAAAATTTAATGATTCACTGGACAAAACATTTGTTCTCTAAGCGTTACCACATTTGTTTAGGTATGACTGGGTTGTGCCGTATGGATTCCGGCCTAAGAATAGAGTGGAGTTTCTTGCCAGATTCTTCTCCATGAAGGGTAGGCTGCCCTTGGAACTGGCAACTAGAGTCACTCTTATAATAATATTAGAATTATGACTATTCATAAGTGCCTGAAATGGTCTACATGAATAAAAATATTTTGATTTTGAACCACCCCTACTCATCCCGCGGGTGTCGTAAGAAGCGACAAAGGGAAAGATCCGGAGGATGGGCAGCAGTATCCTTCTGTGTAACAATTAGCTACTGCGAGCGCCCTTAGTATTTGCTTCGTGGAGCGCCCTGATGTAGCCTGACTGTCGACTGTCAAGTCAGAGGTCTCGAGTTCGATCCCAAGACACCTCTGACTTTTTGTAAATTATGTGCGTATAAAAAATTAATTATCTGTTGATGAATAATGAATGAATAATTCATTAAGAAACTCGCAAAAAAAACTGACTCGGGCCGGACTAGAACCCTTGGCGTACCGTGCCATCGCTTTACCAACTAAGCTACCGAGTCCTGTCCGCTTCAGTCGAAATTACGAATCTCTTTCTTAACGCCTTAAAGGCGTGTGGTGACATCTACCGGAGTACTGCCGCACTGCCGGTCCTATGTTCCAAACTTTGCAGCTTAGAAAGCATAGAAACGATATCACCAATTTTCGTGGATCGCGGGTTCAAGTCCCGCCCGAGTCAGTGGTTTTTCCGGGTTTATTATTGAATAATATCATTTAATAAGCAAAACATGTGCATAAACATGCAAAAAACATACATAAAATAGAATTTTTAAAATTCTTGAGTTAAGAACACTTTTTTCTTTTATTTATTTATTTCCATGTTGAGAGGTATTTTATGTGGATGAAAATCATAACACACATTCATTGGAAAATTCAATATTCAATCGTTTCCAACATTAAACGCTCTGCTACCATAATAAATAAATAAATAAAAGAAAAAAGTGTTACTATCTAGAGAAATTTCTTGACAGTTGTTTGTATGTACACACGGCTACACATAAAGCTATACGTTACCAGTATAACCTGACCTCTTGTTGTACGAAGAGCATAGATAATGCGAGGTCAGTCCGTACTGGAAATGTGCAGCTTGATATCTTACCGTGTTTACGAGTTTCTGGCTACAAATGTTAAATATATTTCATACAAATAGCCACATTTCACACAAAAACTAGATATGAATCTGCTTACCTGTATTATCGAGTAGAGCGTGAACGTTACAAATTAATAATCCAATAAAATAAAATAACTGAAACATTGTCACCATTAAAACAGTTTAGCCACAAATTAAATAATAACTTTGATTTCAACCGAGTAGTACTCCTGAAATACGGTAACCATCATTTATATATTTCACAGATATATTGTAAATTAATAATAGACATAGTATACCATACCCACATGTCGTCATCGGTCGTTTGAATAGAGAATCGTAATAGTATTAAAATTAGCCGACCCCAACATAGTTGGGAAAAGGCTAGGCAGATGATGATGAATAGTATTAAAATTACTACCCAACTAAAAAAAACATACACATCGAATTGAATATTTCCTCCGTTTTTTTTTCGTCGGTTAAAAAAATACTAATGAATCCTATTATATCAAAAGTGAATGATAGTAGATAAGCATCCAAACTTTGATCCTAAATACATAAAAACGTAAATTTATAAATTTCGACTTTTGTTAATTACCACGCACGCAAATTTTGATAGTTAAATAGACTTTACGTGCATTTGAATGTGATAATTACACGCTGCATACAACGTTGCATGCAACGACAAAACGTCTTAATAGAGTGGCAGTGTAATGACAATGGCATTATTTTACGTCTTATGGTATTCCGCAAGTACTTTTTGAGACCAGTGACATTATAGAACAATGGCAAGCAATAGCATGGTGTCAGAATGGTCATTTTTGGTAGAATAGCGGAATTGGCCACTAAAAAAAAGACGATCCGGTTCATCTCTTGTTTTATGGTGACACTAGTATTATCGGTGTTGATGACGTGTATTAGGAAAATTATACAAGTATCCTTGTTGTTGCTTCATGGGAATGATAATAATTCTGTATTTATTGTTTATATGTTATTATTATAATAATTGCCTTAATACAATAATGTCCGATATATTCTTTTATTTATCATTTACAGTTTCATAATATAGCTACAGACAATACTTCGAAGAAATTTTATACGCGGTAGGTACACCCATATAGTGTTGCCAGATTCGTTTTTAATATAAAATGCTTTGTCCTGAATGACTGACTGACTGACGGATCAACGCACACCCTAAACCGCTGATCGTAAAGACCTGAAACTTGGAAGGTGTATTTTTTGTATGACGTAGGGATCCGATAAGAAAGGATTTTTTGAAATACTATCTCTAAGGGGGTGAAAAACGGGGGCAAAGTTTGTATGGGACACCGTGATTCGTTGTCAACACTACTCCCATACGTCCTCAACTAATCTTGTGCTTTGAGTCAAGACTCTTGCATCCCACATATTTATAGGGTGTGTAACGGATGATATAATAACAAAAAATCTAACGTTCACTTGA
Source organism: Protodeltote pygarga (assembly GCA_936450705.2). NCBI lineage: Eukaryota > Metazoa > Arthropoda > Insecta > Lepidoptera > Noctuidae > Protodeltote > Protodeltote pygarga. The sequence continues at coordinate 2,800,206 of OW388276.2, forward strand.
CCTTTTGTTTAGTATAACGAACGGTTGAGATAATGAAATTTTTATATAATTTCATTTTATACAACTTCTTATGATATAATGAACATCACTACATAGTATAAAACAAAGTCACTTTCCGCGTCTGTGTGTCCCTATGTATGCTTAGATCTTTAAAACTAGGTACGCAACGGATTTTGATGCGGTTTTTAATAGATAGAGTCCAAGAGGAAGGTTTATATGTATAATACATGCATATTAGCGTAACCGTGCGAAGCCGGGGCGGGTCGCTAGTTTACTATAATGCACAGTTAGCATAATATTCATTTAGTATATTGTTTACCTATATAATCTAGTATGGTGCTAGCAAACTATTGTTACCAGGAGAAACTGAATGCAATCTGGACTTTAGGGCACCCCGACTCGGGCAGGTAAGGTTTTCTAAATGATGGATGGATGGATGGTTATTTTTTTATAAACCATCCAAGTAGCAGCCCGTCCGTCCGTCGACCATGCATAGAATATTTTAAGGTTTGGTTAGATGCCATTTCAGTTAGGTTACAAGCACTAATAGCCTAGTGGTATGACTGTCGACTGATAAGTCAGTGGTCTCGAGTTCGATCCCAAGGCGCGCACCTCTCACTTTTCGTAAGTTATGTGCGTATTATAAATTAATTATCAGTTGCTAAAACGGTGAAGGAAAACATCGTGATGAAACCAGCACACCTGAGAGATTTTTCAATGGTGTGTAAAGCCATGTCAGAGCCCTACGGGTGGTTTAAACTCTGACATCAGGTTGTTAATCAACCATACGATAAGAAGAAGAAGTTAGGTTAGAACCACCACCATTAAACATGAAAATTAGGTCAAAAGAAAATGCTCTATTAGGTAAATTAAAAAATGGAACAGAATTTGTATGAAATTTTCTGTTACAAAGATAACAACAAGTACTTACCTGTAACATGTGAAACATGCCTTTGATAAAAAAAACTCTTAATAATTATATTATTTTTAATTTAATATTTAAAATACGTAACTAAATAAAAAAAGTATAACATAAACAGTATATTTAAAATACTATAAAAAAGGACAGGGTTATTTGTAAAACACCAGCATCCTTAAAAGGGGTCATTAAACTCATCATTATGAACAACTTTTACAATGGGACCAACCCTGAAATCGCAAAAAAACAGCTGTTCCATACATTTATGTTCACATGACTCAACAAAATGTATGGAACAGCTGTTTTTTTTTGCTGTTTCAGGGTTGGTCCCTTATTAAAAGTTGTTCATAATGATGAGTTGACCCCTTTAAAGGATGCTGGTGTTTTACAAATAACCCTGTATATAACATAACATCGTAACAGACGTACATAACAAAATGTCGATCTTAGTTCAATAATGACTTTTTTGAATTATCTGTGCGCGAATAGACCCGAAAAAATATTTAAAATAATAATTAAAGCACTATAGGATGCTGAAATAAAGCAAGTTTTTAATGTCTACATTAATGCTATTTTTTGTACTATTTACATCTTACTTATGATCTAGATAAGGTCTAAGTCTAAGTCACAGTATAATAACCATACAGTATGGTAACTACGTACAAACGCTCGAAACGGTACACTCACACAAACATGCGTAATATTGCGTAACGACGAGACTCCTAAGCAAACGTCGCGGTACTCGCAGTATCACGACGCTTCGTGAGTGTGACGTTTTCGAGCGTTTGTACGTAGTTTCCATACTGTATGATTATTATACTGTGTCTAAGTGAAATGTATAATCCACGTTTTGCAACTCCTGCATCTGTGATCAACTTTGACTATGAACAACCTAGTTTCAGTTTGAACCGCCTGTTGGCCCCCGACATGAATCTGATGAGTGATGACACACCATTGAAGAATCTCTCAGGTGTGCTGGTTTCCTCATGATATTTTCCCTCGCCGTTTGAGAAGAATACTAGAGATTTCAAATCACGCGAATATTGATAGTCAAATTAGAACTCCGGATATCTGGTTTAGTGTAACCAGTAGAATTATTTATTCTGAAATTATTCCATACATTATTTTTTGATTGGGTGTGGGTTCGAACCTGGCATATACCAATGTGCAATGTGCCGTCCCACCGGACTATGAGAGTGAGGGAATAGAGAGTGCACCTGTGTTTGCGCACACACTTGTGCACTATATCTCCCGCGTCGATGGCTAAGCTCCGTTGAGATTGGCCGCTGTGACCGAAATTCGGTCAGGACATTTTTATTATTATTATACCAATGTGACTTTTTCTATGTCATATATTATGTACTTTCTTAGTAAATCTAAGACACCACTGACTAACGGCGAAGGAAAACATCGTAAGGAAACCTGGACTTTAATAGTCTGCTGAAATCACCAACCCGCAGTGAGCTAGCGTGGTGATTAATACTCGATAATTCTCTGTATGAGAAGAGTCCTTTGCCCTGCAGTGGGACAGTAACAGACTGGTTTATTTATTTTATTGTGCGGTGTGGTTTCCGGCCTAAAAATAGAACCACCCTACTCGTCCCGCGGGTTTCGTAAGAAGCGACAAAGGGAAAGATCCGGAGGATGAGCAGCAGCATCCTTCTGTAAAACAGCAATCATCTGCTACTGCGATATCCAACCCGCTTGCCCAGCAATTATGGGGATATACCTCCAATGAGTGCACAGTAGTGGCGTGCATTGGGAAAGGTTTATGTTCAGCAGTGGACTAATACAGGGATGATGATGATGATTTAATTTATTTATTATTTCCTTTTCGCGTTGGTTTCGCAGTAAGTGGGCTCGACATAGTCTACATCACTGGTTTTATTAACGTAATGACTGTTATTCGCCACGTTAGAATATTGGTTTTTTAGCCCTGTTACCAAATTTGGTTCACAATAAGTAGGTTCTGTACTCCCTTGTCCAACATTAGCATAAGTATCATTCTTTACATGTTCATAAGGATTGCCAGGTTTATTCCTTTCACTTTTAGGTAATACTTTTGCATAATTAGCCTGTATATTTTTTGATATTTCTGCATAATTGGGATCGTCTGTAATTTTGAAACCCATTCTTTGATTTTTAGGTAATACTTTTGCATAATTAGCCTCTTTTGTCTGCAATTCTGCGTAATTAGGATCGTCTGTGGGTATGAAAGTATTCTTTTGGCAATGGTTAGCAGGGATGTCTAATTGTGCGTATGTTGGTTCATTTAGTTTATTTTTCTTCTCTCTTTCCTTTTTAGGTATAGGTGTGGTGTAAACAACGTCAACGGGCCTATAGGGTTCACTGTAGGTCTCAGTATCTTGTCTATAATCCATAGGATCTGCGTAATTATTATCCATATGTGCGGGAAATTGTTGATTGGGAAACTCATGTCCTCTCTGAAAAGATAAAAATGTTTGAGATTTACGAAATGTTGGTACGGCTTTACTCACGTATTGTTTTCGGGGAATGCCCGACTAGTTTCGAACTCAAACGGAGTTCATTTTCAAGAGCGGGTTATACGCGGCGGCGTCGCGGACCTCACTTTATTATTCTAAAATGTTTGAGATTGATTGCAATAGAAACTTCAAGATTAAAGTTATTTATTTCAGTTTCTGAACGCACCAAACCTACATTATATTCTTATTTCTATCGTTGAAACTACATTTATTTACTTATACAGGGTTATTTGTATAAAACACCAGCATCCTTAAAAGGGGTCATAAAACTCATCATTATGAACAACTTTTACTATGGGACCAACCTTGAAATCGCAAAAAAAAATCAGATGTTACATACATTTTGTTGAGTCATGTGAACATAAATGTATGGAACAGCTATTTTTTTTGCGATTTCAGGGTTGGTCCTATAGTAAAAGTTGTTCATAATGATGAGTTTAATGACCCCTTTTAAGGATGCTGGTGTTTTACAAATAACCCTGTATATAAATTATCTACTTGATATACTTGATGCTTTACATTACAAGAAAAAGTGTTATACTTAAACAAATCATTACCATTTAGCTTGTAAATTACAACCAATCATAAAAGGCTCAATTTACATTGCCACGGATTGGAATGGAAGCGAAAAGAATTGGACATAGCATAATGATTTTTATGTCAATCGTGTAACGTACAAACTAACTCCGCCGACGGCAGCTGTGGACATTCCCGAGAATGCGCGAGGATTCCCTGGAACACGCGCGACTTATTTATCTATTTTGTTTCGTTGCTGAATTGATTTAAAGTTCATTATGCTTTGGCCAATTCTGTTCGCTTCCATTCCGTTCCGCGGCAATGGAAATTGAGCCTAATACAGATCTTCTTCTTATCGTGTGGTTGATGAACAACCTGGTGTGAGAGTTTACCGCCCGTAGGCCTCTGACATGGTGTGTACCATTGAAAAATCTCTCAGGTGTGCTGGTTTCATCACGATGTTTTCCCTCACCGTTTTATCAACTGATAATTAATTTATAACTAATACTCACATAACTTACGAAAAGTCAAAGGTGCACGCCTTGGAATCGAACTCGAGACCTCTGACTTGTCAGTCGGCGGTCATACCACCAGATTATAAGACATAATTATCAAGAATCGAGACGGAGTAATATTTGCATGTTACCTGTGGCTGTGACATGGGGACATGTCGCTTATTCATTTTGTAGATGATTGTAGATGTGCATACAACGATCACACCGGTCACGATTCCAGCCACGATCCAAATCAAATATTTCATCCTATTCTGTTGATTCTCCTCTGTTGTAAGTATATTTTGGTCTGGTTCTTTTATTGACACAGTATTTTCTGCAAATAGTTACATTCTATTTACCCAACTGCGCCAGAAGGAGTGTTATGTTAAGCTATTGCATAGCTTCTATCGCGGGCTTTGAGAGCGGCGACCGAATCAAGAAATTCCGTAACGAAAAGAGTGTTTAAAACCTTATTTACTAACAAATAATAATATTTTATGTTGACACATTAAATAACAAAACATTTAGAAATATAAACATTCGAATTTCGAAAACTAATTATTTGCTAAGATTTTTCAAGACGTGATTTTGTATTAAGTTTTTAATCTATTGACTGCATTAATAAAAAATAAATAAATAATTATAATTGCATAAGTTGATAAAAAATGCTATGCAATAGCTTTATCGCGGCAGTTCCCGAGTGCCCCACGTTTTTTTTAGCGTAAACATATGTATATGTGTATATGTATGTAAAAAAAATCAGCTGTTCCATACATTTATGTTCACAAGAGTAAGGACTCAACAAAATGTATGGAACAGCTGTTTTTTTTTTGCGATATAAGGGTTGGTCCCATAGTAAAAGTTGTTCATAATGATGAGTTTAATGACCCCTTTTAAGGATGCTGGTGTTTTACAAATAACCCTGTATATAGTTAGTTATTATTGACTGTACATTTGTAATTGTATTGTGTAATAAGTTTATAACTAATAAACTATTTATAAATATTCCAAAATAAGTCACTTACTAGTCGTCGGCATTTCTGTTGTAGTAGTGATGAGGTTATTTTTCTTGAGGAAGATCACTTTGGATTCTCTTAGTATTGATGGAATGGTTTGTACTTTGTTGCGTATGTTTCCTGGCTTTTTGAACAAGGCACACGAATGTTCTAGTTCAGACTGAGACTGACTCAGAGACAATGTTTTGGTAATTTTTTTTTCATCATTGTTTGGCTTCGTTTCATTTACAACTATAAAACAAATATAAATATATAAATCAGCCTGTAACTGACCCAATATAGGGCAAAGGCCTCTTCTCATACAGAGAAGGATTGAGCATTAATCACCACGCTAGCTCACTGTGTGTTGGCGATTTCAGACTATTAAGTCCAGGTTTCCTTACGATGCTTTCCTTCACCGTTAGTCAGTGGTGTCTTAAATTAACTAAGAAAGTACATATGACATTGAAAAAGTCACATTGGTACATGCCAGGTTCGAACCCACACCCACGCGCTTGCAAAGCGGGTCCGTAACCAATGCGCCACCACTGATACAATATATACATGATATAAAACAAATGTAAAAGACAATTTTTTTATTGAAGCTTAAGTACTGTTCAAGTCCCAGTAGCGCAATGGTAACGAACCCACCACAGATCACCCTCAAGGAGATCTGAGGGTGCTCTGTGGGACCAACTTTGCAGGCATGTGGGTGTGGGTTCGTCGAACCTGAATATATTTAATACGTACCACCTATTTTCTATTCAACCACAACATTACGAGTAATTAAGAGAAGCAAAGGTAAATTTTACTTTTTCATATATACAAAAAAAAATAGCTTTCTTAATTCAGATTTGGGTGATTTGGTGCCGTGTGGTTTCCGGCCCAAGAATAGAACCACCCCTACTCGTCCCGCGGGTGTCGTAAGAAGCGACAAAGGGAAAGATCCGGAGGATGGGCAGCAGCATCCTCTGTGTAAATCATCTGCGCACTGCGATTGCCAATCCGCCTACCCAGCGTGGCGATTGGGGAAATACCTCCAATGACCGCACAATAGTGGCGCGCATTGGGAGAAGCATATGTTCAGCAGTGGACTAATACTGGGGGGTAATTCCGCTAATTTACCAAAAGTGTCCATTCTGACACCATGATATTGCCATTGTTCTATATAAGTCACTGGCCTTAAAAAAGTATTTGCGGAATACCATATGACGTAAAATAATGCGATTGTCATTACACTGCCACTCTATTAAGACGTTTTGTCGTTACGTGAATCGGGCCCCAGGTTGATGATGTTGAATTTAGATTTTAATGACACTCACATGTACCATTAATCTTCATCTTGACTTCAACCGCTTCTTTTTCGCAAGTGGTATAACATGTTATCGTCACATCATCGCCGTCCTCGAACTCGTAGTATATTATCCTGAGTTTCCTCAACTCGTACAATTCCATCACTGTGCTTTTTTCAGGCAATTCAACGTACAGTGGACACTTATCTAAAGAAGAATTGGAAGACAGTTATTTGGGGTGTTGTTGTTGGTGTTACAGGACGATTGACATTCCTGTAAACCACGTAAAGAGTATCATGTTCTTTACACGTATACAAAAAATCAATCAAATCCAACAAATACTTTAGCCTTTAGCAATAAAAGGGATAGATGAAAGACCATATTGCATGCAGCTGAGATGAGAATGTTAAGAGGTATGTGTGGTGTGACCAGAATGGATAAGATTAGAAATGAGTATATAAGAGGGAGTCTGGAAGTGGCACCGGTTACTGAAGGCTGTCTTGGTATGGGCATGTGATGAGAAGAGAGGAAAATCATATTATGCGAAGAGTTATTAAGATTGGATGTAGATGGATACAAGAAAAGAGGCAGACCTAGAAAAAGATGTGAAGGATGATACAGCAAGAAAGGAAGTGACTACTGAGATGACTGGTGATAGAGATGTGTGGAGAAAGAGGGCACCGACCACAAATAAATTGGGAAAAGGGCAGGAAGATGATTTCAAACAAACATTACTCCTTGAGGTACAGAGCCCTACAATTTACAGCCATCATTTTAAATAAGTCGATTTTCTGTAACCATATCCACATTATCCACTACATATTTATGAATATTATTACTATTATCTTACCAATTTTACAATCTCTCGCCATTGTCTCATTGAATTGAATAAAATTGATTTCTGTTCTTTCTGCCATAGTGCTATTATTCTTATGGTCCGCTGAACACGACATATTATCTTTACCTTTAATAAGATTTAATTCCGCTTTCGCTTGATTTTGATTCTTCTCAGTTTCTGTAAAAAATACCGACTGATTCTTAGAGCGAAAAAGAACATCGAACACGATGTCTGCATGTACGTACCAGTCCGTGTTCGTGATATATATGAAGGAAAAAAAGATATTAAATGAAATTTCTTAAGTCCAAGGACCCTAACATTTTTGTGAAATTTTTACATGTTATAGCACATGATAGCTTATTAAATATAATTATTACGACACGGTACGTCGAAGATCGTGGGTTCGAATCCCATCCGTATCAGTTGTTTTTTCAAATTTTCTTATTAAATAATTATATCCAAGAACCCTTTTTTTTCGCAAAAGAAATGTGCCTTATGCATACTATCTCGCTCGGAGAAGCGGGATGGTTATGTAGGGCTCTCCGGCCTAGAGACGGTGGGCGGCCGGCATACCGACTAAAACCCCTGTGTCACCTCGCCGCGGACGTCCGTTGCCGGACTCTCCTCGGGGTGGGGTGATATAAACCCACCCACCGTGACCACTTCGAGGGCCATGTGCAATGAACGCAAGACGACAAGTCCAAGGACCCTGAAGGATTAATATCGGGGGGAAGAAGAACTTCCGGCAGGAGTGGGTTTAAGGCCCAATTTGCAGTTTTGAACTCAGTTAAACGCTTGAACCGAGTTTAACTCGATTGATCGCGTTTAGTATCAGTGGTGAAATCGGCTCTTAGTCAGTTCGAGTCCGACAAAACCCAAGCTATCTTATTTTTTTTACTGTAAAGGTGGTTTTATACCGGCCGAACGCGGCATTGCAAAGCCAAGCGGAGAGTGTTTGTATGGCATAAATCCACTCCCTGCCCATCTTTGGTGTAAAAGGTCTCAATGCGCGTGTGCGGATGTCCGTGCCGAGAATTGAAATATTTTTTGTACAATATTGAACTTTATTACTGTAATAAGAATATGAGAATAGATTTATTTACTTTGTAAAACGGATTATAGTATAAATCTCGCGCCGAACATAGAGGCCCCGCTCGGTCATTCGGTATAGCGATGGACATCTTTCGGTGTAAAAAGGTCAACGTAATTTCACTCTCCGCTCGGCTCTGCCACGCCGCTCTCGGCCGGTCTAAAACCACCGTAATTGTACTTACTACATTTAAAATCGTCCTTTGGGGTAGCATATAAGACCAAGTCATCCCGTTTTATTTCACATAACAAAACTATTGTTTCCCCAGATACAAAATAGTAGTTCGATACGAAAAAGTTTGGAAAATTTCCCAATTGCAATTTTGGTCTCAGATACAGTCCGTTAACGCTGATACTTAAAGAACCTGTAAAAATATTTTTTTAATAACATACGGAATACAGGGTTATTTGTAAAATTCCGGCCACCTGAAAAGGGGTAATTAAACTCATCATTATGAACAACTTTTACTATGGGACCAACCCGGAAATTGCTACTAAAACCTAAAAAATACTGGAAATTTATAGCTTGATGTGTAGCCGTGTGTACAAAAGACATAAATACATACACGGTTTGTACCAAAGACAGCAAGATTTAAATGTGCGGGCAGCCACAAACAACTGCAACTTGCTCAAACAAAATTTTTAATAAAAAATAAAACCGACTTCAATAGGAACTAAAAAGCTTGAAATACTTAACTTTAAAACGTTTTGGAGTCGTTTCCAAGTCAAGTTCTTAATGAGAAGGTTAAAGAGGCTAGAACTTGACTTGGAACCGACTCCAAAACGTTTTAAAGTTATTTAAATTTCAATTTTGAAAATCGACCTACAATTGAAGGAGTAATCGCGTAACAAACATACAAAAAAAAACATACAGTCGAATTGAGAACCTCCTCCTTTTTTGAAGTCGGTTAAAAATGCTGCACTGTTTACTAATATAAACAATAACAGACTAAGTACTACATTATTTAAAAAATTACACAAATGAAATGGCTACATATGTATATCCCAACAAGGAAAAACACGGTTTTTGTTGCTTAGTGTTTAAGGATTATCCTGATTATTTTCCCCTGAGCAGAATCTACTTAAATCTATGTAACAAAGGATGTTGCTTTGTAACCTGCCAAATTTTAGAAGGTCCATGAAACTGAATAACATTCCCCAAAAACATGGGTCGAAATCTGAATCTGAATTTTTTTGCAATTTCAGGGTTGGTCCCATAGTAAAAGTTGTTCGTAAAAGTGAGTTTAATGACCCCTTTTCAGGTTGCCGGTGTTTAAAAAAACCCCTGTATAAAACTTACTGTCAAATCGGTTTCGCATTATAAATACAACTTGTAAGTTTGTAAAGTCATCATCATCTGTAAATTTGCATGTAATATGAGAATTGTTGTGATTAGATTGAAGTCTGATGCGGACTCCAAGCACCGATGTCGATGTGAGGCTTTGATTTATTGAATGTGATAAGTGTGAAAACTGATTGATGTTGGTATCTGCAAATAGAAAAGTTAGTTTTATTAATTAACTAGCTAATGCCCGTGTAGATGTCGGTTATCACGACCCAAAGTGATATGAAATTTTCAACCTTATATTTTACCGACCCCTCTAACCTTAGAGTATATAAGAAAATATAGAGCAACCCTACAGAAATATAAACTGTGAGCACGGGTATGAACAACGCGGCTGCGACACGAGCTCCATTTGCGATCATACCTCGATCGACTGCGGTTCAACTAGGCTCCACGAGCGAAAAAGTTACATTTTAGCTTATATCATGGTTAACTGCTGCGTTAAACTTTGAAAAACGTCTAGAAAACATAATTTGAAAAAATGATATTTCAACATTTCTATGGTGAGACCTTTTTTTTTTTTTTTGCAGAAGGGGAAATGCGCCTTATGCATACCGTCCCGCTCGGGGATGCGAGACGGTTATGTCGGGCTCTCCGGCCTAGAGATGGTAGGCGGCCAGCATACCGACTAAAACCCCTTCTGTGTCACCTCCTTTCCGCATAGTGGCGGGAACGCGGTATCCCTAGTGTACTACATCCGCGAACCCGCCGCGGACGTCCGTCACCGGACCCTCCTTGGGGTGGGGTGATTGCCACACCCACCCACCGTGACCACTTAGAGGACCATGTGCAATGAGCGCCAGACGACCCCGAATCTGACGCCCATGGTCCTCACCTCGGCCGCAGAGGATAGGGAGAGCGGCGCATCGTAATACCGACACTCCTCTTCCCCTGCGGCCCCACCGTGTCCGCAATCCAGCGGTTGCGGCCCCGCCGAGGCCGCGGAAGGTAGGGAGAGCGGCGCACCGTAATACCGGCACTCCTCTCCCGCCGCGGCCCCGCACTCCTCAGCCGCGATGTTGTTCCTACAACACCGCGGCCCGCCTTAGTTGCGGTGCTGCCGGGTGCTCCATCCATGCAGCACCGCAACCCGCCAGGGCCGCTCCAACGCGGGCTTCCGGCTCAAAGCCCGCAGGAGCGGCGCCTCCTTGGGGTTCCTCTTAGCTTCGCCGTGTGCCCAACCTGCTTTCGCTCCGCACAAGGCAATGTGATTGACGTTATCACTCTATATTTTCTTGAATACTCTATGCCTCTGACAAATATCCTTATACTTTAGCCAGTGTAATCATACATACTCGTCCCGCAGGTATCGTAAGAAGCGACAAAGCGAAAGATCCGGAGAATGAGCAGCAGCATCCTTTTGTGTAACAGTAATTATCTGCTACTGCGATCGCTAACCCAATATACACAATAGTGACGCGCATTGGAAGAGGCCTATTCAGCAGTGGACTAATTACAGGCTGATAATGATGAACTGGCTCGACCTGGTAGGTCTACTTAACCTTTTGCATGTTTTTGTATTTGGAATGGTTAGCATAAAAATTAAAACTCCACAGGGTTTTTTTACATGTTATAACTGATACGGATGGGATTCGAACCCATCCGTATCGGTCCAATCACAGTATCAGTAATCCACAGGGTTATTTGTAAAACACCAGCATCCTTAAAAGGGGTCATTAAACTCATCATTATGAACAACTTTTACTACGGGACCAACCCTGAAATCGCAAAAAAAAATCAGCTGTTCCATACATTTATGATCACGTGACTCAACAAAATAATGAGTTGACAGACCAAACAAAATGATGAGTTTGATGACCCCTTTTAAGGATGCTGGTGTTTTACAAATAACCCTGTATAATAAAAAAGGAAATCTCTCACGCTGAATAAGAACTACAGACAGTTCGTCGAATCTTACAGATTAATAAATACCTACCGGTTACAATCATCCTGGTTTTTTCCAAATAATTACATTCACTATTCATGATAGTGATGTCCACCACATCGTTGTAAGCGTACTCGTACACTAGTTTGAAGTCCACATCTTCCACAGATAAGTCTTGGCGAACCGGTTGCCATTTTACGTTGTTCACGAGGATCCACTGAGGAGCTTCTGCAGAAAAACAAAAACTGTTAAATAGGACAAAAACAAAAGGCCTTTTTAATATTTTATTTTATCTTTCAAATCAAAAAATCTGAAAATCTTTTTTTAGACAGCCACTAGTATTCACCAATAATAATAAAATACTTACCTGTACTTGCCGTGTAGTTTCCGGCCTAAGAATAGAACCACCCCTACTCGTCCCGAGGGTGTCGTAAGAAGTGACAAAGGGAAAGATCCGGAGGATGAGCAGCAGCATCCTTCTGTGTAACAGCAATCATCTGCTACTTGCAATCATCTGCTACTGCGATCGCTAACTCGATTGCCCAGTGTGGCGATTATGGGCAAAAGCCTCCAATGAGCGCACCATAACGCGCGCATTGGGAGAAGCCTATGTTCAGCAATGGACTAATACAGGCTGATGATGATGATTGCTTACCTTTTCTTCTGACGTGGATACGCATATAGCAGTGTGGTGCTACATAAGTTCGAGTACTTTCGGGTGGATGTTTTATACTAGGTTGAATACTTGTAATATTTTCAAGGATCCATATCTCACAGTCCCAATCCGTTCCCATACGGCGCTCAACTTCGAACTGTTGAAAAAAAATCGTAAATAATATTCTCCTGACCGAATTTCGGTCACTGCGGCCAATCTCAACGGAGACTAGCCAATTACGCAGGAGATATTATAGTACACAAGTGTGTGAAAAAAAATCGTAAATACAGAGTGATGAATTGACGATTCAATGTACTGCAGCATTAAACGCATTTCACCTGAAAGAGCATTTATAGCACTGATAGCCTATTGGTATGACCGTCGACTGACAAGTCAGAGGTCTCGAGTTCGATCCCAAGGCGCGCACCTCTGCCTTTTCGTAAGTTATGTGCGTATTATAAATTAATTATCAGTTGCTAAAACGGTGAGGGAAAACATCGTGATGAAACCAGCACACCTGAGAGATTTTTTAATGGTGTGTAAAGCCATGTCAGAGGCCTACGGGCGGTTTAAACTCTGACACCAGGTTGTTTATCAACCATACGATAAATACGCGTACAAAGTCAATTTCGTCGTCGTCGCCATTATTATCAATAATACAAGACTTACTGTTGTCACGTTCCTGAATCCCGATTTCCTTTCAAAAAAAATGTTTGATTTTTCATGTTGTTTACAACTGAAACAAACAAATCCTTTTTGTAATAACTACGAGTTAACACACTTTAAAACATTTTAGAAATAGAGTGTTATAAAGTGCGTAAACTTATAGGTTTTAGTTTAGGCAAAGAATATATTATTTTTAGAATATATTACTTTGTAAAGAAGCGACACTCACCTCCCCCCGCCAATTTATTGTCCCCCGCATCTGCCCGCATCGAAAGAGTGAAGAAAGGGTAAGGCAGCGCGAGCGCGCGGCTTATGTTATCGTTATAAATTACTAGATGCCAAATGTCGAGACTCGAGAGCATAATATACAACGTAAGTAATAGTATAATATACAGGGTTATTTGTAAAACACCAGCATCCTTAAAAGGGGTCATTAAACTCATCATTATGAACAACTTTTACTATGGGACCAACCCTGAAATTCAGCCAAAAAAAGTCAGCTGTTTCATACATTTTGTTGAGTCATGTGAACATAAATGTATGGAACATCTGATTTTTCTTTTCCGATATCAGGGTTGGTCCCATAGTAAAAGTTGTTCATAATGAGACCCCTTTTAAGGATGCTGGTGTTTTACAAATAACCCTGTATATTCGTTGGCATGGTTTCCAACTTATTGACCAGTTGAAATACATTTTTTGTCAATAATCGTCGACCATTACATTTGTATATGGAGTTTTTTTTTATTATTATTTTAAAAAGTAACGTTACAAACCTTACTCTGTTGATAAATGTTTTGTAAAAAACATTTATTGTGGCTTTTTCTGCTTCCCAAACTGTATACGTGTGTTTTGATATATCTTCGAGTGTATGATCACATAAGACATGTGTTGTGGTTGAATATAATTTAAAATTTATTTTCACTGGCTCTGTAACAGAATAGAAACAGCATTATTTAATTTATTTAAATCAGATAAAATTCATACTTATCTCTTTTATTCATTTTTAAACTTATAAAATACATTTATAAATATATATAAAAAATAAAAATATACATTTAAAAATATAAAATATAGTAGCCCACCGGTATAGGGAACACGGTTCAAGCTACTGGTGGTCAGGGCTCCAGAGAAAGGAACCTTCTGACTATGCGAGCCATGGCCAGGAGTACCGCCCTCTGCATCAAGCCCTTTATCCAGCCATCTAAATCCATATTATTGTTAGTAGAAACTTATGACTATGTTAGTAACATTCTATAACTCTAATTAATTTGCCCTCTTATGAGTCTCTATTGCATGCCACAATATTGGACAGTCTTTCTATCCGCTATAACGCTGAGAACACTGTTGGCACTGCCATGGACTGTGTAGCATCGAGGCAGCTCTTTTTCTTATTATCGCGTAACAGTCATCGATGCGAGCCTCAGCAAATATAGCCCATGCGAGGCAGCCCCAGGCCCCAACAGCATCCTAAATGAGTTATTATATTGAACGCGTAGGGCACCGATTGCTTCTGCATGTATAAAAGGACTAGCCAAATTATATAACACAAAAAACAAATGCCTGATGAGTTGTTGGCCAAAATAACTAAGTGGAGCCCTGATACAAAAACCCGTAACAAAAATAGCATCGCGGTAAACTACGCAGAAGTTGGCGGGACGAATGTGATTATGTGACAGAACCAATAGCGGTCCACACTGGCTCCAGAACAAAAGACATGGAAATCAGGGGAAGAGGCCAACCCTGAAATCGCAAAAATAAAATCAGCTGTTCCATACATTTATGTTCACATGACTCAACAAAATGTATGGACTAGCTGTTTTTGTTTTTGCGATTTCAGGCTTGGTCCCATAGTAAAAGCTGTTCATAACGATGAGTTTAATGACCCCTTTTAAGGATGCTGGTGTTTTACAAATAACCCTGTGTAGGTTTGTTACTATAACTTGTTTATGTTGATATATCCTTCAGAAACAAGACACCTAACCTATAGTATATGCCAATAATTATAAAAGCAATTGTGTCTACTATCTAGTACTCTGCCAGTAGGTAAGGATAATATATTTGTCGTCTATATCATTTAATCAAGGTGTGGTCTATAACTGCGTGATTAAATAAGCAAAATGGCGGACAAATATATCCTGAAATCACCCAATTTATCAATAAATCAAATTCACTTTCAGAGAAACAGGTAAATTTTTTAGCGATATTTAAATAATAGGAAAAATAATCTAATTGTTATTAGGTATTGGCGTATGACGCTGACGTATTTTTTATAAATAATTGTATAGTTAGTCATGTGAATAAAACCCCATAATTATAATTATTATAATAAATCATCACCAATCAAGAAAGTTTGGAATTAAAGTCATTTAAAATTAAGTAGGTACTTTTTCTAAACTTAATTAATGTAGGAAATCCATTGTTGTAACCACAGGGATAAAATATTTTAAATAGATCTAACCTAAAACTTAATAAGCTTAAATTTAAAAGATCTACATACCTCCATTCGTATATTTAACTAAAATTAATCCAAATAAACACACAAAAACAGTTCTGTATAACATTGTCACTGGGTTTTATTTACTATAAAATACGATTATTAATATTGTCATGTTAGCAGCGACTGAAGTGTCGACAATGACTGGTATAACAGGATAAATGTTTATGCTATGTATTTATCGGTATTATGAACACAGGGTGTCGGAGTGATGAATGAATAATCCAGCTTCGAGCATATAGGCACAGTCTAATAAAGTCAGTCAACGAATATGACCTTAATTTTGTAATATTGATTTTACAAAATTATTTTATATATTTGTAATAATATTTTGTAATAGTATTCGTAATCACTACCCCCGAAAACCTCAAAAACGATACCCATATTGTTTTTTTTCAAAAACTCGCGTCCGCCATCTTGGATCCCGAAATTAATGTCATATTCGTAATCACCACCCCCGAAAACCTCAAAAACGATACCCATATTGTTTTTTTTTTTTAAAAACTCGCGTCCGCCATCTTGGATCTCGAAATTAATGTCATATTCGTAATCACCACCACCGAAAACCTCAAAAACGATACCCATATTGATTATTTTCAAAAACTCGCGTCCGCCATCTTGGATCTCTAAATTAATATCATAAGTATTCATAATCAACACACCCAAATAAATAAAATGCACTACCCCGAATTTGGTGTGACCCCGGACGTCTAACTACGCTACGGTACGGCCCCCCTCCGTCCCTCGCCCCACACACCCCGCACGATTGCTCTGTCTATACGTGTTCGTTGGACTACTGTAGGGAAAGAGAAGAGCTCTTTATACTGTGATATAGGTATGCACTTGGATTCACAAAGTGCATAATATGGTTACAAAGTGAAAACTCATATTATGTCATATATGTACATAGAAATAACCTGACAGTTCTTCCAGTATAAGCTGACACCTGATATCTTGTATAAAGGACCTATACGTTGCGAAGTCAGTTCATATTGGTGTTGTGAAGCTTGATGTGTAGCCGCGTGTACTATCGCGGACACGAACGGTGCACCACTTCGCGATCAAAATGCTTTGAACGATGGTACGTAGGGGCGGGACTTGCTCTACATTCGGCCGCTGGGTGCAAGCGATTCTAACCTTAAGAGTGGTGCAGCGGCTTTGTCCACGATAGTAGGTACATGGATTAGCTCCTAGATTAGACGAACACAACGTATCATCAACAGTTTTTAAATGTGTACCAAACTGTTCAAATGATATAGGTACCTACTATAATAAATTGTACCAGATATGTATAGTTCTAATTTATATGAACAGCCATTGGATATTTTGTTATATTAATTTATTGTTTCAATGTTGAATCATAATGAGTATATTATGGTATTTCTCCTTCCCGTAAATTTTCCTCAATTCCCGTGTTTGCAAGACTACATTGCTGCATTTTTGTTTTTTTTGCAGTTTCAGAACGTACGTTTAAAATCTGTGCAATAATTGCTATTGTACCATTTGGTCATTAATTACTGATCTAATAAACTATCCCAAATCCAAGTTTGTATAATCCGCGATTACACTTTATCAAAACATTCGGGTAGCTTGATGTCCTGGTATACCTACTTAAATATATTTATTATTTTCAGCCATTATCGTCCCGATGCAGGGCAAAAGCCCTACCCTCCTTCCATTCCTCCCGGTTTTGAGACCCAGAAGGAGATGGCGGGACGAGCTAGATGCTCATTGGGAGGATTGGCCACAGAAAGCTCAAAATCTATTTACTTAAGTAATTCAAAAATGTTCTTCTAAAAAAAAGTTTAAATACATTAGGTACTTAAACTTAGGTACCTACTTATTTAGCGTTTTTATAAATAAAATTTTCACTGGCTCCGAAAGCACTCATGACGTTGACGACGTCACGCCGTACTTACAAAACCTGGCTGTTAGAGGAAAAATTTTGTCTTTTATTCTTCCAAGCCTTGTCCGCTCTGCGAAAATGTCAACAACAAAACGACAATGGCGGGCACGGTGTGACGTCACATTTTCTGATTTGCGTTCACTGTCACATGACGTAGGTAACTATCAAATAATGTAAAACTTATTTCCTAAAAATATTATTGATCTTTGTTTATTTTCATCATCATCATTTCAGCTGGAAGATGCCCTCTGCTGGGCATAGGCCTCCCCCAAGGATTTCCATACATTGATTTGTGCATTTTAATAAATAAATTTGTTATTAGTGTGGTTTTCAAATGGTAAACAGCTGAGATAGGTAATCAAGCTGAGATAGGTAATCCAGCTGAGATAGGTAATCCAGCTAAGATAGGTAATCCAGCCGAGATCCAGCAATTGGAAAATCTCTCAGGTCTACTGGTTTCATCACGATGTTTTTCCTCACCGTTTTAGCAACTGTTAATTTATAATACTCACATAACTTACGAAAAGTCAGAGGTGCGCGCCTTGGGATCGAACTCAAGACCACTGACTTGTCAGTCGACGGACGTACCACTAGGCTATCTTAGAGTATAAGCTATCAGTGCTTAATATTATTAATAACGACTGAATACTTACATCATTAAATTGCTATTTTCCTTTCAAAAACTGTTGCAAAACATAATATTAGGTATTGAAACTACGAAAACCACAATGTGGTTGTAGTGTTCTTAATGCCATCTAGTCGATTGCAATGGAACTATGTACTAAGTAAGGTTGAAGGGTGTTTGTTAAAATTAGCGTAACTAAACTGAAGAGGGAGCTAGCAGTACCTTAAAATTTATTTTGGTTTGTAGTCTATACCTGGTCTATCTAATCCACTGTATTTTACACAGTAAGTATAATAATATAATCATACAGTATGGTAACTACGTACAAGGCTGGAAACGGCACACATGAAACATGCGTAATATTGCCTAACGACGAGACTCCTAAACGAACGTCGCGGTACTCGCAGTATTAACGACGCGTGTCGTTGCGCATGTTTGTGTGAGTGTGCCGTTTTCGAGCGTTTGTACGTAGTTACTATACTGTATGATTATTATACTGTGGTATTTAGAAACTAATTTCAAACCTTTTTAATTGAATGCAATAGATTTTGTGTGAATATCTCTGTTTAGTTTACACAATTCTCCAACGTCAAACGGCCGATCCGAATTTTCTAGTTTTTCCTTTCCATATATTTGGAAGCGTAACCTAGTTTACTAAAATAAAAGTGAAGAGTTGGGTATTACTATTATAATTACGAAAAAAATTTGACTGCTTGTTTATTGAAGACGACGGTACCTGTCCAGTCGGACCTCCATAGTCACTCCAACGACCCCGACCTTCGCGGTCGCGGGCTCATTTGTCGATGTTAGGACTAGGACATCATACAGTCCTATAAAAATACAAAAAAAAACTTTTCTCTAGCTGTTCCGACATCTTTTTTTTTGTGCCAGGATGGAAAATCCTCATGGATGTCCCCCGCCCTGGGGAAGGGCGGAGAGGTCTGTCAGACTCTTACCACTTACTGACTAAAAGCTGTTCCGACACCTGGTTTGACAATCGCGTTGGGCTACGTCGCGTCCTCTCGCGATCTCGGTCTTTCCATTTTTACTTTAGGCTAGGCTGTCACTATAAGTCTTTCAATATTATCGGTGCTTCTGCGGGCAATGTGGCCAAATTGTAGGGTTCTTAGGCAAACAGATGATAATCGATTCGAATCGATCGATCTTATGTTGTAGAGGTATGCTTACAATCTTATTGTTTGATACAGTAAGACAAAGGTTTTTTTAATGCAATGTTAATACTATGTTTAAGCTTAACTTTGCCTTACAGTTAAGACAAAGTCGATTTAATTTAATCTAAAAGTAAAGTTACTTTACTTTTCGGTTAAAAGTTGAGCTATTTTTTATGCTTTTTTTTTTTTTTTTATTTCGGGTTCCGCGCAAGATATCCTTGCATTCCAAAACAATCCCGGTGGCCCCAAAGAAGACACTATTTATTTAATTACCTACTTTTAATCACCCTTAATATAAAAAGAAAACTTCTCAAGAAAAACACTCGCGCAGGCGTACCCACATTAAAATGGTTGTTTCATCCAACTTCGGCGACTTCAAATTCACATTGAAGAAAAAGAGACGAATATATTATTCTTAATAACTCGAATAAACAAAAAGAACATTATATTACACGATAAACTGTGATCACTTGAGACTTTCCTATTTAGTCGTCCTATACGATCGAATAGAGTTGAAGTTACGAAAAATAGCAAACAATTATTTCACTTAAGATTATTACAATAAAGTGTAGTTTAGTTTGCGGTCATTTGACGGCTGACATCGGCCGCCATTTTCCACAATGGCCGTCAGAAACGCGACATCTATGCAGAGTTTAGTGTCATCGCGAGCGTGCGTAGCTTGGGTCGTGCGTGTTTTTATCAGCACTTTATTGTTTGCATCCATTGTATAAAGAAATATGACACGAAAAATTGCTCGACGCAGTAATAATTCATACATAGCTGTCGTGTTGTAACTAAAAAGTTTATATATTATAAACCGTGTGGTGCCGTATTTTATCGGGCCGCGTAGTAAAATAATGAATTTAACACGCCGCCGCAGTCTTCTGTTTGAATTGTCGTGAGCCTTGTTGTGGGATCGATTTTTAGGTGTTATTAATGAAATTACGGAGGTGCTCGCGAGTGATATTGTTACTTATAGAACCCGTTTTAAAACACTCCCGTTACTCTGGTGTTTTGTCGTGCATAAGCTGTGGAGCCCTTATAATCGATATAAGTTAATAAAAAATGCATATTTTCCCCATGGTTTCATAAAGGATCGGGTCAATACAGTGCCGGCTTGAACGGCGTTACGAATGTTGTTGATTCGCATTCAAAATGTGGTTTTGTTGATGACTGCAGTGCGACCGATTTATTTAATCGTAAAGTGATAGTGATTATGACAACATACTCACCGTTCTGTTGTGTCACGGAGTTTTCAACGTTGAGAGGTTAGTAAACAAATAATTTTTCCAATTTTTTAACAATAGCTCATTTAATTTACGAAAACATTTTTAAAACAAATGAAAAAGGCATACAGTATGGCGGGAACATCGAGTAATTTTATCTGTATTAATTCAATGGGCGGGAAGTAAATTTTTTTTTACGTCAAACCTACCATAGGCCTTAGCTAAGTGGCCAGTATTTTTTTTTAATTAGCACTGCAATATTCAAATAAAAAGGTCATGCTATGTCGTGGGCTATTTGGTTATGAATAATAAATACGTACAATGGCTGCATTCAAAAGCAAAACACGATAAAAAAGATAACGGTGTAAGCTAGGTAGGTACGTTCGCGTGATTTAATTATCAGGATTTAAAATCTAATGTTAGGAACGCGATATTTGACATAAATATTTTATTTGTTCTAACGAATCTTACCATTCCATTCATCCAGTTCCATTTTTGAATTTACCTAATTGTAGGTAATAAATTCCCTGCTAGCCCCTACCTAGCTAGTTGTAGCCTGTGAATCTGGGCCATAAGCAACAAATATGTCCAATTTCTAGTTTTACAATAGAAATCCTCTAAAGTGACTATACAAATGACAATTAACATAATTTAATTTTAAATCTAAGTTTGTACACACAACAACAAATCAAGCTATATTTCCAGTACAAGCTGTCATCTTGTTGTACGTAGAGTACCTACAATGCGAGGTCAGTTCATACTTGAAATGTAGGTAGGTATATACCTTGATGTGTTGCCATATGTACTTAGTACCTAACTAAGTATATCATAATCTGTAATTAATAGGTATAGGTAATTATTAATTAAGTACTTAATTCTATAAGTAACAAATTTTGACAGAAAAGTTCTAAATCTACGGTATAGAGTAGCATAACTGCGAAGCAGGAAATCATGCCCAATTATTATCTAGCCAGACATAATCATTGTTGTTACACTTTCCATTTGAAAAATTGTAGTAAAAGTATAGAATTTGGATCTGTACCTGTTCCGTATCCAGTTTAAATTGACATACTCATCCTTTAAGAGATAATAAGTAGGTACGCATAACAAGTGAGTAGGTCTTTCTTCATTGAATGGTTGATTTACAAAGTAGCGTTAGAGTTTAAGCACATAGACCTCTGTTATGGTTTGAAATATGGGTGTGATGATGTTACATTGAAAAGAGAAAAACACAGAAAGACATTACTACATTATCTATTTGTTTAAATCTATTTCTTGTATTACTATATTATCTACCTATATGTTTCAATCAACTTCAGTGGTTTATGGATGTTTTACCTCAGACATCCAACTTTATATTAAGTCAGCATAATGGAATACAACATAATCTGTCTCAAGAAACCGTTTTACAATCATGAAAAATAAAATAATAATTAAGTACATGGTTGGCAACCAATTATGAATTAAAAATACAACAAAGAGCTAGCAATAATCAATTTATAATAAGACAATAATTCTACGTTTGTGATAACAAAGCTTTTTCTATAAATGTCAAACCTGACCTATTAGATTGTGTGGAATTCATATACCTACCTTACTACATTAGAGAGACAAAAGTCAATGCGGGCTATGTTTCTGTTAACCTAAAATTTTTGTGAACAATCTGTGATCCTAACTTCAGCCCAGACGAATAAGTTTGCTATTAATATAGTACATCATCATCAGCGTGTAATAGTCCACTGCTGAACATTGGCCTATCCCAATGCGCGCACCATTGTGCGCTCATTGGAGGTATTTGCGATCGCAGTAGCAGATGATTGCTGTTACACAGAAGGATGCTGCTGCCCATCCTCCGGATCTTTTCTTTTGTCGCTTCTTACGACACCCGCGGGACGAGTAGGGGTGGTTCTATTATTAGGCCGGAAACCACACTGCACAACTGTAGGAACTTTGGTCGGTATCCCCCAAATCGGAACGTGTAAATCATTAGTAATGAGAGACAACCGCGATATTCAGGCGCGTTTTAAAACTGGTTTTGGCAGTGTAAGATTACACAGGCACTAGTACCTACTGTTACTATTCTATCTTTATAAAATAAAGCCTATTTAAACGGTTTACCTAATGTTAAGAGTTTACCATTTCCTATTTAGCAATAGAGTTGCAAATAGTTGCAATACGATACGACTGATACGAGTACCAGGTTTGCAAAAGGGGCGTATCGGCAACAGTATTCTTACTCATCATGAGACGAGTGTCCAAGTGTCATATTTTTCTACGAATTGCATTACCGCGAAGTTTATTATAGTACTCGCCATGGAATTCTTTGTCTGTGCAGTTAGCTGCGGGTGGCATTTGCGTTTAGAATACCTACTCGCGTTTAAGGCCGGGACTCCACCAAAGCGGAGAAGAGCGGAGAGGAGATGTGTTTCCATACAAATGACAACTCGAATGAACTCGAGCGGCGCCGCTTGATCCGTCATTTGTATGGAAACACATCTCCTCTCCGCTTTGGTGGAGTCCCGGCCTAAGTGTACCTACCAGCGGCGGAGGCTGGAGCCTTTAGCTGGTAGAAATCGAGTTGTATGGATACAAATCGATTCCTGCCAGCTTCCCATTAAAAATGGCAGTCAATAATGCCTACTGACTATGCTTTTGTTTTTTCTCCGGATTGGCTCCGGCTTACCGTTTGGAAAAATTCATGTACTAATTATAATATGTTCTAAACGAGAGTACCTATTTCACAAGAAATTATCACGCAGTTAACTTCGAAGACACAAAGATCGTGTATTCGGATAAAAAAATAAACAAGATATGGTACCTACTAGAGACAGAAAAACTAGAGCTTTAACTCGTCTACTTTACGATATTACAACTTACTTGTACAACATTAATTCCCTGTAAAATACTGTAAGCTAATAAAAAAACTAACAGTGATTCCATTAAACTCGGCTTATGTTCCACCTAAATCCGTAGTACGAGGAACGCATTAGTGCATGTATCTGGTTACTTCCCGCGCCCATCCCTAGTGCATCCGATCGTATTTTGAATTTCGATTACGATTTCAATTTTACAATCCCCTTGCAGTATTCCAAATTTAAAATAGAAGATTCAATTCGCGGTACATATCCCGTTGTACTTAATTTTTTTTTAATCTTTATTTATTTAAAGGATTTAAAAACATAATGAATGTGCCAAGTCGTATTTTAAAGTTTAATTATTTCTAAACTTTTATAGGTGTTCTTTTTATTATTCTATACTAGCTTCCGCCCGCGGCTTCGCCCGCATTATATGTTGATAAATTGTAGCCTATGTGTTATTCTGATGTATAAGCTACTAGCTTCCGCCCGCGGCTTCGCCCGCATGATATGTTGATAAATTGTAGCCTATGTGTTATTCTGATGTATAAGCTATATTGTGGTGAAGTTTCATTCAAATCCATTCAGTAGTTTTTACGTGAAAGAGTAACAAACATCCATACATCCATACTTACAAACTTTCGCCTTTATAATAGTAGTAGGATATTGTGGTGAAGTTTCATTCAAATCCATTCAGTAGTTTTTACGTGAAAGAGTAACAAACATCCATACATCCATACATCCATACTTACAAACTTTCGCCTTTATAATAGTAGTAGGATTTTATATCTGGCAACTATAATTATGTTTCTCTATGACGAATAATAGACACGAAAATTATAGTAGGTAATAGGTATTACTGTACAAATATTACAAAATAATAATTTATTATGCAAAAGTTTGGATGTGGCTGACACCACATACAGATCAACCATGACCTGAATTAGGACAGTAGACTTTTCGTCCTGGTCCGACATCCACATGGGCAGTGCCGCAGGACAAAGTAGTAACAAATGTCGGCTAACCGCGGCATCTCGAATAATGGGGAGTAACCCACGTTTCTCGAATAATAATACTTATTAATAATAGCAAGTGAGATTCCTTCACTTTCCTTATGTACCTACATATTGTTATCGCAGACAGGAGCTAATTAACCTGGTAACCTAATGCGATAATGGTTGTTCCCACGCTTCAACGCAGATAGTACGTTACTGCAATCAATTAATATCCATTGTTATAAGTACTTGGTAGGTACGGTCGGCCAAGAAAGTGGTGCATCAGTTTTGATTTAGTATCCTAGTCATCGAAAATGACAACAAGGTTCATATCAACTAAAAAGATATCACTGAAAAGTATTCATACTTCATAAGTCACTTATAAGTGCAGGACATTTTAACCTTTATTATAAGACATTAAGTAATTTCTACAAAGAAAATTTAAATGTTTCTAAATTTAAAAGTATAAAAACTATTGAAAAAGATGGCAATAGAAGTGTCACATCGATATGCAAGCGAAACTAATCTTGATAACCTATGAACCTGTAAGCGGCATTCAACCTTAGGGTGATACACCACTTTTTTGGCCGACTGTACTTACTTATAATTTTATGTGCAATGATCACTTTATGCAGTGATAGCCTAGTGGTGTGACCGTTGACTGGCAAGTCAGAGGTCTCAGGTTTAAACCCAAGGCGCGCATCTTTTCGTAAGCTATGTGCGTATCTTCTTCTTCTTATCGTGTGGTTGATTAACAACCTGGTGTCAGAGTTTAAACCGCCCGTAGGCCTCTGACATGGCTTTTTAAAAATCACTCAGGTGTGCTGGTTTCATCACGATGTTTTCCCTCACCGTTTTAGCAACTGATAATTAATTTATAATAGCACATTTATCTTACGAAAAGTCAGAGGTGTGCGCCTTGGGATCGGACTCGAAACCTCTGACTTGCCAGTTGACGGTCATACCACTAGGCTATCAGTGCTACAGTGTATGTGCGTATTATAAACTAGGTAATTATCACTTACTCCGTGCCTCGGAAAGCACGTAAAGCCGTGGGCCCAGGCTATCATGAAGATCTTTGACAGTCGATATAGGGAGTCGGTAGTAGTACCCTCATAAATCCTGACAATTTATGTATTCTGCTATTTATTTTGTTTGAAAAGTTTAAATTTTTGAATCTTCTATTAACTACTGATCTTTATGTTTTCAAATGTTTAGATGGACTAGTACTGTGCTCGTTTTAATTTAATGTCGTACATCCAGAAACACATTTTATATGTAGGTATTGATATTATAGGTACCTACAATGTGGGAGAATAGATTTTTGTAGGTAGGTATTTAAAATATAAGGTACGGGAATCTAAAACCGAGTACTGCTGAGCTCATAATTGTAGCAATTTGCTCCAATCGTCTGATAATTACTGGTGTACCATTGCCGCTCACTGTACCTGCTAACTACCCACAATCGAGCCTGCATTTAAGTGATTAAATGCTTCTATGTTTTGCTGTACTTTCTTTGATCTATGGGGTCCAGTTTGTCATAATTGGTAGACCACCCTGCAATGGTTTATAACCGGTAGGGTTGGAAACGAAACTGAATTTATTTCTTAAAAAAAAAAGATGTTTGCTTATTTAAAAATTGATTCAGTCTCACCTGAAATACCGTTAAGATATAAAAAAAGTTAAGTCGTGATAGCCTAGTGGTATGACCGTTTACTGGGAAGTCGGAGGTCTCAGGTTCGAACCCAAGGTATGCACCTCTGACTTTTCTTAAGTTATGTGCGCCATCATCATCAGCTAGTATTAGTCCACTGCTGAACATAAGCCTCTTCCAATACGCGCCACCATTGTGCGCTCATTGGAGATATTTGCCCAGAATCGCCAAGCGGGTTGGCCATCGCAATAGCAGATGATTGCGGTTACACAGTAAGATGCTGCAGCTGCCCATCCTCCAGATCTTTCCCTTTGTCGCTTACGAAACCCGCGGGACGAATGAGGGTGGTTCTATTCTTGGGCCGGAAACCACACAACACGAACCTCATGCTGCAGTCAAGAAACCCCTACTAAACTGTCACGTAAAGTCCCATCAACCGCTCTCCCCTCATCGTTCAATATTAAAAGCTGAATGTGGAAAATGTGTTCCTCCCATAAGCTTTTATTAACTCCCAAGTTTGATATCGGGCTATAAAGGGTATTAAGTCCATAAAATTCTCGTTAAACCGGCTCCAATAATGCAACGTAATATGCCAGATTTTGGTGCGAATAGCGAAACATATATTGTAGGTGTGTATAATACCTATCACAAATTTGTAATATCACAAAATTGCACCTGACTTCTTAAAAATGTTTGTAAGGAGGTACGTTTTTACCCCTGATGGAAAAAGAGGGGTTTAAGTTTGACGTACCTGTGTCTGTCTGTAGCATCGAAGCTCCTAAACGAATGAACCGATTTTGATTCAAGTTTTTCTTTATTAAGGTAACTTGATCGAGAGTGTTCTTAGCTTAAAAAAGAATGTGTTTTTATTTGATGTTCAGCAGTGGACTAATACAGGCTGACGATGATGATGTTTTTTTTTTACATAAAACGGTTTTGTCATCAAAACTAAAGCTGTGTACCAAATATCAGATCAATCTGTCAACAGGAAGGGGGTGAAATATCGATTACTAAATTTAAACCAAAAAATAAACAGGTCAAGCTAAATAAAACCGTTTAAAAATGCCAATAGGATACCAGATCTTGGATGGTTATGTCAATTATGACATTGGTTTTAATAAAATCAAGCTCCTTGTTGATGACATAACCTCCTATTTGTACTTTAATCAATTTCTCTGCAAGTGATCTTTAAACCTGAAAGGTTCACTTTCAAAATGTTAATGCCTTTTAAGGCTTATAAACTAATAAAGGTTAATATTTTTACTTTTATACGATGGACTGGTTACCTCCCGCGAATTCGTCCGCGAAATATAAGTACATATAACTTTCCCTCACGTGTTTTATTAAATCCTATAAAACAAACATAGATTCACGCCTGTATTCCCCATAGAGGGTAGGCAGACATGTATGCAGTACACCCACGTTCCGCTGGCTATGTTATAAGTCCCATGTAATAGGGGGCGAGCTTATAGTATCCGGGTACAATTCCAGACTCTACTTGAAAAATAAACATTGAAAAAGTCACATTGTTACATGCCAGGTTCGAACCCACACCCACGCGTTTGCAAAGCGGGTCCATAACCACGACACACAAGATCACTAGCACAATTTTAAAGACCATTCGTGTTCTTTTGAAAAAGTTTTTACACATAACAACAGTGTCTATGATGCCAGCCGTAACCGTAAACCAAAGGATTATCCTTTACGACGAAAATGTGCCAACTTTAAGTCCTGTATGAAGTAAACGGCGTTTCAGTAGAGGTGCGCAAAGAATAGAGAGGTGACACGGTGTAAAGGGGTCGACTCGAGAGCGCTGCACTCTAGGACCCTTCAAATTATACAGGTGAACGTTTAGAGGTGAGGTGTTATCGATGTCGATAGTTGAAATGTTTGTTAGGGAAAATTATATTATTTTAAAAAATTAAGTTAGTACTGGCAACGTTTGAATTATCTTGAATTTAAAAATAAAAGGGCCTGTAAGTACTTCTAATAATTAAGTACATCGTCATCGTAGCGTATTGTTATTTATGCGATTACAGTTATCTTAAAAAATACGATAACCTACAGTTTACGATTTATCTACATTTGGTGCCAGAAAACTACCCAAAAGAAATAAATAAATTAAATAGACAATAATAATATATTCTTATCTGAAACTTGATCGTTCAATTTTGCAGTGTTTTAAAGTTCCATGTTATCAAGTTTATTCAGATCTTGCGTTTAACCTATCATCCTGTATGCAAAGCTAAGTACTTTCATCTAAATAATAATCATCGTCATCTGCCTAGCCTTTTCCCAACTATGTAATAATAATATAAGTAAAAAAAAATTCAACGTTAAACGGTTTTGTCATCAAAACTAAAGCTGTGTACCAAATATCAGATCAATCTGTCAACAGGAAGGGGGTGAAATATCGATTACTAAATTTGAACCAAATAATAAAGAGGTCAAACTAAATAAAACCGTTTAATTAAAAACGTAACACACTAGGATCTTCTCCTATATTATGGGTGCAGTTGTAGACATATTAAATAATTTTACAATGCTGTTTGCATTTATCCCAGTCCAAAACAAATACCTATCTATCGACTACACACAAATATTTGTCCCATACGGGAATCGAACCTACAGCAAGCGTAGTAGGCGAATTACTACGCTAAAACCACTACGCTAGTTGTGTCGTCTTTGTTAAATATTTCGACTCTTTTTTGTCATGTGCTCAGTAAAAAAAACCAATCTATCGACAACTTTTCCCAGCCCTATAGCTCTTGACTCCCGTTGAGCGGTGGCAAGATTTTTCTGCTTACATCGCTTAAAAAAAAGGTCAGGAGGCCGAACGATATTTCGTAAACCTGGGGTGAGAATTTATAATTTTTGCTTGCACCTTTAAGCTTTGGTTCTGACAGTCGACTCAAATTCGTAGTCAGTTTTTACAAACCTAAATATTTTATTTGTCAGATGTTATGACCCGCCATCTTGCAATTTACTCGGCCTCACATTCTCATCAGTCTGTATTAGTCCACTGCTGAACATAGGCCTCTCCCAATGCATGCTACTATTGTGCGCTCATTGGAGGTATTTGCCCGTAATCGCCACGCTGGGCAAGCGGGTTGGCGATCGCAGTAGCAGATGATTGCTGTTTCACAGAAGGATGCTGCTGCCCATCCTCCGGATGTTTACTTTTGTCGCTTCTTACGACACCCGTGGAACTAGTAGAAAGTCTCACATTCTGCTGAACATAAATTAATATTCACAAAGATCATTTACGGAAAATTACGAAAGTTAAATTTTTTTTTTTTGCCATTCAACGTGGCAATGCTGCCAGTCTTCTGGGCACTTTGCCGGATGACAGTGATGCGGAGGAGTACTTTGACGCATAATATTTAGGTACTTTTTTTTCTATTATTATTGCCTATTATTTTTTTGTTTTTTTTTTATAGGCAAATGTAAATAGAGTTATATTTAGTTTGTTATAGATTGTTTAAAAATGTGAATATTATTTAATGTTTAATATTGCAATAAATAAATTTTTTTTTAAAGAAAAATGTACTAGCTGGATTGAAACATGTGACCTACCAATTTAAAGCCACCAGCCGCCCTGCTAACTGAACTATCTTTCTTGCTTCTTGGCCTCGGTATTCTTATACCAGATGACCATCGGAGACGATGACATTTCTTTCGGTTTCCACTGGCATACTGCCAATGTCACGGGCCACCTAGTTTCGAACCTGAGACCTCGGACTTGCTTGTCATACCACTTAGACTAAGTGGTATGGCAATTGACAATATTAAGTGATAGTCTTACGGCCTTGCCACGAACTCGCCGCTCGCAGCGGCGGCTTAGCGCGGCGCGGCGAGCGGTAAGAACAAATGTACTAAAATGTTCAACAACGCGACGCCACGACTCGCCGCTCTCAGCGGCGGCGGCGGCGGTTTCTCCATTCTCCATACTTAAAATGATTTGTATTGATTTCGTGCACTCCATCCGTCGAATTTAAAATATCATTAGAAAATATATGCCTAAAATACGTCTAAAACTCTAAATACATCTAAATACGTGGCATGGCCATCGCGCCGCTCGCAGACCTAGCCCGTCGCCGCCGCCTTAGACCGAAGTCGTGGCCACTAGGTAAGAGTCTAAGCACGTCTTAAGTCTTAGACTATCACCTAAATACAACACGATATGGAACTAACAATACGTATAGTTTGATATATTTTTATTTAATTTGATTGTGTGAGTGTGTCTTGGTTGTTTGTCATCCAATCAAGCCCGTGGACTGTGGACTCAATTGACATCAATGCAGTTTTATAATTCATTTGATTGATTGATGGTGTACTAATAACGGGATAATAGTCGGGGGTTTTATTAAATATCAGGGTGTGGTTATGGATCCCAAGATAGATACTCAATAATGTCCTCCTGACCGGATTTCAGTCACAGCGGCCAATCTCAACGGAGATTAGCCATCGACGCGGGAGATATTATAGTGCACAAGTGTGTGCGTAAACACAGGTGCACTCTCTATTCCCACACTCTCATAGTCCGATGGGACGGCAATCCGACACGACTGGAGAGAGATCGGGCGCAGGGCCAACGGCTTTACGTGCTTTCCGAGGCACGGAGTAAGTGATAATTAATTTATAAAACGCACATAACTTACGAAAAGTCAGAGGTGCGCGCGCCTTGGGTTCGAACCTGATACCTCTGACTTGTCAGTCGACGGTCAACACCACTAGGCTATCACGACTCGGTACTAGGTACTAATCTAGGTACTTACTCAATAACACAAGGCCCACTCGCTTGTAGTGTAGTTTTGTGATCAAAATCCATGGTACGCATGCGCAACATTGTCTTAAAGATTGATATCTTGATATATATGCGTGTTAAACTAAATTGGCATAAGTGGAGTCTGATGGAAAACGGTTACTGTAACCTATAAACCTTGCCGTGAAGTTTCCGGCTCAAGAATAGAACCACCTACTCGTCCCGCAGGTGTCGTAAGAAGCGACAAAGGGAAAGATCCGGAGGATGGGCAGCAGCATCCTCCTGTGTAACAGTTATTACTGCTACTGAGATCGCCGACCCGCTTGCCCAGCGTGGCGATTATGGGCAAATACCTCCAATGAGCGTACAATAGTGGCGCGCATGATGATGATGATACCTGGGGGCTTACCCAAGTTGACTATCTACAATCGCTAACGCTATAGGAAACGAAAGAAATGTATAGGATTAGATTCTATTCATTTGTTTTGACCATGTGACATGACGATAATCCTATACATTTCTTTCGTTTTCTATAGCGCGAGCGTTAGCAATTATAGATTGATTGATTGATTGTGATTATAGAACTTGGCGGAGCCCCCTGGCTAGCCAATCTAGATATTAAAATATAAGAAGAATACCTTATACAAGCAGGAAAAGCCATACAATAATAAAATAATCAATCGTCTTCGAATCCAACTCATTCAGTCCGAAAGAAGATATCTTTCCCAACATCCTTTAACATATAAAAAACAAGCGATGTTCGCACCAAAAAGAGTAAAATTAAACTTTCTATTTATGTCATGTCAACAGCTGCTACAAAGTAACTTTTTTTTGGTGCTTTAGTGTCAAAATACAGCACAAAAAATCGTCAAAAGTACCGCCCCGGAGTTTTTGTTAATAATCCGTTTGTCTTGAATATTTGTTTAGTAATGTTTATTTGGGCGCCACTAAAAAATATCGTGGTGTTTGAAGAAGAATCTGGTTTTACGAAGATGAGCGAAGATTGCGCTTTAGATATTTATTCTTTAGTTCACGCTCGCTCTAAGTACCTAATTATAACTGATTATTATCTATCTCTTTCTAACTAAGATCATGAGAAAAAGATAAAAACATCGTAGAGGTAAAACTATCGGCTCGAATAGGCCCAACACAGTGCCATACGCGTTAAGGATGCTGCTGCCCATTCGGTGATAGAAAACATCGTAAGGAAACCAGCACACCTGAGAGATTTTTTCAATGGTGTGTAAAGCCATGTCACGGGCGGTTTAAGTTCTGACACCATAACGCTAAATTTGGCGCAACTGATGGTCACACAAATCCGTAATTTTTTTTTTATTACACAAAACACTCATCATTGACGTAGCTCTAAATGCCGCAAAGCTGAAATGGGAGTGGGCTGACCATGTCGCATGCCTGATGACCTGTGGGCCAAAACCACTAAGTAGAGCCCTGATACAGCAAGACAGCCTCGCGGCAGACCACGAATGTAATGGCGGGACAAAACAGCGACTGGACCACACTGGCTCTGGATCGAAAGACGTGGCAATCAAGGAGAGACCTTTGCCCAGCAGTGGGATGATATAGACTGACAGTAACAGTAACGAGTATCTTTCCAGCAGACCGTATTCGTACCCGGTTGTGAAGTTTTCAGTTATTCTAAAACCATCTGCGTTTTATCGTAGTGCGTTATAACCAGATATTTAACGCTCAATTCACCATGGGAATGAAGAAACATAAAAACCGTAAATAATTCGGTAGTCAGTAACTAATTGATGGAAAAAAACTTCATGGATTTTTTCGTTTACATTTTCTTGTTTATATTTCGGTAAAACTCGATGGAATGACTAGATTTTTTCAAGGAAACATTTTTGAACGGTTTCATTCGATATTTTAATATTTCAATTTTAGTAACCAATCATTTATAAATGATTGGTTACTAAAATTGAAATATTTAGACAATAACTATAAATTAAAAATTTAAAAGCTTAAAACACTATCAAGTTACCTTTCAAATAAAAAAAAAACTAATCAAAATCGGTACATCTGTTTGGGAGTTAAGATTCCACAGACCACAGTCCAACCGTCATCATAACAGTAGGCTATCAATGCTCAAAAGAGAAGTCAGGTATCACAGATGTATTGTATTTTTTTAACCGACTTCCAAAAAGGAGGAGGTTCTCAATTCGACTGTATGTTTTTTTTTTTTTTGTATGTTTGTTACGCGATTACTCCTTCAGTTGTGGGCCGATTTTCAAAATTCTTTTTGTAATCGAAAGGGTATACTCCCGAGGTGGTCCCATAGAAATTTTATTGTGATCTGATCATAGACTTACGAGATATGGAACGGAACTCCTCGTAGGATTATAGCAGAATTGTCGTAACAAGTAATATTGCTTTGTTTATACGTGCAATCGATGGCTGACGAGTAAAGAGGAAGAGGGGGGATACGTGGTCAGCCCCCCCCCCTCCTATAATCATCCAAGATAAAAAATATCGTGTGAGGTATCGTTTGAATGGGCTTTTCATAAGGATTTCAAATATTAGCCTCACAAAAGTCTGGGAGGGGGATTAATTTTAGGCACCACTAAAAATCGTGAAAAAAAAAAAATTTTTAATAAAAAATAAAATCGACTTCAAAAGGAACTAAAAAGCTTGAAATAACTTTAAAACCTTTTTGGAGTCGGTTCCAAGTCACATTCTAGCCTCTTTAACCTTTTCATTAAGAACTTGACTTGGAACCGACTCCAAAACGTTTTAAAGTTATTTCAAGCTTTTTAGTTCCTTTTGAAGTCGGTTTTATTTTTTATTAAAAAAAATTTTAAGCTGTTGTCCTGCGCCTGAACTCTCTCCGGTCGTGTCGGATTGCCGTCCTACCGGACTATGAGAGTGAGGGAATAGAGTCTACTTGTGTTTGCGCACACACTTGTGCACTATAATACCTGCGAAGTTGGCTAAATCTCCGTTGATATTGGCCGCTATGACCGAAATTCGGTCAGGAAGACATCGTTGTATTTTGTTCATGCAAAAACAAAACGTTTTAATACCATTTTGTTTCTGCTGTAGATTATCGTGGGATCGTCAGTTTCAAATATTTAAACCCGTAATGATACAGTAAAAAACCCCCATTACCACAAAGGATGCCATTAAACAGTAAACAGCTAATTCTCACAATTAGACATTAACTGATGAAAGTGCCGCCAACGCTAAAGGGCGAGAAAAATACAAGATGGCGGACAAACATTAATCATTCGCTTGACAAACGGACGGAACGATGTTTACTTGTATGTTTTGTGACTTTCTTACAATTGAACGTCGCTGTGTAGTGTACAGAAACTTGTTTTTCTATGTTGGTTGAAGCTCTATGGTATTTTGAGATTTAAGGTCTAAAACATTATGGTAAACAGATGGTACTTATACTTCACTAGCTGCCCCGCGCGACTTTGTACGCGTGATTATTCTACCTCTACGCTGTTTCTACCCTACCCTACGCTACTCTACCCTACCCTTCTCTACCCCTACCCTACCCAACCCCTACTCTACTCCTACCCTACCCTACGCTCTTATTTTTAGGGCATAAGCCTAATACTCATTTTTACTCCTGTAACTTAAAAAATAACGAATTTTCCATACAAACTTTCACCCCCCTTTTTTATCCACTCAATGGTAGATTTGAAAAAAAAACTATGCTCGTCTTTCATCTAACGACCGAAAAGCTGAATACCAAGTTTCGTCTATATAACTTTAAAAACGACGGACTTTCATACAAACTCTTATCCCCTTTTTTACCTACTTAGGGGTGGAATTTCCAAAAGTCCTTCCTTAGTGCACCCCTACGGTACTTAAAGAATATTGTCTCAAAATTTCAAGTCTCTAGGTCCACCGGATTAGGCTGTCCGTTGTCTGTCAGTCAGTCAGTCACGGTACTGTTTTATAAGTATAGATTATGTCCCTATTATTGTTATATGTTGTTAATATTTAAACTTTCAATTCTTTTAGTGCATCTACCACATTATATCTCTGCATCACCCAACTGACTGGTACAACACCAATTGACTGGTAGAGAATGCCAATGGCATTCTGTCCGCCTTATACATTCTTTTGTATTGAAGCATTAAATAAATATGGTGAAATCGTAACCCGCAGCAGAACTAGTTTGCCGCCTCACCTCATAGAAATAAAACTTAGCCTCACTAAAAAACTGCCTCGTTGGTCTAGTGGTAGTCAAAGTTCGTAGGTTCGAAACCCAGGCTCACAGATCACTTGCTAAAACGGTAAAGGAAAACATCGAGAGGAAACCAGCACACCTGAGTGATTTTTCAACGGTGTGTAAAGCCACGTCAGAAGCCTATGAAAGGTTAAAACTCTGACACCAGGTTGTTTATCAACCATACGATAAAGAAATGAAAGAAAGAATAAGTAAAAAATTATATTCTAAAGGTCATGATTAAATCAATACATTCTTGTGTATTATAATAACAGCTCCAATATTAAATGTTAATCCTATGAGGATTAAGACTAAAAATCTTTATCTCAAGATTATATCTTACGTCAGATTCAGTTTGTTTGTACCCTACCCTCCCTCTCAGATTTAGTTGAACATTAAAGGTACGAGTTCCCCGTGGCGTAATCCGTGGACATGTTCATGTTGAATCGAACCAGTAACATTGACATAATATATTTTTTATTTAATAAAGCTAGAACGTAGCCTTAGGGTAATTTCTTACATTCTTCTTGGAAATCTTTGGTTTTAGTTTTAAGAAATTCTCAATAGTTTTATTCCGTTTGTCGGTACTTCGGTAGCCTTAGGGTGATTCATTTTATCTACTCGGATGATGTTGTCGTTCGTTGTAGCTATTACATAGAAATAACATTCGCCATTCTATTGGTAAGGATAAAAAACAAAACGTCGAAAAATATAAAAGATTTATTGGTTATTGTTTTAGTCAAGAAGTCTGTTATTTTTAATAAATTATTATGTCATTTAACTAACTTTGTCGCTTGTACTAGGTATATATCGCGGACACGAACGGTGCACCACTTTGCGATCAAAATGCTTTGAACGATGCCACGTGCGTAGGGGCGCGGCTAGCGCTACGTTCGGACGCCGGGTGCAAGCGATTCTAACCTTAAGAGTGATACACCGGCTTTGTCCACGATAGTACACTTTGTGACGTTAGTTCGACAGATCATTAGTTTGACAGAAGATCGCGACGCTTCGACAGAAGGCTGTCACTCCGACTTATTTAAATTAGGTTCAAAGAGCTAGACGAATTAAGCCTGCTGTTTTAGGTTTCTTGAGATCAAAAATTTAGAAATATGAGCACCGAGGTTTACGTTGACTAGCCCCAAAATTGATCTGTCAAACGAAGTGTTCTGTCAAATTAGTGTTCTGCCTAGGTTGTTGTCTTTGTCGAAACAGCTCAATCTTTTGAAATAATGTTGCGTCGAAGACGAATGACAATTGTTACTGACTGATTCGTGTATAGAATGAGTAAGAATTACTATAATATCTTATCCAAATAAAATAAATTGTTACTTTAACATACATGTTCATGTCATCATCTGCCTAGCCTTTTCCCAACTATGTTGGGGTCGGCTTCCAGTCTTAACGGATGCAGCTGAATACCAGTGTTTTACATGGAGCGACTGCCTATCAGACCTCCACAACCCAGACACTGGGTTACACGATACCCCTTGGTAAGACTGGTTGTCAGACTTTCGGGCTTCTGACTACGATTGTCAAAGATCTACAATTAACAGCCGGAGCCAACAGCTTAACGTGCTATCCGAGGCACGGAGAGTGATAATTAATTTATAAAACGCACATAACTTACGAAAAGTCAGAGATGCGCGCCTTGGTTTCGAACCCGAGACCTCTGACTTGCCAGTCAACGGTCACCACCACTAGGCTATCACGACTCTCCACTAGGCTATCACGACTCATACATGTTCATGCATGTAATTATTAATTTAAAAAAACCAAATATTTTTCTTTTTAAGTTTTAAGTACTTTGTGCCTTTCAAAAAACATTTTAAAAAAGAAAAATTTTAAAAATACAAAACAACTTTTGATTATCTATTACAAACTCATTTATGGTTCAAGCACTTTTAACTTGGTAAAAGTAATCATTTTTTTATTATTTTTTACATCGAAAATGCTTGGATGATCACAGGGCAAAGTTTATTTTGGTACAAACCAACCAAAAAATAATGTTGTTAATTCTGCTTTACTGGCCACAGATTAATTGTTAACTTTTTTTTTAAATTTTACGACTTACGCATGTCAACCTTCGGGGCATTTAATTTCCAGCTTAATTTTATTTAATGACAATTTCACTTTTGTTTTTTTATTAAGTGTCGAGTTCTACCACTGATAAATAATAAACAAAATACCTACGCAGTTACTTGTAAAATCTAACCGCATGGTTAAGTTTAAAAAAGGCACTGATTTAAAGAGGCAGTTGTAAATAGCGGTTTTGGTAAGTTAAAAATTATAAATGGCACGTTTAATAACTAGTTCAGCAGTTAAAACTAAGCAGTAAAGTAAACAAAAATGAGTAATAAAAAATAATGAAATGGATCAGTGAATATATAATTGAGTAGGAAAATAATTAAATGAGCGGTAAAAATTATTAAACGAGCGGTTACGTGTGAGCAGTAATAAATCGGATTTTGTCGGTAAGAAATCTCATTCTAAGCAATTCTATAAAGAATTAGGTGTTAAAGTAGTAAACGATCATTTTGGTGTGCTATAAAATTTATTTTATTTGCTAATTAATTTTATTCGTATGACCTTATGCTTTATATCATATAATCTTTATCATATAATCGACGGAGCCCCGCTTCGCGGGGCTCCTACTTCTGGGTGGTTTTAAAAAAAATAACCACGAAGGGGAAGGCGAGGTCTATTCGCTCGCTTCGCTCGCTCACACGACCCCGCCATCCCCTTCTAACCTAACCTGTCCGAGTCGGGGTGCCCTAAAGTCCATACACAAAATCGTAAACTGCCGAACTATTTATCGAACTGCTCATTCCATCATTTTTACCGCTCATTCAGTTATTGGACTGCTCAATTATTTTTAGAATTGACATTGTATTATAAAATAACTGACTAATTATTTTTTTATTACTGTCCACGTTTTACTGTCGCAATAATTAATCAACCGCCATTAAATTAAATAACTGCTCAATATGTTTTTCAACTGATCATAATAACATCTCGAATGTTTAAATAACAGCTTAAAAAATTAGTTCCCTTTAAAAAACAGTTATAGGCTAGTGGTATAACCGTTGGACTGCTAAGTCAAAGATCGTAGATTCAAAACCGAGGCACCTCTGACATTTCGAATTCATGTGCGTTTTAGAAATTTTGATTTTGATTTTGAGTGTAAAATAATTCTAGATTTTTCTGGAAAAACCTATGTAGAATAAAAACCCCAAAGTAACGAAAAGAAAGTAGAGAAATAGAAATTACAACGCTCTTACAACTTAGAAAAAATATTAAAACCTTGCGTCCCATTTCTTCGTTGGTTAAACATTTAATTTGTGAAATTGTACGGTAAAAGAAGTTCTTGGTTCTGTCTCTTTGCCTGCGGGCGGGTATGATGAAACAAAAATATAGAGTGCAATAATTACTGCATTAGCTGGCCCTGGGGGTAGGTGGAATATGCTGTGTAATTTCAAGCAGGGTCGGACTCACACTGAAAGCGAAACGACGCGATTTTTTGGACCTCGAACAGTATTCGCCATTTTGAAACGGTTTTACTTAGCTTGACCTTGGGGGTTAGCCAAGTTGACTATCTACAATCGCTAACGAATAAAAAACGAAAGAAATGTATAGGATGACATTACCTTCGATTGATATGTCACGTGACAGGTAATGTCATCCTATACATTTCTTTCGTTTTCTATAGCGTTATCGATTGTAGATAGTCAACTTGGCTAAGCCCCCTGTTTATTATTTGGTTCAAATTTAGTAATCGATATTTCACCCCCTTCCTGTTGACAGATTGATCTGATATTTGGTACACAGCTTTAGTTTTGAGGATAAAACTGTTTTACGTAAAAAAAATACTTATATTATTGAGTCTATGAAGTTAATTGGTTATTTTTTCTCATGAAATACTCTGTTTTTAAATTAAAAAAGCAATTGTTTGACGACGATCCCATTACCCATATGGTGGTAAAGTTGTGTTAAGGTGGAGTTAGACAGTGATGCTGATTCTTTTCTATCCTTTTCTCATGATTTCTGATAGAAAGAGAGATAGCGAGTCTAAATTAGTTTAGAGCCTGTGCAAGAGAATTAGCAACATTGTATAACTTACAACATCATTATGTCAATAGAATTTGAACATTACCTTATGGAGATACAGTTTAAAATGCAACGTACGAATGCGAAAAGTTCGCGATGCCTCGCTTTCAGTGTAATCAAGCCTTATCTTCATATTTGTCTTAGACTAAACAATAGAACAGAACATTCCCCAAAACTTTTCCTCTTTGAAGCGCTAATAAACGTTTAAAATAAGAATAGGAATGTCATTGACCTCTACCTACTGTTAAAATATTGGTATTTTACATAACATTTATTTCTATAGTTAAAATATATCACTTGCAAATTGCGGGACAATGAATCGACGAGACGAATGTCGTTTCTTTACGAAGTTACATGAAAATAATCTTTGCCAGAATAAATTAACAAAACAGTAATATTTTGTTTTATTAAGAAACATTGTTAAGATTTCAATTTCCCAGAAAATCGTGTTTGTGTTCTGTTGAAGGAAAAACAAGTGTATGGGTTGCAGTAATTACTGCATTAGCCGCCCTTAGGTCATAGTCCAGGAGCTCTTGCTCCACAAATGTGCCTTGATCACTTTAAAAAAATGTGCGTCACTTTGTGTTATAAGATCTGGTAATAATGATACGTACAATAAAGATAGGTAGGTACTAAAGATACGGTATGAATGAAGACTGAGGTGTCACGCGTCTCAAAATAACTGTTCGCTTGATACCTCAGTCTGCCTGCGACCACGAGAGCTGCAAAGCACTCGAAACTGACAGGACTTGACAAATAAATAAATATTTTGACGCGACGAATCCGTTGAAAAGTTGTGTCATTATGTTAAACGATCGCGAAAGTTTGAGACAATATTATATTAAATTTTTATTAGTAGCTGTTTGTCAAAGGCATGTGTCCTACTCTGTGTCGTGTTAAGCGTAGTGCCTAACTTCGATGATATTGGTTCAGTAGTTAAGGCGTAAAGAGATAACCAATAAACATATTTTAGATCGAACTAATAATTCTATACTTCCTACTAATGTAATAAATGATAGTAGGCATGCATACATATGCATGAATGGATGTTTGCAACTCTTTCACGCAAAAACTACTGAACTTGATGAAACTTTACAGCAATATAGCTTAATAGGCTAAAATTTTTACGAATCTCTTTCTTAACGCCTTAAATAATTTCATTTATTAAGCAAAACATGTGCATAAACATGTAAAAACCATACATAAAACAGTGATTCGTTTCTGATCGAAGTACCTATCCTATCCTATTAAATCTTAAAATAAATCTGACAACAATAAAAGCCAAAAAAGAAGTACAATAAATCGGATCGCAAGCTCTTAGCCTACACGTCATTAGCAATACTCGGGGCGAGTAACCCGATCCCGCTGGATCTAATACATCGCCGACATGTTAGCGGATAATAGCTGCTAAATCCTTTAGAGATGTCAGGATAACATAGATTTTAATAATAATTACAGACTTCTCTCTCTGAACCCCTGACCACCGGTAGCTTGGACCCTGATATCGGTGGGGTATTATATTTTTTATTTTCACTAGTCGTGGTGGCGTATTGGTTACGGACTCGCTTTGCAAGCGCGTGGGTGTGGGTTCGAACCTGGCATGTACCTATGTGACTTTTTCAATGTCATATGTACTTTCTTAGTTAATCTAAGACACCACTGACTAACGGTGAAGGAAAACATCGTAAGGAAACCTAGACTAAAAATCTGAAATCGCCAACACGCAGTGAGCTAGCGCGGTGATTAATGCTCAATCTTTCTCTGTATGAGAAGAGGCCTTAGCCCTACATTGGGAAAGTTATAGGCTAATTTATTTTATTATTTTTACCCCGACGCAACAAGAGGGGTGCGACTATCAAATAGTGCGACTTTAAAAATATGAGATTTCATTTTTCTTAAATATTATTTTGTGCTTTGTAGAATGTGTTGTGTACTTGTGTACCATCAAGGGCTGGCGATGGGGTTATGTCCGACTCGCATGGACTAAAAAGCTGATGGTGTTTCTCCACGAACCACTAGCTAGGTGAAATTTACCGCACTCCCGCCAGCTTTTAATCCGCCAAAATTTACCTACTATTCTGTTTTTTTTTTAGAAAAAATATCAGATTATTTTTAAACGTGTTTTGTTCCTTTTTTGTTTCCAGTTTTGTTCTTTCACAAAAAATAATGAAAATTATACACGTACGGACGTGTTACAAGTAAAAATTAAGCAAAAACCTTTATAATATTAATTTTACAACTACATTATTATACAAGTATTTACAAACTATAACTACCTACTATTTACATTTGCCTATAAAAAAAAAATACCTAAGTACCTAAATATTATGCGTCAAAGTACTCCTCCGCATCACTGTCATCCGGCAAAGTGCCCAGAAGACTGGCAGCATTGCCACGCTGAATGGCAATACTTATTTGACCAAAGAATAAGCCAGCCCTCTGGTCAAAAACAAAAAAAAAACAATAGAATCAACAACTAATATCTAATTTTCTTTTTTTTTCAGAAGCTGAAACTACACCCCGCGAATGATTTCAAAAACCAACCAGAAATATACATCAACAACTCGCAAACCGATTAGATTATTACAATTAATAGCAGTATTATGTGAAACCTCGAGTTTCGCGTAGTTATAGCTAGTCGGCCATCTTGTGTTGCAATGGGCGCCATTTTAAATATGTTCCGTATGAAAATGGGTGTTGTGATTGCCAGGATTTGTCTGCTGCTCATGCTGGCTGTCTACTCTTCTTATGGTGAGTTGTTTTTTTTTTATTTTAGTTTTAAATTAGACCTTAGCCTGTGAGGGTATGTGTGTGTGTGTGATTGTTTAGTTTTACCACATAACATAACAATTTCAACAATAGTTATCATGTGTATGCAGTACACCCACGTTTCGCCGGCTATAAGTCCCATGTAATAGGGGGCGAGCCTATTGCCACTAACCGGGCACAATTTCAGACTCCGTAATTCTACTGAGAATTTCCTAATAGAAAAACCCAATAACACTTTGGCCGACCCGGGGATCGAACCCAGAACCACGTGCTCAGCAGTCGCGATTGCTACCGCTAGACCAACAAGGCAGTTAAGTGTAATTTTAAAGTGCTTAAATTACCCTTGACATTGATACCTGGTCTTCGTCGCATGACAAAAATGTCGATGTCGATAGTGTCACAGTATAATAAACATACAGTACGGAAACTACGTACAAACGCTCAAAACGGCACACTCACACAAACATTCGTGATATTGCGTAACGACGAGACTCCTAAGCGAACGTCGCTGTACTCACAGTATCAACAAACGCGTAGTTGCGCATGTTTGTGTGAGTGTGCCGTTTTCGAGCGTTTGTACGTAGTTACCATACTGTATGTTTATTATACTGTGTCAGTTTGTTCCGAGGTAAACCATAAATCAAAAAAAGTGTGGAAACATAAATTAGATATTGTTTTTTATTTATTAAGCATGCACTTCACGTGGGGCCATTAAAAACGCATTACAACTTAAGGGGCGTGCACACTAAACCATTGTCTGTTAACTACACTTTAATAAGGTAGGTAGAGATTTCTAACTAAACTCAAAATCTATATTTAAATAACTGTCTGTGTGTCTGTGATTTTGAAATAACTGCCTTTTTTTTAAAGGTAGTTTAGTCAAGTCATAGGTCTTAGGTTCGAACTCGTCTTCAGCAGTCCGCTTGCGACACCAGACCAACGAGAGTTTCTTCTAAGAAAATCGAATTTAAAAACACAAATTCCCACATCTGTAATTTTACACTTCTACACAAATGAGTCATTATCATCCTCCTATAGCCTTATTATTCCCAAACTTTGTTAGGATTGGCTTCTAATCTAACCAGATGCAGCTGAATATCAGTTTTCTACGGAGCGACTGCCTATCTGACCTCCGCAACCCAAAGGGATACGATATTCTGATTTTGTCAGGATTTTATGAGGGTGCTGACTTCCTGTCAAAGATCTTCATGACAGCCTGGGCCAACGGCTTAACGTGCTTTCCGAGGCACGGAGTAATAAAACGCCCATAACTTACAAAAAGTCAGGTGCGCGACTTGAGTCAGAGGTATCAGGTTCGACTAGTTAACCAGTCAAACGGTCATACTACTAGGTCATACCCTATCACTACACTTCCAAAAAGATGAGTAACCCAACTTACACCACAGTATAATAATCATACAGTATGGTAACTACATACAAACCCTCGAAACGGCACACTCTTACACAAACTTGCATAATATTGCGTAACGACGAGACTCCTAAGCGAACGTAGCTGTACTCGCAGTATCAACGACGCTTCGTTGCGCACGTTTGTGTGAGTGTGCCGTTACCATACTGTATGATTATTATACTGTGCTTATATGATATTATAATATGTAATTGTCCAAGCTATTCGTGTCGGGATGTCCAATTTATTTTATTACATCGCTTACAAGCTGTGGCTTGTGCCTGTGTGGTAGTTTTTTTTGGCCTGCATAGTAATGACTAATTTGTTGGCTATTTAGAAGTGTTTTAAAAAGTTAATGGCGTTGATGATGAGGTTCTTGGTTTGATACTCGGGGTAGTTAATGGTACGTTCACATAGAGAGTAGAGGAGAGCAGATTTTTTGTCACGTTTAAAACAGAGTTTTGAGTCATTGTAATAAGTTTTATTTTCAAATTTTAACAGTATACTTGTTGATCAACTATAAATAAAAATATTAAATACCTGCGGCACAATAAAACCTTTTTTTTTTAGTAAAAAACTGGATCAATTTACCTTTCAAGTAAAAAAATTGAATCAAAATCGGTCTATTCGTTCGAATCCACTAGAAGCTTTGATCTTTCAAA
Organism: Protodeltote pygarga; assembly: GCA_936450705.2. Lineage (NCBI taxonomy): Eukaryota > Metazoa > Arthropoda > Insecta > Lepidoptera > Noctuidae > Protodeltote > Protodeltote pygarga. The sequence continues at coordinate 2,844,246 of OW388276.2, forward strand.
TGTCATCCTAAACCACTACTCCGTAAATCTGTTTCAACCATTAACAGCATACGGTAATGAGCACAAAATGTTACCGGTAATTAGATTATACAGTCTTAACCCTCACGACCACAATTATCTAGATAATTAACCCTCCGAACTGAAACCAGCGAACGTTATGGTTAGTACACACCGGCTTTATGTCGTGTATTCGGGATACATTTACAGAATTGCCGATGAAATGACACGACACAACATAACCACAACGTAATGTAATTAATAATTATTGCGGGATTCGTAAATATGTCTGTGGGATATTGGAATATGTTGGGGTCGGCTTCCAGCTGAATACCAGTGTTTTACATTGAGCGACTGCCTATCTGGCCCCCGCAACCCAAAGCAATACGATAGTCTCAAATCGTCAAACTAATCACGGAGTAATCGGTGTTCGAACATAAAAAAATACCCATAGAATTGAGAAACTCCTCCTTTTTTGAAGTCGGTTAAAAACAGGCGTCATTTTACAATGTTACACAGCTGTGATGTTCACAGATCTTCAGAATGAGGGAGTTTTATTTAAATCCGTCGTGTGACATGCGGCAGTCAATAAATTAAGTCCTCAAATGCTTTGCGCTTGCGTCTCTGTTAGCAGGGTGACCACGATTTTTGTAATTAGTAAGATAATATTTAGATAATTAGGCGGATTAGAAAATGTGGCCTTTTGAAGTATGGCAGGATTAAATTGTAAAGTTAAGTAAAGAATTTACCATGCTACAGCATTAGCTGAGATAGGGACCTTATTTTGATATCAGACATTCAAATCTATCTAATTGTGAAGTTAATAGTGAAGTTTGCAAAGGTTTTTCTTTCTTTCTTCCTTTATTGATAGATATTTGAGATTGATATAAATACTCAAAGGTAATGATATAAATACTTACCTAGTTATTGAAAGCAATTTTATTAAGACGTTCTGCACTGTATTTAACATATACCTATCTCTTTCCAACACAGAACATGAGACAAGAATAAATATTTAAGACTAAATCTTGTCTTGTCTTGATATCAAATTAAGACCTGTCAAATTAGTCCCATTTTGAATTAAGTAGCATTGCAATATTTTAAGTAGCTATGACATAGATCCCGTTGACGCGTGTTTTCGCGTCAGTTACAAGCATTGAGCATGCTTTATGGTTGCAAGGGTAGACTAAATTGACAGTTCTAAACTGACAGATTTATTATCTGCATTCCGGCAGCGCTTAATAGTATCTACATTTCCTATAGTGCCTCATTTTTCGACCTTTAATTCATTGTCATCGAAAAACGTGGTTTCAATCCATTTTTAAACTCATTACCTAGGTATGTAAAATAAAAGATCTAAAACATAACTTCGAGAAAGAATGGTGCTAATTCTCTTGCACACGCTCTAAACTAATTTAGACTCTCTTTCTAACAGATATCATTAGAAAAGGATAGAAGATTTTTAGAGCTGTCAAACTAGTCTATTTGCGTGTTATCAACGAGAATTTAGTCGGTTAGGTCTCGCCTAATTTCACGTAAATTGCAAGGACGTAGACTAATTTGACAGCTCTAATTTGATAGCTCAATTTGCTGTCCTTTTTCAATAGTGTTTATTAGAAAGATATGTAGTTAGACTAAAATTAGTTTAGCGGGATATACAAGAGAATCGACACCAATGTTTAATAATTTCTCTAAAAGATGGTCACCCTTTTCTCAGCCCGTTCTGTTAGAAAATGTCCGTATTTCTGTCACTAGTGATGACAGATGACATCAACAGCCACGTCCCTAAGATTAATTAGGATGAAGATATCATATTGACGTTTGATATATATCTGATTTATGTTGGTTCAAAGAGTTTAAAGAATGCGTTGGTTAATTAACAAGGGCTATAGTTTAGATGTTGAGATAGGTCAGGGATGGTAGCTGTTAGTATAGAAGTACGAGTATCGTATTATAAATCAACTAGCGACCCGCCCCGGCTTCGCACGGTTACGCTAATATGCATGTATTATACATATAAACCTTCCTCTTGAATCACTCTATCTATTAAAAAAAAACCGCATCAAAATCCGTTGCGTAGTTTTAAAGATCTAAGCATACATAGGAACAGACAGACGCGGGAAGCGACTTTTTTTATACTATGTAGTGATAGTGATTATCACCTGCTTCGTGCCTCGGAGAGCACGTTAAGCCGTCAGTCGAGTTCTATCGTGTCGGATTGCCATCCCAACGGATTATGAGAGTGAGGGAATAGAGAGTGCACCTGTTATATCTCTCCTGCGTAGTTAGCAGAATATCTTTAAAAAAATCAATGATTGAGAATTACTGACTACACTACTACGAATCCACAACCTCTAAAGATTTATTTAGAAAAGTATATTTTCACGTCATCTGCCTAGCCTTTTCCCAACTATGTTGAGGTCGGCTTCCAGTCTTACCGGATGCAGCTGAATACCAGTGTTTTACATGGAGCGACTGCCTATCAGACCTCCACAACCCAGATACTGGGTTACACGATACCCCTTGGTAAGACTGGTTGTCAGATTTCGGGCTTCTGACTACCCGTAACGACTGTCAAAGATCTACAATTGACAGCCGGGGCCAACAGCTTAACGTGCTATCCGAGGCACGGAGAGTGATAATTAATTTATAAAACGCACATAACTTACGAAAAGTCAGAGGTGCGCGCCTTGGGTTCGAACCCGAGACCTCTGACTTGCTAGTCAACGGTCACCACCACTAGGCTATCACGACTCTCTATAAAAGTACATTTTCACGTAAACGCAATAAATAAAGATTTAAATCTTAGACATATCTAATTTCATATTTCATCGACGCAGCTTTGCTTGTCATAATAAATTTACATGAACTAAACTTTAAAAATAAAAATATCAACCAAACCGAACTCCATTGCGCTCTAAATATAAAAAAAAAGTTAAACGTCAAACTGGCTTCCATATTTAAAATCGTAACCGTTCGTAATAGGCGAAACGTGCTCGTTCGCTTAATCTCGGGTGTGTTCGGGTGGCAATATGGCCGCCGCAAATCCCTGGACCTATACGTATCCATAGAACAAGAATATTCAGGGTCAATGGTGTCGAGACGCCGCGTAATTTTACTATAACGACTCTGACTAAATGTTGTGATCCTAGCTTATGTAGTAACTATTTAGTAATCTGTGTCCTATTACCTATAGCTTCGTTTTTCTGAGAACTTGTGTTGTATACAGGGTTATTTGTAAAACACCAGCATCCTTAAAAGGGGTCATTAAACTCATCATTACAAACAACTTTTACTATGGGATCAACACTGAAATCGCAAAAAAAACAGCTGTTCCATACATTTTGTTGAGTCATGTGAACAGAAATGTATGGAAAAGTTGATTTGTTTTGCGATTTCAGGGTTGGTCCCATAGTAAAAGTTGTTCATAATGATGAGTTTAATGGCCCCTTTTAAGGATGCTGGTGTTTTACAAATAACCCTGTGTAGGTAGGTATATTTTTTCCGGATGGTTTACCTGTTGTCTGAACATCTAGGTTTCGTCAATTGAAATAATGTAACGGATATCTAACAGTAGGTAAATAACATTCCCTTCTGGGAGTTCCAACAAAAAACTAGTTAACTTTTCGCTAAGTAATATGAAATAATAACAAAGAAACGTGTTGAGCTTAGATTAAGGCAGTTATTTGATTGATAATTGAGGAACGGTTTACGGGAGTCTACAATCGTTTAACTTTTCGTTACAATACAAATGACCTTATAGGCTTACACCGTGTAAAATAATCAAAGAGTATAATAAAAAATAAAAAAATTCAATTGACAGACTGTGTTTCTTCCTTGTTTTGACAAAATCTGCCGATTGGTAATGGTTGAACCTTTAAATTCCTTCTATACATTATATTATAATCTGTGGTTAATCGGATTCATAAAAAAGTAGTTGGTTTCTGAAAATACCAATATTGGAATGGAACAAAATGTGTGTAACCTACCCATAATCTACAAGACACCTCGGTGTCCACACCCCCATATCCCGCTCGCGCCGAGCGCCATCTGTCATCGAGTTTGACAGTTGACAGTTAAACGATTTAAAAATAGAACACCAAACGAATATGAAGATTATGAATGAGTTTCCAACTTTATATTGATTGGTTTTGTTTTTATAAAATCCGTTTTTCTTGTGCAAGAAATTTCTTTTCATCCATTTTTTACATTTGGATTTATTATTATAATATGATTCAGAACTAAACCTTTGCTTTGCTGTCATGGTTCTCATTTTTAAGTTATTTAAAAAAAAGTATTACTAATACGTCTCGTCTCCCAGTAAACCAAATATAAGAATATTCTAGGAACAAAAATTGTGACGCTTTCAACTAGATATTTCTCTTAGACATGATTCATCTTCTCAGTTCAAGTTATACGAAATACTGCTCAGTCATTTTTGATAATTATAAAACTATGTTTCATGTTTTTTGTCTAATTAAACCTTACTGCTTGTCTGAATCATCCACAGATTACCCGCGGTGATCTGTGGAATCATCCCAGAGCTGCGCAAAAGCTTAAAATGTACCTATGTGTTGCAGTAAGATAATTATTTCCGACTCAGTGCTCCAAACTTTACAATTTAGAAGGCACCGATTCGATATTAACATTTAATATTAATTAATTAATTATAGTTGAGTAATGATGTTGATGATGATGATGTACTCCTCGGGGGCGACTCTTTCCTTTATTTCCTATACCCTTATTATTAAGATTTCTGTGATTTCCTATCATGAGCATACACGGATGTGACTGGCGAAGCCAAACTTTGTCTAAAACATGCGGTCGCAAAGACCACAGTGCAGCTGAGCACTCTCATTGCAGGTGTAGTTGTGGAAATTGGCCGCGGTGATCAAAATTCTGTCAGGGGATATTAAGTGAGCTGAGTAGTAAGAACCTCGTAAATGCTGAGAAAGATAAACAGATAGGTCGAAATCTAAAACGAAAATTAAACTTTTTATACAAGTCACGTGACCATTCAGACTGTCATCATCATCATCATTAGCCTGTATTAGTCCACTGCTGAACATAGGCCTCTCCCAGCGCGCCACTATTGTGCGCTCATTGGAGGTATTGCCCATAATCACCACGCTGGGTAAGCGGGTTGGAGATCGCAGTAGCAGATGACTACTATTACACAGAAGGATGCTGCTGCCCATTCTCCGGATCTTTTCCTTTGTCGCTTCTTACGACACCCGCGGGACGTGTAGGGGTGGTTCTATTCTTAGGTCGGAAACCACACGGCACATGATTCAGACTGTATGAAAAGTTAATTTTCAGATTTCGACCTATGTACCTTAGAGAAAGTAGTTCAGTTTCAAGGATCTTATAACCTCCTAAAATTTTGCAGGTTTTTAAAAAATCATGTTGTATAATAGGTGTATTTGACATGGCTTGACAGCTAACGACGATCATACCCTTAGAGTATATAAGAAAATATAGAGCAACCCTATGAAGTATGAACCGTGAGCACGGGTATGAACAACGCGGCCGCGACACGAGCTCCGTTAGCGATCATACCTCGATCGACTGCGGTTCAACTAGGCTCCACGAGCGAAAAAGTTACATTTTAGCTTATACCATGGTTAAATGCTGAGTTAAATTTTGAAAAACGTCTAGAAAACATAATTTGAAAAAATGACATTTTAACATTTGTATGGTGAGACCTGCTTTCGCTCCGCACAAGGCAATGTGGTTGACGTTATCACTCTATATTTTCTTGAATACTCTATGATCATATTGATCATACGACTACTACTAGGCGTGTCTTGAATGAAACAATATTTTCTTTACTTTTTCTGCTAATAGTTAAAAAAAAGAATCTATCAAAGCGAAGAAGCCAGTTAAAAATAAAATTATAAAACGTATGCAAATCTGTAATAGAACCTAATGACCTAAACCTCCAACATGCAGTGTTGCCACCTTAAAAATGAAATACACACGTAGTCAGGAACTTTTAATATTAATGATACATGAAAATATAGTTCACTTACTTCGTGAATTTTAGCAAACTTATTTACTGTCACGAATACATTATTTTCAGATCGTATTACTGAGGCTTAAGGTTCAAAATTGAACGTCTGTGGCGTAAAATAGGGCTGCCAACTTCAACGTTTATGGAAATAACTTTAAAATAAAATCCGTGGAGTTTAAAATGCAGTTTAAAAGGACAAGAACGAATGGAGTGGAGTGTATAAATTACTTTTTTTGTCTTGTTTTTCTTAAAATGAGAAATATTCAATCGGTTTGATGGAATGGAAGATCTGATGTATTTTATTTATTTTATAGTTTGAAAAATGCTGTTCAAACTTTTTCTTTTATTTTCTTTTTTTATTGATTGCTAAAAAGTTATAATGGAGACAGCCCTAAACATAATTTTGATGCATTGTTTTTTTAGCTAGCGCGGTGATTAATGCTCAATCCTTCTCTGTATGAGAAGAGGCCTTTGCCCTCCATAGGGACAGTTACAGGCTAATTTATTTATTGATTTTTTATAATAGATGAAAATCATGTCAAATTATCTGTCTATATTATTATTACGCCGTGATGTTGACAAGTGATAGGCCACAGGTAAACCACCAAATCTCTAGCTGTAAAGATAATTTTGAGGCACACAAACTACATTATGTAACTGGCCTTATAAAAAAAAAGTGACGTCTAATTTTTCTAAATTTTAAGACCACATTAGGACGTTGTACTGTCGTGGACAAAGCCGGTGCACCACTCTTAAGGTTAGAATCGCTTGCACCCGTCCGAACGTAACGCTAGCCCCGCTCACGCACGTAGCGTCGTTCAAAGCACTTTGATCGCAAAGTGGTGCACCGTTCGTTTCTGCGATAGTACTGTAGAACCCTAGGACTCTGCTGGTCCAGGAGTTACCATACTTTGAAATAAAACTACTGATTAATCTGCGAGTTGGCTGAAGACTGATTAAAATATTTTATAGAATTTCATAACAGAACACACATTTTTTATTTAAAAAAGATGACGTCTGTCACTAGAATTAAAAAAGAAGAAACGGAGCTGCTCATCGCACTATGTCTCAGCGCAAGCAGGTTCGTAGCTCTTCATGTAGGCCGTATAGGAATCCACCACAGTACATACCTAATCATTTTTTTTACAAAACAAAAATCTTTATCTTTTTATCTTATATCTTTATTATTTCATTACTAAACTAGCTTAACTACTAACTTCATTACATTTTCAAATTAATGATGAGACGTGCCGTTTCCATCTGAAACACCGTTTGTCTAACATCTTAATACAACCAAGACTACTCCATTATCTACCTTTGTCCAATTGATTCATTACCGCGGATGGGGGGCAGAATTTATTATCATCTTCGCCTTAAGACTTCCTAGGGACAGTTCAACTTATTTACTTTAACTTAATAACAGGCTTACTTATGCCCTTATTTATGTCAAAACTGCCGAGGGGCGGTTTTTTCCAGTGCAAACTGGATTCACCCGGTTTAGGGTTGTCGATGTTAAATTATATTTATGACGGGATTTTAAAGTGTACAAAGTTCTTAAATTAGATTGTTGGTAAGTTTCAAACCGTTTGTAATTGGGAAGGAAGTGATTTACAGTTTGGCTTGGAGAAGTTTGTTTTGCTAAAAGTTTTTTTTGACAGTTTTTTTTTTGGCAAAGACGGGGCACGGGAGATTTTATTTCATACATTTTTGTTTCAAACCCTTCTCAATATAATTATGTAAAATAAATTTAAAAACTCCCGACACAATTAGGTTAACCAATTTTTTTTTAGATTGGAATTGGAACACTCTCGATCAAGTCACCTTTCAGATAATAAAAACTAAATCAAAATCAGTCCATTCGGTTAGGAGCTACGATGCCACAGACAGACTAATCGTAACGTGACGTCGTAAATGAATTTATTTTTGTACAAATTTCGAATTAGTGTTGTTTTATAAAAATCTTTATGTACCTATCAATCCACTGACTCCAATGTTTTATAACATCTATTACGTATTAATAATAAGATCAAAGTATTTTATTTAGTCCAAATATCGTAGCCTCAAGGGGCTTGGGATCTTTACAAGGTTTTTTCAGTCGTTTCACTTGAAGCCAGATGAAATTTTCAGGCATGACACATCCCTTGAGGCTTACCTAAAATGCTTTTTTATCAAATTTGTTAAAATATAGTACGGTATTAAGTTGTAAATTGATTTTGATGTCCCCGGGGCCTAAGTTTGGATCTTACCTGACTGGCGTGCTAGCCATACAAGCCGAAAAGCCGGCTTTGTCTAAAAAATTAATACCACGTCAATTCATTTTTTTTTTATATTGCATTTATTTTTAACAAAAATTCAACTTTTATAGGAGGTGTACCTCATTCTTTAAGTATAAAATACAAAATTATATCTACCTACCTACATTTAGACCAATGATTCCCCAAATGTTTTAAATTGACGCCCAGGGGTCTATACAGAACTGCAAGGAGTCCACATCGCTAAAAAAAGACGTCAAAGAAAGCTCTGCAACGGACAATAACAGGTAAGTAATGAGAAAAAAAATTGGTGTCTACTCAAAAAAAATTGCTAAGTTGTCTACGAGACAAAAGTTTGAGGACCTGTAAGTTGGTATTTGTTACAAAAGTTTCTTTTTTGTGAAAAAAAAAAAATAGTTGCAATATCATAATTTTCTTCTCTGCATTGTCAGACATTGTTATTATTAGTTCTGATAGTTGTGAAGACAAAATTAAAATTTTTCATTTATTTAAATATAAATATTAATGTGACTAATCAATCAGAAGGAACATGTACTCCGCAAAACATTGGAAACTCGGCGTATCGGAAAAATCACTGGCTTGTGAACTAATTTGGAATAATAGACGGATTTTTATATCAGTTGTAATTTTAAGAATACACGCTTGTACCACAGAGTAATAAAAACATAATATTATGTTATCCACAGGGTAAAATTTCACATACAATTGGCCAACATTTTTCTACGACTATCTGTTCAATTTGTACAAAAATGTCCAGGCTTTTACTATGACTTCGTGACATAATATTAGCATTTTCCGTCCTCATCAACGTAGTTGGAATATGCGTAGTAGATATATATTTTATGTATTTATACATATAGGTAACTTATATTTACACACAATGTATCTACTTGTCCTTTTTTAAATTTCTCCTCTCGCAAATCTGCTGGAAGAAAATGAAGATGAATGAATGAAAGAAATACGTCACACGATATTTTTAATCTTGTATGATAACAGGAAGGAGGGGGGGCTGACCACGTATCCCTCCTCTTCCTCATTACTAGTCAGCCATCGACTGCACGTATAAACAAAGCAATATTATGTGTTATGACAATTCTGCTATTATCCTACGAGGAGTTCCGTTCCATATCTCGTAAATCCATGATCAGATCAAGAAAAAAATTTTATGGGACCAACTTGGAAATAAGTATGCTTTTTCAAACAAAAAAATAATTTTCAAAATCAATCCACAATTGACTGAGAATTCGGTAAACTTACAAAAAAAATACATACAGCCGAACATAGAACTTCCCCTTTTTTGAAGTCGGTTGTAAAGTAAGCGGCAACCCTATTAATCGTTGACCTGACAATTAGTACGACAGTCCTTTTATGTATTCCAAACGAGCCTAAACAATTAACAGATCCTTAAAATACGCTGTGTATTGTCCTGTTCAAGTTTACTTACCAACCCAATTGACTAAATACTTCAAAGTAAAAAGATCCGATCCCAAGTCCAGTACAACATAAAAAAAAAACGACAAACAAACAACCCATAAATAAAAAGCCCGCCATAATTACAATAGAACCAATTTAGAACGCGCCACTCGAATCATTACAGACGAAAAAAAAAATAAAGGCACCGGCAAGCGCGCCGACAGCCAACATAGTTGACATGGCGCACTTATTTCAGTGTTACCATCAATTTCCAACCCGCCCGTTCTGGGTAATTTGCCGAGACGTACTCCTACTGATTATTTATGCCGTGTTCATTGGCGGAGACATTCTTAGCTGAGGAGACTTTTAATTTTTATTTCCTCTAACGTTCAGCGTTTGTTTTGACGTCAATAAATGACAGGAGTTTTGGCGGGAATTAGTGGCGGATAAGACGTGACGGCGGGAAACGATGAATGATTCGTTCGAAAAGTTAATTTTTCAACAATTTTTGAACTTGGAACGCTGTAGCTGGCTTTGTTCATTTGATAAATATTTTATAATCTGTGCTTTGTGTTTACGTCTTAAACGGTGTGTTCTCAACTGAAAATGCCTTGATCTTAAACATGAACTGTTTGAAGTTTATGTGCTCAGTGCAGATACGACTTACAAGCAGGCACTCATTTAGAAGACGATTAATGGACCGCATAACAAGATTTATTTTAAGCGTTTAAGTTTTCATATTTAAGGAATGATACCAAGGAAGGCATTATTTACTGAGCATTGAACACAGTTTCGCCGTGTGGTTTCCGGCCTAAGAATAGAACCACCCCTACTCGTCCCGTGGGTGTCCAAACAACACTCGAGACAAGATTTATTGATCAGGGTTCAGAACTTCAGAATTAAAAAACAGTGTACTTGCACAAGTGCATCATAAAGGTGTGTGCAAAGGGTTGCCAGGTGTCAGGCTTTAGCCGGACACATCCAGCTTTTTACAATCGTTACCGGCCAAATACATACGCCCGACCTATCCGGCTTTTTAAGGTTTTTGGTCAACCCCGCCTCGCTAAAAGGCGTTGAACGAAACGAAAGCGCGCGAGCGACGTCTCGCAATCTCGCAATAGAAGCCAAATTTTTTCAAAACCAGTTTATCAGGCTTTGACGACAAAATGTCCGGCTAAATACGAATCTGTGTCCGGCTTTTCTATTTTTGGGCCTGGCAACCCTGTGTTTAGAACATAGGTGCAATCCCTATTGAACTCCATTCCCTTCCTCTACTGTCCGATGGCATTCCGACACGGTGGAGAGCTATATGCTAAATTGCCTTTATTGTAGACTGGTTTGCATTTACACATGCCTTCGATCAACAATTGTACAAAAGGGATGTTAATTTTTTTTTTATCATTATAGAAAAAAATAATTAAAATTTTCCAAACCAATTTAGAATTTTGTTGTTACCTGTACAAATTGTAGGCATTTCACATATCAAAATGAAGCATGATCTTATAAGTAGGCATGCAGCGACTAAATGTTCCATAGTAAACGATAGTTGTCTTTATACGATAGTAGGCATGGTGCGACCTGAAGTGTGCAATTTTAATAAAGTAGTCTTCGTGCTACAGATTCTATGAAAATATTGAATAATCGGCTAAGTGCGATAGTAGGCATCCCGCTACGAAATCACACAAAATACGTTGACGTTTCAGACACAAAAGATCAAACACAACTTCTACTTATTTATATTGTACTAGCGACGCGCCTCGGCTTCGCACGGGTGCAATATACATATAAACCTTCCTCTTGAATCACTCTATCTATTAAAAAAAAACCGCATCAAAATACGTTGCGTAGTTTTAAACATCTAAGCATAGCTATAACATAGGGACAGACAGACGCGGGAAGCGACTTTGTTTTAAACTATGTAAGTGATTAACAACAATTAATTAAGAAAGTGGTCGTGGTGGCGCATTGATTACGGACCTGCTTTTCAAGTACGTGGGTGTGGGTTCGAACTTGGCATGTACTAATGTGACGTTTTCTATGTCATATATACTTTCTTAGATAATCTAAGACACCACTGACTAACGGTGAAGGAAAACATCGTAAGGAAACCTAGACTAAATAATAGTCTGATATCGCTAACCCGCAGTCAGCTAGCGTGGTGATTAATGCTCAATCCTTCTCTGTATGAGAAGAGGCCTTTGCTCTACAGTGGGACAGTTACAGGCTGATTTATTTAAAGAAATTATAAATGCAAGAATATAATTCAAGAATTTCATTTTTTTTTATACGTAGTTAATTAAAAAAGAGACAGTATTTAAATAATTATTTCGCCGTCGCCATTAAGCTTCGACGTATAGGTCACAAAGTGAAAATTATTAAAATGTCACGTGATCGTGATGTAACCACAGATTAATTATGATTGCGTTCATAAATTATAGAGGGCAGTGTTGCCAGATGTGAAAGTGAAATTCGCAGGTTTACATTTGATTTTATTTATTGCGATTATTTTGGTCTGAGCGGTTTTGCAGTTATGAAGTCGGCCTTTTTCTTTGTCGTGTGGTTGATTAATAACCTGGTGTCAGAGACTAAACCGCAAGCCTCTAATATCGCTTTACACACCGTAGAAAAATCTCTCAAAAAAAAAAAAAAAACATCTCCAATAGACAATAAAAAATTAAATATAAAAAAAACATAGATAAATATCAAAAAAGGTGCCAATCGGGCACATGCTGTGTAGTCTAGTTTTGTCAAGATATTTTCCTTCTCCTCTTTTCGTTTTAGAAAGAAGTGATCATTCATTTCTAAAACGCACATGAATCCAAAAAGTCAGGTGCAGTCAGAAAAATCAGCTGTTCCATACATTTTGTAGAGTCATGTGAACATAAAAGTATGGAACAGCTGATTTTTTTTGCGATTTCAGGGTTGGTTCCATAGTAAAAGTTGTTCATAATGGTGAGTAAAGACCTCTTTTAAGGATGCTGGTGTTTTACAAATAGCCCTGTATAATGCTAAAGCTAGATAACAAATATACTCTCTCGCTCTTGACCAACATCAACGAGTTATTTTCTTTGGATATTTCAACACAAATCAGTATGCAATGGAGCTACGTTTCTCTAGATATTCTCGTTAATTTATTATTCTCTTATCTCTGCTAATGCCCGTCCCATGTTAGCGTAATGGCGCTTAATCTTGAGATAACGATGCGATAACGAGATATATCTAAAAACTCTTTATTATAATAGTGCTTCTTCTTAGTGCTTAATTTTTCTTAGTGCTTAACTTCTTAGTGCTTCTTCTTAGTGCTTAATTTTGAATGAATGAAATTGTATGTTTGAAGGAGTGATAGCATAGTGGCAAAGAATATACCATTGTAATCACTACATAGTATAAAACAAAGTCGCTATCCGCCGTCTGTCTGTCCCTATGTATGCTTAGATCTTTAAAACTACGCAACGGATTTTGATGCGGTTTTTTTTAATAGATAGAGTGATTCTTAAGGAAGGTTTATATGTATAATACATGCATAATATAGTAGTACATAAGCATTGCACCCGTGTGAAGCCGGGGCGGGTCGCTAGTCTAATATAAAAATGAAATTCTGTTCGTTAGTCTCGCTAAAACTTGAGAATGGCTTGACCGATTTAGATAATTTTGGTTTTGAAATATGTGTGAAAGTCCAGGGAAGGTTTAAAAGGTGAGATAGAGGGTTAGGTTAGAGTAGGGGGTTGAATACGGTACGGGTAGAGTAGGCGTTGAAGTAGGATAACCACACGTACGAAGTCGCATCGGGAAGCTATTATATTATATTATTTGCTAGTTGTATGACCGTTGGACTGCCAAGTCAAAGTTCAAAGGTTTGAAACCCAGGCACGCACCTCTGACTTTTCGGATTCATGTGCGTTTTATAAATTAATTATCACTTGATAAAACGGTAAAGGAAAACATTGTGAGGAAACCAGCACACCTGAGAGATTTTTTAACTGTTTGTAAAGCCATGATAGAGGCCTACGGACGGCTTAAACTCTGACACCAGGTTGTTCATCAACCTTACGAGTTACGATGAAGAAGAAGATCGTTTTTTTTCGTACGTGTAAAAAAAAATAACCGTTCTTGGAGTCGGTGACAAACGCGAGTTTGAAATTAAACCACCACATCCTTAGCTTTGGTACCGACTCCGAAACGAACTACGACACTAATCACGAAGTAATCAGTTTACAAACAAATGAAATGCGTCGAATTGAGAACCTCCTTTTTTGAAGTCGGTTAAAAATTAAAAATATGGCGGACATTGCTGCCTATTCTTATTTAAAACATACCTGAGGTTTAAGTGAGACGGTTACAGGCTGATTTATTCATTTATTTGGGGTTAAAGACAAATCATTAAGGTTCACAGAATCTCTGAATAAATTGTATAATATTTAAAATTATAATTATAACAATAAGAAGGAAGCTATTAATGTATCATTTCTGTTTCCTGAAACGTAGCGCTGTGAAGACACGTGTACGCCATGTGATGACATAGGAATGGGGTGGAGTCGTGTTGGCACTAGAATTTTTTTATTGATCTGATATTGGTACTAAAAAGCCAAGGCACGCACTTCTGACATTTTGGTATTCATGTAAATATAATAAAAAAGGCAAGATTTTTCTTCACATTCAATTATACTAACATAAAATAAGTTTTTTCTAAAAACACCGTTTTTAATCAAGCTTTTATATAGGAATAACAAAACTAAACGTAGGTTATGCAAAAAATTTTATCTGTGCTGTTGACCGTTGAAGAGTTCTTTACCTGGAGCTAATTCTGGATGTCGATTCAGGTCATGCTTACCATAGAAATGCATTGTCATCGGAACTGAACTAACACGCAAAAAATCTACCCCATAGAATAAGAGGAAGTGGTTCTAATTCAGCTTGCAAGATTCCACCCGAACAAACATTCATTGCAAGTTAAATAAAGGCAAAGGCTTGTAAAATGTAAACCTCTCATTTTTCGTTATTTTGAAAAACCAAGTCGTCGTGATAATAGTTTTAGATTAATTAATAATATTGACATTCGTTTTCTGTGTTAACCATGCAACGAAAAAGTTGAAAAGTAAATATTTCTACATAGTAGGTAAGTTCTATTGGCCTACAAATCGAAACGTTAAACACAGAGCATTACCCATTAATTTTCACAAGTACCCGCAAACGTTAACGTACATGAACCTCTAATTTTCTCCTTCGTTGTCGAGATTCGAGAGAAATTGCCTAGCTTATGTTCAACGGCAGAGTACCTAGTCATTACGCGTATTGTAGCAAAATAGATGCGAATTATGGCGGAATGAACTTCAAATCACGAGAGACGTGATAGCCTAGTGGTGATGACCGTTGACTGGCAAGTCAGTGGTCTCTGGTTCGAACCCAAGGCGCGCACCTCTGACATTTCGTAAGTCATGTGCGTATTAAAAATTAATTATCACTCTCCGTGCCTCGGATAGCACGTTAAGCTGTTGGCCCCGGCTATCAATTGTAGATCTTTGACAGTCGTTACGGGTGGTCAGAAGCCCGAAAGTCTGACAACCAGTCTTACCAAGGGGTATCGTGTAACCCAGTATCTGGGTTGTGGAGGTCTGATAGGCCGTCGCTCCATGTAAAACACTGGTATTCAGCTGCATCCGGTAAGACTGGAAGCCGACCCCAACATAGTTGGGAAAAGGCTAGGCAGATGATAAACTTCAAATCACGACTGTATTTCTTAAGGGGATAGATAGAAATGTGTACGTGTACTTCCCGTGCGGTTAAAGAATGGGATTGGAAATGGCGTCCCCATATAACCTGTAGGTGCGAGTAGGAACGAGATTTAAATCGAAGACAAAATGTGCGAGCGAGAAGCAAATAGTTCTGACGCCATTATCACACGAAATCCTACCTATGAACTTTCTTAAAGAGCACACGAATACTGTTTTCATTTGAATTTTAATTTTTTTATTATAAACAGTTTTTCAAAAAAAAATAATGTCTTTAAAACAGAACTAGAAATCACACAAAAATTAATGAATATTAAAAAAAATGGATATTATCTAATCACTTCATAAACTCCAATGGGTATCCATCTTCAAAAGTATCTGTCAATATATTTCTAATCAAAAAATAAATATTAAAAAAAATGTAATAAATCTACTCCATTCATTTCTAGAACAAAATCTGATGACGTTTTTAAAGAGCTGAATAACGTATGTGTTGAGGATATTTACTTGGAATTACAAAATATGGATAACACCTACTTACATTTCAACAATATTAATAGCAGTAAAAGATAAAACTTTTAAAGTAGCTCCTTGGAATTTCTTAACTTAATGTAGCTAATCGGCGTCTGACAACTAAGTAATATTTTATGCAATTTATTGTTATAGGTTTAACATTAGTTCTAAGATCTTTATAAACTTCAGTGTTAGTTGTATAACAGAACTGTGCTATTAACTATCAAGCAGCGTGATTTTTAATTTCGTCTATTCATGACTAGTCCATAATTTATTTCAGGGTAGTTAAGTATTAAACTACGAACTTAATCCCAGTTAAGATTAGAATCGTGCACAAACCCATTGCAAGGAGCGCCAATACGCGCTTAGTTTTCTGGTTGATTAAAGAATTTACAATTTTGCATAGTTAAATAGGATTGAATTCGGTCCGTAGTTCAATAATAATAAACTCCCAGTACGGGTTAAGGAGACGTCTCTATCCTTTCGGACGTGATAAAACGAGGCAGATATATTTCGTCTCACCAAAACTGTCGGTATTCGTATGGTTTGCCAACTCGTACTAAGAGTAAAAGGTTACGTATCGAAACTATACTGTTAATCAGTCGGTATATTTCTTATCCAAATTTCGTAAATCTTAGAACATTCTATCAAACGTCGTCAGTCGTCGTCTTTCAAAGAAAAAGTGACAGATTTCTTTTTGTAAACTAAAATTACTATAATCTTAGATAATATTGAACTATAAAACTATGTGTGTAAGATTGAAAATCGTGTAAATCCGTATCAAAGTCGGACTTTCCCGAAAGATTCTTATTGATGTCGCATCAAAGGGGCTGGAGTTCTTTTAGATTCGTGTAGGAAGTTATTGGTGACAAATATAGTTATGAGATTCCGGAACTTGAGGTTTTATATCTATTTATGGTTGGTTCTTTAATATCCTTATTTAGTTATGTATGATATATGGTTTCTTGTGAAGAAAACATCAAAACGATGTGAGGAATATTACAACACTTTTTTTGCTTTAAAAATTTTAGTTTGATCGGAACAAGTTTTTGAACATAATAAAGAATTTTTGTTTAGGCAATTTTTTTTAATGAAAACTTTCTCTGAATTTTTTTTTTACATTTTAGCTCTTTGTCATGTTATTCTCATTATCTCATTGACTCTCCCACAAGGACTACGGCATCCTCAGAATTGAAGGTTTAACTTGGTTTGTTGTGATTTTTTACAACTACACACATCAAAAGTGTCTAGGGATATTTCAATTAAACCGAAATAACTAAAATTCTATTAACTTTTTGTTAAGACACCTACACATTAAAATAAACCTTGTTTAATAGCCTATCTACTCTGATGATAAACTTTTAGATAAAGTTAAAGTTTAAAAAAAACTTAGAAGAAGAGTAAAAACTCGAACAAAATTTTAATGTTAACTTTATTTTTGAAACATCAAAACTTAAACAAAACATCTATTTTTTTTTTTAATTGTTGAAAATTTTAAATTAATAATTCGTGAATCTACCTAAGACTCTCCTGACACATCTGCAGCGGTTCTGCATACTCAAAACAAGGGTGTCAATATCCTGTTGTGGAATACTGCCCCAAGTCCTGCTTAGATGCAAGAAAAGCTGGTTTTCATGCACAATATCTTCAGGGAAATTCCTAAGAGCTCTTCTCTGAAGCATATTCCAGGCACGCTCAATAGGATTTAAGTTAGAGGATTGTGCAGACCAGTCTAAAGCTTGGATATCATGCTGTTGTAACCAACTTGTAACGATACGCGCCGTATGTGGACGGGCAATGTCGTGCTTTAGCTGGAAATTTTGTCCCATTTGCTGTCTGTGGGGCAAGATTACAGGCTCTAGCACCTCATCTCGGTATTTTAGAGCAGTCATATTGCCTTGTATCCAAACGAGGTCCGTTCTACCGCCGAGACGAATTCCTGCCCAAACCATAATCGTGTCACCTTGATATGCATGAACTTGTTGTGGGTGCTGCAGTCGATTCCAACGTCCAGATTCTCTCCAAACGCGTAGTCTTCGCGAATCAGGATGAAATCCAAACCTGGATTCATCAGAGAAAAGCACAAGTGACCATTGAGAATGGTTCCAGTTTTCGTGAGCAATATCCCATTGTAATCTTCTTCCTCGATTGCTTCTCCTTAGCGCTGGTACCCGAAGTGGCATACGAGCACGTAGGTTGACTTCATGCAGTCGTCTTCTCAAAGTTTGACCGCTTACCAGCAAACCATACTCTCTCTGTAGCCTTTGAACCAATTGCATCGCCGTTACATTTGGTTGACTTCGTGCAGTATTTACTATGAATCGGTCCTGTACATGTATTGTAATGCATTGAGGTCCTCGGTGCCGTTCCACCACTTCCCCCATGACACGATAACATGACCAAAGCCTGGATATAACGCTCTGACTGGTCCTCATGGCTTCAGAAACCGTAATTTGGTTAGCGCCAGCTTGAATCATGCCCACTCCTCTTAACATTTCGTTCCTGGTCAAGTGTCTACGTGGCATGATTAAATGAACACCGGAGATGCGTTTTATTAAAAAAAAATGTTGTTTTGTTTAGGTTTTGATGTTTCAAAAATAAAGTTAAGATTGAAATTTTGTCTGAGATTTTCCTCTTCTTCTAAGTTTTTTTTAAAATTTAATTTTAGCTAAAAGTTTATCATCAGATTAGATAGGCTATTAAACAAGGTTAATTTTAATGTGTAGGTGTCTTAACAAAAAGTTAATAGAATTTTAGTTATTTCGGTTTAATTGAAATATCCCTAGACACTTTTGATGTGTGTATCTTTAGTAATTGTATATCGTCAATGTGCGAGCGAAATAGCTGTTTAAAGCTTAAATTTTGATTAATTTTGAAATAGCTGTTTAAAGCTTAAATTTTGATTAATTTTGAAATAGCTGTTTAAAGCTTAAATTTTGACGCTAGGTTCAACTATACGATAAGGCTATCAGTGCATTGATAACCTAGTGGTGGTATGACCGTTGACTGGCAAATCAGAGTCCGGAATCAGGTTCGAATCCAAGACACGCCTCTAACTTTCCGGAATTTATCAGGTATAATTATCACTTTACTCTTCGGAAAGTGGTAAATCCTTTGGCCCTGCGCCTGATCTCTTTCCGGTCGTGTAGGATTGCCAACCCATCGACTACAGTGAGGGAATAGAGATTGCACCTGTGTTTGTGCACATACTTGAAAGAAAGAAAGAAATCATTTATTACACGCAATATTGCGCAAGGCGCTACATAAAAAGTATTATTATATATTAGTATATTAAGAAATAAAAATTAAACACACACACGAAAAAAAAGAACTAAATAAAACAAACTGGATCTATGCCCAATATTGCCCACACACACAAGCCGCACTTGTATGTATGTATCTGGCCAATCTTCGTTGAGATTGGCTGATTATTATTATAGATATCTTAAGTATTCTTATTTATGAATGGAGGGGTCTATCACCAACACTATACTATCTTCTGTGTGGATGGCCAATCTCCATTGAAATTGGCCGCTCCGAAAAAGTCAAATCTTTTTATTTGCTGAAATCTATATTTTACATTCCTTTATCTTTCTTTTTTCCTCATAGCAGAAGTTCTTTAACTAAATCGGTAACACTTAGGAGTGCATTGGCTTGTCGCCCAGTGCTGGGCGTGGCCCAGTGATCGAGTGGGGTTCCGCCTCGGCCCATAACTCAGGCGGAGGGGTGGACTATCTTGCTGTAATCCAGTCTAGGTTTAAAATTGTAGCTAAAGTATTGACCGATTGGGAATGTGGAATTTTTCTTTTATTCACTAGCTTACGCCCGCGGCGTCGCCTGCATGGTATGCTGATTATTCTTCTTATCGTATGGTTGAGGAACAACCTGGTGTCAGAGTTTAAACCGCCTGTAGGCCTTTGACATGGCTTTACACACCGTTGAAAAATCTCAGGTGTGCTGGTTTCATCACGATGTTTTCTCTCACCGTTTTAGCAACTGATAATTAATATTATAATACGGACATAGCTTACGAAAAGTCAGAGGTGCGCGCCTTGGGATGGAATCATCGAACTCGAGACCTCTGACTTGTCAGTCAACGGTCATACCACTAGGCTATCAGTGCTACACTAGGCTATGAGTGCTACCTTCTGTCTCTTGTGAAAAACTCTTCG
Organism: Protodeltote pygarga; assembly: GCA_936450705.2. Taxonomy (NCBI): domain Eukaryota; kingdom Metazoa; phylum Arthropoda; class Insecta; order Lepidoptera; family Noctuidae; genus Protodeltote; species Protodeltote pygarga. Next base: position 2,864,356 of record OW388276.2, read on the forward strand.
CTCTTCGGTTTCCTTCTTTCTAAAGCGTCAACATTAATAAAATGAGAAATACCGCTATTTCCCAAGTCGAAACTTAACGAGTGATTGCATCCTAGTGATCCATAGAAAATCAAGGAGATCCAAGCCACCAGCCCCCATTCATCAGTCCCGAATAAGTGACAGTAAGTCAGGGTGAACCAATCAATACACTAATAAGGACAAATCGCGCTGAAACACATTTACTTGCACGACCCACTTGTGTGCCGACTTTAATCACGCGCAGGGTTGTCGCACACACAAGAGTCGTGATAGCCTAGTGGTGGCGACCGTCGGCTGGTAAGTCAGAGGTCTCGGGTTCGAACCCAAGGCGCGCCTCTGACTTTTCGTAAGTTACGTGCGTTTTATAAATTAATTATCACTCTCCGTGCCTCGGATAGCACGTTAAGCTGTTGGCCCCGGCTGTCAATTGTAGATCTTTGACAGTCGTTACGGGTAGTCAGAAACCCAAAAGTCTGACAACCAGTCTTACCAAGGGGTATCGTGTAACCCAGTATCTGGGTTGTGGAGGTCTGTTAGGCAGTCGCTCCATGTAAAACACTGGTAGTTAGCTGCACCCGGTAAGACTGGAAGCCGACCCCAACATAGTTGGGAAATGCTAGGCAGATGAGGGTTGTCGCACACACAACAATGTACCTAGTATCCATTGACCAGCAGTGTTGCCAAATCAAAATTTAAATTACGGGATTTAGTTGAAAAAAAAAAACGGGACCAGGACGGAAAAATCGGGCAAGAACACGCAAACGAAAGAAAAATGTACAACATCTTTTTATTCAAAATTATAGATTTTATTGAGATTACTCAATTAAGGTTGGTTATTTTTTTTTAATCGGTACCCATCACGCCAAAACTAAATTTTGTGTTATAAAGCCGAATTACAGCTTTCTAACATTGATAAAATATAATAGACGAAAAGACGATCTACTCATCTTTTTCATAAGTCTCTCGATTTGTCTGAAGGCCTTTGCCGTACTGGAGTACAATATAGACTCAATTTAGTTTTATAAAAACAACTCAAACTTGACCATTTCAATCCTAAAAATAGTACTCTTATTTCATTGACCAATTTGCACCACACCCAGTTTACAACATCGTAACATCAAAACTGTGACCAAAATTCCATTTTGCATATTGCATCCGTGCAACCCTATTGACACGCACACTTACACAACGTGTACGTGTACGTGGAACAGAGTTTAATCACGCACACATAAATCCCACCGAATCCAATTCCTAACGCTATCATTTACAGGAGAAAATGTTAGTAGGGCCGCGCACTTACGATTTGTTAATTATTTTTTATTTTCTTTTTATACAAACGCTAATTAATTTTACTATACATTTAAAAACGTACTCATATGAATAATTATTTAAAAAAAATAAAAATATGAAAGATAAAAAGTTAAGTCGCAATTTGGAATGGCTCTTTTTTATAAATAAAATCCCATCAAAAACATAAATGTAAAATGAAAGCCAAGTTTAATTTATGCCTTGGTTGGACTTCAACGACAAAAGGAGTGATATTTAAATGGGTACCAAGTTCAATGGTCAGTCCTGAAATTTATTTACAACATAAAATATTTTATAACAACTTAAAATAATATTGCTTCTTATAACTTGGATAATATATTGAAGCCAAAGGTCTGACTTGGCTAGTTTTCATATAAATTATAGCCTTCGCAAGTTCTAAAGCTGTAATTTCTTATATTATTCTCCTGGACATTTGGCCATCACAAAACAACGCTAAAATGCTAAAATACCTACTTTTAATCCACTAAAATGACAATCGATTTACAAATTCAAGTACTAGGAAACTTACTTACTAAGAATCTTCTGTATACCTATTTATTTTACACATCCTGCCTATACATATTTATACAAATAAAGGAATAAATTTAATTGAACATAGCACACTTCACAAGCTCCTTCCCTCAAATAGAATCGCAATCGCCACTATGCGCTTAACCTTAACCGTTTAATGTGAACATCTACCCTTGATTATGGAGGGGCCAACATTGTTTCATTAGATAGTGTTTGGTCAGCAAACGTTTGTAATCCGGACCCACCTAAACGTCGTGATTTCGAATTTATTTCAAGATTAAAATACGACGCGACGTTGTGTCGACAGTGTACACGATATCTTATTTTGTGGATCTTTTTGTTAATTGCTGTTTTGTGATTTTTGTTGTAATGAAAGGGATTTGAGCTGATTGAAGGTAGATTTGAATTTATATTGGATTACTCTTGTAATATAGGTATGTTTTAAAGATTAGTGTTAAAATAATTTATTTCAGTTTTTGATACTTCAAGCTGCGCAAAGTTATAACAATTAAAAACTAATTGTTTTAACGCTAATAAGTTGTAATGCCACTCAGTCGGTATTAACATTTAACATAGATTACAAGGTCAAGTTGTATTTAACATAAATTACAAAAAAAATCGTGCCAGGCTGAAAATGCGCCCGTGTCTCAGCAATAAAGGCCTCTATCTCAGCAAAAATTTCCCACTATCTCAGCAAAAAAGGCCGCTATCTCATCAAAAAAGACAGAAGCAGCTTCGGTGCTGCTTGCTTCTAGTTTGTGACTTTGTCCCAAAATTAGTCCACTCATGATTGAAATTATCAAAGTCTAAATTAACGCGAGACCGCGTGCAAAAACTAGTGTAATGATTAATGCTCGATCCTTCTCTGTATGAAAAGAGGCCGTTGCCCTGCAGTGGGACAGTTACAGGCTTTATTATTTATTTATTATAATATTAACTCCTTTAAATGATAACCACTTCTTCTTCTTATCGTGTGGTTGATGAACAACCTGGTGTCAGAGTTAAAACATTGAAAATTCTCTCAGGTGTGCTGGGTTCATCACGATGTTTTCCTTCACTGTTTTAGCAACTGATAATAATTAATTAATAACCACTTGAAAGTAAACAAACACAAGTTGTAACAAGCTCCCAAAACAGTTAGTTGTCAGTTTTAATTGACCTAGGTTGGTTTAACTGGATCAGCCGCACTAACTGTGTCCCGCCAAGTTATGACTAGTAAGTTTTGTATTCGGGTAAATTTTGCGACGGTTTGTTTAACACTTAGCCGAAGACACAATTGAAAATCTGTTGTTTAGGGTCACCTGTCATCTGCCTAGCCATTTCCCAACTATGTTGGGGTCGGCTTCCAGTCTTGCCGGATGCAACTGAATACCAGTGTTTTACATGGAGCGACTGCCTATCAAACCTCCACAACCCAGATACTGGGTTACACGATACCCTTTGGTAAGACTGGTTGTCAGACTTTCGGGCTTCTGACTACCCGTAACGACTGTCAAAAATCTACAATTGACAGCCGGGGCCAACAGCTTAACGTGCTATCCGAGGCACGGAGAGGTTACCACCACTAGGCTATTTAGGGTGGTGTTTTAATTCCCTTTTCCCATATCATCATCAGCCGGAAGACGTCCACTGTTGAACAAAAGCCTTCCCCATTGAACGTCACAACGAACGGCAAAAAGTCGCAAATGCGTACTTAAGTCCTGTAAAAAATGATTTAAAAAAAAAACTACTTATAGGACTTTAGTCTGCAAATTTCAGGACGATCAGTTCAATGGTTTAGGTGTGAAAAAGTAACAAACAAACACACTTACTTTCGCATTAAATTTATAATATTAACTAGCTGCCCCGCGCGACTTTGTACGCATGATTATTCTACTTCAACGCCTATTCTACCCCTACCCTTCCCCTACCCTACTCTACCCCTACCCTACCCTACCCCTACCCTACTCTACCCCTACCCTACTCTACCTCTACCCTACCCTACACTACCCCTACCCTACTCTACCCCTACCCTGCCCTACTCTACCCCTACCGCCGTTCTTAAAAAAAAAAAGTAATCTATGTCCTTCTCCTGGTTTTAAGCTACCTCCTCACCAATTTTCAGCCAAATCGGTTCTGCCGTTATTCAGTTATAAATAGTGTAACTAACACTTGTTCTTTTAATATATGTATAGATTAGGAAATTAGTATTACGATATTCGGGTTAAATCTTGCAACTCCTTTTTGTAAGATCTCGTTTCACATGCGTCGTAATACATGATATAAATATTCTAAACCCCTTCACTTGATTTCAATACTTAATCCCACATCTTAACAGCTCAAAATCTTACACATCTTGATCGTAAGGGGTGTGTGACGTCATCACAGTAATCTCTACCCCCATTTATAGAGAAAGCTGAACACTTAAAATTCTGCGTGTACCCTGCGATGGGCCAGGAATATTAATCCAAAGAAAAATCTCTAAAACATATCGTGGTTTGATTCCAGGGATAGAGGGTTTAGCGTGAATGGTTGTATAATTTATACATAATCTTGCGTTTTATAAAAGTAAAGATATAGGCGGAGTTGCCAGAGTTAGATTTTATCCGGTTATCCGATAAGTATCCGGTAATTGTGCAACCATATTCACAAAGGTTTAGCGTGAATGTAAAACTCACATTTTTGTAAAAGTAAAGGTATAGGCGGAGTTGCCAGAGTTGGAAATTATCAAGATAGTTAACCGATAAAATTATTATAATACCTAGTTTTATTTTTATTTTTTTTATTACTGCCGCACAAATTGACTCCATGCTGCCCTGATGGAAAGCAGTCAGTGGAGTCCCATAGTGATGGCCATAATCCCAGCAGCCAGCATAGCAATGTGGCATGATGGCCCTCACCTTGACGGCCTTGAGAAAAGCTTTATCCAACAATATTCACAATTCTTGTTCTGTTTAAGCTCTAAGCAAGATATCCTGCTTCTTTTTACCCGACTACAAAAAAAAGGAGGGTTATTCTTATATTTACTTGTTTGCCCGCGTTCAGATACACGCTAGGTATATTGTAGACTAGCAGTTTTATGACGAGTTTAGTGACCTATTTTTATTGGACTTGATCGAAAATGTCCTTTGTTAAAAAAAAAAGAGTTTTTTTGTATCAATGGTTTTTAAATTTATTATAAGGTGCTTCTAAATTATCTGCCACGGCTGCAATGGGAGATAATATTGGTTATTTATATTACAATAGTGATGTTTTTTTTTATCTAACGTCATATTTTTTTTTCTTTTGCCTGCGTTTTATTGCGTAGGTCTAATTCTGCTCCATGCTCCAATTTTTTTTTACTGTTCCGGGGTACGAGATTTCTTCACTATTGTAATCAATATACCCAATACTTTCTAACATTGGAGCCGTGGCAGATAATTTAGAAGCGCCTTATAGTTATTATGTACTAATTCTTGTTTCAATCAAACTGAAAATAGATGTATAAGTAAGTACCTACTTAATAAAATATTAGTTCATATCAAACTCTTTTGTTCTTAAATCCTCACTAAAACTCCTCAACTACAAAGTACTCAAAGAGCTTAAACGTAGCTACCTCTACGTCTGACGTACATGTAATTAATAATTAAAAACTTATCATACGTAGGTACTGACTTATAAGACATTGCCGTCAAATAGCAGGCGAGGTACATTGTAAATTCACTGAGGTATCTTGTGTAGTAATAATATATTACATGAAAATTATATCTAGGTATGTGGGGGTGTCTGTCTGTCATATAAAGGGTGTTATTTTCGAAGCGTACTTTCTCTTTGTACTGAAGTTTGCCAATTTTAGTCAAAGAAAACATTCTTTTATCTTTAATAAGAAGAAAAACTACATTTAAAGATTATTGAAAATGCGCACGGGACTTGAACCCGCAATCCCTGGCGTGCCGTGCCATCGCTTTAACGTGTGGTGACATCTACCTGAGTACTGCCGCACATCCGCCCGAGTCAGTTGTTTTTGCGAGTTTCTTAATAAATAATGTGCAAAAACATACATAAAATAAAAAAAGTAAAGAAATGCTAAATAATTTCCAATTCCAAAATCAATTTCCCACCTGGCAACAATATTCAAAATGGCGACGCGAGACGCACTAAAATAATTTCAACGAAAACAGACGGAATCCATTTTAATTAACATTTTTTTAGACATTGGCGGGAATTATAAGTAGGTAACAAAATGGCGACACCCACTTTACATTCAAATCGCGCTTTCTTGATTGAAAATAAGAATTCACGAGTCAAAAATGTCGATGGCGAAATAATAATTTTGTATTAAATTATTGTAACGATGTTGTGAGGATTTGTCAAGACTTTTTATAAGCGGTCGCGCTTGTCAAATTTTATTAAAATGTTATTTCTTGTTGGCAAGCCCACTGATTAGGGGTCTTACAGACAATGACATCACGTTAATGTGTTAACAGCCTAATCACGCATTAGAATTGTCAATTTGACAGCTGTCATCGCAAAAAGAATGATCAAGGACCAGTATGTAAGTTCCTTGGGACCATGAAGTTATAGGTAAAAAGTAATTTTCAAAATGATGAATTTTCTATTCTGTTTCAGGTGTAACTTACTATCTGAAAACGATGATTTAACTTCTCATACAAACGTGAGTCACGTCACTAGTCAGTTTGTATGAAAAGTCAATTTTTATTTTTAGATTTCGAACTATGTTCCTTGTGGAAGTTGTCCAGTTTCATGGTCCTATTATTATTTCCTAGGCAGGTCTTTAAAGCAACAACAGGGTATATTTTAAAAACGGGTACCTAAGTTGAAAACTAATTAAACTAATTGTTCCCTGGTCTAAAGTAATAATAATATTTATCATCCTTATTAGTCACAAGTGTTTTGAATCACAGCATAATTTATTGGACTTGTTTTCTATCTTCAGAATGAAGTGACTAATTTCTGAACGTTACAAACCACACCAAGCTGCCTAGAATTCACAAACAAACTTGTTTTTGAAATTATGGTGTTTTAAAGAACATATTATAAATCAGCCTATAACTGTCCCAATGTAGGGCAAAGACCTCTTCTCATACAGAGAAGGATTAAGCATTAATCACCACGCTAGCTCACTGCGAGTTGGCGATTTCAAACTATTAAGTCCAGGTTTCCTTACGATGTTTTCCTTCACTATTAGTCAATAGTCAGTGGTGTCTTAGATTAACTAAGAAAGTACATATGGCATTGAAAAAGTCACATCGGTACATGCCAGGTTCGGACTCACACCCAAGCGCTTGCAAAGCGGGTCCGTAACCAATGCGCCACCACGACATCAACATACAAGGAAAATAGAATTGAACCTAATTTGAGTAGCAATGGTTTTGCTAGTTTTGTGGTTTGAAAGAAGTACTGAAATATAAAAAAGAACCTACTGAATTTATAATTCAAGTCTTGAGATTTCACGCAGCACCTTTGCACCTTTCCCCTCAAAAAAATACGTAACGAACTGCTCTTTTCCATGAAATAAATTATAATATTCATTATTTACTCTCAGTAACAAAGCAGCAGCAAATTCTCGCGGTTTTCGCATGACAAACAGACAAACACACTTCCATAAATTGACAAGGACTGCACCGTTGCCACACTAAATAAAATAATCAGTAGTTCCACTCTAAACAACACAAAGATTATTTTAGAAATCAGAAGATTAAAAAAGAACTTCGTCTTCTTTAATCTTGGAATATAAAAAGGAAGAAAATTGCATTTATTTGACAGCTGGAAACAAGTATACTTGAAAAAAAAAAAAAAAGAATTTTCAAATTAAAATAAAACAAAATAGCCAAAAGGATCAACAGCTCAGCATAATGCTAGCTGGCAATCGCTCAACTAGCGCTGATTTTCAGCAGCTGCCCAAAAACCCCTGACGCAAAAAAAGAGGGTTGTTTGTTGTGTGTCTGTCTGTGGCATCCATCATAGCTCCCAAACCGATAAACCTATTTTGATTTAGTTTTTATTTGATAGGTAACTTGATAGAGTTTTCTTAGCTAAAAAAACCGGCCAAGTGCGAGTCAGACTCGCGCACCGAGGGTTCCGTACAAACCTGTAGGTATATGCGTTGACGTAGAAGTTTGATTTTGTTACAGCTTAAAGATATTATAGACTTGAGTATTTGTTAAGAATTTCAATATAATACCACTACGCGTTCATGAGTAAAGGGGTAATAAGTTTAAAATTATTAAAAATATTTTTATTATATGATGTAACTAAAAATTTATGCTTTTCGCAATTTTTCCTTTATCTGTGTTATAAGACGTTGCTTCGTACCAAATTTCAAGATTCTGAGTTCACGGGAAGTACCCTGTAGGTTTTGATTCCCTTGCGAGTGTCGAAAATTTGCGGCATAAACGGGAGTATCTTTTGATCGCGTTGACTTAGAAGTTTGATTTTTTCACAGCTCCAAGAGACCATAGACTTGAGTATTTGATATGAATTTCAGCTTGATACCTCCACGCGTTCCTGAGAAAAAAGGTCTTGACAGACAGACAGACAGACAGACAGACGGACAACAAAGTGATCCTATAAGGTTCCGTTTTTACCTTTTGAGGTACGGAACCCTAAAAATTGAGGTTTTTCTGTATCGGGAGTTTTTTATTTTTTTAATGGGTTTTACTGAACTACTTATACAACGAAAAAGACTCCATTTTAGTCTTAGCAGTTAATTCTTTTCTTTATTCATTAACCATACGTTAATGAATAACAAAGTTCAGAGTTTAAAGCGCCCGTAGGCCTCTGACATGGTTTTACACACCCTTGAAAAATCTCTCATGTGTGTTGGTTTCCTCACGATGTTTTCCTTTACCGTTTTAGCAAGTAATAATTAATTTCTAATACGCACATGGATCCGAATAGTCATGAGGTGCATGCATAGGTTTCAAACCTACGACCCTTGCAGTCCAACGGTCATACCACAAGGCTATCACTACTTATTTTTATTAGTAGTTAATTTCATCAAGTAGACCTTCTAAACTTCCCTCTATCTTGACATAACGGCGGCCATTTTGAATTATTTTACTTTTTTCGTTCCGAACCATCGGTCCTGTTGACATAGTACCTTTAATGAAATGTTAACTTTACTTTCAGAAATTATAATTAGTGTGCAAATGTTTGCTCTCCCTGCTCTGTCTTCGTAAGGCGTGATATTTTTCCAATTCAATTCTTATTGTTTGCTTTTTGGTTAGATTTTCTTTTCGCATTCCGCCATCACCAGATTTTCTATTTATTTTCTAGTGCAGACCCGCATTGGTCCTGACTGAGGTTATTACTAAAATCGAACGAAAACTTGCATCTTCATCTTGCTGCTTTCATCTGTCGTTCTTCCCTCAATCCCTCCCCCCTCTTTTTGGAAGTTGGTTATCAACAACACAAACATTCATTTGACATTGAAACATTTCATTTCGAAATTAATAATCTAAGAATAGTCGCGTATTGTTTATTAATCATCATCATCTGCCTAGCCTTTTCCCAACTATGTTGAAGTCGGCTTCCAGTCTTACCGGATGCAGCTGAATACCAGTGTTTTACATGGAGCGACTGCCTATCAGACCTCCACAACCCAGACTGGGTTACACGATACCCCTTGGTAAGACTGGTTGTCAGACTTTCGGGCTTCTGACTACCCGTAACGACTGTCAAAGATTCACAATTGACAGCTGGGGCCAACATCTTAACGTGCTATCCGAGGCACATAACTTACGAAGAGTCATAGGTGTGCGCCTTGGGTTCGAACCCGAGACCTCTGACTTACCAGTCAACGGTCACAACCACTAGGCTATCACGACTCAGAGCAGTTAAAGCAAGCAAGCAAGTTAAATAAAAGCTTGTTAAAAAAAAGGCTCCAACCTAGGCTTAGAGATTCATGACCCTTATTGTACATCTATAGCTATAGCTATACCTAACTATAACACAGATACCCATACTTTGTAAGAATCCTAGCTCAGACCAGCATGTTTACCGAAATAGATTGCCTACGTGCGTTTAGTCCCGTTCTCGGAAAAGTGTAAACATTATTAAAACCATGGTCACTTGAACATGACGGTTGTCGATAATAACACAACGTGTGGCCACCGCACTAGGATTATTTGGCGAAACGGGGCGTAAGCGATTGTGCTTAGTGATGCGGTGTTGTCGATAATTGACGGCCTTAATTATCGATAGAGATGTGATTTTTGTTTGATTTAAATTTTGAATTAAGAATCCCTAAAATAGTAGGTTTAAAAAAAAGTTGTTTTATAATATATTCGGTATCGTACTTGTCGGTGGTAACGTTTAAATCTGATTTATTTCAAACCCGCGGGGTTGCAATCACTGAACCAATTTTAATACATCAATCAATCTTGTATCTAGCGTGGATTACAAGATTGAAATGTGTTTACATAAAAAATGTTAAGTTAAACATTCAAAGTTAATTTTTGATAAGCCTTGTGGTTTATTATTAATTTTTATTATTGCTGACAGCATATTTTTCAATCACTATTCGAACGGATTTCGATAAAACTTGGCACGTAGGTATTTTTTATTCCTCCGGCCCATAAACCGTTAAAACGAGACCATTCGTTTCTCCGTGGCTGCGTGAAAGAAAGACAAACCAATAAATCGAGAAACAGTTTCGCATTTGTAATATTTAGTATAGATATTTTTTATCGATATCGAGCAAATGATGCCCGCCGTCATCATTACGTCATCAAACCATCATATTCATTTATTGTCTTTTCATAGCACTCAAAAATGTATTATATCATAAATTAAATCATCGATAATATCGTCCCATCACTATTAAAGCAGCCCTAAGGCGATAACCGTGGCACACGCCGCCTTACGCCCTTTGTTCGGCGTACAAGCGCTCACGTGCCGGGCACGGCAAATAAACCGGGTTTAACCGGGCAGGAACGGGAACAGCCGGGTATTACCGTGTAGCTGGCGGCGTATTCAATCATGCGTTCATATTATTATTATCGAAGTCGGAAATTATATCGAAACATTAGAGTAGCAGTCACTTCCCTTAGGAGTATACAAACCGCGCAAATCCTCTTTGTCCTTTCCGGGAATATAATTATGTATAATGTGCTTCTAAATTATCTGCCACGGTTGCAATGGGAGAAAGTAATAATAATAATATCTTCGTGACCGAATTTCGGTCACAGCGGCCAATCTCAACGGAGATTAGCCAACTACGCAGGAGATATTATAGTGCACAAGTGTGTGCGCAAACACACGTGCACTCTCTATTCCCTCACTCTCATAGTCCGATGGGACGGAGATCCGACACGACCGGAGAGAGATCAGGCGCAGGGCCAACAGCTTTACGCGCTTTCCGAGGCACGGAGTAAGTGATAATTAATTTATAAAACGCACTTAACTTACGAAAAGTCAGAGGTGCGCGCCTTGGGTTCGAACTCTGACTTGCCAGTCAACGATCACCACCACTAGGCTATCACGACTCTATAAAAGAGAAAGTATTGGGTTTATAGATTACAATAGTAAAGAAATTTCGTACCCCGGAACAGTAAAAAAAAAATTGGAGCATGGAGCAGAATTAGACCTATGTAATAAAACGCAGGCAAAAAAAAAATGACGTTATATAAAAAAAATACTTCACTATTGTAATATAAATAATTAATATTATCTCCCTTTGCAGCCGTGGCAGATAATAATAGACCAGCCTATCTCCTAGCCTTATTATTCCCAAACTTTGTTGGGGTCGGCTTGTAATCTAACCAGATGCAGCTGAATATCAGTTTTCTACGGAGCAACTGCCTATCTGAACCCCGCAACCCAAAGGGATACGATATTTTAAAGTTAGATCAGTTGTCTGTGACTGCCTCATTGGTCTAGTGGTAGCATCGCGACTGCTGAGTACGAGGTCCTGGGTGGGATGAACATTATCAGCCTTTATTAGTCCACTGCTGAACATAGGTCCCTCGTAATGCGTAATGGATTGCAAATTATGTTATTAACGGGTATGTAGATAATTTTAATTGAAAAAAAAAAAACGATAATTAAAAACCTATAAAAAGAAATGAAAGAATTATGTTATAATAAGAAAGAAAGAAAAGTGTCCTCCTGACCGAATTTCGAATCACCGCGGCCAATTTCAACAGAGATTAGCCAACTACGCAGGAGAAATTATAGTGCGCAAAAGTTTGCGCAAACATACTCAAAATAATACATATAAAATCAATGATATATGCATTAGAGATTAGCAAATTGTATCGCATAGCATTGATTTTATATACATTTAAACTTAAGACCTCTTGTATTAACAAACAAAACTAAATACTTTCTTGCAAATTGTCCAGACACTTAAAGGTGATTGTTACCTATTTGGTTTTTAAGCTGTTGCATAGATTTTATCGCGGGCTTTGAGCGCGGCGACCGAATCAAGAAATTCCGTAACGAAAATAAAAACCTAACACCCTTTATTGCAGAAGTGTTTAAAACCTTATTTACTAACAAATAAGATATATTTTACGTTGACACATTAAAAAACAAAACATTTAGAAAATAAACATTCTAATTTCGAAAACTACTTTAGATTTTTCAAGACGTGATTTTGTATTAAGTTTTTAAGCTATTGACTGCATAAATAAAAAATTAAAAAAACTGCTTGTGTTGATAAAAAATGCTATGCAATAGCTTTACCGCGGCAGTCCCCGAGTGCCACACTTTTTTTTAAAAGTGATAACATGCAAATTTATCCACGACGGCTTACGTAGAGTCTACAATTAGTTCGACACAAGTACCTATAAGTACTTGAAGGTTTTCTAGAATGGACCTATTCTGTAACCAGATCTATCGTGAAATATTATATCGAAGCCTATCAAATATATTTACCACCTTTTAAACGCTAATCGGTTTATATTAAGTCTAGCTAGACTGACAATTTTGATAGTTAACTAGGTTTGATTCCAGATTCCTGGTTTGACAGGATCAATCGGTTTTCGAATATGGAATGATACCACTCGAATTCTAAATTTTAACGGTAGGAAGTGTCAAATTCAATTACCGTGTCTCCACAAATTATGTATACATTTTACGTTCCGTTACATGCTGAGAATATTTGTTTGTATGTTTTTATATTAATGAACATTCTCTCTTTGGAATAGCGCCTACAATACCATAGATGTACAGGGTTTTTTAAAACGATGTAGGTATAATACAGATTTTTTTTGGAAAGATTTCTTTATTATTCCGTGTATACTATCCGTTTACGTCTAGTTTATTTAATTTTTAAACTTAAATCTACGTTTATGCTAAATATATTTCCAAATCCGTTCAGTTCGAAATGATTGAGCAATAAAAAACCCAAACTATTAATATTATTAGCGCGTTAATTCCCACAAATCCCATAAAAACATTTAAATGATTCATTTCAAGCTGCTCATTTAAAGTTTTCAACATCAAACAATCCAATCAACACAATATATCTTCGAAACAACTCCCGCCATTTCGTCTCGCCGCCATTACTAAAACAGCGGCCATAACTCTTCAACTGTCAAATGTCTTTTTTTTAAAAAACATTCGGATACATTCAAAGAATTAGACATTTTTCTTCACAAATCGTTCGAATATAACAAATTTGAGAGATTAGTAAGAATTTTTATCGTTTCCGATTGCTGTTAGTGCTTGTGGTATTTCCGGAGGGTGAGAACCAGTTGGTTCTATAAAAATGGAGTTAGCATCAATTGTTATTCAACTAAAGAGATTTATCTTGACGCGTTTTCCGCTGAGTGAATAACTAAATGTTTAAAACTGCTGTTATGGTCTGTTTTCAAAGCTTCTGAGGTTTTGTCCTGGGATCGATTTGCAAAATTGGCATTAATGTATTTTCATGATTAAATTGAACTAAAACGGATATTAATCGCGTACCTAATGATAATTTTCCGAGATGTCGACTGAGTTGTAGTCACAATACTGTCGAGAAGTCGGCAGTCGATATAAAAAATAAAAAACATGTTATCAATTAAAAAATTGCTTTATGTGAATTTTTATTTTATTCCATTTCTATGCATGAAAACATGTTTCGATCAAGCTGAATTTTTTGCTGAAACTTAGTACCTATTGTTATTCTTCTTCATATGGTGTAGTTCGATTTTTCATAACTATATTCATTGATTTTATATCTTCAATCAACTTCAATGTGCGAGCGAGATAGCAAATTATCGGTAAGAGGCGCCTTAAACCACGTATAAACCACGTATGCGGTTTCATTTTTATTACTGCGTAAATTCAGGGCAGTAAATCAATTGTTAAAGTTAGACATGGTTTATGGCTAGTAAAAGCTCTCTGTTGTGGTCTCATTTCATGGGTTTTTCTGAGTATCTATAGGTGTGGTGTGTAGCTAGGGAGAGACAGTCTTTCGTCGCTGTGGCAAACTCAGCAGCATTGATAAATATTTAATAAGAAATTTGAAAATACAACTGATACGGATGGGGTTCGAACCCACGATCTCCGGCGTACCGTGCCGACATTCTAACCGCTGAACCACCGTATCCCATCAGAATCAGTAGAAATTTCAAATCTGTTTCTACGCCTAGGGCGTGTGGTAATTATCTATAAATATGGTAAATATCTATCGGAATACATTACGTGTCCGACTCAGTGCTCCAAACTTTGCAGTTTTAGAAGGCACCGCTTCGATATTACCAATTTTCTTATAGGTATTATTTTTTTTGTGAATTTTTTACTTGTTAGCACTTGTTGTTGTTTGTTTTACTTGTTGCACATGTTAGCTTATTAAATAAAAATATTTAATAAGAAATTTGAAAATTCTGATGGATACGGTGGCTCAGCGGTTAGAGCGTCGGCACGGTACGCCGGAGATCGTGGGTTCGAATCCCAACCGTGTCAGTTGTTTTTTCAATTAGTAGCTTCAAAACCGTCAGGCGATGTTGCTAAATCTCCATCAAATCCTCGACTTATCCAATAAGCTTTCACCTAATTATTCGATCATAGAATCACAATCAGTACTTAGCAAATTAATGTCGATACCGGTCCAGGTCAAACAGACCTCTAAGCAGATTAGCATTGCGTCTGCGTCGCTAACGTTGTCATAATGCTACGGTTACATCCACTATTTAATAGGATTGTGGGTTAAGTTGAAAACTGAGCGCGTTTTAGTATATAGCACTACATTTTGGACCGACTTCCAAAAAGGAGGTTCTCAATTCGATGCGCATATTTTAAAAATGTTTGTATAGCGATAGCTAGTACCGATTGGTGGTGACCGTTCACTGGCAAGTCAGACGTCTCGGGTTCGAACCCAAGGTGCGCACCTCTGACTTTTCGTAAGTTATATGCGTTTTATAAGTATAGATTATCACTCTCCGTGCCTCGGATAGCACGTTAAGCTGTTGGCCCCGGCCGTCAATTGTAGATCTTTGACAGTCGTTACGGGTAGTCAGAAGCCCGAAAGTCTGACAACCAGTCTTACCAAGGGGTATCGTGTAACCCAGTATCTGGGTTGTGGAGGTCTGATAGGCAGTCGCTCCATGTAAAACACTGGTATTCAGCTGCATCCGGTAAGACTGGAAGCCGACCCCAATATAGTTGGGAAAAAGGCTAGGCAGATGAGGCAGATGAGCTAGTACCGATACCGATAGTATATCCTAGCTTAGAAATTAGAAGCCAAATCGCCATAGCCGAGACTGGCAAGGAGATATACCGATAGTATCCCGATTTGGGTAATTATGTTCCTCTGTCATTAGTGGCCAGATTCGGGTAATTAATTTTTTGTACGAAAGAGTACTTATACTCTCCGATTGTTCCCATATAAATAATAGGGAAGATGCACTATTTTTATTTTTGTTTTCATTTGAAAGAATTCCATGTAGAATAGACCACAAATATATTTAAAAAATTAAAACATTGCAATTTATCCGAAAAAATGCTGTTTTAAATTGACAGTTTGACAGTTCGCGGGAAAACGGACTTATGGTGCTGATGACGTCACTCTTGTCTTTTACTGGTTCGCCGTTGGCTTTCATTCTTTTGCATATTTATTTAAATCGAATAAAAAATAGTATTTACAAAGCATAGAATTTTATTTTATAAATTTACAAAAAAGAATAACTTAAATATTATATAGTTATTACATTTTAATTTTGGAAATACAGCATCTATCCAGAATTTCTATGCAGCATTCATAAATGATAAAATGCTTTTATCGTATATACAAATATACTTCTTTTAATTTTTCAGTTTGTGTGTGCTATACAGAAAAGTGATATTTTCCTTATGCTGAAAAACATTTGAAGTTGTACTTGTGCCCAATATTTTGGTGTTATTTTATTGTCTTTCACATAGGAAAGTATGGTAGGTAGCTTCTGTTAAGGATATTTCACCTCTACTGTGTAATTTTCAGCCGTCAGGTGTTGCACCAAAAAAGGGTACTCGGCATTACGAAGAAATCCAGCTTCTTCAATTTTAATCTAAAATGCTGATTAAAATAATATAAACAATATTTATTACTACAAAGGCCTGGAACTAAACATACCTAACTAATTATTTTATTCAAAATATTTAAAATAGAGAAAAACTAATGATGTTATGTCAATACTAACTCTAGGTAAACACCTGGAGTCTGCTTTGATAAACCCAACTCCCATTTTTATTAAAAAAACGCAATTAATATTCCCATAAAATAATATTCACCTTTACAACCATAACGTCAAATAAGTTGTCAAAATAAGTGTGACGTCACGAAACGCTATTCGTGTTTTAAAATACGTATTGTTTCAAGTCATTTTTAAATCGTAATTATTGTAAAAAAACAACAATATGTAAAATAAAAACGTTGCAGTGGCCTTTCTATTATATTTTTTTAACGTTTTAATCATACAAATTCCATAAATATTACATCTGCATCTTCCCTATTGTCATGATCTGATAATGAACTTCTAGCACTGATAGCCTAGTGGTAAGACCGTCGACTAACAAGTCAGAGGTCTCAAGTTCGATCCCAAAGATTACTTACTTGAACCACAAACCAATCGGCCAGTATGTCATATCCATTGACGCATCGTAAATTGGTTTAGGTTTAGAGGCGTTTAGCGAATGCGTAAATTAATTCAAATCATTACAGATTCTATCTACGAAACGTTGTTTTATCGAATTCAGATGGTCTGTGTCGTAAATAATTTATTATGGTTTTAGGAATGGATGTGCCATGGATTTGCTTTCTCTTTGTCATCCTTGTGGGGATATACATAAACAATTATCTTAAAAATTAAAAATAGGTGTAAAAAAAGTTATTACAAATGAGTTATCATTTCCTCAGTGCCGCGGAAAGCATGTAAACCCACTGGTCCTACGCCTGATCTCTCTCCAGTCTTCTCGGATTGCCTTCCCGTCGGATTATGAGAGTGAGGGAATAGAGAGTGCTTCTATTTTAGGACACATTTGTGTATTATAATATCTATTGTGTAGTTAACTAATCTCCTCTAATAAGCTCTGGCAGAAACTCCTTCAGGAGGAGGAGAGGATTCCTTGGTTGGAGAAATTAGGTCATAATGTCCTATTATGACCTAATTTCTCCAACCATTTCGAGCCATTACCGCCGACTTTTACAATTTTAATTTTACAGAAGGTATTTCTTTAAAATTTACCATAGAGTCATAATTTTTGACGACATAATAAGTCTATGGTAAATTTAATTTCAATAGAACAATTATAGGCAGAAATATTTGAAAAAAAACCTTCTGCAAAATTTGATTTTTGCCGCTTACGCTAAGTCTCAAGGCTCGATTTGTTAGAAAAGCCCTTTGTCCTGCAGTGCGACCATTTTACCTATTCGTTCAGGAAAACACCAGGTGTACAGTTCATATTTATGAATCAATAATTCCTTCATAATTTTCTCAAGTTCTGCGAGCCGTGCCAAAACATAACAGTAGTTGACTGTCTCAAGACACTGTATTTGCGAGGCCTTCATGCCTCCTGAGCTTTTAAGCCTCGAGGCGGTGCGTCAGTCACGTGCCCAAAGCACTCCCGCCTCCTGTTTACTGTTTTAAATAGGTTTAGCACCTTATATAAGTATAATAATATGCCTCTGCTAAAGGGAGGGGTCCGTTTTTGATGTTTCGGAATTTTGTCTTTTCGAAATCACTTGTGGGAAAATTATTAAAATTTTATCAAAAAAAAGGTATTTAATTTTTTATGAAACAGTGTAGACCAGTGGTTTCCAAAAGTTGACTGGACGGCGACCCCATATGTTCACAATATTTATCAACTTATGGACCATCAAAATATGTATTGTTTTCGTGGGTGTAATGTAATTATACTAAAATACATGATAATATTATAAACATAATGATGAAACCAGCACACCTGAGAGATTTTTTAATGGTGTGTAAAGCCATGTCAGAGGCCTACAGGCGGTTTAAACCCAGACACCAGGTTTACGCCAGCCACGGATACACTAGGATTTAAAATTAAAATGTCACTGTGACACTAAAAAGTGAAAAATAAAAATGTGAAAAAGACACTGAATTGGTAGTAAAATATCTTGTAATCTTTTTCGGGTCGAGTCTAAGCGGGTCGAGTGGGCACGGACCCAACAAAAACTTCTAATTCAGGACTCGCCTCTTAGCTGTCATGAAGAAAGAAGAAAAAAGTAGCATGACTGAATGAAGGCTGTTAGACCGGTCGGTAGACTTATTTTTCAGGGCCCACCCAATATTCATTCGTGACTTACCAGTGGGTCGCGATCCATAGTTCGGAAAATGCTGATGCAGACCCCATCTTGCCAACTGATTAGGGACTCAAATGGCAAAAACGGAACCATCATGATTTCGTCCTGTCTTCGTCACTATAGAGTTCGTCGTCCAAAACTACTGGCTGGTCTCCGCCCACGACTGATACAAGGGCACAGCGCGGCTCCTCTCAAGCGGCACACTCTGCCAGTTTATGCCGCGCCGTTTCCTCCAGAAAAAACTAACCTAACCTACTCATAACACTAACACTTGTATGCCATGATGGCTAATAGAGATGAATGGAAGTAGAAAATCTATTGCGCCGACCCTAGGAAGATGATGATGTGTTTGTTTGAGAAATCACAAGAAATCGCCTTTGCACATTTTCTACCCGATGGAAACAATTCTTCGAACAAATGACGTCATTATAAAACAACTTTTTAACAGATAAATGACGTCATTGTTTCTAAAGTCGAACTCTAAAAGCTGTCTCTCCATACGTATCTTTATTTTGCAATGAGAGCATAGCAATTACCCCTTCCCCCTTTACCCCTTTAAAAGCTTATACATTTCGGCATTTTGCGACAACTTTTTTTCTGTCGCCGTGTTAATTTTTAACCAAAAAAAGACGAAAACAGAAGGGTGTTATAATTTTAACGTGTGCATCTGTGTGTTTGTGGTTCCCAAACGGATGAACCGATTTTGATTTAGTTTTTCTTTATTAATTAATCTATTTATCGAAACAAAGCATGCCTGTATATTTCGCTCTCCTATTTGATTTAAGCCTATAGGTATAGTGTCCTATTAATATTATAAATGTGAAAGTTTGTGAGGATATATGGACGGATGGAAGTTTGTTACTCTTTCACGCAAAAACGAATTTTGACGAAACTACAGAATTTACCCGGGTTGGGCAAAGTGTTATTGGGTTTTTCCATTAAGAAATTCCCAGTAGCAGCACGGGGCCTGGAATTGTGCCCGGTTAATGGAAATAGGCTCGCCCCCTATTACATGGGACTTGATGGGACTTATAACATGGCGAAACGTGGGTGTACTGTATACACCTCTGCCTAGTGGGGAATACAAGCGAAGTCTATGTTTATGTTTTACAGAATTTCATCAAAATCCGTTCAGTATGTTTTGCGTGAGAACCATCCAAATAATACAGGCTACAATTTATCAACATACCAATCGGGTGAAGTCGCTAAAGGAAGCTAGTTATTGAAATAAACTTATAAGCTGGCGTAAAACATACACGTGGCTCCCCGCCGCCCGTCGGTAACTAGTGGAACTAATGATGTTCTGGTTGTACCCTACATCGACGAAAACACACATATAATCACCAGATCCTGTCGCTTATTATCCTAACATCCTCTTAATTAGTACAACATTGTGTATCTGTTGTAATCATAAATTAGATCTCTTGTATTTTCTTAGAAATGTTTGTGTTATGGGATGTCTAACTCAAAGCGTCTAAAATTACGCAGCTTTTAATTGTTACCTACTTTATCGAAAAAAAAACTTTTATAATAATTACTAAAATGTGTTACATCTGCCTAGCCTTTTCTCAACTATGTTGGAGTCGGCTTCCAGTCTTACCGGATGCAGCTGAATACCAGTGTTTTACATGGAGCGACTGCCTATCAGACCTCGACGACTCAGATATTGGGTTACAGTTACACGATACCCCTTGGTAAGACTGGTTGTCAGACTTTCGGGCTTCTGACTACCCGTAACGACTGTCAAAGATCTACAATTGACAGCCGGGGCCAACAGCTTAACGTGCTATCCGAGGCACGGAGAGTGATAATTAATTTATAAAACGCACATAACTTACGAAAAGTCAGAGGTGCGCGCCTTTCGAACCCGATACCTCTGACAGTCCTGTAAAAAATATAATATTCAAATTTACACAACACCTCTCGGTCAAAACTCCTGCTTTGTGCTTGACAAGTTCGGTCAAAGCTCTTAACACATAAGTGCACTCTATTCCCTCACTCTCATAATCCGATGAGACGGCAGCGACCGGAGAGAGCTCGGAGATGCTTTCCGAGGCACGGAACAAGTGGCTAATAATATACGCACATAACTTACGAAAAATCAGAGGTGCGCGCCTTGGGATCGAACTTGAGAGCTCTGACTTACCAGTCAACGGTCATACCACTAGGCTATCACGAAAACATAACAGACACAATTCCAGACTCCGTCCTGCAACTGAGAATTTCTTAATGGAATAACTTAATAACACTTTGCCCGACCCGGGGATGGAAATCAAGACCTCCTGCTCAGGAGTCGCACTTGCTACAACTAGACAAACGAAGCAACACATAAATAAGCTTTAATAATTTCAACATACCCTTTGTAAAACATCTGACAAACTAAATCTAGTGTGGTTCAAAAATCACAACATGAAACATAGTCCCCCTTTAAATATCAAATTATAAACCCCTTATTTCACTTGTAAAGAAACCCTAGTGAACTTGACTTCAAAGAAACGTCAGTACACCCGACTTACACACGCTAATGGGTTTAAACTATAAAGTTAAACATCTCTTGGTAGCAACACCTCATCTTCCCCGAAGGGCAAAGATGCTTTGTAATTTAAACAACTTTGAAAAAGAGGATGTTATAGTTTTGTTGCTTATTTTTTTAAGGTAAGTGAGTCGATTATTTATCAAACATTTATTATTATTGATTCATTAGCCGTGTGGTTACCGGCCTAAGAATAGAACCACCCCTACTCGTCCCGCGGGTGTCGTAAGAAGCGATAAAGGGAAAGATTCGGAGGATGGATAGCAGCATTCTGTGTAACAGCAATCATCTGCTACTGCGATCGCCAACTCGCTTGCCTAGCGTGGTATTATGGGCAAATACCTCCAATGTGCTGCGCATTGGGAGACGCCTATGTTTAGTAATACAGGCTGATGACGATGATGATGATGATTCTTTTCATAAAGCCACTATATTATTTTATTTGTTATGTCAGTCTACCTGTCAGCAATTTTTACTCGATCAGTGCTTACTGATTGAATACGGGTTGAATTCCCGCGCGGGGCAAATAACTGTGTGATCCACAGTAATATTAGTTTCGGTCTGGGTCTTTTTGCATTGTGAAATTATGATGTTTGTAATTAATTGTACTCGTGATAAAGGAGAAAAATATACGTATACTTAGATATAAAGACTGCTATGTGAAATAAAATTAAAAAAGAAAATACAATTTTGAGTCCTCCCCATGTCTCTATCTTACTGTAAACTTGAGATAGTTTATTTGCTCAGGTTTTACATAATTATGGTATAATTAAAAAGGGCTTGCTCTAAGAATTAAGAAAATCTAGTCTAGCTAATACTTTTAATTAAATTCATCCATTAAAAATGAAAATTATCTTTATTAGAAAACCCACGTTCAAAATCTAGAACGTTTATCAAAATTCCTAGACAACAGTGTCTTAAGATACATTATTAAATATTTACAATCTCAAATACATGCTTAATTAGACATTAAACAACTGTTTAGAAATCTAGTCTCTTTTGTTATTCTAAGTTAATTCTAGCTAATTATTAAATAGGCATAAAAAAGGTTTACAAGATACCTAAATTAGTATTATAATTAGTAGGTTTCCGGCCTAAGAACAGAACCACCCCTACTCGTCCCGCGGGTGTCGTAAGAAGCGACAAAGGGAGAGATCCAGAGAATGGGCAGCAGCATCCTTCTGTGTAACAATCTTCTGCTACTGCGATCGCCAACCCGCTTGTCCAGCGTGGCGATTATGGGCAAATTTCTCCAATGAGCACACAATAGTGGCGCGCAGTGGTAGAGGCCTATGTTTTGCAGTGGACTTATGGATCGTATGGTTGATGAACAACCTGGTGTCAGAGTTTAAGCCCCCTGTAGGCCTCTGACATGGCTTTACACACCTTTGAAAAATCTCTCAGGTGTGCTGGTTTCATCACGATGTTTTCCCTCACCGTTTTAGTAACTGATAATTAATTTATAATACGTATATAACTTGCGAAAAGTCAGAGGTGCGCGCCTTGGGATCGAACTCGAGACATCTGACTTGTCAGTCGACGGTCATACCACTAGGCTATCAGTGCTAGCAGTGGACTAATACAGGCTGATGATAATGATGATGAAATTATATGCCTCACAAAATAGATGTCGGATATTTCTGACCAGAATTATCGTAATGCAAACATGATCCCACCAAAACATTCTGTAAAAACTAGCCAACTCTCGATGGAGCTGTTTGTTTATCTCTAAAAAGTAATGAAATCTAGACAAAGTAGTGCCAGGTCTAAGGTTCCGTACTGCGATTTCTTTATTATTATAGTTAATGTTGTGTGACTTGGCCGTTGAACATTCTTTATACGTTAGTGGGTATAAGTCAATTTGGTTTACACGTAATGTTATATCTGTTGTAACTACCTATGTTTGTTAAGCGAGATAATAGCCCATACTGGTATTGGTAATTGGACGGTGTCTCATTTTAGGCTGTTGTTGATTGTGCAACACATGCATTCAGCATTGACAATGCTGACTTCTGCTCTCACAAAATAGATGTCGGATATTTCTGACCAGAATTATCGTAATGCAAACATGATTCATGTTTGTTAAGTATAATGTTTCACGTTATCAGTTTATTATTCATACCATACTGATATCAATTCTTAGAATGCCAGGTGAACTCATGAAATTGTATAAACATCTAGCCAATTGTGTGTCGGACACAAATGTCTTCGTAGAGGGTTGTCCGGCCCAAAAATAGAAAAGCTGGACATAGAAATCAAAATCAAAATATTTTTATTCATGTAGACCATTTTAGGCATTTATGAATAGTCATAATTCTAATATTATTATAAGAGTGACTCTAGTTGCCAGTTCCAAGGGCAGCCTACCCCTCATGGAGAAGAATCTGGCAAGAAACTCCTTGATTCCATAGATTCATATTTACCCGGACATTTTGCCTTGTAGCCTGATACACTGGTTTTAAAAAATTTGGTTGCGATTGTGAGATCGCGACTTTTCGAGAATGCGGCCGGGTTCGCGCAGGTCGCTCCCGCGTTTTCGTAGGTTTAGTGACAGGGTACCGTTGGCAACCTTTTGGTTGCGGAACCTTAAAAAACTAGCAAATAAGGAGAAATCTTCCTCTAACAGAGGTGAGAAAGATCTCACTCACTAGCCATTCCCAGCAGTAGCAATAAACTATCAATGCCGAACTAGCCTAAAAAGGTCCAAATAAACTACCAATCTAATTTACAAAGCAAATTGCTATCACATCCCTACACCTCCCATCGGACGAAATTAAAATATCCGCTTTTAACCGGCAAAGGATCCGGCTTAAACAGGTCCAAACTGGTTCAAACTAGTTTCACGAGCGCAATATTCGAAAAATTACCATTTCGCAGGCATCATGCAAGTTTAAAATCAATTATAGCCTGATACTGGCTCACAACTTTAACGGGCGCTAGTAGTTTAATCCTTTAGGGGGTAGGCAGATCAATAACGTGACCTTATCAGTCTGAAAGGTGGGTAGTGTTGTGTTATTTGGAGCTTCTAGCGGGCTTAGGTGTATTGATAGTGTTTTGTTGATTCATAAGTAGACTGTTCTCTATTGTAGAGATACTTACCTACCCACATAGAGATGTTCACAGAGACATGTTCAGATTGTTCTAAAAAAATTAAAAAGGTCAGGTGCGCAGTATTCGCAACCGGCGTGTGTGTATGACGAGATGTATGAATGTAAACGAGGCAAAAGGAGTAAGTACCATGTAGGAATCGTAGCAGGTGGTGTACTGTAGTTTCTGCTTACCCCCATGGGAGGAAGGCGTGAATTTATGTATGTAATGTACGTTTTGTTTTGACTAATAAACTAAGTATCACCTGCTCCGTGCCTCCGAAGCACGTTAAGCCGTTGGCCCCGGCTGTCATAAAGATCTTTGACAGTCGTTAAAGGGAGTCAGTACCTCATAAAATCCTGACAACTAATCTAACTTTAGAATACCGTATCCTTTTGGGTTGCGGGGGTCAGATAGGCAGTCGCTCCGTAGAAAACTGATCCAGTTAGATTAAAAGCCGATAACAATATTTGGGAATAATAAGGTTAGGAGGATGATGATGTACGGTTTCGTCACACGCTTTTTTTTTCTAAAAGGGAATCAGGGATAGAATAGGGATAGAAATATAGAATAATATAATTGATCCATGATGTTAAAGTCGCAGGTGATAAGGAGTCGTGATAGCCTAGTGGTGGTGACCGTTGACTGGTAAGTCAGAGGTCTCGGGTTCGAACCCAAGGCGCGCACCTATGACTCTTCGTAAGTTATGTGCGGTGTATAAATAAATTAATTAATTATCACTCTCCGTGCCTCGGATAGCACGTTAAGCGGATGGCCCCGGCTGTCAATTGTAGATATTTGACAGTCGTTACGGGTAGTCAGAAGCCCGAAAGTCTGACAACCAGTCTAACCATGGGGTATCGTGTAAACCAGTACCTGGGTTGTGGAGGTCTGATAGGCAGTCGCTCCATGTAAAACACTGGTATTCAGCTGCATCCGGTAAGACTGGAAGCTGACCCCAACATAGTTAGGAAAAAGGCTAGGCAGATGATGGTGGTAAAGTCGCAGGCGAAAAAAGATTGCGACGTTCCCAAATCGCTAGCTACATAGCTATTCTCGACCTCAAAAGGCTCAAATAAGTACCCGCTGTACTATAATTTAATATATGACATTGTAATTGTATTTTCTAATCTCGTAGCCATCAGCACTGAATGCTGATCCGCTCAAGTTATCTCCCAAGACAACCACTTCAGTCTTCATCATGTTTCATTTAGTATTCTAAGCGCAAATTTGATGAAAAAAATACAATCCACGCTCTTTCCTCTTTGGTAAGGATATTCCGCGTCTTAAGATGAAGCGGGTTTTAGTGTTATTGGCACTAGAATTTATGTTATCTGCAGTAAGTACAGCTATTTTATTTAATAGTTTATTTTTGAAAATTGACAATTTCTCTACGTAATGTCTATCGTCTCCTGGCGTCATCAATGATGCGTTCAGTAGTGACGTTATCAGTAGTAGAAGGGTTTAACCATAGAGTATTAAAAAAAAGAGTGATAACGTCAACCACATTGCCTTGTGCGGAGCGAAAGCAGGTCTCGCCATACAAATGTTAAAATGTCATTTTTTAGACTTTTTAGATTTTTTTAGACGTTTTTCAAAATTTAACTCAGCAGTTAACCATGATATAAGCTAAAATGTAACTTTTTCGCTCGTGGAACCTAGTTGAACCGCAGTCGATCGAGGTATGATCGCAAACGGAGCTCGTGTCGCGGCCGCGTTGTTCATACCCGTGCTCACGGTTCATACTTCTATAGGGTTGCTCTATATTTTCTTATATACTCTAAGGGTTTAACCCATTTACTACGACCGACGCACGGTGGATTCTGTAGTACGGATTGGTTGGCCAATATTATTTTACTACGTTTTGAGTCTGTAAATAACTTTTAGAGGTATATTAAGGCAATATAAGTTTTTTATTTCTAAAGAATGTTGCAATATTTTAATTATTCTATATGTACAGAATATTCTTCATAGTTCAGACCGGGGCCGCGCGCGGGGCGAATCGATACTTAACTAAAATATAATAAATAACGATAATAATTACTTATAATATATTACTAAATACATATTATCACAAACATAATAAATAAATATAATATATACAGATATACTATATACAGAACTAGCTGTTGCCCGCGACTTCGTCCGCGTGAACCACTCTTATCACCTAGGGGTATAAAATTTAAATTAAATAGAATGCTAGCCTAAACTCATAAAAAACCAACAGGACACCTTCGTGCAATGTACTAATCACATTGAATTTATTGTACTAATCACCGATGCAAAGTTTCCCGATGACAACGCCTCCCGTCCCGTTCGTGCTGCCCGCACTCGCCTAGGAACCGATTGACTTTGATCGAGATGGCACCAAATTCAAATTTAAAAACTTATTGGGATGACGCGGATCTCATTCCGTTCCTCAAAAGGAAAATATGGAACTCTTAGAGGATCTTATAAAACGTACCTTCGTTTTTAAGCTAGAAGGTTTCATTGCGATTCTTAGGTACCTACCCAAAAAGTATTTATCGTCTATGTTGAAGCCGTCCTGCCGCTCTTCGAAACCTGGCTGAACAGAAAGGAGCGCAGGTACAGGCTGACTCAGGTGCTCGCCGGGCACGGTTGCTTCGGTGAGTACCTGAACTGGATTGGTCGAGAAGCTACGGCAAGTTGCCGTGTGTTGATGCAGTGTTGATTCTGCACAACACACGCTCGAGGAGTGCCCTGCGTGGGTCTCCGAGCGACGAGTCCTGACGGACCGGATCGGCAGGGATTTGTCTCTGCCCGTAGTAGTGAGGGCTATGTTGGCAGAGACAGATAACTGGAGAGAAGTAGCCTCCTTCTGTGAGACCGTAATGACTCAGAAGGAAGCCGCTGAGCGGGAGCGAGAGAGAACCAATCCCGCTCGGAGGAGAAGGAGGCGTCGACGACGCAACCGCCTTGGCGTCTAATACGCAGAAACAGCAGCAGCAGCAGGCGGGGCCTTTGGGGTCGCGGGCGCTCAGATTGGGGAGTTTGTGCGCCCACTGAGCGACCCCAGAGAAGACGGTGGCAAAGTGGTAACATGCTACCGTGCACAGCGAGGCTCAGGAGAGACCCCTTTACAGTCTCTCCGGGGATGTGCCCAACAGGCGTTGCGCAGGGGAGGTTCCGGAGCTGGTCTCTTAAGAGGACCCGGGATCTCCCCTCATGTGCTGATGGTGATCACCGGGGTGGTTTTAGTGAGGTAAGAATCCCATACTCCCCGGTCTCTTCCCCTGGAAGCCGGGTGCCTTTTCGTACGGTTTCCCCCCGTAAACAAAAAAGAAAAAGAAAAAAAGGTACAATAACAACTTCATTTGAAATTACGAATCTCTTTTTTAACGGCTTAATCACTTGTGATGACATCTACCAGAGTACTGCTGCACTGCTGGTCCCATGACCTGAACATGACATGGCATGAAACGGGCAGGACTCGGTAGCTTAGTTGGTAAAGCGATGGCACGCCGGGGATTGCGGGTTCAAGTCCCGCCCGAGTCAGTTGTTTTTGCGAGTTTCTTATTAAAATAATATAATTTAATAAGCAAAACATGTGTCTAAACATTAAAAAATATACATAAAATATAATATTTAAGAAAAAACACATAACACTGAGTACGTACAGCTTGGCAAAAAAGAATGAGGCGGTGACAGCTAGAACTAAAAATAAAAATCTTAAATACTAAGTTTGTGAGTATTAGAATAACTTAAAAGTAATTCAATTGATTATATTTGATGACAAAAAAATCATCATAAAAATATGTAAGAACCAAATGACTTGTTATTTTGAATTGTAATATGCGAAGTGCGCTAGTGGCGCCCCCAATTTTGCAGACTCTTTTATTTCCGATAAAAAAGTTTCCATAACACCTTTGCGAAACGACTGAAAAGTATAACCATAGTCTAAACATCATATAGTCAGTCGACGCGTTTGATGTTTTCGGAAATGCCGACAACGTCTAGACATTCGTCGCGACGTAAAAAGTGTTAGGGTTGACACAGGACTAAAAACAAAAATATGTTTTTATAGTGTTTTTTTTGTAAGTATGTATAACACGTTATCAAAATTGGAAAACGTGGCCGCCATTTTGAAATTTTTATTTACTGGGCCGATTGCTTTCAAAATCGACATCTGAGAGTCCGCATGGTCTCCGAGTACATAACCGTTGTCAGAATTGGAAAAGGTGGCCGCCATTTTGAAATTTTTATTTACTGGGCCGATTGCTTTCAAAATCGACATCTGAGAGTCCGCATGGTCTCCGAGTACATAACCGTTGTCAGAATTGGAAAAGGTGGCCGCCATTTTGAAATTTTTATTTACTGGACCGATTGCTTTCAAAATCGATATCTGAGAGTCCGCATGGTCTCCAAGTACAAAGCCGTTGTCAGAATTGAAAAAGGTGGCCGCCATTTTGAAATTTTTATTTACTGGACCGATTGCTTTCAAAATCGATATCTGAGAGTCCGCATGGTCTCCAAGTACAAAGCCGTTGTCAGAATTGAAAAAGGTGGCCGCCATTTTGAAATTTTTATTTACTGGACCGATTGCTTTCAAAATCGATATCTGAGAGTCCGCATGGTCTCCAAGTACAAAGCCACCCCTGAAAACCTAGAAAACGATACCCATATTGATTTTTACTCAAAATTAGCGTTCGCCATCTTGGATCTCAAAATTAATGTCATATTCGTTATCACCGCCCCCGAAAACCTAGAAAACGATACCCATATTGATTTTTACTAAAAACTTGCGTCCGCCATCTTGGATCTCAAAATTAATGTCATATTCGTTATCACCGCCCCCGAAAACCTAGAAAACGATACCCATATTGATTTTTACTAAAAACTCGCGTCCGCCATCTTGGATCTCAAAATAAATGTAATATTCGTGATCACCACCCCCGAAAACCTATAAAACGATACCCATATTGATTTTTACCAAAAACTCACGTCCGCCATCTTGGATCTCAAAATTAATGTCAAATTCGTAATCACCACCCCCCAAAACCTTGAAAACGATACCCATATTGATTTTTACCAAAAACTCACGTCCGCCATCTTGTATCTCAAAATTAATGTCAAATCACCACCCCCGAAAACCTCGAAAACGATACCCATATTGTTTTTTTTTACTCGTATCCGCCATCTTGGATGTCTAAATAATTAATGTCAAATTCGTAATCACCCCTCCTGAAAACCTCGAAAACGAACCCATATTGAGTTTTTTCAAAAACTTGTATCCGCCATCTTGGATCTCAAAATTAATGTCATAATTATTTATAATCAACACACCCGTTGAAAAATTGAATCAACATTCAAAATTAAAATAAATAAAATGTGCCACCCACTAAAAACAAATGACGGTGTAGTACCCGAATGGAGTATGGAAAAAGGTACTGACAGCCGCGGCCCCCCCTCCGTCCCTCGCCCCACACACCCCGCACGATTGCTCTGTCTAGACGTGTTCGTTGGACTACTGTAGGGAAAGAGCTCTTTATACTGTGGTATAACTGCTTAGAGCATTAATAACTGTATATATTTTTTTGATACGCTCAATATTTATGGCTAGACGTTTCGTTTTACTTTGTTTTTAAAATGAATGGCGCGACGTGTTGAGTGGTGAGGCGTATGTGCGCTAGTATTTATTTATTTATTTACGGATGGAAAACCAACATCTTTTCATATGTATAATTACAGTGGAATAGGATACATGGAGCCAATTACAAACGGAACGTTTATTAACTACTCAAGATGTCATCCGGTGTCAGTGCCGTTTCGCTAAAGTGGCCAATATGGCAACTACGATTTGTCTGTCAGCATCATTAAAATTTAACAAAATACTCGACAATCCTAATTTTGCGGATATATGTTGTCGACTCGAAATCTTTATTTTTTCATATTTTATTATTCTGGTGAGGTTTCGATCGAGTCTACCGTACCCCTTGACGAAATTATTAATATAGATTTCTTACACTTTTAAAATAAAACCGTTATTTTACTTTAAATATTAAAGATAGATATATGGTGTCACGGACTTTTTTATAAAACTAATAAAGGCTAATATTTTTGCTAAACATTATAGTCACTTATTTTAAGCCGTTTAGATAGCGCACGTCAATAAAGCAGCCAGAAAGCATTTTTTTTCTGACTTGGATCACGGATATTGTTATTTCTTGCTGATAACTTATCTTTATCAGAATAAAAGATAGCCTGTAGCACTCAGGAAGAATGTAGCTTTCTATTACTGAAATAATATTTTGAATCGGACCAGTAGATCTGGAGATTACCCCCGACATACATACATACATACATACATACATACAAACATACAAACTTTACCTCTTTATAATATTAGTATAGATTTACGAAATATACTTTTAATCTCAGAAAATCATTTGTAGCACTTGACCCAGGAAGAACTATTTTAAATTTTCTCACAACCCTTGAACAAGATATTCTAAGTTCCGAAGTTACCAAAAAAAAAAAAAAAATATATCAGTTATGGTGCTCTTTCTCGATTTGCATACACGAAATTGCATACGAAGATTTGCATACATTAAATTATCTATTTTTTTAAATCTTTATTCCTGGCCTGCAAAGCTATGCCCTAGGCATTATGGTGTTCGCGATTATAGATTATTGATTATATTATTTGGAAAGGTAGCCTTCACCTCGAAGATTCATTTGAAAAGAAAATAAGAGTTCGTCACCAGAAATAGACGCACGTAAAAGTTCAGGGTTACTACACTGCACAAAGTCCTTCGTTGGCCTACCTGGACTGACTTTCTTGATATATTAAAAAAATACGATCCATCTAGCCACGATTAATTATTTTTAAGAAACACATGTTTGGTTCTGTTCGACGACTGCCATTTAGACTTAAAAAATTTAATGAAATTATGTAAAGTTTTAATTTAGTGTCTCTTGGTTTATTGAGCAGTTGGTTACAGCAATCATCATATCCTCTAATTTAAAAAAACTGCTTTTTAATTTCTTATGTGGAAGAGAAAACTATTTTTCACATAAATATCTCCTTTTTACTGGATAATCCATGACTCCTAACAAAAAGAAACACAAAAAAATCTTATAAAAAAATTAACAATTCAATCAAAAGTTATTTTTCAACGATGTGATGGATAACATTCACCATTACTTGTATTATCTAATTTTAAACACGAACCGTAAAATTGCGTATTCAGCACCCCCCAACTTTGACCCTCTGGTATTTGAAGTCAGGCATTTTGGCCGCACTTTTGACTATATATCTGTATACTACAGGGATACCAGATTTATTATAAACTAATAATCACGCGGCCAAAATGCCTATGTACGAAAAAAAACAAAATCAAAACTACACTCACGACGATAAAGTGAGCGTTAATTAAACAATAATTATCACGTAACTAGCAATCGTAATATACCAAATTTATATATTTTAAAAACTACATACCTCTAATATTACTCATGATTTTTTTTGTAAATATAGATGCCTTAATTTCAAAGATATAAATATTTGAACACTGAAGAAATTATTGATAATTTAATTTACAGTAACAAAACGCAAGAATGGGTCACCTTTGCCTTATCGTAAAAAGGATACTCGACTGCCAGATTTAATTTGTTCACGTCTAACAATTGTAATATACCTTCTATTTGCTAATTCGATGAAAGAAAATCATCTACCCGCATTTTTTAAATTTCGATTTATGACCAATCATTCCGTAGTACAGAATCTACCGTGCGACGTCACCTCAAGAGGAGCTGATGGTGAAGGTGCCATAGATAGCCGAGCTAGGAGACTCATAGGCGACGTCGAGTTAGTCTCGAGTAAGCTCCATAGCCTGGAGCATCGCCGCAAAGTCTATCTCGAAGGACCCGGAGGTCTCGAATTGGGATCCAATTCGAGACCTCCAACTTGTCAGTCAATGCCAGTCAGACTATCAGTGCATTGGCTGAGTGCGCGATGACAGCGCCAACTAGCTGTCAAAACTAAGGCAAACACGCTGAACCGCTGTAACTCGGACCATACCCACATTTCCCGGAACGTTTTTCCTTGACAAGGTATATTTTACATTTGATATTCAGCCAGAGACATCTCGGTACCAAGTCTCACTAAAATCAACATCGCAGCCTTAGAATTTCGTATTTGCTAAGCTCTTCATTTTGAGTAAATAATTACCTAGTATTTTTTCCTTACCAGGTTACAATAAAGTTCCAAATTTTTGAACTCACGACCTACTGGGCAAAGCTCTGATACTAAGCTATTGGTATTCAGCTGCATCCGGTAAGACTGGAAGCCGACCCCAACATAGTTGGGCAAAGGCTAGGCAGATGATGATGATGATCATAATAATTGACAATTCAACGCCGCGGCGGCGGACTGTCACTTGTCAATCGAGACGTGTTGATCGATTCGCGATTGTTTATACTTCGTCATCGTCAAAAATTCAGCAAATGACGTCATTAATGACGGTCTATCAAATTAGCTCTAATATAGCAGAATCATCGATTAGTCAAGATTTTCGCAACTATCGCTTAAGACTGCCTCGTTGGTCTAGTGGCAGCAAGCGCGACTGCTGAGCACGAGGTCCTTAGTCGATCCCCGGGTCGGGCAAAGAGTTATTGGGTTTTTCCCATTAGGAAATTCTCAGTAGCAGCACGGAGTCTGGAATTGTGCCCGGTTAATGGCAATAGGTTCGCCCCCTATTACATGGGACTTATAACATAGCCGGCGAAACGTGGGTGTACTGCATACCTCTGCCTACCCCCTCTGGGGAATACAGGCGTGAGTCTATAAATAAATAAAAAAAATAAGATTTTGAAAGCTACAATTGGTCAGAACTTCAGAAATACAAATAGAATTATATTATTTTGAACAGAATAACATTACACATATTATATCGAAGTAATTGTTTAGAATTGTTCGAACCAAGTTTATGTAATAAACATTAACTAGAGTCCAGGGTTTGATTCCATTCCGGCACGCAACACTTAAGTGAATGTAAACATGGTGGGTTTATTTTTGTTATCATAAACAATTTTATTTAAGCACATCCGTTAGTGTTTCGACTGGAATTCTCAAAGTTTAGCGTGGGTTGACTGGTAGAAAATGGTAAATTTGTGTAATGTTCTCTTTTAAGCTATTGCATAGCTTTTATCGCGGGCTTTGAGCGCGGCGACCGAATCAAGAAATTCCGTAACGAAAAAAACCTAACACCCTTTATTGCAGAATTATCTATTTAAAACCTTATTTACTAACTAACAAGGTATATTTATGTTGACACATTAAAAAACAAAACGTTTAGAAATATAAACATTCGAATTTCGAAAACTAATTATTTGCTTAAATTTTTCAAGGCGTGATTTTGTATTAAGTTTTTGAGCTATTGACTGCATAAATAAAAAATAAATAAATAATTATAATTGCACTCTATGAACTGCAAGAGAGTTGTAACCCAACAATACTCGTTAACCCTTACATCTGTCAATCTATAGACACAATTAAAATTTGTATTACTGGCTATTAAGAGTCGTGATAGCCTAGTGGTGGTGACCGTTGACTGACAAGTCAGAGGTCTCGGGATTGAACCCAAGGATTAAGTATCACTCTCCGTGCCTCGGATAGCACGTTAAGCTGTTACGGGTAGTCAGAAGCCCGAAAGTCTGATAACCAGTCTTACAAGGGGTATCGTGAACCCAGTATCTGGGTTGTGGAGGTCTGATAGGCAGTCGCTCCATGTAAATCACTGGTATTCAGCTGCATCCGGTAAGACTGGAAGCCGACCCCAACTAGTTAGGAAAAGGCTAGGCAGATGATTGGGCCCCAAACCATTAATATTAAAGTGATCGAGAAAAACGCGACATCAGTCACAAGTACCTTAAGCTAGACCCATATCTATGCCAGGTAATATATTCAGTAGGCAAACGTGACGTGTATGAATGTCACGTCAAAATAAATAAACTTGGCCCGCGCGGTTCCCGTAGGGTTGGTACTAAACAAATGGGGGATGTCTCAGCACTTAATAATATAAACATGTCTGAATGCGCTTTGTCTTCGTCGCGTTCCGCATAGGCCAACTTATTTATCACCGCATCGCGTTGTAGAATATGCTACCGTATATCGGAACATAGTATAATAAATATACAGTACGGAAACTACGTAATCTCTCCTGACCGAATTTCGGTCACAGCCTATCTCAACGGAGACTAGCCAATTACGCAGGAGATATTATAGTGCACAAGTGTGTGCGCAAACAGGTGCACTCTCTATTCCCTTACTCTCATAGTCCGATGGGATGGCATTCCGACACGATCGGGGAGAGATCAGGCGCAGAGCCAACAGCTTTACGTGCTTTCCGAGGCACGGAGTAAGTGATAATTAATTTATAAAACGCACATAACTTACGAAAAGTCAGAGGTGCGCGCCTTGGGTTTGAACCCGTGACCACTGATTTGCCAGTCAACGGTCACCACCACTAGGCTATCGTTTTCTTATTCGTCTATTATTTATCTTATTCGTCTTACTCGGAAACTACGTACAAACACTCAAAAACGGCACACTCACAAAACATGTGTAAAGACGCGTTCGTGGATACTGTGAGTACCGCGACGTTCGCTTAGGAGTCTCGTCGTTACGCAATATTACGCATGTGTGTGTGAGTGTGCCGTTTCGAGAGTTTGTACGTAGTTACCGTACTGTATGTTTATTATACTGTGAAGAGAACGAGGATGTATCATAATATATCCTTGTGAATTTCACGATCATACTGCTTTTATAATAAGCTAAGAAAAGATAAGCTTAGTGACGTAGATCTAGATAAGTTTTAAATAGGGTTATCAGTATTCTATCGTTTGTTGCAAAATGTTCTATTTTCAAATGGTCCCACTATCGTATAACGTCTTATTCGAAAAACGTCACACTCACAAACGTCCTATTCGAAAAACGTCCCATGCATGCTTTTAAACTGTTGTCGGTTTTTAGGTTAAGGCGCAGATAGCATCGCTTTAACTACTTGGAGTTGGGACATTTTGTGACAGTGAGACCATTTGCGAATGAGACGTTTTGCGACCAAACCGGTAAAAATACTGAAATATGAGCCGTTTGGTATTTTTATATTACCAATACCAATTTAAATAGTGATTTACAAAATCAAACTCCTTGCAATGACTTGTGCAGACAAAAAGAAAGACCATCTAATCTGGCTATGTTCATTTTTTTTTAAAGGTTTTACTTAGCTTGACCTGTTTATTATTTGGTTCAAATTTAGTAATCGATATTTCACCCCCTTCCTGTTGACAGGTTGATCTGATATTTGGTTGATGACAAAACCGATTTATGTACAAAAAAATTTTTACTTATATTATTTTTCAATTTAATCTAGCAACCCTGATTATAATATGTCAATGAATTACTGGAGATATACCTATGTACCACCACCACCTTACCGTCAAAGATAGCAAGCGTCACTAAACACCCTTTTCACGTGGAAATGTGGGCGTAACATTATATTTAGATCTTATAATAACCTGCTCGTACGTCACTTGTGAACTATGAGTACCTGCATTTGATATAAAAGCTATAATTAGACGATGACAATCCAGGCGACAGTTTATAACAGCATTGTGGGAACAATATTATTATAAAGATGAGTTAATTTGTGGTTAATATGGCCCTTTTTGGTGTGAGAGGAGGATAGCACCAACGTCTCTTTCTTTGCGTGTCATACAAGTCGACTAATGATAGGACAAAGGCCAGAAACTAGCTGAAATCAACACCCAAGCTGCTTCTGGTTGGGAGGCTTGGATTGTAATCACTCACCGCACATAGACTTGTCACTCAGCGACTTGGTCATGACTTTCCAGATTGATGTTCGGTGGAATCTAGCTGAGGAATGGTTCTGCATAATACCGTCCAACTTCTGTCCTCCTGATTCAAAGGTACGTCCGCGGTGTGTGAGGCTCGCACCCACTAAAAACATCCTCCTGCATGTTCCTCGCGCTGTATCGGACAGGGCTGGGTACTGCTAGCGCCATAGAAATATTATTCCAATATCTTTGGCTAGCGCGTTTCGCAGCCGCATCCAGTGCCTGTCTGTAGGCCCACACAAATTTGCACTCAGGGGAGCGATGTCCTGGCGTCCAGGTTTCTGGACATCGCCCCAACACGCTCTTTGGCCTTCGCCCCTACATCAGGCAGGTAAATTTTCAGCCGCCCCAGCTCTTGTCAGGGAGGGTGCAGGATACTGACGCCTGGGCCTACACCTTCGAGTCAGTCAGCGCATCGTGCAATCGTAAGGCACCTGATATACAAATCAAACAAATCAGTAACCCATATAATATGTATGCGGTTAAACATTCAACTCAAGACGTTATGTACACGATAAACTCGTGTGTCTCTGAGAAAAACATTGTTAGCAAAAAGAAAATAGTTACTTGTTCGGCAGCCCTAGTCCCTACTCTAGAAGATATAGGTACATAAGTTATTTCATTACTACGAACGTGTCTATCCGTGGCTTAATATTGATGTCCCTAATGGAGTAATGGAAGAATATAATATAGAGCTTTTATTGTTTGACTAGATATTGCAAAGTCTACAGGTAAAATTCCGATACGAATATTAGTATGCAGGTGACTTATAAAATATTTATTTGCTAAGAAGTATGATTGCCGTTTGCGGCCCAAGAATAGAACCACCCCTACTCGTCCCGCGGGTGTCGTAAGAAATTACAAAGGGAAAGATTCGGAGTATGGGCAGCAGCATCCTTCTATGTACTTTTTAACCGACTTCAAAAGAAACTAAAAAGCTTGAAATAACTTTATGTTTTGGAGTCGGTTCCAAGCCAAGTTCTAGCCTCTTTAACCTCCTCCTCCTTTTAAGAACTAGGCTTGGAACCAACTCCAAAACGTATAGTTATTTTAAGCTTTTTAGTTTCTTTTGAAGTCGGTTTTGTTTTTCTTATAAAATTTTTTTTAGTTAGTGGTTAGTTGGCTACTTTTTATTTTAAAATGCCGCTGTGACCGAAATTCGAAAGATAATGCATTCAAGTTCAGTATTCTGTACGAGTTGATCTTGCTAACTATCGACCAATCCCCGCTAGATTCTCGTGAAGTATTTATGATCTTTCCTCGACCTAGTCTTGACCTTTGACCCAATTATTTACGTGTCTGACTTCCTCCGCCTCGTGCCCTTCCCTAAACGGGTCTTTCCCAAACTTCAAACATACATCTTTGTCGCACAAAAAACTTGGCAGAACTCGTAACGCAAGTCGCAACTTTTGGAGTTTATGTAATAATAACGAAAATATAGTTTTGTACGATTTCTTAGGAAGGGTTGGTAGAGTTATCAGCTTTGTTTTTGTAATAGTTGCTACGTATGTTTATTGTATTTTTGTCGTTGTATCTTGAAATCAGAGGGCTACCAGCCGATATTCTTTTGAAATCAAGGTTCGTATTAGAAGCAGCACTTGTCAGGTTCATCTCAACAATGACCCTTATATTATAATTTTATTTATTTTGGATTGTATGTATTTGTATTTTATATGTATGTAGGAACTAGGTATATTTATGTGTAATCTGTGATGTGTATATTTTAAGTTTTTTTTAATGAAAATAGGCAACCAATTAGTAATTTACTATTATAATATTTTCAGTAGGTAGTTACTCGGATTAGAACTGCCCGATCGATACATTTAAACTGTTGATATACGTCAGTGAGTTGTGAATTACCGTTGACTGGTAAGTCAGAGGTAGAGGTTCGAACCCAAGGCACCTCTGACTTTTCTGACTTTTCGTAAGTTATGTGCGTATTATAAATTACTTCAAGCCACGGAAACTACGTTAAGCTGTTGGCTCTGAGCCTGATCTGTCTCCCGTCGTGTCGGATTGCCGTCCCATCGGACTATGAGAGTGAAAGAATAGAGAGTGCACCTGTGTTGGCGCACACACTTGTACACTATATCCGGCGTAGTTGACTATTATAATCTCCATTACTGACATACGACAATAACATACCTATCTATCTTCTTCTTATCGTATGGTTGATGAACAACCTGGTGTCTGAGTTTAAACCGCCCGTAGGCCTCTGACATGGCTTTACACACCATTGAAAAAACTCTCAGGTGTACTAGTTTCATCACGATGTTTTCCCTCACCGTTTTAGCAACTGATAATTAATTTATAATACGCACTTAACTTACGAAAAGTCAGAGGTGCGCATTGGGATCGAACTCGAGACCTCTGACTTGTCAGTCGACGGTCATACTACTAAGCTATCAGTGCTACATGTACCTATCTATGAAATTGAATGAAAAATTACCCAAAGTTTAAAAATAGAAAAAGTCCTTAGCAACTCTTTAGGAAAATATAGGCTAATGATATATTTAGTTTTGTATAGACCGTTTGTTTTAAGTTGAAGGTCCTATGGGCGGCGTAATTATAGTGGGCTCGTTCCAACAAAAAACATAATGACAGGAATAATTATAAGTATAACAGAAGTAGGACGACTTGTTATAAAGTTGTGAAGGGGCTCGATTTGTTAAAACTTTTAAAAGTCTTTCAAATGGAAGATGTAACTAGGAGAGGCAGAGAATATTGTTTTATATGAATGTGAAAAATCGGATTGGTTTCCCTCGTTTTTGCAAGTCGGTTTATAATGTGACTGGGTTTTGAAAAGCTCCTTTTTGGACGTCTATACCGATAGTTCAAATTTGTAATACTCATACCACACAAATATTGTCAATTTTAGTGAGATGTAGGTACTATATCTACCTATCTCTATGCTTTCGGGCGTGGAAAACGAGCTTGTATATTATTGCTTTTCACTAAAAACGTCATGGTAATGGTGCTGATTCTCTTGAACATCCCGTTAGTCTAACTACCTATATCTCTTTCTAATAAACACCATCGAAAAAAGATAGCAAATTGAACTATCAATTTAGAGCTGTCAAATTAGTCTACATCATTCCAATAGACGTGAAATTAGACGAGAATTTTATGACGTGCCGACTAAATTCTCGTTTATATCACGCAAATGGACTCGTTTGACAGCTCTAAAAATCTATCCTTTTCTAATTATTCTGTTATAAAGAGAGATAGTGAGTCTAAATTAGTTAAGAGCGTGTGCAAGACAATTAGCACTATTAGCATAGTTTGCGAATTCGTTGATATAATTTTTTTATACTATAACTTTTACAGGTGAGTGTGAAATTAAAGACGTTTAGACGAGAAGAAAAGCATATTCGCATTTGGACTAAAGGATGTACACCCATCAAAATTTCAAAACCGTCTTTACCCAATCAGCCTCTTACAAGATGTTTCCCAAACTTAATCGTGGGCCCTTGGGAGGTCTTAAAGACCCCCAATCACTTAGTTGAACTCAATAGCATATCGCTTACTATCATCAAAACGATATTAGCATGTCTAATTTGATACCAGGGCTTTATTCTTGTGAGTTTGGGGATATACGGGTAAGTAATTTGGAAGGGAAAGCGGTTTAAGAAAATGGAACATTGTTTTTTTTATTGTGATGTTGTTTCGGTACTTTTTGGACTTTCTTATATTTGTACGACACATAATTGTATAATACTGTTTTTCACGCTCATATTATTGTGAGTGGGGTGTTACTATTTACTAGACTATTCCAAATATTTTTACTAATCTATTTACTAGACCTAGAGAAAAAGTTTACTGCTTACTACTTGGCCAAGTTAAGGAGAATAACATTACAAAGTTTCAGCAAAAATTTCGGCTTGATCGAAACATGTTTACAAATAAAAAAATTAATTATGAATTTTTATTTTATGCCATTTTGCCAATTTGATCAATATGAAATTTTTGTTTTTAGCCTTCAATTGATTTAGTTCGATTTCTCATAACTATATTCATTGATTTTATTCTTCAATCAAGTTCAATGTGCGAGCGAGATAGCAGACAGGCGTCTTAAGACTATCCAAAACACCTCACCGGTTCGGTCTCATAGTTCCTACAGTATGTTCTCATTATCGGTAAGTAAACTTAAGTCTTCCTTTGCGGTGAGTATGGCTAATTCTATTACATGGGTCAGTGCTTCAGGAAATAATTATGAACACCGGTGATTGTTAGCAAGCTGTTTTAATTTTTATGTTAACTAGAGCTTTAAATGTCGTGAATGTTGAATGTTGTGGTGGCGCATTGGTTACGGACCCGCTTTGCAAGCGCGTGGGTGTGGGTTCGAACCTGGCATGTACCAATGTGTCGCCAACCCGCAGTGAGCTAGCGTGGTGATTAATGCTCAATCCTTCTCTGTATGAGAAGAGGCCTTTGCCCTACATTAGGACAGTTACAGGCTTTAACAGGTTGTGGATAGTAAAAACTATTGGAAAAATACTTAAAAGCAATGGTAAATGAAAGTATATTCTGTCGCCATATACTTCGTCGTCATCATAATAGCACTGATAGCCTAGTGGTATGACCGTCGACTGACATGTCAGGTCTCGAGTTCGATCCCAAGACGCGCACCTCTGACTTTTCGTAAGTTATCCGGAGAGAGATCAGACGCAGGGTCAACAGCTTAATGTGCTGAAAAATAAAATAAATATAATAAAATAGCCTTTATTTCGCATACATAATTAATAAAAAATTCTTATCAGTGATAATTAATTTCTAATACGCACATAACTTACGAAAAGTCACAGATGCGTGAGGATCGAACAAAAGACCTTTGACTTGCCAGTCGACGGTCATACTACAAGGCTATCATGACTCAAAGGTAGTAAATAAACAGCATCCGTTATAATTATCTCCTGTAGGTATTAAATCGTTAACGTGGATAGCGTCATATGGCTTAACGTAATACCTTTAAGTGAATTCAATCTGCAATCAAGCTTCAGTTCTTGCAACAGTTAGGTATGTTAATTAATCTAATACCGCTATTACTTGCCGACTACTAATTACTTAAACATAAGAGACTGCTTTTAGGAGTAAACCCAGTGGGATGGATCATGGAGTCCTTCAATCCAGTGATGAGATTTCAGCCTAATAAAAAAAAAATACACCGACAAGTATGGAAATCCTTGGCAGAGGCCTATGCCTAGCAGTGGGCGTCTTCCTGCTAAAATGATGATGATGATGACGATAATAGATTATATTTATTTTATATAGACTCACGCCTGTATTCCCTAGAGGGGGTAGGCAGAGGTGTGCAGTACACCCACGTTTCGCCGGCTATAAGTCCCATGTAATAGGGAGCGACCGTAGTGCCATTAACCGGGCACAAGTCCATACTCCGTGCTGCTACTGAGAATTTTGTAATGGAAAATCCCAATAACACTTTGCCCGACCCGGGGATCGAACCCAGGACCTCTTGCTCAGCAGTCTTGCTACCACTAGACCAACGAGGCAGATAATAGATTATAGAGCCCTATAAGTATTCGTGTTGACAGATACCTATGTATCA
This sequence comes from Protodeltote pygarga, assembly GCA_936450705.2. Lineage (NCBI taxonomy): Eukaryota > Metazoa > Arthropoda > Insecta > Lepidoptera > Noctuidae > Protodeltote > Protodeltote pygarga. The sequence goes on from OW388276.2 coordinate 2,905,990, forward strand.
CTACATAGTATAACACAAAGTCGCTTCCCGCGTTTGTCTGTCCCTATGTTTGCTTAGATCTTTAAAACTACGCAACGGATTTTGATGCCGTTTTTTTTAATAGATGGAGTGATTCAAGAGGAAGGGCTATATGTATAATACATGCATATTAACGTAACCGTGTGAAGCCGGGGCGGGTCGCTAGTATATTATAAACACAATTGAACGCGAGTTTTCTATGCGCAAATGCCGCGCTACGCCACAGTTTCAAGAATCGTGCCGCTTACTGTAACCTCCTACGTTAATTTTTCTATTTTTAGTCACAAAACATACAAAGCTAAGTTTAAACCAACAGTACCGTTAATACAAATAATGAATAAGACGGATATGTAGTTTTTAGCGACTACAATATGATGCTTTACCTGCAGCCCACAAACGATATGCTACATAATAGAAATACTACAGAAGGTATACTGTGACAACAGGTTCGAACAATTGTCTCTGTGTTATACAAGTCAAGTGTTATAGCACTGATAGCCTAGTGGTATGACCGTCGACTGACAAGTCAGAGGTCTCGAGTTCGATCCCAAAGCGCGCACCTCTGCCTTTTCGTAAGTTATGTGCTTATTATAAATTAATTATCAGTTGCTAAAACGGTGAGGGAAAACATTGTGATGAAACCAGCACACCTGAGATATTTTTCAATGGTGTGTAAAGCCATGTCAGAGGCCTACGGGTGGTTTAAACTCTGACACCAGGTTGTTCGTCAACCATACGATAAGAAGAAGAAGAACAATTGTCTCACAAACGAGCCAAGAGGCATGACCACGACAATCACCGACCAACACCTTTACTGTCACAAACACAAACACATATAAATATTTAATATTTTAGAATAATAACTTTCGTGAGTCATACTAATATATAAATATTGATTCGGCTTTACTCACGTATTGTATTCGGGGAATGCCCGACTAGTTTCGAACTCAAACGGAGTCCATTTTCAAGAGCGGGTGTATACGCGGCGGCGTCGCGGAGAAATTTGAAAAAACAACTGATACGGATGGGACTGATATGGATGGGATTACAATATGACTAGGATCCTCCTAGTCATATTGTTCCCAAACTTAACTTTGCTTATAATTCCCAAACTTTGGTAGGCTTCTAATCTAACCAGATGCAGGTAAATATAAGTTTTTCTACTTTATTTTCAGTGTTACGTTTCATATGGAATCATATGGTGTGCCGTGTGGTTTCTGGCCTAAGAATAGAACCACCCCCACTCGTTCCACGGGTGTCGTAAGAAGCGACAAAGGGAATCTGGATGATGGGCAGCGGCATCCTTCTGTGTAACAACAATCTGCTACTGCGATCGCCAACCCGCTTGCCCAGCGTGGCGATTATGGGCAAATACCTCTAATGAGCGCACAATAGTGGCGTGCATTGGGAGAGGCCTATGTTCAGCAGTGGACAGGCTGATGATGATGGGATACAAGAGCTATTTTGAAATTACTGATGATATACCGACCTTTTTTTTTGTCGTGTGGAAAACTATGAGTACCCCACCGCTAAGGGCTGGCGATGGGGTTATGTCCGACTCGCACGGACTAAAAACCACACGGTCTTCTTCTTCTTATCGTATGGTTGATGAACAACCTGGTGTCAGAATTTAAACCGCCCGTAGGCCTCTGACATGGCTTTACACATCATTGAAAAATCTCTCAGGTGTGCTGGTCATCACGATGTTTTCCCTCACCGTTTTAGCAACTGACAATTAATTTATAATACGCACATAACTTACGAAAAGACAGAGGTGCGCGCCTTGGGATCGAACTCGAGACTTCTGACTTGTCAGTCGACGGTCATACCACTAGGCTATCAATGCTATTATTACACCACACGGTGTTCCTCTATGAACCTCTAGTTCGCTTGCGCATTCACCGTACCCATGATAAACTGACCTTCTGGTCCAACATGTCGTATGATTTAACCACATCAAGTGCAATAACAATGACTGCAAGTGTTAATGAATGTTATCCGTTGCTTTATAAGCTGTTATTAGTGCATTTAATTCGCCGTTAGGGCTCTGTTTGTTTTGCGCCGAATGTGCTAATGTTTGTTTGCCTACTGAATTATGAGGTATTTGTGAGTGTTAAATATATTGCCCTTTCTGTTAATTGCTAATTGTTTTCGAATATTGAGCCTATTTTATCCTCGATATTATTTAATGGAATGAGATTTATTTTATATGTTTTGGCTTAAGTTTAGTAATTTTACTTATTTATTACAAGCTCGAATTTTCCTACAGCAGGGAAATACTCTCCCATATCTCCTTCCAGCTGTCATTCATTATTTCAGTTTTTTTTTATTGTTATTGTACACGCAAAAACAGGTCTTATAACAAACATAGTTTCATGAAAATTAATTTGAATTATTTTCTTCTATTCAACATGTAAGGTTTATTGGAATTAATGGATGATTTATTAATAAATTATTACTATTACATACTGAAACCAGCATGGTTTAACTTAAATATGAAATATTGTATTCTGATCTGGGAGATTCGAACCTGGAAGATATGTGAATTTACTTCTTTATCATAATTCAAGTTCGACGACCCTTATATTGTAAACATATCGCCATTGATTTCGACTCCAACGCGCACGCCATCTAGTTACAAAAATGTACAACTTTTGATCAATGATTTGTTAGTTTTGATTGAAAGTTTCCATGGTGGATAACAAACAAGCTAGATAAGATCATATCAAGCTTGTCCCCATATACTAGTCAGTATTTACTCACAACAACTTTTACAAGCATTCAATTACTTATTTCAAAATTCCTCAATATAAAAGCGTAAGACATAATACCATGACGTATCTCCCTTTTAGACGAAATTTACGAGTAAAAAGCCGTTAACTCAATAATAAAAGTCATTGTATTCGCGAACGATGCATAAAAATGACATAAGAAAATATTAAAGTTTGGGTGATCGCACAAAAGAATTACAACCTTTATTGTCAGTGTGTATGGGGGAGATGAGTGTGTGAGTGAGTGGGGGGAGGGAGGGGGGTGTAAACAAACAATGGGGTTTATTTCAGTGGTTTCATATCGCGGATGTGTAATGGTGTGTAAAACTAAAACTGTTATTTTTTTCAGTAACACAAAAATAATTGGGCTGTTAGATAGAACTAGGCTTCTCTGAATGTTTAAATGATGAATATGTTATAACTACAGAGCTACTTTTATCTAAACTAATATTTTAAAAAGAAAAGATTTGATTTTTGTTGAAGAATTACTAATTGCGAACTGTGAATTACTTTGAATTGATTTAAAAATTGCTTGAAAGGTACGTTCCTAAAAAAAAATAGAGATCCCTATGAAAATAACAATAAACATACGCAAGGTATCAAAATTGAAAGAATAAACATAGTTTATACTAGAGGTCGAAATTCGACTGCATTTTTTTCCCATTTTTTTTAAATATTGATAACACTATAAATACCTAACTACTAAATAACAAAAAAAAAACATCCATTCATAAACAGAAGAGCAAAGGCTAATATTACACTATTTTGAGCTTGTTTATACAAAAGAAATACTACATCAATTCAAATTCAAACATTGTAATTCGGACTTTGGACGTAACATTAATCTTAAATCTATGTTAGTAAACACACGTACACAAAATCACAATTAAGGAGTACACAATTTAAAGAAATCAAAATACACAATTTTCAATTATCAACCCATTCAAAAATCAACCCTACCGACAAAATGAATTATACATAAATGTTTATTGTAAATATAATTGCGCGTGATACATTGCGGACTACCCCATTTCAATCTCATAATGGTTTATAGTGCGAGGATAGGGTTACAAGCCCAAAAAAATAGGGGAAAAGCGACAACATTGAAAGATGAGACCACTTGCTTAATTTCACGCTTTTTTTATATTGCCAGGTTTTGTAAACGTTCTAAAGTGCTTTTTCATCGAACGGGCATAATATTCGCTTATCGCATTTCTCATTCAATCCGTGACATGCGCAAGCGATTTAGCGATATTATTAGCCGGCAATAACTATTAATGTGTCATACTAAATTTGATACATACCGCTAAACTAATTTTAGTCTAACTATATCTTTTTCTAATAAACACCATCGAAAAAGAACATCAAATTGAACTATCAAATTAGAGCTGTCAAATTAGTCTACGTCCTTGCAATTGACGTGAAATTAGACGAGATATCACGCGAATGGACTAGTTTGACAGCTCTAAAAATCTTTTGACCTTTTCTAATGATCTCTGTTAGAAAGAGAGATAGAGTGTTTAAATTAGTTTAGAGCGTGTGCGAGAGAATTAGTACCATTATCAGTTTTAGTCCTGGACAAAATAAGTATCATGCTATAACGGGCGCTTTCCTATGTAATTATATTCAGTAGTACATCTTTATGCTAAATAGCTACTATTATACTAAAAAATAAATACTTATTAAATCTTTATCGTATGATTCAATGGGAGAGGTCTTTGTTCAATAATGGACGTCTTTCGGCTGATAATGATGATGATGATGGACAACCTAGTTTCAAAGTTCTAACCGCACGTAGGCCTCTGATATAGCTTTACACACCATTGAAAAAATCTCTCAGGTGTGCTGATTTCCTCACGATGTTTTCCTTCACCGTTTTAGCAAGTGACATGAATCCGAAAAGTCAGAAATGTATGCCTGGTTTTTGAACTTTTGATTTGACAGTCCAACGGTGGTACCACTATGCTCAAAAACGCAAAACATAAATTGAAAAAAAAAAAAAAAAAAGTTGACATGTTTGTTAAGTGTTGATAGATTAACGTAACAATATAGATTGGGTTACCATATAAAAAAAGGATAACGAACAAACGCAATTATGGCAACATTGTAAATTGAAACCGCACTTGTTTGTTTAATTTATGCCATAGATTCATCATTGTGTGATGGCGTGAGAATGGAAAAAAAATATGATTGGGGTTCTACGAGTAGTAAGGAAAGGACTACCGGTCTGGCCCAAGGGAGTCGTTAAATATAGGCCACGTAGGCCAACTGTCACTACCAACTTTGGTTTGGTGTTCAACAAGACTCGAGTCTTTTAGCCTATTAAGTAGGGTATTTTTTTTTGCTTACAGGACTAAAAGGCAGTATCATATCTGCCGTACCTATATAGGTATAAGGTGCTTATAAATTATCTGCCACGGCTGCAATGGGAGATAATATTGGTTATTTATATTACAATAGTGAAGTTTTTTTTTTATCTAACGTCATATTATTTTTTCTTTTGCCTGCGTTTTATTGCGTAGGTCTAATTCTGCTCTATGCTCCAATTTTTTTTTTACTGTTCCGGGGTACGAAATTTCTTCACTATTGTAATCTATATATTCAATACTTTCTCCCATTGCGACCGTGGCAGATAATTTAGAAGCACATTATATAATACTGGTTTTAGTGGGGATCAACAATAACCATTATTATACAATACGGCAGATAAAATACTGCCTTTTTAAGCCATGTTTCAGACAGGGCTTACACAGCCATATCTAAGGTGCAAATTTTAAATCTGGCGCTGACATGGCGGCAACCGCTTGCCGTTTCAATTAAATTAAAAAAGGGTCACTTCGTATGATATATCAGAAAGGTGCCATTTAGACTATCTATTAATTCATATGTTATAAAAAACATCAAATAATAAATTTGTTGCTCAATCACGCACGCCACGCGTAAAACAGCTAAACGGCATAGAATGAAATTGCATGGAAATACACCACATTTTCAATTAAAATACAGGATAACATTTTTAAACTTAAAAACGAGTGAAGCCGCTAGCGTTACCAGATTAGATATAGGTAATTGTTGTAGAAAATGGCAAAAAAAAACAGATTGAAATTTATTACAACAAAATTAAATCAATACGAATAAGTAATGTGAAAAATTATTCGACCCAAGCTAGTGACGTGACAAATTTAATTACAAATCGATTAGCTTACCTAGTGATGGGAAATCAATATTTTTTATTGCCATTCGGCTTTGGAAAGTAATAAATTCAATTGGAATTTAAATGAGCGGGCCCAAATTGATATCGATGATTTACGTGCTCACTACGATTACTAAGGGCGTGTGACAAACATAACACATTCATATGTCATAGCCTAACCTAGCGGCTCGGATTACACAATTTTGTTGATTAGTGTTGGGATTGATATCGATAAAATTGAGATTATTTTAATGGTTTTTGTTAATTTTGGTTTTGAGAATTAATTATTCAACGATAGTTAGGATTTAGTTTTGTAATTGAAATATTGTCGTTTAAGTGATCTCCAAAAAATATAATTATTGAACACATGACAGTGATGACGCGACATTTGGATATTAGTTTCGTAATTGTAATAGTGTCGAACAAATGAGCGATTTAAAAAAAATTGAACAGATGACGCGGCTTTTTAGAACTGTGATAGTAGTGGTTTTAATTTCTCTTGCACACGGACTAAACTTATTTAGACTCCCTATATCTCTTTCTAACAAATATCATTAGAAAAAGATAGAAGATTTTTAGAGCTGTCAAACTAGTGCATTTGTGTGATAGCAACGAGAATTTAGTCGGCATATCATAGATCTTGTTGTCTTCACGTCAATTGCAAGGGTATAGACTAATTTGACAGTTACATTTCTTTTTGTCTTCTTTTTCGATGGAGATTATTAGAAAGAGATATAGCTACATTAAAGTTTAGCGTGATGTACAAGAAAATCAGCACTATTATCCTCGGTTATTATTAGTCATATCTGCCTAGCCTTTTCCCAACTATGTTAGGGTCGGCTTCCAGTCTTACCAGATGCAGCTGAATACCAGTGTTTTACATGAGCGACTGCCTATCAGACCTCCACAACCCAGATACTGGGTTACACGATACCGATTCGGTTATTTTTAATACACATCGAAATAAGTTTAACAATTTCGTCGGAAAAGTTTACACAAATGAAATAGGTATACGTTTCAATTATTCAAATACGCAAATAACTTTTTTATTATTATACGGAAGTGTGTCAAAATATTAGGAGTTTTGTTCGGAAACTTTGTGAAATTAATATTTTCTTTACTCTGAGCAAATATGAAAGTTCAAATATGGGAATGTTATGCAAAGATTTGTTTGAGAGTTTCTGTTTTATTACTGGTTCATTGTATTGTAAAGAGTCGTGGTAGCCTAGTGGTGGTGACCGTTGACTGGCAAGTCAGAGATCTCGAGTTCGACCAAAGGCGCACCTCTGACTTTTCGTAAGTTATGTGTGTATTATAAATTAATTATCAATCTCCGTGCCTCGGATAGCACGTTAAGTTTTGGCCCCGGCTGTCAATTGTAGATCTTTGACAGTCGTTACGGGTAGTCAGTAGCCCGAAAGTCTGACAACCAGTCTTACCAAGGGGTATCGTGTAACCCAGTATCTGGGTTGTGGAGGTCTGATAGGTCGTCGCTCCATGTAAAACACTGGTATTCAGCTGCATCCGGTAAGACTGGAAGCCGATGATACTGGTTCATTGTATTAAAGGTAAACGGGACAAATTAACAATCACAATTTCGCATTTAATAATGGTATGAAGTACGATTATTTATGCCAACAATCAACATTATTATATTTTTTCGTTAACTAAAACAATATCGTAAAAAGCTCCAACTCAAAAAAAAATTGACTACCATAAAAACTATACAATTACAAAACGTCAAATATCAATCAGTCACCGCACTATCTCTCCATCTCAATTTATCGATAACAGCACAACACTACGCTGTCCATTATAATAGGCGTTTTGTTTACAATGCCAACTGAAGGGGAATCCAGACACAACTCAATAACAGAAAGACTTAAATCAAACCGCAACTTTTACATAATGCACTCTAATATTATTAGTACAAAGCTGATTTTCCTTTGAAGATAAAAGGTATAACCTTAGAAAGATTGCTGATGTAAATAGGTGTAAGTGACACCGTGTGTCTTTGTAAAATGGACTGTGTGACGTAAATGTTAAAGTCGTGTTTCGATTGCAGTTTGCGGTGTGGATAAACGGGTTATGTCGTGACGCTATCGGTAGAAGGAATCGATATCACAAAATTGCGTTTCCGTCACCTACTCCTCGAACCATGTTGGGTTTTTTAGTACCCCACATTAAGTTCGTTCGTAGCGACATATTGTTCTGAAAAAGAAAACGTGTGCTCTATGGTCTTTCTCTGCCACATTTTATTGAAATCTATACTTCTATACTAATATGAAGGGGTAAAGTTTGTATGTTTGTATGTTAGGGGTAATCTTCAGAACTACTGGTCCGATCCTAAAAATTCTTTCATTAATAGGAAGCTACATTATCCCTGAGTGCTATAGGCTATTTTTTATTCTAATAAAAATAGGTTTTTAGTAAGAAATAACAATATCTGTGATCCAAGTCATAAAAAAGGTGCTTCTAAATTATCTGCCACGGCTGCAATGGGAGATAATATTAGTTATTTATATTACAATAGTGAAGTATTTTTTTTATGTAACGTCATTTGTTTTTTCTTTTGCCTGCGTTTTATTGCGTAGGTCTAATTCTGCTCCATGCTCCAATATTTTTTTTACTGTTCCGGGGTACAAAATTTCTTCACTATTGTAACCAATATACCCAATACTTTCTCCCATTGCAACCGTGGCAGATAATTTAGAAGCACATTATATATGATCGTTGTATGAAGAACGTGATGAGAGTGAATGAGGCAAAAGAGGTATGCAAGGATCGTAGCAAGTGGAAATCCGTTGTCTCTGCCTACCCCTCTGGGAAACAGGCGTGAGTCTATGTATGTATGTTGATCATGTATGCAAGTAAACGAGGTGCAGCACTTCATGGCCTGGCACCGCTGACCGTCTGTCGTCTGAACAATACACCGAAACAAAGGTCATTAACCGCGACGCCATGTTTTAAAAAAAATTAAAACCTATTCTTTTATTCCGTAGGGCGTAGAGCACTGAAGGGTTAGAGATTTTGGTTTTATAAATGTTTTTTTAACGATCGTTTTTTGTTTTAAATTATTTTGCAGTCATTACCTAATTGGGTTGGTTAAAGGGTGATAGATTTTCGTGTGTTTACTGCCCCTTTAGATGCATCCACGTCTTTCGTATGGAAGACCACCGTTTGCCTAAAGCCGTCTTCTACTCCGAGATGGCAGAAGGTAAACGGAAGCATGGTGGTCAGCATCTACGCTATAAAGACGCTTTAAAAAGACATCTGAATGCTTGCGCTATAATTCCCGAATGTTGGGAGGAGCTGGCTTCGCAAAGGACATCTTGGCGCTCTACTACTCATAAAAATGTGAAAACATTCGAAACGCAGCGACTACTTACACTTGAAGAAAAGCGCCAATTACGAAAAGATAGGCCTAAACCATCTTATACATTTACCTTAAATTCTGCGGGCCAACTTTATTGTAGTACCTGCGATCGTTTATTTAAAACTAAGTGCGGTCTAGCGAGTCATTTAAGGGCTCACGCTAGGAAATAATCTTCTCTGGGGTCGCCGTCATCGAAATCGATGAGGAGGACTATAGATGCATCCAACTCTCCAACCAGATAAACTATTTATTTATTTATATTATGCTGCTGATCTAATGAATAATTCATCATATAATTTTGTTGCGTTTTGCATGAAACAGCCGATTTTTTTTCGAGATTTAAGGGTTGGTCTCATAGTAAAAGTTGTTCATAATGATGAGTTTCATAACCCCTTTTCGGGATCCTCATGATATAAATTTCATCCTGTATACAGGGTTATTTGTAAAACACCAGCAACCTTAAAAGGGGTCATTAAACTCATAATTATGAACGACTTTTACATGGGACCTGAAATCGCAAAAAAAAATCAGCTGTTCCATACATTTTTTTGAGTCATGTGAACATTAATGTATGGAACAGCTGATTTTTTTTGCGATTTCAGGGTTCGCCCCATAGGAAAAGTCGTTCATAATGATGAGTTTAATGACCCCTTTTAAGGATGCTGGTGTTTTACAAATAACCCTGTATAGAGATCACTCTATACATAGATATAGGTACATTTCTCTTTAATACAAAACAACATACATACATAGTGAAACATTGAAATGAAATGAAACGAATCCTCTGTCCTGCCAATGTGGTAGTTGAATCGAGTTTGAAATTGGCGAGGCCGCTCTGACCCCAACTTTATATTGGACACGCTTTTTGCTTGTATATTCATGCACTGCAATATGTTAGTTCGGTTTTTGTATCAAATATACCGTGGTTATATACTTGGTACATAATACATACACTTTTAACTCTGCAGGGGGCTTATAGCCAAGTTGACTATCTACAATCGCTAACGAATAGAAAACGAAAGAAATGTATAAGATTAGATTCTATTCGTTTGTTTTGACCACGTGATATGACGACACATACATTTCTTTCGTTTTATTTAGCGTTAGCGATTGTAGATAGTCAACTTGGCTAAGCCCCCAGGTCAACTTTATAGTGCGTCTTGTGACCGGATATTTAAAACTTCTTCTTATCGTGTGGTTGAAAAACAACCTGGTGTCAGATTTTAAACCGCCCGTAGGTCTCTGACATGGCTTAACACACCATTGAAAAATCTCTCAGATGTGCTGGTTTCATCACGATGTTTTCCCTCACTGTTTTAGCAACTGTCAATTAATTTAAAATACGCACATAACTTACGAAAAGTCAGAGGTGCCAAAAACCAGCTTCTTACTTTCTGGGTTTAGAAATCTTCAACAGCAATGATGGTTCCATCAAAGAAACCCTCAATCAAACATTTGAGAATCATTGGCACTGAATGTTATGCTCATGTTCCAAAAACACCTTGGGTTCGAACCTGAGACCTCTGACTTGCCAGTCAACGGTCAACTAGGCTATCACGACTCGCCACTAGGCTATCACTATGGTAATTTTAAAGAAGAAAGAAAGAATGGTGGAATAGTGATCGAAGTAGGGTTAAAATTTACCTGGTTTTTCAATTCCCTTTCCACGGAGTACATGTTACATAGCACTAATTACTTTTTAAATGAACCACGCGAGTTTGCAAATTGTAGGAAATCGATTTTAATGTTAGAAAGCTATTAGCCGCTAACTTATTCATGAAGTTAATCACTAAGTGTTGTATGCGCGTTGAATTTTACTTGTAAATAGGTCGTGATTGAATTTTAATTTATAAAATAGTTCTAAAAGGTTTAAGAGTCGTGATAGCCTAATGGTATGACCGTTGGACTGGCAAGTCAGAGGTCTCGGGTTCGAACCCAAGGCGCGCACCTCTGGCTTTTCGGAAGTTATGTGCGTATTATAAATTACCTAATTATCACTCTCCGTGCCTCGGAAAGCACGTAAAGCCGTTGGCCCTGTGCCTGATCTCTCTCCGATCGTGTCGGAAGGCCGTCCCATCGGACTATGAGAGTGAGGGAATAGAGAGTGCACCTGTGTTTGCGCACACTCTTATGCACTATAATATCTCCTGCGTAATTGGCTAATCTCCGTTTAGATTGGCTGCTGTGACCGAAATTCGCTCAGGAGGATATTATTATAGTCCCTCTTATAAATTAATTCCTTGTCTTGTATCTTAATATCTTTTCTTGATGTTTCAATCAATAAATCTAATGTGATATTTTCACCTTTAATATAATTTTGTTGCCACATAAGTTACCCCAACAATCACATATCCATCAGAGGTATAGGAAACCAAACAATACATATGAAACAATCAAAACTTGCGTCCCCAGGGCGCAAACTAACAACTTTGTTGATTATCGTGTTTCATATCACGTGGATTGACCGTTGACTGGCAAGGCAGAGGTTTCAGGTTCGAACCCAAGGCACGCAGCTCTGACTTTTCGAAAGTTATGTGCGTTGCACTACATAGTATAAAACAGTCGCTTCCCGCGTCTGTCTGTCCCTATGTATGCTTAGATCTTTAAAACTACGCAACGGCTTTTGATGCGGTTTTTTTTTAATAGATAGAGTGATTCAAGAGGAAGGTGTTACTAACGGCGTGTAAACTACTAAATAAAGGCGCTGGAAACGGTAACCACGTTTATTTGCTAGACTCGATATTACAATCAGGTGAACCCGTACAAAAACACTAGTCTAATCTATTGTCATTACTTTTTGAATTTAGAATACAAAATAGAAATCCAAAAAGGTAATCCAAAAAGGTGATGTTACAATGAGTTTGTAACAGAAGGTTTATATGTATAATACATGCTTATTAGCGTAACCGTGCGAAGCCGGGGCGGGTCGCTAGTTATAAGATAATTCTAGAAATGGCGGCCAAAAACCTTAAGTCGATCGAAATCAAATTTGACGCAAGTCTAGAATTTATCACCTGCTCCGTGTCTCGGAAAGTATTTTAAACCATGCTGCGGCTGTCTTGAAGATCTCATAAAATCCTGACAACTGATCTTACTTTAGAATATCGTATCCCTTTGGGTTGCGGGGGTCAGATAGGCAGTCACTCCGTGGTAAATTAGAAGATTGATTGATTGGTAGATTAGAAGCCGACCCCAACAAAGTTTAGGAATAATAAGGCCAGGACAGGAGTGGCTAGGAGGATAACATTTACAACATTAAAGCTAATAAACAAAACCCCTTAAAAAATACCCAATACAACAAAAACCTAAACTATGCACAATCCGCGTTAAAAATTACCAATCCAGTAACATTTGGACGCATTTTTCATTTAGTGTCATTGATTCAGTCATAGTAAAATGTATGTGGGTCCCAGACAGTTGAATTGTATTTTAGTTTGCTACGAACAAACCCTGAATATAGACCTCTATTTCATAAATTAGTAAATAAAGTTAATTAGCCTACAATCACAGTACGAGTATAATAAACATACAGTATGGAAACTACGTACAAATGCTCGAAACGGCACACTCACACAAACTTGCATAATATTGCGTAACGACGAAACTCCTAAGCGAACGTCCCGGTACTCGCAGTATCAACTAACGCGGCGTTGCGCATGTTTGTGTGAGTGTGTAGTTTTACTTACAATTACAACATACGAGATTTCAACCCTAAAACCACCCTTTTAAGAGTATTAAACTCGTTTACGTTTTAATTAGCGAAAATAACTAATAATATAATTTATTTCTTTTTCAGGTAAGTCTTCAAAACAGGGGATTATCATAAACTCTGCCTCTGCCTACCCACTTGACGTTAATCCGATTATAAGCAGGTAATGAGAAATATTTATTTGGAATTTTTTTACAAAGATTTCGTTTCGTTTGATAATAAAAGTAAACTACTCGTAATTATCATATAATTATAAAGGGATTTGATTTTTTGTTTGTAATAGAAACACTCTAAAAGTACTTAACTGATTTTAACAATAAAATTATGTCTCTGTGTATAAAAAATTATATAAAAATTCTGTCAGCTTCAGCGAATAACATGGGTTGTATTTTTTTTTTAATACTGATCCCTAAGAAAACTGCAATAATTAAACCCAAGGTAAGTAATTACTAAGTGAAGATTTGATACTTACTTATTCCAATATTGAAAGCTTGGTTAAAAATCTTTTTTTTTCTCTTATCTCGATATTAAGCACTGATAGCCTAGTGGTATGATCGTTGACTGACAAGTCAGTGGTTTCTAGTTCGATCCCAAGGCGCGCACCTCTGATTTTTCGTAAGTTATGTGCGTATTATAAATTAATTATTAGTTGCTAAAACGGTGAAGAAAAACATCGTGATGAAACCAGCACACCTGAGAGATTTTCCAATGTGTGTAAAGCCAAGTCAGAGGCCTACGTGTGGTTTAAACTCTGACACCAGGTGGTTTATTAACCATACGATAAGAAAATCTCGATATTTGACTCGCTAGATGGTTTTATAAATCATACGATGTAGAAAGAAAGAAATTTAATCCCTGAAAGTTTAAATTCAGGCCCACTTAAACTCCTTCAAAAAATCTGAGTTAAGTATATATAATTAATACAGTCCTACCAGAATGAGCGATGCTGCTTATACACATGATATTTTTCCCTTCCCTTTTTGGCCTCATACAGGTCATGTACCTGTTCGAGTCCACAATAAATGTCTTTTCTTTCTTTAATTAATTTTTACAAACAATATTGTCAGTCACAAAATTAAATCAAATATGAAGCAAGAATATTGTTGACATCTGTTAAGCTGTGCCGTTATTCATGAAACAGTGGTTTCGCGTGAAGTAATGTAGCTGAATAGATAGTCTGGGCGACATTAACTCACTGTCTCCGCCAAATAAAATTACCGTAGAAATGATTTAGTAAAGTGGTTGTCAAAGTTTTAAAAAATATGTTTGTTGGATCAAGGTGCTTGTTGGGAACAAACAATATGTACACAAATTTAATATTTCGCCTCAAATATAGTTAAAAATAATACAATATTATGAAAAGATAGAAAAAATAAATACAAAATATAAGACAGACTTCAAGACACTAAAAAGCTAGAAATAACACTTAAAACGTTGGTTTTGGAGACGGTGCCAAGGTTTATTAGGATGTGATAGCTTAATCTAGAACCCGCATAGTTTTTAAGCGTGAGTTGGTTTAATTTTTTTGTTTTTTTACTTAACTTAAAGCAGCCTCCTACTTTTTCGGAAATCATTTTATAAAAAACAAATACAAACAAATTGATAGTATACGAAAGGTTCGCTATTGTCCGATGAGGAGTTCCGTTTTTTACCTCCGAAGTTAATCATCAGATCATGACAATATTTATATGTATAGGACAAATTGAAGAGTATACTCTTTTGAACAAAAAAAAAGTAGTCAAATCGGCCCCGATAAAATGTGTGTGAATCTTAAAAAAAAGTACGGCTTTCCTTTTTGGAAGACGGTAAAAAAACCTTTAAATCTCTGTTTACCCACTATCTACCAGCTAAAAGGCATCACTGATGCATTACATATTTTACCCACACTATTTTACATAAACCAAAAAATATTACCGAAAAGGGGCCAATAAGTCATAGTTTGAGAATCGCAGGCGAAGCGAGGTCGCTAAGAGGGCACGTGGGGGACAAAAGGGGAACGGTAAGGAGGGAGGGGGATTATGAATTTGTGAATAATTCACGCGCTATCAAAATACTAATGTTAAAAGATGAAGGAAAGACGAGTCTACACTGGTACATTTAAATTCTGTTTGAATTTTGTATGTAAGTAATTATGTTCTTCAAAGTTTTTAGCTTGGGAAACGAGGTGCGTAAAAATAATGTTTTCAAAACGTTTTTTAACAGATTAAGGGCCTGTTTTACTGGTTACTGGTTAACCTTACCTAACGGAAAATATAAAATGGGGTTCCGTATAATATTTTAATCAATAATTAATACCATTTTGCATCTTCTTCTTCTTATCGTGTGGTTGATGAACAACCTGGTGTCAGAGTTTAAACCGCCCGTAGGCATGGCTTTACACATGAAACCAAAATGAAATGAAACTTAACCTTACCAATGAAAAATCTCTCAGGTGTGCAGGTTTCATCACGATGTTTTCCTTCACCGTTTTAGCAACTGTTCTGATAATTAGTAGTTTATAGTACGCACATAACTTACGAAAAGTCGTGCGCGCCTTAGGATCGAACTCGAGACCTCTGACTTGTCAGTCGACGGTCATACCACTAGGCTATCAGTGCTGTTAATTATTTTCCATGAATAATTAGGGAATTTACATTTTTTTACACGAAAAGTGTAAATTATATCTGAAATTTCGTTAAAATTTTTCTTGAGAATAATTTAGCTAGTCAGATATTATCGGGAATTACTTCAGATTTTTCTTCCAACTTCGGAATTCGGGCGGGGGTTTATTTTTAGCACATTTAAAGGTGTTATGTAAGTCAATATTCTAGTGGTATAAGGCACGGTCTAGATGATCGGCTGGCGCCTAGTAATCCGAGTTCGTATCCTTAACAGAACATATCTTTAGGAGGTATGTAAAAAAAAAAAATGTCTTTACCTTCAGAGCAAGGTTTTTTAAATGATACCTAATATGATATAATTGGAATTGAGTCGGAGGTCTCGGGTTCGAACCCAAGGCGGCACCTCTGACTTTTCGTAAGTTATGTGCGTATTATAAATTAATTATCACTCTCCGTGCCTCGGATAGCACGTTAAGCTGTTGGCCCCGGTTGTCAATTGTGGATCTTTGACAGTCGTTACGGGTAGTCAGAAGCCCGAAAGTCTGACAACCAGTCTTACCAAGGGCTATCGTGTAACCCAATGTCTGGGTTGTGGAGGTCTGATAGGCAGTCGCTCCATGTAAAACACTGGTATTCAGCTTCATTCTGTAAGACTGGAAGCTGACCCCAACATAGTTGGGAAAAGGCTAGGCAGATGATGATGACCTATTATGGTATAATTATGTACCAACGTGTAACATTAATAGTGTCCTTTAGGATCTCAATCTACCCATGAAACAACAATTTGTAAAACATCAGTTAGAATAATACCTACACGTAAAAAAAAATTTCACTTCCCATACAAACTTGCCGATCAGCTGACGCTCTTTGTATGGAGAACCAAATTTTTTTTGTGAATGTTGCAAATGACGCTTCTGATCAGAAGGTTTAAGTAGCAAAATGTCCAACATCGCGAAACTTCTAATGAGTAATAAGTCTAATTAATAAAATGTCCATGTATCAAAACGTCCAACTATCACATGGTCTATATCACAGAACGTCTATTTAGATGTCCTACAAGTTGTTCAGTAGTCAGTGGTCTCTGAAGGCGCGCACCTCTGAATTTTCGTAAGTTATGTGCGTATATTACCAGTTGCTAAAACGGTGAGGGAAAACATCGTAATGAAACCAATACACCTGAGAGATTTTTCAATGGTGTGTAAGGCCATGTCAGAGGCCTAGGGGCAGTTCAAACTCTGGCACCAGGTTGTTCATCAACATCACATAGGCACCATACGCACATAGGTAACTTACGTCGAGTTATCTATGTGCGTATTATTAATTTATTTATTTTTTATCAGTTAAAGAGTTAGTCAGTAAAAGTCAGAGAGTTAGCCTTGGGATCGAACTCGAACCACTGACTTGTCAGTCGACGGTCATACCACTAGGCTATCAGTGCTATATTCAACTCTGAGACGAGACTGAGACGTATACCTAAGGTTCGTCCAGTATATTTCGATTGTAATAAAAAAAGTATCAAATCACACAATACAAAATTATGACGTAAGCGCGCTAAGAAATACCCACCCTCGGAGGGTGCAATATCGTATTGGCATGTAATGAAATAACTACATTGTAGGCCAAAAAAAGGTACAACAATCAATCATACATTTGTGGCGGACGACTGAACCCTTTATTATGGTACCGAGTGTAGTACAATAGTTTTAAAGTGCCTTTATGTGTACCTAATGTCAAAAGGGCGATACAGAAATTTGGAAACTCATATTACGATTTCGTTTTCTGTTTTCTTTACTAAGAAATAGAAATGTATTTTAGTTTTAGGCTTTGATATTGATTTTTAGTATAAATGTTTTATTGTAAGATGCGTGTTGTGAAATTGTACTCGTGTTCAGCGCTGAAACGCGGGCTTGATTCGTTTGTGTTGGATTTGTAAAGACAATACGTAACGTATCTTCGTCGTCGTAAACAATCTATGTCTCAGCGCGTAAATGGAGGATGTTTTTAATAAAGCTATTTCAATATACATAATAATATATATCATTCTGAAACTCAACCTAACTCAACTCGTGTTCAATGCTGCATTCTTCTGTTTACTACTTATAATTGTTTTCATAGTTTAATAAAATTGTGATCAGAAGCCTTGCAACACGGATTAGGTCGCTTACTTCGCCCGCTATCGAATCCCCACCAAATCGAACCTAGTAAAGGATTACTTACCCTAAATAATGGGGATGGTTTAGATGGCACTGTGATCAGTAGATAACCCATTTGTGAAAGAATATTACATGTTCACAAAATAAATAATTCGAATTTGAAGAATATAAAATGCGAAGAAAATGAAATTCATTTCGGAATAATGGATTCCTTATGTAATCTGCAGACTATTAAATACTAATAGATCTATATTAGGTAGGTACAGTACCTATCTGTTGAACTGTTCATTTTTAGTCATTTTTACGGCACAGCTTAGCTTACAGTTAACAATAGTAAGGTTTCAGATCTACTTTGCATAAGAAGAACTCGGAAACCATCCTCGTATTCAGCACGTAAGGTTTGATTTTCAAAATTCAAAGAGATAACTATAATCTGAAACCGTCCTGCCCCTCAGCAAATTACCGCGCTGAACCAGAGTAGGATTTCATAAGACATATGTCCAGACTACAACGGTTTGCTATTAAATTACTTAGTTCGCTAAACAAAAAGAAAAAAGACCTTTTGTTATTCTATTCTAATGGAAAGGAAAGGTTTGTCATTGTATTAAATAAAATACTAGTACTAAACATACACGGCAGTTCTTAGGGTCCGTGAAGTTAGCCTCAGGTGGCATTTGCGCATAGAAATCTTCGATTCCATGTTCCTACATACATAAAGTTGCATGCATTAGTGTTATTATAATGTATGTAGTTGTTATAAAATTGTAGACAATGTAAAAATGTAATGTGCCGTGTGGTTTCCAGCTTAAGACTAGAACCACCACTACTCGACCCGCGGGTATCGTAAGAAACGACAAAGGGAAAGATCCGGAGGATGGGCAGCAGCATCCTTCTGTGTAACAGCAATCATCTGCTACTGCGATCGTCAACCCGCTTCCCCAGCGTGGCGTTTATGGGCAAATGCGCATTGGGAGAGGCCTTAGCCTGCTCATCAGTGGACTAATACAAGCTGATGATGATGACACAGCCTATATCAGTCTACTGCTGGACGTAGGCCTCTTCTCATACGCATTATTTTGTGCGCTCATTAGAAGGTTTTTGCGCTTAATAGCCACGCTGAGCAAGCGGGTTGCAGCGGATATATAGGTTCATCATCAACCTGTATTAGTCCACTGCTGAAGTAGTCTCTCCCAATGCGCGCCATCATTGTGCGCTCATTGTGCCCATAATCGCTACGCTGGTAAGCGAGTTGGCGATCGCAGTAGCAGATGATTGCTGTTACTCAGAAGGATGCTGCTGCCTATCCTCCGGATCATTCCGTTTGTCGCTTCTTACAACACCCGCGGGACGAGTAGGGGTGGTCACAGCAAAACGAACGAAGTACGGAGATTAATAGCTAGTATTCTAAAATTGCGTGTCATATAATAGAAGCCTTAGTAACAGAACTCCTTATAAATAAATATCCCCCATGTCGTGTTATCCCACCATTTAAAAGCGCGGTAATTTTTCTTGCGGGAGGGCGAGGCCTCAGAGTGTTGTCCTTGGGGACTCAGCAGATGTAATAGCTTCTCTCACGCATAAAAAGAAGATGGGGACACTATGTTTATAGATTAGACAGATGGGAAATGGTAGCCATTTTGTTTTGTGTTTTTTTTCTGTAGCCTTTTTTTTAATGAAGGCTTGTAAATACGCTTTTATATTTTGTTATTGTAACTTATGAACGCATTTTTTAAGATTTTCATTACCCATACTTCCGGTAAGGTATGACTGGAAATGATTGGAAAACCATGAGAATAAGATGTGCATCCTTGGGGCGCAGGGTGCGGGCTAGCTCCAACGGCATCCTGGGCATGATTGCAGATAGGCTGGACTGATGTGTCAAATCGATGCTCCAGAATTTCTGCTGGATCTGAAGCAATGATTCAAACCAAAAATCAATTTTATCTGTGTAAATTAATCTGTATACTAACATAGTTTTAAATAAATATTGTTACTACCCCTTTGAGTCCTTGTTACTCGTACAATTTTTTTTTTTTTTTAAACGGTGATGGAAAACATCGTGATGAAACCAGCACGCCTGAGAGATTTTTCAAATGGGCTATAGCTCTGATACCAGGTTGTTCATCAACCATACGATAAGAAAGATCATCATCTGCCTAGCCTTTTCCCAACTATGTTAGGGTCGGCTTCCAGTCTTATCGGATGCAGCTGAATACCAGTGTTTTACATGGAGCAGTCGCTCCGTGTGTGTGTCAGATACTGGGTTACACGATACCCCTTGGTAAGACTGGTTGTCAGACTTTCGGGCTTCTGACTACCCGTAACGACTGTCAAAGATCTACAATTAACAGCCGGGACCAACAGCTTAACGTGCTATCCGAGGCACGGAGAGTGATAATTAATTTATAAAACGCACATAACTTACGAAAAGTCAGAGGTGTGCGCCTTGGGTTCGAAGTTTCGAACCCGAGACCACTGACTTGCCAGTCAACGATCACCACCACTAGGCTATCACGACTCTTCTATCTATCTATACTTATAAAACAGTACCGTGACTGACTGACTGACAGACAACGCACAGCCTAAACCGGTGGACCTAGGAACTTGAAATTTTGAAACAATATTCTTTAAGTACCCTAGGGGTGCACTAAGGAAGGATTTTTGGAAATTCCACCCCTAAGTGGGTAAAAAGGGGGATAAGAGTTTGTATGAAAGTCCGTCATTTTTAAAGTTATATGTACGAAACTTGGTATTCAGCTTTTCGTTTGTTAGATGAAAGACGAGCATAGTTTATTTTTTTCAAATCTACCATTGAGTGGATAAAAAAGGGGGTGAAAGTTTGTATGGTAAATTCGTTATTTTTTAAGTTACAGATGTAAAAATTAGTATTAAGCTTATTCGCTAAAAATAAGAAAGACATGTACTTATCAAAAAATTTGGACTTTTTCCCCCTAATGAGATATAAAAGGGGACTAAAGTTTGTAGTTATGAAAATCCGTCATTAAACTTGATAATTAGCTTTTCGATTAACAAATAACACGTGTTTCAGCTTTTTGAAAACTCTACCTATTAGGGGGGAAAGGGGGGGGGGGAGTTTGTGTAGGAAATTTGGAAGTAGGGTAGAGTAGGAGTTGGGTAGGATAGGAGTAGGGTATATGTGAAGTAGGGTAGAGTAGGAGTTGGGTAGAATAGGGGTAGGGTAGAGTAGCGTAGCATAGTGTAGGATTGGGTAGGGTAGATGTAGAGTATGATAGGGGTAGAGTAGGGGTTGGGTATGGTAGGGGTAGGGTAGGGTAGGGTAGAGTAGGGGTTGGGTATGGTAGGGGTAGGATAGGGTAGGGTAGAGTAGCGTAGGGTAGTGTAGGGTAGGGTAGAAAAAGCGTAGAGGTAGAATAATCACGCGTACAACGTCGCGCGGGACAGCTAGTCTTATCATATGATAAGAAGATCATTAGTGTTAAATACAGACCTCCGAGCCTCCTTTCCTGCGCAACCGAGTTGCTTCTCTCGAATCCCATTGTAATATCACTTACTCCCCCTGAGGGCATGGTGCCTAGCGCCAATATGTCGCCGCATCAAATTATCGGGCCCCACTGCCCACCCCCAAGTGATTAATGATACGATCGACCGCTTCACGATTAAACATTAATATTATTACTTTTATGCTGTAGATACTTTAACTTTCTTTAGATGTAGTGGTGAGACCGAACGAGATGGCGGGATGAATTAGACAAAACCAATAGTGACTGGTGCACACTGGCTCTGGATCGAGACATGTGGAATTCAGAGGGAGAGGCCTTTGCCCAGCAGTGGGATGATATGGGCTGACAGTAACAGTAACAGATGTAGTGGTTAAGAGAAAGACCATACAGGATGAAATTAAAATCTTGAGCATCCCGAAAAGGGGTCATTGAACTCTGCATTATGAACAACTTTTGCTATGGGACGAACCCTGAAATAGCAAAAAAAATCTGCTGTTTCATACATTCATGTTTACATAACTCAACAAAATGTATCGAACAGCTGAGTTTTTTTGCGATTTCAGGGTTGGTCCCATAGTAAAAGTTGTTCATAATGATGAGTTCAATGGCCCCTTGAGGATTCTAATGATTTCAATTTCACCTTGAATACTTAACTATAATTTAAAACCCTCGATAACCTCCATTTTTTACCCGACTACAAAAAAAAGGAGGGTTATGATTTTAGCAGTCTATGTATGTATGTATGTATGTATGTAAGTTTGTTCATCTGTTCCCTCGTAGCTCCTAAACTATTTGTTGTAATTCAATAAATAAGGTGTCTATCGATGCGTCTTAATGGTCTGCGGGTTATAGGATTTATGAAATTTTGTAAAATCAAATAAGGTGGATTTTAAAAATAAATTAGTCAGCTCGAAAAAAATAAAGTTAAGGTAAATTTATCGTGTTTGATATCAAATGGAAGGTCTTGATGAGCATTCAGAATATGTATATATTACCTATATATTCTGGACCACTTCTTAGAATATCAGGCTTCTAACTACCCGTTACGACTATCATAAATATATGTGATTATAACACTGCATACGATGTGAAAACGTGATAAAAATAAATATTTACTAATTAAATTAAAGTTTCTACACATCACTGCCTATTAAATTATGATTATATTTTAAAATAATGTTAATTAAATTGAGATTTCTTTTTCGTAACTAGATGGCGTTGGTTTGCGGTTTTGTGGAAGTAAGTAACATAGAGTTAAAAATACCTCCTCAAAAATCCCGGAATCGTAAACATAACAATTAAATCCCGGGATTTTATTAATATGGACTGGATTTTGACATATAGTTTTTATTAGAATTAATTTTGTATGTAAAATAAAACTCATTAATTTAACAGTTTTAGTACCGAACTACTTAAGTATTACATTATCTGTTACCGATGTCTAAAAACATAATAAAGACTTTTTATTATAATAATTTAGTTCATTTATGTATTTAAAACGTTAAAATTATATTTTGGAGAATTTATTACATGTTTTAACACATGTTTGCTTATTAAATATAATAAATTATTTAATAAGAAATTTGAAAAACAACTGATACGGAAGGGATTCGAACCCACGATCTCCGACGTACCGTGCCGACGCTCTAACCGCTGAGCCACCGTATCCCATCAAAATCAGTCGAAATTTCAAATCTCTTTCTACGCCTAGGGCGTGTGGTAATATCTATCGGTGCCTTCTAAAAACTGCAAAGTTTAGAACACTGAGTCGGATAATTAATGTATTCCGTTCGATATTACCACACGCCTAAGGCGTAGAAAGAGATTTGAAATTTCGACTGATTCTGATGGGATACGGTAGCTTAGCGGTTAGAGCGTCGGCACGGTACACCGGAGATCGTGGATTCGAATCCCATCCGTATCAGTTGTTTTTTCAAATTTCTTATTAAATAATTATACGTAAAATTAATTTCTTATTTCCCGGGAATTAATTGTAATGTTTATGATTTCGGGATTTTAGAGCAGGTATTATCAACTCCATGTTACTTACTTCCTCGAACTTTAGGTAAATGTACTCTATCTATGATGATATCCCACAAAAAAGGTTTCATGTGTACTTATACAGCTTGGCAAAAAAGAGTCTGAGGCGGTGACAGCTGGAACTAAAAATAAAAATCTTAAATAACTACGTTTGTGAGTACTAAAATAACATAAAAATGATTCATTTGATTATAATTAATGGCAAAAAACTCGTCATAGAAATATGTAAGCACTTAATAACTTGTAATTTGAATTGTAGTGTGAAAAGTGCGACAGCGGCGCCCCCAATTTTTCCAGACTCTTTTTTGCCAAGCTGTACTTCTTACTACTTTTCATGTATACTTCTAAGAAATATATGAGGCCATGTTTTAATAGCTCGAAGTCGCGGACGACACCTTTGAAATAAATTTAATTTAAAAAATACATGACATGGACTAAAATTTTGAACCGAAGTTGACAGTTAAAGAAATCTACCTATTTAAGAACTACCACATTCTAAAAAATTGTGATTAAAATGAATTTTATTGGTTTCTTTACCACTAAAAATCATTGAAAAAAAATATAGTATAAAAACTAAAACCCGACTACTTAAAATCTAAAAACAAGCTTCTTAGATTTTAAATAAAATTCTGTAGTCGGAGGCCTTAATGTATTATAGGTAAATAGGTACTAGATAATCTTCCAAGGGTAAATACTTTGTAATTTGGTGGCCTCCGACTACAGAATTTTATTTAAAATCTAAGAAGCTTGTTTTTAGATTTTAAGTAGTCGGGTTTTAGTTTTTATACTATATTTTTTTTAGTTAAGAACACTCTCTCACTTCACTGACTTAGTGACGGTGACTGGAGTCACCTTTCAAATAGAAAAAAAAACTAAATCGAAATTGGCCCATTGTTTGGTTGCTCTTTTTGCATCGGGGGTTAAAAAAGTTGCCTATTTCAGCAGTGGACTAATACAGGCTCAGGCAAGTACAGGCAACAAATAAGGAAGAAATTCCATACGAAAAAATCAAAGATCTGGGCTTAGCCAAGTTGACTATCTACAATCGCTAACGCTATAGAAATCAAAAGAAATGTATAGGATGACATTACTTTTATCGTTATGTCACGTGGTCTAAACAAACGAATAGAATCTAATCCTGTACATTTCTTTCGTTTTCTTTTCGTTAGTGATTGTAGATAGTCAACTTGGCTAAGTCCCCTGTTGTTTATGACTACTGTATGTCATGTCATATCACACGATGATAGGATGAGTACTATGAGCACAAACCTGTGCCACGCATCGTTAAGCACATGAATATGTTAATTGTTATAATTTCACGCCACTCGAACGCTTAATTATTTGTTAAAACGAGGGTACATACGCTAACATGTCATTGGAAAGAGTTTCATTGAACAATCGATTTTATGACCGTTGAGATAAGGTGCAGAATAGTTACCACGGGTTTGTCGATGAGTGTAAATTTGTGGTGATTTTTTGATGACGTCATCCTTTCTTTGTTTGATGGTTTTAACATGGTTTTGTAATTCTGTTACTGGTGAGTCGTGATAGCCTAGTGGTGGAGACCGTTGACTGGCAAGTCAGAGGTCTCGGGTTCGAACCCAAGGCGCGCACCTCTGACCTTTCGTAAGTTCTGTGCGTTTTATAAATTAATTATCACACTCAGTGCCTCGGAAAGCACGTAAAGACGTTGGCCCTGCGCCTGATCTCTCTCCGATCGTGTCGGAAGGCCGTCCCATCGGACTATGAGAGTGAGGGAATAGAGAGTGCACCTGTGTTTGCGCACACACTTGTGCACTATAATATCTCCTGCGTAGTTGGCTAGGAGATTGGCCGCTGTGACCGAAATTCGGTCAGGAGAGATTTATTATTTATTATATCAAAGTACTTAATTCAAGCTATAGTTACAACACTTACTAAAAATTCACATCACCCGGTAATCGAACCGGCGACCCTCTGAAAAATCACACAAAAGTCAACGGCTCAATCAATTATCCGGCTAACTATTGTGACGGAGCGTTTTTGACCCCTTTCGCATACGAAAGAAAACGGCGTTATTTTGTTGTTTAGATATTTACGCACTGGGATTAAAACCGCCGCGATTTTAGAGCGTTTTTTAATTTTGCACAGTTAATGACAATTGGTTTGACTTCAAAAACGAGGTTTCTTAATTTATCTGTTTTTATTTTTCATTAATATACTTTACTATAGATATCCTTCCTATATCCTTCTCTATATGAGAAGAGGCCTTTGACCTACATTGGGACAGTTACAGGCTGATTTATTTATTTATTTATAATTTACTAGCGACCCGCCCCGGCTTCGCACGGGTGCAATATACATAATTATAAACCTTCCTCTTCAATCACTCTATCTATTAAAAAAAACCGCATCAAAATCCGTTGGGTAGTTTTAAAGTTAAGCATACATAGGGAGGGATATAGGGACAGAGAAAGTGACTTTGTTTTATAGTATGTAGTGACGCTACGTGTCCGACGTTAATAATTTGATTGTGACTATTATTGATTATTTTATGGGTCCCCCAAGTCACTCTAGAAAGTACATTACCTTTCCACCCATCCTTTCAACTATCTCTTTCGCAAAAATCACGTTGATTCGTTTTTTTCGTGATGCGTTTAAGACAGTCAAACTTACAAACACTATTTCGCATCGATGAAATTAGTACCTAAGGATTTTTACTGGTGAATTTGTGGTTGGCGCAATTTCAATCATAAGATCTAAATATAAAATCTCTAACAGCACTGATAGCCTAGTGGTATGACCGTCGACTGATAAGTCAGAGGTCTCCAGTTCGATCTCAAGGCGCACCTCTGACTTTTCGTAAGTTATGTGCTTATTATAAATTAATTATCAGTTGCTAAAACGGTGAAGGAAAACATCGTGATGAAACAAGCACACCTGAGAGATTTTTCAATGGTGTGTTAAGCCATGTCAGAGGCCTACGGGCGGTTTAAACTCTGACACCAGGTTGTTCATCAACCACACGATAAGAAGAAGAAGAATATAAAATCTGAAATCTTTTGCATACTAAACGTTACGGTTTAGACTAGACACCAATCCGATCCATTGCCAAGAAATAAGCGGCCTATCGTACAAGAGTTAAGCTAAGACATCATTTACATAGAAGATCCAGAGACATATTGTGGGTCGGAGCCGACGAAGTAAGCTCTACCGCGTTATAACTATACACTGTATGCTGATGCTGTTGCAGGATGCTGGTGTTTTACAAATAACCCTGTATATCCTGTATTAACAAACCGCAATGTTTTCAGTTGCCAAATTGTATGGAATAGTGAAATTTGAACTTATTTTTAAGTATATATTACTTATTTCGCAATCCAAATTTAAAAATAGTATCTTAACCTTACTTGCCGAAACTTATTAGAGTGGTTGCGTTTTCCTTCTTCTTTGTTAAGAGCTGAAGTGTCGACACAACTGCCATCATGTAACTTTTTCATTATTCCTTTATCTCTCTTGTTCTATAATATCACTAGTTAGCATGTCCGTCATATCCTACTTTAATTCGAGGACAATAGTGTGGGTTACATGGTTACCAATCCTTACTCATAATTTCTCTTACACCAAATTGTAACATGTAACTGTTTTTTGGCCCAAATAAATAAATAAATAAATTAATATTTATAAGTAATATATAGAGTTTAATTCTTACACAATAGTTGGTGTCGCTCAGATGGTTGACACTGAAAATCAGCGCTGTGGTCGTTATTGCTTAATGCTGAGTGTCAGCCATCTACTGAGCTACGGCGCATTTTTATTATTTAGAAATAAAATGTACGTACATTAATTTTAGCTCTTGATTTTTTTGGGTTTTTACTTGTTTGTAACCTATGCTGTGGCAGAGAAATATATTTTTTTTTTTTTCTGTCTTATTGTTCTTATGGATGAGAAACAGACAAATCCCTCAAAGTTTTCTGTATGGAAACCACAGATACACTCAATTTAAACTGCATATTTTTTAGGTCGAGGGGTAGATTGAATTTTCCTGGCCGAACTTAAGATTTAAGCTATGAAGGTGCGTTATTTGTGTCAACCGCAGCGTTTTCCAAGCCTAGTGCGTAACCGCTAGTTAGCGACATATGGCAACATTGTGACCGTTCGTCCCCACAATTTATTTGTAAGAAATTCGCAAGTCATCTAATTGATTGACTTCCATTTCTATGTTTGGTATCGTTTACGTTAGTTTTGGTTTATTCGTGACTATATTATGATTTAGTTTATTTATACTTCATATGCACGTCACTAACAGAACAATAGTCACGGCGGAGTTAAGAAGCGCGGGCGCATTTGGAGCGCCAGTCTTCTAAGACAAAAAAAATATAAAATATACCTATAGAACATAAAATTACTCCATAGACTCACGTCTGTATTCCCCAGAGGGGGTAGGCAGAGGTGAATGCAGTACACCCACTGCCAGCTATGTTATAAGTCCCATGTTAGAAGAGGCGAGCCTATTGCTATTAACCGATCACAATTCCAAACTCCATGCTGCTACTGACAATTTTCAATGGAAAAACCTAATAACACTTCTCCCGACCCGGGAATTGAACCCAGGACCTCTTGTTCAGCAATCGTTTTAGCTACCGCTATACCAACGAGGCAGTCGCTGAATAAATTTATTTTCTTTCTTTCTTTCTAATTCTTGGCCATCAACTCCACTTGTTACTTACCGCTTGACACTAGACCAGTAGTTCCCAAACTTATTTTTCTCGTGGACCACTTTCAAAATTTTACTGGTTTCGGTGGACCCCCCCCCCCCCTTTTTTTTGTCGTGTGGAAAACTCCTTATGAGTACCCCACCACTAAGGGCTGGCGATGGGGTTACGAGTATGACCGACTCGCACGGACTAAAAACCACACGGTGTTCCTTCACGAACCTCTGGGCGGAAATACAGTTTTCGCTTGCGCATTCACCGGCTGCTACATTTGTAGCACATTCTTAAAGTCACCAAAAAGTAAAAATTGAGTCGCTTCTGAGTTCTGTCCCTTTATTCCGATAGGTAAAATAAAAACGAAAAATGGTAAATTTTATAACACTTTATTTATTAAAAGAATAGAATTATAAGAAAAAAATAATCTATATAAAATGCTTTGTCCTGAATGACTGACTGACTGACGGATCAACGCACAGCCTAAACCGCTGATCGTAGAGACCTGAAACATGGAGAGTGTATTCTGTATGACGTAGGGATCCGATAAGAAAGGATTTTTCAAAATACTACCTCTAAGGGGGTGAAAAACGGGGGCAAAGTTGGTATGGGACAACGTGATTCCTTGGTCCAATCTACTTAAAATTTTGCTAAAATTTTCTTTTACAGAATTAATGGAACACGTGTTTCGTATTTTATTAAAACTCATCGCCTAACAGGGTTAAAAAGGGGTAGAAAGTTATTTTGGGGGTGATTTGTATCGAAAACGATAACTAAAATTTCATATAAATGAGTTCACGCGCTCCGTGTATTTGCGTATTTATTTTTGTCTGCGGCTTCATTGTTAAAACGTGTCAAACTGGCATCGAAGCTCAAGCCCCGCTCTTTCCGAAAGGGAATAGTTTTGATAAAATAGTTACTTCAAAATCAATTTAAAATGATTGTGAAATTACTGTTTTATAAAATTAGTAGTTATTTGCAAGAAAAATTACAAAATTAATTGCTCTGCAATATTGCTTATTCGGACTTTTTAGAGAGGCAGTGCTTCTCTCGTGAAAAAACAATGAATAAAACGTGCTGTGTTTGTCTTCAAATCGAAAGAGGACAATTAAAATATCTGTAAGTTACTAAGTTACCTATCTATACAAGCAGTTGTGATCAACCGACTAGTACACGTAAACAAAACAAAAAATAAGGTAACTAGGTACTTACTTTTCTGCGGCACTAGCAAACACTGATATAAATTTTCTCACATCTTTTTTTCGAAAATTCCGGAAACAAATGAATGAGTTTGCTTTTGGCATCAAGTATTTATAGTGGTGATCAAGTTCATATCTGAACAAGCACTAATCATTGTCGCCCGATAGCGCTTTGCAAGTCTGTACACGAAATTGTACGTAATATCGAATACGCAAGTTTGGACAAGTAACAGTCGCTTGCCTTATTGAAATATTATCTGCTTAGTTAGGTACTTAAAACAATGTAGGTAGTAGGCCCTTATAATAACTATGCTTACATTTTTGCTCTTTACTATCAAGCAGATAAATTTTCGTGGACCCCCATTAACATCTCATGGACCCCCATTTTTTGTTCACGCCTACGTAGACCCCCAGCAAGTCTCCCGTGGACCCCTGGGGGTCCACCTGGACCACTTTGGGAATCACTGCACTAGACTATAGCCATACATACACGATATACCCAATTTTACATTAATGATACAAAAACATTAAAAAAATATTTCTTAACGACCTCCATCATATAAGTTTTCTTCAAAACGAAGTCAAGTAATAAACGGCTATAATTAAATCATAAAGTGGCACATCAAAGCTCAGGCGTGTTGCGGTGAAACTCGTAAATCAGTGCTTCCGTTAAACGTCCGCTCCGCGAGTTGTGTCGATAATAAATCTTGGTGCTATTTATCTATAAACGCTGGTTCGCGGAAGTGGGCAGCGGTGATTGTGTGTAAAACAATGGAAGTTTAAGGCTGGAGCAAAATGTTTCTGAATCACGACTTGGTGTAATCTAGTGCAAATAAATTTTCACGGCTGTGTCAGGTTGCAATGAGCTGGTCACGAAATTAATTGGATTATTTTTACTTGAAAAAAAAAACTGGATGATTCTTCTTCTAATCGTATGGTTGATGAAAAATCTGGTGTCAGAGATAAAACCGAAATTGAAATTGAAAAATCTCTCAGGTGTGCTGGTTTCTTCATGATGTTTTCCCTCACCGTTTTAACAACTGATAATTAATTTATAATACGCACATAACTTAGAAAAGAGATCCGCGCCTTGGGATCGAACTCGAGACCTCTGACTTGACAGTCGACGGTCATACCACTAGGCTATCGGCGCTATAACTGGATGATAATAATCCGAGATTAAATTCATAGTTTCTGATTGATCTGTTTTGGGAATCGAATTTTTAATTTTCCTGATGACTTTTCAAATTTGCATGTGAAATATTTTCACACACGACGATTTCGTAGCGAATAGATTACTATTCTCTTCAGAATACACGTGTTAAATGATTTGAATTGCGAATTAGTAGTTTTCAGTTCAGAAAATCCAAGATCGCCTATATTTTAGAACTTTTCGAAACTATATTTCCAAACGTAAGGTATTTCATTTAAATAAACATGTATAATAAAAATAATATGGTGCGATATTGATTGAATTACTTAAATTTAATCACAAACTGACGACGAAGGACAAATTCTAATTTCTGTGGGAGGTGTTAAATAAATTGACATTTATTAAACACTTTCCATCGCCAGAAATTAGAATTCGAGTGGAAAGGACCACTTGTTTATTTAAGTCATCGATTTGTATTTGAAAAAATAAATACAAATATCCTGCTATTATAAATTATAATTAGATAGATTTCATTATAATTATTTACATATAGGTAGTCTTATTTAGTATAATTAAGTACATATTTTATTTTTTTTAGTATGTAACATGTAAATACCCAATTGATAAATAAAGCTAATTGTCTCGATTCAATTATTTCCACTCTAATTAATCTAGTTTCTACACTACACTATTTTTTTTTTTTTTTGTTTTTTATAGACAAATGTAAATAGTAGTTATATTTAGTTTGTAAATACTTGTATAATAATGTAGTTAATGATAATAAATATACCTACTACACCTAATAAATAAAAGTAGAAATTAAGTAAGTAGTTATACTCAAAAGTCACGCGAAGGCGTCAAAGAATTCCTCCCTATCACCGTCGGTTGCAGGCAGCGTGCTCAGGAGGCTGGCAGCATTGCCACACTGGATGGCAATGGTGATTCTTTGGGCAAAGAAAAAGCTAGCCTTCTGATCACGCGTGTTGTATACAATATCTTGCTTACACGTTTTTACAAATCACTACATAGTATAAAACAAAGTCTTGTATGCTTAGATCTTTAAAACTACGCAACGGATTTTGATGCGTTTTTTTTAATAGATAGAGTGATTCTTAAGGAAGGTTTATATGTATATTGCACTCGTGCGAAGCCGGGGCAGGTCGCTAGTTTCATATAAGTAATGACATTTAAAAATCGACCCCCAAATAAAATTGTAATTGTGAAAATATGATTAAAGAATTAATTACACACTTCTTAGCTAATTTAGAATTAGACTTTTTCCAATTCTTTAGTAATGAGCGAGTACTAAAAGGTTTTATCTAATTAGACATAACCTAATGGACACTAAAATCCATTAAAGTAATTACAATAATGGATCTTTCAAAAAGTCGTGTACTCGTATGTCATACATCATCTGACTAGCCTTTTCCCAACTATGTTGGGGTCGGCTTCCAGCCTTACCGGATGCAGCTAATTCCAGTGTTTTACATGGAGCGACTGCCTATCAGACCTCCACAACCCAGATACTGGGTTACACGATACCCCTTGATAAGACTGGTTGTCTGACAAAGATCTACAATTGACAGCCGGGGCCAACAGCTTAACGTGCTATCCGAGGCGCGGAGAGTGATAATTAATTTATAAAACGCACATAACTTACTAAAAGCTTTGGGTTCGAACCCGAACTTGCCAGTCAACGGTCACCACCACTAGGCTATCACGACTGTCGTGTACTCATACTACTCATATGTGTAAACATTTAATTGACTCCAGTAATTATTTCAAAAGAAATTCAATATGGATTCTTAAAATATAACGAGTAATTAATACCCACATCAAAGCTACCTTATGTCGTAGTGCATCTCATAAATCTGACTTCATACCAAACGTCCGGTGTGACGCTAAAATGGCGTCGCTCGCTGTTTTTGACGTTTTAACGTAGTGACGTCATGACGTGGCAGGCGAAGTTATGGCTATTGTCTGCATCGCCCAGTTGTTTTAATTGCTTGTAGTAGTACACTTTATGTTGGATGCGACAAATTCAATTAAGAGACAGAGGGTTTAGGTTAATTTGGAACTATGTTACCTTGTATAAAGTAACATTGTATTAGCTGGACAATATTGGTGCTGATTCACTTGTACATCCCGCTAAACTAAGTTTAGTCTAACTGTATCTCTTTCTATTAAACACCATCGAAAAAGGACAGCAAATTGGACTACCAAATTAGAGCTGTCAAATTAGTCTACTTCCTTGCAATTGACGTAAAATAAGACGAGACCTATAACATGCCGACTAAATTCTCGTTGATAACACGCAAATGGACCAATTAGACAGCTCTAAAAATCTGTTATCCTTTTCTAATGATCCCTGTTAGAAAGAGATATGGCGAGTCTAAATTAGTTTAATTTGTGCAAGAGAATTAGCACCATTGTCTAATATTATCCAGCTAAGACAGTAATCAGCTTGTCCCACAGCTGGGCAAAAGTATTTTCACAAATTGAGGTGGGGTCGATGGACTTTATACGAGTCTTTTATAACTCTTATACCAAGTGGAGCGCTAAAGAAGTAAATTGTGACAACTATAATAGATTAACTGGCGTGCTAACTTAACGTAACTAACTTAACGTGGCGATTATGGGCAAATACCTCCAATAGTGGTGCGCATTGGGAGAGGCCTATGTTCATCAGTAGGCTTATACAGGCTAATGATGATGATGATGATGAATTTTAATACAACGTAGCACTTCTCTTACATCGTGCTTATATCTATTTACACGCATCGCATATAATCTTACATGCACAAACATTCAGACTGCAGATATGTGCGAATATAGGTAGGTCAACAAATATTTGGTTGGCGTAGCCAATTACGTTTAGCAAATACATCAGTGAATACGTGCAGTTAGGTGTAAAATAGGAATTGTTTCTGAGGTAAGCTTGTCTTACTTGTAAGATGATTATATGTGCTGTCAAATGCATGGTATGTATACCTACACATTATGTAATAGACTAGCTTCCTGCCTACACAATCTGTATCAGTTCACTGCTCGACACTAAAGCACTGATAGCCTAGTGGTATGACCGTCGACTGACAAGGCAGTGGTCTAGAGTTCGATCCCAAAGGCGCGCACCTCTGACTTTTCGCAAGTTATGTGCGTATTATAAATTAATTATCAGTTGCTAAAACGGTGAGGGAAAACATCGTGATGAAACCAGCACACCTAAAAGATTTTTCAATGGTGTGTAAAGCCATGCCAGAGGCCTACGGGCGGTTTAAACTCTGACACCAGGTTGTTCATCAACCATACGATAAGAAGAAGACTGCTCGACCTACGCATCACTTATTTTGTGAGTTTTTGTGTTTTTTTTGCGCTCATTAGAAGGTATTTGCCCATAATCGCCACGCTGGGCAAGCGGCTTGGCGATCGCATTAGCAGATGGTTGCTATTACACAGTAGGATGCTGCTGCCCATCCTCCAGATTTTTCCTTTTATCGCTTCTTACGACACCCGCGGTATGAGTAAGGGTGGTGTAATGCTGTTCTCCTTCAAATGGTTTAGTTCGATTCTTATAACTATATTAATTGATTTTATATCTTCAATCAACTTAATGTGCGAGCGAGATAGCCGATTAGCGCGATAAGGTTACAGCACTGCACATAGAGTATTTTTTATCTAGTCAAACATCAAACGTATTCTCTTTTAATACACAATAACTAATATCTTTTGACTTTGAACTTTTCAATGACCATATCAAATCAATTTTATACAGTCTTGAACGCAGAGGTAACAACTAACAAGTTTTATCAAAAATCGTCTTTATTGCTTTGCTGTTACGATTCAAACCACTGATTTGGTGTTGGTACAATTGCACCAGATGTGTGGTTTGATTTGCCTAGTCATGTAACTTATTAGAAGTGGTTTTTTTTTATTTTGACCACGATTAAAATATTTTTCTGCTATGGTGATTGTGCGTTTCTGGATTGTAATTGGGTTAGAAAAAAAATATGCAGCTGGGTGTAACCTTTTGGACTGGATGTGCGATGACAGCGCTAACTACGATCTACTGAGGCGGTCGAGAATATCTATTAGGGACTAACTGTGGAGCCTGGGGGCTTAGCCAAGTTGACTATCTAAAATCGCTAACGCTATAGAAAACGAAAGAAATGTATAGGATGACTTTACCTTTATTGACCTGATGCATTAGGGCCCATCCCCTCGCTCGACTGCGCAGCTACCGCGGTGGCTATTAGCCTAGTGGTATGACCCGGGGATCGAACCCAGGGCCTCTTGCTCAGCAGACGTGCGTACCACCAGACCAACAAGGCAGTCTGTGCCGAAAATTTTTTACCATACTATGTTTTTTCTTAAATAAAAAGTGCCCCTCCCAATTCTACCCAAAAGCCTTAAAACATAACGTAGGCTCCAACGGTACCTCATAAATAAAATTTTCATACAACATATTCAATGGATAAAATGCACTTCGCCTCACATGTCACCGTAAAACTCCAAAATGAGGCAGACGTGAACACGTCCAGTTGTAAACTTTAATATATTTCTCGAGACTTTTTATATTTATAGGCTTTGCTGGGATACCATTTGCGAATTGGCTTGAGAAGGGACTTAATAAATATGTATCGTGAGAGACGGGAATATGACGAATATGATCGATTTAATAGTCGCATGTTCGGGGATAGGACAGCAATAAATACTCAGTAAAATATAGCCTCGTCGTATGACTGCCTCGTTGGTCTAGTGGTAGCAAGCGCGACTGCTGAACTCGAGTTCCTGGGTTCGATGATTCGATCCCCGGATCGGGCAGTGTTATTGGGTTTTTCCATTAGGAAATTCTCAGTAGCACAGAGTCTGGAATTGTGCCCGGTTAATTGCAATAGGCTCGCCGCTATTACATGGGACTTATAACATAGCTGGCGAAACGTGGGTGTACTGCACACCTCTGTCTACCCTCTCTGGGGAATACAGGCGTGAATCTATAAATAAAAAAAATACAGCTTGATCTTGATCTGTCAAATACCTACGTAGAATAATGTCAAAATACAAAAAAAAAACATTTTTGACATTTAGGGTCATACTCCTAAAATTGAACGTCGACATTACGGATCGAAAAAAATCACGTTTGTGGTACGGAAGCCCTTAAATATTCATTTTATTTTAATTTAATTATTTATACGTACAACTAAATATTCTGTGAATATTTCAAGCGTCTACCTATTGCCGTTTTTAATCTCTGGCAAATATAGCACATCATATAGCACTGATAGCCTAGTGGTATGACTGTCGACTGACAAGTCAGAGGTCTCGAGTTCGATTCCAAGGCGCGCACCTCTGACTTTTCGTAAGTTATGTGCGTATTATAAATTAATTATCAGTTGCTAAAACAGTGAAGGAAAAAATCGTGATGAAACCAGCACACCTGAGAGATTTTTCAATGGTGTGTAAAGCCATGTCAGAGGCCTACGGGCGGTTTAAACTCTGACACCAGGTTGTTCATCAACCACACGATAAGAAGAA
Source organism: Protodeltote pygarga (assembly GCA_936450705.2). Taxonomy (NCBI): domain Eukaryota; kingdom Metazoa; phylum Arthropoda; class Insecta; order Lepidoptera; family Noctuidae; genus Protodeltote; species Protodeltote pygarga. Next base: position 2,941,904 of record OW388276.2, read on the forward strand.
GATCTCTGGCAAAAAACTTGTACTTGATTACTTTTATATATTAAAGATTTCTTTATAAAGGATTACACGTTTTTATTTTCTCATGTATAGTTGACGTTTTTCACTTGCACGTATATTCGATGCGGCCACCGAAATGATGCCTGCGATTGCACAAACACAATTCTAAATACTGTCCTTTAAACAAATAATGCACACCTCTAAAATCTTATATCGGTAAATACTTAAATGAAAACCTGACTCCACGCTCTAGGTGTTCACTTTCCACTCAGAATGCAGGACAATATTCCAACCCTCATAACAGAAGAAAAACATTTATATGCAAACATTCTAATTTGCTGACTGTACTGATACCTTTTGGGCGATACAGACTGGCTACATTTAGTATTGGCAGTCGACTATTTAGCAGCTTTTCGGAAGTATAAGGCGGTCTTCACACTGCCCCGCATCATGCTGCATATTGCGTGTCGACGCACCTACGCGCGTTCCTGCGGGAGTGCAGATCTGCATCATCGTGCGGGTTTTTTGCGCACTCACGCGCGTAGGTGCGTTTTGTAGATTCACGCACGGCGGCTCTCATTTATTCGCCGTTCTCTGTGGTGGTCGTGCAGTACTGAGCATCACGATTCAAAATCACGCGCGGCACGCGCGGGGGTGCATGTTTCTCCGCGTGTATGCGCGTGATCCGTATGAACGCGCGTGGATGCATTTTCGGTGTGTTGGACTGTGCGTGTTTTCCATACAAACAGAGATACTTACAAGCAACGGAAGAACACGCATCCACGCGCTACGCTGCATCATGCGGGGCAGTGTGAGAATCGCCTAAATCGCGACTAAATTCTCCTATCTGTCTACAAACAAGCGCCTGTCGCAGCAATTCAGTAGCGTTACATCTTTGCTAAATAAAGAAGATATAATGCTAAAGTGTCGTGATAGCCTAGTAGTATGACCGGTGAATGGCAAGTCAGAGGTCTCAGGTTTGAACCCAAGTTATGTGCGTATTATAAATTAATTATAACTTACTCCGTGCCTCGTAAAGCTAGTGAAGCCGTTGGCCCTGCGCTTGGTCTCTCGGTTCGTGTCGGATTACTGTCCCATCGGGCTATGAGAGTGAGGGTGACACTTGTGCACTGTAATCTCTCTGCGTTGTTGGCTAATCTCACAAGCTAAGCACTAGTGTATAACAGCAGTTGGCTAAGCACATGGTAATAGATCAAGCATCGAAGCATTACTTCTAGGTGGTAGAGTCATGCCAGTTTTAAGCATAAATAGCTCGACCGGGAACCGTCCTCAGGATATCGGCGTGAAATAATAGTTTTCGTACTGTTGTTTTTGTTTGGGTGTGAGGGTGTGTGTTGTACACGGTCAGTGAAGAGAACCGGTGGCCCAATCCTCCTCAAAGGCCGGTAATGTATCTGCAATGCTTGCAGTCTCTGGGCGTCGGTGATCATTTACCATCAGGTGTTACGTTTGTTCGTTTGCCTCCTTATTTCATTACAAAAAAGTCGCTAAAAGACGCCATTTAGATATAGCAGAAAGTCGCCAAAACGCGATGCAGCATCGATCCTATCGCAAAATCGCCGATCGACGCTAAAAGTCGCTAGACTGCGTTAGTCCTTTGATACTCAGCAAAAAAAACTAAAACAAAATTCAGTTCAGATATTATTTAAAAGATTTTCTCGCTTAGTTAATTTTCAGTTTACTTAGGCTACTAATCTGTATGTGTTCTAGATTGATAAAATTGCAAATTATGTTAGGTCTGTTTCATGTAAACTCTAGCAATACATACATACATAGACTCACGCCTGTTTCCCAGAGGGGTAGGCAGAGACAACGGATTTCCACTTGCTACGATCCTTGCACACCTCTTTTGCCTCATTCACTCTCATCACGTTCGTCATCGTTTAGGGTGCTCCTGACCTGACCTTTCTGAAGGATATCCCCGACTTGGTCATAGAACGTCCGTCTAGGTCTTGTCCTTCCAACTGTACCATAGATATATACCCTACTACCCTACTACTATCATCTGCCTAGCCTTTTCACAACTATGTTGGGGTCGGCTTCCAGTCTTACCGGATGAAGCTGAATAGTTTAGTAGTTTTGATAGAATAGAAGCTGAGTTTTACATGGAGCGACTGCCTATCAGACCTCCACAACCCAGATACTGGGTTACACGATACCCCTTGGTAAGACTGGTTGTCAGACTTTCGGGCTTCTGACTACCCGTAACGACTGTCAAAGATCTACAATTGACAGCCGGGGCCAACAGCTTAACGTGCTATCCGAGGCACGGAGAGTAATAATTAATTTATAAAACGCACATAACTTACGAAAAGTCAGAGGTGCCTTGGGTTCGAACCCGAGACCTCTGACTTGCCAGTCAACGGTCACCTCCACTAGGCTATCACGACTCTACTATACCTCTCCTACTATCTCTTACTACCCTACTGCTAATACCCTAGAAATACTGAGCTTAGTTTTTGATATTAACAATGACAATGATATTAGTTATTCAATGTAGCTCTAACGAAGTTGACAACGACGAAGCGAGTACACGTAAGTTAGTTACGTCACTATTATTACGTCAATATAGTAGAAGTACCTTTGTATTATTTTTGCAACCATCTTTGTTATCGATTTCTCAATTCGCGTGACAACACCACATTTACTTCTTAAAAGCAAGACGAGTACAAATATACTCCACTTAAACGTCCTTAGAAACGTAACAAAAACTGGCAGTCTTGTAGTGCGGTCGATGCGAATCCCGCACCCCGGGATTAAAGGATTAAACGCGGGACCGTGTCGATACAATCTACCACAATGGCGCCCGCCAAGCGGTGATCAACAACAAAGAGATGCTTATATAAATAAAATTGTGACCAAAACATTTGGGAATTTGTAGCGGGATTCAGAAAAGATATTTCGGTAATAAGGAAGTTTGATGTGGCAAATCTTATTATTTGCTCAAGGAGGTTTAGACAGAACTCGAATACTTGTTGAGGAAAATATGTATCGGATTTGTTCTATTTTTGGGTAGCCATTGTGAAGATCTTCTTTCGTATGTTTGTTGACCGACCTCGGGTTAAAGATCAAGCCCTCATAAGTCGCTAAAAGTAGGTAGATTGTTAATATCCAAAAAGCATGAATGCCAAAGGATCTTTAAATTATCAGGAAAATCATAAATCGTTGTGCAATTTTCTAGGTGGTAGAGCAAACATGTATAAATATGCCAGCTTATAAAGAATAGTGCCACCCTCACAGAGAATATCGGCTTTAAATAAATTCTGTTATGTTTTATACGGTCTGTGATAAGAACCGCACGCCTAATCCTCCTCCTCTATAACCCCCAAAACTCCTCTGGTGCTGCAAGCGTCTATAGGTTATGGTAACCGTATACCATCAGACAGGCCGTATGCCTGTTTCCATCTTAGTAATATAGAAAAATACATAAAGACGAACATAGAACCTCCTCCTTTTTGAAGTCGGTTAAAAAAGGTGGCAACCATATGCCATCTACGATTATAAAATAGAATGATATTTCGTAAAGATTCAAATATTATGTAATATTTATCTTTTATATTGATTTAAATAATTAAATTTCATTTCGAGAGATTTTATGTGTTAATAACAGTAGGTATCTATACGTTTTGTTTCTCTTCTGCTTGTAGGATTCAACAAATAGAACCATTAGTAAAGTATTATACTATCCGAAAGCTATCCTATTACTCATATCTACAATTACCATCTTCAACACGACTTTCTCCAGCCACAGAGTAAACAAATGACAGTCTAATTCGCAAATTAAACACGATTCCGAGTGCCCCGACAAACACTAATTTGTCCCGAAAGATATCCGAATCCCGTATCCGCGGCGACCCGTTCTAATCCCGCGACATTGCGTGCGACCGCATATAATCCCAGGATTATATCGATAAATCTTTCACTTCACTAATTGTTAACCATTTTGGATGATGTACCTATTTCCTATTGAATATAAGAAATAGACGCAAAGGCGCACGCCTCTTTGGAAGTAGAGTGACTGGCGAAGTTGAAGATCCTATTTTTTTTTTAAAAAGGCAATGATTACTCATCATCTGCCTAGCCTTTTCCCAACTATGTTAGGGTCGGCTTCAGTCTTACCTGATGCAGCTGAATACCAGTGTTTTACATGGAGCGACTATCTATCAGACCGCCACAACCCAGATACTGGGTAACACGATACCCGTTGGTAAGACTGGTTGTCAGACTTTTGGGCTCTTGACTACACGTAACGACTGGCCGTCTAGGACTGGGACGGGACGGATTACTATACGGAAATTTTATTGCAAAAGACATAATTATGTTTGACCACAAAATCTTCTTATGATAAGCGGTGTTGCGTTTCACGTTGCAACTTGCAACATTCGGTATGTTGCAAATAAGTCTGGTATGTAACATACCTGACTGATGCATTGACATGCCGATTCTGGATGCTTATTCTTGAATCATAATCCTGATATTGCCATACAAAAAATTCATTTTTTTTTACGTACAATTATGTCAAAACTGTACAAGAAACTGTTGCAATGTCAATGTCAAAATTCGTAAAATGTACATGCGCGTTGTTCGTATAAGTTCGTATAAGATCGATCAATCGTAAACTAAATTGGAATTGGATTGGAATTGAGTTGAATTGACGTTACCTACTGGTAGCGGTCTTTTAGATTAAGGGTTTTATTTTTCTTTATTTATTTTTAAGGTAGATAGTTTTATATATATAGATAGTTTTATTTAGTATTGTTTATTTGTATTTTAAGTTACTTAAATATAGTTAAACTTATATTGGAATTGAGTGTGTTTCAAATGTGACGACTCTGGTCTTACCAATGTGTTCGTCGCTCATTCAGATAACCGTATTTTTTCAGGAGATGAGTTAACCTATGTGATATAAAAATAGCCATTCCTAATCCGTTGAAAGTTGCAACAGAATCTATATAAAATTGAAATGTAAGCAGTAGGTATTAAAGTTGTCAATGTTGATAAATAATGAAATATTGCTTTTCTAAGAGATTAATATTTTATCTAGTGCATCTGGGACCTTGCAGAACAGCTGATACTTCTCAAGATTAGTTTTGTTTGCTATTAATAATTAGGTATTGTAATTTGTGGAGAGGGCTAGGTGTAACGTAAAGGTTAATCGGTGGTTAATATGTCTGCTTAAGTATTTTTACCTTTAGGGTGGCATTTTTATCGTTATATAATTGTTAGTGGCGTATTAGCAGCGTGGAGTCGTGATAGCCTAGTGGTGGTGACCGTTGACTGGCAAGTCAATGGTCTCGGGTTCGAACCCAAGGCGCGCACCTCTGACTTTTCGTAAGTTATGTGCGTTTTATAAATTAATTATCACTTACTCCGTGCCTCGGAAAGCACGTAAAGCTGTTGGCCCTGCGCCTGATCTCTTTCCGATCGTGTCGGAAGGCCGTCCCATCGGACTATGAGAGTTAGGGAATAGAGAGTGCACCTGTGTTTGCGCACACACTTGTGCACTGTACCTAATATTATCTCCTGCGTAATTGGCTAGTCTCCGTTAAGATAAGCCGCTGTGACCGAAATTCGGTCAGGAGAATAATAATAGTGGCATATTTGCAGCGTCTTAGCCTGGGTCATTTTCTCGGTTGACCATATTCTGTATGGCTTAAACATTAACCTGTTAACACGCCTTGTATCTGAATCGTTATAGTTTTTAGTGCGATTTCTGAAGCGTCTCGGCCTGGGTCATTATCCCTGTTAACCATCTATAATAGCTATAATTATTTAGCGTCGTTATCAGCTTTTAAAGCGTCTTAGCGTATTTTCGAAGCGCGAATTTATTTCCTCTGCAAGTTGCATTGCCTTGCCGTCTATTATGATAACCATTATCCTACTCTTTCCAATTTTGACTGGGGTCAAAACATCTGCATAACTTAAAAAAAACAACCCTCAAACAGGATACATTTTAAATGCGAACCGTCTAAAACATTTTAGCCCCTAACCCTTCAAATGTATATTTTTAGCAATTGGAACATCTCCGAAAACTGTAAAAACGACTTAACGTCTAGACGAGCGACGAAGGGTTAAACATGCATGAATTACTACCCAAGGGACTTGTCATAGGGTTATGGGACACTTGGAAGATATATAAATATGTAATGCTTATACATTTGGGATGGAGTCTAAGTCAAAATGTTTTTTTATTCATGTAAACCGTTTGAGCAAGGGACTTATGAATTGTGCAGTTTTTTAAAACACTAGTTTTCCAAGATCCAATATCTTTTACTTCTTTCAATCTATACCAATATTATAAATGTGAAAGTAAGTTCTGTCTTTCTGTCTGTTTGTTACTTTATAGCGCCTAAACCATTGAACCGATTTGAACGAAATTTAGCAAGAATGTTGTAGCCTGGAGTATGAGAAAGGATATAAGGTACTTTTATACGCGATTCACCAACCCGCAGTGAGCTAGCGTGGTGATTAATGCTCAATCCTTTTCTGTATGAGAAGAGGCCTTTGCCCTACATTGGGACAGTTGACATCCACGAGGGTGGTGCCGCGGGCAAAAGCTAGAGTCCTAGTGATGCGTTTGAGAAGAGGTCTACGTCCAGCAGTAGACTGATACAGGGTGTGTCATCATCATCAGCCTGTATTAGTCCACTGATGAACACAGGCCTCTCCCAATGCGCGCTACTATTGTGCGCTCATTGGAGGCATTTGCCCATAATCGCCACGCTGGGCAACGAGTTGGCGATCGCAGTAGCAGATGATTGCTGTTACACAGAAGGATGCTGCTGTCCATTCTCCGGATATTTCCCTTTGTCGCTTCTTACGACACCCGTGGAACGAGTAGGGGTGGTTATATTCTTAGGCCGGAAACCACACGGTACAGGCACACAGCACAGGATATGTGAGATAAAAAATATAATTTAGTTCTTTCTTCTTCTTTCTTATCGTATGGTTGATGAACAACCTGGTGTCAGAGTTCAAACCGCCCGTAGGCCTCTGACATGGCTTTACACACCATTGAAAAATATCTCAGGTGTGCTGGTTTCATCACGATGTTTTCCCTCACCGTTTTAGCAACTGATAATTAATTTATAATAGGCACATAACTTATGAAAAGTCAGAGGTGCGCGCCTTGGGATCGAACTCGAGACCTCTGACTTGTCAGTCGACGGTCATACCACTAGGCTATCAGTGCTATATAATTTAGTTAATACCCCTTTAATGTTAGAAAATGTTCAGTCTACATTCTAGGGAGTCCTGTCTGACTGACAGTGACAAATTTCTAGATCTAAGATGTCGTTTAAGTTGGGAATCTTAACGTAACTATACGTAGAAGTGCAATGCTTTTATGTACAGACGCCAGCACATCAAACGACTACAATCTGTCAAATTTCTTTAATATATTTTCAACTTTCTCGTTAAAACAAGTTTCAAAGTTGATTGCGAAAATTAGACAGTTTCAGGTAGCTTCATGTGCTGGCGTCTGTACTTAGCATTTCAGTTAAGTATGTAGGACGCTAGTGCGCAGCGGTTAGGTTACGTTGAAGGTCGTGAGTTCTATGACACTCATGTTACACCGGGATTTTTTTTATAATTTTAATACTAGCTGCCCGGCGTGATTTTTACGCGTGATTAACCTATCTCTACGCCTATTCTACCCTATCATACACTACCCTACCCTACTCTACTCTTACCCTATATTACCCCTACACTACCCTTCCCCTACTCTACCTAGATCCTATCCTACCCTTTCCTACCCTACTCTTTCCTACTCTTACCTTTCCTATACTACTATTTCCTACCCTACCCTTTCCTACCCTACTCTACTCAATCGCCGCCCGTGTTATCGAACTTGAATTCAATAATTCCACAGTACTACAGTACTATTCTATAGTACTACTACTAGAAGGAACTTTTCCACATTCAACCATCTCAGATGGTAGTTACATACACCCTTTGTACTGAGTACAAGAGGTACCATTAAGTCGCAGGTTCAAATCCCGCTCGTGAGTTTTTGTTTTGTACAAATATCTAACTTCGAAATTTGCACTGTAGTGTTCTTACACCCTGGCTTCGAATACAGGACTTCTCACTTCGCCACAACAGTTTTATGACCAAAAGTCGTCACTATCACTACATCACTACATAGTATAAAACAAAGTCGCTTTCTCTGTCCCTACATCCCTATGTATGCTTAAATCTTTAAAACTACGCAACGGATTTTGATGCGGTTTTTTTTAATAGAGTGATTGAAGAGGAAGGTTTATATGGACATTGCAGCCGTGCGAAGCCGGGGCGCGTCGCTAGTTCACTTCGCCACAGCAGTTTTATGCCCAAAAGTCTAGGCTTCTTTCGTCTTACTACATAAGATAGTTAAATATTCATTTTATTGAGTACGTTTCGCCGGTGTATGTCACCAATCCACCAAGGACATATTTATCCGGACGATATCTGGTGGTAGCTAGGGAGTTGTGCTGAATACGTACTTTGAGAACTACTGAATTTGTGATAGTTACATACATACTTTAATAGACGTTTATGGTCTACAAACACTTTGCCTGCGACTTCGTCCGCTTAGCAATCGGATTTTATTTATACCATTGTTCCCGTTTAGAGATGGAATTACTAGGAAGGGTTTTTGGAAATTTCACCTTAAGGGGGTAAAAATAAAAAACAGGATGAAGTATAAAAATCTGTCATTTGTGAATTTAAAACTATGTAGTGATGAAAGGACTTGGTGTAGAAAGTGTAGATTTGGTATTTAACGTTTAACAAAATAAATAAGAAACATGGGTTTTGGAAAATCTGGCCTTAAGGGGGACTCTTTTTTGCCAAACTGTATGTCACAATCGATTGAGTATCCAGAGCTTTAAAAAAAAAAACAAAACACAGTCAATCAATCTCATTTATTAACGTCATTGCAAATATGAATAATAACAATACAATTTTTTCCAAAGTCGGATAAAAAGACCCCTATATTTTTTATAATAATAAACCCTTAATGAAATCCGCTCCAGTGGTTTCAAATAATTTCTAAGTGAACAATACAGTTCGAGGGTAGACGAAAATAATAAAATTGAGTGGATAGACAAGCGCTCTGATTTGTTCTTTGTTATCTAATAGATATACGTTTTAGGCACATTTATTTATTTATTTATTAAGGATCTTCAACAAAGAATACACTTTACATTCATCTTAAAAAAGTAACAATTACAAAAAAGACCCTGTGTTCCTTCAATTATAGAAGACCACAGCATGCACTATAATAATAAAATTGAAATTAAAAAACTATAGTACTTAACTTAAAATAATGTGTTATTTTATATTGTGTTGTGGTGCCAAAGCAAATTACCGCAAACAGTGTTTTCCTAACTACTAGCCTTATCCGGCACCCGACACATAATACATATAGTTATGGATTACGAATGACAAAAGTTACATCAGTGTAGGCAACTGCTATTTAAACTGACGCAAAAAAGGAGGTTTCCAATACGACATGTATTTTTTTTGGAGATTTCTTTTTAAAAATGACATTTAATTACAATGGGTAAATAAATGTCTCTTTCAGGGTTTATCACTACATAGTATATAACAAAGTCGCTTTCTCTGTCCCTATATCCCTATGTATGCTTAAATCTTTAAAACTACGCAACGGATTTTGATGCGGTTTTTTTAATAGATAGAGTGATTGAAGTGGGTTTAATATGTATATTGCACCCGTGCGAAGGTTTATAAATCTCGTATATTTTCTATAGACGAAAAGTTCCGAACAGCTAGTCTTTCCAAGCCAATCATAGGCGAGAGCAAATCAAATCCGCCTACAAATCGACTGGCTAATACGTAACCGAGTTAGGATACGAGCTATTTCTGAACCCAATCAACATGGTGTATCTGAATGCAGTTTTAAGTTTAGTCATTGCTTATTTTTGTGATAATGTGTTAAACTAACTAAAAAAAGATTTTGGGAAATATCTCCCCTAAGGGGGTAAAAAGAGGGAATGAAATGCGAATGCCTTTATCTTTAAATTAAATAGATTCTAAATGTTAAGTTTCGTTTTCAGAAAAAAAAAAACAATTACAATGTTTTTGTAAAATCTACCCCCTTAGAGGTTAAAAAGGGTACTTATGGGAAAGGGATATGTAAGTATTAGAAAACCTTAATTTTTGGTTAGAGGTACCTATAAAAAATTGCTATTTGGCTTATTCATTAAAATTCGTCAGTTTCGGGATTTTTGGATTAAACCCTTAAGGGGGTCAAAATAAAATATGGCAAATAGTACCCTATTTAAGTATTAGCAAATATTTTCCATTATTTTTACATTTACAAATAAAGCCCAAAAGATTAAAATCAAAAACAAACCGATGCCAATACGAAAAGTAATTGAATTACAAACATATTTCTCGATTGGCAGAATCCGTCGGTATTCGATTATAGCGCGCGATCGGTCAGAGGGTAGTGAAAAATTCTGCACTAATAAACGGGAAGAGTCTGATTAAGGTATGTGTATTTGATACTATACTGGCGCCAAATTCAATAGCGAATGCAGGTTAACAAACCGATTTATACCTAGTTATCACAACTTACGTTAAACAAATCTTGTATTATTTCCATAATATAGCCAGTTACATGCTAATAATTTATTAACAACTCTTATTACAACATTTGTCACTCTAATCACTCACACAACGTTTTTAGAACCTTGTCATTACGAAAAACCATTTAAAAGTAGTCATTAATTTTACACGAGAGCCCTATAAAAAAAATAACATGGCTGAAATTCAGATATTAAGAACATTTTGGATAATTTAGATTATACTTCCAAATAAAATTGACGTTTGTTGTACAACTTGGTTGATTAAACTACTATGTTTACCTGTATTCTTTTTGGAGTTTGGCGCAAGTATAGTTAATAGCTAAAGAGAGGTTTTTGAAAAAAGGGGCTAACAAACAGGCAGTTCCCCTGATAGTAGTGATCAACACCACCAGAAGCATTGCAGATACATTGCCAACCTTTGAGGGGGAATGGGCCTCCGGTTCTCATCAATATCTATACGAAACGCAGAATACCTACTATTATTTCACGCCAATATTTGTGCTGACACCAGCATGGTTCTACCACCATAAAATTTTGTCTTGTAGACTGTTTAATCTGTACCAATTAACGGAATTCCTTCGTACGCGAGTCCGACTCGCTCTACCCTGATTCGATTCGATGTCCTGGGTTCGATCCCCGAGTTGGGCAAAGTGTTATTAGGTTTTTCGATTAGGAAATTCTCAGTAGAAGCACGGAGTCTGGAATTGTGCACGGTTAATGGCAATAGGCTCGCCCCCTATTATGTAGGACTTATAACATACCCGGCGAAAGGTGGGTGTACTGCATACACCTCTGCCTACCCCTTCTAGGCGTTATTTTATGGTTTTTTTTAATAATGTGATTATTCTTAAATGAACAAACGAAATTAAGTTAAAGCATTAACCAAAGCAAAGTTTCGTTAAATCTTTCACCATTCGTTAAAAGCTTTTAATGAAAAATAAGCATAAAAAACAAAATATCTATCTCTTATTTACTCACAATAAACTTATTTTCATTCATTCCGACTTCTCATTTGCAATCCAGGTCGAATCGACCGACCGTGTCGCGAATACCCACTCAGGAATAACAGGGAGCGGAGGGTTGATATTTTAATTTATAACTAATCGGAACGCAATGTTTACGCTTCGAAGTGAAGATTGGTAGGGTTGGTTCAAGCAGGTTGAAGGGTTAAATTTACCTTTCTATACAATTTAGCAACTTGGGACGGTGCGGTTTGTGTAGCTACAAGATGTTGTTTAGGATCATGGTTAGACATCCTTCAATATTTCTATAACCCTAAAAAAATATTCTATGTATCATTCTTTCTTTTCTTTTTTATCATATGGTAAACAACCTTGGTGTCACAGGTTAAACCGCTCTTAGGGCTCTGACATGGCTTATCATCACCTTGAAAAATCTCTTATGTGTGCTGATTTCCTTTCCAGGTTTTCTTTCACCGTTTTAGTAAGTGATAATTAAATGAAATTATTTAATAAGAAACTTGCTCATTTAGCTAACTAGACTTATTACTCGTTTCGCGCTGTTGCACATTTTGCTAATTAGACCTGATCAGGAGCGGCAAAAACAACTGAATCGGGCGGAACTTGAACCCGCGATCCCTGGATTGATCCATCGCTTTACTAACTAAGCTACCGAGTCCTGCCCGCTTCAGTTGAAATTACGAATCTCTTTCTTAACACCTTAAAGGCGTGTGGTGACATCTACCGGAGTACTGCCGCACTGCCGGTCCCATGTTCCAAACTTTGCAGCTTAGAAAGCATAGAAACTACCAATTTTTTAATATTTTATGAAGAGTGGGGCCACGATTTTCTTTTTAAATTATTTTTTTAACTGAATTTTTGGCCTTCTATAGAAGATTTTACGCATAAAAGTAACTTTCTTCCCGTCCATCCCAATCCCACCATAACAGTTTGATCTCAAGTATGTTACTAGCTTTTGGGCAGTACTATATAGTGACAAATGGATAGGCCATCGCTTACAGAGCCACATAAATCCCTCAGTGAACTCTTAAGGAAAACCGGGGATAAGGAAAACCACATAGAAATTAGTTCGCTGATTTTCGATGTTACCTTTAACATAGAAAGCGTATTTCAATGTAGGTACAGTCACAGAATACTTTATAGAAAGGAAGATCACTTTGAAAAGACCTTTATAACACAGGGTATTCGAAAATATAAAGAAAGGGCAGTGATAGCCTAGTCCTATGACCGTTGACTGGCATGTTAGAGGTCTCAGTTTCGAACCCATCAACTTCAAGAGCAAGACGTTGTCGCAGCAGACCACGAACGAGATGGCGGGACGAAACAAATAACGCCTGGACCACACTGACTCTGTCACAAAGACGTGGCAATCAGGGTGAGAGGCCTTTGCCCAGCAATGGGATGATATGGGCTGACAGAAACAGTTCCAGTAAAACCCTTTAAAGGTTCCCTATCACCGGGGTCTGGTGAGGGAGTTATATCGGACTCGCATGAACTAATAACCACATAGTGTTACTCCACGATGATTGACATGTGTTACTCCACGATGATTGACATGTGTTACTCCACGATGATTGACATTATTCAAGACAACAGCGCACTACAAACGATTTCTTTATATAATAGTTAATACCACCATACAATTCAAAAATACAATAAAACCACCTGTTCTACAATTTCCGCCGCTATTGGATAATGGCGGGCGGAAATGGCGCCTGTATGACGTCACAGCACTTCCGGTACCTCCTCCTCAGCCGATCTGTAGTAACTGGCAATATGTTCGAATGTTCTCGTGGAAATGAACACGATTGGCTTGGAAACTGCCTGCAGGTAGTTTGAATTTACTGCTAGTTGTTTACGATGTGTAGATGTGGAGTTTCTTGCCAGATTCTTCTCCATGAGGGGTAGGCTGCCCTTGGAACTGGCAACTAAAGTCACTCCTATAATAATATTAGCATTATGACTATTCATAAGTGCCTAACATGGTCTACATGAATAAAAATATTTTGATTTTGATTTTGGTGCTGGAGACTGATGCTGCCCAGGGGCTAAAGTTCATTCAGGCAAAAAGGCACTGCCTACCCTGATAGATACGACGCAGTCGATGAATTAGTGAAATTAAATAGGATTTTTATGTTCTGCCTACCCTATCGAAAATGTCTGCTCGACCTTGATGCTATTCCATAGACAGCGATTAGACAAACATAAATGTTTTCTCTAAAAGGTTGCTAGCTCTTGGACCAATATTGTTTCCTGAATTATTTTTTTTCATAATGTTCTCCTGACCGAATTTCGGTCACAGCTTGCAATCTCTACGGAGATTTGCCAACTACGCAGGAGATATTGTACACAAGTGTTTGCACAAACACTGTAGGTGTACTCTCTATTCCTTTACAAGTCTGATAGGACTGCAATCCGACACGACTAGAGAGAGGTCAGGCGAAGGACGGCTTTACGTGCTTTCCGAGGCACGGAGCAAGTAATAACTTATTTATAATTCTTACAGCAGGGGAAGGCATTCCGTCGACCTGCGGCACAGAGGCAATGACTTTACGTGCTTTCCGAGGCACAGAGTAGGTGATAATTAATTTATAACTAGCTGTTCCCCGCGACTTTGTCCGCGTTAAATTAAATTTTCCCGTAAACACGTTTATAAAGCAGCCAGATTGCCTGTTTTTTTTTCTTACTTGAATCTTAGATACTTATTGTTATTTTTTACTGAGAACTAAACTTTTTTTTTTTTCAGAATAAAAAATAGCCTATAGCACTCAGGGATGAAGTAGCTTCCTATTTGCGAAATAATTTTTAGGATCGGATCGGTAGTTCCAGAGATTACCCCTAACATACATACATTATCACATACATACAAACTTTACCTCTTTATAATAATTATTAGTATAGATTGCGCTTTTTATTGCGCGCTTTGGGTTCGAACTTAAGACCTCTGACTTATGTCTATAGGTATATTATAAATTTATGTTGTCTCTTTTCATATAAATTAAAATAAAACTCTTTTTTTTTTCAGGTAAGTTTTACTCAATGGGGACACGAAATTCAGCGAACAAAGGTATCAAAATCCAACCACTTAAAGGTAATGTCTTCAGACAAACGCAATTTATCATCCTGGATATTGTTTCAAACTGTTTTAATTTTAATATTACGATACGTCTGTATTCCCTACAGAGACCAGCAGTACTGCTATAGTGCTGTCAGTGTTACTACCTTGTTTTTTGAAAAGAAGCAATTGGACATGCTAAAAAGATAGATTTTGCAATTTCGCCTCAAAAAGGGGTTAAATTGCCCTTTTTTTAAGTCATTCGGTAAGTAGTAAAAGTTTTTCATTAAATAAGATGCAACGTTTCATATGCTTTTATTTCAGCATATTCTATAATAAAATGAGTTTTTTATTAGCTAACTGGTGCAAAACTGTTGAATTATCTACAGAGTACAGTGTACAGTAAAATATATACAAAGTTGGGGGCGCCACTGGCGCAATTGTACCATGCAACCCTGCCTGAGGCTTGCAGGTTAGCCAACAAAGGAAAGCTAAAATTAAGGAGAATAAATGTATCACGCAAACGGCGAAAAAGAGCTAGATTACTCCTAGTGCTCGATCGTCAAACATGGAGCTAAATTACACTAAAAAGTGCTAGATCTAGCCTTAAAAGGGCTAAGGTGACAACACTGACTGCTGTTGTTCCTCTGGGAAGTGTGCGTATTTCGTTATTTGTACACACTACATGTCAAATTACAGTATGAACTTACCACGCATTGTATAGGCTTTTCGTACAACCAGAGGTCAGCTTATACTGGAAATGTATAGCTTGATAATTATGTTGTCGTGTGTTCTACTACTAAAGTAGTAACAGTAGTAGCCTAGTGGTATGACCGTTGAACTGCCAAGTTAAAGGTTCGAACCCAAGCCACGCACCTATGACTTTTTGAATTCATGTGTTGCTAAAACTTTGAAAGAAAACATCGTGACGAAACCAGCACTCCTAGAGATTTTTCAACGATGTGTAAAGCCATGTCAGAGGCCTACGGGTGGTTTAAACTCTGACACCAAGTTGTCATCCACCGTACGATGAAGAAGACCGTTCTATAAAATCTGTCTGAAATAAGCTCTAAACAAAAGATAGTTTTCGTCAATAAATAAACGTTATAGTATTTTAGACCGGGCCTCTTCGCGCGGTGCTAGCCTATTATACATATATCTTTTGTGAGCGAATTTGTTACTTGGACCGTCTAATAAAACGGGTACTCATCCACTATGGTGTAACGTTCGCGACTCATTCGTCACATCTCGATCGCGTAGACTATTTCGGAAATTACGGGCACATACACTAATATCCCAATCGTATTTTGAGGACTAAGTCGAAAGGTTCATACCATTGGGTTTTTCTGTCTTTCTTTAATTCGAATCTGTGGAGGTCTGTTGTTGTTGTGTATGTCTCCCTTTGATCCATGAAACTTCTCTTGTGAGTGGAAATGTGAGTATGAAATAGCTCTACTGAACCCTCTATGAAAAACAGTTTATTATATTGTAATAGCGCTTTAACCCCGACTGCATCCGCTTGGAGTTTCAGATTTTAGCCTAAATTAGGTTTAAGTAACTTTAAGACTATGTCTAACATACTAAATTTTAATACAAGACGGTTTTGTTGTTCCTGAGATTACTCCCACAGACATTCATAAGATTTTTTATTCAATTTTCAATGAAATTGAAACACTGATACACGCATATTTTCTTTATAATTTCCTCTAATCCATGCAACAAAAAAAATGTCTCCTTATAACATTTACGTATGAATTTGTAAATATAGAAAACGTTACGTATTCTTAATTAAATATTACACTTCAGTCGATAGGTACCCTTACGGCGGTCACTCGTTGGCAATGGCTCAGGATATAAATTGGCAATGCGATAAAACTCACTCGGTCACCGACACATACTACTTGCATCTAGATAGTGGCTCTTATTTTATTACGAGACTTAAAACTTTAGAGGACATGTTTAACTGAAGAAATCTATGTTTGCGACTTCATGGGGACTTAAAAAATACTTATCTGGAGTTGCTAAGCGTCCGAATAAAGCTGGACATGTCAGGCTGGGGTCGTACGGTCCCCACGGTGAAGCTAAATAAACTCCGAGAATGCGCCGCTTCTCCGGGCTTTCGGATACGGATGGGATTCGAACCCACGATCTTCGTACCGTGTCGACGCTTTAAGCGCTGAGCCACCGTATCGTACCAGTATCAGTCGAAATTTCAAATCTCTTTCTACGCCTAGGGCGAAATTTTTATTTCTCTGGATGGATGGATGTTTGTCACTCTTTGACGCAAAAACTGCTAAACTGATTTTGATGAAACTTTTCAGTGATATTGCTTTCGTCAGCAAATGCGCGCGAAAGTTAGTATAGCTATAATTTCGCAACTCCATTTATTCGCATAGCCATTTCTGTTGCATGATACCGTTCAAACTTACTAGCGTAGCTTACTTAGTAGAAGTCCTGCAGAAACGCAGTTACAGCACAGTATAATAAGCATACAGTATGGTAACTACGTACAAACGTTCGAAACGGCACACTTACACAAACATGCGTAATATTGCGTAACGACGAGACTCCTAAGCGAACGTCAAGGTACTCGCAGTATCCAAGAGGACGACGCGTCGTGTTCCAAGAGGATGCGGCGACGGCCAGGGCGCCGACAACGGCGGGACCTGCCATTGGCGGGTCAAGACCTGGCAGGAGGGCGGTGAATACGCAAGTGAACCCCGTTCTCCCGTCCAGAGGTCCGTTGAGGAACACCGTGTGGTTTTTAGTCCGTGCGAGTCAGACATAACTCCATCACTGGCCCTTTGGTGGTGGAGTAGGTACCCATAAGGGATTTTCCACACGAAACAAAAAAAAAAGGTAGTATCTCGCAGTATCAACGAACATGTTTGTATGAGTGCCAGTTTCGAGCGTTTGTTCGTAGTTTGCGTACTGTATGTTTATTACACTGTGGTTATAGCGACCCTACAGTAAGTTTAAGTCAAGTTAGTTGTACAATAACCATTTGTTTATTATCTATTCAGTTGAGGTCTGCCTAGTTAATTTGTTTTCGTAGAGCTGCGGATCGATAGAGTGAACCCTGGGACGTGAACATTGATGGACGATACGATTTTGGAGAAACGACGTGAGTTAGAAATAATTCAACGTGCCGTGTGGTTCCAGGCCTAAGAATAGAACCACCACTACTCGTCCCGCGGGTGTCATAAGAATCGACAGAGAGAATGATCCGGAGGATGGGCAGCAGCATGCTTCTGTGTAACATTAATCATCTGCTACTACGATTGCAAAACTGCCCAGCGTGGCGATTATGGGCAAATACCTTTAATAAGCGCATAATAGTGGCGTGGTTTGGGAGAGGCTTATGTTCAGCAGTGGACTTATACTGTGTTTGTGCTGCAAGAAATCAAGCTATTCTGTAACCAATATTAGTAAGTAATTACATTATAATACTGGTATATATTCTAAAAAAAACTGCAAAAAAAATACCTCAAATTAACCCTAAACTCGTAACGTGGAACAATGTACCCCAACCCCCGGGTACGTGTCCTTAACCCTATCGCTTGTAATTCAGAGCGCCGCGCAATTGCGTTACCGAACACTGTTTCATCTACTGCGGACATTATTGGCACTCGGAAGGTTAGGGATCCGTGAAAAAAAATGTTGAATTTATTTGAAAAAACCTTAGAGTATATAAGAAAATATAGAGCAACCCTATAGAAGTATGAACTGTGAGCACGGGTATGAACAACGCGGCCGCGACACGAGCTACGTTTGCGATCATACCTCGATCGACTGCGGTTCAACTAAGCTCCACGGGCGAAAAAGTAACATTTTAGCTTATATCATGGTTAACTGCTGAGTTAAATTTTGAAAAACGTCTAAAAACATAATTTGAAAAAATGACATTTTTACATTTGTATGGTGAGACCTGCTTTCGCTCCGCACAAGGCAATGTGGTTGACGTTATCACTCTATATTTTCTTCAATACTCTATGGAAAAAACAAAGAAAGAAAACACTTTTTCTTTTTTACTTTTTCACATATCTGGGTTTTGGAGCAATGTCCTCCTGACCAAATTTCTGTCACAGCGGCTAATTTTAACGTAGATTAGCCCACTATGCAGGAGATATTGTAGTGCACAGTGGTCATAGGAGATAAGATATCTACTTTTTTATGTTTTCTTAATAATTTAAGGTAATTATTTAACAAGCTATCATGTGCTACATGTAAAAAATTTACAAAAAAAGAATGTATTTATACTTGTGCGAGTCCAGAATATAGGTAAGTATATATCTTTTACTTTGTTTTTTTCTAAAAAGATCACGGGGGTCGTACGTTTTTAAATTTAATAATGGGGTATTCACGCAACGTAGGTACCATGTGACTGCGGAGCTCCAATACAGGATAGGCTTAGGATACTTTCTTGTCCATCCTGTTTTAATTAGTTCTTATTTAAAATCCTACAGAACCCAATTTAAAAAGTAACTTTGCAAACAGTTTTCCTCGGTAAATTTTTACATTTGGACGGAATCCACTCGTTTAGGGTTCCTGTGAGTAGTGTACGGTTGTGTTCACGTGAGGGGGTGACTAGTACCATGAAACATCGAGATGTGTACGTGTTTAAGGTGCTTTTAGAATATGTGAACTGGATTGAATAAAAACTTTTTCGTAATAAACGTACATACAGTTTTTTTTACCCCTTACGCCAAGAGATATATTATGTTATAAGTTTAACTTGTCTGTGAATCTGTGTGTCTGTCTGTGGCATCGTGTGATGGTTAATAAAAAAAAACTAAAACTCATTGTCCTATTATAATAAAAATGAATGTAATGTAAATGAACTCTATGTAATGTATATTGAAAAAGTTTTTAATAAATTATTCTTATTCTTATTCTTATAAGTATGAATTAGGAGCTATACTCCAAAATTCGAACGACAAAACTTCGACTGCTGGATTCATCGCATGATTGTTCGTTTTTTATCACCTTTTATTCGACTGTTTTTTTATGAATTTGAAACGTAACGACCATGGTCTCCGTTGTTGTGTTTCGATCCCAAACATCGACGTTCGATCATCGATTCCTATCGGCCCCCTTTTGAAACATTATACAGTCAGTTCACACTACTTACTGTGCCATTGGTTTATCTCCGGTTTACCTTCTACAATAATTTACCCTTCGCCACTGATAAATATAGAAAGTAGCACCAAAAATGTCAATTGCAAAGCCTATAAATTCGTTTGGTATAAACACTCCTTTATAGGGAATGCGTTCAAAACCCCGTGATGAAGAGGGATTCAATGGGGTTTTTAACACTGCGATGGGGTTACCGAAATGTAAGTTGAAATTCGTCAAGAGCCATTTATTGAATTTATTGATGAATTCAAAAACTGTTTCGACTTTCAAGTGTAATTGTTTGTCAGTTTATTGAGTTATTTACAGTTTTATTTATTACTGGCCTCTTAGGCTCTGTATCTTAATTCATCTCTATTCAATAAAAACATGGATTCAGATGCAAAATGGATCCATTTAGTGCAAAAATATGTCGGTTATCGCTTTAAAAAGCCTATGCTTTTCGCATATTCTAGGCTATCCTTTTCTTTAATAATTTTCCTTTTCTTATAAAAGGAGTGGATAATAATAGGAGTGGAAATAAGCATCAAATAAATAAATTCAATATTATCAACGCAAAAATGTAAATTGAGAAAAAAACTTAATAAGAATAATCATAAATATTAATAAATTAAAAGTAATAAAAAAATATCAATAAATTTAATTAAAATTTAATAAATTAAATTAAAATTCAATAAATGTAATTAAAATCAATAAATTTAATTAAAATTCAATGAATTAAATTCAAGTTCAATAAATTAAATTAATATTCAATAAATTAAATGTCAAGTTGCAGAGTAGAGTCGTCAAAATGCAGGTGTTCTTCATCATACACCACAACACCGTTTACCATCAGGAAGGTTAGTCTTTGTACAACACATTTCTATAATACCTAGATATTATACTTAATTACAATAATAAAAAAAAACCATTGACTTTTTTTACAAAGCTCGAGAGACTCGAATTCATACTAATGGTAGCTTCTTTTTTTTTAATACCTCGCTCCATATCATCCAAAATAGGGTTGTCAACGCAAGATTTAAATTACATTTTAATTACTCTACGCAATTAGCCTCTCGGTGTTTAGAGGTAAACCCTGACTGATTTAGGAAAAGTCTATTAGGATAATTCCACTGGAGGGATCTCCACAAAAATAACGTGGACACAAGTACAAACACGTAATGACGTCAGCGTGGGCGGAGGGCACACGATCGCTCCCACGGCGCCAGTAAACTCAGCCGTGTGTACTCGCCCTAATGATATTGTGGCTTTGCAAATATCGTGTGGAAAAAAACTTTGTTTATCGTTTTGTAACTGTTTTTGTGTAGCGTTTAAAGGCATGTTAGTAAAGACTTCAATCAAAAATCCTACATAGACTGTTAAAATCATAACCCTCCTTTTTTTTGTCGGGTAAAAAATACTCTAGTATTTAAATACTCTTGTAAAAAATACTCTAGTATTTTAATACTCTAGTATTTTAATACTCTCTAGGCCTCTGACATAGCTTTACACACCGTTGAAAAATCTTTCAATAGTGCTGGTTTCTTTACGATGATTTCGTTCACCGTTTTAGAAAAAGTTTTTTTAGAATCAGATTTTTTAAATAGTCATTTCGTTTCGATCCGAAACATCGAAGTTCTATTTTGGGAATAGGAATAGAACTCCAGATACCTCTATCTCACCAATTAATTATCATACCACTAGGTTTCTACTAAATTTGAGTTGAATACAACATAGTCAATACTCAAGTACACGTTTACAAGGTGTAAATTCAGCAAATGGAATCCGCATGCATCTTACAAGTAGGTCATGCTTACGATGTCTGCCTGCGACTCCATTTTATTGCTTAGTATACGTTCTCGGTATGAACGTAAATGTCAGGTGCTGCTGAGTTGCCAGTGTAATATGTAAGGATTTTTATGGAACTAGCTTACGGTGTCACTTGAAGAAAATGTGAAAGAAAGAAAGAAAATAATTTTATTCCTTATTAGGACAATACGGACACAAAACATAATACTTTTAACTAAAACTAAAATTAACAAACAAAAAGGAAAAAAAAAAGGATAAAAAACTATAATCTGTGCCAATGAGCCAGCCAGCCTTATTTTATTAAAATTGCAACACTGGTATTCAATTCAATATTTCAATTTCAATATGGCGGAACAAAAATGTGCTTCAGTGTCCTATAAATAATGGCCTGACCGAATTTCGGTCAAAATCAAAATAAGTATTTTTATTCATGTAGACCATTAGGCACTTATGAATAGTCATAATTCTAATATTGTTTGTTGTAAGAGTGACTCTAGTTGCCAGTTTCAAGCAGCCTTCCCTTCTTGCAGAAGGATCTGGCAAGAAACTCCATGGTTGCTCTTTTAAATGGCTTACAAAGGTTACATTGTTCTGAGTCCCATAGAATCGTAATCGAAATACAACTAAAACCAAGGGAAACTGCTTCAGATTACAGAGCATTGTCGCTTCCACAGCAGAGCGATTTACTAGCTACAATAGTATCTGAACTATAAACCATATTACTTGAAAGCCAATACATCCAAATCCCAAAAGAATTAGCCTACATAGAGCTGGCTACTACACTGACCCACATCTGTCTAGCTCTATATTCAACAATTTTATGCTAAATTTATTGACATATCGATTCGGAACATACGATACGGTCAGTCTAACATATTTGTAAAGTATACTTGCAACGCCTTCGTAATATCTCTAAAGAAAATTCAGAAGTGTTTCAACCTATCTTAACAGAGTAATTATTACTTATTATTCCTTTTTTATTTACATAATGTAATAAATAAAAAATATTATGAAGACCGAATTAAACTTTAGAATATCGTATCCCTTTGGGTTGCGGAGGTCAGATAGGCAGTCCGCTCCGTAGATAACTGATATTCAGCTGCATCTGGTTAGATAAGAAGCCGACCCCAACAAAGTTTGGGAATAATAAGGCTAGAGGATGACGTATTTTTATGGTATAAACTACAAAATAAATAAAATATTAGTGTTTATTTTGACCAAAATAAATAAATGTAGGTATAAGAAAATTTTTTTTTTTACGTAAAACGGGTTTATCATCAAAACTAAAGCTGTGTACCAAATCTCAGTTTAATCTGTCTACAGGAAGGGAGTGAAATATCGATTACTAAATTTGAAACAAATAATAAACAGTTCAAAAGTGTTTACTTTGACTAAAAAATCACAATAAAATACAATACATTAACTGTATAACTGTATGACAGTTCATCCCTTCATTGTTACATAATATCGAATATTCGATTGCCCTGATACCTAAAGGATTAGGTCAACATAGAAGTAGGTACCTACAGATGTGACCTACTTACGTCAAGTGCCAGGCACGACAATTTTATGGCAAATTTATTTACGTATCGACGTGGAAGGTAGCGGGGTTTGAACTTTGAAGAAATTATACGGAATTAAGTGAAGAACTTCGTCGTGGTGGTTCATTGCGGACCCGCTGCAAGCACGTGGGTGTGGGTTCAAACTTCAAACCTGGCATGTACCAATGTGACTTTCAGTGTCATATGTACTTTCTTAGGTGAAGGAAAACATCGTAAGGGAAAATCGCCAACACGCAGTGAGCTAACGTGGTGATTAATGCTCGATCTCGAAGTATTACTATTGAATTTAGTAGCTAATAACTAGTAACTAGAGTTAGATTATTCGCTCTCGTACTAGAGAGCCCGTCTTTGTATGGAGTCCATTAACTAATTAGTAAGATCTTAAGAGAGAAGCCAAACTCGGAACTTCCCGATCAAACCACAGAATTACCTACCTACCTTCAATTAATATTTCTACAGACATCTTTCCTTATTAAAATTATTTTCGTAACTCAATTAGGGAAATAATTCTAAGTACCTAGTAGTAATCCTACTTAGATTTTTGTACTTATTAAATATTTGGCATCTTTTGCTTGCGTCATGAATTTCGTCATCGTTTTACAGGAATGTAAAAGTTGTAAGGATGTGATGTTTGTTACTCTTTCACGCAAAAACTACTGAATGAATTTGGATTACCTTCACAGTTATTAAGCTTATACATTAGAACACATCTCACCAAACACATTTTCATGTTGCCGATACGAGACCATATGGTTCTCATTGTAAAAAAGTTATCAGAGCTCATATAGAGCAAAGCTTCTAACTCTACAAGCCCTAACTTCATAAACTTTACATCTTAAGCCTTCACACTTTGGGAAGCCATGTCAGAGACTGGCTGTTGACCAAGCTGTTGGCCCCGGCTGTAAATTCTAGATCTTTGACAGTCGTTACGGGTAATCAGAAGCCCGAAAGTCTGACAACCAGTCTTACCAAGGGGTATCGTGCAACCCAGTATCTGGGTTGTGGAGGTCTGATAGGCAGTCGCTCCATGTAAAACACTGGTATTCAGCTGCATCCGGTAACACTGGAAACCGACCCCAACATAGTTGGGAAAAAGGCTAGGCATATGATGATTAACTTGTAGTTTTAGTTAGTAAGTTTCGTGTCCATCTGTCCACTTATGGAATAAAAAACTTTTCTTTCTTTCCTTTTCTTTATGTTTTTCCTCAGCGATCGTGAGACCACAGCCGCGGCGCCGCTCTAACCCTACAAACACTAAATTCAATCCGCTTGTTTACAAGTGTGTAATCACAATGATTGCGCTCAGAATGTTAATGAAGCTAATCATTAGCTACGTGTACCTACGTGTTTACGTGTAATTGATTTTGAATATGTATGCCGAGTAATATGGTACCCTCATTTGTAACGACGAGTAGGAAAGCTGAATTGTGTTTGATTATTTCGTGTAATACTGTCGCGTATTACGTGAAATGGGGGTGTTTTTGTATACAGATGAGAAGGGTGTGCTTTGGCATTTATTAACCCTTGTAAATACTAGCTTTTTCTCCCGGCTGTACTTGTATTTTCCGGGATTTTAACTTTAAGTACTTTATGTCACTTTTTGGCTCTTAAACTACATTATCTCTATGAAAAAATTAAGTCGATCCGATGCTCCGTTACTGCGTCAAAAAAGGACAAATTAACAAGAATTTTTTAGAATTATTAAAAACAATGTGTCCTATTTTTTGTGTTCTTTACATGTTAGCTTATTAAATATAATTATTTAATAAGAAAATTTGAAAAAACAACCGATACGGATGGGATTCGGACCCACGATCTTCGGCGTACCGTTTCGACGCTCTGGCCGCTAAGCCACCGTATCCTACCAAAATCCTTTAAATTCGATACCGATTTCAAACATACGATCTTTGACTTAGCTATCCAACGGGTCAGGCTATCACTGAGCGCTAACCTGTCATGGTATCGAATTAGTTTCCTCTATAATACTAGCACATTTAGCTAACCATCTATAATATGTATATGAGGTGCTTCTAAATTATCTGCCACGGCTGCAATGGCAGATAATATTGGTTATTTATATTACAATAGTGAAGTTTTTTTTTTTATCTAACGTCATATTTTTTTTTCTTTTGCCTGCGTTTTATTGCGTAGGTTTAATTCTGCTACATGCTCCAATTTTGTTTTACTGTTCCAGGGTACGAAATTTCTTCACTATTGTAATCTTTATACCCAATACTTTCTCCCATTGCAACCGTGGCAGATAATTTAGAAGCACATTATGTATCTAAATCTGGCAGGCATCACTAGGTCAACCACACCTTCGCTTAACCCGACATTGAGGCGTGTATGCAAACATGATTCAATGTCCACACGGCCATAAAGTACCCAGTAGGCGATACACCTGTTTGTACAGTTTTACTGACAAAATATCCCTTAGGGCTATCCCTAAGGTAAGGGATATTTTGCAAGTGACTACCTTTGCAAGATGGGTGAGGTAGGTATGCTTTGACGACACTGATGTTAAAACAAATGGGTAACGGGACTCTCTCAAAAGTGTCCGATCAAACAGTAGGTACCTACGTACTAGGTCTTGGTCGCCTGTCATGTAAAAATTATAAGATAGAAAATTTAATTAGGGATTTGATTTGGAAAAAAAAAACATTGCTAAAATGAAAGGTAGAATAAGAAAACCGAATTGTTAAGATATTTTTGTACTTTATTCACGATAATAAATTATTTACACAGTATATTAATCATACAGTATGGAAACTACGTACAAACACTCGAAAACGGCGCATCGTTGATACTGCGAGTACCGCGACGTTCGCTTAGGAGTCTCGTCGTTACGCAATATTATACATGTTTGTGTCAGTGTCCTGTTTCGAGCGTTTGTATGTAGTTTCCATACTGAATGATTATTTATTTTACTGTGTTATTTATTTGTTTTTTTTTTCATAGACTCACGCCTGTATTCCCCAGAGGGGGTAGGCAGAGGTGTGGTACACCCACGTTACGCTAACGCTATTTGTTTATTGTGTAAAACAATGCTTAAGTAAATTATGAGAAGAAGATGTTAAGTCATAATTTTGTAACATTTACTATAATTATATTATTTAATTAACCACCATCAAGCCACGCTGGATGGCAATGCTGATTCTTTGAGCAAAGAATGAGCCGTCTATCTGGTCACGCGTGGTGTTGACTAGTCTCCGAGGAATTTCCTTATAATCGTCGGGGTCGCTCACTCGGGACACCTTGACCTAGGGCTGCCATCACCTTAATTGCCTACGACGAACAAAAACCTTGAAAACCCCGAACATTGATATTTTTCCCCGGACGCCTTTGAAAAAAGTGAGTGAGTAATCGGTAGTTGTGGTGAGTGTCGTGGTGGGACGTGTTTTGTCGTCGCGTCTTCGTCGGCTATACACGCAGCGTCCGCGTCGGTCGCAGCCACCGGGAGTTAATGCAACTTACGATTACGAATGAGTTTTAAGTACTTTTACCTACTGTTACTGTCAGCCCATATCATCCCACTGCTGGGCAAAGGGTTCTGCCCCTGATTGCCATGTCTTTCGATCCAGAGCCAGTGTGGTCCAGTCGCTATTTGCTTTGTCCAATTCGTTTAAGAGTTTTAAATAAGAGATTATTTTGTTTTAATTTATTATATCAATCAGGATATGACACAAATAGACACACTTTCTGATATCCCCTCCTGGACGTTCCCCCGGTCGCTCTATAAATTAGGAAAATTCTGGGGGAATCCCGGACGGATGGCAGCCCTAGCAAAACCCTAGAATTTCCACCCCAAACGTTTCCAAGATACAGCAACAAATATTTGCGCTGTATTGTGATGACCCCGATGTCCATTTGTTTTGAGGTCAGTGTTTAACGATTATAAAACATGTTACTTTGATAAAAACCATAAAACGGATGAGTTGTAAACGTTTTATAGAGATGCTTATGCTTGTTGTTGGTGCAAATTGTCTTGAACACGCTTTGCTGACGTAATAGGTATGTTTTTGATATCGTAGTTATAACAGTAAGCTTGGAACGCCAGTAGTCCCGTTCCTTGAAGTACAGACAGACGCCCACATATTATTTGGTCGTGTAAAATAGAGTCGTGATAGCCTAGTGGTGGTGACCGTTGACTGGCAAGTCAGAGGTCTCGGGTTCAAACCTAAGGCGCGCACCTCTGACTTTTCGTAAGTTATGTGCGTTTTATAAATTAATTATCACTCTCAGTGCCTCGGATAGCACGTTAAGCTGTTAGCCCCGGCTGTCAATTGTAGATCTTTGACAGTCGTTACGGGTAGTCAGAAGCCCGAAAGTCTGACTACCAGTCTTACCAAGGGGTATCGTGTAACCCAGTATCTGGGTTGTGGAGGTCTGATAGGCAGTCGCTTCATGTAAAACACTGGTATTCAGCTGCATCCGATAAGACTGGAAGCCGACCCCAACATAGTTGGGAAAAGGCTAGGCAGATGATGAGATGATGTTAAAATATAGTTGTGTTAGTCTTTTATAGAGTTAGAAAATTAGGGAATAACAGGTGCGGCATTATTTTATTTGATCAACATTTTCAAATTATCCAACACTGACACACGAAACAAATATGGGTGGTAAAATTAAATAAAACTTTTTTAACAATATAACGAGTACAGTGTGGGTTTGTGGGTACAAATGTACAATAGATGGTAACTTTATTAATAACGGTAAATACACTTATAAACATTTTGAAAATTATACTTATATGTGTCGTATATGTTAAGTGTCGTGGTGGCGCATTGGTTACGGACCCGCTTTGCAAGCGCGTGGGTGTGGGTTCGAGCCTGACATGTACCAATGTGGCTTTTTCAATGTCATATTTTCCTTTTTGGTTAATGACACCACTGTCTAACGGTGAAGGAAAACATCGTAAGGAAACCTGGACTTAATAGTCTGAAATCGCCAACACGCAGTGAGCTAGCATGGTGATTAATGCTCAATCCTTCTCTGTATGAGAAGAGGCCTTTGCCCTACATTGGGACAGTTACAGGCTGATTTATTTATTTATTTATACTTATATGATTATACTTTGAAAAAATTATGTCCTTAGATCCTTGTCCGAGATTAACCAACAAAACAAACAAGTAACCAAGAAAACACGTAAAACCACGTTGGCCGCGCCTAATCTCTCTCCGGTCGTGTCGGATTGCTGTCCCATTGGACTATGAGAGTGAGAGAATGAAGAGTGCACCTTTGTTTGAGCATATATTGCACTATATCTCTCTCGTAGTTGGCTAATCTCCGGTGAGATTGGCCGCTGTGACCGAAATTCGGTTAAAGGCCATTAAATCAATATGGCTGCCGCTCTTGTGAGAAAACAAACATTGTATCCATCAATACAGCTTGTAAATTACCTTTCTTACTTAATAGTGTGGCGGACATCTTGGGGAGAGGGTTCGTACCCCTGTGTGCAGAGACCCTAATCCAGAGATGACGAACCTTTTGCACGCATTCCTAAATCTGACCAGTAACTAAATATTTTCTGCTCGGCATTACAATTTTTTTTTAAAGGCGTGTAGATAGGCTTTACCCTGCAGTGGGTGGAATAATTACGGAATAATTGTATTTATATTTTATCTAGCTTTCTTCTATTAGTAAAATTTAAATGTATGAGTTTTGTTTATCAATCAACTGAATGAAATTTGGTAGAACAGTTAATATTTCTTGGATTAGGACATACCTAAGAGTTTGCACGTTTTGTTGATCAATCATTTGAATGAAATTTAGCACACAGGTAGACCATAACTTGGATTAGGAATTTAGGATCTAGGATAGCATAAAATTAAACACTGACGTTTACGTTGGATTTGGAGTGCAAGCCAAGTGGTTTTCCAATGAACCTACTTATCCTAAGCCTTGTTACCGAATCTAATTTAAATACTAGCATTAGTGTATTCTTCAAACTTTAAAAAAATATTTTTGTGAAATTTTTACATGTTTTAGCACATGTTAGCTTATTAAATATAAATATTTAATAAGAAATTTGAAAAAAAAAACAACTCCCATCCGTATCAGTTGTTTTTTCAAATTTCTTATTAAATATTTGTATTTAAAAAAATACTTTCTTTTTTTCTATTTTATCTCTCTTCAACCTCTAACTTTTCGTTATGTGCCACGCTGGATGGCAATGCTGCCAAATTTTGTATTAAATTTTACGATTACTAAAATTGGCGGTAAAAAGGTTGGCGAACCCTGCTCTGTATCATTATTTTTTTCAATTTCCGCTGAATACTTGCGAAGACAGATTGTTCAATAAGTAAATTCAATTGAGTGGTTTAGGAAGCTGTAGTTGTGAGAACATCATTGATCAGTAAATGTTTAATCGTCATTAGTCGGCCATACGTAGCGTAGTACCACAGCTCCAGTGGTTGACCAATTGTTTAAGATTTTTAACCGACTTAAAAAAAGGAGGAGGTTCTTAATTTGATGGATTTTTTTATTGTTTCTTCACCTGTTACTGATGCTCTGATTAGTGGGCCGATTTGACGGACTGGATAGATTTGGCAGCATTGCCATCGAGCGTGGCACATAAGTTAACAAAAAGTCAGAGGTTTGGAGAGCCTTGGGTTCGAACCTGAGACCTCCGACTTGCCAGTCAAAGGTCAACACCACAAGTGTAAAAAGTTTTAATATTCATCCCGTTAACATTTAAGAACGTGACTGTACCGTCTGCGATTCTTGTACCATAGAGTACAGTCGTGTACAAATGGAACTACTGTGATTGGGTTAGTCGCAAGCCTGTGGTATTACTTGTAAGGGTGTGGTCAGACTGTACGGAATGTCGTTGCGATTATTCTGAAAATTTTGCGATTCCTACTGATTCCTGCTGATGAGAACAGCGCAGGACCGACATGTATGGAAATCCTTGGGGGAGGTCTATGCCCAGCAGTGGGCTTCCAGCTGTAATGATGATGACTGATTCCTATTCAAGATTTGTTAACAATGGATCCTTGATCCTTTGGAGCCAGATAACTAGACAAGTTGGTGGTGACGGGCAAGGTAGACTAGAGACCTCGCGAATAGTCCGTCAGAAAGAAACAACGAAATTGACATCTTAGTTAATCTAAGACACCACTGACTAACGGTGAAGGAAAACATCGTAAGGAAACCTGGACTTAATAGTCTGAAATCACCAACACGTAGTGAGCTAGCGTGGTGATTAATGCTCAATCTTTCTCTGTATGAGAAGAGGCCTTTGCTCTACATTGAGACAGTTACAGGCTGACTTATTTATTTACTAAGTACTTCAGTTGACAAATGAATGAATGAATGAATAAAAATTTATTTGAGACACCACATGAAAACAAATCTCAAACTTTCAGTCGCAACGACAAGTCTATCCGTCCAGATGCGCCCTAACGTCCAATAAGGCATCAATAGACGGCCACTCGGCGCAAACCGCACTGGCGACGCGACAGTCTTGTCTAAAAGGGCTGTAACTACATTTGCGGAGGGTCTTCATGTGCGGCTTTTTGTAAGATTATTAGATGTAGGAAGTCTGGTGAGTACACGATGAGCAGAACTGAGTGCTTTCTTAGAAAAGCTTAGATTTGTCTATGTTTTTTTCAGCAACACCCACAAAATTTATTTAGTTTTTTTTTGAAGGGGTCGTGTAGGGTTGCCAGGTTTCCGGTTTTAGCCGGACCTGGGGGCTGACTCTACAATCGCTAACGCTATAGAAAACGAAAGAAATGTATAGGATTAGATTCTATTCGTTTGTTTTGACCACGTGACATAACGATAATCCTATACATTTCTTTCGTTTTCTATAGCGTTAGCGATTGTAGATAGTCAACTTGGCTAAACCACTTGTCCGGTTTTTTACAATGAAGTCGAAATCACGGTTTAAAAAAAAATAAAAAGTTTTAGAGGTTGTAGATACTATCCACTCTGTTACGTACTTCTTTGAACTTTAGGCAGTTTATGTAAATACTGGAATATCCGATCTATGATGATAAGTCAACAATGATGGTGCTAATTTGGATAATTTAGACTCGCCATCTCTCTTTCTAACAGAGATCATTAGAAAAGGTTAGAATATTTTTAGAGCTGTCAAACTAGTCCATTTGCGATATCAATGAGAATTTAGTCGGCATGTCATAGAGGTCTCGTCTAATTCCACGTCAGTTGCAAGGACATAGACTAATTTATCAGATCTAATTATTTGTTGTCCTTTTTCTATGGTGTTTATTAGAAAGAGATATAGATAGACTAAAAATTTGTTTAGCGGGATATACAAGAGAATCAGCACCATTTACGTAACATACTATTCTAGTGTTGTTACGTATATGGTATAGAATGGACCACGGAAATACCTAATACATTTGAATTCCCAAAGATCTAGGTTGGAAAATCCAGATTGAAATTATTGAACCTAGCTTCCGAATTGAACTGAACCCATGAAGCGAATACTTCAATAGAATACGAATTCATTACTACTGCTTACCCACTCGAGAATACAGGACAATAGCGACTGGTAGTGGTGGAACGAATGAAGTGGTTTCGGAGCGAAATTGGGAGTTTTTGAATTTTGAAACGAAATTTGGTTTCGACAGCCAACCAATCAAAACTACAATTTTTGCCTCCCAATTCGGTGGTGGCTAAAAGTCGTTCGTGATTTTGTAGGTAGTAAAGAAAGAAATATTTATACATATCAGCGTTATGTAATAGGCATAATTTTGTAGGCTATTGGATAAATAAAAAAAAACTGCTACATGTACATACGGTATGCAAATAGAGCAGCGATAACCCAACACATTTTTCGAGATCGTAATTATGTCATAAAATAAATATTATCATTTTTAAACGGTCAAAAAATCTGAAAAAACCAGCATAGAAATGTTTTTTTTTGGGCAGATTGGGGGCAAACGAAATTCTAAATTTTTGTAAAGGAAAATCTTCTACAATATTTTTTTTTTATTAATTAATTTAAGTATTCAAATTTGAAAGGATTTGAACCCGCAACCGAAAAGCCCCGAGGGGTAAAGCCTCCTCTCTCTGCCACTAAGCTATTCGTCACTCCGCCCGTGTTATTGAAATTCTCTTTTACATTCAACCATCTCAGATGGTAGTTTCACGCACTCCTTGTACGGAGTCTAACTTATCGCGTTTTAGAAGAAAAAAGCAAGAAAAAAAATACGTATTGACTTAAAAACCTTTTTCTTTTCGTCGGTTAAAAAGATCTCTTTTATAGTTATGGTTAGAATCCGAAATATAGCGAAAAGTTACGAATATAGTAACATTTTGTTCTGACGACGAGAAAATATGTGGAGCCATTTATCAGCGGGAAGAGTCAAATCAACATACGTTCAAGTTAAAAGAAGGATATATTTACTAGAGGTGTACCTACATTCGTTACACGTTCGGTATTCGGCCGAAATTAGCCGAATATTCGGTGAATCTTTTTCGAACACTCAAAATATTACTAATAATTATGAGTAATATTTTGAGTGTTACTCATATTACTATTATTAATATTACTCATTATCATATTATTAATATTACTCATATTTATGAGTAATATTTTAGTTGATTGTGTAATTGGTATAATAAACATTACACTAATAAATATTAGTTATTATATTAAATGTTTATATGTGTAAATGTTAATTATACCAATCGAAATTTCAGCTAATGGTCTGGAGTCCTACTCCCAAAATTGAATGTCGATGTTTCGGATAGAAACGTAATTACGAAGATTATAATTATCAAACGCAAACCTTACCAACAAATTACTACGATTTTATTGTACGAACAAACGTGCGATCTGTCAGTCGAATTCGTCGTTCGAATTTCAGAGAAGGCAGGGTTCATCGTTCGAGTTTTGGAGTAGTGTTTCGATCACGTTTGTCAGTTTTGTAGTGCTGCTTACTTGCCCCATCACCTCGTAATCTCTCATTTCACTTGTTAGTAATCCACACAATTACCTTTTTTTAAACGGTTTTACTTAGCTTGCCCTGTTTATTATTTGGTTCAAATTTAGTAATCGATATTTCACCCCCTTCCTGTTGTCAGATTGATCTGATATTTAGTACACAGCTTTAGATTTGATGACAAAAGCTTTACGTAAAAAAAAAATTACTTAAGTATATTATGTATTTCTTATTTTAAATTTAAACAATGATTAAGTACTTACACGAAATTTTGTAATGAAATGTAGTAAAACCTGCCGAATATTGGTACTACCGAATTTAAAACTAATTCCGGCGCATCTCTAGTTTAAAAACCTCTCTTAAATTCAGGAATGATGTTATATTATCTGATCATAACCATAATAGTAGCAAAACATCTCTATAATGCTGTCCGCGACCTTTCTTTATTTCTTTCATTCGTCCACCCGAATGAATAGCAGTACTCATACTAATGTTAGACTAATGCTAGCCCTCTGCGACGAGAATACAAATATGGTCGCCTAATATATTTACGGCGAGGACAAGGCATAGGAGCTAGCGTGGTTACTTTAACAAAGGAAGGCTCCCATTTGGAATTCGTCCGGAAGCTTGTGGATCACTGTTAACAAAACTTGACTAGCTATTGCAGAACAAAAAAAAATGTCGAGATTTTTTAAGAAAAAATTTTTTTGCTTCTATCTTGTTTAAGAAATAAATATTAGGTACTTAAACTTATAATTTTTTTTCTATGAGTATATTTTTCCATAAGTAAGTGTATTTGTACATTTTAGTTATTTTTCAAATCTCTGTCTGTCATACATACCTACTAAGTTGGCAACTTGTTGGCATTTTGAGAAGATAGCATTTTGAGAAGTTGGCTTTTTGCTACCAGTTGGCATTTTGAAAAAATGGCATTTTGCGATGATACGGCTCGCATTGTTGCCATTATTTTTTACCTACTTTCAACAATGTAGGAGGTTACTGATGTAATTTGTTTTTAGGAAGTACTACGTCATTATTACTACTGCTACGTCTTGGTCTTACATTAAAACAAAAGCTCGTACCTATATACATATGTTTCTTGAAAACGAATTTAAAATCGCTGTCTCTTATAACATATACCACAAAGGTATAGAAGTCGAGTGGGCAAGAAGGGTGAAGGGAAAACTGTCCCTACGGACAGGAGTACCGTCAATGACTGGGTTCGGTTCCCGAGCTAGGTATATCGTAAAGTTGATTTTGTGATTTGAATTGCGTTTAGTTTAGGTATTTATTTCAGGCGTGACGTATAGCTAATTCAGCTCGATACCCGCTCTGATAGCCTAGCACCTCTGACTTTCGTAAGGTATGTGCGTATTATAAATTAATTATCAGTTGCTAAAACGGTAAAGGAAAACATCGTAATGAAACTAGTACACCTGAGAGATTTTTCTATGGTGTGTAAAGCCATGTTAGAGACGGGCGACACCAACTCTGACACCAGGTAGTTTATCAACCACACGTTAAGAAGAACCTCGATACCCGAGTTATTTTAAGGCCCAATTAATTTGACAGGAAGACATTAAAGAAATCCTGATAGACAACCGTTTAAACATCTCTTAAACATTTTGATCTACCCACAGTCCTACATCTTGCGAAATTCCCAGACAGACAGACATAATAAAATAAAACTTTCCGCGTTCACTGACAAGTGTCCGGTCAAAACTTATCTCCACCATTTTTAAAGTCAACTTACACTTCAACTAGGGTTACCACGCCAGATTTCTAATTTAAAGGACAATAGCAATAAAAAGAAATAAAGTATAATATTTATTTCATCGTCAGAAGACACTACAACGTAGCTTATTATGAAACACGGTTATCAAAAAACAGGATTCAAAATTAAATGGTTTTTGTTAATGATTGAAAATTAAGCATGTCGGGTGATAAAAATCAACATGACTTAATTTTTTGTATTGAAATGTGAAAAATCTACTTACTACAAAACAAATCAAACGCTGACATGCTTAATTTTTGGCCCTGTATACCTACTACAATAAACGAAACTGTTTGTTTTTTATTTATAAGAAGATCTAGTACTAATATGAGCCTTCAAAATATTTTCTTGTTTAAATACAATAGTTAGACACTCGTTCGCCAATCGGTCGAGTACGGTCTGTAAAGCTTTGGTTGCCTAGGATAGTGGTGCCGTCATAAAGTGGCGAATGATATCACTAACTAGAACATTGTCCTTGTAAACCAAATGGCGCGGTTTCCTAAGAGCCGTAACTGACACCGTAATGTCAAAAAGCTGTGCCGCCATTTGCAGGCATCGTTATCCTAGGAAAACAGAGCTTAAGGATACATACCGTACTCAGTCGAATAGCGAGCAAGTGTGTTTTTAGAACGAGTGCCTTATTTGGCCAAATTCATAGCTGGAAAACAGGACGTCCTGTAAAACACAGGATACCTGGTCACCCTAAGTTCAACGCAAACAATAAGGGACAGGCGACAAACTAGAAACATTCGCATAAACTTACAATTTCTAAGAGGTTTCCTTTGTCACATATCATTTTTAACTTTTCTTTCACACTTTGTTTATAGTTAGTAGTTGATAGTTTATAGTTGAGTTGCTACCAATGGTGTTATATTTTATTTCTAACTGAAAATCTTATGTTTTTCTTTTTTTATTTCAAATAAGTTTTTATAAAAATATCGACGTTTTTAACCAATCTTTTATATTGTAATATTTAAATATCAAAACTAAATGTATATGCAAAAATGCGTATCTGTGCTGTTGACCGCTAAAGAGTTCCTTTATCTGGAGCTAATCCTGGATATCGATTCAGGTCATGCTTACCATAAAAATGCATTGTCAAAAATTCAACTCCATAGGATAAGAGGAAATGGTTCTAATGAGAAAAATGTATAGTAGGCCAATGACCAATGGCCAAGAAACTTCGGCAAATTTTGGCCGAAGCCGAAGGTGATTTTTTGACCGAAGATAGCCAAAGTCGAAGTCGAAAGTTCGGCCGGACACTAAAGACCTCTAACTTCGTGGTTTTTACTCTAAACACCATTATACTTAACAAACCTCATTATAAAAACCATAATTACACCTTGCTTAACGGTAAAAGTCAGGCGAAGGTTTAAAAGGTTTCTGGTGTAGGCTTCTAACTTACTGCGTTTATACTGAACTAGCTTCCACCCGCGGCTTCGCGTGATATGTTGATAAATTGTAGCCTATATGTTATTCTGATGAATAAGCTATATTCTTCTCTCTTTATCATATAGTTCATGAACATAGGCCAGAGTTTAAACCGCCCGTAGGCCTCTGACATGGCTTTACACACCCTTTTAGACCGTTCTACAATTTAATACTTTTTTCCTTTTGCAGGTAAGTTCCTGAAACATTTGCTGCAAGGAACCTTTTTGATACGTTTGAAGGTAAAGAAAAAGTAAAGTAAGCACAGAGATCAGGCGCAGGACCAACGGCTTTTCGTGCTTTCCGAGGCACGGATCAAGTGACAATTATTTTTTAATATGCACATAACTTACCTTGCAAGAAATGCGCCTTGGGTTCGATCCTGACAACTCTGACTTGCCAGTGAACGGTTATACATGCTACCGTGCACAGCGAGGCTCAGGAGAGACCCCTTTACAGTTTCTCCGGGGATGTGCCTAACAGGCGTTGCGCAGGGGAGGTTCCGGAGCTGGTCTCTTAAGAGGACCCGGGATCTCCCCTCATGTGCTGATGGTGATCACCGGGATGGTTTTAGTGAGGTAAGAATCCCACACTCCCCGGTCTCTTCCCCTGGCGGCTGGGTGCCTTTTGAAGGTTTCCGCCCGTAAAAAAAAGGTATCACTGCTTGTGGATTATGATTTTTCCGAATTGTCGAATTTTTCATATCATGGTTATTGCAATTCCGATTTTGTCTTTACAACGTTTTGAGCTACATGCAGCAACTTTCAGGTATTTCGTAATTTTCTTTTCCATAAAGAGGCAGCAATTATTTCTGTGGGTTAACTTAAAATTACTTTTATACTATTTACCAAATACCATTGCCATTGCACCGGCACTATTATTATCATATTTGAAATGATTAATAGTTGTCTGTACAGAGACCATTCGACACATTCCAGTTTTTTAAACTTTTGTATAGTGGTGCGATTCAACGAATAACTTTTTTGAATGGGTTGATTCGCACCGATGCACGATGTGCGAAACGATACATTGTGTATTACAATGTTGTGTTTCACACCGCGGAAACACTTCATTCAAAAAAGGTACTTGGGCTATTCTCACCGCGGTGCGAACCGAGCGGTGTGCGAAACGCCGAACACCCGATTAAATTACGAAAAATAAAAGATTTGATATTCTACTGAAAAAGTTTTGTCTCAACAACTTTTCAATGGAAAGTTTATTGTGTCCTTCTTGACCCGGATTTTACAAATATGAAACTACTTTCTAAACGTTTTTGTCCTATCTCTACCTGATGACAGAGGAGTCGTTTAAGTTTTAATTATAACAATTAGCAATATAATTGATTCTATTCGTAACTTTGAGCTTGACTCGTGGCCCAATTTTTCAAAGAAATTGCCTGAGGAAATCGTTCATGTATCTGCACCACAACATTTACTATTGCAACTCAATTAGACATGAAACTTAACGTTCCTAACCTTAGAGTAGAAAGAAAATAAATATAAAGTGATAACGTCAACATTGCCTTGTGCGAAGCGTGAGCAGGTCTCAACATTGAAATGTTAAAATATCATTTTTTAAATTATGTTTTCTAGTCAATTTTGCAAAATTTAACACAGCAGTTACAAGCTAAAATGTAACTTTTCGCTCGTGGAGCCTAGTTGAACCGCAGTCGATTGAGGTATGATCGCGGACGGAGCTCGTGTCGCGGCCGCGTTGTTCATACCCGTGCTTACGGTTCATACTTCTATAGAGTTACTCTATAGTTTCTTATAGGTACTTATACTCTAAGTTCTTGACATTAGTTTCTAAAAATGACCCAATCGTCATGGTCAGCATAAAGCAATGTCCATTCTCTCCCGTACTTCTGTCCACATGTTGGGTCGTTGCAACAAATTGTGTCCGAATTAGCGCCAGCCACTCGTTAATTAATAGCAGCCGAGATATAAATAGCAAGAACTATAGACTAGCTCTTTCTCTAGGACAGAGACTTTGTTGTATGTTTGTACGGTCGAAAACGTTAAAGTTGAATAATGTTTCACTTAAACATCACGCTAAATTAAATGTAGTCTATCTCTTTCTAATAATCCATGGCGCGCACCTCTGATTTTTCGTAAGTTATGTGCGTATTATAAATTAATTATCACTCTCCGTGCCTCGGATAGCACGTTTAACTGTTGGCCCCGGCTGTCAATTGTAGATCTTTGACAGTCGTTACGGGTAGTCAGAAGCCCGAAAGTCTGACAACCAGTCTTACCAAGAGGTATCGTGTAACCCAGTATCTGATTGTTGAGGTCTGATAGGCAGTCGCTCCATGTAAAACTCTGATATTCAGCTGCATCCGGTAAGACTGGAAGCCGACCCCAACATAGTTGGGAAAAGGCTAGGCAGATGATATATATCTCTTTGTAATA
The DNA here is from genome assembly GCA_936450705.2 of Protodeltote pygarga. NCBI lineage: Eukaryota > Metazoa > Arthropoda > Insecta > Lepidoptera > Noctuidae > Protodeltote > Protodeltote pygarga. Next base: position 2,980,562 of record OW388276.2, read on the forward strand.
AACATCATCGAATATCCTACCTACCAGTACTTGGCATAAAGCTGATATGGAGACCAGGGGCGTGCACTTCATATAGGCAAAAAGGCACTGCCTACCCTGATAAAATTCTAATTAATATTATTATAATATACTCTATTTAATGTATTTTTATTTTATTTTATTATTAAAATCGCAATATAATTACACAGAATTACACAATTATTATAACGCTCAATAATATCAATTCGCAACCCTAACGCCATCTGTTGGCACATTACGCACGTAAACACCGAATCCCGCGCTGGTCGCCTTCAAAGAAACGTTGCTACTTGCAAGTCCGGCACAACTTCTTTTGCCTATCGTCTCATAGACCAAATCCTATAACGCGCATGCGCGCAGTAAGTCACGTGGATCTTTCTACCAATTCAACCAATCACATGTCATGCTGGATGTATCCACACTGACATGTGATTGGTTGAATTACTTCAAGTTCGTGCGCGGAGAACCAATCACATCGCTTCTGTGACACCAGCTGTTTACAATGCGTAATGTCAAAAGTTTTCAATTGAAGTTTTATCTATTATAATTTTCATTGATTTTAAATTACTTGATTAGTCTGCTAACTTACCTTTATATATGGATAATAATAAATTATATCAAAATACTGAGAGGAGTGCTGGCTGTTTGTTTGCAGAGGTTAAAATCTACAGTGTTTCTGTGTTTGTCGTTTGTTAAATTGCGTTAAAAACCAAACTATAGAAATGTTAATATTGGTAAGTCAATTCGATCAACATAGTTGACTTAGATAAAGTATTTATAAACAACATACAGTGTACAGAACGAAGATAAGTGGTGGAGTTTTATTGTTGTATTATTTTTTGGCTGGTCAATGCCGCGCGCGAGTCGCGCCGCACGCAGTAGGTATTTGTTGTATCATTGTTATGTTTATGCAATCAATATCCTTATTTTTCTATGAAGACTATAACTATCTGCTCAGGTATGTCTTTATTAATGAAATACACTTTACAGTACAATAGTACAGTAAGATGATGCGCTGATGTTTGTGTGTGTTTTCGGCCTGGAAATATGCGCGCACGTACCTACTTACACAACTATATTTAAAGGGTACAACGCCGACGCGACGTAGTGGTAGTAGGTATTATACCATAAAAAGTGGTATTTGTCCCAATGAAAGTAAGTTTTTGTATCATGTAGTTACCTATGCCTGCCTACCCTGTTGAAAATGTCTGTGCACGCCCCTGATGGAGACCTATTTGGTGCAGCCGTGGGACACAAATCTCGTGAATTTGAATTTTTAATGGGTTTTTTATTTGTTTCTTGTTTTTTTTATTATTCCGCTTAATTATTATTATTGTTTTGTTTCTGTTCTTGTGTGCTGTCCCAAATTTAAAAAAAAACATTATTTTTAATTGAATAGATGTAGGTGAGGGAAACATCTTGAGGAAACCAGCACAAATAAGAGATTTTTCAACGGTGTGTAAAGCCATGTCAGCGGCATAAGGGCGATTTAAACCAGATTCTTCATCAACGGTCATGTATACAACAAAGATTAGTTTCGAACCCTGAGCTGTTAACTTGCAGTCACATTAAAAGCAGGTTTCACCCTTACTGACTCAATCCTTCGGTACCACAAAACACTATTCTACACTTGTCCATGTCAGTAATGGTCCCAAATTAACAACATTGTAGTTAGAAGTTGTTGCTCTGTTGTGTTGTTTGTGAGGGCTATATAATACAGGGTGTTTCTAATGACAGTACACGAATTCGATGTCGTGCGCGTCTTACAAAAAAAAAAAACAATAATAACTATTATAATTCTTCTCTGAACTAGAAGAGGCCTTTGCCCTACATTGGGACTGTTACAGACTGATTTATTTATTATATTTTTTATAATAACTATTAGGTACTACTTCTTCTTCTTCTTATCGTGTGGTTGATGAACAACCTGGTGTCAGAGATTAAACCGCCCGTAGGCCTCTGATATGGCTTTACACACCATTGAAAAATCTCTCATGTGTGCTGGTTTCATCACGATGTTTTCCTTCACCGTTTTAGCAACTGATAATTAATTTATAATACGCACATAACTTACGAAAAGTCAGAGGTGCGCGCCTTGAGATCGAACTCGAGACCTCTGACTTATTAGTCGACGGTCATACCACTAGGCTATCAGTGCTAGTTTGATATTGGGCTATTAAAGTGCTATTAGGTACTAGTAATCGCAGTGCATTGGTTACGAATCCGCTTTTCAAGTGCTTACAGGGTGTTGTATCGAACCTGCCATTGCACTTTTACTCATGATACTTTGAATTTTTAAATTGGTATGGTTGTAGATACCAAATACGCACTAACCGTTTATGCTATTCTACATTCAAATTTTAACTTAGTTCCGCCATTTTGACGTTCACGATGGGCGCGCGCGCAACTTTCCAAAGTTTCATCGTTATCAGATGAATGGTGCATAGAAACAAACAAACAAACATTATTTTTTTTTATATTAGATGTACGATGGTATACAATGTACATCCGTGTGTTCATTCGAGACCATGACAAATGATGTCTTGACAGGCAGGAATCAATGGGGCTCTCGTAATACTAGGGGAGATCAACAATAGTAGGTACTTGTACAATTATTTTTATCACCAGTGAGATAGATCCAGTTTACCAAGTTCCGATAAAAAGCTGCGCTAGATTCACTCATGAGAAGAATGTGGCCTGAATGCGCCTGACCTTTCTCCGGTCGTGTCGGATTGCCGACTCATCGGATCGGACTGAGAGTGAACAGAGCAGTAATATAAATTAATGCTAATTTTCATTAATTTCATTAGCATGCTAATTTCCTTGTCTTACAATGCTACGTGCTATTGCTATGCTATTTGCTAAAATCGGTTTTTAATAATGATCTGAATAGCTGATTTGTGAAATGCTAATGTTTTTTCATTACGTCGCCTATTAACATACAATATTTGTTATAGTGAAGCGATTTCCGGTCTGAGCTAAAGTATAATGTAAATTGTAAAACATGTTTTTTGAACTATGAATTATCTTCGTACTTATATCATAAAAATGAATTGCTGTTCGTTAGTCTTGCTAAAACTCGAGAACGGCTTGACAGATTTGGATAATTTAGTTTTGAAATATGTGTGAAAGTCCAGGAAAGGTTTAAAAGGTGAGAAAAAGGGGTAGGGTAGGGGTAGAGTAGGGTAGGGTAGGGCAGGGGTAGAAGTACAGTAGGATAGGGTAGAATAGGCGTTGAAATAGTATAATCACGCGTACGAAGTCGCGCCAGGAAGCTAGTTTAATTATAATAATCTTCTTAGTTGGGTAATCTCTAATCTTATTGTTAAGTATAGACTTCTAGCGTCCATTGTCCAAGTTTTGAATGAATACTTTTTCTTTCTATGTTACGATAAACCGCTGTGACCTAAATGCGGTTATTAAAAGCTATTTTTTAAACGTATTTCTGCACGGTTTTCGTTGTAAGAACGGTTAATAAATAAAAAAGATTTCATTGCTGCGAATAGCACGCGAATTTCGTATTCGGGTTTCAGGAAATTCAGACACCCTGTATTTTAATGCACATACATATTCGGTTAGAAGTATATTGTTATTATAATATTTATATCGGAAGGACTACCTCGTTGGTCTACTGGTAGCAAGCGCGACTGTTGAGCACGATTTTCTGGGTTCGATCCCCAGTTCGAGCAAAGTGATTTTAGGTTTTCCCATTAGGAAATTCTCAGTAGCAGCACGGAGTCTGGAATTGTACCTGGTTAATGGCAATAAACTCGCCCCCTATTACTTGGGACTTATGACGTAGCCGGCGAAACGTGGGTGTACTGCATACCTACACCTCTGCCTACCCCCTCTGTCTTTAATCCAGGCGTTAGTCTATATTATATTAAGTTATTTATATCGGTCTGAGTGTTTACGCTAAAATAAATCAGCCTGTAACTGTCCCAATATAGGGCAAAGGCCTCTTCTCATACAGAGAAGGATTGAGCATTAATCACCACGCTAGCTCACTGCGCGTTGGCGATTTCAGACTATTAAAGTCCAGGTTTCCTTACGATGTTTTCCTTCACCGTTAGTCAGTGGTGTCTTAGATTAACTAAGAAAGTACATATGACATTGAAAAAGTCACATTGGTACATGCCAGGTTCGAACCCACACCCACGCGCTTGCAAAGCGGGTCCGTAACCAATGCGCCACCACGACGTTTACGCTAATGCAAATAAATTTAAATGTCACTAAATCGAATCCAATTATCTATGATTCCATGATTCGCACTGTCTGTCCGATTCGAGCCATACGTCCGCGCTCCCATCCCGAAGTACTTAACCCCGTTGCTTAACATGATAAATGACAACTGTCGGTTTGTCCACTTCAACTGAATGTGACTGATTCACTTATGCTCAGATGCTTACGTATTGGTAAATGATGGTACTGTTAGTATCTGAGAGTTCCGGGTTACAATATAATACAACTGTATTTCTTAGTACAGTTGTGATAGCCTAGTGGTGGTGACCGTTTTCGTAAGTTATGTGCGTTTTATAAATTAATTATCACTCTCCGTGCCTCGGATAGCATGTTAAGCTGTTGGCCCCGGCTGTCAATTGTAGATCTTTGACAGTCGTTACGGGTAGTCAGAAGCCCGAAAGTCTGACAACCAGTCTTACCAAGGGGTACCGTGTAACCTAGTAACTGGGTTGTGGAGGTCTGATAGGCAGTCGCTCCATGTAAAACACTGGTATTCAGCTGCATCCGGTAAGACTGGAAGCCGACCTCAACATAGTTGGGAAAGGGCTAGGCAGATGAACTGTATTTCTTAGTAGTAAAGTGTTTAATTCATATATCAGGGACATGAATATAAATTCATCTAGTAATAATTTATACAATAAATTAAAATATACAAATATAATTATTTAATAAGAATATTTGAAAAAAACAATTGATACGGATGGGATTCGAACGCCCTAGGCGTAGAAAGAGATTTGAAATTTCGACTGATGCTGGTGGGATACGGTGGCTCAGCGGTTAGAGCGTCGACACGGTACGTCGAAGATCGTGGATTCAAATTCAAGTTGTTTTTTCAAATTTTCTTATTAAATAATTATATTTAATAAGCTATCATGTGCTATAACATGTAAAAAAAAAATCTCAAAATTTATTTAAGTATACAAACTAATAAACTACCTAACTAGCTTTTCCCGCGTGGCTTCGCTCACGTAGACTATACAATTGGTACGGATTTTATTTATTTAAATCGATTAATATAATCAAGGTACCTAGACAAATGATAAATCAACAAATTGTACTGCCCATGACAAAAGCAAACCTCCCTTGAGGCATTGCCACTACTTTTAGTGTCATTGTATAAGCAGACTTTTGTAAAGGCAGATATTTGAAGAAGATTGGACCAAGGAATCACGTGTCCTATACAAATTTTTCCCCCGTTTTTCACCCCCTTAAAGGTAAAATTTTGGAAAATCCTTTAGGCTCTTCGTTGATTCGGTAGTCACATGCGTCAACGCTAGGTTACATGTAGAAGAGCCAACCCACCGTTCTTCTACCCACTTTTTTACAAAAAATAAATAAAATTTCATATTTTAACTAACCCACAAGGGTTTAAATCATTCAAATAAAACCTTTTTACCAAAAAAAAACATCAAGAAACTCTCCCATTAGAGCTATTTAACCCTAAAAATGACTGCGAACGAATATTTTTATCAAAATCCCTTAACTGAGCACACCAAGCACAGAAACTGTGAAAACATTGTCAAGGTTTGTGGGCAAAGGTTTTCCCTCGAGCCTAGCCACTCCCATATAAATGGAAAGGCCTTGTATCTGGGCCCCATGAGGCCTAAACGTGCTCTAAAAAATGGACACTACGGCTTTCATGAAATTAGAATATGTTAGGTTATTTGTATCAGCGTGGGATGTAAAGAAATGCTGACGGGTCTTCGTGAAGTTATTTTTGAGTTTTTGTTGTGCTGATGGTACTTGAACTTTATTAGTAGGTACCTAGTGACCGACTGAAGTATCGGTTTCGGCCAAAAACCGTTTTTAGTTTGGTTTCGAATTCCGCCAGATATCGGCTGAAACTTCGGCCCTAGTAGGGGGGAGGCTATGGCCCCGGGCGGCATGAAAAAGGGCGGCGCGAAGCGATTTTTTGAATTGGAAATAAAAAAATAACTCGAAATCGCGCGCAAGTGCCAAGCGAAAGCAAGGGTGCAAAAGAGAGAAGACGAGATGAAGTCTTTGATATGAAATGATATGATGAAACTTTGAATGCACAGGAAAAAGCAGTTAACCATGTTATAAGCTAAAAGGTTACTTTTTCGCTTGTGGAGGCTAGTTGAACCGCAGTCGATCGAGGTATGACCGGGGACGGAGCTCGTGTCGCGGCCGCGTTGTTCATACCCGTGCTTACGGTTCATACTTCTGTAGGGTTGCTCTATATTTTCTTATATACTCTAAGCTTTTGTACCAGATTTCAATGGAAAGCTGATACGAAGTTGTACGGAGCCTTCGCCACTGTTATCCACACATCTATCTTAATTTCTGGCCACAAACAAACCGGCTGAACAAATATCAGCCAACTAATATTATTTACTTCGGGAAGCGGATGTGACCGAAATCGCGCGAATGGAGGATCCCCGGTCGTCCAGTAAAGCGATTTGTCAATATTCGATTGTAGTGCGCTCGCTAGATTTTGATACTTTAGTTTTGGAATTTGGGCGGTAAAGGTTGAGAGACGATTTTTATTTCGGCAATGATGATTTCAAAGGACCTTGGGTAAAAGTGTCCCCACCCTCCAACAGATTTGAAACATATCTCATTCGAAGCATCATAACATGTTGATATTTTTTTATTATGGCGACAATCTTGAAATAAATGGGGTTTATGAAATAATTGCACTTTTGTGTGCCATTTTTTCAAGCTATTTTTAGCTATTTTATTAGTTCCTCCTAAACGATTTAGCTAGAATTTTTCATACACGTTCAGTTCTGTTAACAATACAATTATATGATTGACATGACCTGATGCTGCACCTAGAATCATCTCCACACATAGGAACTCTTCAACGGTTTATAGCTCGTACACGAAACTTTGCATTGTACCTACGTATTTTTAGATGATTAAACATGATAATCACCATGACCTGATATGCAGCTAGAATCGTCTCCACATGTAAGAACTCTTCGACGGTTAGTAGCTCGTGCACGAAACTTTGCGCCGCATACCTACGTTTATTTAGCTGATTAAACATGACAGTCACTGACCAGATGCTGCAGCTTGAATCGTCTTTACATGTAAGAATTTTCCAATGGTCAATAGATCGTCCAAAAAAACTTTGCATATACATACGTCATGGTGAATCATCTAAATAAACATAGGAATATGCAAGGTTTTGTGTACGAGCTATTGACCGTTGAGGAGTTCTCAGGTGAGAAGACGATCCTGGCGGTATCGTGGGTTCATGATGGATATCATGTTTAATTAGTAAACATATACTGTGTTTATTGTATTTGCCAAAAACCGTTGAAGAGATCCTACGGATGGAGACGATTCTTAGTTCTACATCGGGTCATATGGTGAATATCACGTTTTATTATCAAAATATGCGTAAGCATAATTATGCAAGGCTTCTGTAAGTTATTGACCATTAAGGAGTTTTCTGTGAGAAGAAGATCCTGGTTGCATCATTAGTTTATGATCAATATTAAAGTATTATAAATAAACAGTTTATTGCCCGTGGTACTATTTAGAACTTTAATTATTTTGATCGTACAAGTATGAAAAAATTAACATCGGCAAAAACAAGTGAATATCGGCAAAAACAAGTGAATATCGGCAAAAACAAGTGAACGCCGAAAAAACAAGTGAACGCCGAAAAACCAAGTGAACGCCGAAAAAACCAAGTGAACGCCGAAAAATAAGTGAACGCCGAGAATATAAGTGAACTAGGGTAAAAACAAGTGAATATCGGCAGAAACAAGTTAACGCCGAAAAAAAAAATGGACGCCGTAAAATCTTGTAATTTTCTTAAATACTCGTAAACCCGTAAAATTGCCCTAATTTACTTGTTTTTTCGGCGCTCACTTATTTTTTGAAGTTCACCTGGTTTTTCGGCGTTCACTTGTTTTTGCAGATGTCTACTTATTTTTGCCGATATTTACTTGTTTTTACCCATGTTCACTTAATTTTTCGGTGTTCACTTGTTTTTTCGACGTTTACTTGTGTTTTCGGCGTTCACTTGTTATTTCGGCGTTCATTTGTTTTTTCGACGTTCACTTGTTTTTTCGGCGTTCACTTGTTTTTTCGGCTTTCACTTGTTTTTTCGGCATTCACTTGGTTTTTCGGCGTTTACTTGTTTTTGCCGATATGCACTTGTTTTTGCCTATGTTCATTTATTTTTTCTACGTTCACTCCTTTTTCGGCGTTTACTTGGTTTTCGGCGTTCATTTGTCTTTTTGGGGGTTCAATTGTTTTTACCAATATTCTGTTGTTTTTGCCCATGTTCACTTATTTATTCAGCGTTCACTTGTTTTTTCGGCGTTCACTTGTTTTTTCGGCTTTCACTTGTTTTTTCGGCATTCACTTGGGCAGATGTCCACATATTTTTACCGGTAATACACTGTTTTTTACCGATATTCACTTGTTTTTGCCGATGTTCACTTGTTTTTGGCGTTATTCACTTGTTTTTGCCAATGTTCATTATTTCAGATTTTAAATGATCAAAATAATTAAAGTTCTGTAGCAGCGCAGGCAATAAACGAAGTAAACTTAGGTAAGTATTTGCCTACAGAGTTTCGTAAATGTGCTAATAAACGTTGAAGAAATCCTGCGTGTGAAGACAATTCTTGGTGCAGCATCAGGTCATATGGTGAATATCATGTTTAAACCTAGGTATACGCAAAGTTTCGTGTACTAGCTACTGACCGTTGAGGAGTTCCCTCGTGAGGAGACACACATTGGTTTTTGTAGTTTGAAATAGGCTTTCTTATTTTCTTACATTACTGTTATCCTATTAGTAATATATTTTTGTACAAAAATGTACATAATAACAGATTTTTTATGAAAAATAATCATAAAAGTACCCAAACGTTTTGTCCTGTAAAAAAAAATCTCCATTGATTTCGCTCTTAAAACAAGTGGCTTGCCTTTCTATGGCTCCTAACAAACATGTTGACATATAGCCCGTGACTGTTGGGGGGTGGGGACGGGGTCCATACAAAATCCCCCATGGTCCTTTGTATAGTTATATTCACCATAACTACATTTTTTCGGTTACTTTTAACTATAAAACTAACTTACCAATCTTTACCTTTAATTTCATACTTTCTATCAACAGAAATCACAATTCGAGTGGTAAGGACCACTCGTTATAATTATAAATTATCGATCGATACGAGTTCAAAAAAAGGGTAACTAGAAATTTATTCAAGCTTTTACGATCTAAAAATAATCCCATAGCTGTCTCATTTTAATTTGCTGTCTTACTTTAATTGTCACACTAAAAATAAAAAAAATAATCGGATCCAAAATCAAATCAGAATTAAAATCTAAACCAATTATTGTTATCTAGTAAAAATCAGACTTACTTAAAAAAGAAAGGCAAAGAAAAATAATAATCTAGTTACTGCTAAGTACTAATTTCCCCCGCCGCGCCCACTTCGCTCTCGTCGATTACTTTGTTAAATTTAGCTCTCCTGAAATAACTAAGCTATTTATGAAATTATAAGTATCCAATAAATTAATCTGGGTCGTAGTTAAGTTCTGAGGATCCATTTTGTATGTATAAGAAAATCGTAAGGCGTTATACAAAGTGTTGCTTTAAAGACTTGCCAAATTTTAGAAGAATAAGTCCATAAAACTGAACAACTTTCCCCAAGAAACATAGGTCGAAATCTAAAAGTACAGTTGGTTTGATCATAAAATTACAAAAAAAAAAGATGAACAATTACTTCTGATGAAGTTTACGCGCAAAAATGTTGATATGCGAAAAGTCATCAGTGAAATTCAAAAATTTCTTCTTTGCTCCAAATTTTGCTAAAAAAATCAATAAAGATGAGGCGTCAATAATTAAAAAAAAAAACAAAGAGACTATAATAATATGGTGGATGGTGGGTTTGAGCACGTCTGAATCGAGCTAAAATAATGGTTGGATACTATTAAGAAATTCTGAGTAGCAGCAAAAAATCTACATTACGAAAACCAAATAACTAATTTAGATAAAGTTGTTCTAAGAATTTGTTTAGTTTGTTTAGAATAAGGCTCGTCTGTGTATTTATATTCCATTATTTTCTAGAATATCGTATGTTTTATGTTAATTAGAAACATAAAACATAGAAATTCAATTATTAAACATGTATTTGTATTATTTATTCAGTAATTACTTGTTCTTATGCCTAGAATTGTGTTATGCCATATTTTATGAAACACAATTTCTATGTTAATGTAGAAAACTCGAAATTGATGTAAAACAAAATTATAATTGGAAATTATTTTATGAAACATAAGTTGTTTAAATTATGGCCTTTACAGGCAGACAACATCTCGCCTGTGAACCTTGAAGAGTTAGTCAGAGGAGCAGCGTTTTGTATTCAAGGCCGGGTCCAGACTACAGACTATTGTAACCAGTATTATAAAGTCTAAAGTGTAATCATCCTCCTAGCCATATTCAGCTGCCATATAAGGATATAATCTTAAATTATGTTGGCTTCTATCTGACCCCTGGAATCTAAAAGGATAGGTACGATATTCTAGATTATTTGTCAGGATTTTATAAGAGTACTGACTCCCTACATCAAATCAATCGATTGTCAAAGATCTTCATGACAACCGAGGCCAAAAAAAATACAGGCGTGAGTCTATGTTAATTGTTATGTGTCTGAAACTTGAAGTTAATTATATCGTAGAAAATATTTAATTATTCCCACAAAACTGATTCAGATTAGTGACTAACTCCATCATGACATGATTAAATGACTAATTAAATCAGTTCCTGACTACACACATAATTGACTCATTTGTTTCATAAGCTGATAGACTGTCTAAAAAGTATCAAGATTATAAATCCTACACAATTCATTGGCCGGCCAGTTTTGATGGTTCGCATCGTTAAGTGATTGCCTCTTACGCCCTATAGCCCCGCTGAATGATTTTATATACATTTTTATATACCCACAACACTGTGGACCACTTTGTATATTATTTGGGACATTTCGTATTGAATGACGAATTTAGGCGTTCCATTCACGTGAAAATTTAGGTATTTATGAATATAATGTAGATGAAAACGTAAGGGTATTCAACGTATATAGAATAAAAAATGTGTGTGGGATATTTTTTAAATAGCTACTGGTATCTAGACTTGAAGTCGTGATAGAAGAAGGGAGTCGTGATAGTCTAGTGGTGGTGACCGTTGACTGGCAAGTCAGAGGTCTCGGGTTCGAACCCAAGGCGCGCACCTCTGACTTTTCGTAAGTTATGTGCGTTTTATAAATTAATTATCACTCTCCGTGCCTCGGATAGCACGTTAAGCTGTTGGCCCCGGCTGTCAATTGTAGTTCTTTGACAGTCTGACAACCAGTCTTACCAAGGGTATCGTGTAACCCATTATCTGGGTTGTGGCGGTCTGATAGGCAGTCGCTCCATGTAAAACACTGGTATTCAGCTGCATCCGGTAAGACTGGAAGCCGACCCCAACATAGTTGGGAAAAGGCTAGGCAGGCAGCCTAGTGGTATGGCTGTCGACTGACAAGTTAGAGGTCTCGAGTTCGATCCCTCTGACTTTTCGAAAGCTATGTGCGTATTATAAATTAAATATCAGTTGCTAAAACGGTGAGGGAAAACATCGTGATGAAACCAGCACACCTGAGAGATTTTTCAATGGTGTGTAAAGCCATGGCAGAGGCCTACGGGCGGTTTAAACTCTGACACCAGGTTGTTAATCGATAAGAAGAAGCATTGCCTCCACAAAGTTCAAGCATTCCAAGAACCCTAATGACACAATCACCTTTAGAGCTATAAATCTTTTTTTCTTAAAAAAAACCATTAATTTTGTAAACAATAGTCCTTTTTTCAGTCGCTAAAATTTTAGGTAACAATGAATAAGACACCTGCTTTATTCATTGTCTCATAATTACCTAGTTTCAGCCTTTAATTAATGAGTGCTTGGGAAATTTTTTGGCTATTTGACTTCCTCACAGAGGCCGTCTTGTGACGTTTTATTGAGATTGAGATTGATGATTCATCATCATCATCAGCAGCCGGAAGGCGTCCACTGTTGAACTCGGCCTCTCATCTCGCTCGCGACCCGTGGTAACCTGGTCAATAGGCATAACGACTTAAATCAGTGATAGCCTAGTGGTTCAACCATTGGATAGCCAAGTCAAAGGAAACCAGCACACCTGAGAGGCTTTTCAACGAGGTGTAAAGCCATGTCAGAGGCCTAGAAGGTCTACAAACACTCATCAATCCTTACAAATTTCTCTTAATAACATTAGTAGAATGTTCTAAGAGAACAGAGTTAAAGGTGGCAGAGCCGAGTATAAATAGGCAGGCTCAGGCTCTACCGGGCAGTATCACTAACAGAATATCGGTGAAATAACAGTATCGCTTGGTGATATCTATCTCCTATTGCCTTTAGAAGATACCTAGATAGGCCAGGAGAAAGATTACCTCAGTAATGAATTAAAGTTTTTCGTGCTCCTAGGTTTACAATTTTCAAAATAAATTGTAACATCACGAAAGAACTGTTATTTTAATACAATCCAACGCATTTTAACACACATAATTAGTTCATTTTGCATGATTGCCATTGTTTTCATATGACGATCTTTAACTCCAAATATCTCGGACATGTGACACTTTAGGACATCATATTGCTAACATTTTTTGTTGGTTTAAGTGTCCTCTATCCATATACCTCACCCTGCGCCGCCATTTTGAATAAAAATCAAAATGGCGACGGCCCGCTATGCCAGCTTCCATACAAAAATGTTCTTCCCTTTGCTTCTAAATAAAATGTGAATTATTCCTAATAAACACCGTAAAACAAATGAAAATACATGTTCTATTATCCTGACAAATCGCAGTACTAGCATTGTTTGTGTGCATCTGGATTGAGGGCCCATTTTTTAAATCTTTGCCAAACGAAATAAGACTTATAGGGCAAGCACTTAGACATAAGTAAAACTTAGGGCAAGGGGCCACGAATTTCTAAAACGCGAATTAAAACTATTATGACTAAATAGCTTGGGCCCTCAGTCCAGACGCTTGCATAAAGTGGCATATGTTCAATCTCAGAAAGTACTATCTCTGGGTTCATATTTTTTATTTAAGAATCTACTTAGGAATATGTAACATATTTTCAGAAATTTCTAGATCTGTAGAATATGACATTACAGATTTATGGCGGTTTGCCTTGGGCCCTCAGTTCAAATATGTTTGAACTGAGAAATCTGCAAAACATGAATTTATCTGAAGAAATACATAAATACGACTTTAATATATGTTACTTGGATGCCTCTGTGAATTTCTAATAAAGAAATAATGACACAAAAGTTCATTGTTAAAAAGTAAATACAAGTTGAAAATTCCTAAAACGTCTGAACTGAGGGCCCAAAACTTTTGCCTATATTGACTAAGCTTAACCTCATAGACTAACGCAAATTGGTATAAGTTTTCTTACAAATTACTATCTAAAAGGTTACGTACCGTCCGTTCTTCTAAATGCCATACTTTAAAAGAAAATTTCATTTTTACATTTTCTGTATGTAATAATTATGTAGGGTGACCATAATTTTCGTCATAAGTAAGTACTGTGGGAAGCCTATACGACCTTCATGAAGAGCTACGAACCTGCTTGCGCTAAGACATAGTGCGATGAGCAGCTCCATTTCTTCTTTTTTATTCAAGTGATGAGCTAGCTATTTAGCGCTAGCCGGACGTAGCATCGTTCAAAGCATTTTGATCACAAAGTGGTGCACCGTTCGTGTCCGCGATAGTACCTACTGCCTTAATGCCTTAATTATTCATCATTGCAATAATGCAATGATGAATAATTTTATCATGGTCACCCTACATATTTATTACATACAGAAAATGTAAAAATGAAATTTTCTTTTAAAGTATGGCATTTAGAAGAACGGACGGTACGTAACCTTTTAGATAGTATTTTGTAAGAAAACTTATACCAATTTGCGTTAGTCTATGAGGTTAAGCTTAGTCAATATAGGCAAAAGTTTTGGGCCCTCAGTTCAGACGTTTTAGGAATTTTCAACTTGTATTTACTTTTTAACAATGAACTTTTGTGTCATTATTTCTTTATTAGAAATTCACAGAGGCATCCAAGTAACATATATTAAAGTCGTATTTATGTATTTCTTCAGATAAATTCATGTTTTGCAGATTTCTCAGTTCAAACATATTTGAACTGAGGGCCCAAGGCAAACCGCCATAAATCTGTAATGTCATATTCTACAGATCTAGAAATTTCTGAAAATATGTTACATATTCCTAAGTAGATTCTTAAATAAAAAATATGAACCCAGAGATAGTACTTTCTGAGATTGAACATATGCCACTTTATGCAAGCGTCTGGACTGAGGGCCCAAGCTATTTAGTCATAATAGTTTTAATTCGCGTTTTAGAAATTCGTGGCCCCTTGCCCTAAGTTTTACTTATGTCTAAGTGCTTGCCCTATAAGTCTTATTTCGTTTGGCAAAGATTTAAAAAATGGGCCCTCAATCCAGATGCACACGCATTGTTTACGTGAAGTCGAAAATATATTTAAACAAATATGTCTTATTTGGCAAAGGAAGATGCATCGCGAGATTATCGTTATACGTAGAAGATTTTGTTGAAATGAAGATGTGAAACTGAAAAATTCTTGCCTCGTATATTTAAATCAATGAATGAAATGAAAAATGACTAAATTAGTAGCTGGAGTTAGACATGAAAAATGATGAAATATGTCTGTAAACCACTGCCAAACCCTTCGCAGATACAGTGTATTATAAGCAATATTATGCTAGCAACGTAAGGTTATCATATAACTGGGTTGAGTAAATATAGAACGTTAGAAAAATATACTAAACATTTATTGGTTTATTGCATTCATACGGCGCCGGCAACTGGTACGGACTGTGACGAAATGTTATGTATGAAATACACTACAGGAGCTGCTTTGATGTCTGTAGGTTTGTGCAAGGACCTGAGTTTGGCAATCAAGGATCGATTGTTTTGGGACGTAGTTCTGAGAATACAATTTTGAATGTATACAAAAATCGTAAAACCTATCGTACACGGATAGGGTTTGTCAAAGGTTGTTGTCGTTGTTGAACAAAGATCATTAGAAAAGGATAGAAGATTTTTAGAGCTGTCAAACTAGTCCATTTGCGTGTTATAAACGAGAATTTAGTGCAAGTCATAGAGGTCTCGCCTAATTTCACGTAAATTGCAAGGACGTAGACTAATTTGACAGCTCAATTTGCTGTCCTTTTACAATAGTGTTTATTAGAAAGAGATATAGTTAGACTAAAATTAGTTTAGCGGGATGTACAAGAGAATCAACACCAATAGCATAAAAACTTAATACAAAATCACGTCTTGAAAAATCTAAGCAAATAATTAGTTTTCGAAATTCCAATGTTTATATTTCTAAATGTTTTGTTTTTTAATGTGTCAACATAAAATATAGGTACCTTATTTGTTAGTCAATTTTTTTTTATTACTGCCGCACAAATTGACTCCATGCTGCCTGATGGAAAGTAGTCAGTGGAGTCCCTTAGTAATTATCATCATCCCTGCAGCCAACATTGCAATGTAGCATGATGGCCCTCACCTTGACGGCCTTGAGAAAAGCTTTTTCACGTCCCGCTTAAAGGATATATAAGAATAAGGTTTTAAATAGATTATTCTGTAATAAAGGGTGTTAGGTTTTATTTTCGTTACGGAATTTCTTGAATCGGTCGCAGCGCTCAAAGCCCGTGATAAAAACTATGCAATTGCTTAAAAATATATTGTTATTTTAACTTGGCATGATAGTGTTTGGAAGTACATTTATCGCATCATATCACCTTTAACTATAGTTCCTTCGAGCATCATTCTATCTACATTTCGATAGCAACATAACGTAGTTTGAAGACGTACCTGCATGTACAAGCGTTTGTCTCGTGAATAAATAAGTGAGGTCTTCGTGTTCTTGAAACTGGCTTACGACACGCAAGGAGTACGATAAGATGGGGGCCCGCGGAGACGCTTGCGAATTTGCTATCATTTCGCCGTAGGGTGGATGACTATTGCAAAAAAAAAATACATGTTTTATATCACTTGAAAGAGAATTTAATAACAATAAAACATCTGCAAAAAATATTAAAATTGGTCTATTAATGCCAAAGTTACAAGACTTACAAGCTTTCAAAATTTATGATTATTTAATAAGAAAATTTTAAATAACGTTTCCTTGACAGTCGGGTAGAAACAACTGTTACGGATGGGATTTGAATCCACAACCTTCGACGTACCGTGTCGACTTTCGTTCTTTGACGCCGCTGTCCACGCAGGTTTCAAAGGTTTAGAAGACTAAAATCCCGCGATGTCTGTTTTTTTCTGTTGGTAAAAATTTTGACAACAGTTTGACAGCTGACAATAACTCTATGGGGTAAAAATGTCTTTATTACTCAGGTACGAATCTAAGCGGTGACTTAAGTATTTTCAAAACCTAAGTTGCAAATGGCTTCGTATTTTGAACTGCATACTTTCAGTTAAAATTAGTTTTGTTATGGCTTCTAGCAGAAAGCACGTAACTGAAATTGTTTATTTAACTGCTATTTACTTAACGTACGTACTGTTCAAATTTTCATTTGTTTAGAGCAAGAATAATTGCTTTTACACTTCATACATAGTATGAGTATGGACTATGATATGTTAGAGCAATATTTTTCCGTTGCGAAAGATAGATGGCATTGTATGTTTTGGAAATCGATTTTTTATGTCATATTTTACTCGTAGTAGCGACAGCGCCGGATCTAGGACGGGGCAAGCTGGGGCCCGGGCCCCTGGCCCCGGGCGGCAAATTCAAGATAGCAAAGGAATACACTACTTAGATTATTAGACTAGGCTAGACCGGTCGTTGTGGTGTTGTTTGCGGGAGGTTTATGTCCATTAGAGGGCGACTTAAGGCTGAAATGATGATGATGATGAAGGAAAAAGTAATGGCGGGTTTTTGAGACTTTGCTCTGCCTCGAAAAAATTCAAGATCCGGGGCTGAGTGGCGATTGGTTATGGAGCCGTTTTGCAAGTACATGGACCTATGGCTTCGATGAGGTTTGGTTAAATATTCTGAAATCGCTAACACTACCTTGAATTGTTATTTCTTCCGATAGAAAGTGTCAAATCTATGTGAAATTGAATCTCTGTTGCACGGACCACAGATTATATCATTAGTTTTACTTTCGTTTACAGTATTCGATGCATTATAGGTTTACATTGCTTACCAATACTGCCTACTACCTACCAATTCTGTTCAGTTTTCTGCGTGAAATTATAAAAAAAATATTTCTTATGGCAACATTATTTCAAATGATTCGAAAATAGAGAAAAAGATTCAGACTACTAGTGACGAAATTTATGTTTAAAAATGTTTCGTATGCGAATTTAAGAAGTCATTGGTGAAATTTAAAAATCGAATGCTCTATGTAGAGCTACATTCGCAATAACAAGTCCGTTCGTAATTTAATTCCGCCCGCACCACAAACAATTCCATCTGTAACC
This sequence comes from Protodeltote pygarga, assembly GCA_936450705.2. Classification (NCBI taxonomy): domain Eukaryota; kingdom Metazoa; phylum Arthropoda; class Insecta; order Lepidoptera; family Noctuidae; genus Protodeltote; species Protodeltote pygarga. The sequence goes on from OW388276.2 coordinate 2,998,349, forward strand.
ACCATCACTATAAACCCGTCTATTACAACCAGATTCACATATAAAATACACAAATCCACGGACGTACAAACAAGAATTTATTATTAGCTAATGCCAAAATATTATCGACACATAAAAACTTTGGCGGATCGAAGACAAGACATCCTGAGTTACGTAATTCGCGTGTCAAACGAAAAAGTACTTTGGGCTCATAAAATTAGGGTTTATGTTAAAGTTTGCGAATTGTTATTGATGGTACCGCAGTCTGATGTAACCGGGCTTGAAGTACTTTTTGCGTTATATGAATTATTTGTGGTTTGGTAGGATATAAATTTCGGAACTGTGAAAAGGTTTCGAAATTTATATCGTTTGCCGCGTGGTTTCCGGTCTAAGAATAGAACCACCCCTACTCGTCCCGCGGGTGTCGTAAGAAACGACAGAGGGAAAGATCTGGGGGATGGGCAGCAGCAACCCTTCTCAGTAATAGCAATCATCTGCTACTGCGATCTCCAACCCGCTTGCACAGCGTGGTGATTATAGGCAAATACCTCCAATGAGCTGAAATTATTTAGTTTTGTATAGGTTTCAGTCATACCTTTTCAGAAAATGTGTTAAAATTCAATTGTATCCTAGTACCTAACTTAACTTGACCATATCCATTCTTTGCAACAAGCAAAACAAAAATTTTTTCACTTACATAATCCAAAATAAGCAAGTCTCATAAATCGTCGATCACTATTTAATATCTCTCCGCACAAAAATGGTGAAGTGTAATAAATTCTTGGCCAGCGTTGGGGGTGTGTTCTAATATAAATAAGGAACTTTCCCCTGTATTGGATCGTGACGGTATTTAGACACAGGGACAGATGGTTTTCTACTTGGCGGGTAGTTAAGTACACTCGGAGCACTGAGTGAGGGTAATGGGAAAAAAATACTGTCGTATGGTCCAGCTAAATACGTCTGATTCGATTTCTAACTTCTAACTTTCTTGTTTCGAAATTGTGTTCGGAGAGTATTTTTTTTTAATTTTTAGAATTTTTTTAGAATAAATTTAAATTCGCATACAAAAGCAACAAACAACCTATTTGGGTGACGGGTCTTGTAGGTAGATTGTTTGTGTTTGTTAAAATATACTATGTATATGTATAAGTTGCAGTCAAAACTCTTAGCCGGTCAAAAGTACTTTTGACTGCCAAAATCAGGCAAAAGTACTTTTGACTGCACAGGTTGGTCAATAGTAGTTTTGCCGGTAAATCATTGGTTAATAGTGCTTTTAACTGTAAATTTGCGGTCAAAAGTGGATTTGACTGACGCTCCTGGTCAAAACTACTTTTAACCGCTAGATAGTCAGTCAAAATTACTTTTAATCGTTAGAAGTGGAAATTAAAGGGCACTCATTTAAAGAGGCAGTTGTAAATAGCGGTTTTGGTAAGTTAAAAATTATAAATGGCACGTTTAATAACTAGTTCAGCAGTTAAAACTAAGCAGTAAAGTAAACAAAAATGAGTAATAATAAAAAATAATGAAATGGATCAGTGAATATATAATTGAGTAGGAAAATAATTAAATGGGCGGTACAAAATATTGAATGAGCAGTTACGTGTGGTAAAATAGTTTTTGTGATAGGCTATCATTTAAACGATAATTTTGGTAAGCTATAAAATTGATTTTATTTGCTAATAATCTAAATAAATAAAATAATAAAAATAATCTTTATCATATAATCGACGGAGCCCCGCTTCGCGGGGCTCCTACTTCTAGGTGGTTTAAAAAAAAATAACAACGAAGGGGAAGGCGAGGTCTATTCGCTCGCTTCGCTCGCTCACACGACCCCGCCATCCCCTTCTAACCTAACCTGTCCGATTCGGGGTGCCCTAAAGTCCATACACAGAATCGTAATCTGCCGAACTATTTATCAAACTGCTCATTCTGTCATTTTTACCGCTCATTCAGTTATTGGACTGCTCAATTATTTTTAGAATTGACTTTGTATGATAAAATAACCGACTGACACGACCAGTCAAAACTACTTTTGACGGAACCAGTTTGTCAAAAGTACTATTGACCAGCTTCATTGGGCAATAGCACTTTTGACTGTTATTTCAGTCAAAAGTACTATTGACGAAAGCCTATGGTCAAAAGTACTTTTGACTGATTTTGCCAGACAAAAGTAGTTTTGACCGGTTAAGGGTTTTGACTGTAACATATATACTACACAATAAACATATGAGTCGTGAGAGCCTAATGGTAAGACCGTTTGACTGTCAAGTCAGAGCACACCTCTGACTTTTTGTCAGTTATGTGCGTATTATAAATTAATTATCACTCTCCGTGTCTTGGAAAGCACGTTGAGCTGTTGGCCCCGACTGTCAATTGTAGATCTTTGACAGTCGTTACAGGTAGTCAGAAGCCCGAAAGTCTGACAACCAGTCACCAAGGGGTATCGTGTAACCCAGTATCTGGGTTGTGGAGGTCTTATAGGCAGTCGCTCCATGTAAAACACTGGTATTCAGCTGCATCCGGTAAGATTGGAAGCCGACCCCAACATAGTTGGGAAAAGGCTAGGCAGAATAAACATACTACAAACATTAAAAACTTGTAATAAAAATAAATTAGAAGGACAATTAGGCTAATAGCTAATTCAGTGGTAATTTTAGTCACGGTAATGAAGGTGAGGGAAAAAATATGTTTTCCTTTCATCATCATCCTGTATTCGTCCACTGCGTTACATAGGCCTCTCCTAATGCGCGCCACTATTGTGCGCCCATTGGTGGTATAAAGGTATAATCGCCACGTTAGGCAAGCGGGTTGGCGATCGCAGTAGCAGATGATTGCTGTTAAACAGAAGGATGCTGCTGCCCATCCTCCGAATCTTTCCCTTTGTCTCTTCTTACGACACCCTCGGGACGAGTAGGGGGTGGTTCTATTCTTAGGTCGAAAACCACTGTTTTCCTTTACCATTGTTACAAAAAATTTATAGATATATAGACTCACGCCTGTATTCCCCAGAGGGGGTAGGCAGAGGTGTGTAGTACGGGTGTACGTTTCGCCAGCTATGTAATAAGTCCCATGTAATTGGGGGTGAGCCTATTTCCATTAACCGGGCACAAATCTAGATTCCGTGCTGCTACTGAGAATTTTATAATGGAAAAACTCAATAACAATTTGCCCGACCCAGGGATCGAACCCAGGACCTCGTGCTCAGCAGTCGCGCTTGCTACCTACTTCATAAAAAACTTTTTTTAAGTTATCTCAAAATCAAACATATGTCGTATTATTGTTAAAATATTAAAATTGTACACACAAAATTACACATTTAGATAATAATTTGTTTTAGCAATTATAAACACATTACGTCAAAGGGAGGGTAGATATTTTTTATTTTAATTGACAGTAATGGTAAGAGGGTGGGAACTGGCCATGAAGGGTTCTTGACATTTAAAATAATGACTTTTATGATAAAAAAATGTGGTGGCGCATTGGTTATAGATCCGCTTTTGAAGCATGAGGGTGTGGGTTCACTCTAGGTTCACTATAGGTTAGGTAAAGTGAGAACTTTACCTAACCTATACCTTTGCTGTGTGTACTTTTTTGGTTAATCTAAGACACCACTTACTAACGGTGATAAAAAACATCTTGAGGAAACCTGGACTTTTAGAATAGGGTAGGGTAGCGGTAGAGTAGGGGAAGAGTAGGTAGAATAGGCGGAGGATAATCACGCATACTAAGTCGCGCCGGGTAGGTTAGGATTAGTTATAGTTCACATCGCGCTTAAGAGTGAGGGAACAGAGAGTGCACTAGTGTTTGTGGACACACTAGTGCACTATATATGTCCTGCATCGATGGCTAATCGTCGTTGAGAATGGCTGAAACAGCTGAATTTTTTACATGGTCCTCCTACCCATCGTGTGGTTGATGAACAACCTGGAGTCAGAGTTTAAACCGCCTATAAGCCTTTGATATGGCTTTACACACTAAAACATCTCTTAGGTGTGCTGGTTTCCTCTCGATGTATTCCTTAGCAAGTGATTATTAATTTATAATAAGCTCATCAATCCAAAAAGGCGTGCGTACCTGGATTTCGAACCTACGACCTTTGACAGTCCAACGGTCTCACCACTAGGCTGTCGCTGCTTCAACATGGCTTTGACCTGGTAGAAATATAAGAAGTAGGTACTACAAAACCCTATAAAAAAACACTTAAACAATTTTAATCCGCCCCTAATACTTCAGGTACAATTTGTCTGTAACCCAATCTACCCTTTTTATACGAAATACCTTTTGTAAATATCCTATTTCTTAAGGGACAACACAAATGTTACTTAACCCTAATGGTCGCGAAATTGTCTACAAACAACTTAAATTAACTTGGAAACTTGGGTATCCCTTACAATTGTAAAGTTTACGGTGAACGCACACTGGACGGTTTCTGGATGGTTATTTCGGAGGTGAGCCGTGATAGACTAGTCGTGTGACCGCTGACTGGTGAGTCAGAGGTCCTGGTAAGAACCCAAGGCGCGACCTCAGACTTTTTAGAAGTTATGAAGGAAAAAACACGTTTCTTGTTTTGCATATGGATCCCCCTTAATTTTTAAAACTTTATTTTATTTTATTGTTTTTTGTCAAGCGGCCATAGTATAGAAAATAGCAGCACTGATAGCCTAGTGGTTTCACTGTCGACTGACAAATTAGAGGTCTTGAGTTCGATCCCTAGACGCGCCTGACTTTTCATAAGTTATGTGCGTATTATAAATTAATTATCATTTGCTAAAACGGTGAGGGAAAACATCGTGATGAAACTAGCACACCTGCGAGATTTTTCAATGGTGTGTAAATCCATGTAAGAGGCCTACTGGCTGTTTAAACTCTGACACCACGATGAGAAGAAGAAGTATAGAATCAAGTGTCTACCTGTTACGGTTCAAAAGATACAGCCTTGCGGATGTCGTAGGCCTTAGTAAGAGCGTCCCGAAGGCACCCTTTGTGTAGTGAACCCTAAAAACAACAACAACCAACAACAATAAAACGAAAATACCCAAAAAAAAAGCTTATTAAAGATGAAAATGAAAACACCGAAAAAAACGCTCTTTACAAAATATAGACTCTCTTTACTTATTTTCCTGAGCCGTTGTCAACGCAATGTACGTCACTCTTTAAGCTAATGGCTAAAAGGGTTGCTTGCACCCCGCGGAGACGTTTTTCCGATAAAATATTTGATGAGTATTATAAACAATTGACTATTACCATTCAATAGACTTTGTGCCCCATTTTCTTTTACTTAAGTTACTAGGATTCATCTATCTAGCCTTTTTATTCTCTAACTTTGTTGGGGTCGGCTTCTAATCTAACTGGATCATCATCATCATCAGCCTGTATTAGTCTACTGCTGAACATATGACTCTCCCAATGCGCGCCACTATTGTGCGGTCATTGGAGGTATTGACCCATAGCCATGCTGGGCAAGCGTGTAAAATAATATAGAATCTGTGCTGTTGACCGTTGAAGAGTTCCTTTATCTGGAGCTAATCCTGAATATCGATTCAGGTCATGCTTACCATAAAAATGCATTGTCTTCGGAACTGAACTAACATGCAACTCTGTAGGATAAGAGGAAGTGGGAAGATTCCACCCTAACAAACATACATTGCAAGTTAAATAAAGGCTTGTAATAATATAGGTAAGTAAAATTTTTTTTTATGTAAAACGGTTTTGTCATCAAAACTAAAGCTGTGTATAAAGTCAAATATCAGATCAATAATAATAATAATCAACAGGAAGGGGGTGAAATATCGATTACTAAATTTGAACCAAATAATAAACAGGGCAAGCTAAATAAAACCGTTTAAAAAAGACAAAGGATTGCTCTATGTGAAACAACAACGAAATCTTACTACCCCCCTTTGGGATAAAAGGCATAACTAGAATAAACTATGTAGTCCAACACTGCCGTTCCGACTGGACAGACGTATCAGCCATTTGTCACAAAGGTATGATAAATAGCTCTTTGACATCGTGCCTCTTTAACATACCTTTAGCGAATGGAAGATGTCACTTATATTGACTGTAGCCCGTGACTACAAATAAAAAATTGATAGTTTGTGCTTTATGTAGGTTTTTACATGTTTATGCACATATACACATATGAAACTCGCAAAAACAACTGACTCGGGCGGGACGTTAATCTGCTAATTGCGATCCCTGGTTCCTGCGATCATAATTTCAAATATACATCAATTATAATCCCGAAATATTTCCGAGTTTTGAAGCGCTGACGCTGATCGGAAATCTAGTACTAGTACTAGCTCTAGCAAGTGCGAACTGAGTTTAGTGGAGATTTGACTTGGACCCAGGAATTGACTACACGATCTCTTCGCGTTATTATTCCAAGAATTGAATTCAGATACCTCTAACCTGTACCAGGAATACAAACAAAACATAACACTATCTATCAATCATCAAAAAGCATAATATATCCTCTTTCACCGGCCCTGATTCCATATTACTTGGGGTCAGCGCAAAATGTCTTCTCCCATCCCTCTCTATCAGCCGTCATCTGAGCATTTACTCCTTTTTCATTCATATCAGTGCTTACACACTCCATCCATCTTTCTTTGGTCTCCCTCTCCCCTTCCATCCATCAACACTTATATTCATCACCCTTTTAGACATGCGTTTCATCCCTCCTCATCAAAAAGCAATGAAACCAACAATTCTGTGCGCTATACACTGACGTATAACTCTCCATCAAGTGTCGCAGCGCCCGAATGAAAACGTCATTGGATGCATACGTCGGGCGCAATGATCGAGTGACACGAACAAATTGATTCTGAAGCTGGACGTTTGTTTTTGCTAGTAGATTAAAAGTTAAAGGCCGTGTTATTTTCTACTAGATGATCCTTGCTGCTTCGGCTGCAGGCTGACTCGCATAATGTCTGATCGGCTGCGAAATTCATAGATTTCTAACTGAAAGCTCTCAGGGATAATAGGGAGGAAAAATATTACAGAAAAAGTCGAGAAGTTCCCTAGATAATATACCTTTATCTATGTTTACTCTCTGTCAAATTCTGTATAAGTTAAGCCATCGAGAAAACCTACCTCCGACACGATTGGAAAGAGACTAGGCGCAGAATCAACAGTTTTCCCATAACCGCCACGCTAGGCAAGTGGATTGGCGATCGCAGTAGCAGATGACTGCGGTTACACAGAAGGATGCTGCTGCCTATCCTCCGGATCTTTCCCTTTGTCGCTTCTTACGACACCCGCGGGACGAGTAGGGGTGGTTCTATTTTTAGGCCGGAAACCACACGGCACGGTTTTCCTTAACCATAATCTGCCTAGCCTTTTTCCCAACTATGTTGGGGTCGACTTCCAGTGTTACCGAATGCAGCTGAATACTAGTGTTTTACATGGAGTGACTGCCTATCAGACCTCCACAACCTAAATACTGGGTTACACTATACCGTCTTTGTTCAATTAGACCTAAAGTAGAACTTATTTTAGGTCTAAATGAATGTTTGCACAGTCTTTCTAGCCGGCTACAAAGAGAAGAAACAGCGCAACAAACTCCCTAGAGGCTCGATATATCTTTTCATCATCATTCATCAGCCCCGGATCTACGATTTTTTCGAACAGGGGCAGAAACTTGCAGATTGTGGCCGCCATCCAGTCGCGAGAATTATAATTATTATTTTTTAAATACTTATTAAAATTATCAAATTTTATAAAAGCACATAATGTTTCAAAAGAATAATTTTTTAAATGAGTTTTTTTTTCCCATTAAGTATTATATTATGATTTTGGCGCCTCCTGAAACTGGTGCCCTGCTTTGCCCCTCTAGATCCGAGGCATCATACTCGAAAAGTTTAAAAAAATACACGTATTATCTGCAATAACTTACCTACCTACTACGCAATATTTTACTTTAGCAAACCAAGACTATATTCTCAAGACATCGATGAGAAAAATGTATGCAAAGCCAAGTTATTCCACAAGATATGTTTAAAATCCTTGCAGTTGGTATGCCTGACTATTCCGTTGTGTAGTAAAAACAATATTTGTCATACTTTGACGGATATTTTATGATCAGGGATGTGTTTATCGACATCGATGAACAACTTTTATTAAGGTGCGAGGATCTGTTTCGATGTAACTTATAGCTATAAGAAGCCTTTATCTAACTGAAGCCTGCTTTATGGCTTTTTTCACACATTTTTTTTCCACCTTTTTTTTATATGCGTATGCAATATGCATGCAGTTTACTATACTGCTTACACTGAGTCAACTGCCGCCTTCTGTATAATTCAATACTTATCTGAATCTTGTCATTTTATTTATTTGAAATAACGTTTCTTATAATTATTGCTAAGCCAGGCTCCACTTAACCTATCAAACGACCAAAAATGAAACAAAAGAAATCCTTTATTACGCGTCGCTGGCATCCTAATGAAATTTGAATGGGACAGAGTTTAAGCACCGAGAAATATTTTGGACTATTCGCAGGAGTCGCAGGCTCTCAGGCAGGAAATAGTCGACCTTTATCTATCAGAATCATCATCATATTGATCTGAATCGAAAGACGTCCACAGTTAAACTTGAGCCTAGCGTCCTCTACAAAGACCGCTTGACCAGATTATCTTATTTATCGATAAAATAAAAATATAAAATCGATAGTGGCTCATCTCTATCCCGCAATGGCTCTACGGGTCTAGAGACAAGACAAGAAAAACGTCTTTATAACGCACCTGAGCGCGGCGGACAATACTGCGACAACCATCTTGGTACTTTAAGAAGTCTACCTATAATAAATAACAAAGTCCACAATTTACAAATATTTAAAGATAAAGTTTCTTTTTTTTTGAAGAATTCATGATAAGGATGGATTGGGCAGAGGGTCATTGATAATTTGAAAAAAAGTAGTTTTATCTTTAACTATTACTTTGACTGCCACGCCCACAGACACAATGCAATTTATATTGTTTGTCAGTCACCAGTGACTGGCGTGGCGTTTAAAGGGTTAAAGACATATTGCAACAAAAACTTGGCTTTTCTATGGTGTTTTGTCATTGTGCTTCCATTATCAAGAATGTAAAAATATCGGCGTAAAATTACAGTATTCGTATTGTTGTTTTTCGTCAGTGAGAACTGGAGGACGAATCCCCACAATCCATAATCATCATAATCCATAATCTCCCTTTATATCTCCCCCTTTCATTATCCCGCATAGTATACTTCTGGCAACGTACAAGTGATACTTTTGGTGTATTACAAGCGTCTAGGTTTTGGTGCTCACTTTAATTAGTATTGCGCCGTTTACTCTTTGGACATGTCGTTTTATAAATAATATTATTATTTATTAATTAACTAGCGACCCGCCCCGGCTTCGCACGGGTGCAATATAAACATTTATACCTTCCATAAGAATCACTCTATCTATTAAAAAAAACCGCATCAAAATCCGTTGCGTAGTTTTAAAGATCTAAGCATACATAAGGATAGACAGACGGCGGATAGCGACTTTGTTTTATACTTTGTAGTGATAAAGAAAGTATTTCTTTCTTTCTTACCATCAAGCAGACCGTATGCTGGTTGGCTACCGGAAGTATAAAAAAAAATGTTTTCAAAAACCTCCATTGTTATGTTATATTACAGAAATTAATTGTCTAATAATGAATTGTTTCTTCCATAACAAATATTTATTCTTGCGTAATGTTAGTTCAACCGTGTCTCGAAGGGTTGAAGAGCAGGGTCAGAGGTTTTTACCTGATTAACGAACCAGAAGGTATCTGTTCTCCAGAATAATTTAATCAGGGAGACATTGAAGAGTTTAAGAGGCTATTATTTAGAAAATAATATGTGAAAGATAGCTGAGTAAACAATCTTCTTATGTATAAATGACAATTAAAAAAAAAATATTTTAACAACAACAACAAAATGAGTTATAATTTTATTACTGTTATTTGAAATCTTACTGTACAGGAATTAATTGTTATGTTTTTCACTAATTTTACTTATTACGTCTAACAAAAAAACAATACCTACAATTAATTTTTATTGTGACACAGATACATCGAGACACATAAGTATGAGTGGAAGTTTGGCACTAATTACGCATCATCATTAGCCTGTATTAGTCCTGATGAACTTAGGCCTCTCCCAATGCGCGCCTCTATTGTGCGCTCATTGGAGGTATTTGCCCATAATCGCCACGCTGGGCAAGCGGGTTGGCGATCGCAGTAGCAGATGATTGTTATTACACAGAAGGATGCTGCAGCCCATCCTCTTTTGTCGCTTCTTACGACACCCGCGAGACGAGTAGGGGTGGTTCTATTCTGAGGCCGGAAACCACACGGCTAATTACGTATACCTTTATTTAAATATCATTGATCAACATTTTAACCGACTTTGTGACAAACTTATTAGCTATATCAATATAAGCTATGGTGACGGACCGAATGTTAAGTTCGGCCAAACATTGGGTGAAACATGTGCTGTAGCCAAAGTCTGCCCGTACTTTGGCAGTTTACTAGTCTGCCTTTCGTTCGTTTTTCCGCTGCTACCCCACGTTTTCTAATTATTGTACTTGTTGTTAGCATTGCGTAATCAACTGTAACGGCTACAACACGTACATATTTTTAACTTCAAGTTTTATTTCTGAAATAGAATAAACAATAAGTAAGAGTAATATGTGAGAGCAGTGATAGCCTAATGGTACGCTCGTTGACTGGCAAGTCAGAGGTCTCAGATTCGAACGCAAGGCTCGCACCTCTGACATTTCGTAAGTAATGTGCGTAGGTAATATAAATTCATTATCACTTACTTCGTGCTCGAAAACCACGTTAAGCCGTTTGCTCAGGCTGTTGTGATGATCTTTGACAGTCAATATAAGAAGTACCTCATAAAATCCTGACAACTGTTCTAACTTTAGAATATCGGTATCCCTTTGGATTGTGGGGTCAAATAGACAGTCGCTCCATAGAAAACTGATATTCAACTGTATCTGAATAAATCAGATGCGGACCTCAACAAAGTTTGGGAATAATAACGCTAGGACTTAGGAGGATAAATAAACAATAAATACTCGAAAAACTTCGGCCGAATACAAAAATTCGGTAAAAGCAGCCGAATTTTCATTTTACCGCATGCGAAACCAATTTCGGTTCACGTCTAATAAACATCACATGAAATGATCTTAATCCCAGGCGGCACATCACATATTTGCTTCTGAAATTGAAAACCTAAATAAAAATAATATCCTAACGCAAGTATCAAGACCGCACCGTCCCCTATCCGTGACAGGTGTGTCTCAGACACAATTACATACATTATAATTTTTTACATCGCCCGTACAGATTTGTTTTATTTTGCACAGCCCCTGAATTCTAAGCGTTGGGGCGTTGCTAAGATATGTAGGTACTACGTTTATTGATTTTTTGTTTTGAGGGTAGATAAATTATATTTATGTTGTTGTACCAATGTGTGTGGAGAGTCGTGATAATGGTGGTGACCGCTGACTGGCAAGTCAGGTCTCGGTTTCGAACCCAAGGCGCGCACCTCTGACTTTTTGTAAGTTATGTGCGTTTTATAAATTAATTATCACTCTCCGTGCCTCGGATAGCACGTTAAGCTGTTGGCCCCGGCTGTCAATTGTAGATCATTGACAGTCGTTACGGGTAGTCAGAAGCCCGAAAGTCTGACAACCAGTCTTACCAAGGGGTATCGTGTAACCCAGTATCTGGGTTGTGGAGGTCTGATAGGCAGTCGCTGCATGTAAAACACTGGTATTAATTAGATTTGTATCTGTAATAAATAAAAATTAATTGCTGTTCGTTAGTCTCGCTAAAACTCGAGAACGGCTTGACCGATTTGGATAATTTTGGTTTTGAAATATGTGTGAAATTCCAGGGAAGGTTTAAAAGGTGAGAGAAAAGGGTAGGGTAGGGTAGGGGTAGAGTAGGGCTTACCCTACTCTACCCCTACCCTACCCTACCCCTTTTTCCCTACTTAGACCCTTAGGTCTAAGTAGGGAAGGGGTAGAGTAGGACTACCCTACTCTACCCCTACCCTACTAAGTAGGATAGGGTAGGGTAGAGTAGGCGTTGAAGTAGGATAATCACGCGTACGAAGTCGCGCCGGGAAACTAGTCATATTATATTGTTCACACATAATATATAATGTCTTAAACCTCTGGATAGCTTTAACTGTATCTGTTGAGGTCATCTAGTATCCCAAAGTCGATACAGTCAATTTATGTGTTTATACTACGTCTTATCTTTATCCAATCGACTATTATGTCTGTTTGTCTAGCCTGAACAAACTCCCAAAACAATTTAGCATCAATATCTAAGTAATGGTTTTGATTTTAGCGGGCACAAGTCGTGTACCTATATACATAAAAGAAAGTCGAGAGAAGAGAGAGAAAGAACATTTATAACCTCGAGAACTGCTGGACCGATTGTCATGGTTTTTGATTAGTTGGATTTGTCTTTGCCTCGAATAGCAGAATGGAATATAATCATATCTAATATCAAATTGATCCTCCTTTTTTGAAATCGGTAAAAAAATATCGTTTAACGTAGGCACGCTCTACTCTTTGGTAATGATTACAATAATGTATATCATACAATACATAATGTAGCCTTCGCCGTTGATAAATACACAATAAAATATGTATATTTATTAGCGGCGAAGGCTCCATACCAATTCGATTCCTTCCGGCTACCCCTTGAAAAATAGCACAGTCAATATAATAGTGCCTTGCCTAGTATTCTGACCATAGAGTATTCAAGAAAATATAGAGTGATAACGTCAACCACATTGCCTTGTGTGGAGCGAAAGCAGGTCTCACCATACAAATGTTAAAATGTCATTTTTTCAAATTATGTTTTCTAGACGTTTTTCAAAATTTAACTCAGCAGTTATAAGCCATGATATAAGCTAAAATGTAACTTTTTCGCTCGTGGAGCCTAGTTGAACCGCAGTCGATCGCAAACGGAGCTCGTGTTGCGGCCGCGTTGTTCATACCCGTGCTCACAGTTCATACTTATAAAGGGTTGCTCTATATTTTCTTATATACTCTAAGATACTGACCGTGTCACGCACTTGGCTCCGGCTTACCTCTTACAAAAATGTACCCTTCGCCACTGGCAAAATTATCCATGAACATTTTCAGGCAAAATCATCAATACCGCCACTTAAGTTACCAAACAATATCACAATCAGAATATCACTATAATCAAGTAAAATTTAATTCGATATCTCGATACTCGACATAATCGGTACTATAATCGGTTTAATCCTCGATCCATTATCGTAATCGCTGTAAACATTGAGTGGTAGTTATTTGAGACCCGGTTATTAGATTGAGTGGGTTGAGATATACAGTGTGTTTCAAGTTGTGTTTCATCTGTGTTTTCGGTCGGTGCAATAAAAATTTTCCATCTTTTTCTAATGAAAAGGATGGATATGGAAGCAGGTTGAATAATCGGTATTTTTTTTATCGATCTCTGTTAGAAAGAGAGATAATGGTGCTAATTCTCTTGCACACGCTCTTAACTAATTTAGACTCGCCATCTCTCTTTCTAACAGGGATCATTAAAAAAGGATAGAAGATTTTTAGAGCTGTCAACTTATGTTACTAGTCCATTTGCGTGATATTAACGAGAATTTAGTCGGCATGTTATAGGTCTCGTCTAATTTTACGTCAATTGCAAGGACGTAGACTAATTTGACCGCTCTAATTTGATAGTTCAGTTTGCTGTCCTTTTTTGATGGTGTTTATTAGAGAGAGATATAGTTAGACTAAAATTAGTTTATCGGGATGTGCAAGAGAATCAGCACCATTATCTGATTAGCACCATTGCTTTCGATAAAAAATGAAAAAAAAAAAAACAAGAGACGATCTCTATTTTAATACAGAATTATACTATGTAGAGTTTAGGCCACTCCGGACACCTACATAGTTGCATATTCCACCTTCAATCTTTAAACCTTTGATTTCCACAAGGACGCCGGCGCCGTATTAATTGATTTCCTTTTGTGTCTCGTTTCTTAGTGTTTGAAGGTTTAATATTGTCTTTAAGGATAAGTTATTATATTTTTCAAACAGCTTGTATACACCAAGGGGTTTAGTGGCGTGGCATCATTTTACAATTGATTCTGTCAAATACAATTGTAACATGTTACTGAAGATCGTTCCTATCTACCAAAAACTGTTATTATTATCTTCATTTTGTTTCTACCAGAGATTTTGGTAGATTTTCTTTCTCCGAATCTTATTTGTCAAATTTTATTGATTTTTATTGGGTAATATCATGGGTAATATTCAAATTAAGATCGATCTACTTCTTATTTTATGTTTTACTTTGCGTCAGGGCATCCTCCTCTTTTTTTTGTGGCCGGGTAAGTAAAAAAACTGCCTACCGCACTGGAAGGCCATGGGGCTCGCGCCCACTAAAAACATCTCCCCCCTGCGTGTTTCTCGCACAGTATCGGATGGGGCCGGGTACTGCTAGCGCTCTTCGCAGCCCCGTCCAATGCCTGCCTGTAGGCCCGCTCAAATTTGTATTCGGGGGTTATGTCTTAGCGTCCAGGTTCCTGGACATCGCCTCAACACGCTCTTTGGCCTTCGCCCCTACATTAGGCAAGGCGGGCGACATTGTCCAAAATCCCGCACATGGTTAGCACCACGCAAGAGATACCCCTGGTATTAGAAGCGTCTATAGGTTACGGTAACCATTTTCTATCAGGTGGGACGTATGTTTGTACGCCACCTTAGCTACCTATAAAAAAAACCTTTACATACAAACATGCTGACATAATTAAAATCTTGTGTTCATGGCCAATCGGATCTTATGTGAGTCAGAACTCAGAGGTGTGATTGTATATAAAATAATCATAACGATCCTTCGCAAAATAGATTGAACATAATTCCCAAAAATATAGTACCTTATCATATAATTAGATATTAATTACGTAATTAAAAGTAGGTAAAAAAGCCATAAATTAATTAATCAATTAGTGAACACAAAACACTCGGATATTTTCGCGCGCTATTTCTGTTTTCAACATGGCGGCTTTGTTTACGGCAGCCGTGCAAAATGGCCGACTATTTTTGCGCGCGAAAATAGCTTGTTTACCCTATTTGTTTTTAGTGATTTGCTTAATTGAGCTGCTTAATTCTTCTTAATTTTGTGCCGGACTGATTTGTTTTCGTTTTATTTAACCTCGACGCAAAAAAGGGGTGTTATTTAAAGTGTGACGTGTCTGTGTCTGTCTGTGACATCGTAGTTCCTAAACGTTAAGACCGATTTTGATTTAGTTTTTTTTATTTGAAAGCAGATTTGATTGAGAGTGTACTTTGTTTAAAAAACTCAATCAAAATCGGTCCATCCGTTTGGGAGCTACGATGCCACATACAGACACACAGATAGGCATGTCAAACTTACTTGCACCCTTTTTACGAGTCGGAGGTTAAAAATGAACTGAACTTTAACTATTTTAGAATGAATGAGAACCTAACAACACAAGAAACAAACCATGGACCTTCGTTAATAGTGTAATTCAAATTAACATCAAGAACTTATCAACATATTCGTCTATACAAAATTAATTAAAACCTAATGCAATAAAGCGAATGGTTCCTACAGATGAAATCACTCGTTTGTGACGGTGCAACAAATGTATAGTTGTCTTGCTCTAACTCATGGCAAATGTGCATGTGTGAGAGGTACGGAGAGGCGGGTAAATGAGCGAAGTTCATTAGACATTCACAAAATGAAACTCAATCATATTTCCTGGCGGGTTTAGGAGGACGAAGTTATGTTGGAATGAATAATGCATTTAAGTTAAATTTTCTTTGCTAGTTTCGTAATTGGTGGTAAGTTTTTAATTGGATTAAGAGACTTAAACTTAATGCATGCTGCGTCATCGCTAGGCTATGAAAAAAGTTTTTAGAGAGGTGCTTTTCATAAATAAATCAGCCTGTAACTGTCCCACTGCCGGGCAAAGACCTCTTCTCATACAGAGAAGGATTGAGCATTAATCTGTGATTAATAATCACCACGCTAGCTCACTGCATGTTAGCGATTTCAGACTATTAAATCCAGGTTTCCTTAGGAAGTTGCTTTCCATAAGCAGATACCAAAATAGACCATAGAACTGACTAGAACCTTTACAAGGTACAGCAAATAAAACAAAAAGTCCACAGAATGTGAGACACTGACTCCACAAATTTACAGATTTTTGTCAGAACAAGAAAGAAATGTCCATAACTCCAATGCAGATTCTCATGCGGGGATCGAATTTGCATCAGCTTATCAATTGCTAAGCCACTGCACTAATATTAATATTTAAGTTGCGCGGCAGAGAAAAGCTAGTTTACTATAATTTTTTTTTTTACTATCGCGGACAAGAACGGTGCATCACTTTTTGATCAAAATGCTTTGAACGATGCTATGTGCGTAGGGGCGGGACAAGCGCTACGTTTGAACACCGGGTGCAAGCGATTCTACCCTTAAGAGTGGTGTACCGGCTTTGTCCACGATAGTACATAGAGGTCTCCGGTTCTAACCCAAAGCGCACACTGACAAATGAATTATCCGTGCATCAGAAAGCATGTAAAGTCGTCGGCCTTGCACATAAAGTCGCACAAGTGCACTGTAATATCTCCTGCGCAGTCCGCTAATGTCCGTTGAGATTAGCCGCTGTGCTGTGACCGAAATTTTGTCAGGAGGATATTATTGTAATTATAGCAACAACTTATTTACTTGTTAGACTTTAGCCATTCTTGCATAACGCTCTCCGCTTCAGTAACGTTGGAAACACGATTAAGAATGCTTTGACGAGCGCTGCATATTATGTTATAATTATGACTCAAATATGTGAACATTTTATTACTGAAAATATTAGTACCTAGGTCCCTATATTTATTTAAGTTTTGCATTTTGATCACGGCAGTAGGAAATTACGGACATGTTATAATACTATATTAAATGACCCTTATTTTAACTTTCATTTGACATTTTTTAACTGCAGAAATAATTCAGAATTCGAGTTGTAAGGACAATTTGTGAAATGGAATTATAGGAAAACCAGAAATTCGTGCACGCTTTTTATTCGGAGCTTGTGACCAAGGTTACCCCGTATTTTTTTTAAAGTAAGTACTAAGGTGACAAACAACCATACCAGCCTGCCTAATGGTAGCTGGTAACCATATACATGATAATCGAAATGTTGATCGATTTTAAATTACCACTTCCTACACAAAATACTGTATTTCCTCGCACCAATCGTTCTTTTCCAACCATTTAACAATCCCCCAACGGTATCCGACTCATTAAACACTTAAAATTAAAGATATGACAGCCTTTATAATTTAATTGTCTGTCCGTCTGTCACGCGAAATTGTTTTTGGCGCGTGCAATTTTGAAAACGAATTGTGTTTACCTGCCAAGTGGCACTTGACGGCGCCATCTTGTGGGGGGAAATAATTAATTTGCTAATAAATTGCGGAATACCAGTAGGGATTCGTTTAACATTTTCGTTTGACTTGAATGAAATCTGAATACGGATTCGGTTTGATTAGCTATTTGTATTATTGTTGTTCTAATATTGTTTGCTTGTCCTTGGCGTCGAATGCGTGAATTTTTGTACTCAAAGGGTCACATCGCTCTAAGAACCTATAACCGAGATGGGGAAGAAAAGTTCTCGAATGGCGACCTCGAACCGGAAAACGAAACGTTGGTAGGCCTCCCACCAGGTGGATCGACGACATCATTAGGCTGCCTGTCCACCGAAGCGGAGCTAGGCTGCGGAGTGGAGAAACTGAGAAATATTAACCAATAGGATTGCACAAAATCTTCAGAGCGGAGTTTATGTGCAATCCTATTGGTTAATATTTCTCAGTTTCGCTCCGGTGGACAGGCAGCCTTATAGTCGCGGGTTACTGGATGCAAGCAGACAGTTGCGTGCGTTGTGACGTTCAAGGGGTGTCTTGTTCAAGACGCTTTCCGGCTGATGATGATGATCATGACTCAAAGGGTACCAAAGGCGCTCTGTACCAAACTTTAATCGTTTACTATAATGCAATGCGAACTAATTTTAAGGCGTTTGGCATCAAAACACCCTGACATCTTAAGTCAATTTGACATTTAGCAAGATTGGAATCAAGATGGCGTCGTAAAAATTGGCATAGAAAGCAATGGTAGCATAATATTTGATTTCCCAGCAGATATTTTTGTTTTGTATGTAAAAGTATACTGATATTCCAGAGATGTATAAAATTACGTTATTTCCCGAAGGCCATGCTTGCACTACGGTATAGTTTTCAGCGAAAACTTCTCGATTTTCTGTTGATCGATATTTGTTTTAGATAAATGTTGCCCCTCTAGAATATTTCTTCTGGAGGAACTTTAATGAATCACGCAGTTTTCTTGATACTTCTATCTATGAATAGTCATGACGTTAAGTGCCAATATTATGAAATAGAGTGAAACTATACATCAATTTATCGATGGGAAAAATACAAAAAAATATTTTTTTTTAAATCTGCAACGGTGGACATTAGAGTGTATTTTTTTTAATCCATATCGTAAAATGCAAGTTAGGCAAAGAGTTTGAATTCTCTACAAAAAAATAATAATTACTGTCTATCTTAAATCTTAATAAAATGGTTCTCGTGGCGATATGGTACCGCAGTGGTTGTAATGATTAAGAAACAAAAAAAGGAAAAAGTTTTATTTTGCAATCTCACAAAAGTTAAAAATAAAAAACAACAAGGTTGTCAATCTGTCGATGTGTGACAATTTATAGCATTTTATTTTCACCGTCTCCATAGACCCGGCAACCATCTCGTGGTAGAAACCTAATAGGCGAATATCGGATGGCCTCAAACTTGTTTTTTTATATCAAGACGTCGGCTTTGCCCAACTGAGGGATAGACTTTATCCTCCACAACAAAACTGAGTTTTAAAAAGAAGTTTACTTCGTATGCAATTATGTGTTCTTTGTCGTAATGGCTGTACTTTAACAATGGACGGATGCCGTTCTGAAGACTTAATTCATTATTAATATCTGAACGGGTTATGTTTTACAATAATGACTCTTGTCTTGAAAAGGTTCTGTATTTTATTTAAAAAATAATTTTCGCGGATCGACTATGTTTATCGTCCTAATTCGCTATCTCACTCGCACATTATAGATCACTGAATATAGTTATGAATAAGTATCTAAAAAAAAAACAAGTTAAAAGTTTCAGCAAAAAAATCATTTTGATCGGAACAAGTTTTCATACATAAAAACAAAATTGCATAAAAATCAAATCATTTCAACTAATTTTTATGTATGAATAAGTAATTTAGACTATATTTTATGTATGAATTTTATGTATAACAAATTTTATGTACTAAAAATTGATATTAACCAATTTTTATGTATGAAAGAAAACTTGTTTCGATCAAACTGATATTTTTGTTGTAATATTATTCTCCTTAACCTGGTTTTTTGCAGTAATTTTATATCTTCAATGTGCGAGCGAGATAGCAGATTAGCGCAATAGGCCTTTTACGTTAGCTCTCCCTGGAGGACTAAGCAATTTTTTGGGATAGAAATTTCACGTTAATACTTTAATAGTTCGTGGTTAAGCTGAGCCAAATTTCCTTTGGATGGATTCAGTAGGCGTTTTATTTGAGTGAAAATACTTAACACCTCTTCTAGCCTTGTAGTACGCCGTACAAGAGGTCTAATGTCACTAAAAGCCGATTTCACCACTGACCATAAACGAACGATTGATTGGTCATCAAGTTAAACTCGGTTCAAGCGTTTAACTGAGTTCAGAACTGCAATTTGTGTAAGGCTAAACTTAGTTTAATTAAACTAGGTTTATGTAGTGAGTGGTGAAATTAGAGCTAAGTCTTCCAGTAGCGGAGGGTGAATTTTTCCAAGAGGCTATAGTCAGTAGGCATTATTGACTGTGCCATCTTTCAATGGGAAGCCGGTAGGAATTGAGTTGTATGGAGGCTCCGCCACTGATGTCTTCGGTAGAATGCGGATTATAATTTTGTAGGTGTAGTAGTAGGTAGGTAAACCCGTTGTAATCGTTTTTTTTTTAGTACACTGAATATAATTATGTTAATATAAAAAAAATAAGTTAAAGTTTCAGCAAAAAATTCATTTTGATCGGAACAAGTTTCATACATAAAAATAAAATCATTTCAACCAATCAAGCTATACTTATGGACTGACCTCGCATTGTACAGGCTCTTCGTACAACAAGATGTCAGCTTATACTGGAAAATTCTCTCTTGATGTGTAGCAGTGACTACAAAAATTTTAAACTTTATATATTTATTTATGTACACACACAATTTTTTTAAATATTTAAACAAATTATATACCTATTATAGTAAACCACTTTATAAATTAATTAGCCTACAAAACAATATTTATTAGACATGCGGATCTCTAAAACGTGCTCATTCGTCACACGGAACACCTGGAGTCAGACCCTTGACGCTAAAACAAAGGGCGGGACAATGGTGACAAATGTTTTATACATTCGCACTGGAGCGATGGCGTAAGTGAAGAAATTATCGCGGTTTTGAGTAATTACCCGAACGCTTTCGAAACTATCGAAAAATCTTTTGCTAATTTGTATTTATAAAAAATCTAAACATATCTTTTATAGGAGAAGGGTTTTAGAAAAGTTAATTTGTTTACTTATTTCTTTTTAAAAAAACTTTGTTATGTAAACAATTTAAAAAAACATTAGAAAAAATGTGGTTTACGCTCCCGCTTTGCTAGCACGTGAGTGTGAGTCCGAACCAGACATGTACAATGTGACTTTTTTAATGTCATATACGTATTTTCTTAGTTAATCTAAGACCCTACTAGGAAAACATCGCAAGGAAATCTGTCTGTGAGCTAGCATGGTCTTCTGGAACAACCTGGTGTCAGAGTTAAACCTCTGACATGGCTTTACACACCATTGAAAAATGTCCCAGGTGTGCTAGTTTCATCACGATGTTTTCCCTCACCGTTTTAGGAACTGATAATTAATTTATAATACGCACATAACTTACGAAAAGTCAGAGGTGCGCGCCCTGGGATCGAACTCGAGACCTCTGACTTGTCAACGGTCATGCCACTAGGCTATCAGTACTTGCACGTGGTTATTAATGCTTGATCCTTCTCTATATGAGTACAGGCCTTTGCTCTGCAGTTGAATAACTAGGCAATCAAAAACGCTGCAATCTAAAACTTGGACCAAACGCTACAACTATTGAATTTTTCTCAGCTGTAAATTCGTCTGCAAAAATAAAAGAACAAAAGGTTATTGAGACTTTGCCTAGCTCGAACTAGATTTAGATCTATTGTGCCTAGGCCCATTGTCGGTCCCCTAAAATCCAATTTCATAAAATTATAGGGCCATAATTGCGATCGGATAAAAAATAAAAATGGTGGCGTGAAGTTTGCGGTCATTACGGTTCAATGATTCTTTTAAATTGCTGATTTTATCACGCCTGACTTGACTTGCACCTGGTGGTAGACTAGACTGGATGGAGTAGACTGAGGAGCTAGAGCTTGTGGTCGAAATTCAGTAATTTATGAGTAACTGTTTTTATTTAAATAATTAGGAAACTACAATAGAGTCGTGATAGCTTAGTGGTGGTGACCGTGGCAAGTCAGAGGTCTCGGGTTCGAACCCAAGGCGCGCATCTATGACTTTTCGTGAGTTATGTGCGTTTTATAAATTAATTATCACTCTCCGTGCCTCGGATAGCACGTTAAGCTGTTGGCCCCGGCTGTCAATTGTAGATCTTTGACAGTCGTTACGGGTAGTCAGAAACCCGAAAGTCTGACAACCAGTCTTGCCAAGGGGTATCGTGTAACCCAGTATCTGGGTTGTGGAGGTCTGATAGGCAGTCGCTCCATGTAAAACACTGGTATTCAGCTGCAACCTGTAAGACTGGAAGCCGACCCCAACATAGTTGGGAAAAGGCTAGGCAGATGATGAATTAGGAAACTACAATAACGTAATTAGACTACCACTAGACCAACGACGCAGTCAAAGAGACCAAAAAGACACAAGAAGCAAGATCAAATAGATTCTTTTCTTTACCATGTACTTTTGAGTCGTGATAGCCTAGTGGTGTTGACCGTTGACTGGTAAGTCAGAGGTCTCAGGTTCGAACCCAAGGCTGACTGACTTTTCGTAAGTTATGTGCGTTTTATAAATTAATTATCACTTACTCCGTGCCTCGGAACGCACGTAAAGCCGTTGGCCCTGCGCCTGATCTCTCTCCGGTCGTGTCGGATTGCCGTCCCATCGGACTATGAGAGTGAGGGAATAGAGAGTGCACCTGTGTTTGCGCAAGCATTTGTGCACTATAATATCTCCCGCGTCGATGGCTAATCTCCGTTGAGATTGGCCGCTGTGACCGAAATTCGGTCAGGAGGACATTACTTTTGCAGCCTACTGTACATGCCTTAGGTTCGAACCTGAGATCTCTAATTTCCCAGTCAATGGTCAGACGGCTATCACCGTTATCCTCGGGGAATATATGCGTTTTACTACGACGGGATTTAAGCGGTATTGTATTTGATATACGAGTAAATCCCGGGGCTTTGTCCGAGTCCAGCTTACGTGTTTGTTGGCAGTACAATAGTCATATTCAAGATGGGCTTATAGACACGCAGACACGCAGTTTAAGATAGGTCATTCAGGCTTTATAAAAATAAAGGTTGAGGTCGGTTGAGTTTTTTTTTAGTTTTATTTGATGAAAAAAATTGCATGAATAAAAACTCATTTGAAATTATTTTTATGAATGAAAATTTATTCCGATCAAACTGATATTTTTGCTGAACCTTTGTAATGTATTCATAACTTGGTTTGTTGCGATTTTTCGTAACTAGGTATATTACTTAATTGATTTTATATCTTCAATGTGCGAGCGAGACAGCAGATCAGCGAGTGTCTGCGTCTTAACCATTACGACCCAACTTCATAATTTGTAAATTAAGAACATACTAACGAGACCTTTCCTGTCTTCCAGGTGGCGGCTGCAACTTTCCAGAAGGCTGGACAGGCGGCTGGTTCCAGTCGGGAATCCCTGGACTCATCTACATCAACTCCACCACCATGCAGGGGAAGGGAGAGTGTGCGGAGACAGACTCTAATGACAAGTTCCTTGTGTACGACAGGTAATTGAAAAAATATTACACAATTTAATTAGGGACAACAGATTTTTTTAACCTCCGACACAAAAAGAGGGTTGTTATAAGTTTGACGTGTATATCTGTCGCATCGTAACTCCCGAACGAATGAACCGATTTGAAATTAGTTTATTTTTAATTAGAAAGGTGATTTGATCGACCGTTATTAGATAAAAAACAATGAGAGGTTTTTTGTATTAATAATTAAGTTTTTTTAATGTATACTTGTCAAATAACGAATTTAGAAGTCAATACAGATTTAGTAATGTACTAGGAATATATGTTTAAGATCAAACACAATATACTAGTAGTTTCTGATATTCTAAGTTAGATTAAACTCTGTCAGGACTATTAACCGGAGTCGACAGCTTTTCGTGCATTCCTATAGTAACATGTTACGTTATTACATTGTATTCAGGTTCTTCTTTTTTAAATGGGTTGCCCAGGGCCCCGAGATCAATGGGGGCCCCCTTAGTTCCTGCGGCTGCCAGATCGAGATCATCTACCGATAACTAAATTTACGGTAAATTTTACGGACTAAGTCTGTAGGACTCAGGGGCGGCAAACCAAAATGGGCTTAAACTAAAGGCCCTTGGTCTCCTCAAACATTTACGTTTTTGTAGTGACCATTTTGTTAAAAAAAAGTTATTATACGGCTGGAGTTTTCGAGATTTGGGGATTCTCTAGGAACGGGAATTCGGGGTGGGTCATTAGTCCGTTAGAGCACCCATGGCCTCCAATAGTTATATAAAATGGCCCTGATTGCATTG
This sequence comes from Protodeltote pygarga, assembly GCA_936450705.2. NCBI lineage: Eukaryota > Metazoa > Arthropoda > Insecta > Lepidoptera > Noctuidae > Protodeltote > Protodeltote pygarga. Next base: position 3,022,306 of record OW388276.2, read on the forward strand.
TATAAAGATATTATTTCAATAACAAATCTCTGTTATGTTTCAGGAACGAGGACTGCTACAGATGCCTAGTGATTCATGAAAAACACAAATATGTGTTACAGTATAAAGAAAGTAAGTAAATTGTTATCTTTACTTGTTACCTCGCTCGCACATTGAAGATATAGATATACATTAACAAAAATATCAGTTTGATCGGAACAAGTTTTCATACATAAATATTTATTTAGGTAATTTTATGTATGAAAACTTGTTTCGATCAAACTGAAAATTTTGTTGAAACTTTGTAATGTTATTCTCCTTAACTTGTTTTTTTGTGATTTTTCATAACTGTATTTAGTGATTTTATATCCTCAATGTGCGATATAGTGGTTTAGCGAGATAGGCGCCATTTTTATTGTAGCTGAGGGAATAAAAAATGTTCCTATTTCATACCACGCGTAGGTACCTATTAATACCTGATACCTATTTTAAAAAGATTTTACATCGCCGCACCGCACCATGAAACACTATAAGAGATGTTGTGAACTACCGCGCAACGAGCGCTTCTAGATTAAAATAAACTTGCCATTAATATTTTCTTTAATGTTCAATGTGGCGTGCTTCCAGCATACTGCGGCCAGCGCGACTCGCTGTCCACGATGTGTGAGTCCATCACGGGGGACGCGGCGCTGTACTCCATGTTCAGGAAGGAGCCCCGGCCCTTACCGCAGCCGTGCCCTTTCCATCCAGCCCCGTTCACATTCACCTATAGCCGGTAAGTAAAATATTATTAAGTGTATAAAATACTAGCTGTTCCCCGCGCCTTTGTCCGCGTTAAATTAAATTTTCCCGTAAACACACGTTTATAAAGCAGCCTTTATTATTTAACACACTTTATTATTTAACACGTTTATTGCCTGTTTTTTTTTTCTTACTTAAATCACAAATATTGGTATTTTTTACTGAAAACTAAACTTTTTTTTTCAAATCATAAAATAACCTATAGCACTCAGGAATAAAGTAGCTTCCTATTGGTGAAAGAATTTTAAGGACCGGATCGGTAGTTCCACAGATATCCCCCAACATACATACATTATTACATACATACAAACTTTACCTTTTTATAATATTAAGTATAGATTCATCATAATTTATTTAAGAGCTATGCTCTTGTCGATGCAGCTGCTTTCAGCTCTCCTTATCTAGAGCCAATTCCTTGACCTTCTTATACGTCTCGAGCTTTACTTTCTCTTTGATCTGCGCTACATAACTTTGTCTTGGCCTACCTCTTCCTCTCTTTCCTTTGATTTTTCCTTCTATTATGTTATTTATGAATGCGTCGTGGCGTTAAGGTGGCCTACCATCTTGCCTCTTCTGTTTTATATGAAATATTATATTATAAATAAAAAAATAAACAATATTAGCTATAAAACATTGTATTTCTTGATAAACTTCTTGTTTTACTTAATTCTCAATTTGGTAGCAAAGAAAGAATGGGTTTATTCAGCTCAGGTTTTGCACACATTACACAAAACATTAACAATAAAAGAATTTAAAAATCCCATCCGTATCAGTTGTTTTTTCAAATTTCTTATTAAAATATTTATATTTAATAAGCTAACATGCGCTAAAACATGTAAAAATTTCACAAAAATTTAAAAATTATTAGAGACATAAAATAATTAAAATTAAAAAGAAATGTGTGTGTGTGCCTCACGGCTGCGCCGAATAGGTTCAGGTCACCGATATGTCAGACAAACTAGTGTCTGACGCTGGTTTTCAACTGGAGCTTTTTGTGTGTCGTCCCGGATGCAAATCGGTTGATAATAAATAAATACCAGAGCTTGGTGCCGATCTACGGATCTTTCGCCACGGACCACGGATCCCTGGGTTATGAGCTTCCATTGCACAACTTTAATAAAACCACCTTTGTTTCCAGCGGTGCTGGTGACTGCACCAACCCTCCGTCTCGAGCCGAGTCGTGCACCGACGACTCGCGGCTGTTACTGCGTTACATGGCCTGCCCTGACGTCCCGGGGACTGAGAGCAATGGTATGTACTTCTTCTTCTTATCGTATAGTTGATGAATTACCTGGTGTCAGAGTTTAAACCGCCCGTAGGCCTCTGACATGGCTTTACACACCATTGAAAAATATCTTAGGTGTGCTGGTTTCATCACGATGTTTTCCGTCACCGTTATAGCAACTGATAATTAATTTATAATACGCACATAACTTACGAAAAGGCAGAGGTGCGCGCCTTGGGATCGAACTCGTGATCTCTAACTTGTCAGTCGACGGTCATACCACTAGGCTATCAGTGCTATCATGGTATGTACTAACTACATTATATTGTCCTCCTGACCGATTTTGGCCAATCTCAACGGAGAATAGCCAACTACGCAGGAGATATTATAGTGCACAAGTGTATGCGCAAATACAAGTGCACTCTCTATTCCCTCACTCACATAGTCCGATAAGACGGCAATCGGACACGACCGCAAGCCAACGGCTTTACGTGCTTTCCGAAGCACGGAGTAAGTGATAATTAATTTATAATAGGCACATAACTTACGAAAGGTCAGAGGTGCCGCCTTGGGATCGAACTCGAGATCTCTGACTTGTCAGTCGACGGTCATACATAAAGGTCAGAGATGCGAGCCAGTTCGAACCTGAGACCTCTGCCTTGGTAAATTGACTCACTGGAGAAACTCGAGAGCAATCTATTAATTGTTCAAAAAATAAACTAACACCAAATCCCATTATTTGAATTAAATTCAGCGGGCCTTTTTATACCACGACGGTTGCAAAGAAGCCGTGATTGCCGTATGACCGTTGACTGACAAATCAGAGGTCATAGGTTCGAGATCCAAGGCACGCATATTTGACTTTTTATGTTACGTGTGTATTATAAATTAATTATCACCCGCTGTCTTAGAATTAAACCTATTACTTATTTTTAAATGTCAAATAACCCATGTATTACCATATTTCCAGTTGAGGAGCTGATCTGCTTGGCTACATGGAAGGAGGGATCCACTCGGTACCTAGTTGGGCTCATGTCTCAGCCGCAGCGAAGAAACTCCATATCTACTGATGAAGATATGTACAGGTAAGACTAAAAGACTTCGTGTTGTATATTTAAAAGAAAAGAAAGAAAGATTAGAAGAAAGAGAAATCGAAAGATTGAAAAAACAAAACGATAATTTTGATGGTTTTGTCCGTGGTTTTGTCCCATGCAAGTGGTCCATTCTGAATTAAAGGTTTTCAATTAATAAGTGCCGTGTGGTTTCCGGCCTAAGAATAGAACCACCCCTACTCGTCCCGCGGGTGTCGTAAGAAGCGACAACACCCAGTGTATAAATATTTAGTAGGCAATCAGAACTGGTAATTTTTCAACTTGTGAGCTACAGCAAACACGAAGAAACCCCTCGAGTATCTTTGGTTCTACTAATATATGACCAACAATTCCAGGTGCTTCGTGTACATAGGCCGGCACGCTGACAAGACTGTGACGTACAACATCGCTCAGTCGGGAGACGCCACCTGCAACGGTCTGACGTCACCGGTAGAAGGCAGTCGGACCATGAAACTGACTAACGGTGAGTACGACGTCTTATGGTCTTATGTCAGGACACCAAATAGCCTGCAATTGTATCTCTTTAAAAATGTTATCTCTTATAGTTCCGACCAGTGCCGGATTTATATATTTTTTTATTGTAGGCCACTTTTTCGCTATAAACGTTGGTTTTTTATTCTGAGAAAATTCTAACAAGCATGAAACGACCTGATACCGAAAGCCGCAAAAATATGTGACCTAAAACCGCTGAAAAAATAATTTTATACCCCTTCATTTACTTTAATATTTAGAAGGGCTTGTTCATAGTCTCATCAGAAATGTACGATAAATAGAAAGTATTTTTCTCAAAATTGGAGGAATATAAAATTAAATATATTATGTCAAAATACTAGTTTTAAGAGCCTCTATCCAAATATACGAGTATTTAACACATGCTGGTTAGAATTTTGGTCGAATAAAAAACCAGTTCCGGACAACAGTTGATTGAAGGCCACCTTTTTCACCGCCTTTACCTTTCTATAATAATAATTTTCCATTTGTAGTGTAAGGCACTAAAGTTAAATTGAAAACGAATGAATAAGTCAAAAACCATGAGGACACCAGTGACTTGTTTGACTTTTATCATCTGAAATCGAGTGGGCGTCCTCTAAAATAGCCCCTAGGCCGCGGCCTATACGGCCTATTTACAAATCCAGGACTGGTTCAGACACTTGTAGCGTGAAACCAATATTAATTATTGGTAAATCTATCTGCTACAATAATAAATTGTAATTCCGTAGTGGACGACGAGCACAATCGCTGCCACTTCCCGAGCTGGGTGGTGGAGCACCACAAGTGGTTCAGTTTGGATCACACGCACCAGTACCACTTCACTACAAAGAACGCCACGCTCAAGGTAAATAGTATTTATTTTTAACCGACTTCAAAAAAGAAGGAGGTTATTAGTTTGATTCCTATTTTTTCTACCCTAAACTTTTTCCTTGTGCGTGTTGAAAATGTCGATTAATGATAGGGCATACAAATACAAACATAACTTTCGAAAAGTCAGTGTTGACTGGCCAGTCAGAGGTCTCAGGTTCCGCCACACTACATCCGGACATCTAGCAACACTAGGTACGACCGTTGTGTCGTACCTAATGTTGCTAGATGTCCCACTTTTCAGCCCTTTCAGAAGGTGGAGCCAGCATCCAGCGTTTAACTGAGTTCAGAACTGCAATTTGCATACGGCTGAACTTAGTTTTATTAAACTCGGTTTTGAAAGTAAATGGTGAAATTAACTATCTATTTATTTATCAAGGTTTTTGTCATAAGAATAGTTGATAATATTCGTCATAATTATTATCAATGTAATGTTTCAGATAATTAATGAGAATGGTTCGTTCGAGGAGAAGCGGCTCGTCTGTCACTCTATACTAGAACAGAAAGAGAAGAAACTAGTCACGCTGGTCGCGCATCTCACTCGGGGATGGTATGAATATATTTTATTATAACTATAGTATCTTAGTGTGTTGTGCTCAATAGCCGGATCGACACCAGACGATCCACAGACGATCCAGCGTGATCCAAAGACGGGATCGATGTGGACGTGTCGCGCGCGATCCAAGTGCATGTTTTGGAGCGCACGCTCCTTGCCGCAGCCGATCCAAGTCGGTTTTTGAAAACCGACAACAAATGGATCGGCTGGGCGATCTTTAGCGCGCGTGGTGTGAACTGTTGTGTTCGGATCGCGTATTCAAACACAGAAAGCGAACAAGAGTTCAACTGCAGGTGGATCGTGTATCGGCTGGATCGCGTTGGAGCGGCAGGATCGTAAGAAAATTACGATGCATGATCCGTGCTCCATGCTCTCGGATCGCAGATTGTAGGATCGGCGATCCAAAATTGGATCGTCCGGTGTGGATCCGGCTATTGGCATGCTTTAGGAGAGAGAAAAGACTGATATAGGTTGATAATGATTTTAATGTGTGCTGTTTGCCTCACGCATTACCTCGTGCTACCAAGCTGGCGGTCGGAGAAAGACTGAGCCGCTCGCGACTGGACACCCGAAACTAACGTAATGACCATGTTATAGGTAAAAATGGAGGCCACCTACCGTATTATATCTTACTCTCTGTGGGCCGACCTCTCTTTTTAGTGTATTGCTATCTGAGAGAGATCTGCCCACAGAGAGCGAGACAGTGATACATAGGTTATTCAAGTAGGTATTCGAAGTGTGGTCTCCATTTTTACCTATAACTTCATGGTTATGACGTATGCACCTGAGACTTACAATTTAAGTCTACCCACATATTTAACAATAATATTAGACTACTAGCTTTTGCTCGCGTTATCATGATTGATTGAAATTAAAATTTTTAAAGGTGATGGCCGAAATTTGTAGGGACCTGTACCCCAAAGATAATTATGTGTGTACAGAGGTAAAATCTATGTCATTCAAAAGTACAAATCTTCTATTAAAATAATTTAAAAATTGCATATAGCTGTGCAGTCGTGGGTCAGAATTATAATGGTTTAAAAATATTGATTTTGTCACTTTTACATTAGAGGAATTGAATAAAACAGTAAAAATCGCTTTAATTCTTTAATTTTAAGGTTTTTTCAGCAATTGCTATGAAATATAATTAAATAGTACTCATTTAAAGTTTTTTTTTGAATAAATAAAATTAAAAAATGTTTTCTTTTCGCTCAACTTGGGGCAGATTTCGGCAGACATTTATATTTCGAATCATCGAAAGACACGTGACGCCATCTATAAAAGTTATTGTTGTTTTTTTCGAGAACAGTAGGTACCTACTTTATTTGGGATGAAAGGTATTCTATGTCCTTCTATATAACGTAGGTATATAAAAATTTCAGGACGATTGGTTCAGTAGTTTCTAAGCGTGAAAAGCAAGCAAACAAACAAATAATATAATATTAGTTAGGTTAGGATTAGAAAAGGATTATTAGAAAGATAAACTTGCGATAAGACAGGCAGGGTAACAAATAGTTTAGTGGCAGAGCGACTGGGAGCTTTACTCAGTAGGTCGCGTGTTCAAACCCCGCTCGTAACGATTATTTTTGATCTTATTGCTCGCATAGTATGCATAAATACTTTGTTTATGTAGAACTGCAAAGTTTGGAGCACTGAGTCGGATTCGTAATGTATTCCGATAGATCCACACGCCTTAGGCGTAGAAAGAGATTTGAAATTTCGACTGATTCTGATGGGATACGGTGGCTCAGCGGTTAGAGCGTCGGCACGGTACGCCGAAGATTATGGGTTCGATTCTCATCCGTATCGGTTCTTTTTCCAAATTTTCTTATCAAATATTATAATGTTTTTGTATTTATAAGATAAACTGTTAATTAATCATCATGTGGTTGTGTTGCAGTGAGTCGGGCCACGTGTGCGTCCGCCTGGCGCGCCGCGAGGGCGCCGTGCTGGAGCTGCAGCTGGGGGCCACGCTCCACGACGCTCCGCACGACGCCTGCACGGGAGGCACATTCACTCCACACGTCACACTCATTAGTAAGTTACCATAACATTACACACACTCACGCCTGTATTCCCCAGAGGGGGTAAAGTAAAGTTAAGTAAAAGTAAAGTAATTAGTATGTATTTAGTATGTAGGTAATTTATTATGCTTATTGTTGTATTTTTTATTTTTTATTTATTAAGGATTTGTAATTTTATTTTTTATTACGTATTTATAGGTGTGGTTTGTTATGTCTAATAAATGTTGCTTTCTTTCTTTCTTTCTTTTTTTAAGTAAAGTAAACTTTATTGTCTTTGCTTGAGTAAGGTACAGATGTTATTTATACTTATGATAGTGTTACATCAATCAGCCCATTTTGAGCATACAATAATTTTAGAAGAAACATAGGGGAATATAAACTAATAACAATAGGTAGGTAGGCAGAGGTGTATGCAGTACACCCACATTCCGCCGGCTATGTGTAATAGGGAGCGACCCTATTGCCATTAACCAGGCATAAATCCAGACTCCGTGCTGCTAATGATAATTTCCCAATAGAAAAACCCAATAACACTGTCCGACCTGGGGATCGAACCAGGACCTTGTGTTTAGCACTCGCGCTTGCTACCACTAGACCAACGAGGCTGTCTCATTAAGTATTAAAATCCTTTGGGATTGTAAGGGTCAGATAGGCAGTCGCTCCGTAGAAAACTGATATTCAGCTGCATTCAGTTAGATTAGAAGCCGACTCCAACAAAGTTTCGAAATAATAAGGCTAGGAGGATGATGATTTTTTAGACCGAAGGAGGGGCGAGGAATTTTCTACCGCGCAGATGATTTATTTCTAAAAAGCACATGAATCCGTAATTCAGAGGTGCGTGCCTAGGTTTCAAAGAGTCGTGATAGCCTAGTGGTGGTGACCGTTGACTGGCAAGTCAGAGGTTTCGGGTTCGAACCCAAGGCGCGCACCTCGGACTTTTCGTAAGTTATGTGCGTTTTATAAATTAATTATCACTCTCCGTGCCTCGGATAGCACGTTAAGTGTTGGCCCCGGCTGTCAATTGTAGATCTTTGACAGTCGTTACGGGCAGTCAGAAGCCCGAAAGTTTGACAACTAGTCTTACCAAGGGGTATCGTGTAACCCAGTATCTGGGTTGTGGAGGTCTGATAGGCAGTCGCTCCATGTAAAACACTGGTATTCAGCTGCATCCGGTAAGACTGGAAGCCGACCGCAACATAGTTGGGAAAAGGCTAGGCAGATGATGTGTCTAGGTTTCGAACCTACGACCTTTGACTCGGCAGTCCAACCGTCATACCAATAGTCTATCATTGTTTATTTCCTGAATTTAAGTATTGTTATTTACAGTTGTAATAATATTTCCTTGTATTTTCCAGCGACGGCGTTGTACCCGGTTCGATGCCCGATGCAGGGTCGCTACACGGTGGTCGACTCCTTAGCCGACAGGCGACGAAGACGACAACAATTAACCATTGGTTTGTATATTAACTAAATTGAGAAGAACTTTATGAATTGTCGATAATTATTCGCAGAAATATGGTACAAAAAGTTAAAGTACAATAAATATTATTTTTTCTTACGGTTTTGACGACAATGGCCGTTCTGTACATTAGTACATCTATATTCTATTCTGTGATAAAGTTCTCCTGACCCAATTTCGGCCACGGTGGCCAATCTCAACGGGGGTTAGCCAACTACGCAGGAGATATTATAGTGTACAAGTGTGTGCGTAAACACAGGTGCACTCTCTATTCCCTCACTCTCGTAGTTTGATAGGACGGCAATCTGACACGGAAAGTGATCAGGCGTAGGGCCAACGACTTTCCGTGCTTTCCGAGGCATGGAATAAGTGATAGCTAATTTATAATACGCACATAACTTACGAAAAGACAAACAGAGGTGCGAGCCTTGGGTTCGAACCTGAGACCTCCGACTTGCAAGTCAACAGTCATAACCACTAGGCTATCACGACTCGGTACACAGTGTTCTGTAGTCTGTGATAAAGTGTATAAATAAATATGATGTAAAGGTTAAAAGAAGATGGTTTTACATTTTCCATCTATAATTTATTACAGACGAAACTACGGGCGAGGAGTTAGCGGAGAAGCCGGTAGAATGTGTGATGGGACAGTACGATAGCGCCAGCATCGGCTGCGGCGCCTCGCAGGACACCATCGAGTTCCAGTCCGCTTGCACCAGCACCGGTGAGTGTCCCAATGCTGGGCTAAAGCAGTCTTTCCCAAAGTGGGTGATAACGCCCCCTTGTGGGCGCTGCAGGCCTAAAGGCGATAAGAAACCCAGAAAAATCTAAGTTATGGTAAATTTATTCTAAAAGTTGGCAGTAGAAAAAAGAAGTTTGAGAACCCCTGTACATTGTTGGGATAAGGTTCCACTCGCACTAGGCTAGGTTTATTCCCAGTTAAAAATAGTAGTTAACAGATTACTTTAGGCGGCTCTATATTTCAGTTAGCAGTATTCATTTTGCTTTTTTTTTTATTACAGTATGGAAGTCTTACAGTTAAGTTATATTTATTAAATATAAATTTTTGTAACTGCTTCGTACTGGATTGTGAACAAAATATTTATATAACATCGTATAATCATGGTATAACAATGTAAAATGTAAGTAAAAGTATACAAAAAATAAATCTGCCTGTAACTGTCCCAAAATCTGCATTTCAGCCATGTTATTTTTTTTATAGGGCTATCGAGCAAAATTAATGACAACTTTTAAATGATTTTTCGAAATGATAAGGTTTTAAAAACGTTGTGTGAGTGATTAGAGTGACAAATGTTGTAATAAGAGTTGTTAATAAATTATTAGCATGTAACAGGCTATAATATGGAAATAATACAAGATTTGTTTAACGTGAGTTGTGATAATCCTAAATCTGTTTTTTACCTGCATTCGATATCGAATTTGGCTCAAGTATAGTATAGCTTTAATATGTAATTATGTAGTGAGTTTTAATATACTGTTGTATTGTTGCAGAGTACACGTGCTATGGCAGCTGGAGCGAACGAAGCGCGGACCGCTCGCTGGGGCTGCTGGTGGCGGCGCCCGGCCCGCAGCCAAGGGGACATGCGCTCTGCTTCATCTACACCACCTACGTCGCTAATGGTCAGTACCATAGAGTATTCAACAAAGTATACAGTGATAACGGCAACCACATTGCCTTAGAAACAAGTCTCACCATAGAAATATTAAAATGTCATTTTTTCAAATTATGTTTTCTAGACGTTGTTCAAAATTTAACTCAGCAGTTAACCATGATATAAGCTAAAATGTTACTTTTTCGCTCGTGGAGCCTAGTTGAACCGCAGTCGATCGAGGTATGGTCGCGGACGGAGCTCGTGTCGCGGCCGCGTTGTTCATACCCGTGCTCACAGTTCATACTTCTATAGGGTTGCTCTATATTTTCTTATATACCTACTCTAAGATCAGTACACACCAATCAATAATAAACCTGGTTCCATGAATACTGCGCTAGTATTGTCAGGCGTCCAGCTTTTCACAATCGTGTCCAGCCAAACATATGCAAACCCATGGCCTGTCCGGCCTCTTTTGTTAGACTTAAGATCTATCCTGCTCCACCAAAAACTGCTAAACGAAAATAAAGCCCGCGAGGAACTGAAGCGAACACGCATGTCTTGATAATAGCAATTGCAGCCAAATTTTTTCAAAAACCAGTGTGTCAGGCATACAGGACAAAATGTCCGGAAAAATATGAAGCTATGTCCGGCTTTTCTATTTTTAGGTCTGGCAACCCTAACTGCAGAGCAAAGGCCTTCTCATACAAAGAAGTATCGAGCATTAATCACCACGCTAGCTCATTGCAAGTTGACAATTTCAGACTATTAAGTCCAGGTTTCCTTACAATGTTTTCCTTCACCGTTAGTCAATGGTATCTTAGATTAACTAAGGCAGTAGATATGATATTAAAAAGTCACATTTTTACATGCCAGATTCGAACCCATTCCACTAACATAATTTATGTTTTATATTACAATTTCAGATTCATTCGGTATGCCGGTGCAGTACCTGTCTGTGTCGGCAGTATCCCGGTCATGTGACCGCGCCATGCAGCCCGGCATCACGGGCGATAAGGCCTATAACCTCACTATTAATGGTAAATATTACAATAATTATACATATAAGGTCCTTCTGACCGAATTTCGGTCATAGCGGCCAATCTCAACGAAGAATATACTAACTTATGGCTATCCACGCACGCAGGAAAACGATCCGAGCGTGGTGAATATAAACCAGGGATTAATTTTTATATCATCATCATCACCAGCCTGTATTAGTCCACTGTTGAACACAGGCCTCTCCCAATGCGCACCACTATTGTGCGCTCATGGTAGGTATTTGCCCATAATCGCCACGCTGGGCAAGCGGGTTGGCGATCGCAGTAGCAGATGATTGCTATTACACAGAAGGATGCTGCTGCCCATCCTCCGGATCTTTCCCTTTGTCGCTTCTTACGATACCCGCGGGTCGAGTAGGGGTAGGCCGGAAACCACTCGGCGAATTTTTATATAAATTAACCTATTGTCCCTACTATATTTTATTATTAACCTATTGCCCTAGGCGTGTAAAAGAGATTTGAAATTTCGACTGGTGCTGGTGGGATACGGTGGCTCAGCGGTTAGAGCGTCGACACGGTACGTCGAAAATCGTGGGTTCGAATCCCATCCATATCAGTTGTTTTTTCAAATTTTCTTATTAAATAAATAAATCAGCCTATAACTGTCCCAATGTAGGGCAAAGGCCTCTTCTCATACAGAGAAGGATTGAGCAATAATCACCACGCTAGCTCACTGCGGGTTGGCGATTTCAGACTATTAAAGTCCAGGTTTCCTTACGATGTTTTCCTTCACCGTTAGTCAGTGGTGTCTTAGATTAACTAAGAAAGTACATATGACATTGAAAAAGTCAAATTGGTACATGCCAGGTTTGAACCCACACCCACGCGCTTGCAAAGCGGGTCCGTAACCAATGCGCCACTACGACAAATAATTAACCTATTGTTTTATCTCCAGGTACTTGTGAGCAGAGTAGTAAGTACAACAGTCTTGCGCAGCGCATCTGTCCAGCCGTCCTCCTGCTCGGCTCCCTCCTACTGTTGTGTGCTAGGTGATATATCACCTGCCGTTGATGCCACGCTGGGTTTGGACACCATAGGGTCTAGGTACGATTCCGTTGCGTTTTAGATCGGTGGTCAAAAGTGGGATGTATTGTGGTTATTAGTAACAAGTAAATTAGTATTCATTTTTAGGGTTGCAAAGGACTCCAATGTCTTCGAGTCCTATTTATTTGGACTCGACTTATAACCGGACTTCAATGCTAGTAGACTTAAGTGTTTACGAGCTTTTAAGTGCCACATTAGATCTAGAGACCCTTTGTGGACTCGAGTTGTTTTTACGTGGCGAGTTACGCTCGAGTCCTCTTTGTGTATTAGTCTTACTTTTATTATTAATTAATAGTAAATTAATAGTTGTTTTATCACCGAAAAAAACTCAGATTAAAAGTGATAGCATTAATTAATATAAATATTGAATATGTTGCAGTCAAAACTCTTAGCCGGTCAAAAGTACTTTTGACCGGCAAAATCAGGCAAAAGTACTTTTGACTGCACAGGTTGGTCAATAGTAGTTTTGCCGGTAAATCATTGGTTAATAGTGCTTTTAACTGTAAATTTGCGGTCAAAAGTGGATTTGACTGACGCTCCTGGTCAAAACTACTTTTAACCGCTAGATAGTCAGTCAAAATTACTTTTAATCGTTAGGAGTGGAAATTAAAGGGCACTCATTTAAAGAGGCAGTTGTAAATAGCGGTTTTGGTAAGTTAAAAATTATAAATGGCACGTTTAATAACTAGTTCAGCAGTTAAAACTAAGCAGTAAAGTAAAAAAAAATGAGTAATAATAAAAAATAATGAAATGGATCAGTGAATATATAATTGAGTAGGAAAATAATTAAATGGGCGGTACAAAATATTGAATGAGCAGTTACGTGTGGTAAAATAGTTTTTGTGATAGGCTATCATTTAAACGATAATTTTGGTAAGCTATAAAATTGATTTTATTTGCTAATAATCTAAATAAATAAAATAATAAAAATAATCTTTATCATATAATCGACGGAGCCCCGCTTTGCGGGGCTCCTACTTCTGGGTGGTTTTTTAAAAAATAACAACGAAGGGGAAGGCGAGGTCTATTCGCTCGCTTCGCTCGCTCAAACGACCCCGCCATCCCCTTCTAACCTAACCTGTCCGATTCGGGGTTCCCTAAAGTCCATACACAGAATCGTAATCTGCCGAACTATTTATCGAACTGCTCATTCCATCATTTTTACCGCTCATTCAGTTATTGGACTGCTCAATTATTTTTAGAATTGACTTTGTATGATAAAATAACCGACTGACACGACTGACTGACACGACCAGTCAAAACTACTTTTGACGGAATCAGTTGGTCAAAAGTACTTTTGACCAGCTTCATTGGGCAATAGCACTTTTGACTGTTATTTCAGTCAAAAGTACTATTGACGAAAGCCTATGGTCAAAAGTACTTTTGACTGATTTTGCCAGACAAAAGTAGTTTTGACCGGTTATGGGTTTTGACTGTAACAAATATAACTTTTAATACGAAGTCTTCTTTGAACAACGAGCTTCAAGTTTCGTCTTCGTGCTCTTTTCTTAAGTTTTTTAAGACTCAAGTCCTTTGTAAGACTGAAATCGCTGTTAAATGACTGACTTGAGTCTCCGAGACTATTAAGCACACGTACTTATAATTTGAGTCGAATCTATAAAATTAGGACTCGAAGACTCGAGTCCTTTTGCAACAGAATTTGTGTTTATTGTCTTCAGAAAAAAAAATACCATAAAGGTTTTGTAGTTCTGACAGATATAAATATAAAAATAACATTGTATGATTTCTGTTCAAAACTTAGAGAAAACAAAAATACAAAACTTTTAACGGGCAGTGGTGTATTTAGAGTCCGTGCGGGGAAATAATTATAAAGTGTTAAAATGATTTATCATAGTAAAAAAAAAACTACATCCCATCTTTTAGACTGATCTAAACTATAGTATGCATTTTTTTAATTAAAAAAAAAACATCCAAACCCGAAAGCGAGTAGCATAGTATTGCTTTTGAATGTGATAAGTGAATGCAAGGAACTATAAATACCAGTGGTAGAAAAAGTTAAAAAAGTACCATCATTTTGTGACTATCGGCAGCTTTTTAGTAGAAATTATATGGCAACACTAAATGAACTGTCAAAGTTTTGTATGCCATGTTGTAGGCTATGTGTGGCGGTAGATTTTATGGAGTTCCATTTTTAAATTTTTTTGTTTGTTATTTTTTTTTGTAAAAATTGATTTTTTTGGGAACTCTGTGAAATATGCTGTGTGCTATTTTATAGGTTAGGCGGGAACTAAACAATGTTTAAAAAGAAACGAAGCAACGTGATCGATATTGTATATAAAAAAAGTTGGATAGCTGAAGAGAATATGACGATTTTTAAATAATGTTACTTATGTAATTTAATTATGGTTAAATCTGTGCGCGGGAGTCGGTTATAGAACTTATGGCCATTGAAGCATTTCATCAATTTAAATTATTTTTCACAAATAAATGAGAAATTATGGCAAAGTTCTATTCCCGACTGCGTAAGATGACCTTAAATTTTATTTTTTAAATACTTAGGTAGTAATAAAGTAAACACTATATTTGTGAAAGGACTCTAACACACCCTACGATTTTTCTTTGCGATTAATCGCAAGATTATTTTCATTTGTATTGGAAAGCTGTTAGTCTTACTGCAGTCGCACGAACGACAAATCGTTACGACTTAACGCACGCCTCTAACCAGTTGCTTAATACTTTCGGCGTGTAGAAAATGATGTCGCAACAGACATAAAAATTGCTCAAAAAAAATCGCGCTAAAAAATATCGCCTTGTAAGAGTATTTCATAAATATAATGTACACATTTCTGTACAATATATCTATTATAAATATAGAAAACAACGCTTTGAAGTATACATTGTATTGTATACAAATATACGTAACGTACATACATATATATATGTCGTTTGTATACTGCTGTATGGAATACAGAAGGGCCTACTTTCTGTAATCTACACCAAGGGTTCCCAAAGTTAAATAACTTTGGGAATAACTTTCGTCTACTGCCGACCTTGAGAATAAATTATTTTAGAATAATAACATTCGTGAGTCGCGATAGCGTAGTGTTGGTGGCAAGTCAGAGGTCTTGGTTTCGAACCTAAGGCGCGCTTAGCCGCCATGCCTAGCCTTTTCCCAACTATGTTGGGGTCGGCACTCGGCTTCCAGTCTTACCGGATGCAGCTGAATACCAGTGTTTTACATAGAGCGACTGCCTATCAGACCTCCACAACCCAGATACACGATACCCCTTGGTAAGACTGGTTGTCAGACTTTTGGCTTCTGACTACCCGTAACGACTGTCAAAGATCTACGATTGATAGCCGGGGCCAACAGCTTAGCCGAGGCACGGAGAGTGATAATTAATTTATAAAATTTTGTATGATTGATTATTACTTTTTGATGCCTATTACTTAACCGATTTTAACCAAAAAGTAGCATATTTTATTCCCTGACGCAAAAAAGAGGTGGTATATTACCAATTACTACATCAGTACCCGTGATTAATGAGTAGGTTTTTTTTTTAAATTAAAAAATATTGGCAGCAGCATACAAACGAAATATACAGAATATATAAATAAGACTTAAGCTAGATAGTACATTAATTAGATAATTTATGCTCAGCCAATTCTGATTCGTTAACGGAAAACGTCCATCTTGTATTGTGCTTTGTTGTTTTTTTTAGTTAAATTATGTACCTACGAAATAAGGGCTAGTCTAGTCATTGATTGATTTCTTGGATCGATTTTCAAAATTGTAGTTAGGGTTGCCAGATTTTTTTTGATACTGTACGAAATGAAAATGCTGTGTATAACTTGTTATTCTAATTTAATAACTTAGTTTAAAATGGAGCACAATGTGACCTTAAACGATGGAAAAAGCAGAGAGAAAAAAAAAGAGGAACAGTGTTGCCATATCAACAAAACATCATAGATAATTTTTCATGTTCCGTTTTAAATCGAATAGATACAATAATAATACTTTCTTATTTTTCTTTCTTTAGAAAGTTATAAGGAAAAATGTTTTTTTTTTTGCAAAGTGTAGGTATTTCATTTCAAGTGACTATTGAAAGGTCGAGGTCAATGACGTTCCATTCTTAGATGTACAGCTTGGCAAAAAAGTTTGATACGGTGACAACTAGAACAAAAAAAATACATACAGCCGAACATAGAACCTCCTCCTTTTTGAAGTCGGTTAAAAATAAAAATCTTACAAAACAAAGTGAGTACTAAGTAAATAATAACTTACCAAATAACTTGTAATTTTGAATTGTAGTATGAGAAGTGCGCTAGTGGCGCCCTCAATTTTTGCAGACTCTTTTTTGCCCAACTGTATACTAAGTGAAACATGTTTAGGTCTTTTTAAAAGTAGGGTGAGTCCATCTAATACAAAGTCTGATTACAATACAATAAGTATTATTTAGAGCAGCTACTCTTTACGTATAATTTTTCGTAAAAATTAAAATATACTTGTTAAAATAGCTCTTATTTCGTACTATCGTAACCAGCCTTAATTTTTAATTCATTTTTAAAAATACACCGTGTTATGTTTGCTGTCTTAAAACTTGCAGAGCTCATGAACTCTACTCTGAGTTTCATATCTACTGAGTACTATATCTACTGAGTACTATATCTACTGAGTACTATATCTACTGAGTACTATATCTACTGAGTACTATATCTACTGAGTACTATATCTACTGAGTACTATATCTACTGAGTACTATATCTACTGAGTACTATATCTACTGAGTACTATATCTACCGAGTATTATATCTACTGAGTACTATATCTACTGAGTACTATATCTACCGAGTATTATATCTACTGAGTACTATATCTACTGAGTACTATATCTACTGAGTACTATACCTACTGAGTACTATACCTACTGAGTACTATACCTACTGAGTACTATACCTACTGAGTACTATACCTACTGAGTACTATACCTACTGAGTACTATATCTACCGAGTACTATATCTACCGAGTACTATATCTACCGAGTACTATATCTACTGAGTGTATGTGTCTACTGAGTACTCATGAACAAATAATCCTACCGTGACATCGTAAAAATATATTAGAGATGAAAAATCGTTTTTAAGATGACAAAAATAACGCGATGTATTATTTTTTATAATTTTACATGATTCTGTTGTATAGCGGGGCCATTATTTTGTCCTATAAGAAAAAAAAATATGTATTTTATAAATTGTAATCTGATTATTTAACTTTCTATTCGAGAATAGTTCAAAATCAATAACTATGTGAACAATAAAAGCTATGTGTGAAATAATATTTCTTTATGCGACAGTCAATGGTGAAGATTTATAAGTTTTGTTTAAAAAAAAAATACACGTGGCACCTCCCTGGTGGCAAAAAAAACTTCATAAATAGTGCCATAATAAATCCCAGTAAAAGTTCCACGAAACTTAAAATGGCCCCAATTTTATATTATTTTTTATATTTATTTTCGCTTTTAATGCTAAACAATCAATAATGACCAACAGTAGTTATATAAATATACATTTGCTCATACGAAATAATATTGTTTTTTATTTATTACGTGATAAAATTAAGATTAAGGATAAACCTAAACACGGATTTTTTTTACTTTGGATTTAGTCATGATGACCCTTTTAAGTCGAAAATGATATAAAACATAAATATGCAGTGATTTAACATGATACCTATATAATTTGTATGTCTACTTATCCTGTAATATATACATTTTTTGTTTTGTAAACTTTACAAAAAATAATGATAGTCTTATCTCGACTATGTAAATTGTACAATTATTACACAAATGTGTCTATTATTATTTTACAAATCATGTAATCAAGGTATTATTTACGACTATTTCGCCGTAAAATCTATCCGTGTGTCCAGGCCCTAAATGATGTAAATATAATCAAGTTCCTGTATGCTTTTAGTTGAACTCAAATTTATGATTTGTGATATTATTCTGACGTCAGAATGTCAATGCTTGCCTAAATATTGTTTTTATAAAGATATATAATGTAGCCCAAAAGACTATTGTAAATAAACTTAGCTGGATAATTTATGGATATAATGTTTGCGTGTTTGCGATTCGGCCGCGCGATTATTTTGTCGCAGAGAACTTTTTTTTTACAATGACCTATAAATATATTATAATAGTCAAATTATTACTATTTCTTCAACTGTGTTTATTTATTACAGTAAAACCACAAAAAGTTACTATTAACTGTTTTTTAGACAAAAAAATCGTGCGTCTAGTCGTCAATGCGCAACCTAAGTGTAAACGCATTTTTAAAAAGTACAGGACGAAAGTATTAATTTATAAAAAAAAATAACCAAGATAATAAATAGCGACTAATTATATTGAAAATTATTAAGGAAAAATTTCATACGATCATTTTTAACTAAAAAAAAAATGTTTTTTTAAAAGATTATTTAATAAACGTGTTAAATGCACTAAAATGTTAAAAATTAAATTCACTTAGTAGATAAGAAGCTTTGTTTTTTTTATTTATTGTGTAATTAAGGCAAAAAATTTCGTCACAATGTGAATATCAGCACATAACTGTTTATGTAAAAAAAAAGTGTAATACTCTATCGAATATGTATTTTCGCATGTAAATATATTCTTTTTCGGCTAAAAGTTTTTGTGATATCAAAATGGTTTCTTTTCTATTATCGAATAAGCGTTTAATACATTTTGGTGGCAACTCAATATTGATTTCAATTTGGCCACAGGATACGATTTGTAACTATTAACGTATAAGCCTATTATTATATTTTGATTACTGAAATATATTTGAAAAATAAATTGCTTGTTTTATTTTCATGTATTGTTAAAATTCTCATAAAAACATTTCTATTTGACACTCAAACAAAATAGGTAGGTATCAAAACACTAATTTAAAGATAACGTAATTTGTTATTGTATTGGTACCTCACACTAGACTTATTTAAGTCTTACTATATCTCTTTCTAATAAACCCCATCGAAAGAAGACAGCAAATTGAACTGTGAAATGAGAGCAGAAATTAGACGAGATCTATGACATAGACTTAAAATCTCGTTGATATGCAATTGGACTAGTTTGACAGCTCTAAAAATCTTCTATCCTTTTCTAATGATTTTTGATAGAAAGAGAGATTGTTAATTAGCACCAATGTAATGTAAATGTAATGTAATTTCATAGCTCACCCTCACGCGGCCTCAAGTGGAAATTTCCTT
Source organism: Protodeltote pygarga (assembly GCA_936450705.2). NCBI lineage: Eukaryota > Metazoa > Arthropoda > Insecta > Lepidoptera > Noctuidae > Protodeltote > Protodeltote pygarga. The sequence continues at coordinate 3,041,762 of OW388276.2, forward strand.
GAAAATTTCTGCAACCCTCAAAAATCGTACTATGTATATTATTTTTCTATAATGTATTATAGTAGGTACAATTGACTAAAATATAGTACGTTACTATACAATATAGTACAGGTGGCAACCGTACGTATTTTGCGTACCTACCTACTATATTGTTTTATATATGTTTTATATACTATAGTACAATTGACTAAAATATAGTACGATACTACTATACAATATAGTACAGGTTAACCCTACTTGTGTTACATAAATAAAAAGCAAGAAATATTTTTCAATTTTATTATTTTGTTCAATTTTAACCAATAAGTTTCTTAAGCAAGTTACAGTATGGATATAGCGTAGCATAGTATACTCCCTCTAACAATGTACAGCTCCATCAAGTTTGGTCTACACAACAAATATTATACAGAACCATTTTAACCTGACACCTCAAATATTTACCTCGTAGACCAAAGAAGAATATTCTTTAATAAATATATTAATTATTAAGTATTTTACAGAATTACACGAACACACAGAAAGTAAAGTCAGGATTGTATTTATATATTTTTTTTTTATATATAAATAACAATAGAAGATAATTATTTCTCTGCTCGTTTTTTTCTTAAAAAATTACTGAGTACAAAAATTATGTTCGCTTTTCAATGATAAAATATACGAATATTTTTAATGATACATGTATGATGATTATGATTATGAAGGCATTTTTGTTATAAATATTTTATTACAATATACTTTTTTGCAAAAGAATCGTTCATTCGCTGTAATTGAATGAATACTTCTCGTTCATTCGTTCATGTTAGCAGGCTAGAACCATTCAAATTATTATATTTATTATCCGCCATTTGTCATTAATTTCCATTCCAAATCTAGCCATAACAATAGATTATTTTTTGGAAATTGTAATTTCATTGTGATATGCAAAAATCAGGTCTGGGAGTCAAATAGGAATTATACAAACATTCAATTTAAAAAATAAGATTATAGGTACAATCGGCATAGAAGTTAGGTTGGCGGACATAACCCCATCGCCAGCCCTTGGTGATGGGGTACTCATAAAGTTTTCCAACGACAAAAAAAAAGGTCCGATAGAGGTAAAGTTTTTTTTTGTAGAAGTTTGCATATTATGGTAAAAAATTGTTTAGTTTTTGATAAGTTTCAGTCAAACCTTTTAAAAAAATACGGTAAAATTAAATTAAGTATATTGATGACATCTTGAAAAAATTACAACCTTTACTAGCTATGAGCTAACTTCTTTGCCGTTTGTACAGTACAAGTTAGGCATAATATTTTGTAAGTATTTATTTAATATTTATGTAGGTATATAAATATTAACATAACAAAAGGTAAAAACGTAATTATTATTTATACAAAAATATGAAGTCATGAAAAAATCATGGAATTCAACACAATAAAGTGGCTACTTAAATATTTTTTAAATTATTTATTTTTGATTATTTATTTTAATAGTTAATTGGAACTATTCGTTGCAATTATTTAAAAAAAATATTTAAAGTAGCCTCTCAACAAAATAAGCACCTTAGGATAATAATAATAATATTAACCAGTAAAATTAACAAATAATAATAATTAGACTAACAGGGACTAGGGTCGCATCATGACTTAAAAACGTCACTATTATTGCAGCAATAATATCAAATGTATTAAAATAAATAGCAGTTACAAATTTTACGATATATTTATTTACGAAAAAAATATTAACAAAATTAAACTCAGGCCCAAATTTACCATTCACTTTTAAACCGAGTTTAATAAAATTAAATTCAGTTCTACAAAAATTGCAGTTCTGAACTCAGTTTTAAAACGCTTGAACCGAGCTTAATTTGAGTTTATCGCGTTTAGTGTCAGTGGTGAAATCGGCTCTTGGGCCTAATTTCACCATTCACTTTAAAATCCGAGTTTAATAAAATTCCGATTTTTAAGTGAATGGTGAAATTGGGCATTAGTGTTTAAGTTAACTGGACACAAAGACAGTAAGTATGTCCAGTAACCAGTTAGTTAGGTACTAAATCTAATATAAAAAATATTTGCCTTAATAAAAATTAAATATTGAATCTGAAGTACTCAAATTATGCTTAAGTTAAACTTTATTTCTAAAATCTTTATTTCTAAAATGCGTTAAACTGTTTAACGCATTTTAGAAATAAAGATTTTTAGACGTCATAAATTCAGACATTTTTATGTTTAAGAAAAAACAAAATCTTAAAAATTGTAACTGCTATTTTACGCCTTGTATTTCGCAAAACGCGACATTAAGAAACATGTAATATTCAAAACGTTTTTTTTACAAAAAGCACTTGACGTATAATTATATATTAATATACAAATTACCTATCTACATAATTATATATATACGGGGAATGACTTAAAGCGGATTAATTTTAATAATACTCGGTATAAAAACTGACTGGACCGATATATTTTGTAATTTTATATTATATCGATTGATATTTTAGGTTTTAAAAAATAAATAAGTACAAAAATGATTAATTAAAAAATATAAAAATAAAATTAATGTTTAATAATAGTAATATCTAACAATGTATTTAAAATTGTATTTTAGTTTATTACTGAAAGCAACTCCCAACGCAAAAAGAGGGTGTTGAGTTTCGTGTCTGTCTGTGACATAGAGTATTCAAGAAAATATAGAGTGATAACGTCAACCACATTGCCTTGTGCGGAGCGAAAGCAGGTCTCACCATAGAAATGTAAAAATGACATTTTTTCAAATTATGTTTTCTAGACGTTTTTCAAAATTTAACTCAGCAGTTAACCATGATATAAGCTAAAATGTAACTTTTTCGCTCGTGACGCCTAGTTGAACCGCAGTCGATCGAGGTATGATCGCAAACGGAGCTCGTGTCGCGGCCGCGTTGTTCATACCCGTGCTCACAGTTCATACTTCTATAGGGTTGCTCTATATTTTCTTATATACTCTAAGGTCTGTGATATCGTAACTCCGAACGGATGAACCGAATTTGATATAACTTTTTTTATTTGAAAGGTAACTCGATTGAGAGTGTTCTTAGCTAAAAAAAATAAGGTTTTAGTGTGTCGGGGTTTTTTTACATTTAAATTTATTAATTTAGACAACATGATTATATGATTTTTCTTTTGATGTTTTTAGATTTAGAGATAGCCAGACGAAAAATATCTTTTAGGTAAGTAAGTCGGAAAAGCCTATTTGGTCTAGCTAGCAGTTGAAAGCTGTAATCCCTTCAAAAATAGGCTAGATAAACAAAATTCATCGATTTATAAAAAAATATTTTCTCTAAATTAAAATTATTTTTATACTAAAATATATTAAGTGCCACAAAAATAATTTTTAATAAATATTTACATACATTTATGTATAAATGTATTAGCTGAAAATAACGTTCTTTGGACTCTTGAGTGTAACCAACATTCAGTAAATTTAAAATGTTCAGCCGGATTCATATTTCAAAATGTCAATGTGCGTATGTTATGTAGATATTGTATTTTCACTGGGTGTCATTTAACTAGATGTCGACTGTAGTGGTGTCAACTTAAAACGACATCTATCGATTGTAAATTGTGTGATATCGACTCGAGACTGTTTGTACCAGTACAAATGAACGTCGTCTCTAGTCTATTAATTAATTATATTATAACTAAAAGTAATAATTTGAGATCTTTAACTTTTTTTAAACAAATTATTATTTATGTAGGTAATGTATTTAAAATTAATACAAGTTGTCAATTAATATATTTACAAAACTTAATTTTTTAACGATATTATACAAACAAAACGGAAAAAAAATATTACATTCATTATTTTTATTATAAGTATTTATAAATCTGATGCAAAATATTGTTCGATTTCACGTAAATGTATTTTAATATAATTTTACAGCAAAATTGACGTCAGAATTACATATTGTTCAGCATTTTATATCAAAATATGATTGGTAGGTCTACTTAATACGACTTTTTGAAATTACAAGTTATATTTTTACTTTTGGATGGAGCAACAATTAATGTCCTAGCGACTACATGCATGACATTAGGAACACGCATTATGGACACTTATAAAACAGACAAGCTGATTTATCATATTTATGATTTAGCTCTCAATTAACTAAACTTGGCGCTGCTCTGCCGTGCACCCGTGTTCCAACATTTGCACGGTAGCTGTTTACTTACAATGAACACAGCTCGTTACTGTAATATTTTATATTGAATCAGCTACTATACCGCCCACTAAAAAAACAATCTTGAAAAAAAATAGATATTGTTATTTAATAGATGAAGTTGATAATTTAGATAATCATGTGATAAGCAACGTCAGCAAAAATCTCAATATTTACAATTTTTAAAAATAAAATTTAAGAAAAAATTTAAAAAAAAATTTTTTTTTACATTTTCACATTGTACCTAAGTATCGTTTTGAAAAGTGGGCGATAAAATGTGCAAGGCTATAGATACCTACTATAACTATAGTGTAAGCTTCTATGTCTGGCAGTAGGTAAGGGTTTAAACATATTATACATAATAAATACTTTTTTTTTGCAAAAATACAGCATACATCTCAGCCCTTAAACTAATTAGCAATATACTCAGTACACAGGGGTAGCGTTTTTTTAACATTTTAAAAAGTACATGGCCGGTTTCATTATTTTTATATAAGTTTTTTTTTCATTTATTTTAATTAAAATTAACACATACTTTAAGCTTACTAAATACAGCTATATGTATACTTATAAAACAGATTTTGCTACATTTCTCAATCAATGTTTTTACAGTTGTAACAAACATCCAATTCAATTGAAAATTTTACAATTTTTTTTTTTAACTTTTCTACTTGGATTTATTTTGTTACATTCTGTATAACATACATTCATAATATACTTGGTAACTTTTCCAGTCAACATAATGTACCTTTTTTAGATTTATATGCATAAACAATAGCGTATTTTCAACTGGGACAATGAATTTTTATCAGTTTTTTTTAATCAGTGTATTTCCACAATCAGAAATTTTAGACATGAAACATTTTAATAATCAAACATCTCAATTTATTCAAAATACATTCAAACAAAATACTTATAAATTCTCCAAATTCCACATTTTCTCTTCAAAGATAAAAATTTTTTTGGAAGTACGCCAAATGTGTTTTTTTTTTTGCAAAAATGGTGTCGATTAGGAAGCTTTTGTGTCAACTATTTATTACAATTTTTCAAATATTTTTTTTATTTTAATTTGGAAGTACCTACAGCCGTTTTCACAAACTTGGAATTTCCTAGTCTTAACCAAACTTTGTGCACTTTACCACGAAACGTTCTGCCTTCATTCTATTAAAAAGATTTTTTGTAATTACAATAATAAGATTTTTTGTAATTAAAAAAAAATACAAAAATTAGCTAATTAAATATTTTAAAAATCATTTTTGGATGTCATTTCAAGTTTTTTAATTTAAGTTAGGCTCGTTTTACCAATTAAATGTTTGCACACAAACATTTTTATAAAGTATTTATGCGAAATATGCGAACAATTACCTAAGTTTAAAATTTTTGTAAAAGAAAAAAACGTTGTGATTTTTTTACAAAATCTAAAAACTCACGTAGTAGTCGAGATCGGTCTATGGAAACATAACCATTTATGGAATTTTAGTTCCCATCGCAGTACCATCCTTTTAAAAATCATTAAAAAATTCGCATAAAAAATAATATTATATTATCTATATATATAAAAATGAAACCCGTTTTCCGTTGTCACGACATAACATGAAAACGGCTTGACCGATTTGACTGAAGGGGAAGAATAGGCCTTGAAGTAGGATAATCACGCGTACGAAGTCGCGTGGCGCAGCTAGTATCGAATAAAAATGGATAATATTATATTATCATTTATAATTGTAATCATTATAAATAATATAAATATTATGTAGAGGACAATTTTGATAGCAAGGGCAGGGTGACAAATAGCTTAGTTGTCAGAACGGCCAATAATAGGTCATGGGTTCAAATTCTGCTTGTAATCTTCTTTTTTTGTTTGCATCGCATGCATAAGATTTTTATAAATATGTTTATATACCTATTATTATTTATGAACTGTATTCGTATTAATAAATGAAGACAGAACGCATCAAACTTTTCTAACACAACCGAATCATGCTATCATTTACTATTGACTGTACATAATAATATATTAAATTCAAATTCAGCTGGACACCTGCTACCGGGGAAGTATTGTCAAAGAACAGGGATCACCGAAAGGTAACGTTCAGAATATTAAAAACTTTTTCAAAGGAATTTGTTTATGAAAATTTCCAATCAAAATAAGCCAATATTTTATTTCACCGTTACCCGTTAGTCAGTGGTGTAAGTTATGACATTAGAAAAGTCATATTGGTTCATGTCAGATTCGAACCCACATCCACGTGCTTGCAAAACACGGATTATGGAATATGTAATAAAAGAGGTGTTTGACCAATGACCGCGATTTTGTAACTAGTTTATTAGTTTAATGAGCTGGGAACATGGTAGTGTATCCCGTCAAGACAAACCCAGACGAGCCAGGCGCTACTTATTTTTACAAAACGAATTTCAGTATTTTCTAATATTTACAGCTCTAAAGTTTTAGCAAAAATATCTTAGCAACAGGAATATTTTTGCTGAAAACTGATTTACAAAGTAAATAGGTGTGATTTTTTTAATTTAATTTTATTTAGCTTATTTTGACATAGAGATCAGTATTCTTAATGACACTCAAATAAATCAAAAATTAGTTTTTTTTTTAAATTTAGAACGGAACTTTAAAGAAAATACCAATCTCAACTTTTTTTAAACTGAGTCAAGTCTATTACTGTCATTGTAAACTTTTTTTTTATTATTTGCTCTGTGTTATTACCTATACAATTTTGGCATACCTACACAAAAAGTTTATTGAAAAAAATGCAACGAGTGTAATAAAAAAGCAATTAAACTCTTAGTCTTAAAATAACTTTTTTTAACAAACTTTTCATGTAAAAGATGAAAAAAAGAGTAAGAAAAAAGAAAATAAAAATTCTTCCCCATTTTACGATTTTCACCTCACCCGTGCAGTTCTCGAGTTGAATTTGAAAATAACCGTCACATTTTCAATTAGAAATACATCAAGTCCCTCTAACTGTCAAATTATGTGATGAGGAATATGGAACTGTGCAGAAAAATTTTGCAATATTTTATTTGGTAATAGAAAAACATAATTATATTTTTGCCTTTAAGAGTTTCTAGTATTTCTGGATAAATTACTAACCCTTTAATATTGTAGGTACTTATAGATTTTTTTTATATATTGTAATTTTCTCAGTTTATTCAACAAAATCAAGATATTTAATAAAACAAACTAAAAAACAATAGTTTAGTAACTAAGTTTTTTTTAAATCATTTAAAATCTGAGATGGAAAGTGCTTTAAAAATCATGCAGTTATTTGTAATAAATGAAAAACATATTCTAGAAATCTAGACCAATTTCTTAGACCATCCTCATATCATTAGACCTAATGCTTAGAATAATTTATTTATCATAACAAAAATACAGACCGCGTAACTGTTTGAAATGCACTACGTTAGCATAGCAAGATTTCGCCATTTCTTTCGCATTATCATTGCTGCAATGTTACCTGCGCGTGCGTCGATTGACCAAAAGGGAAAAATTAGAATAACATTCAAATTGAATTTTCAATTGCTTATCAAATCTTCCTCGCTCAAATGCTCCTTATTCCTCATCACATACTGAAACACTTGACTAATTTTACTTTCACGCAATCGAAGTAGTAGGCGGCGCGACATCTCTGTCGCGTTGCAGCAGGTCGCGGCGATTGTCGCGCAGAGAGTTGTTGCGTCGCAGCTCGTCCTTGATGGAAGTGTCGCGGGACTCGAGTCCTCGCCGCGGCGACGACGTGGCCTCGCGACATTCAGAGGACGACCGCTTCGTGTGGGTGCCTGGAATTCAAATGATTCTATGGGATGAGTGATTTTTGTTTATTTTAGTTGCTTTTTTTTTTTTAATTGAGTGATTTTTCAAAATTTTTTATTCTACATTCAAGATAAATATTTTAAATGTAATTTTTCTACAGGTTATTCTTATAGTTATTAAACAGGGTTATTTGTAAAACACCAGCATCCTTAAAATGGGTCATTAAACTCATCATTATGAACCACTTTTACTATGGAACCGACACTGAAATCGCAAAAAAAATCAGCTATTCCATAATTTTGTTGAGTCATGTGAACATAAATGTATGGAACAGCTGATTTTTTTTGCGATTTCAGGGTTGGTCCCATAGTAAAAGTTGTTCATAATGATGAGTTTAATGACCCTTTTTAAGGATGCTGGTGTTTTACAAATAACCCTGTATATAAGATATTATATTTATTTTAATATAGATTTTCGAAAATTGAACGTTAATGGATGTAGGTACTTATTATTATAAAATCAAGGCAGACTTGCTCTTGCGTATCTGATCTGCATGTATTTAATATGGCAGTCAAGTCCTTAATGAATTAATATTAAACCACAAATCCACACAACGACAGCACAGACGGTACCTGGCAGGTCTCTCCCGCAACTCATAATCTCGTGGTCCAGAGACGCGGAGGCTGGCTCAGCGGCGCGACGACTTCGCCCGCCCTGCTGGAGGACGTCTTGTTATAAGCATAATGATTTATATTAATCGTCGTCATCAATAAAAAAATTGAAGGTAAACAAAATAATAAAAAACCGCTTTGAAATCTGACTACAGCTTGGCAAAAAAGAGTCTGAGCCGGTGACAGCTGGGGCTAAAACAAAAAATCTTAAAACCTAAGTTTATGAGTACTAAAATAACTTAAAAGTGATTCATTTGATTATAATTAATTACAAAAAACTCGTCATAGAAATATGCAAGTACCAAATAACTTGTAGGTCATTTTAAATCGTAGTATGAGAAGCGCGCCAGTGGCGCCCCTAATTTGTCAGACTCTTTTTTGCCAAACTTACACGGTACACGCTAAGACTGAAGTTCGATAGACGCCAATAGCGTCTATGACATGTTTTACTAATCTCTTTTATATTCGTTCTCATAAAATCAGCATTCAAGTCATGGCGCGGGCTCTACAGTGCCACCATCATCATTACTTTGTTAAAAAATAAGCTTTACGAATAAACCATACAAATAACACTATTTTTTGTATTTTATTATCGTTCACCAACTCATTCATTCAATCATACATTCATTCGTTTGTTCAATCAATCATTCATTCTACTCACTCACTCGTTCAATAGCAATTTTAATCCAAGCAAAATGTTATTCATTCTGGCCTATAATTTAGTTAATAATGACTATATTCTATCATTCTATTTACATCCTACATTCTATAATTTCGTTTATCTTCATCATAAAATCCGCGTCATGACTAAAAACCTGAACTTAATGGTTTAAAATCGCCAACATGCAGTGAGCTAGCGTGGTAAATAATGCTCAATTCTTCTCTATATGAGACGAGGCCTTTGCCTTGCAGTGGGACAGTTGCAGGCAATATAAAATCAGCAGACTTCAGTCATGGTGCGAAATCTACCGTGGTTGCTAAAAATTTTGTGTAAAAGTACCCTCAAATCTTTTCATTCATTCCTTTCGTTCATTCCATTCGTTCATGTCAAGGGAAAATTAATAAAGTATAAATATTTACTTTGTATCCGCTAGACCCGCTGGTCACTGACGAGCTAGACCCAAGTGGATGAGTGCCGTTCTGAAAATTAAGCTTTTTATTAAATACTAGCTTTTAACCGCGGCTTCGCTTAGAATTTAGAATAATTAAATTTAAGTCAATTATGGTAATAAAGACACAGTGGCGCCATCTATTATTATAAAAACGTTATTGTCATGTATCAACGTGTATAATTTTTTTCGGGTTCAAAGGTACCCTATGTACGTTTCTGTACACCTGACAACCTATATGCAAAACAAGATGATCGGTAAGTTTAGGCGTAAAAAGGTGGCAGAATTTGTGATAAGCGTATTTAAAAAAAAAATTAAGGGTTTAAAAATATGCGAGCGAAGCCGTGGGCGGAAGTTAGTATCTAATAGTCTAGTATAAAATAGCACTGATAGCCGGTATCCGGACACTTGCGCGAATCCACTTGCGCGAAAGACATTTGCGCGAAAGACCTTTGCGCGAATGGACACTTGCGCGAATGGACATTTGCGCGAATGGACAGTTGCGCGAAAGACACTTGCGCGAAGGACACTTGCGCGAATGGACATTTGCGCGAATGGACACATGCGCGAATGGACATTTGCGCGAATGGGTGTGCACATAATTTAATTAATCAATATTATAGTCTCCGTTATCCGATGCACTGCAAATTATTAATATCATTATTAATATTTAGAGTCGTGATAGCCTAGTGGTGGTGACCGTTGACTGGCAAGTCAGTGGTCTCGAGGCGCACCTCTGACTTTTCGTAAGTTATGTGCGTTTTATAAATGAATTATCACTTACTCCGTGCCTCGGAAAGCACGTAAAGCCGTTGGCCCTGCGCCTGATCTCTCTCCGGTCGTGTCGGATTTCCGTCCCATCGGCCTATGAGAGTGAGGGAATAGAGAATGCACCTGTGTTTGCGCACACACTTGTGCACTATAATATCTCCTGCGTAGTTGGCTAATCTCCGTTGAGACTGGCCGCTGTGACCGAAATTCGGTCAGAAGGAAGATATTATTAATATCAGCTCAAAGTGTCCCACTGCTGGGCAACGACCTCCTTATATGTTTTTTTTGTTTGTTTGTTTGTTTGTTTTTCTCAGGTATCGATTTTGAAAGCAATCGGTCCAGTAAATAATAAGTTCAAAATGGCGGCCACCTTTTCCAATTCTGACAACGGGTATGTACTCGGAGACCATGCGGACTCTCAGATATCGATTTTGAAAGCAATCGGTCCAGTAAATAAAAAGTTCAAAATGGCGGCCACCTTTTCCAAGTCTGACAACGGGTATGTACTCGGAGACCATGCGGACTCTCAGATATCGCTTTTGAAAGCAATCGGTCCAGTAAATAAAAAGTTCAAAATGGCGGCCACCTTTTCCAATTCTGATAACGTGTTATACATAAAAAACATACCTACTACATAATCATATTTATCCTACTTAAAAAAGTTAATTCATTTTTAAAAAATCTTAGTGTCGCGACAGTTTTGGTCTTAATTTTTTCCCCTTTCGCAACGCGCGATAAGGAACTTCGTCTCAAAAATGACTTCATATTCGTATTTTGAATAAACAAAAACCACGAACTCAAACTACTAAACTCTTCTTTAAAATTAGTGTCAGCCTACTTGAATTTCTAAAGCAACTCTGCATTTGTATTTAGCTTATTCGAAAATGTAATACAGTTCCTTAATATTCTATAAAATAAAGTCGCTTGGGGGGGGGGGGGATAACGTACTTGGTTTATCAACATCTGATGATTTCTACTTGTCAACTCCTACCGCTAGTCACGTTAAAGAGCTTCGTTCTAAAAAATTAGGGAAATATTCGCGCAAATGTCTATTCGCGCAAGTGTCCATTCGCGCAAGTGTCTGTCGCGCAACTGTCCATTCGCGCAAATGTCCATTCGCGCAAGTGTCCATTCGCGCAAGTGTCTGTCGCGCAACTGTCCATTCGCGCAAAAGTCCTTTCGCGCAAGTGGATTCGCGCAAATGTCCTTCGCGCAAATGTCTTTCGCGCAAATGTCCCAGATCCCTGATAGCCTAGTGGTATGACCTTTGACTGACAAGTCAGAGGTCTCGAGTTCGATCTCAACGATCCCAAGGCGCGCACCTCTGTCTTTTCGTAAGTTATGTGCATACTATAAATTAATTATCTGTCGCTAAACGGTGAAGGAAAACATCGTGATGAAATCAGCACACCTGAGAGATTTTTCAATGGTGTGTAAAGCCATATCAGAGGCCTACGGGAGGTTTAAACTCTGAATCTAGGTTGTTCATCAACCATACGATAAGAAGAAGTAACTAATAGAATAAAGGCGTACTTCATTTCTTTACTTCTTTTTCGACTGCTGAGCACGAGGTCCTGGGTTCGATCCCCGGGTCGGGCAAAAGTGTTATTGGGTTTTTCCATTAGGAAATTCTCAGTAGCAGCACGGAGTCTGGAATTGTGCCCGGTGGGTGGTACATGGGACTTATAAAATAGCCGGCGAAACGTGGGTGTACTGCACACCTCTGCCTACCCCCTCTGGGGAATACAGGCGTGAGTCTATTAATTTCTTTACCTGGTCTAACTGGTCTATGGAAGTGTGGCTAGTAGGACTCTTGATAGTGTCGAACACTGAGGAGTCGCTGTCGTGGTCGGACTGCTGGTGAGGAGTCTCCGGACTGTCTGGAATCTCTCCAGCAGCTGGAATTACAGATGAAAATAGTTTCCGTGAACTTGTTGACAATTTAAAGGTTGCATAGTGTATACAGGGTGGTTAATGTATACAAAGGGGTCAATGTATACAGAGTGGTCAATGTATACAGAGTGGTCAATGTGTACAGAGTGGTCAATGTATACAGAGTGGTCAATGTATATAGAGAGGCCAATGTATACAGGGTGGTCAATTTAAAAAGAGTGGTCAATTTATTCAGTGGTCATTGTATACAGGTAAATGTATACAGAGTGGTTAATGTACTTAGAGGGGTCAATGTATACAGGGAGGTCAATTTATACAGAGTGGTCATTGTATACAGGTAAATGTATACAGTGTGGTCAATGTATACACTATACAAGCTGGTCTATTAGATAATAATATGTAAAGGCATATCAATGTGTACAAGATGATTAATATACACAAGGTGTTTGTGGGTTGGCAAGTGTAGACTCACCATGCGGGTGTATGTTCCTGCGCTGCGCGCGCGGCGAGGGCGGGTGCAGCGCGGGCGCGCGGCCGGCGCCCGGCGCGCGGCACACGGCGGCCTGCACCACCTCGCACACGCGCCGGAAGCGACGGATGTTGCCTGCACCACGTACATACTCAATTCATTACGGTTTTTCTACCAATCCGGTAAATAATACAAGATTTCATTTAAATTATATAAAGAATGTTCCACCATTCCTACATGTCTTGTATTTCATGGATGATATTATTATACAGGGTGTTGCTAGATGAATCACGTGACCAGTCACTTTGTATGAAAAGTCAATTTTCAGATTTCAACCTGTTCCCTGGGGAAAGTTGTTCAGTTTTAAAGACCTTATTACCTCGTAAAATTTGGCAGATTTGTAAAGCAACACCCTGTATAATGTAAAATGTATACATAAATCTTTATGTCCGTTTAAAAAAAAACAAAATCAACCCAAATATCATCACAAAACATTATCATCTGAAGAAAACCATTCCTAAAATCATATTATAATATTTTTTAAATTTGGGTGCACGGTAGTGTAAAGGGTAAAGTACCACCAAGTTCGTACCAATTCTATTTCTATTTTATTTTAATAAGATCACGTACCTGACAATAATGTAAAGGTTATTGCGTATAAATATTCCTTGCCATTTTCGCCAGGCGCTTTTGTTATTGTTGATATATCGACCTGAAAAACAATTTATTATGAAAAATATATATTTGTAACATAAAAGAAAGAGACAGAGAGATTCTCTTACAAATTGAGGCGAGAATACACTCTTCATTATTATCCATGCTGACCCAAATACAAGGTAGCATATAACTTCACAGTTGGGGGTAGGTACATGCATAAAAAATATATAATAGTATTTTTCTTTACCTGAAACCTCACATGTCTCTGAAACATGGCGGGCGCGTTGGACCCTCTCTTATATTCCACACGAAACGACATCGGACTTAACACGCTGTGGGATAACTCTGCTATCTGTAATGTTAGAAACAGACATTTAACTTAGCATTCGATCCGTCATATCTGGGAGCACGGTAGTGCCCCCGCCAAGACGAGCCATCAATAGAACAAGAAAAATAAATACTTACACTTAAAAAGGCATGTATAAGATCAGCTTTGACAGTAGCCAGCGGTTTGCCTTTCACCAAAGCAGTAAAAGTTTCTTCCTTATCAGCTGAGAGTAATAGCGAACCGAACCAGGATCTCTTGGTGAGCTCCGGAGAAGATTCTGGAGTTAAGTGAACTTCTTCTGAAGATGCTGTGGATTACATAAAGTTATTGCAGGTTAGGTTATTAGTTATTACATGTTGAGTTGGTTGAGTTGCTCCATGTAAAACACTGGTATTCAGCTGCAACCGGTAAGACTGGAAGCCGACCCCAACATAGTTGGGAAAAGGCTAGGCAGATGATGTTGAGTTGGTTGAGGGAAGTGGGACTGTAGAGGTCAGGTCTTCGAGAGATAAAGATAAACCACGTATCAGCACAAGTAACCGCATTTAATCTAAATTTTAACAAACACACGAAATGAGAGAGTACAGCGTTAAACGCCGCTGATCGCAGAGGCGGACATTGGACGACTGACTTAGTATCTGCCGATATACTACAGGGACGTTGGTTTTGTAATGGTTTTTAATGATGCTGGGTTTAGCATTAAGAAAGGTTGTTTAAGGTCGGTTTCAAATGAGAAACAGTGCAAGACAGTCATATAAGTGAGACTGAATCAGGTACAGCTCATTATTATAAAACGTTTTTGCAAGTAGTTTTACGAGTTGCGTAGTTTATAAAATGACATTTTCATCACTACTTGGCAAGACATCTAAAGCAGTGGTTACATTATAATTTGTATCAAATAACCTACTCTGCATTTTCCGCCTGTGGAAGCGTGGTGAGCCGAGGAAGGAGTTCTTGATGGTGGCTAGTCTCACGCGCCATGGAGCGGCCGCACCACCAGCACCTGTGCCCGGGGCTACACCTGGGGGAATTGATATTCAGTTAAGTGTATAATGCTAAAAGGATGAATGACAAAAAAAGAGTAGCTTAGCATTTGAAATGCTTTTTTATCGATTACGAATCGTCAACTATTATACTGAACAACAACTGTCCCGTGACTCCTGTGATCACTAAGGTCATATGGTAAGCGGTGACCGTAATCTACGAAATTGAAAAAGAAGATATACAAACTTGTGATTGTTCCTAAGTTAGGGAAAAGTGAAGGCGGCGGCGATTGAGTGGTGCTTGTTGGTCCCGGTAACGATGATCTCTCTCGCACTGTGTAAGAAAAATATTACTTTAGTACAGGCTGTGCCATCGAGGCGGCAATCCTCGTTGATAGGCAGTCGGTTAAAAGCTGTTGGGATGAACAATCATTCTTAAAATAAACAATTAGTATTATTGTGAAGACTGACAGCGACTTTTTAGTAGTTGCCTAGTTTTACTGAATGAAAAAATATAAAACAAGAAATAAAAAGGTATAGTCTGAAAAGTGTTTGTTTGTTTGTTTTGATGCCACACTGGTAAACTGACTTCAATGTAATTTAGCGCAAAGAGTAAACACAACCCAGAGAATGACATAAGATTTTTATACACCAAAATGTTTATTAGTTAATGAATAGAGCCTAGAGAAATATGTATACGCTCATAAGGATAGGTAAGTGATTTCTAGTTAAAAATCATTATAGCATACCTCTATGTGATTGTGAAGGACTATGAGGCCGAACAGCGACTGACGAGCCCATTATAGGGGACTCGTTTATAATAATCACTGCCTCCCCGGGCTCGCCACCTATACAGATTAATTAGTGATTTATTGTACTTATGTATCTCTCACACACGCCTCGGATAGCACGTTAAGCTGTTGGCCCCGGCTGTCAATTGTAGATCTTTGACAGTCATTACGGGTAGTCAGAAGCCAGAAAGTCTGACAACCAGTCTTACCAAGGGGTATCGTGTAACCCAGTATCTGAGATGTGGAGGTCTGATAGGCAGTCGCTCCATGTAAAACACTGGTATTCAGCTGCATCCGGTAAGACTGAAAGCCGACCCCAACATAGTTGGGAAAAGGCTAGGCAGATGATGATGACTGACGTCACCGTCACAGTGTAAAGCCACAATGTATGTACATGGCTGAAAAAGCATAAGAAAAACTTGCCGATAGGTAATACTTACTTATATTAAGACTTATAGTAGGTCCTGTAGAGTTAGCCCGCTGGTGATGATGCTCTCGAACTGATGGAGACGCTGTCGTAATAAAAAAAAATTCACTGTCTTTCTTTCTCTTTCTTTATGGTATGGTTGATAAACTACCTGGTGTCAGAGTTTAAACAGCCTTAGATCTCTGACATGGCTTTACACACCCTTGAGAAATCTTGTAGATGTACTATGTTTTCATTCACCGTTTTAGCAAGTGATAATTAATTTATGTTCGATTAGTCAGAAGTGCGTGCCTGGGTTTTGAACCTACGGCCTTTGACTTGGCAGACGGTCATACCTGGAGCCATATTTATCGGGTTAACATTCTTGATGTGTGCGCGACATAACTTCGTTGTCAGTTTCTTCGGTTATTGTCAGTACCAGAATCTAGTAAATTCACTTTAAAATTGGGGAATGATAGACTACTATCTGTTATACCAGTGTCTGAGTATGAATTTGTCGATCTTAGGTTATTCCAAACCTAAAGTATAAATTGTGAAAGCATACCTAATGGTGATCCAGGTGTTGCAGGAGTACCTCCAAGCGACGACACTCGATGTGGTGTGTGACCAGCTGGAAGAAAATTGTTACATTATTTTGTTGATAATTCAAAACTTGGCTCGGCGCACTACCGAGCAGCTAAAGTTTTGAATTTGAGAGTTTGAATTAAATCTTCTGATTTTACGGGTTTTGTATTAATTGGAATTTATTTTTAATATAGCATCTGTAATACTCTGAATTACTGTGAACAGCAGAGGTGTTCAACACCCAAATTTTGATATAAATCGAATATAAAAGGAGGTGCGTTTTTGCCAGAATATCAGACACAAAAAATATCAACTGAAAAAATTCGATAAAATTTTGCACGGACGGGAATCTAACCCAGAAGTCAGAAGCAGCCAGTGCAGCGCAAGTGCTTGCTTGCGACCTCTAACTCAACTAAATAATCCACCTTGAGTTCTCCTAACAATTTAGGTACCTACCTATTGCAGTATTTTTTTAATATTATTAGTTGGTTATTATTTTTCAAAGTTTGTAACAGTGATCATGCCTGTTTTGAAGTCTAGATTTTATTTTTTCCTTTTAAGGAGGTAATCTTTAATGATATATTAATAAGACACTTACTAGGTGGGCTAGCGGGCAGCTGCGGCGAGCTGCGGCCCTCGGCGCGCCGCCCCGACGCCGACCTGCTGCGACCAAACCTGTGCTCACGACTCACACATTACACACACCAGTGGCTCTACTGCCTACTGATTATAACCCACCCTTGATGCCATATAGACCATATGATCCACCCATATTTATAGGTTTTCTTATGGTCAATCAATCATAAACCCATGAAATCATATGTAACATATAGTCGAGTCAGTATAAGGTACGAGTCCGAGATAGGCTGCATACCGCAACCGCAAGCTATACTGCAGCTACCGGCTGCGGTAGACCGCAGTATTACCTGCGGTTGCTTTCGCGTATAATCCAAACGTGTGAGTATCGCCGCGCTCAGAATTAATTTCAAAAAATTTAACTAGTGATATCGCTTGTATTTTGCGGAGACAAGCTGCAGTTTACGGTCTGCACTCTGCAGCAGATCTTAGAATTATAATTTTAGAATGGCGGTCGAATTAAATATTAAATGTAATATGAATGTTCTACAAAAAAATTATACGGTCTACCGGTTGAAAACAGAACGGAGCTCGAATGACCGCTTGGCTACGACTTCTTGCGGGTTGCGATTAACGAACTCAAACTTGGATTGTGGCACTCCGGCATTGCTAGCTCTAGAGAACAGTATAATAATCTTATAATGAATATTATACTGTATCTAGAGCTCCCAGTCTGTCATTGCTAACAAAGTTTCCATGATCTAATTACTCCTTTGAGAGTAGGTACTTTATCTAAAAAACATCCAGCTGAAATCTAAAGTGGTTTTAACACCCGACGTCCACCCATCAGGCTCTGTACAACTTGCATACTAAATGTACTTCGTACCTATACTGGGATCTTCGTGGCGTGATGGGTGAACCCTCACTAATCTGACCGAAGTGCGCCGATTGACCGTTAACCTGGAAATAAAATGATGCAGTTTATTTATCGTATGGTCAGAGTTTAAACTATCCGGAAGAAAAGCAAGCTTACATACCCGACATGTGTCAAGTCTCTTCCGCGGCGGGTCTGGTGGCGCGGCGGGTGCAGCTGGGCGTGGCTCGTCATCTCGCGCCGGACGACGTCGCTTGCGCTCCAGGAGTAAGAAGTAGATCACTTTCTCTGTGTTATGGCTGGGGATAAACGGGGTCGTCAGATAGATGACACATAAGTGACATAAGTCAGTTGTGAAAGTCGGGAGACAAAATTCAATCTTCTTGAAGAGTCAGGTGTCCGATGTGGCGTCAGATTGAGTTCGAGTTACAAAACTGGACAACCTTCTCCAGTTAAAATGGCAAAAATAATAAGGAAAAGTATCCTAGCAATTGGAAAATTCCATTTACAAATCCACGAGTGACGGTGCCCAAGTCTGCTAATATCCATGCTCAATGCCCGCGAATATTTTCATTAGAGTAACGAATTTATTTAAGATTTTTATTGGCCCAGTCCCACAATTAAGTAAGGCAAAGACCTCCATTCCATATTTTCAATTGTGTCTCTGTAAAGTGCTGCAAAAGTTGACTTCTTCTTATCGTATGGTTGATGAACAACTGTCAGCGTTTAAACCGCCCGGCCGGCCTCTGACATGGCTTTACACACCATTGAAAAATATCTCAGGTGTGCTGGTTTCATCACGATGTTTTCCCTCACCGTTTAAGCAACTGATAATTAATTTATAATACGCACATAACTTACGAAAAGGCAGAGGTGCGCGCCTTGGGATCGAACTCGAAACCTCTGACTTGTCAGTCGACGGTCATACCACTAGGCTATCAGTGCTATTGCAAAAGTTAACAAAGCTGTTGACAGACCAATTATACTTACTGAGGACTCAAAAGTTCCTGTATCAACTTATCCCTCTGCTTAAAGCATCCGAGGCTACAGATCGCTTGGAGCACATCAGGGTCTATAGCGTCAGCTGAAGGCAGTACCCTGGTCTGGACCACCTCCATCATCGGCAATTCTTGCTCCAACTCGCCGCGGCCGCCGGCTGTGACCCAGGGGTGTCGGGTAATTTCTGCCAACTGAAGAGGAATACAAGTTAGGTGGTCTTATCACCTACGTCCTACGCTATTAATTCAACTCCTGCAAACTAGAATCTTAAATATATATATACTAGCTTTTGCCCGCGACTTCGTTCGCGTGGAATAGTGACTTCGAGTCTTGACCAATAGATGGCGCTGTATGTCCGGAATAAATTTTATTTTTTGTAATAAAAACTATCCTATGTCCTTTCTCAAGTTCCAAACTATGTCTGTACCAAATTTCACACAAATCGGTTCTGTAGTTTAGGCGTGAAGCAAAGACAGACAGACAGACAGAGTTACTTTCGCATTTATAATATTAGTTTGGATAAGTTTATTGTGTTACACATTAATAAATAACATTATAGAGAAAAGTCGATGTAAGGAGAGGAAGAGGTAGGCAAAGAAAAAAAAAGAAAAAAAAGTTCAAAGAAAAAGTAAAAGTCGATAAAGAGGTCAAGAGATTGGCTCTTAATTTCTTTTAAATTGATGATGATGATTGTTTTTCGCAGCACCAAGCACTCGACATTATTTTAATTGTCTTGGCCTTTACTGTCAGTGTCAGATTCCCGTTTTATTGGACTATGAGAGCGAAAGAAGTGCACTTGTTGTTGGTAGTCTCCGTTGAGGTTGGCCGCTGTGACTGAAATTCGGTTAGTTGGTATTAATCCGACTCCGCTTCATATATCATAGAATTTGTATTACTCCTAAAATAATTGTGAACTACTTAAATATTAAAAATAAGATACTATACCGTCATCCGTTTTTCAGGGTTAACTTCAATCATTCCTCTCAACAACTGCTGGCAGTCAGGTGGTACAAAATGTGGTACGTGGAACACTCCACGCTTCACCTGAAAATGGCAGTTTAATAATTTAAAAAAAATTAAACACTTTTATTTTATGTTATCAGAAATCCGAACTTGGCGCACGCACTAACGTGCGCCCAAACAAATTTTGATGTGTCAAACAATCCGTTATTGTCTGTATGTAGGTAATTGGCTTATTATTTTAAGAGTTCCGTGTTCTGACATTCTGAGTTCCTGTATCTCAAAATTAAAAAAAAAAACTAGGAAATAAAATATCTTCTGAACATGAAAAAATTACCTTTTCAAGTAATTGACGTAAATTATCATCGTCGAAGGGCAATGCGCCGACCAGCAAAGCGTATAATATCACTCCGCACGACCAGACATCAGCTCGGCGGCCATCATACTTTTCTCCCTGTGAACATAATTATTGTTTTTTTTTAAGAATAAGAATATAATTTTTTTTAATAATTTTCTTTTGGAGGCTACAAAAAATTAAATTATTTTACAGTGTATTGACTAACTATCCAACTAGAAAAGTTCGATATATTTTGTTGATCACGCTTCACGCATAATATCCCGTACGAGAATCGAACCCACTATGTCAATCGAAACGTTCACTTCACTTTTTTTGAATAGCATGTGAAAACCCAAAGCCCACAATTTTATGACAATCATTGTAACAAAAATTCAAAACATTAAACAACAAATATTTAAATTTCCCGCCACAGACATTTTCAACCAACTTCAACTAAAACCATAGATTCAATATCCACGGTAAAAACCTTAGAAGCTTAAAAACCTTTTGTTGACATAGTTTCTGATTTTCAATACAAAAATTACAATCAATAGTTAATAGTTACATAGTTCTTTTTCCAATATTAATCAAACAACAATACAAATATCATTTCGTGGAACAGGGGATTATGCAGAAGTTGGCAGTATTGGGCGACATTTGTGCGGCAGTCCTACTGATTATTGTTTCCCAAAATGTAGGGTAATTTGAGTACTTAGAACGTTTAGGACGACATCTACACAGCTTGGCAAAAAAGAGTCTGAAGTTCTGAAGCGGTGACAACTGTAATTAAAAAAAAAAATCTTAAAAACTAAGTTTTTGAGTAATAAAATAACTTAAAAGTGATTAATTTCATTATTTGATGACAAAAAAATCGTCATAGAAATAATAATGTAAGCACCAAAAAACGTGTACAGCTTGGCAAAAAAGAGTCTGAGGCGGTGACAGTTGGAACTAAAAAATTATAATAATGACAACACTGTTTTATTTGTCAACTGCAAGTAGCTTCCTTGTCATCTTTACGTAGTGCAAGTAATTTTCTTTAAAATTTAAAAGATTCGTGTAATTTGCGTGTGATATTCTTACATAATACTAGTTGATATAGTTGTTCGTAATGAATAAAACCGTTTGCAGTAGTGTAAGATCTGTTATATATCAAGTTTTCTTGAGATGTTTGGCCGAAAGCAAAGCCGGACAAATTTTGTCTGAAATTGACAATGTTTACCTGAGAACTGCTCGAATGACAGGTATAGTCCATGCAATTTTTCTTCTAGAATGTAATTAAGTCGTTATATTTACTTTCTGATAGCTGTACCACCAGTTTTTGTCGTCTTGTGTACAAATAATTATTGAGGTTATGTTTTGTAATTCGACGAATCGCGTGTAGTTAAACTGTTTAAATTGATACTTGAAACTTAAGAATAGAGTTAATACAGAGTTATTATTGTTTATTTCAGGTAAATCTGAAAATACAATCAGAGCAATTGTCGATGAAGGTGAAAAAAGTAAGAGTATTTTTTCGACACCTGGAAAACACCGAAAAGGTCGCCCGAAGAAAGAACTTGATGATTTTAATTTATGTTGCAAGTTGCCGTTCGTTGTGGCGTTCAATGGGGGAGGCCTTTGTTCAACAGTGGAGGTTTTCTGGCTGATGATGATGACATTTATTTTTTTGTATTTTAATAAAATCTAAAATGAAACATGTTATTTAATTTCCCTTGTTGATAATGATGATTTATTATCATAATCCACAATCCATAAATGACTCTCTGATAGGCTCGCTATAATTCTAACTCTTGAGATGACCATTCTCAAGAGTCTGAATGATAGCGATTACGTACTTACATAATGGGACTATGCATTGCGTTGTCAGATTTTTCTTATTCTACTTAGATCTCCCACAGAGCATGCCACCAAGCTTTATATTACATATAAGTAGTTATTGCCGCCAATGTACAATCTTCCTAAATATAATTTGGATGATAATGATATATATATATATATATATGACTATTGATATATTATTATATATGATATATTTATAAGTATGTTCAATTTACTTTTTTAATTTGATAAATATTGAAGACTAAAATGATCAAGTATCTTGTCAATTTTAGTCGTGGTATATGGGGTGGCAATCTAAAAGATAAAGGCGCCCTCAATTTATCCAGACTCTTTTTTGCCTAGCTGTAACTAATATTATAGTATGAGAAGTGCGCCTGTGGCGCCCCCAATTTTTGCAGACTCTTTTTTGCCAATATGTAATTTTCTTGTTTTTGAATTTCACTATTGTATAATGCGTGCCTAATCCGGGATCAGCAGTGTCATCTTTGATTTAATCGTAAAATCTGGCTAGAAATACTTTTTGAAAATGCAATAATATAAAATAAAATAAAAAATAAAATATTGACCAAGA
The DNA here is from genome assembly GCA_936450705.2 of Protodeltote pygarga. NCBI lineage: Eukaryota > Metazoa > Arthropoda > Insecta > Lepidoptera > Noctuidae > Protodeltote > Protodeltote pygarga. The sequence goes on from OW388276.2 coordinate 3,064,525, forward strand.
ACTGATTAAACACTTGTTCGAAATTGTTGCTGGTATTGTCTGTCATAATATACTCTGACGTCACGTCAAAGGAGTTAAGTTTTGATGATTCAAAACTCTTAAGTTTTTAAGTTTTTTTTTTAATTTTGTGACTTTTTCAATGATTTAAAATAATAAAATAAAAATATAATATTACATTATGACATTAAGTACCTACTAAAATAGATTTTAAAATAAAGACGTAAACCAATTTGGTGTCTCATGCAGTCATGCTTATGACCACCTTTTAGCGAATTTTTAGTCAAATCTATATAGAATAGATTCTAATTGCAATATTGGACATACTAACTTACTAAAACACACATAGATAATTTATGTATTAATGTTTTGTTTTTTATTAATTTAAATCATTACCAATCATCATAATATTTTTTGTGTTATAAAGGCTCCTTGAATAATATTGTAGCTAATTGGGAAATTGAATATAACACATGGCAACATTCAAGTTACGTCAAACCCGCTACAAACGGCCGAGCGCGTATAAACCAACTAAGTATGATTGTAACAGCCTGTCAACCGTTACTCGAGACAGCGATATACCAACAGTGTACGCTAGAAAGAGACAACCAACCTCGCATTTCAATAATCAAAATGTTTGTAACATATTGATATTTCATGAACGACCGTTGCTTTGATTTCTCAATCCGTTGAAAAATAGTTTTCGTTATTGTGTATGTGATATCAAAATACGTGTAAAATGAAGTCTGCCAAATCGAAACAGAGAATAAACGATATGCGAACGCCAGCTAGGAGCAAACAAAATCTTGTTGGAGAGCGAGATCCGGTGCAAGTGTATTGCCGACTGCGACCTATGCAAAGAGACTCCGATTCACCATGTATGAAGATTATTTCGCCTACTACGGTGCTCCTATCTCCTCCGTCGACTGCCATAAGCTATCGAAACGAAAATGCGAAGACTATGAAGTATACTTTCAAAGAGGTATTCCCGCCAGAAACAAATCAACAAGAAGTGTTCGACAAAGTTGCTTTTCCGATTGTCGAAGGCCTAATCAAAGGTAAAAACGGCTTATTATTTACTTATGGCGTCACAGGCAGCGGGAAAACCTTCACAATGACCGGTGAACCGCAAAATTGCGGCATTTTACCTCGTTGTTTGAATATTATCTTCAAAACTATCAACGACTTCCAAGCTCACAAGTACATATTTAAACCTGATAAAATGAATATGTTCGATATTCAAACTGAGGCGGAAGCTATGTTGGAGCGGCAGCAGGAACTCCACAAATTTAAAACTGGCAGGAAGAACCATTCAAACCCAGATTTGGCAATGTCATCCTCTGATGTGACAAAAATTGATGGTATCAATGAAGATAATCAATATGCCGTCTTTGTGACTTACGTAGAAATCTATAATAACAGTGTGTTTGATTTACTCGAAGATGGGCCTCCGATGAGTAGGAATTTGCCTGTTAAAATCATCCGTGAAGATGCAGCACATAATATGTATGTTCATGGAGTGACCGAAGTAGAAATTAAGTCAGCTGAAGAAGCTTTTGAAGCATTCTATTTAGGATTGAAGCGAAAACGTATGGCACACACATCTTTGAACGCAGAATCAAGTAGAAGCCACTCCGTATTTACTATACGCTTGGTGCAGGCACCAGTAGATGAAATGGGTGAAGCTGTGATCCAGAACAAAAAGTTCCTTTCTATCAGTCAGCTTAGCTTAGTTGATTTGGCTGGTTCCGAACGGACCAACAGAACTAAGAATACAGGCCAACGCTTAAGAGAGGCTGGTAACATAAATAAATCACTCATGACACTTAGAACTTGTTTGGAAGCTCTACGGGAGAATCAGATCAGCGGTACAAATAATATGGTGCCATATAGAGAGTCAAAAATTACACATTTGTTTAAAAATTTCTTCGAAGGAGAAGGGCAAGTCCGTATGGTTGTATGTGCTAATCCAAGAGCTGAAGATTACGATGAAACTGTTCAAGTCATGAGATTCGCTGAAATGGCAGCTGAGGTGGAAGTGGCTAAGCCTCAAGTTATTGATGTAGCTGCAACTATTGGCTTGACTACAGGCCGTCGTAAGGCCAACAGGTTGTTCACAACTGCTCGAGATAACCTAGCAAGACCAGAAGCTAAGGACTTGGAAATGGACTTAGGACTTGTGTACAGTTTAGGACCTGACTTCCCAAGTCTTGAATTGAAGAGTTCTCAAGCGGCTCATATTATAAAAGAACTTATGGCTCATTTGGAAATGAGAATGAGCAGAAGAGAGACTCTAAAACGCAGCAAAGCAATTAAAGATGAAAGACTGAGGTCTGCTTTGTTGGACTTAGAAAAAGATTCATTAGAAGTCCGCAGTGAAAACGCATCTTTACGAGCACAACTGTCAGCAACTGAAAGAAGAGTAAGAGCTTTGGAAGAACGGCTGACAGCTACAGAAAATGCTTCACTCACCCATCAACGTAAACTAGTTGAAATGACTGAGTACACTTCTAACTTAAAAAGAGATTTGCAGGAAAAGGAGATGTTGTTAAGTCAAAACAAATTTGATAAGGAAAAACAGAAGAAGATTCTAGAAAGAAAATATAACCACAAGATAGCAGCTGAACATGAAAAGGCAAAAGAAATTAATACTGAAAAGGAACGCTTGAGGAATGCTATTGAAGAAAAGGAGAATAGGCTGAGAATGATCGCTGATGCATTAAATGCTGACAGAGGAGATAATGATGGATACCATAAAATCACTGGAGATATAGGTGCTCAGACTAGCAACAGAGATTTTACACCAGGCTCAACTCCAAGAGCATTACCAGCCCATCTCCTGACTCCATTCAGCTCTATTCCTCAAACAACTCAAACACTAAGAGAATCTCAGGTACAAAGAGATACTCAGACACAAAGAGATACTCCAGCCTCATCTCGCCGTGGGGTAGCCATAGCTAATCCCAGACACCGTCGATCAATATCCGCAGATGGCAGAAACTGGGTAGAACATGCGCCAAACAAAATAGTCCCTATGGGCACCGTTATGAAGCCAAGTATAGCCCATAGTAAAGTTATTAACAAACTAACAAGTGTCAAAGACATAGCTAATCCGAGAACATCAAAATACTGTCTTATTTCTCAAGAACAAGATACTGATGGGGAATTAGAAACTAAATTGTACAAAGGAGACGTAGTCCCAACTTGCGGTGGCGGTGCTCAAGTTATTTTCAATGATGTTGAAATGCTAAAACAGTTTTCTCCAACCCGCGAGTCTTCTAATTCTCATTCTAATAGGCAATCAGTAACAACGTGTGCAAGGCACTCGGGCAAGCGCAGGGATACAAATTGCTCACCTCCGCAAACCCCTTCAAATACAAGCAAAAAGCAGAGGGTGGACGATGATTAAATGTAGTTCGGTAAGGTTTTTATGCTATTTAATTTGGCTACATATATCCGAAATTCCTAATTTACCTACTTTTTTTAATACTTTCTGATATCTAGAAAACTTCCCTTAGACCTCTGACTTTGCTAGAAATCAATTTGAGATAAATTATGATATCTAGTAGAATAAAAACACCTATCTTAATTATGTTTAGTTTCGGATGTATGTAACATTCTGATTATATTGTAGAGTATGGTACGAGATAGTAAAACTTTTTGTTGTTAATTATAAGTTTTGTTATAGTTGTTACATGTTAGTTAGTACAACCAGATGGATCTATTTTTTTGGTATAAAGTATAAAACAGACCTTCTGATGATGACTTTAAAATCCTCTCTCATTCATTACAAATATTTACCTTTGCTATTAATTAGGTTTAGTTTTCTTTTTTTCATTCTATATTTGAGATTTTTTTAAATTTTAGGTACTCTCTTGTCCCATAGTTAAGTAAAAACAAATAATGCAATTTTTTTTTCCAAAATTTTGTTTAGGTGATTTATTAACTGTACTTTAGTAACTTAATAGTTAATATAAAACCTTATTTTTACTTGTAATTATAATTTTGTCTAACATTATGTGATTTCTAAAGACATAGGCGTTTAAATACTTTGTGATTATGTGATTTTTGATATTCAAGACATTTTTTACTGTGATTCAAATAAAATTGCTCATTGTAAGATACATGCCACGTTGTGTTAGTTTCAAAAAGAAAAGTTGTCAATGAAATCAATACCTACCCATATTTTGTATAAATACACACACCGGCAGATTTAGCGGAACATAAAAAAAAGGTGGCTTTTTTAGAAAAATTATAGGTATTTCGACTAGTAGTTCTGTTATTTGAATGATTAGGCGTTATTTCATTCAAAATTAAGAAGATTTTTGTCAGCTGTTAACCTTCTAACATAAATCAGACCCTCATAAGCATTTTTTTCAATTTAAGCTTTTCAGTGTTTTTGATAAGAATGTTAATTTAAGCAGTCAATGGTGGCCCTAGCTCATTTTGTTTGTTTTGTTTAGAGAGTTTATATTGTATTGCATACAGAATGAGTGATTTGCCAGGACCTGATGTCGCCAGGGCTGTATCAGGGATTGAGGAAGATCACACCTACCGTTCAGTCATTCGAACTTCGGTAGTATCAGTATCCGTGATCCACCGTAATGTTTATCGATACAGACAGACAGGGTATTACGTGCGCAGGCGAGGCCAAGGCAGAAATCGTGCAACCAGTGCCGTAGACGACTGTTTTGTTAGGGTGCAAACTTTGAGAAATCGTCGACAAACTGCTGTTCAGGCCCAAAATCTTTTAGAAGAAGTGCGTAACGTACGTGTTAGTGAACGAACAGTGAGAAGAAGGTTAAATGAAGTTGGTTTGAAGTCATACGTGCCAGCAAGAGCACCTAAACTTGAGGTGAGCCATCGAATAGCAAGATTAGCGTTCGCTCGTTTTCATCAAATTTGGTCCCATGAGTATAGTCGAGTTTTATTCTCGGAAAGAAAAGACGGACGGAAAGGAGAAGATGTGGACATCTCAGAAGTCCACATCTTCTCCTTTCCGTCGATGAAATGAACACAGAAACGGCTTTCGTCAGAACTAAAACTCGACTCTACTCATTGGACCAAATTTGATGAAAACGAGCGAACGCTAATCTTGCTATTCGATGGCTCACCTCAAGTTTAGGTGCTCTTGCTGGCACGTATGACTTCAAACCAACTTCATTTAACCTTCTTCTCACTGTTCGTTCACTAACACGTACGTTACGCACTTCTTCTAAAAGATTTTGGGCCTGAACAGCAGTTTGTCGACGATTTCTCAAAGTTTGCACCCTAACAAAACAGTCGTCTACGGCACTGGTTGCACGATTTCTGCCTTGGCCTCGCCTGCGCACGTAATACCCTGTCTGTCTGTATCGATAAACATTACGGTGGATCACGGATACTGATACTACCGAAATTCGAATGACTGAACGGTAGGTGTGATCTTCCTCAATCCCTGATACAGCCCTGGCGACATCAGGTCCTGGCAAATCACTCATTCTGTATGCAATACAATATAAACTCTCTAAACAAAACAAACAAAATGAGCTAGGGCCACCATTGACTGCTTAAATTAACATTCTTATCAAAAACACTGAAAAGCTTAAATTGAAAAAAATGCTTATGAGGGTCTGATTTATGTTAGAAGGTTAACAGCTGACAAAAATCTTCTTAATTTTGAATGAAATAACGCCTAATCATTCAAATAACAGAACTACTAGTCGAAATACCTATAATTTTTCTAAAAAAGCCACCTTTTTTTTATGTTCCGCTAAATCTGCCGGTGTGTGTATATACTAATATTATTATAAATATGTCTGGGGTAATCTCTGTAACTACCGATCCGATCCTAAAAATTCTTTCACTAATAGGAAGCTGCTTTATCCCCGAGTGCTATACGCTATTTTTTATTCTGAAAAAGTTGAGTTTTCTGTAAAAAATAACATCTGTGATTCAAGTCAGAAAAAAACAGGCAATCTGGCTGCTTTATCAACGTGTGTTTACGGGAAAATTTAACGAAATTTAACGCGGACAAAGTCGCCGGGAACAGCTAGTATACTATATACGTGTATAATGCAGTGTGTAAGTCTGGTATTATTTTATTGTCAACTTTCACAAGTAGCCATTCTGTTATTACAAACAGACAGATATCATTTTGCTATATTAGTCCATTTTACTGTACGTAATCTATTGTAAAACATGAAGTTTTGTCAACCAATTTGAAAATATCTGTGAGTTTAAAAACAAAACAATCTGTTGTATTGCTGTTTGATAAAATACTTCTTTTTTTATGTAAGTACAATCCTAGAGATATGTTACATCTTAAAGATCTGACTTGTCTAGATATTAAAAAGTTATTTGATGCTCGGTTCATGTAGAAATATAAGTGGTTATAATATTTAAATAATTAGACCTATTTTTCGAATAAATCTCCTTTTGTACCGATTTACGATAGTAATTCTAATCTACACCTATAAAACTGACCGACAATGGATAGCCTAAACCAGTGGAACTCTAGAGATGTAAAATTTGGGTCCCCTAATGACATTTTTTTCGAAATTCCACCCCTAAACAGGTTAATAATTTAAAACTTAAAGCGACGAAGACGCAGGCCAAGAAGTAGTCGGTAAAACAAAACAATACAAGTTTTAAACTATTACAAAAAATATTGCGAGGACGGGACTTCGTTAAAACGTAAACTAAATTACCATGGCTGATAATTAAAACGATAGTTAAAAAGGAAATAGATAATCTAATTTAGGGGTGTCTGTATCCTGTTAAAAGGTCAACATTTGACCCTGTTTATTTTATTATTTTAGAGTTCAGGGCTACGTAAACACGATACATTTAGTTAGACGATAAGCGATTTGATCGCTTTTTTGTAGATGAATGCACCTAAATTCGAACGCTATTTCGAATCCCAGCCTTGCGCAGTGATTGCATAGAGCTGTGGCCTGTGTTTCTCAACCTTTTTATCATTGAAAGAACAACGATACAATCACAAAGACTGCTGATGTAAAAGTATCAAGTAGCTTTTGTCCAATAATTCTTGGTAAACATCAGTTTTTAATATCTTTTTGTCTCCTCGCTACTACTTTGGGTTGACTAAATCTGAATATTTAAAGGGAAAGAAGTCTATTTTTTGTCGCAAAATTCCTATGTCTGTTTCTAATGACGTAAGTATTTAAAATCTAAAAGTCCATTTTCATTCCAAAGAGTTCAGATTTGACTATGATGGATTAAAATGTTTAAAAAGATTACTGAAAGACTAGTCCACTGGACTTATTCATTTACTAAAAATGATTTAGGTGACGTCATATTAATTAAATTATCCTGATAAGCATTTTTAGTCATGACTGAACAGACCTATTTGATAAGTAAATAATATTAAATAATAAGTAAGTAATCAGACTATCCTTACGCCAATTCACGTCCTAACTTCACATCAAGAGCATACCCAAATACAATCTAATAAACTTAATTTGCTTACACGAGTAGAGTATGACAAAGTACCGCTTTTAATTTAACCTGCATTATAACCACTTAGTTCAATTTAAACCGACGCAATGCATTCTAAGTACTTAACTAGTTAATTATGAGGATATGGGTTATTTAATAAACTTAAACTTTGGTTTAATTTTTTTGTGTACGCCATCTTGTATGTCGTTGTAAGTTTTTCCCGCCATGTTTTTGGCGCGGAATTGTAATAAAATAGTTTTTTTTTCCAATGAGTTTTTTTGTTTTATTGTAGTTTATGGTTAATGTTGTGGAAATAGTGGTATTGTTGTTAAACCATAGAATTTTTTTAGGTAGCTTTCTTAAAAAAAAAAGGTAAGTAGGTAGGTAAAGTAACTAACAAAATCAAAAGATTTTCCTCCATGAATGAAATGATATTCAGTTGCTTTTTAAAAAAAAATTAAGCGCAGCAGGTTCAAGTCCTGCTTGATAACGAATTCTTCTTTCTAAAATTGAATTGATTGATTTGAATCTTAGCTGACTTCTCAAATTGACATCGATGTTCGAGCGCTGATCAAAACAAAATGGTGGGTGCACATTTGAATTGGATATTTTTAATGCTGCTAAATAACTTTAATGTGCGAGCGAGACAGCGGTAAAGCGAGATAAGCGCCTTGAAATGACCGTTGGTTGCTCTCATATTTTCCTTTGTTCATTCACCACATACATATAAATTTAACAATCAATGTTCTATGAATTACGTTGAATTATACCTACGTATAGTATAAAACCGGATATAGTCACTTTATTGTAAGCTTCGGTTTGAGTCATGATGGGTATAAACCGATATGTAAAGATAATCTAAAAATACTAGATGCTACTTCGCGTGAATCGTGAACTGATCCAGAGCGACAGGAAGCATCATAGAAATACGAAAAAATAATTATATCCCACAATATCCAATATCTGTGGGATACATCCTGTGATCCTGTTGCCTGAGCAATGGTTAATAACCAGATCATCTAAGCTGATCACGGTTCCAGAATAGAAAAGAAGAATAGCACCAGTATCCTTGAAGGACCTGAGAACGCTTTTAAGTCATTTTACTAAAGGCGTGCCATAACCATACATCAAAACTACAATATTGTGCATCTTTTTTTTTTTATTTTTTTTTTATTAGACTCACGCCTGTATTCCCCAGAGGGGGTAGGCAGAGGTGTGTAGTACACCCACGTTTCGCCGGCTGTGTAATAAGTCCCATGTAATAGGGGGCGAGCCTATTGCCATTAACCGGGCACAATTCCAGACTCCGTGCTGCTAATGAGAATTTCTAAATGGAAAAACCCAATAACACTTTGCCCGACCCGGGGATCGAACCCAGGACCTCGTGCTCAACAGTCGCGCTTGCTACCACTAGACCAACGAGGCAGTCATTGTGCATCATTTATTGTATATAACAAAAGGATGTTAAGGTGCAATTTCGTGCATCGAGCTGATGCGACAATAGTCTTCTTCTTCTTTGTTTAATGGCCTTCGAGCTGACTCTTGTCAACAACTCTGCCAGGGTCAAGTGAGGACGGCAGCAATAAGGACTTTTTTTATACTTTATTATAAGGCAGAGTATGAGAATGTATGACGCCGTTTCCGTCATCTGCGACAGACGCGCAGCCTACGTCAGTCGCCGGCCGGGCGGCCACGCGTTTTGTGACGTAAGTAGATACGGGAGATATGGTAAATAATTGTACTTACCCTGATAACTTCAGGGCACGCGTAATGAGGGCTGCCACAAGAGGTTTCCAGCATTGACCCTGCTGGTTGCAGAGAAGCCATACCGAAGTCAGCAATCTTGATATTGTTCCGTTCATCTAGCAGCAGGTTCTCAGGTTTTAGGTCGCGGTGGCTGGAATATCAGTTTCTAAGATTAGTGAGAGTTGATATGCAGTATCTAAATTCAAATCGAATGTTAATTTAATATTCTACAATTCAAAATTCTAACATTCAAAAGTCGTTAGAAGTAAAAATTTTTGAAAGTTCCGCTATTCGATAATAGATGGCAGTAGTTCATTTATCAGTTCAGAGAGCATGAATTAAGTAGTTCTGGTACCCGATAATAGATGGCTATAGTTAAACTATTATATTTTAGGTTTGTACTGTTTTGGTAGCTAAAAAAAACTTGTTAAAAAAAAGCTTGTCGGAAAAAAAATAAGGTACCTATCTTAATATTTTGGTAGCCATTATTTTAAGGTATGACGTAATACCGAAATTTATAGGTAAGTACCGTAATTTTTCGGTATTTCAGTTCCTGGTCGTAAGTTATAAATAGGTAGGTACATTATAATTTATTCAGCATGTTACTTCACTATCGTCTCGTCGCTACAAAGTCAACACCTACCATATAGAATGGCTATGACAGAAGTCCAGAGCTGATATAATTTGTCTGAAGAACCGCCGCGCCTCTTTAGGAGTCAGCCTTCCTTTCTTCACCAGGTAGTCAAATAGCTCACCCCCACTGACATGTTCTAATACTAAATATCTGAAAAAAAATGATTTAAAAGTTAATATCGCACAATTCGGTTATGTTAAACTTGTATTGAAGTAGGTATGAAGTAGGTAAGTACTATAAAACGGGAACTGTTCTGACTTGACGCTATTTAGTACCTATATCTAGACGAAAAAAAATATACTTTACTTGATCTGGATAATGAACCCAGGAGTCCCAGGACTTAGTGCAAATCAGCATTAATTTAGTAAAATTTATAGAAAATAGGCAAATTCACTAATTGGTGAAAATTTCTAAGTAGGCAAGTTAACTAAGTGCTGGAAAAACTGGCAATACATGTTTACTAAATTCTGGAAATAAGCTAGTTTTTGAAGAGCTGGAAATAAGCAAGTTCACTTTGTACTGGAAATACCTAGGCAAGTTCACTAAGTTCTGGTTTTTGTGATTCTGCCCAAAAGCGAATAAATGGTTTTTCTTTCTTCCTTTCTTTCAAATAACAATTTAAAGATTAGTTAAGAATAAAATAAATACTAGGTGTAGTCAAAGTTGAATACTTACAAATATTTCTTATTTTCGTAAACGTCGGACAGTCCTAACACGTGTGGGTGTTCTATCAATTTCATAATTGCTATTTCTCGCTCCACCTGAAATATAACAATAAATCAAATCACTTAAATTTTATCGTAAAACTTGATTTAAATCTGTACCGATACATGTCTCTAAAAGCATTTATTATTTCATTTACTTTTTTGCCTAAGTAATTTTTACCCATTATTTAGAATATTATACTTAGGTATTTTAGGACATTAAATTATTTAAATTTTATATTAAAGTTATTAATTTTATTTAAACTAACAAGAATGAAATTAATTTAGCAAAAATATGAATAATTAGTTACAGCAACTCGACAACAGATGGCGCTGTTACAAATAATTAATTACTAGAATTACCTTCATGAGCACAGACTCGCTGAGTTTCTCCCTGTTTATAATCTTGATAGCCACCTTCTTGCCTGTCACGCAGTGTACCCCCAATTTTACTAGACCTGGAACAGAACAATATTTTAGTAAAAATGTGTACTTAATTCAAAGTATGTTATAATGTATTATGTCTCCTCACAAAGGATATGTTTGGAACTCTTTCACGCAAAAACTACTGAACGGATTTTGATGATTAGGCTTCAATTTATCAACATACTACGTAATTTTGTAGAAAGAAAAAAATATTACAAGCGGGATTTGAACCCCGAATTTCGATAATACGAGCTCCTAGCAGGGTTACGAATAGCTTAGTGGCAAAGCGACTGAGGGCTTTACCCAATAGGTCTCGGGTTCAAAACCCACTCGTGATCGATTTATTCTTTCTTCAAAATTTCGAACTTTATCCCCAAGTATAAAAAAATATTTCATAAGTATGGTCTTTCTATTGAAAATTAGCAGAAAATAAGTTTTTTATTTGTTATATTATGTTTATAATTTATCTCCGAATTCAAGCTGAATTCAGCTTCATCACTCAGACAGATAGTTATTTTTTATTCCTTCTGTGTGTCCGTCCCCATTCTCCGTAGGTATGACTGCAGAATTCATCTGCTAAGCATGTTATATTTTGCCTCAAGATAAGGAAGGAATATTCTCACGGTCTAATTCAATGGGCATTCAGGATTAGTGCGAAGTAGGAGTTTAGTTTCACCATTTCCTGTATTGCCGTGACATACTTATATAGAGTTGGATAATACCTCGATACTTCTTCTTATCGTTTCAATAGCAAACTATTTTATTATTATTATTATATCGAAGCGGCCCAGAAAGTAGCAAGTACTCGATACTTAACAAGTCGAAGATACTTTTGAGTCATTGGACCGTTAACTGGCAAGTTAGAGGTTTCAAGTTCGAACCCAATGCGACCACTGACTTTTCGTAAGCTATATGTATGCGTATTATAAATTAATGATCACGTGCTAAAACGTTAAGTGAAAACATTGTGAAGAAACCAGCACAACTGAAATATTTGTCAACGTTGTGTAAAGCTAAGGGTCCAACGGCGTGTTCCTTCATGAAGCTCTGAGCGGAAATTCGCGATTCACTTTCGCAGTCACCGTGCCAGGTACTTGTCAAAGTAGGCGGATTCTTAAATTGTCGGCGGCCTGGCTACCGCTGAATTCTTCTTGAATTCTCTACGGCGCACCTCCAGCTGGCGATACCCTGTGGATATTATACTGAGGGATAGATGGCGATTTACCCAAGTTAGAGGAAAAACCAATGTGTTCCTGACCTTATTATTCTTTAACTTTGTTGGGCTCGGCTTTTAATGAAACCGGATGAAACTGAATTCAAAAAGCCTTGACTTGGCAGTCAAAAGGTCATACCGCTATCACTGCTTTTAAAAACTGGTATTATCAGCTCTGTATTATATCTAGATGAACACAGATACTGAAACACCACCTTGGAGAAACTGTTAAACACCATTCATACGTTTCCTTTGCAAAGTATCGCAAGTGTACAAGTTCATAGTTTGATAAACAATGTCATTTATACGCGGGTAAGACATTTGTAGATATTTTTATGGGTTCGAGTTTTTTATAAAAAAAACATACCTATACAAGATAAATTGTTAAATACCTATAGGTAAATTGTTGTCCTAATTTTAGTTTAGTAATGTGTTAATTAGGCCGTGTGGTTTCCGGCCTAAGAATAGAACCAGCGACAAAGGGAAAGATCCCGGAGGATGGGCAGCAGCATCCTTCTGTGTAACAGTAAACATCTGCTACTGCGATTGCCAACCCGCTTGCCCAGCGCGGCGATTATCAGCAAATACCTCCCAATGAGCGCACAATAGTGCCATGCTGCGATAAGACCGCCAATTGTACTCTTCTCTATTTTTAATTGTATACTATAATTAATGTCGTACGAATGTCGTGGTGGCGCATTGGTTACGGACCCGCTTTACAAGTGAGTGGGTCTGGGTTCGAACCTGGCATGTACCAATGTGACTTTTTCAATGTCATATGTACTTTCTTAGATATTCTAAGACACCACTGACTAACGGTGAAGGAAAACATCGTAAGGAAACCTGGACTTAATAGTCTGAAATTGCCAACACGCAGTGAGCTAGCGCGGTGATTAATGCTCGATCCTTCTCTGTATGAGAAGAGGCCTTTGCCCTACATAGGGACAGTTACAGGCTAATTTATTTATTTATTATTTACTTTAAATGTATTTTTTGGTGTGCAATAAAGAGGATTTGTATTGTATAGTGGCTCGCATTGGGAGAGAGCAGTGGATTAGTACAGGCTGATGATGATGATGATGATAGATAATTAACTTAGTTCATTAAACTTGTACTTCCAGGCTCCTAGTCCTGTTAATTCTGGCCATGATAAGCAGCACTTCCACCATGAGGCATCACACGGCGGCCATACAAGCTGTGCCTCCAAGCGTCTCACTTACTCCCCTTCATGATAAACAGAATACTGGCAATTTTATTAATATTAGTAAGTATACAATACCTACTATTTTTTTAATATAAATATACAGCATATTATAAGTATAGGGTGGCGATTTAATGATTTATTGGTGGCATTTTGGTAATAAAGGAGGTAAAATAACCACGATACTAGGTTTATCTAAATCATTTAAAAAAATGGCGGAAGCCAGGAGAGTGCGTACCTATTGAAGTTTTGAGTTATCTGCTGTGGCGCTGTATAGCGCTTAGTGTTGCCAGATCTATTTATTCCAAATATCAGCAGTTTAAAAATTAAAAAAGCCGGACAGTTTCGGAAAAATCGGGACACAGGAAAAATACTTAACATGGTTACAATCCCTTTATTTTAATAAAAATCACAGACTTTACTGAGATCAATCTTATTACTCAATTGAAGCGGGATTTTTAGCAGCCCGCTTAGGGGCGGGTCGCTCTGCCGAAAGCGAATTTTATGAATAAAGTATCGTAGGTATTTAGAAAATGACGGAAATTAACTGCTGACAAAATAACTATGACTTAATGACTTATTGAACTGAAAACTTTCGCTATCAAGAGGAAAATTATTAAAAAAAATTGAAGTCAAATTTATGAAAATGATTCAAAATGTGAAGTTCGCGACGCCGCCGCGTATACACCCGCTCTTGAAAATGGACTCCGTTAGAGTTCGAAACTAGTCGGGCATTCCCCGAAATCGATACGTGAGTAAAACCGTATCAATGTTTCATAATATTTTTGAAGTCGTTTTAAAATTTAAAACCGTTTGTGTCACTCTTGGAGAAAGGACAAAAATCCGAGTAGGTTAACTAAATAACAAATAAGCAAAGCCTGTATTTCAATAGAACTCAAACGTTCTGAAAAGCTGAAAGCTTTTCGCTGGCTATTTCCCGAGGGTACTAGGTAGTTATATTATCTGTGCCGAGAGCCTTGTCACTTGTCAACCCAGTGGCCCATTCCATTTCTATTCAGGTCACAACGGAACCTGTTATTGGAAATTTCAAGCATGTTGTTATGAAATATCGAAGCTAGGGTTCCTGTATTTGTATAGATTTTATCAAACTTTTATTCTTGAACACTCAACTACTACATAATTGCTGACATTGTTTTCGCGGGTGATAACGTCACATTTCGTTTCAACGTTGCGATGCGTTTTGATATTTTGAATTCCCTCACATATTTCACGATTTTTCATCATTAAAACAGAATTAATTTAAAATTATATACGAGTATATGAGTGCTCTAAGGATTACAAAAAAAATTAAACCTATTTTGGAACATGCATAATTATTCTCTATTTCCCTACGGCAAAGGCCTCCCTAATTTCTCTTTTTACTCCTTCTTTTCTTTCTACTTCTTCCATCTTTCTCTGTCTAGAGCTGCTGAGGATTTTTTAAAAGAGTCAAGCTTATCCCGCCATCTCTATCTCATCGGTCTTTTTTTAATTCTTTACACTGTGGTATAGTCATGCATACAGCTAAAAAGCAGAATATCATTACGATGACTGCATTTTTAGAACCGTTATAATTTTTTGTATCTAATGTTTATAATAAAAAAGCCTCTATCATAGTCACCCATTATCATAAAGCGCCCAGAGCCTCTAAAAGACGGCCCTGCTGTCACGCAACTCAAGTTGTTTCGCGCAAGTATACCAACTTAACAATAATTCGGTGTCATTATAGTTTAGGTTACGTTGTAACTATTTAGTAATCTGTGGTTTAGGTCAGTTTTTAAACGGGTCTTTTGTTTTGTTTTAGATCCATTTTTAACGAGTTCTCTACTGCAAGCTCTAGTGGAAGAATCAGAAAATAAGAAACGTGTCCAAAGATACAGAGATGTAGCGTAGTTTCGTATGTTGTTTATTGAATAAATAGTACTTATTTATTGTGTAGTTTTTTTTCATAAGTTGGGAGAAATTGTCCACTGTGCGGATCCCGTACCTATAAGATTTTTTTCACGTAAAATGGGTTTGTCATCAGAACTAAAGCTGTGTACCAAATATCAGATCAATCTGTCAACAGGAAGGGGTGAAATATCGATTACTGAATTTGAACCAAATAATAAACAGGGCAAACTAAATAAAACCGTTTAAAAATGGCAAAAACACAAACCCAGAAAGAGATGACGTGATGAGCTTGACTCTAAAAAATTTTCACCTTATATGAAATATTGATACGTCTTTACTCACGCATGGATTTCGGGAATGCCCGACTAGTTTCAAACTCAAACGGAGTGAGGTCCGCGACGCCGCCGCGTATACACCCGCTCTTGAAAATGGAATCCGTTTGAGTTCGAAACTAGTCGGGCATTCCCGAAATCAATGCGTGAGTGTGCAAAGCCGTATCAATATTTCATATAATTAGTATGACTCACGAAAGTTATTATTCTAAAATTTTCACCTTCAAAAATTACTGGAAATATTTTATAAAACTTCTTTATTTCATCTCTCTTTTTCGCCAAATGAAGACGGCATTACTGCTGGGTAATGACGTCTAGCTAATCGTCATTCGTTGGTCTATTTAATGATTTCTAAACCTTTTTTAGAACTAATAGGCTTGCCTTTGACCTCTATCTCACGTGATGGTAAGCAATGATGTGGTGGACGATGGTGCACGCTTACCCAGAAGTAATTTGTTCACTATAGTCTTGAAAACTCCAAGGTTAATCGGGAAATACATATTACGGCATGAAGCCCCACTCTTTTGCTGTATGCACAATAAACTAACTCTATCGAGCGCCAGTGCCACATAGCGCAAAAATGTATCTGTATGTATGTTCTGCATTCCAATTTTGAATTCAAAATTCGAAGCTCCAATTTTGAAGTTCAGCTAAGGACTGCTGCAATGTTTTGACAGTTTGACCTGTGGGTTACAAAAAATATTTTAAAAAATTACCTGTTTGTCCCTTTCCTAAGGTCTTCTCCAACCTGAACGGCCCCACATATTGGTAGACCTCGGAGGTCCCAGTTCCTGAACCTCCACCCTCCATCTTCAAACTTCACAAGGGGTCACAAACATAAAAAAAGTTCACATTTCACCAACATTGTTCAGTCATTTCGCCGATAGATGGCGCTGTACTAAGTTTATAGTCATTTTACTTTTTTTTCTACGATGTTGGTATTTCCATGGACGGTCATACCGATTTATTGTTTTTTTTTATTTACAGTCTATGTGGGTTCGCTAGTGTTGCATTATTATTTTTTATCTGTAAGTTTTTAAATATGTAAGTAAATCATTAAGAAAAAATCGTTAAATTTTGAAATCTTTGAATAAATTCCTGTGCCTCATTGCCTCAATAAATTTCTGTATGAAGTAGCTTATCTTTATGGCGAACGGGGATGAGATGTAGATTGTAGACTTTCGTAAAATTAAAGTAATAGCTGACACCCTAATGGTAAATTAAAGTAAATTATGGGTGAAAACCTGGCGAGAACGTGGTGTATTTGCAAGTAAATTCCGTCCTCCCGCCAAAAAACGGGGATATAGGAGAAAATCCTAGTGTCCCGTGTGGAGCATAGTTTAAAAAATAAATTCTAAAAAGTTTTTGATCCAATCTCAGCATTTTACGGTATTTTATGAAAGCTTTACTGAAGCGGATTTATTACTTCTTTAAAAATGCAATAACACTCATACTTGCCAGTGCACAAAATACCTAGAACTCGAAATAGCTGAATAAAATATGAAATGAATTTCGTTTTACATCGCTCACAGACTTAGTAGCTAACGTAAAAAATTCACACATTCTTGAACGCTACCTTGAACATTTAAGTTTTCAGATTTCGACCTGATCCTTTAGGAAAGCAATTCAATTTTATAATGTAAATCTGATTACTTCCTAAAATATGGTTGGTTATTTTTATTCCACCGTGTACCTATACGTGGTGGCGTATATAATTGACCGAGGTTTATGCGGAGATCTTACAATGTCTTTCTGACCGGATTTCGGTCACAGCGGCCAATCTCAACGGAGATTAGCCAACTTCGCAGGAGATTTTTTAGTGCACAAGTGTGTGCGCAAACAGGTGAAAGATGAGAGTGCATTCGGTATTTCCTCGCTCTTATAATCCGATGGGACGGCAATCAGTCACGACCGGAGAGAGAACGCAGGGCCAACGAACGTGCTTTCCGAGGAACGGAGTAAGTGATAATTAATTTATAATACGCACATAACTTACGAAAAGTCAGAAGTGCGCACCTTGGGTTCGAACCTGAGACCTCTCTCTGTGAGCTCTTATACGTTCCAAATGTAGACCTAAGCTGAATCGTTTCGTTTCTTACTTAAAAAAGGATGGCATTTTCTAAGGATGACAAATGTATTATAAATGAAAAAAATTGTGGCGCGTGTTCGGGAGAGCACGTGGAGTATGCGGGCACGCTGCTCGCTTGTTACTTGGTTAGGATTTCAACTACAATGTTCTAGTATACCTATGTATATTCGTATCGTATATCGTATGACTAAATAGGCGTTTATCATTGAAATTGCATTAGAAAATTAAATCAATATTTTGGTTTGAACAAAATTTAGAAATTAAAAAAATTGTACTTGTTTTCAATACAATTTGGGACTTTAGTGTTTGCATTACTTATTACCGCATAGGTATCTACTAAATTATTTAAAAAAATGTGTTATACCTATATAAAAAAGTGGGTTTTTCGCCTCCTATAAAATTTTGCAGGTTATTAAATCGCCACCCTGTTTATGTGACCAAACAAATCATAAATCAATGACCAAGGAAACCACACTTACTATTAGTGGGTAAGCGATTTACCTACTCCCCTTGGTGTTGGGTTCAATTCCCGCACGGGACAAACACTAGTGCGATACACAGATATTTGGTTCACACTGATGACTGAGTGTTGTAAAATTAAATGTCTGTAATTCTTACCCACGCATGACACAGATTTTTTTTTTAGTGTGGGTTGCCCAAAACAAAAAAAAAGAAAAGGAAAAAGAAAAGGTTTTTTTTAAATAAAAATATAATCTGTGTACCTAATAATGACCACAATAATGTTCGCACAATGTTCTTATTGCCAACAGCAGTGGTTCCTCGAAAAGCAGTCGAACAGGATCAAACCAGCCACGAAGTTCATTCAAATAAAAATAATTACAAGGCACTGAGTTCTAAAAGAATTGTCAACTATTACGATATGTTGACAGCGATTGACCAGCCTCAGAAGCTGATCATCGACGTCCGAAACCCTGATGAGATCAGCAGCTCAGGCCAAATACCAACCAGCATCAATATACCTCTATACGAAATTCATAATGTGTTAGTATTTATGTCTCCTGAAGAGTTTAGACGCCAGTACAATCGTGAAATGCCCTCGACATCTGATGAGATTATTTTCTACTGCCAATCTGGAAAACGGTCTTCTAAGGCTCTGGCTACAGCGCTGAGGCTGGGCTTTTCTAAGTCAAAAGCGTACCCAGGAAGCTGGAATGATTGGGCTAGCAGGCAAATAGAAATTTGATGCAACAGTTGTTCTATTGCAACTAAGAGGAATGATTTAGCGCCATATAATGTAAAAATCTTTAAAAACCATAGTAATATTTGAATAGATTTTGTAATTCACTTGTTTGTAGGTAAGTAGATACTATTTTATAATCTGTAGTTATACGAAGACTCGCTTAAATGCCGGCCGAGTACGGTTTCCGGGCTAATAATACAACCACCCCTACTCGTCCTACCGGTGCATAACAAAGGGAAAGATCCGGAGCATGGGCAGCAGCATCATCTGTTACTGCGATCGCCAACCCGCTTGCTTGCTTGGCGATTATGGGCAAATACCTCTAATGAGCGCACAAAAGTGGCGCGCATTGGGAGAGGCCTATGTTCAGCAGTGAACTAAGAGGCTGCTGATGATGACTTCAATAATAGGAGTGATGAGGAAGAGGCTGCGGTTGAAGAAATATTTGACATACGTTTTGAGGAAGTGGATAAAGATAAGGATTATAGAAGAAAGGGGATGTAGAAGATATAATAGAACCTTTTATAACCTAGGTTTAGTTTATAAATTAATTATCACTCTCCGTGCCTTGGATAGCACGTTAAGCTGTTGGCCCCGGCTGTCAATTGTAGATCTTTGACAGTCGTTATGGGTAGTCAGAAGCCCGAAAGTCTGACAACCAGTCATACCAAGGGGTATCGTGTAACCCAGTTTCTGGGTTGTGGAGGTCTGATAGGCCGTCGCTCCATGTAAAACACTGGTATTCAGCTGCATCCAGTAAGACTGGAAGCCGACAACAACATAGTTGGGAAAAGGCTAGGCAGATGATGATGATAACCTAGGTTTAGTGTATTTATAGTAAGTAGTTTTAGAATGTAAATAATTTTAATTAACATATTAAGTATACCTTTAATTATAAATTGAAAATTTAAATAAAATATTAATAACGGGTCTGGTCTCTTTAATTTTTAGAAGGAATGGTTGAAGAAGAAGAAGGGAAGGTTGAATTTTATGAAAATTAACTTTTTATTGAGCTTCAGACACTCGGTTTCATATTTCGTCGTAAAATAATAATCCTCCTGACTTGTCCTGACCGAAATTCGGTCAGGAGGATATTATTAAGTGAGCGACCAGAAAGTGCAAAATTATATATTTGTAATCATGTATTTCTGTGTGTGTACATAAATAAATAAATAAAAAATAAAAATAAGCTTCTATAATATTTGAGCGACCTATCAGTACGATAATACTTAATGGGGGGTTCCCCAAGTCCCGAGTTCGCTTAGCTCGCTCTTTTATACTAGTCACCGGAGCCCCGCTTCGCGGAGGTCCGTTAGCTTACTGCGTGTTACCAACTTCAGACCATTGTGTGTGTCAAGGTAGGAAGCCAACCCTAACAAAGTTTGGGATACGGTTTACTGCTGATAACGACGTCCTGGGTTCGATCCCCGGGTCGGGTAAAGCGTTATTGGGTTTTTCCATTAGGAAATTCTCAGTAGCTGCTTGGAGTCTTATAGACCGACACGGCCAGTGAGATCACGCGCAATACCCACGGCTTTGCTCTGAAGCGGAGCTGGTGATAATTTAAATATTATACACATAATTTAAGAAAAGTCAGATGTGCGTGCCTTAGAACCTGTGACCTCTGATCACCAGTATAATTTATTAGAACCACGATAAAACTTCACAATTAATCCGACTGGGCCAGGACTGACGGGCCCAGATGCAATAAAGGAATATTTTAAAACGAGTTACAACCCTCCCCTA
The DNA here is from genome assembly GCA_936450705.2 of Protodeltote pygarga. Classification (NCBI taxonomy): domain Eukaryota; kingdom Metazoa; phylum Arthropoda; class Insecta; order Lepidoptera; family Noctuidae; genus Protodeltote; species Protodeltote pygarga. Next base: position 3,085,147 of record OW388276.2, read on the forward strand.
ATTACATAAACAAATGTTGAATGGCGGCTATCTCGCAGTATAATTAACATTATACCCATTTGGGTAACAACCGAACAAAATTGGGTCAACCCTCTAACAAAAAGGCTTTTAACAAAAAAGTCCATAACTATTGGAATGTTGCCAGTTGTTAAAAATCTCCAATGCCATTAGGTTGGCGGGAATTTTGACATTTATACTCATGTAGGTTATGAATGGGTAATGAGATTCTAATTTGAAGTGTAACAATTTTATTGTCAACTAATGCCAGATACCGTCGAAGGAATAAGCAGAAAAATGGCTAATGAAGAAGGTACCTAGGTTTATAGGAAAAAGTTTATATAATTGCCAATTTATAGTAAGTTATTAAATAAATTAACTTACGAAAATTGGCATAAGTATCATAAATTAATTATCACTCTCCGTGCCTCGGATAGCACGTTAAGCTGTTGGCCCCGGCTGTCAATTGTAGATCTTTAACAGTCGTTACGGGTAGTCAGAAGCCCGAAATCTGACAACCAGTCTTACTAAGGGGTATCGTGTAACCCAGTATCTGGGTTGTGGAGGTCTGATAGGCAGTCGCTCCATGTAAAACACTGGTATTCAGCTGCATCCGGTAAGACTGGAAGCCGACCCCAACATAGTTGGGAAAAGGCTAGGCAGATGAACTTGCAGGAGTAAATGCGACCTTAGTATATAAAAGCACTCAGCAGTCAGCACATAAGTCTGGATATCTTTCATGATAAAGCATATAAAATATAAAATATTTATTCTTAAGTAAGTAGTATTTAAATAGAGTGTTAATAATTAATGTAAGGAATTTAAAAATTTAAGTGTTTTGGTATGAATATAAATAAATAAATATAACAGGAGTCATTTAACAGTATTGATAGCTTATTGGTATAACAGTTGGACTATTTAGTTAAAGATTGGAGGTTAAAAGGTAAGCATCGTTTCCACGATGGTGGTGCACCGTGTTCTGCCCACTTGCCATGAAGTCATTATACCTAAGTATACCTACTCATATTTGCGAACACCTAGATTAGATACTCGTAAATAGTCACTTTTCTTATTTTCACAGAAATGATAAAATACTTTTAAATAAAAAATACAATTACAATTAGAAACAATTGAAGGTGCGTGCCTAATCAGATTAAAAAAGAAAGCGGTGTTACCAACGTAAGAATTAAAAGTTCAAGGTTTTCGTGTGATGGTTGTCAACCGTGAACTTCAGAAGACAAAAAAAAAGAGTATTATCACTAACGGTTGTATTTTTTATGTAGTACCTATTCCTTTAACTAGATGGTGCGGGCGTCGGCTTCGATCGTGATGCGTATGAGAAGAGGCCTACGTCCAGCAGTGGACTGATACAGGCTGAGTAAGTAGATGGGTAGGTTAAAAATCGTAGCGTTTTGAAGTCGGACGTATATTTTAAATAATTTTTTTTTTTCCATTTTTGAGCGAAATACATAAGCGAAGAAGAGAAAATTCTCGTAGAAAATTTGTTTTTTTTTTAACTTCTTTATATTGGCACCTGCACGCCACGATACGGCACGGCACAACACGATTTACAAATAAATAAACTGGTCAAATGTCCCTTCCCTAACCCTTTTTGTAAGTTGGCTATTAACAACTTTTTAAACGAAGCTTACGTGTAACGAGTACCTATGCTGTGATCCGATAAAGCTGTTCTGTAGATACAAATCCAAATCGGATTGGTCATCAATTTGATCCACAGATTGGAGATCCAAAGAACACCCCATGAGACAAAAATTAATTATAGGTACTTAAGTAATAATGTTCTCCTGACCGACTTTCGGTCACAGCGGCCAACCTCTATGGAGATTAGCCAACTACGCATGATATATTATAGTGCACATGTATGTGCGCAAACACAGATGCACTCTCTTTTCCCTCACTCTCATAGTCCGATAGGACGGCATTCCGACACGACTGGAGAGAGATCAGGCGCAGGGTCAACAGCTTTACGTGCTTTCCAAGGCACATAATTAATTTATATTATCACTTACTCCGTGCCTCTGACTCTGACATGTGTACTCTGACATGGCTTTACACACCATTGAAAAATCTCTCAGTTGTGCTGGTTTCATCACGATGTTTTCCCTCTTCGTTTTAGCAAGTTATAATTAATTTATAATACGCACATAACTTATGAAAAGTCAGAGGAGTGCGCCTCGAGACTCGAGACCTCTGACTTGTCAGTCGACGGTCATACCACTAGGCTATCAGTGCTATGCTAGCAAATATAATAAAGTTGCGGATATCCGGATTCAGATATAAGATATTTTTTTTTACTACATAAGTATGAGAGAAAAGAAGGGGTCCAATTATGTGGCAAAAATACTTTTTGTTCTTTTTACCCATTCTGGGAATCGAACCAAACACCTCACTCTTAACAGCTACATTTGCGTCGATACTACGCCATAATGCAGTTAAATTAAAATCCTAGAATTTTTTATTTCCGATAAAATTGGATTAGTAAAATACTGGTATCATAATGCGACGGACGTGTAGAATATTGCTCGCGAATAATTTGTTCGCATGGATGCCTTCCCATCCGGGGAAAGCACGTGACTAATTATAGAATTCTCTTCTGTTTATCCTCCAATCGATCTAGCGTGATATTAAACAATATAAATAAATTCTAAGGTTGCGTTCGTAATAAGCATTTCGATGTTATACTATAAAAACGATTGAGGTATTTTATTTTTAAAAAGTTAAGTACTTTTTTTTAGGTATTTGAAAATAGAAAAATTTAAGGGTTGAAACTTGAAACTATTTAAACGAAAATATGGCGTCATTCTATTTTTAAGTATTTCAACTATCTTACAAGTTTTTTTTAAATGTTTATGTTGTTTTAATATCGAATGTATTATTCAAGAATGTTTGTGCGACGAAATTAATTATGAAAAGATTAATGCAGATTTTCACACCAGCGTATTGAGGCATAGGAATTCATTCAATATTCCTATATATTTTGTCATTTTCGAAATTAGATATACTTTATTCTTAGTTTAACTTACAGAATTATATGCACTACACAATCTAATAATAACACTGTATTCCGCATACAACGTTTCATCTGAATGTCACTAAAAAATCAATATATAGCAGTCTTTGCTCACATCACTTAAAATTCACATAACTCACGGACGCGTATCCGAAACGACGTACACATATATTCGCGCGCATTTTGACTTTAATTTTTCTAATTTTATTTTATTTAAAAAATTGTAAAATATTACATAATAATGTGGGTTGAGATTTTATGTTTTCCGTGCGGGCTCCGTACGCTCGCCGCTCGGGTTTTGTCGGGTTACATCGGCAGATTCCGCTAGGGGGTGAAAAGAGTGAGTCATTAGCCCCGAGGGGTGGTTTTACGTTCCGATTCACGGAGAAAACAAAATAGGGGAATGTTTGAATTATTGTGTTGAATTGAATAAGACTTTTTTATTTGTAACTAAATTATAATCTGGTTCGTAAGATTTGGATCATTTCGTTACTTACATTGCTTTGCTTAGGTATCAATAAAAAAGGTATTTTAATATTTTTCGTTACAATTTCTTAGTACTTTTTGAGTCCCACGTTGAGCCCCAATAAGCAAAACGAAATAAATCAGTAAAGTAAATTCTGGGCCCAACGTGGAACTTAATAAGTGCTGGGACTTGCCAAAAATATTTTCGTAAAGCATGACTTTACATTATAATATTCATTTCACTAATTTATATTGTTTTGCTAATTAGAGCCCAACGTGGGACTACCTAAGTACTGGAACTTTGTAACCAAAAATGCTTGTTACTACTTTAGGTCCTAATAATTTTCTTGTTTATTAATATAATAATTATTTTAGTTTTGCTTATTGGGGCCCAACGTGGGACCATAGAAGTTATGTCCACATGATCGAATTTCGATCACAGCGGCCAGTCTTAACGGATATTAGTCATCTACGCTGGAAATATCGTAATGCACCAATGTGTAAAACGCAGATGCACTCTCTAACTCCCTACTCCCTCTCATAATCCGATAAGGAAGCCACTGCCATGGTCACAGATCACAAAACCATTACATAACCAGAATGCTGATGTTGATTCTGCGCCTGATCTTTCTTAGCGCGTTTCAGATTACTGTCCCATTGGACGGTGAGATTGAGGAAATAGAGAGCACCTGTGTTTGCGCACACATTTGTACACTATAATATCTCCTGCGAAAATGACTGATGAGATTGGCCGTGCTAACTTAAAGTTTCGAACTTCGAACAACAGATGGCGCTATAAAGAATGAAATCACGAAAATTTTCATTGAGCCGAAAGTGGCGAAAGGCGAAATGATGATGAATTTGATGATGTCGTTGCATGATTTGGATCTAACCTACGACCCTGTCCTAACAGTATACCGTACTGTATACAGTATATAGGAATTTATTTTTAAATCAAAATAAAAATCCGTATTAAATTAATTATAAATTGTAATTCGGGGATTGATTCAATGCAAATTGATTGGAGCGTAAACTGTTATAATTTATAAGTATGTTTTATTTATTAATGCAATGTTTATCTCAGGGGTAGTCAACATTTTTTTGTCAATTATTTTTAATAAAAAAAAGGGACCCCGAACTAGAATTTTCTCCTGTAATGCGAATGTATGATTATCGTGAATGATATCTAGATATGTGTACTTATATTGAATAATTTCACAATGCACAGACCGAAATAAATAACTGTCGATCACTCAATTAGGTATTTGTCCCATGTGGAAATCGAAATCACAACACCAAGCCAAGATTTTTCCATTAGAAAATGTTCAGTAGCAGCACGGAGTTTGGAATTGTACCCGGCTCGCCCCTTATTACCTACATGGGACTTATAACATAGCTGGCGAATCGTTATAGCATACACCTCTGCTTATCTCTTCTGGGGAATACAAGCGTAAGTACAATAAAAATACATCCAAATGAATTTCCAAATATATTATAGGTATACATTGATATACAAAAACGTATATTATTAAATACTCTATCGGCTTTACTCACGGCTTAATTTCGGGAAGGCCCAACTAGTGAGGTCCGCGACTACACTCGCTCTTGAAAATGGATTACGTTAGGCAAATTAAAATACCTATCTACTTATCTAATTGTATAGGTACTTAGATTATTGTAAATTTGTAAAATGTACGATGTGTAACTTGTTTTGTAATTGAAATATATTTTGTTATTTTATATAAATCCTTTTTTATTATGATTTCTTTTGTAGGTCCTATTGTAATTTAAACAAAAAAAAAATTGTGCGCCATGAAAGGCAAAACATGTAGCTCTACATATTAAGACCACATTATGATGATGTGACTTCTATACTTACTCATGTTTTTAGTTTTTTACAAAATAAATATCTTTATTTTTGAGTCTGAAACTAGTCAGGCATTCCCGAAATCAATCTGTGAGTCGCCGTAATAGTAGGTAGATTTAATAATTTAAACAAATCGCAAATACTTAAATCATTTAATATTGTAACTGCGTAGATTATCGGAACTAAAAAACAATCATATGAAAAGGTTTATAATCTCTGCCCATATTAACGGTATCGAAAAAAAGTATAACTAGTGAGTTCCATGGTCGGTGGTTCCTGTTCATTTGGAGTTTATTATTCAAATAGTTCACAGGTCTTTCCGATATGACGTAAGTGTTTTTATATTGTATTTTCGTTATGCCCTTTTAAATTGATTTTGTTTTATAGGTATTATTTCCACCCAGCTTAGCTTGTATTCAGAGTAAACTCGGTGCAGTGGCCTAAGCAATTGGGCTACAGCGGCAAGTGTCATAAGTTTGATACCCTAACTTCTTAACTAATATATTAAAAATGTGATAAAAGTACCAAGATGATGACGGGTATGCAATTTTTTGATGTAGCGAAAGCGTTCGACAAAGTCTGGCACAATGGTTTAATACAGCGTATAACAGAAATGCGTGATCATATTTAAGGATAATATTCAGAATCTCATACATAGTCTATACCACAAGTGCCCACATCAAAATATATAGGTACTATTCAAAGTTTTGGTGTTTTTTGCTTCATTAATAAGCTATATCAACTCGGTGTGCCAGATCGTCTCGTGCTCATAATAGTTCAGGATTTGGTACCGACCTACACTGTGAAATTATTTTTTATTACATTTTTGAAACTTAAGTTTCAAATTCCTATAATTTTTGTGCGAAGCTAATGCGAAAGTTTTAATTTTTCTAAATAGAAAAATATTATTAGGTACAAGTAGGATATAATCCTGCGACTAGCTACTGGTACCTACTCTAAAAACATAATTAAACTAATTCCTAATAAAATATCTATCTATAAAAATGCGTATGTATAATATGCAAACATACATACCTATGCCTAATACGCAAATTGAAATAATCATTCTATATATTCATCATTATCAGCCTGTATTAATCCACTGCTGAACATAGACCTATCCCAAATGCGCGTCACTATTGTGCGCCCATTGAAGGTATTTGCTAATAATTCCCATGCTGGGCAAGCGGATTGACGATCGCAATAGCGGATGGTTGCTTTTACACAGTAGGATGCTGCTGCCCAACCTCCAGATCCCTTTGTCGCTTCTTACGACACCCGCGGGACGAGTAGGGGTGGTGCTATTCTTAGGCCGGAAACCACACGGCACAAGGCCCAAATGATCTCATTGTGTTAATTTACCACCTGATTATCATATTGTAGAATACAATAAATATTTGAGTAATTGAAAGTTATTGTGATGATTACCGGATTGTGCCCCCAATTTTTTTTAACTACTTATTCTATTCGTATACATTGTCGCGCTTCAAGCAATAAGTTAATATCATTCTATACCTAGGTATAGCATTATATTCTAACTGCGTAGTTAAAGTTAACCCTCTAGTTTGCCATACAAGAGATAGATGTCACTACCATTTAGGACGGGCGGTTTAATAAAGAACATAATTTCGAATAGGTACTATCGTGGACAAAGCCGGTGCACCACTCTTAAGGTTAGAATCGCTTGCACCCGGCGTCGGAACGTAGCGCTAATCCCGCCTCTACGCACGTAGCATCGTTCAAAGCATTTTGATCGCAAAGTGGTGCACCGTTCGTGTCCGCGATAGTACATAGGATTACGAATACTTCAGTTGGTTCAGCGACTGGTGACTTTAACCAGAAGATCTCAGGTTCAAATCCTCCTCGAAATAGATTTTTCTTTTTACAAAAGTTCATAACTTACGATGAATTTTGATTTCAGTACCATGGACAAGTACACAGGGCTCACCCAGGAACACTTTGACGTATTGGTGGGCAGATACAAAGCCTTTAAGGAGGTCATCAACGATCCCACCACGGATCCCGTGAAGGTGTTTGATCCTCTATCCAAGAGAAGCATGGACGAAATATATATGATCAGAGAAGTGAGCAAAGAGCTTCAGAGGAAAAAGGAGGAAGATGCCAAAAAAGCCGCAGTAAGTCCTAACCAGAGACTATTCGCATAGACAAAGGGGTGACAGTAGAAGGGCAAAGTAATTTTAATTTAGGAACACCGGTTCGTTAACGGGACTTTGATTATTTAAGTAACGGGATTTACAAGTCTAAAAATATTTACTTACAAAATAAATTTAGCTTCCTAGTATTGATAATCTAGGAGTAAACGTGACGAACATGACGACATACAGGAGACATGGGGGCAAGGTCGGAAAACAATATTATACAAAACAGGGCTGTCTCTTTCGATACTAAAAAACTAATTATGTAGGTACACAATCAGCATCAAAAAATGTCCAACCAAATGTACATCTACTGGAGCATTTGGGTGCACTTTTTAACTAGTTGCGGGTTGGATTTTTAATTATGCTAGCAATGACTCTCTTTTTTATACAGAATAATCTAATTAAGACAAAGCTTTGGTACTAAGACTAAACAATTTTCTTTATTTAAAAGTAAAAGGCTGTGTAATGCTTTTTTAATAAATTTTTTTATTACAGCAAGCCGCAGAAGAGCAAGCACAGGCTGCAGAAGAAAAAGCCCAGGCTACAGATGAGCAAGCACAGTCTGAAAATCAAGATGGCGCTAATGACGTTGCAGAAAAAAAACAGACTGAAAAATGTTGAATTAATTTTAAAAACTAATTGTATACCTAATTTAATTATATCGTTATTTTAGGTTAATATAATTTATTAACATATTTTTTTTACCTATTTTGCAATTTTTTTTAATAAAACTTTCTAGGCTTACAGCCAAACTTCTTAGTGTGTATGTGTAGGCTTAGTTTTTAACTGACTTCAAAAAAGGAGGAGGTTCTCAATTAGATTGTATGTTTTTTTTTCAAAAAAACAAAACTGTGTACAAAACGAAGTCGGTTTTGTTTTTTTGGACTAAATTGATAAGAATAATTAATTTTATAACTTTTGTGTAATTATTTACTATTACATCTATATTTTTTTCCACCACAAGGTGAAAAATGAAAATGAAATTCTGAAAATGAATTTCTGAAAATGAAATAGAAAATATAAACAATTATATTTTCTATTTCAATTCCTTTTTCATCAGAAAGCAAATGTTTATAAAATTAAACACTTAACTTTTGTATATATTTGTTTAAAAATAAACTTATTTATGAGTATAATATGGTTTCTTTTCCAAATAATTAAAAAAACGAGTTATACAAAAATATTCTTGTTTATTATTCAACTTATAATGAGTGATTACAGGGAACATAATTCAAACTACCAACCTTAGCATAAAAAAGTATAATAATAGTAATACATAGCAATACACGTCTAAAACTAGGAGTGGTCTGTCAGGTTATCATCATCGTCTTCTTCCGGCTCAGCAAGATCAGGATGACAGACTCTGATATGAAGATTAAGGTTAATTCGTACAATGAAACTCTTTCCGCATGTTGTACACTTATGTGGTCGCTTTACGTCATCATCTACCGTAGGAGGATGCGCTCTAGCTAAGTGAGTTCTCAGCAATGACGCATGCATAGTCCGGTCGCACTGAGTACATTTAACATGACAGTCTATCGGCTGACCTTCGTGTGTCTGCCTATGTTTCTCCATCGTAATCTTAGACACAAACAGCTTGTTACAGAAGTCACACTTGAAATTTTTCACTTTAGAATGCTTTTTCATGTGAATTTTCAAGCAGTTTTTCGTAGGAAACATTTCGTCACATTTGGAACATTTAAATTTCTTTATATCGTTATGTAGTTGCATGTGGAGTTTCAAATACGCTTGTCCGGTAAAGCTTTTGTGGCAAATCTCACAATTTATTGTGGAAGTTGCGGAGTGAGTTTGCATATGGCTTTTTAGAAACTGTGCGGCAACAAAACTGCGGTCACAAACCTCACATATGTACTTTTTAGACGCTGCACCTTCATGCTTGCTTCTGTGTATATCAAGATGATACTGAGAGTTTACCTTTACGTCGCATTGGTCGCATTTAAACTTGCGCCTTTTTTTAGGACCCTCTTTGTGATGTACCGGGGGTTCAGGTTCCATAATCGGCGAGTCCTTGTCATTTCCATGGAATTTTTTATGTAACATCAAGTATTCCATACCTTCGAAAGTGAGATCGCATACATCGCATCTGTACCTCGTATCACTTTGCTGTTGTTTCAATTCATATGTTATACCGTCTCCACCATTGTATGCCTCGGCCATTTTTTCGCGTTTAACTGACGAACGGTTATCTTGTTTGTCGCTGGACGCCGGCTCCATCATACTCTTCATCCAGTGGTCTTGAATGCCTACGCCAGATTTCGTCTCCATTTGGTGGACCGACGCTTAGCTGTTATTAGCGCATAATATCCAGAGTGCGATATTGATCCATATATCGCGATGCTACGCTTACAAATTCGCATAAAAACACAATAATAGCGTGTACAAAGTTAATCACGCATTGTTTACGCGTTAGTTTAGTGGATTTCACGATATAATATCAGCGGTAACACAAAAGGGAGCCTTGTTACTGTACCATAAATTCCAAAAGAGAAGCGATGCGCGTTGCTTTTTTTCGGGCGGTTCATTGACATGACAGCGGGAACTTTTTTTAATTTACTCTTGACATGTTAATTATTGCCACAGAAAAAAAAATTGTTAACCCTAAACTGCACAAGTGCACATTTTTTACGTAAAACTACTAAAACTTTAAATCTAATGTTATTACCGGTTTTCGTCAAAAAACTATTTGTAAGCTGCCCTTTACAGATTATTTGTTTTTTACCAATCCCAAAATGCCAAAAATCTGTAATTGACTAATTGTTGACAAATTGACAGATGGAAAATAAATGGCGTCTGCAATCAAATGATATGCGGTGTTTATTTTTATTTGTATCCTTGAAAACTGGAGATTTATCACGATAATAATGACGATGTTTGTATAGTATCAGTTATAAGTAACGTGTCTGTTGACATGGCTTCTGGTTCAGAGGCTCATGCGACGACTTATGTCGACAGTTCATCCGATGATGAGTGCTTGTCGGCAGTAAAACGAAAAGCCGAAATCGCTGAGGAAAACTATAGAAAGAATAAATATGGGGAGGATAGTGATGATGAGCCTATCATGGCCGGGGTGCTGGTTACCGTGGAGGTGGAAGAAGTGGATGATGATTGTCCTTTAGAGTTTAATAAAGTAAGCAAAACTTGATGTACTTTTTCCATTATTTTTACATAAAAACCCTGTAATGCTGATTAAAACATTTGTAACTTGTAATCAAACATCTTATTAGTCTTTATACAGTGATAGGTTTGTTCTATATACACAACCATACACTAAAAACTTTTAATTCATTAATTCAGATATGAAATTGCCTGGTAGACTATACTTATAATATTCTAAGTAGAAGTGTTAGTAGTAAGTGCGTTCTAATAATATTATATAAATTACTATATACCATTCTTCATTTAATTAATAGTTAAACTTAAGTTAAATATAGAACATTTTATTAAATAAAAAGAAAAATAACCCGGCGGAATTGTCTAACAATAAAATAATGAACAAAACTTGAACCTAATTGAAAAACTTCACAATTTTCAGACAGATAGAGAGAAACCAAAAAAGTCTAAAAAAAGAAAAAAGCAAGCAAAAGAAAAACCAATAAAGAAACCTCGGACATTCCGATGTATGGTGTGTAATGCGGAGTTTGATATGGCCGGACAGTTGAAAACACATGGGCTTGAACATCAAGTCAAGACAAGGTATGTCATGATTTATCATCAGGTGGGCCATGCGCTTGTGTGTCCGAAAGTCATCCTTCCAGCCTTATTATTCTCAAACTTTGTTGGGATCAGCTTTTAATCAAACCAGTTGCAGCTGTACAGTAGAGTCTTATTAATCTGAAATCCTGCTTGCTCGGTGATCACTTTATTCTGGCTGGGCAATGGGGTTTGCGAAGGAGGTGGGTGTAGGTGCAGCCTACCATGAGCCAACCCATTGTCAGTCATTTGTTCATCGCCTTGTTGCGCCTACAGTATTAATTTAGCGCGCTCGCTAATATCATGCCGCCGCTACGTAAAAATTTAACATATCATTATAATTGATTAAAGAAAATACCATTAAATATGGCATATTATAATCTGGATGCCTCTCTACAAAGGGTCTTTTTTTGCATCTCTGGATAAAAGAGTACTGCATATAGTGTTTTATTAGCGACCGTTAAGAAAGGTAGTATGCCACGTTTAGTAATGTAAAAATAAATACACTGCTATTTATTACTTATGTGAAACAATTTTCCTTATCTTTTAGGCACAAATGTGAGATTTGCGGACGCTACTTCAAGAAGGCTTTCAGTCTTCGAATGCACAACAAAGTCCACATGGAGAAGGCGGCTCCTCAGTGTCAGTTATGCGGACTACATTTTAATCATAAGAACTATTTAGTAAGTCATATTTTAACATGGTATTGGGGTAATATAGTCTCAAACTTTCGCGAACATTTAACATAATGAAACAACTTTTTAAACGGATAAAACTCGCGTATTTATTTTTATAAAACACGCCTGACGTTTCGAGATCTTTGCAGATCTCGTGGTCGCAGGAAGACTCACGTCAAGCGTGTTTTAGAAAAATAACTACGCGAGTTTTATCCGTTTAAAAAGTTTTTTCATTATGGTATTGGGGAATTAGAATAGGACCAACTACTTTCCACTGGATGCTTTATAGATTCCAATAATAGATTGCCGTAAACCTGCCTTATGTACTAGGTAAGCTTATTGGAGTATGTCCTATCTCACCTGTTTTTTTTAAAAAAAAAATTGTGTGAGAAAATGCGCCTTATGCATACGGACCCGCTCGAGGTATGCGAGACAGTTATCAGGCTCTCAGGCCTACAGACCGACTAAAACCCACCCGTGTTACACCTCTTTCGCGTAGTGACCACAGTATCACCACAGACCACAGTAATCATACAGTATGGTAACTACGTACAAACGCTTGAAACGGCACACTCACACAAACATGCGTAATATTGTGTAACTACGAGACTCCTAAGCGAACGTCGCTGTACTCGCAGTATCAACGCATAATATTGCGTATATTACGCATGTTTGTATATGTATCCATATTGTATGATTATTATACTGTGTAGTGACGGGAACGCGGGAACGCTGTTCGCAAGCTTCCGCGAACCCGCGGCTGACGTCCGTTGCCGGACTCTTCAGTTACGCCACGTCACCACACACGGCGCCTCGTGACATCCATAAGGACTATGTGCAATGGACGCACGACGATATGTCCTGTCTAAACTTCCTATCACATAAATTCAAATACCTGAATAATTGTGAAAAAGATCTGATCTAAATTACTACTAAATAAATAAATAAATAAATCAGCCTGTAACTGTCCCAATATAGGGCAAAGGCCTCTTCTCATACAAAGAAGGATTGAGCATTAATCACCACGCTAGCTCACTGCGGGTTGGTGATTTCAGACTATTAAAGTCCAGGTTTCCTTACGATGTTTTCCTTCACCGTTAGTCAATGGTGTCTTAGATTAACTAAGAAAGTACATATGACATTGAATAAGTCACATTGGTACATGCCAGGTTCGAACCCACACCCACGTGCTTGCAAAGCGGGTCCGTAACCAATGCGCCACCACGACGATTATACTATATATATATATATTACTACTACTGTTATTTATTTCTGTAATATTTATTTTCAGTCCCGTCATATGTTGTCCCATGAAAAGACTGAGCAATGTGACCAATGCGACGCGAAATTCCATACTAATGCTCAACTAAAAAACCACAAAAAACAGGCACATTCCAAAAGAAAACAGGATACAGACACGTGAGTATCTTATATTACTCAATGAGGGTAGTGGAAAACTAGTAGAAAATCTTATAAAACAAATCTATCTGTAAGTTTAAGAAATTATGAAAACTTTTTTCCTAATGATAAAAGAGAGTTATGCGTGTATGTCTGTCTGCCGTGTGGTTTCCGGCCCCGAGAACCACCCCTTCTCGTCCCGCGGGTGTCGTAAGAAGCGACAAAGGGAAAGATCCGGAGGTTGGGCAGCAGCATCCTTCCGTGTAACAGCAATTATCTGCTTGCGATCGCCAACCCGCTTGCTTAACGCGGCGATTATGGGCAAATACCTCCAATGAGCGCACTAAAGTGTCGCACATTGGGAGAGGCCTATGTTCAGCAGTGGACTAATACAGGCTAATGATGATGTCTGTCTGTAGCATTGTAGCTCCCTAAACGGATGAACCAATTTTGATTTATTTTTTTATTTGAAAGGTGAATGAAACTTGATTGAGAGTTCTTAACTAAAAAATATTTGTACCGGGGCTTTATTAAATTTATACTTGTTTATATTACTATCCAGAAAACCACTTCGCTGCAATCCAAATCAAAGTTCTTCAGCGGGTGATAATACACAATCAGATCAAGACCTTAAAATCTCAGAAGATGATGGTAAGCTCCCATTTTTATTTAACGAATTTGAAGGGTGTCTCAAACGGGAAGACCTGAGCCATCCAACCCAATGCGCGATAGTCAGCAAAATGCATAAAGGGAGATCAATATCCGATGTCTGCAGACTCTACAATCTTACTCCAGAAATTGTCACCGAAATCTGGGAGGATAGGGATAAGTATGCTCTCCCCAAAAAGGCCGGGAAACGGACCACGAGATACATGAATAGTATTTTGGATAACAGAATCGTTGAATGGTTTCACACCCAAAAAGCGAATGATATTCAAGTGTCAGGCAAAATGCTACAAGACATTGCCGAAGCCTTCGCTAAAGAAAGCGGTTTCGTCGCTTTTAATGGTAGCAAAAAATGGCTGGATAGGTTCAAAAAGAGATATAACATCTCTTTGAGAGGGACTCCTATTAAAAGGGAGTATCGAAACCATTTGATAGACTCGAAATGGAAGAATCATTTCTTTAGGGAGCAGTGGAGCGATGCCCGTTTGGGGATCCCAGATGAGGATATTTACACAGCAGACGAATTTGGCTTCTATTACAACCCCTCTAAAGGTCGAATTAAAAAGTTGGCTGGCAAAAAATACATACAAGGTTACGTCAAAGATAGATTAGCAATTTTTCTATGTGCTAACATGCCTGGGACAGATAAAAAGAAATTATTGGTCTGTGGTACTGAAGATCCCTTATTACATTCCCATAGAGACCCCGATACGTTACCGGTGACATATATCAGGCACTCCCAAGCACATTTCACGACACAAATGTTCGAAGAATATGTAAAGTATTGGAATAGAGAATTACAGATAAAAAATCGAAGAGCAATATTAATTTTAGATCGAGCTACTATACATTCGAAACTGCAACTGTCACATTTGAAGTTAGTTTTTGTTCCGTGGAAAGCGACAAACGGTCTGATACCGATGAAGAACGGTGTATCTGCAAAATTAAGAGACGAATTCAGGAGATTGATATTAGAAGAAAAAGCTATGAACGTTTTAAGAGGTGTTGATAGAGATCTGACATGCTTAGAAGCTCTGAACATGCTTGAAAAAGCTTGGGATAGAACTCCTCAAGAAGCAATAGTCAAAAGCTTTGTAGACACAGGATATGACGTCACTGTCCCCGAAGAAATGGCTCTAGTTGATAAGCCAAAAGTTTACGAAAACGACGAAGAAATTCTAGCAAATATGTTGAAAGATTACGATGTAGAGTCATATTTCACTAATCTAAGTAACTTAGATCAATATTTGGCGGTAGATGAAGAATTGGTGACTGGTCAAGGGACGAATGGGTCTGTTTTCGGGGGGAACCATAAAGTGACTGATACTTTTAATACCGCTGAAAAAGGTAAGGAGGATTTAATGCCTCTAGCCACAGGTAAGCCTGATTCTGAAGAGAAAGAGGTTTTAGTCAGAAAGTCGAGAGCATTGCAAGATCTAGATATTGTAAGAAAGTATTTGCAGTCAAATAGCACTTCGTATGATACTTTTTGTTGTTTTATGGAGATTGAGAAGTTTGTTATGCAAACTGTTATTGGATAAGATGTTTTTAGATGATGTTAGTTTGAAGGGGGTAGTGTAACATGTAATGCAACGAGTGATGCAACGAAATATTCAAAGACAATTTTCATAATTTATATTTGGAATAATATTAACTGTTCCCTACGACTCCATTCATCCACCCAGACTTAGTACTCCCAAACTTTCTTTAGGGTCTGCTTCTAATCTAACCAGATGCAGCTGAATACCAGTTTTCTACAGAGTGACTGCCTATCTGACCTCCACAACCTAAAGGGATACGATATTCTAAGGTTAGATCAGTTGTCAGGATTTTATGAGGGTACGATCAAAGATCTCCATGACAACCGGGAGGCCAATGGCTTAACGAGCTTTACGAGAACGGAGTCGTTCCCTACAACGTCGTTCTCTTATAAAATGGGTTATAAATAATATTTAAAAGCATTGGAGATAATGTAGCTTACTTTCTTTGAAACCTCCTAAAAACATACAAACTTATAGTTAGAAATTTTACCTCCTTAAAATATAGACAAAATTGTTACTTGATAACGTTTTCGAGTTGTTACGCGAAATGTTGGTGTTGTTAGTTGTTACCCGGTGTTGCGTTACACTATGCGTTGCATTACACGTTGCAAGTACAGTAACCTTTTCACCGCCAATGTGATAGAACATAGAAGTCAAGAAATCATGGATTTGTTGTTCAAATATAGTCAAATTTAGATTTTATTTTTTGTTTTTATAATGTTTGTATATAAGTCTTAAAATTGTCTACTTCTATTAGTGGTTTGGTATTGTCTCTGGACAAATACTGACAAGTGAGAGTGGGTTCAAAATCCAGTTGGGGAAAAATTGTTTTTCTAAATTCTCAGTAAGGATTTGGACCCGAGAAATGGCAACAGCCTTGCTTCTACTTTGGTTATTTGTGGTACTAAGTACCTCTTTACGGAACGCGAATGACACGTCATTTAAAATATAGTTTGACTTTTTTATATTTGAATTAGGAACGGCAATAAATAAGTTACCAGTTTTTGTGGTAGGAAAGATTTGGCGGTAAAAAGGCAGTATATGTTGTTATAACCATATTATATTAGTTACGTCAATTTGTACATTCGATTCCGGGGTTAGGCATATTTGTAAAAGTTCGCTGCAGTGCATCTTTGTATTCTTGGACTGCATATTTAGATTTAGTAAAGAATATTCGGATTAAACCATAGCCTAGAAGGACAATCTAGGAGGTAATTGCGTAAACCATATTCTGATGTCATGGAATTTTAGGTTGCATTAACCATCCAATGCCTATTGGGTTTGTGCAACAATAAAATATAGAAAAAATAATAAGTTGAAGATCTAGAAGACTAGCGCTCAAAAGGAGGCAAAAAATTGGTTGCCCCACCACAATTTATCTGTTAAAATAAAGACGTGACGGGTTTGGGCACAATTTTTTTGTCATCTATAAAATACTTAATTGATTCTGGTGGGGTATGCTGGCTGAGCGGTCAAAGCGTCGACACGGTACGTCGAAGACCGTGGATTCGAATCCACGTCCAGTTGTTTTTTTCAAATTTAGACTTTAAAAATAAACTAACCTTTAAAATAAATGATTCATTACTTTCCTATAAAGCTTAACTAATTATAATTTACGTTTAAACTTCTAAATGGTTATAACAACATAATTTACCAATTAAAAACTATACTCGAGAATGATTAGATAGTTATGCACCTTATTTCTAGGATAGTATGGTTGACTTTAGATTTTACTGTCCTACGTGTACAAAAATCGTATAAAGATTTTCTATTATCACTATTCACTCTCTTCCACATTCAACCATCTCAGATGGTAGTTACATAGTATGGAGGGCTAATTTCTAATCAACTCGAGTATAGAAATAATTAAAATTTTACTGTTTCGAAGATCGACTGTAATTAAATAAATATTCTTCCCTACTTCCTACATCAGTTACTGGCAGGTTGGAAAGATCTCTGAAAACATCACTACATAGTATAAAACAAAGTCGCTTTCTCTCTCCCTATATCCCTATGTATGCTTAAATCTTTAAAACTACTCAACGGATTTTGATGCTGTTTTTTTAAATAGATAGTGATTGAAACTCCTTAGCTGAAAATGTCTATGGTTCGCTTCCGGGTTGCCAGTAACTGTTGTCTCATAGATTAAATAATAACTCTTTTAAAGTAAAGTTCTTTGCTCAACGCTTACAGTACCTACTCCTAATATGAGTTTAAATTATTGTGCAAATTAATTTGGTCAGACGTTATACCTATCTCGTTTTTACAACTTAGGAAGGATAGAGACGGATGTGTCGCGTAGATTGCAAACTTTTATTAGAAGTACATTTATTTAATACTAAGAGACCATACGAAAGTAATTGTCTCGTGCGATCATCGAATCTTTATCACCTTTTTTTTATCGTGTGGCAACTTTATGGGTGACGTGGTGATGGGGCTATCACCAAGAGTTGGTGAGGGGATACCTCTGAGAGGAAGTAAAGTACTCCCGCCAGTAATCTTTGACCTCGCGTAGAAGCTCTACCTCTACTTACGCCAATCATGACATGGTTCGAATTTGCAGGCTTTTAACGCAATCTTCCCTATCATCACTACATAGTATAAAACAAAGTCGCTTTCTCTGTCCCTATATCCCTATGTATGCTTAAATATTTAAAACTACGAAACGGATTTTGATGCGGTTTTTTTTAATAGATAGAGTGATTGAAGAGGAAGGTTTGCGAAGCCGGGGTGGGTCGCTAGTAATAAATAAATTACAGAAAAGTGTCGCTTCTACGAGTTATTTACGCCTTAAAGGCGTGTGGTGACATCTACCGGAAGAACCGGCAGTGCGTAAGTGCTCCGGTAGATGTCACCACACGCCTTTTAGAAGGAGATTAGTTAGACCGAAAAGAACCGACTCGGGCGGGACTCAAATCCGGGTCCCGCCCGAGTCGGTTGTTTTTGCGAGTTTCTTATTAAATAATTTCGTTTAATGGGCAAAATATGTTATACATAAAATAAAAGAGTTATTATTTTAATCTACAGTTCTTCCATAATATTCAAGGGCAATATAAATTATAATTAAACAAATTTTATCAACGAATATAGCTTTTACAAATTTGGAATTTTTATATATTTTTGTCTGTGGTTACAATTTAAATATAAGTACTTAGTAGGTAAATTTTTGATGTTCGACAATTAGGTAGTTCACTTTTTGAAGATGGCGCCACTTTTAAAAATTTACAAGTATACCCACAATAAAGGCATGTTGAATCCTCATCGAAGTAACTATACATTTAAACCTTTTTTTAAATATATCAGTATTTATTGTGATTTTTTTACATATACATAAATAAATGAAAAAGTTTTAACACAAACTTAATTTAAGAAAAAGATAATGATTGTCTATGATTGTAGATTTTTTGCTATCGAAAGTGGCGCCATCTAAGTGAAAATTAAATACTTTTTACTATCTATCTTGCCTGTTTTTGTTAAATGGATGGATTATGTATATAAATAGCGAGATTTATTATTCATTAAGCTAAAGTTATATGTTATTTCATTTTTTTTTGTAAATATTTTGTAATTAAGACAAATTCCAATTTATATATTATGAGAAATATTCGAGTATGACTATGGTTTTAAATTATGTAATGAACCCATTCAATTTATGTTTAATTAAGCTTAAGATATTTGTTATTATATTAAAATATAGATAATTGACGAGAATTTAGAATTAATTGAGAAGAATATTGAAAAATCAATGATGTTTTTAAAGGTATGGACGGCGAATTTTATTTATCAATGTGGGATCATCGTGGTAAAAAAATAAGCTATTTTGAATAGCCAAATGTCCAAATCCTTTCTGTTATTTATTTTCTAAAAAGATTTTATATCTTCAGATCCTTGGCTTGATCTGATAGCCTAGTGGTATGACCGTCGGCTGACAAGTCAGAGGTCTCGAGTTCGATCCCAAGGCGCGCACCTCTGACTTTTCGTAAGTTATGTGCGTATTATAAATTAATTATCAGTTGCTAAAACGGTGAGGGAAACCAGCACACCTGAGATATTTTTCAATTGTGTGTAAAGCCATGTCAGAGGCCTACGAGCGGTTTAAACTCTGACACCAGGTTGTTCATCAACCATACGATAAGAAAGAAAAGAAGAAAGATCCTTGGCCACTTTTAAGACACAGACTCATAAATTCTTATGATGCGTATAAAAAAAAATTCGATTCCACAGCTTTTTTAAAATATATTGTTATTTTTTAAATTTATTTCATGACCTGGAAACAAGTCCTTCAGTCGGAATATTAAAAATTAAAAATATATTGAATGGGTTTAATGTTGCCAGACCAGAAACATTTTTCACCAAGTTTTTAAATAATTCCTCACGTTCTTGTTAACTTTGTTGGTTAGTTCGTTATTGTTATTATAATACGATTTATTCATCATTAAATTTGTAAAAATTATTAGGTGTGAATTTTGGCGTCAATGTCAATTTATATTGTATCGAGATCATTGTTAAATTTATCGAGCGACGATGCCTTTGGTACATTGGTGCTGATTCTCTTATACAACCTGCTAAACTAATTTTAGTCTAACTATATCTCTTTCTAAATAAACACCATAAGAAAAGGACAGCAAATTGAACTATAAAATTAGAGCCGTCAAATTAGTCTGACGAGACGAGACCTAATGATATGCCAACTAAATTCTCGTTGATGACACGCAAATGGACTAGTTTGACAGCTCTAAAAATCTTCTATCCTTTTCTATTGATCTCCGTTAGAAAGAGAGATAGTGAGTAAATTAGTTAAGAGCGTGTGTAAGAGAATTGGCACCATTGTCTACAATTAATATTTATTGTAATTGACGTCAAAACTAAAGTCTGGCAACATTGAGGGTACCTAGGTGCAATCGCGCTGACAATTTTAAAGTTTCGAGGAAGATGTGCTGTTTCTGTAGTTTGTTAAAAGTGTTACTTCCTAAAAAATATTTTAAGAATAAAAGATTTCAGTGTCAAGTCTTTATTTTGTTTTATTTGTATTCAAAAAAGTCAAGCCTGCTCGAAAAGCATTTATCTGGTTTTGTACAGTCAACAGCAAAAGTAGATGATCAAAATCAGAAATTAACGGAGAACTAATGAACGGAGTTCGCGTCAGAACTGTGTGGCGTCGAAGTGATTCAAAAGTATGTGATTGTAAATTATACCAAACATTTACTACTAGTACAGCTGCCATGTATTTCGCGAACTCCGTTCATTAGTATTGAATTTCTGATTTTGATCATCTACTTTTGCTGTTGACTGTACCACATCATAGATAGGCGATAGGTGGCACTGCGACCTGATAGAATTAGAACCCAGGGCAAAGCCGCGTGAAAACAGCTAGTATGTATTTAAAAAAAAATTATAGGTAATCGACAGAAATAAGCTGAAAATAAAAACTAAAGTAAAATCTTAAATTCCTGTAATATCGTTGCACATGGCGTAATATAGCCTGTATTAGCATTCTGAAACAGATGGCAGCACCTGTCACCGATGTTATTAAAAGCATAACCGACTCCTCGTTTGACCTGCTTGATCTCTGCTGACGACTTCGTATTAAAAGTACTATTGCGTGCGGATAAAGCATGGGATTAAAAATGGCGTCTCCTCATATAATAAGCAGGTGTGAGTAGGAACAAGATACATTGACATAGTGTGCAAGCGAGAAGCAAATAGTTCTGGCGCCATTTTCAATCACATTTTTTATCCGCACGGGTAGAAGATATGCTGTAAGCCTCTGGTCCAATTGTTACTTTTCCAGTTTCCAACAGATAGGTGAAGGGTGAACTGGATGGAAATTATAGGTAATAATTGATGGAATTAAGGGTAATAATAGTAGGTATTGAACAATTGAACCACGATTCCAGCGATGGCCATGCATGATATTGAATTTTAATATTTTATTACAAATTCTGTGAGTGAAATAAAATGTCAGAAAATTAACTGAAAAGTCAGGAAATATTTTTTTAATTGGCAACACTATTTTTGGGGGTGCCCTTTACAAATTAGACAATAGTGACACTGATTGTGTGCTTTAGCTGGAGGTTTAGGTCTTGCTATAAGTCCGGTTATAAGCTATAGCCCTATAGCGTTAACTAACCATGTAGAAAAAAACTGATTGTGTCTGTCGATGGTTCTCATGGCGGGTAAGAATCCAGAGAACGTTTGGGGGTTTTAAATAAAATAACAATTCAATTAAAAATATTTTTAACAACATGTAAAATAATTATGTACAACATTTGAATTGAAACCTTCAACTTATAAATATAGTACTAACGATGCTAATGATGATGCCTCAAAGCAGTTTAACACACTCTTTAATGATTATGGTACTAGTACAGAAATGCTAGAGAATTTTTGTAGTCTTAAACCATAGAGAAAATAGATTAAGGACACAACCCGGCAAAAAATATAGTGGTGCCAACCGGAGCGTAGCACAGTGTTGAGAGTATGGAGCATGGGGGGCAGGAGACACCAGACCTCGGCGCCCGCCCCCGCCAATTTCGCCCCATCGTGCCCCCCTTAACTTCGCACTTCCCTCAATACTTGACATTGTGCTCACGACTCGTGCCGGTGGTTATACAAAGTAATCTTATAGTAATTAGTAATTACCCACGGAGGCTGCGTAGTCATTGAAAAGATAGGCTAAATAACCATATGAAGACATGAAAGTTATCTGTACGGGTAGTATGCCCTTTATATGTATTAAAAAAGTTCTATACATGCCCCAGGATCTGTTGATTTCATTATCAGAAAATTCTATTAAATTCATTTTTTGAAAGTACTTAATCGTTATTTGTGAAAAGACAAATTTGATCGCAAAAAGGGTTGCTAACGTCCGGATTTAGTCCGGACGTTTGCATTTGTTCGATTTTAATTGTTTAAAAAAAGTTAAGGTGATGTAATCATCAGACAGTTTTGGAATGAAAAAGAGGTAGGGGACGGCAGAATTACTTTTTCCATCAAGTGAAGGAGAAAGTAGGAGTCTTGACGTATCAGGAAGACAAAAGACAAGCGGAGGATAGAGAGAGGTGGCGATTGCTCCACTGACAAAAGCCTAACTCTTAAATATAAGAAATAATCATCAGATCAAAAAATCATCAGAAATAAATAACGTAATTATGTTTATTACTGAAAAATAAAATATATTTCCAACGCTCATGTCGCGATCGGCGGCCAAATCCGCGCGGCGCACGGTAATTTGGATTACATTTAGTTATCTACAAAAATGTTCAGACATTTTGTCATATGTCCGGAGATTTTCATCATATGTCCGGATATTTCGTCATATGTCCGGAGGTTTTGTCATATGTCCGGATATTTTGTCATATGTCCGGATATTTTGTCATATGTCCGGATATTTTGCCATATGTCCGAAGATTTTGTCATATGTCCGGATATTATGTCATATGTCCGGATATTTTGTCATATGTCCGGATATTTTGTCATATGTCCGGATATTTTGTAATATGTCCGGATATTTTGTCACATGTCCGGAGATTTTGTGATAAATGTCTGTCTTTTTGCCAGGAATTTTTAAATTTCGAAATGATAACCCTAATTGCGAGCAGGAATATAACTGCGACCTTCGGCATGGTACACCAGTCGCTTTCGCTTGAATTGAAAAGAGGTCTTTACTCTAACGGATTAAATATAGTAGCTTAATACCACATAGCGACATTTGCGACCAGACATCGCGGTAGCTCTTTTCTTATACCATTATTTCTATTGTTGCATGCTCAAGGCCTGTGTCTAAGACAATCTTTACAGAATCAAGCCATTCCATTGGACTAGTACACATTATGGGCCTAGTTTCCTGGCTTATATATTGTCTTAAAAACCGGCCTTGAGTATACATCATCATATTCAGTCACAAACACCTAGTTCTGTAGCGATGGCGACACATTCTTTCCGAGGACATTTTCTTTGTATTTCAGCTTTTGGACATTGGTGGGGTCTTTTAAAAGCTCCTCCTCTGTTAGCCGCTCTAGTCTCTGGTCTTGGACTGGCTCTGAAATTAGGAAAATTTAATTATAATTTTTTTTAGTCCAAAATTTTGTAGAAATAAAAAATTGTTATGGCAGGGATACAGATAGCTAGAGGCAGAGCGACTGAGAGCTTTACCTAGTAGGTTGCAGATTATATTTTAGAATCTGTGCTGCAACTGAGAATATCTTATTATTGCTTTGAACAATAATTAAAATAAAATAGCCTTCTTCTTAGTGTTTGATGACAATCTAAATTGAGTCAGCCCAGTTCTGGGCTAAGAGATTGGCGCCTTCCTTCCTTTATTTATAGAAACAGAAAATTAGTATAAAGTGTATTTTGCTTAACATTGGGTTTATACTATATCTCTAATTTCTGTGTGTCTTTTGACAAAGGCCTCGTCCAACTGTCACCACTGGGCTCTGTCCACTCTCAACCAGAGTGGTCCCAATGTCAGACTTATCTCATCCTCCCATCTTCTGAACTTCGTACAATACTTACTATTATATGGTGTATATCTATCAGATAGCAAGCTTTCTAAATTATAACCTATAACTCCAACAATTGCTGCCACGGGTAAAGTGAAGTAAGGTGCGTTGGACCTTAAAAACTGCATTAAAATTGGCCACATCTGAAAAAGAATTAACTTTTCATTTATCAGTGGTTGAGGAATGAGGGTTGATACACACACAATAGATTTCATAGGGACTTCTTCGAAAATACCGAACTGAATGTGCTGAATCGACTGTGTGTGACGAAGGGAGACGTAATGTCTCTGTCTCTCCCAAGGGGTAAATACAAACTGGTATACTACTTATCACATAAATTCATTTGCATAGTATATAATCTCACCCTATGGATAATGTAATCATAATGTAATGTTCTGTTTAGTAATTCTGAACTTCTGACCATTTAATTAAACAGGAAAATGTGAAATAAATAAAAAATATTAGGTATGCCAAATATTGATAGTCCCCTAAGTTTGTAAAGATGTCTGAATATTCATCACTCAAACACGTATTGACCGGTGAATGGATTTGGACGAAACTTGACTCTTAAATAGACAGATATCTTTGATTAACACAGGATACTTTTTCCTGGTTCGATTTCTTGGCCTATATTTTTTTCTTACAGAATTCCTTTGAGCAATTCTGTAGGATCCATTACACAAAATTCACCTGTTAGCGGGACACTATTAACATCATCATTATGATCGGCCTGTATTAGTCCACTGCTGAACATAGGCCTCTCCCAATGCGCGCCACTATTGTCCACTCATTGGAGGTAATTTATCCATAATCACCACGCTGGGCAAGCGAGTTGGTGATGGCAGTAGCAGATGATTACTGTTACACAGTAGGATGCTGCTGCCTACCCTCCGGATCTTTTCTTTTGTCTTACTACAATATCGAGTAAGGGTGGTTCTATTCTTAGGCCCAAAACCACACGGCACTACTTATATAAATACGACAATACTTATATACCTATATTATTATATTTATATGCTGCACAGAGATTGTTTTTCATGAAGAGTCATCGAAAAGGTAATTACGTTTTAAGGTTATATAAGCGGTAGATAAGATTATAATAATATTACAAAACTACAGCAATAAAAACTTACTTTTGATGTTGATAATAATTATGTCACGATTATGTTAAAATTTTTGTTAAAACTAATCAAAATCTATTTTTCGCCGGACTCCACAAAATAATAATAACCAGCTGACATTGACACAGACACAGTACGACGAATTATCGGAATTATGTGCCTAGTGTGCCTACCACTATCCGTATTATCTGTGGTACTGCACTGCAGCTGCACTTGTGTACCACAACCACAGGCTTAATAGATAAAGGTACAGACAGACAGTTGCAGCATCGCTAAGAGCAGGAAGACAAAGAAAAGTTCTTGTTATTTACTTATATGAATAATTATCGTTATGAAAAACGAAAAAGGCGTTAGCACACTGCTGCACGAATGCGTTTCGCTTCGCTCACAGCTCACAAGTCACAGATAGTTTCGCTCAGTTTCGCTAATGTTTTGTTTTGCATTCGCAATAGTGTGCGAACGCCTTTATGCCAACTCGCCAAAAGATTTTCACTTCGTTTTCAACTTTTCACTTCACAGTTACGGGTCCGGGAACTTAATGATTTAATTATAAGATAAATTCATTATGAATCTGTAAAAGATTAGTAATATTTTAATCAAGGGGTATCGGGTATAGGTTTCTAAACGAAAAATTTCCTGTCTGATTCTGACTGATGATTAGTTATTGACATTTGACATTGAAAGAAAAACATAACCTAACTTTAAGAAAACTACAAAGTTTATTTAAAGAATGAATTTTTAGCTACATTTTCTTGTTATCTCTCTAATTAATTACTAAAAATGTCACAAATGACTTTATTAAAATGCCTCTCCAGGCTCCATATTACGAGAAATGAGCCAAAATATTTACGTAATTGTGTTAAGATTTTAGTTCGAAATAAATCTGCAAATGCTCCGAAACAGAAGACAGCTTCTTCTGTTTATCGTACTATGAATATATTTGATAGAAAAGCAAAGGCTTTACAGAGAGAAAGGTCGGCGAAAAGAGAAGATTATCACTTAGCAGAGTATATAAAAGAAGAAATAGGATGGCGGACAGCTGACAGAGTTCTTGATATAAAAAGGGTGTTTAAAAATGCTGTTGAGCTTGGTAAGTTAACTCTCCAACTTTTATGTTATGGATTCGTTCTTCAGCCGGCCTTAAGCCGACTCGGCTAACGGCTGGCCAGCTGAAGAAGGCTAAGCCGAGCCAGTGTCTTGGCACACCTGCCTCTGCCTCCGAAACAGGAGACAGAACAGATGTCTATGTTTGATTTACATGCCTCATTAAGTTTAAAAAAAAATGATTAAAAAAAAAGGTTAAATATAATGAAACAACTTTTAAATGGATAAACTCGCATAGGTATATTGTATTTTTCTAACACACCTGACGTTTCGAGATCTTTGCAGATCTCGTGGTCGCAGGCATACTGCAAAGATCTCGAAACGTCAGGTGTGTTTTAGAAAAATACAAGTTTATTCGTTTAAAAGTTACTTCATTATGTTAAAAGTTTGAGACTATATTAAAGTTGAATATCTTTGACTAGTAGTGAAGGGTTCATTTTTTTTCTTTGAAGGTTTCTCTTGTAATAATAATCTCTCATATTCCAGGCGCAAGCAGAGGTTACGTAGCCCGTCATTTTTTACCGGACAGTGTTGAAAAAGTTACATTATGTGACACATGCCAAACTCATCTGGACAAAGCTATCGTGGGCGACGGAGTCAAGTTTGAGAAAAGAATCATGGATGAGGAAGATATTGACGTAGGATTTTTTAAAAATTCTATCACTATTCTATTCTACATTCAACCATCCTAGACAGTACTTCAATCCAGTGGCCTACAGTACATTTTCAAGTCAAGTTTGCCTATATAAATAAAAATATCCTCCTAGCCATATTATTCCCAAACTTTGTTGGGGTCGGATTCTAATCTAACCAGATGCAGCTGAATATCAGTTTTCTATGGAGCAACTAGCTGCTTATCTGATCCCCGCAACCTAAAGGGATAGATTTTTTAAAGTAAGATCAGTTGTCAGGTCTTCATGAGGAGTACCCTCACCTATAATGACTGTCAAAGATCTTCATGACAGCCAGGGCCAACGGCTTAACATGCTTTCTGAGGTACGGAGAAAATTAAATTAAATAAAAATTAAATTTATAATATGCACATAACTTATGAAAAGTGCTGACTTTTCATAAGTCAGCTCATAACTTATGAAAAGTGCTCACTATTCATAAGTTATGAGCCTTGGGTTCGTACTTATAAAAATGTTAGCATTTTTTCTTGTTTGCAGCTTCCAGAGAATAGCGTAGACCTGCTGGTGTCATCATTAGTACTGCATTGGGTCAATGACCTCCCCGGGTGCTTCGATAAGGTCATGAAATGCCTTAAACCTGATGGGGTAAGAAATACAAAACTAATTTCGTTTTTTTAGGCTTCAAACACGCTAGACAACTATGAGTAACATCAATTATACCCTTTTTTAATTAGTAAAAAAATGATCTAGTATGTGATTTATTATCATTTAGCCGCCATCCGTGACGTAACCCTGTTTTTAACCGACTTCAAAAAAGGAGGAGGTTCTCAATTCGATTGTATGTTTGTTTTTTTTTACGTATAAAAAGAATGATAGAATCCGGATCATGAGCTACTTATGACCTAACTTTCATTGAAATCTGTCAAAAGTGTATCTATGCATTCAGCATATCGTGATTAATTTTAATAATGTCGTCTTGGCCAAATTATAACAGTGGTATGCCTAAATTCGGCGGTATGCCTCAACTCGGTATTATGCCTCGCCTCGGCGCTATATCTCTGCTCGGAGCTTTGCCTCGACGCAAAGCTTTGCCTCGACTCAAGCTTTGCCTCAGTTTGGCGCGATAACGTAATTCTAAAATTTCGTTTACAGGTTTTCATGGCATGTGTCTTCGGGGGAGACACCCTCATGGAGTTGCGACAGGCTCTGCAGATGGCAGAGAATGAACGGAGCGGGGGGATAGCACCTCACATATCCCCTTTCTCTAGGATCAGAGATATCGGGGGGCTGTTGACAGCGCAAGTAACTTCATAAAGTATAGACCCCCTTTTAGGGTTTCGTAGGAACCTTTATATAGTTTGCCATGTCCGTCTGTTTGTCTGTCTGTCACAGCGATTTTACTTAGTTATCAATGCTAAAAAGCTGAAATTCTGAAATAAAAGTAATAAATAAAATTTAGTAAAAGAAAACATTGTGCCCATTTTCAGGAAGGTTTGGCTATCAATGCATAATCTATTGTTACAGAAGCGGCTATACTCTTCAAACGGTCGACGTTGATGCTCTAACAATATGGTATCCAAGTATTTGGGAGGTTATGAGAGACATGCGTGCGCTGGGAGAAGGGAACGCGGCCTATAACAGACCGCTGCGGCTGCCCAAAGACGTGCAGTTCGCAGCGGCTGCTATATACGATGAGATGTATGGGAAGGTAGGTAAAATCACGATTCGCGAAACGAGGTGACAGGAATCCATTCTCAAATTGAATCGCGAATTTTGAGAATCATCATTTTATCTTTTAGGGCTCTGCTATATATAATGAGATGTAGGGGAAGGTAGATGGAGAAATCGCGATTCGCGAATCGAGGTAACAGAAGTCCATTTTCACATTGAATCGCGAATTCTGAGAACATCAGGGTATACGGGTTCGCTTGTTCATTTTAATTGAATTTTAAATTCTATCAAGATTGAAAGGCACTCAAAAATGGGGTATTCCCATTGACACCCGGACAACACTTTTATACCTATGTAGCGCCTCTGCGACGATTACAATCCTGATATTATATCGATACAAACCTGATATTATATCCGCGAATCGCGATGCAGCAAAATGTCATTCGTCGACAATTTGTTGCACATTGAATTTGCTTAGATACAAACGTGTGATAACGAGCAATTTCAGAATTTTAGTCCAAGTTTCCTAGCGAGGTTTTCCTTCACAGTTAATCAATGGTGTCTTAGGTTAACTAAGAAAGCATTTATGATATTGAAAAAGTCACATTTGTAAATCCCAAATTCAAAATCACACCCATATGCTTATAAAGTGGGTTCATAACCATGCAATGACACATCACGACTTCACACACAAACACGCCCATTTGTATGTATAAAACTTCGTGATTTCGAATCGCGATGTTTCACAAAATTGCGTTTGTATTTCTGCAAAAAGTTGTGTGTAATCGCCCTTAAATCTTTTTTTTTGCTACCTTCACCTACCCATCTTTTCCAGGAAATGCCAGAACGTAACATGCGTGGGGTACCAGCTACCTTCCAGATAATAAACTTCCTCGGTTGGAAGCCAGACCCTTCACAACCTAAACCTTTACAGAGAGGAACTGGCCAGGTATCTTTGAAAGATTTGCACAGAATCGATGAAATTATCAAAGATCCTAAAATAGTGCAATTGAATGAAGAGGATATGAAATAAATAGAATGGCTTATGTTGTTGTACCAATCTGTACCTACAGCTTGGCAAAAAAGAGTCTGAGCCGGTGACAGCTGGAACTAAAAATAAAAATCTTAAAAACCAAGTTTGTGAGTACTAAAATAACATAAAATTGATTCATTTGATTATATTTGATGACAAAAAATAGATAACACATTTTATAATGTAAAATGTAAATGTCTGTAGGAAATTAGTAATTCAAATCTTAATATACTAGCATGTAAGTTTTGCTGGCTTTTTTGGTAGTTAAATATTTTTTTGATGATTTTTTGTCAATAAATATAATAAAATGAATCACTTTTAAGTTATTTTAGTACTACCCATAAACTTTAATAACATAAGATTTTAATTTTTAGTTCCAGCTGTCACCGCTTCAGGCTCTTTTATTGCCCAGCTGTATGTAACTTTTCTAGCATAGAAATAACTTTTAAGTATTTAAGTTAATTTATTGTAAATAAAAGTCTAAACATTCACTATGCGTTTTTTATTTAATAAACTCGCCAGAGACCTCTGTGTCCAGGGCCGTTTTTAAGCTATTGGACGCCCTAGGGCGACCTAGTGCGTCCAGTAGCTTTAAAACGGGCCCTGTAATATAATAGGACTTGTAGTAGAGTCGTGATAATCTAGTAATATAACCGTTGAGTGATTATGTATACAACTCAACATGACAAGTTATTTGGTAGCTACATAAAAAATGTGTTTCTAGATGTACCTACGACATTAAATTAAAACGAGCACAGTACTAGTCCATCTAAACATTTTAAAACCTAAAGATCAGTAGTCAATAGAAGATTTAAACATTTAAATTTTCGAACAAAATAAACAGCAGAATCAACTACATAAAACGTAAACACGCTTAAGGCGCGTCAGAGTGGAATCGAATGACACCTTTTTCTGTCTTTCAAGCAGCACGATTGCAGTTTCTTGATCTTAGAACTCAGATCTAGGTACATCATGTTAAAAAATACGAAAATGAAAAATAATTTCCTGTGGCTAAAGTATTTGTTGGATTTGATTGATTTTTTGTATACGGGTAAAGAACATTATACTCTTTACGTGGTTTACAGGAATGTCAATCGTCTCTAACACATTGTATATTTCTATGACGAATATTTTGTCATCGAATATAATCAAATTATTTTCTTTTACATTGTATTGTATTGTACTCATAAATTAAGCATATAAGATTTTTATTTTTAGTTACAGTTGTCACCGCCTCAGACTCTTATTTGCCAAGCTGTACTTATAACAGTTACTGTTACTGTTAGCTTACATCATCCCACTGCTGGGCAAAAGCCTCCTCCCATGATTTCCACACCTTTCTGTCCAAGGCTACTGTGGACCATTGATAGTTCGTCTTGTCAAATTCGTCTCGCCATCTCCTACGTGGTCTGGCGTGATGCCGTCGTCTCGCCCGGCAGGGCATCACTTTGTGGTGACTTTAGCCCACAGCTCATCAGGCATACGACAGACGTGGCCAGCCCAATCCCACTTCAATTTCGCGGCCTTGTAGGCTACGTCAGTGATTTGTGTTTTGGAACGTAGTGTGGTGTTTCGAACATAATTTAACACAGAATACTACATTCCATTGCACGTTGGCAAACCTCGAGTTTGGACTTTTGGATATTAGTCAATGACTATGTCTGAGCTCCGTAGGTCAATATGGGAAGTATGCACATGTCAATGAGACTTATAACAGTGTCAACAGCTTATAACAGAGGAAACTTTTATTACAACACTTACTTTGCGCGAGCAAAGTCGCGTTTTGTGCGTTTGATATTTATTATAAGGCTGGGTATTGAACACAGTAACCTCCACGTTCGCGAACAGCGAACAACGCACGTTCCCAATACCTACAATGAAACGACGTGCAAAAATTGGGAACATACCTACCTATCCACTAGTTAATTAGAAAGTTTTGCACGCAGGACCAGGAAAATACTATTTTGGTATTTCAATGACGTATAATTAACAGTTAAACGCTTTGACGAGTGACTAGTGATTAATACCATGAAGTACAAGGAAAAGTGATTTAATAACTATTACTATTAGCTAATTATTTTGAAATTAATTACTTACATGTTGTCAAAAGTTATGTCGGCAGGTGTGAGTGTTAATGGGGTGTAGTTAAAATGTTTATTTCGAAGTCCTTGCTATGTTTTGTGATAGTTTTTTCCCTATTTGTTTGTAAGTAAACCTTTTCTGTTATTTGATTTAGAATTTAAGATTTTGAGCCGCATAGGTAGGTGTGTGTTACGACCGCTACAACAATAAAGAATACTATTAAGTTAAGTTTTTTTTGTGATTTTTTTTACATGTTATAGCACATGATAGCTTATTAAATATAGGTAATTAAGTTAAGTATTAAAAAAACGATGAGATTCACGAACTCAACATGTCTAGATACCATCGCCGAGAAGATCTAACGTTAAGAAAACTTAGGAGGTCAAAATCAAAATCAAAATATTTTTATTCATGTTGAGTTGTAGACCATTAGGCACTTATGAATAGTCATAATTCTAATATTGTTTATTATAAGAGTGACTCTAGTTGACTCTAGGTGTACGGAAACATCCAAATCTTCTTGCTGCTGAGATCAGTGTCGAGAATTGCACCAAATCCTCTTGCTGCTAAGTAGCACAGTATCGAGAACTGCGCCAGAAGACCCAATTTCTTTATTTGCAATTCCACTATGATCTTCTTCTTAGCGTATCGATGACAATCTAATATGTCTGCCCAGAACTGGGCTACGAAATTGGTGCTTTCAGTTCCTGTAATGAATAAACGGCAGAGCATGCAGGGCACGATATTAAGTGCCCCATCGTTTGTGGGACTGCACCACATTTACACTCCAGGGCAGAGTCTTCAATAAACCTCCACCTGAGCAGGTTTTCTTTACTTCGACCAACCTGGGTCCGGAGTCTATTTAAAGACTTCCAGGTCAACCATAGCAACTCATGTCCAGGCGGAAGATTTCATGATTCCGCAATGTTTTTAATAGATGTTAACATAAAAATAAAGTATAATTATGAACTTTGTTTTGGCACAGCAAAGTTAATTTACAGAAAATTATGTCACCGAGATTATATCTGCAGAGATACGGTTTGCAGCCAGAGCGTCGACACGGATCGTGGGTTCGAATCCTATCCATATAAGTTGTTTTTTCAAATTTTCATATTAAATAATTATATAAGGTGCTTCTAAATTATCTGCCACGGCTGCAATGGGAGATAATATTGGTTATTTATATTACAATAGTGAAGTATTTTTTTTTATCTAACGTCATAATTTTTTTTCTTTTGCCTGCGTTTTATTGCGTAGGTCTAATTCTGCTCTATGCTCCAATTTTTTTTTTACTGTTCCGGGGTACAAAATTTCTTCACTATTGTAATCTATACCTAATACTTTCTCCCATTGCAACCGTGGCTGATAATTTAGAAGCACATTATACAGTAGGTCATCATCATCATCATCATCAATTAGCCTTTATATGCTTATGTAGGTACCTATTTACAATATGATTCAACAATAACCTAAGTTATAGTGTCGTCCACAACTAAATTCTTTTCAATTGCGGTTACTTTATCCTCAAACAATTACTTACTTACCTAGACAAATAAATAACTAATAACATAGATGTTGAATTTTAAATATCTTTTGTTGTTTTATATAGATTTTATTTAATTTCTTTAGTGTAATTTAAACAAAAAAAAAAAAAAATTTGTGCGCCATGAAAGGCAAAACATGTAGTTCTAAGCTTAAATTTTAAGACCACATTGTAATGATGTTTTTACACATGTTTTACAAAATAAATATCTTTATCTTTACTAATTTTTGTATTAGTCTCAAGTTGAAAGTCAAGTGGTCAAGTTGAAAACATGTCTGCTTAGCTTAGAAAACCTGGACTTAATAGTCTGAAATCGCCAACACGCAGTGAGCTAGCGTGATTATTAATGCTCAATCCTTCTCTGTATGAGAACAGGCCTTTGTTCTGCAGTGGGACAGTTACAGGCTGATTTTATAATCATCATCTATCTTCTAGGTACCTATATATTATATAAAAATCAATGCCACTTTTCGTTGTCATTTTATAACTCAAGAACGGCTTGACCGATTTGGATAATTTTGGTTTTTAAATATGTGTGAAAGTCCAGGGCAGGTTTATAAGGTGAGAAAAAGGGGTAGGGTAGGGTAAGGGTAGAGTAGGGTAGGGGTAGAGTGGGGTAGGAGTAGAAAAGGCGTTGAACTAGGATAATCACGCGTACGAAGCTGCACGCGGCAGCTAGTTTATTTATAGATAAATAGCATCAAGCTTTCCTTAATGATAATATTTATTCTCGTGAACTTGGTTTTTTCTTGCGATTTTTAATAACCAATGAGCTCCGTGCCTCGGAAAGCACGTTAAGCCGTTGGCCGTGACTGTCATGAAGATCTTTGACAGTCATCAAAGGGAGTCAGTGCCCTCATAAAATCCTGACAACTTATCTAACTTCAGAATATCGTATCCCTTTGGGTTGCGGTGGTTAGATAGGCAGTCGCTCTGTAGAACACTGATATTCAGCTGCATCTGGTTAGATTAGATGCCGACCCCAAAAAAGTTTGGAAATAATAAGGCTAGGAGGATGATGACATGCAGTGGTTTTAACTTTTATATCTCCAATGTAAGAGCGAGATAGCTACAGTAAAATCCAAGTCTGAATCAAAACATTAACAGCGTCAAAACAATAATCCACAATGATTTTCCTATTGAACTAAATTCATAATAATTAATATTATTTTTTCCTTTTAACATAATGACATTATTTTCTATAGGGTTATTTGTAAAACACCAGCATCCTTAAAAGGGGTCATTAAACTCATCATTATGAACAACTTTTACTATGGGACCAACCTTGAAATCGCAAAAAAAATGAGCTGTTCCATACATTTTGTTAAGTCATGTGAACATAAATGTATGGAACAGCAGATTTTTTTCCCATAGTATTATAAATAGGTACATAAATATAATTACTTAATAAGAAAATTAAAAAAAACAACTTACACGGATGGGATTCGAACTCACAATCTTCGATGTACCGAGTGGACACTGAGCGCTAAAGCCACCTTATCCCACCAGAATTAGTTAAAATATCAAAACATGAAAAAAATTCACCAAAAATATTTAGAGCGCTTAAATAAAAAAAATACAGTTTTTTAATTCTTATTTTTCAGATACAACTGCCAGTGACACAGCTATTAATATGGAAGTGGGGCACAATAAGTGTCAGGTTTTAAAAGAACATACTTTGCAAGAAGGAACCATTTTAACTTTCAATATACACAGCCAATATAATTTCTTTATGAAGTAAGTCTACATAATTATACTATTACTGGCACTTTGTCCACGTGTGTTTAAGATTTTTCATCCAAAACCTTGTCTTTTTTTTTAAAAAGCTACTTTGCACTTCGCTTTAAAAACCGGATTTTCC
Source organism: Protodeltote pygarga (assembly GCA_936450705.2). NCBI lineage: Eukaryota > Metazoa > Arthropoda > Insecta > Lepidoptera > Noctuidae > Protodeltote > Protodeltote pygarga. Next base: position 3,120,210 of record OW388276.2, read on the forward strand.
CTATAAACTTTAACTTTTTACAAAAAAAAAAGGTGAAAAACACAATTTTTAATACCTTACCGAAAAGCTATACTTACCCAGTTTTACGTAAACTTAAAAAAGAACAGGTTTCCCAAAACCAATTTTCAACTCCCCTTTTTCCCCCTTTAGGGTAAATTTGACAAAAATAAAACAAGTAATCCATCGAAAAGCTGAACGCCTACCAATTTACGACTCTAACCTAAAAATGACGGATTTATCTTTTAACCTCTTAACAGATCTGTCAATAGCCCACGTTGGGCGCCATTTATAGTACCCACTATAAATGGCGCCCAGCATGGGGCTATTGACAAATCTCCTGTTACGAGGGTCGGACACCCGTCCCGTTCCATGAGTGGTCACGTGCTTGTGAGCAATTAAAATACGGAATAAGTACTCGGATAGGTTTAATGATAATTTTCATAAATACAATATAACACACAAAACGAAAAAAATCAATGGTCTAAGGTAAATCTCGAAAGGGAGCCCGTCGCTCGACGTTACGGCGCGTGTGACTATGCGATTGTATTGAAGATGCGTGCGCCTCGTCATTAGATGAGCTAGGACGGCAATCGATCGAGCATTAATCACCATGCTTGCTCACTGCGGGTTGGCTAACCGTAGCTCACGGCTTTACACATCGCTGAAAAATCTCTGAGGTGAGCTAGTTTCCTCACGATGTTTTTCTTCAACTTAACGTGTTGTCTTAACGTGTTATACATAAAAAACATACTACATAATCATATTTATCCTACATAAAAAAGTTAATTTATTTTAAAACAATCTTAAAGTGTCGCGACAGTTTTGGTCTTAATTTTTTCCCCTTTCGGAACGCGCGATAAGGAACTTCGTTTCAAAAATGACTTCATATTCGTATTTTGAATAAACAAAAATTCAAACTACTAAACTCTTCTTGAAAATTAGTGTCAGCCTACTTGAATTTCTAAAGCAACTCTGCATTTGTATTTACCTTATTCGAAAATGTAATACAGTTCCTTAATATTCTAAAAAATAAAGTCGCTTGAGGGGGGGGGGGGGATAACGTACTTGATTTATCAACATCTGATGATTTCTACTTGTCAACTCCTACCGCTAGTCACGTTAAAGAGCTTCGTTCTAAAAAATTAGGGAAATATTCGCGCAAATGTCTATTCGCTCAAGTGTCCATTCGCGCAAGTGTCTGTCGCGCAACTGTCCATTCGCGCAAATGTCCATTCGCGCAAGTGTCTGTCGCGCAACTGTCCATTCGCGCAAAAGTCCTTTCGCGCAAGTGGATTCGCGCAAATGTCCTTCGCGCAAATGTCTTTCGCGCAAATGTCCCAGATCCCTATTATACGAGCACGTTTCTATGGCGTTTCGGGGGTCGGGTAAGCTATCTCTGCATGAAACTTTTTTACCATATTCTTGGCAAATAAATGTCTTGTCTTATGAAATGGCTACCTACATTTTTTTTTATAGAATTGCAGTACACAATATTTTTATTTTTACAGAGTGAGGTATCCAAATTTTACTGAGATTAGAATCAATGACTTGCCAGACACCCGCCTCTCTATAACTTACCATGAGAAGAAAAATGATCCCAATGGCACCCTCGATTACAATCTGTCATCTGTAAGTAAAAATATAAATAAAAATCTAATTTTTCAGTATTAATGTGCCAACCATCATCCTCCTAGCCTTATTATTCCCAAACTTTGTTGGGGTCGGCTTCTAATCTAACCAGATGCAGCTGAATATCAGTTTTCTACGAAGCGACTGCCTTTCTGACCCCCGCAACTCAAAGGGATACGATATTCTAAGGTTAGATCAGTTGTCAGGATGTTATGAGGGTGAGGCTCTCTGTATCGACTGTCAAAGATCTTCATGAGGCACGGAGTAAGTGATAATTAATTTATAATACGCATATAATTTACAAAGAATCAGAGGCACTTTGTGTTCGAACCTGAGACCTCTGGCTTGCCAGTCAACGCTGCTATCTCACTCGCACATTTAATATATAAAATCACTGAATATTGTTATTGGTGCCGTGTGGTTTACCAAGAATAGAACCACCCCTACTCGTCCCGCGGGTGTCGTAAAAAGCGACAAAAGGAAAGATTCGGAAGATTGGCAACAGCATCCTTCTGTGTAACAGCAATCATCTGCTACTGCGATCGCCAGACGCCAACCCGCTTGCCCAGCGTGGCGATTATGGGCAAATACCTCCAATGAGCGCACAATAGTGGCACTCATTGGGAGAGGCCTATTTCAGCAGTGACAATACAGGCTGATGATGATGACGATGAATATTGTTTTGAAAAATTCTGATTTATGTGTGATTTATGTTAAAAAAATATTTTAATTTTCAATTTCAGAAAATTAACGTAACTAAAAACATAACTGGAAATTGGACTTTTAGGTTTAATTTACAATTGCCTAAGCCCAACGAATCTATACGTTTGTTACATAAGAGTGGATATCTATGTCCAGAATTAAATAACATCGCCCGTTACTATCCACAGGTCACTTGCACCATCACCATCAAAACAGGTAATTAACTAATTTTCAAAGATTAAAAGGTTTTTTTAAAAAAAACTACAAAAAAAATGAATCAAACAACCAGGACACGTTCATATTTTACCCTAAAATACTGTTAAATACTCAGGAATTTACAACACACAGGTGTTTATCTAAAAAACGGTTAAATACGTAAGTATTTAATTATAAATTTAAGTATTTAAGTTTCACAAAAAAGCTGATTTACCCCCGCAGGGGTAATTACCCCCAGGTTCGGAACCACTGTATTAAAGAAACGAATAAATTGAACGAATACTGCTACACGTATGTACCTATAATTTTGCCCGTGATTTGTACAACTTGAGGACGATTACGGCCATCACAGTAATATTTCGACGTTTCTAATAAAATATACTTTTATTTCACAGTGAATACATCGCCTCATACACAAATTGCAGAAGAATTACCGGAGAAACCAGGTAGGTAAACTATTCTTCTTCTTTCTCGTAAGGTTGATGAACAACCTGGCGTAAGAATAGGCCGTAATCGCCCGTAGGCCTCTGATATGGCTTTACACACTGTCGAAAAATCTCTCAGGTGTGCTGGTTTCCTTACGATGTTTTTCTTTACCGTTTTAGAAAGTGATAATGAATTTCTAATACGCACATAAATTTGAAAAGTCAGAGGTGTGTTGGATTTTGAACCTATGACCTTTGACTGACAACAGGTTGTTCATCAACCACACATTAAGAAAAAGAAGAAGAAGATAGATAAATATACTACATTATTATTACATATTAGTACCAATATTATACAAAACTTTATTAGATATGTCGCAGCGTCACTACCTATGGCGCCATCTCTGAATAGTTTTTTGAAGAAAGAATCGATAACGGAAACGTCAAGTAGTACACTTGGGTGAAGTCGATACAACGATGGCATTGATTTTGATGTCTGATTGTGACAAATGACAGTTGACGTTTGAGATGTCATTATGAGGAGTCGGTTGGACTGGCACTTGGGAACGAGACTTGAGAGCGAGGGGTCGCAGCTGCCACGTTGGGTCGAAATCACCGCGTTTCCTAACCTTGTAATTTTTATCGGTCGGCATCCGTGTGATCAGTAATCATTATTGTAAAATGTTAACGTTGATGATCGAATACAGTGTAAAACCGGCTATCCGAAGTATTATTTCAATTCCATCGCGATCAGTGACCCATCTGATAGTGAGACGGCGGGCCATCCCTCGACATCAGAACTGGGATAGAATTCGACGCTCACAGGTGCTTGCGCATTGATGCTGACTGTGGCTACATGGCATCGTGAAAGCAGAGTAGATTATAGAAGATAGAAGAACAGAAGAAGAAGAAGAATAGGAGAAGATTGAGGAAATGCGGATGGATACAGTATGCGAACGGTTCACGGGCGTTGCGGTGGTGTCTGCTAATGCTTCACGGGCATTGCGGTGATGTCTGCTAATGCCTCACGGGCATTGCGGTGATGGCTGCTAATACCGCACGGGCGTTGCGGTAATGTCTGCTAATGCCTTACGGGCGTTGCTATCGTGCTGTCGTTGGCTGTATCAAAGAGGAAAAACCCGGTGAGAGTTAACCATTTCTTTGCTTATCAAGTATGTAGGTGCTTATTTAAGGCGTATCGTTTTTTGTATTCTGTATCGCGAGATTAATATCATGTGTACCACTATACTTGGTATTGATTTTTGAAAAAATTACAATCGAAAGTTATTATTAGTCTAGCAATTGCAAGCTTAACTGTAGAGTGCGATGCGGTCATGGGTTCGATACCCAGGTAAGACAAAGTGTTATCAGGTTTTCCACGCTCCGTGCTGACGAGTCTCAAATTATGCCTGTTGCCATAGATTCGTTCCCTGTTACGTAGGACATGTAAGAGTACTATGCCTATACCTACCCCTCTGAAAAGCAGGCGGAGTCTAAGAAAGTTATTTTGTTGATTTGTGATTTTTCTCCATATACCTCCGAGTCAATATTTTTATGCTATGTGCAGTAGATTGTGGATTTGTTGCTAACGAGTTAGTGTTGCTTAGTTTTATTTTGTTGCTGTAATTTGTTTACAGTCTATGTAGTTTTTACAGAAACCTTCTGAGTACCAATTGCTTTATTTTTCTTAATCCTTCGTACCCTGTCATAAAACCTTGTGAACTGAATATCAAATTTGGTGCAAGCAAGCAAGGATAGTGGCCTTAATGGCTAATTTCTTAAGTGATCTACCCTCAGATATTAACTGCTTCTATTTTGTTGGACGCTTTGTGTTGCGAAAGTAATCAGATGCTCTCTGGTGTATTACAGGTGTTAAAGATGGATTGTCACACCAGAATACGACTGCGAGGACGTTACAGCTGCGGCGAGTGAATTTTTGTCAAGATACATGGAAGTGAAACGTCGTGTCACTTAAAATGATTTGGTGAGTCGTTTTCATTTTGGTTGTTCATTGTTCATTCAAGTTAATTGCATTTGAAGGGTGCTATAAGGTCAAATTCCAAGTAAATTTGTGAGTTGTCTACTGGTTTGTGTACTCGTATATTGGTATGGCTATAGACTGGCCTGGTACTGTCTAGTAAGTCGAGAGGCTTTGACCCATACTGCCGAGTGACCCTAGACAGAATAACCGTTGTGCGCCTTCCTGGGGCTTACGGTCTGGTGACTGTAATGTCTTGGGTTTCGCTGTTAAAACTGCGCCAACCAGTACTACGAACATTAATGTTACAATATTGATTTTAAAATTTTAACCTTTTATTGCACACTTATGGCATTCTTTCTATTGTGACTTGTAAGCAAGTTTACTTGTCACTCTTTCACTCTATTTTTGTAGCTGACTAAGCGATAACGCAGCTAATTGAACGATAGCGTGACTGGTTGAGTGATAGCGTAGCTTGTTGAGCAACAGCGTAGCTGGTTAAGGGACAGCTTAGCTGGTTAAACGATAGCGTAGTTGGTTAAGCGATAGCGTAACTAGTTAACCGTTAACGTCAATAATAGTTATGCGATAGTGATGTGGCATTACTGGTTGAGCCGTGGTGATTTAGCATTGTAGCTCTGGTTGAGACCTTGAGCTTTGCTGTGCTGGTTAAGCATAGTGGATGCTTGCACTGCTGATTAATTAGTGATGCCGAGCACAGGTAAAGTGATGTAATTTAATTACATTGTGATCGAGTCATGTACCAATCGATGTAGATGTTTATGATGATACGTGTTGAATGCTCCTATGAGGGTGAGCAGTCGAGTTAGTTGCCTATCAGCCGTATGAAGTTTGACCGTACCAGAGGCCATTCCGTAGCCGGTGTGCGGTGCGGGGGTGGCTCTGGCGGTGGTTGTAGACAGTGGAGCGATCCACGTGGTGGATGCGCTTATGACTGTTTGGCTGAGGATAGCCGTGGTGATAGAGAGCATACTCGAGCTTGTTGTTTGATAAGTGATTATTGGTTGTGATTTATGATGGTACATGATTCAGTGATTTCCTTGACAACTCAATATTATGATTCCTGATTTGATTATGATATTGGTTACACTGGTTTTATAGCCCTAGTAGAGTGTGTCAAGTGTTAGTAAAATAAACAAAATGCTCCATACTTTCTTTATTTGACTAAGTTAGACCTAGCTAGTACATGAGACTAATTAAAAATTGTAGAGTTGCTTGATGGTGATCGTTACCTATTGAAATCTTTGACTGGAAATCGAACGTATAAGTACGCCCATGATCGCGTACGAAGGATTCCTCTAAGTGATGTACCAGTTGAGTTAGATTTGTTTGATGTAGAAGATGGTGAGGAGGATGCCTCCACCAGCAAATAGAACACATACGATAGCTAGGTCGCACTGCACGCACTAGTCTGTAGTCGTAACTGTAACTCTTGGTAGTTATTCAGGGAGCGATGGGCAGCTAGTGGTGTGGCGAGGACCCCGGGTCTCGGAAGAGACTATTGTGTGGTCATGTATTGACCTGGGAGTCTGGGACTCTAGATAAAGTGTTGGTCGTGTCACATGAGGTGACGACGATATGGGTGACAATAGTGAATTGTCACTAGCTGCTGGGGCAGCCGGGCTATTGATGTATGTGATCTATTTCGTTGAAGATGTGATGAATTGAGATTCGATTATTATGAGACTTAGAGGAACCCTTTGTGTTTAGCTTAGTTAGACAATTTAGAAGTTCATTTCGTTATAAAAACGTACTTGTAGTTGTTGTAATGTAACGGCACGGTCAGGTTGGCCGAGTGTGCGCGGATGCTTTTAAGTTGGTTTTGAACAGTAGAGTTTCATGTTTTCTGTGATAAGTTAAGTTGTTTAAGATAATAGATGTAGCTGGTTAAGCGATTGTGTTTTCAATTTTGCTGGTTTGGCACTATTGATCTGCTATCACTGGATATTGTGTGTACGTAGTGCTGGTTAAGTACTAGAGGTTTTTCACCGCTGGTTAAGCGATGATGCAGAGTACTGGTTAAGTACTAGAGGTTTTTCATCGCTGGTTAAGCGATGATGCAGAGTACTAGTTAAGTACTAGAGGTTTTTCACTGCTGGTTAAGCGATGATGCAGAGTACTGGTTAAGTACTAGAGGTTTTTCACCGCTGGTTAAGCGATGATGCAGAGTACTGGTTAAGTACTAGAGGTTTTTCACCGCTGGTTAAGCGATGATGCAGAGTACTGGTTAAGTACTAGATGTTTTTCACCGCTGGTTAAGCGATGATGCAGAGTACTGGTTAAGTACTAGAGGTTTTTCACCGCTGGTTAAGCGATGATGTAGAGTACTGGTTAAGTATTAGATGTTTTTCACCGCTGGCTAAGCGATACGGAGTACTGGTTTAGTACTGGATGTTTAGACATTTAGATCGATAGGAATCTTAATTGGTGCATTTAAAATTTCGTTTTGGATATGATAATTGTCATGTGTGATGTGATAATAATTATTTCAACTAAAGTTTGATATGGGTCAGGAAGGCCGAGCTAGAATTTTTACTGTGCGAAGGTATTTTCTGTTATTTCAGAATCTACACACGAGGACGTGTGAGGCGTCAGTATGGCCGTGTCGCAGCGTCACTACCTATGGCGCCATCTCTGAATAGTTTTTTGAAGAAAGAATCGATAACGGAAACGTCAAGTAGTACACTTGGGTGAAGTCGATACAACGATGGCATTGATTTTGATGTCTGATTGTGACAAATGACAGTTGACGTTTGAGATGTCATTATGAGGAGTCGGTTGGACTGGCACTTGGGAACGAGACTTGAGAGCGAGGGGTCGCAGCTGCCACGTTGGGTCGAAATCACCGCGTTTCCTAACCTTGTAATTTTTATCGGTCGGCATCCGTGTGATCAGTAATCATTATTGTAAAATGTTAACGTTGATGATCGAATACAGTGTAAAACCGGCTATCCGAAGTATTATTTCAATTCCATCGCGATCAGTGACCCATCTGATAGTGAGACGGCGGGCCATCCCTCGACAGATAAATAAACAACACTAAATAAAACTATCTATAAAAATACAAATGTAACTAGGTACCTTAACAATAAATAATGAAAAATAAAACCTTTAATCTAAAAGACCGCTACCAGTAGGCAACGTTCCCATTGAAATGCTGAATAGCTATGTGGCTATACTCAGCCTTCGGGCTCAGGTATAAATTGAATAGTATAATAATCATAATAAAATAAATCAGCCTCTAATTGTGCCAATGTAGGGCAAAGGCCTCTTCTCATACAGAGAAGGGTCGAGCATTAATCACCACGCTAGCTCACTGCGTGTTGGCGATTTCAGACTATTATGTCCAGGTTATAAAGGTCGCAGGAAGCTGCTGGATGCAGGTTGCTTCCAACCGGCCGATTTGGAAGTCATTGGGGGAGGCCTATGTTCAGCAGTGGACGTCTTATGGCTGAAATGATGATGATGATGATGATGATGTCCAGGTTTCCTTACGATTTTTTCCTTAACCGTTAGTCAATGGTGTCTTAAAATAACTAAAAAAGTACACATGACATTGAAAAAGTCACATTGGTACATGCCAGGTTCGAACCCACACCAACACGCTTGCAAAGCGGGTCTGTAACCACCACGACTTTAATATAATTAAGTAATTATTTAGTATAATTAATAGCAATTATTTTGTTTCAGGAGATTTCAATGTATTATATTATATTTTGCCTCCAATCGGAATATTATGTGCTATACAAACTGGAATCATTATAACATTATGCATCAAGACGAGGAATGGTAAGCGCTCTGTAGTGTCTCTAATCCTATAGCTAAGCTTGCTACCACTAGACCAATGGAGCCAGTCATACCAGTGTACTAATTTCCTTACGATATTTTTCCTGTCATGCGTGTCTGGTTGTTGGGAAAACGGGATATTAATTATATACAGAGTTATTTGTAAAACACCAGCATTCTTAAAAGGGGTAATTAAACTCATCATTGTGAACAACTTTTACTATGGGACCAACCCTGAAATCGGAAAAAAATCAGCTGTTCCATACATTTATGTTCACATGACTCAACAAAATGTATGGAATAGCTGATTTTATTTGGCGTTTTCAGGGTTGGTCCCATAGTAAAAGTTGTTCATAATGATGAGTTTAATTACCCCTTTTAAGGATGCTGGTGTTTTACAAATAACCCTGTATAATTGTTTTAAAAAAATCATTAATATTTATGTATTTTCAGATGGCGGAAATAATATTACCAAACGTCCATTACCATCCATTCCCTCTGAAGGTAACATTTTTTTTATTATAAATTACTTATCACTTACTCCGTGCCTCGGAAAGCATGTAAAGCTGTTGGCCCTGCGCCCGATCTCTATACGATCGTGTCAGATTGCCGTCCCATCGGATTATGAGAGTAAAGGAATAGAGAGTGCACCTGTGTTTGCGCACACACTTCTGCACTATAATATCTCCTGCGTAGTTGGCTAACCTCCGTTGAAATGGCCGATGTGACCGAAATCGGTCAGGAGAACATCTGCCTCATCTGCCTAGCCTTTTCCCAACTATGTTGGGGTCGGCTTCCAGTCTTACCGGATGCAGCTGAATACCAGTGTTTTACATGGAGCGACTACCTATCAGACCTCTACAACCCAGATACTGGGTTACACGATACCCCTTGGTAAGACTGGTTGTCAGACTTTCGGGCTTCTGACTACCCGTAACGACTGTCAAATATCTACAATTGACAGCCGGGGCCAACAGCTTAACGTGTTATCCGAGGCACGGAGAGTGAAATTAATTATAAGGTGCTATATCCAGAATAATAAATATTAATTAAAACCATTAGATTAATTTGGTTGTATAGTAATATCTTTAGTAATATTTTAATTTATTTTCGCAGAATCTAAATTACCAAAGTCGCCAGGACCAAGAAAACGATGTAAGTACTACTACTACTAACCTTACCGTCTGTATGTTCGTCTGTCACACCTATTTTACTCGCAGACTATCAATGCTAGAAAGCTATGAAATTTGGCATGAATATTCATATAGCGCCGACAAAGTTATGAAATAAAATTTTATAACAAGATTAATTTGACTGCCTCGTTGGTCTAGTGGTAGCAAGCGCGACTGCTGAGCACGAGGTCCTGGGTTCCCCGGGTCGGGCAAAGTGTTATTGGGTTTTTCCATTTGGAAATTCTCAGTAGCAGCACGGAGTCTGGCATACACCTCTATCCCCTCTGGGAAATACAGGCGTGAGTCTATAAAAAAAAATTGACGGCCTTCCATACATGCAAAGTGGGTGTGATAAATTATTTTCGAATATTCATTTAAAAGAAAGAATTCTAAAGATTCTAAACCATTTTTTATATTATTTGTGAGGCTACTTTTCGACTTATACCCAAAATGTGCAAAACCATTCCCCTCCCGCGCCCCTCTATTTCCGATAAATAGCTGGGAAAAATAGAAAAATGCAGGCCAAAACATTTGAAATAATTCTCAATTCAAGTGGTATGAGTATGACCGTCGACTGACAAGCCAGAGGTCTCGAGTTCGATCCTAAGGCGCGCACGGCGCACCTCTGACTTTTCGTAAGTTACGTACGTGCGTATTATAAATTAATTCTCAGTTGCTAAAACTGTGAGGGAAAACGTGATGAAACCAGCACACCTGAGAGATTTTTCAATAGTGTGTAAAACCATGTCAGAGACCTACGGGTGGTTTAAACTCTGACACCAGGTTGTTCATCAACCACACGATAAGAAGAAGAACAAAAATTAAGTTCATTAAGCTCCAGACGGACTAAATTTATTTTAATTTTATTTTATATTAATTTTAATTAAATTTTATATTTATTTTAATTTAATTTTATATTTATTTTAATTTTATTTTATATTAATTTTAATATAATTTTATATTTATTTTAATTTAATTTTATATTTATTTTATCTTATATTTCCAGTATCTACTCCGTGTTCCAATTCCTTAGAGGAGGAAATCAGCGTAGCTAAGAATAACAGAAATAAGATTAAAACCCCTCATTCACCGCAGGCGCACTATACGTCACCAATTCATAGCCCTGTGACAGGTAAAATTATCATAATAATATTTCTAGTCTAGCCTTTTCCCAACTATGTTGGGGTCGGCTTCCAGTCTTACCGGATGTAGCTGAATACCAGTGCTTTACATAGAGCGACAGCCTATCAGACCTCCACAACCTAGATACTGGGTTACACGATACCCCTTGGTAAAACTGGTTGTCAGACTTTCGGGCTTCCGACTACCCGTAACGACTGTCAAATATCTACAATTGACAAACAGACAACAGCTTAACGTGCTATCCGAGGCACGGAGAGTAATAATTAATTTGTAAGTTGATGTTTTATGATTTCTAGTCACAATTTTTTATATTAACCAAATTCTTTTGACTTTTTTAACAGCTCAAAAGACGCCTGTTCCACGACCAATTCCACAAGTTGCTCAATGCACAAGAAGAACAAGTAAGTATCCTTTTAAAAAAATCTTCTAGACTCAATTATTACTCTAGTATTGTGGTGGGTATTAGCCGGCGAAACGTGGGTGTACTGCATACACCTCTGCCTACCCCCTCGGAGTCTATTTAAATGATTTTTCTTTTCAACAGTATTCCCCAAGCAGTTTTTACCGAAGCCGCAAGGAACACCAATTCTTCAAAAAATGGAAACGAATGGTGAATATTAATAATTTTGTTTTACACAGTAGCGTTCAATTCCCAGTTCGGGCTTTTTAGTTTTTTACGCCACAGGCCTTTGAAGTGTTAAGAAAGAGATTCGTTATTTCAACTGAAGCGGTCAGAACTCGGTAGCTTAGTTGGTCTTCTTATCGTATGGTTGATTTACAACCTGGTGTCAGAGTTTAAACCGCCCGTAGGCCTCTGACATGGCTTTACACCATTGAAAAATCTCTCAGGTGTGCTGGTTTCATTACGATGTTTTCCTTCACCGTTTTAGCAACTGATAATTAATTTACAATACGCACATAACTTACGAAAAGTGAGAGGTGCGCGTCTTGGGATTGAAATCGAGACCACTGACTTATCAGTCGACGGTCATACCACTAGGTTTTCAGTGCTTTTTAGCTTAGTTTGTAAAGCGATGGCACGGCACGCCAGAGGGGTTCAAGTCCTGCCCGAATCAGTTGTTGCGAGTATCTTATTAAATAATTTAATTTAACAAAAGAGTAGCTGTTTATCTAAACTGAAAATCAAATCTAGCTGTTTCACAATGTACTCAATAATCATGTCATCTGCTTAGCCTTTTCCCAACTATGTTGGGGTCGGCTTCCAGTCTTACCGGATGCAGCTGAATACCAGTGTTTTACATGGACCGACTGCCTATCAGACCTCCACAACCCACATACTGGGTTACACGATACTCCTTGGTAAGACTGGTTGTCAGACTTTCGGGCTTCTGATTACCCGTAACGACTGTCAAAGATCTGCAATTGACAGCCGGGTCCAACAGCTTAACGTACTATCCGAGGCACGGAGAGTGATAATTAATTTTTGTACTCAATAATCATGCTAATTAAAAACCATTTTTTTTCAGGCTCCCGCGACTCTGATATTGATTGGAACTATGAACAATTAAAACCAACAGCTTTTTATTTAAATAGAACTTAATAGTCAAGAATTTGTGGTTTAAAATATTATTTATTCTTTTATTTATGTACACATACACACAGAAATAGTGTACAACAACAAGCATTACATACAAATGAGTACAAAGGCACTGTTTATTTCAAACAGAAATTTCTTCCAACAGGCCTGCGACAGAAGAACCCATTGAAAATTGAGGTCACTGCGTGTGTAGTGGTAGAACTAATACATTTAAAGTACCTACATAAAAATTTAATAAACATACCTACATAGATACAGGGTTATTTGTAAAACACCAGCATCCTTAAAAGGTCATTAAACTCATCATTATGAACAACTTTTACTATGGGACCAACCCTGAAATAGCAAACAAAACAGCTGTTCCATACATTTATGTTCACATGACTCAACGGTTACCTACAGATCATCAGCTTCTATAATGAGACTATTCATAAAAGACTTAAAATTTTTATAAACTAGCTATTTAATAGGGTCTAAAGCTGTGTTCCAAATATCAGATCAATCTGTCAACAGGAAGGGGGTGAAATATCGATTAGTAAATTTGAACCAAATAATAAACAGGTCAAGCTAAATAAAACCGTTTAAAAAAAACATCGTTTATAACTTATAATAATTACACTATATTGTGAGTTTGACATTTTGTACCTACTGTATATTTTTGACATTTTGCATTGTAATTAATTTATCTATTTTGATTATATTGTATGACTTTTGATATTTAATTTCCTTTATTTAAATACAACACATATAAAATACATTTTTGAATATATATAAAAAGTAACCATAGGTAGATAATGCCTATGCGAGCCGTGTGCAGGGGTACCGCCTTCTGCATCAAGCCCTTGATCCAGCCATCTAACGAGAGCCTCTTAAGGTGTTGATCGAGGCTCTTGGATATTAATCCATGGACTGAACCGACTATCGACTCAATGATAAGCCAAATCAAGATATTTTATCTATTTAATTATTCACATTTAATTTATACATAATTTTTTTTTTTGCATGCCCAATTTTTACGTACCTAATACTTTAAATGTGATATTAAAGCTCTGTTTAACAGTATAGAGATAAGCATTAGAAATAGAGCAATATCTATATGCAATTATTAGTCAGGTTACTAAATATAACTTTACCAGTAAGCGGTAAAACAGGGCGTTAACCTCTAAGTAAAGTTACCAATAAATGACTATTGACTATTGACTCTCTAAATTTATTTACACCCACCTACTCACTCCCAAACCTTGGTATGCAAAAAAAAACTAAAGGCTTAGCCTTTAGACTGCACAAAAAATGTTGTGTACATAATTTCTCAATTGAATTGAATTGAAAAACTCGTCAATTGATTTTTATATCATACTCATAAAAAAATATTGTTGATATACCAAATATCAATATTTGAAATTCACTCGAAAGATTCAAAAAAGAGTTTTTCAAGCATGTCGACAATTTTTTTTTAATTTAAGAAGGTTTTATTTACTTGGTTGACTACTATTTATTTTTCTCCAAGACCTATTAGCTGTTTAATAAAAAAAATCAAAGAGGTACTCAATAAAACAACAAAACAGTTTTTTTCCTTATTTCCACTTCATTGATAAATAAAATAAAATATTACCTCAAATAGAAAACTAATGAACTTATAGATAGATTTTACCTAATAGAAAACTAATGAACCTATAGATAGATTTTACCTAATAGAAAACTAATGAACAGAAATTTTATTACTGGTATCCTAGCAACCCTATAGTTGTCGTTATTGGCAAAAAAGACATTTTCCATTTGTTAAATTATTTTTTTATTAATTATGTAAAATAGCCGGCGAAACGTGGGTGTACTGCACACCTCTGCCTACCCCCTCTGGGGAATACAGGCGTTAGTCTATAAATAAAATAAATCAATAAAATAAATGTAACTATAGCGATTAATATAGAGGCTGATATGCAACTCATATATTATAATACATACTCACTCATATATGTACTATCGTGAACAAAGCCGGTGCACCACTCTTAAGGTAGAATCGCTTGCACCAGAGTCCGAACTTAGCGTTAGCCTGTTAGCCTAGGCACGTAGCATCGTTCAAACCATTTTGATTGCAAAGTGGTGGACCGTTCATGGTGCCGATAGTAGGTACCTACCTACAATTAATCGCACAGATCAGTGAAAAACTGTTTTTTATAAATATAGGATTTTATTTTACAATTTTTTTTTTCATCTATAACCTTGTCCAGAATACGAAAATAATAAATGTAAACAATCTTGACATGTCTTTTTTTATATTTTTCCTTGAAAAATTAATTTGATGTGATTATAAATGAAATTACTACGTTTAATTTCCATAAAACAATGAATTACATTTTATTTGTGAATTTTCAATTTATAATTTGCATACTTATTAGTAATAAAAGACGTATCAAGATTGTTTACATTTATTATTTTGGTATATAGGTACTATGAAATATAAATACTTAGTTAATATAAAATCTTAGTTTAATCTAAATAAAAGAAATTGACACACATCTACATCAGGCTATACATTTCCAGTTTAAGCTGACATCTTGTTCTACGAAGAGTCTATACAATACGAGGTCAGTGATACTGGTTTTGATGTGCAACCATGTGTACCTAATGATCATAATACTTTTATTTTTTACAACTAATTGGGGCAGGTTTCGGCAATCGCTTTGTCTTTCTTTTCTCTCTTACACTACACCTCTCTTTTCCACAAGAGATAAGACATGCAATATCCTAATGTAAACTTATTTTACACTGATATTACACATTACTTTACATAATTTAACAAATATTTCAGTTTGATTTCAGTTATACATTAAATGTTATATAAATTTGACTGGTCGTAGCATCTCGCAGGCTTCAACGGCTCGTAATTCCATTCTTCATCGGACGAGTCCTTTGATTCATTGTAATATCCTTCTGAAATATAAATATAATTTTATTGCATTACCTAAACGCTACAAGAAAAATTCGCAAAAAAAAATCTGCTGTTCCATACATTTTTGATCACGTGACTTGACAAAATGTATGGAACAGCTGTTTTTTTTTGCGATTTCAGTGTTGGTCCCATAGTAAAAGTTGTTCATAATGATGAGTTTAATGACCCCTTTTAAGGATGCTGGTGTTTTACAAATAACCCTGTATATGTTGTGTTTTGTAGTGTATGTTGTGTAATTTGAATCTCTATATTGTGTACCAATAAAATAAATAAATTACCTTCTTGATGCGGAAGATGGGCCTTCGGAGCTGGCGGTGGTGGTTCTGTAGATTAAGAAATTTAATTTAAAAGTGAACACGTTTTACGTACTCATCATCCTCAATTTAAGAGCTACCCTCTTGTCGTTGCAGCTGCTTCCAGCTCTCCCTATCAAGAGCCAATTCCTTGACCTCCTTAATACGTCTCTTCCTTTACTTTCTCTTTGATCTGCGCTACATAACTTTGTCTAGGCCTAACTATTCCTCTCTTTCCATTGAGATTTCTTCTATAATATTATTTATTAAGCCAACAGCTTAGACTATATAAGAAAATGTAGAGTGATAACTATTTAATAAGAAAATTTGAAAAAACAACTGATACGGATGGGATTCGAACCCACGATCTTCGACGTACCGTGTCGACGCTCTAACCGCTGAGCCACCGTATCCCACCAGCATCAGTCGAAATTTCAAATACCTTTGACTTACTAGATTTAGGTCTCTTAGATGTGCTAGGGTCTGGAATCGTTCGAACTGGGACTTTTACTGCAAAGAAAAAATAAGTTTTTATAAAAACAACATTTTTAACTAAGCTTTTAGGTATATTAGAATATCAAAATTAAACGTCTAAGCAAAATTTTGTGTCTGTGCTTTTGTTGGCCGCTGAAGAGTTTCCTATCTTTAGCTAATCTTGGATGTCGATTCAGGTCATGCTTACCATAAAAATGTATTGTCACCAGAACTGAACCAACATGTAAAAATTCAACTCCGTAGGATAAGAGGAAGTGATTCTAATTTAGCTTGCAAGATTTGACCCGAACGTTCATACATACATTGCAAGTTAAATAAAAGTTTGTAAAAAACACACAGATGATAATGCAAATGCAAACCCCAATAAGTGCAAGAAGAGTTAAAGGCGCTTCTTTGCTCTAATCTCTCGTAGCAGATTAGGTAGTGTCCGCGCCATAGAGTATTCAAGAAAATACAGAGTGATAACGTCAACTACATTGCCTTGTGCGGAGCGAAGGCAGGTCTCACCATACAAATGTTAAAATGTCATTTTTTCAAATTATGTTTTCTAGACGTTTTTCAAAATTTAACTCAGCAGTTAACCATGATATAAGCTAAAATGTAACTTTTTCGCTCATGGAGCCTAGTTGAACCGCAGTCGATCGAGGTATGATTGCAAACGGAGCTCGTGTCGCGGCCGCATTGTTCATACCCGGTACTCACAGTTCATACTTCTATAGGGTTGCTCTATATTTTCTTATATACTCTAAGGTCCGCGCCTAATATAAAGTTAGTGGTTTGAAGTTTTGGGTATTTTTTCAATTACCGCCAAACTTACCATTCCTTCTCATTAAAACTTGTTCCAATTCATTAGGATTCGATGTTGGCTTGTTTTTAGCAGGCTGCACCTTTTCTATAAGAATAAAAAAAAAACTAAGTTGGTAGGTAAGGCCCGGCGCCCATTGGCGGTACGGTATGGCAAGGTATTTTGCAGCGATGAATAAAAATATCGCCCCACTCGGGGATACCAGACAGTTTAATACCCTGGTTGAATACTGTTGGATCCCGTTGGAATTAAGATATAATCAGCAAAATGTGCTTCTTCTTCTTATCGTATGGTTGATGAACAACCTGGCGTTTAAACCGCCCGTAGGCCTCTGATATGGCTTTACACACCATTGAAAAATCTCGCAGGTGTGCTGGTTTTACCACGATATTTTCCCTCATCGTTTTAGCAACTGATAATTAATTTTTAATACGCACATAACTTACGAAAAGTCAGAGGTGCGCGCCTTGGGATCGAACTCGAGACCTCTGACTTGTGAGTCGACGGTCATACCACTAGGCTAAAAGTGCTTTGGCCTCTGGGTTATACATAATAGTGTAGTGCTAAGAGGTTTTGGGTTTATTCCAATTAACCTGTTTATAATGCGTCATAACTTACCATTTCTTTTCAATAAGACTTGTTCCAATTCATTAGCAGGCGTCTTGTTCATAGCAGGCTGCACCTTTTCTATAAGAATACAAAATATCTAATTCTAAGTAGTCCTTGTAACTCGTATTAGGTCCGATTGGCAATGATTTGCATAAGGAATACTCGTGTTTAAATATTTTTATAAACATGCAAAAACGTGAGATTTTCTTACTATATTCGAGGCATCTGCCTCGTTGGTCTAGACTCTAATGGTAGCAAATGCGACTGTTGAGCACGAGGTCTTGGGTTCAGTTCCCGGGTCGGACAAAGTGTTATTGGGCTTTTTCCTTAGAAAATTCTCAGTAGCAGCACGGAGTCCGGATGAGCAATAGGCTCGCCCCCTAATACATGGAACTCGTAACATAGCCGGCGAAACGTGGGCGTACTGAAACACCTCTGCCTACCTCCTCTGGGGAATACAGGCCTGAGTATATGTTATGTTATGTTTCACAAGGCTTTTGGTAGAAAACAGGCTTAAAACTTACCACTTCGTCTTGCTAAGATCTGCTCCAATTCATTGGTTTGCGGTTTCGGCTGTACGTTGGCTGCAAACAAAACAAAATATAAGAAAAAATAAAAATATAGATGCAATTAATTTAATTAATAAGAAATTTGAAAAAACAACTGAAACGGATGAGATTTGAACTCACGATCTTCGATGTACCGTGCCGCTCTGTCACCCGTACCTATCAGTTGTTTTATATGTTTTATTGTATAATTATTATAATTCGGTTCGTATAGAGTAGTCTTGAAAAGTCAGAGGTATTTAGTTCAAACTCTAACTTTTCGTAAGTTATGTGCATATTATTAATTATCACCTGCTCCTTGCCTCGGAAAACCACGAATCCTGGCTGTCATGAAGATCTTTGACAGTCGATATAAGAGTCAGTAGGTACCTACTATGGGAAGCCGATACGACTTTCATGAAGAGCTACGAACCTGCTTGCGCTAAGACATAGAGCGATGAGCAGCTCCATTTCTTTTTTTTTATTCAAGTGACGGACGTCATCTTTTTTAAATCAAAAATGTGTGTTCTGTTGTAAAATTGTATAATAATAAATATAGTCCAGTCTACAATCAGCTCGCAGATGAATCACTAGTTTTATTTAACCTAGGGCATTCTTAGTGTAACTACTCCTGGATCAGTACCTATAGTCCTAGAGTGTTAACAGTACCCTCATTAAATCCTGACAACTTTAGAATATCGTATCCCTTTGGGTTGCGGGGGTCAGATAGGCAGTCGCTCCGTAGAAAACTGATATTCAACTGCATCTAGTTAGATTAGTATGCTAACCACAACAAAGTTTGTAAATAATAAGGTTAGGAGGATGATCAAATCAAATCAAATCATTTATTTGTAAAACATAGGTACAATCATAGGATCTTAAGTATAAAGGTAGGAGTTCGCTATGTTTTTTTGCTTGCTTTTTTTGTTCGCTATGATGCCAGGGCAGGCAGGGGCGTACAGTTCATATAAGCAAAAAGGCACTGCCTACCCTGATAGATACTACCCAGACTGAATAAGTGAAAATAAGTAGGATTTCATGAATGGAAATCCTTGGGGGAGGCCTATGCCCAGCAGTGGCGTCTTCCGGCTGAAATGATGACGATGAAGTAGAAATTGCATTTACTGCCTACCTGTCATAAAAGTCCTTGCACACAGAGGTGTAATCCTCCAATCAATATATCAATAAGTAATCCTCCTCAACATGCATCATCCAGAGGGATGATGCATGTTATGGAGGATTACATCATCATCAATATATATTATATTGATGATTACTTACGTTGTGGTCGTTGAAAAGGTTTGGGTGTCACGCCTGGTTTGTTGAAAGTGTGTGGTGGTGGCTTGAACTTGACCATTTCAGCTTGGATATCTGGACGGAGCACTTTCTTCTGGGCTACTGGGGGCCTCACTATGAAAATGGATAAATACTTGAATAAATTGGACGTGGAACCCAAGATAGAAACACGCTTGTACGATATTACTACTTAAACAATACTGATAGCCTAGTGGTATGACCGTCGACTGACAAGTCAGAGGTCTCGAGTTCGATCCCAAGGCGCGCACCTCTGACTTTTCGAAAGCTTTGTGCGTATTATAAATTATTTAACAGTTGCTTAAACAGTGAGGGAAAACATCGTCATGAAACCAACACACCTGAGATTTTTCAATGGTGTGTAAAGCCATGTCGGAGATCTACGGGCGGTTTAAACTCAGACACCAGGTTTTCATCAACCATACGATAAGAAGAAGAAGATAGGGTTATTGTTAAAACAACCTGAAAAGGGGTCATCATTATAATCAAATTTTACTATGGAACCAACCCTGTAATCGCAAAAAAAAAATTAGCTGTCCCATACATTTTGTTGTGTTATGTGAACATAAATGTATCGAACAGCTGATTAAAAAAAAAATGGTTTAATTATTAGCTGGCGATTTGGTTGCGGAACCCAAAAAGTAGAGTATTATAACTATAGTATACTTACTTGACTGAGTGTTCATGATCGGCGGTGGTTCATATGTGTTTTCTGGAATGGGTTCCATTTCTGCAATAAAAATTATAACACAAAATTACAACTACTTTAAAATAATAGAAAAAAACTGTCTGAGACAGTTGAATGCAGTTAATTTCGATAGCACGAGCAGAATTACGAATAGCTCAGTTAGCTTTTTAGCCATTAAAGAAAAGTCAAAATTGATGTTAGATTTAAACACCCTAAATATGGTTTTACACACCATGAAAAATATATCTCAGACGCTGGTTTATTAACGATTTTTTCTTTCACGGTTATATGTTTAACTAGAAAGAAAGAAAGAAAAACCATTTATTCACCTTCAAATCAAATAAAAATTAATCCTACATAATAAGATTGGTTATTACATATTATAGTTTATATTATTTTATTTGTTGTACCTAGTACAATATTTGCATGCCTTTTAAAGGCGAATGTGTGGATTTAAATATTTTGTACCATATTCTTGGCAAATAAATGTCTTATGTCTTAAGGCCTTTATACATTTACAAGAGATGATTTATATAGCGTCCGATTGGTTGCAGCTGTATAATTAGGTAGGTAATTAGCTACTTACCTTCATAAACTTCGTCAGGCAAAGGCAATGGAGGACGCTTGGCTAAGTCACTTTCTGAAATAAGAAACTTTATTTTAATAATATCTTGGCATATTTCTCAAATATTCGTTCTCGAATAACTTGCATGATCGATACTAAAACGGTTATTATTTATCGGAAACTGAAAGGGTTGACCATAGTCGATTGGTCCAAAAACCAGTAAAGTAGCCCGGAGAGAGATCAGGCGCAGGGCCAATGGCTTTTACGTGGTTTCCGACGCACGGAGTACCTAAGTGATAATTAATTTATAATGCAGTACAAACCTGGATGCATCTGTTTTGTGCCTCTCATCGGTAAAGTAGCTTGGGATCCAATGCTATGGTCTGGCCTTGGGGTTCCTAAACAAAAAAAAATCTATAAGTTGGACTCAGTAAATGAAAGAATAATAACAATTAATGGTAACTATGAATTTAAAAACTCGCGACACAATTAGGTAAACCTAATTTTTTTAGCTAGAAACACTTTTGAAAAAGTCACCTTTCAAATAAAAAAAATCTACATCAAAATCGGTCCATTCGTTTAGGAGCTACGATGCCTGTGGCAGACATACAGATACACAGACACACGTCAAACTTACAACACCAAGAGGGGTGTTGTTTGTGTCGGGGATATAAAGAAATTAAAATAATTATTACAGAAAAAATAACAATTTTAGTCTCTAAAAGGAACGGCTCTCAAGCCAAGTCCAAAACTGTTTGATCAATTATCAAACTGTTTGATCAAACCGTTCCTAGTCCGTTTTATTAAAAAAAAGTAAAAGTAATTTAGTATTATGGTATAAATTACTAACGTGGCATAGTAGTTATTGCCGGCGGTTGAGGTGGATGGTTTGAATGATCTAAGGGTGGATGCATTGGTTTTGAACGTTCTGTGAAAAAAAAAGTATGTTATCTATGGTTTTTGTCATTAATTAGGTAACGATTTGAGAACCGCTTCTATCAGTCGCGATAGGAACAATTACAACCGATTTCAACGAGTTCACCTAATCATAATAAAAAAATAGTCTTATATTTAATTATTTAATAAGCATTTTGAAAAAATAACTGACACGGATGGGATTCGAACCCACGATCTTTGGCATACATGTAAAAAAATCACAAAAATAGTCTTATATTTTTCTAATAATATTATCAAGTTATTATAATTTATATTAGCCGCGCATGAGGCCGTGTCACATGCCGCGTCGCGGCAAGTCGGCCGCCATCTTGGATGCCAGAAGCGATAGTCGCAAGCAAGATGGCGGCGCCAGTATAGGGGTGTACGCATCATACAGTGAGTTGGATTTCAGATAATCATTGGCAATCTAATCCTGCTGGCAATCGTTATAATTTTATTTATTTCTGTATATATCTTCAAAGATGGGTACTGACCTGGTAGCTCAATATTAGGAGCTTCGTAAATTACACTGTCTCGATTTATGTCGACTTCTTTCTTCGCTTTACCCAATTTTTTACCGGGATCTGCGCAATAGCGAGCTGATAAACAAAAAAAATAATATTAAAAGACCCTAGTAGCAACAACATAATGGGGTTTTGTTTCTTGCGCATGTAAATAAATAAACCAGCCTGTAACTGTCCCACTGCAGGGTAAAAGCCTCTTCTCATACAGAGAAGAATCGAGCCTCAATCACCACGCTAGCTCACTGCGTGTTGGCGAATTCAGACCATTAAATCCAGGTCGTCTTACGATGTTTTCCTACACTGTAGTCGGTATCTTAGATAGTAAATAATAAATTGAAAATGTCACATTGGACAACAGCGGCCCAGCAAAAGGTTTTCCCGTACCCGTCCTTATCCGATGAGCCACCATGGCGAAATAGGATTGAAAATGACATTAATTAGATTGCTTACCTCTATCAAGTTCAGCTGGTTCCGATTTCTTTGATAAGTTACTAAAGCTATTGCGTCTATTTCGTCGCTTGGCTGTGAAATAAAAAAGGGACTCAGTCAAAGGGCTTAAAAAACTCTTCCTATACTTCACTATATCAAATGTGGTTAAGTATCTAATAAGTTTATGAAATGGTTATATATATTTATATATAATGGTGCTAATTCTCTTGCACACGCTCTAAACTAATTTAGACTCGCCATCTCTCTTTCTAACAGGGATCATTAGAAAAGGATAGCAGATTTTTAGAGCTGTCAAACTAGTCCATTTGCGTGATATCAACGAGAATTTAGTCGGCATGTCGTAGCTCGCGTCTAATTTTACGTCAATTGCAAGGAGGTAGACTAATTTGACAGCTCTAATTTGGTAGTCCAATTTGCTGTCCTTTTTCGATGGTGTTTATTAGAAAGAGATATAGTTAGACTAAAATTAGTTTAGCGGGATGTACAAGAAAATCAGCACCAATGTGCTTATAAATTTTCTGCCACGGTTGCAATGTTATGCTCGAAGTTTAGATGAATATGCACTGGAATATCCGATCTCTTATAAATTAATACCTGTTCCGTGCATCGGAAAGCACTTTAAGCTGTTGACCCCGGCTGTGGTGTACAATAAAGAATATTCTATCTATCTGACCATCACTGCTTTTAAAGTAAGATATAATAAGTAAATATTACCTTTAACTAGTGATATGATAAAGATTGTCTCAACCAGTATTATAACAAAAGCTAGAGCACTTAATCCAGCAATGATGATTATGTACTTCTTTCTAACATCTGAAAAGGAAAATAGAAATAATTATTTAATAACTAAGGGTGATGGTCCCATCGCGGCGGGAAATTTACAAATAAAAGAGGTTTTTTGTTATTTTGAACCATTTGCAATATGAAATATTTCATTTTTCTTTGGTTTGCGCTCCTAGTCAACAAAGACGCTACTATTTATTCATCATCATCATCATCATCATTTCAGCCATAAGAGGTCCACTGCTGAACCAGTGTGTGTTACCAGTGATAACATACGGAACCGAAACGTGGCACTATGGGCCTCATAAGAAAGCTCGGTGTCACTCAGCGCGCTATTATGGAAAGGGCTATGCTCGGTGTTTCTTTGCGAGATCGAATCAGAAATGAGGAGATCCGCAAACGACCTAAAGTCGCTGACATAGCCCAACGGATTAGCAAGCTGAAGTGGCAGTGGGCGGGGCACATAGCGTGCAGAACTGACAGCCGATGGGGCAGAAAGGTTCTGGAATGGAGGCCACGTACCAGCAAGCGCAGCGTAGGACGTCCACCCACAAGGTGGACAGACGACCTAATAAAGGTCGCAGAAAGTTGCTGGATGCAGGTTGCTTCCAACCGGCCGATCTGGAAGTCATTGGGGGAGGCCTATGTTCAGCAGTGGACTATTTATTACTTTGTTTTAATTCACAATGTTACCAATTTTGCATGTTTATGTAAGATTCAACAAGAAACTGTTTTTTAGTATTTTTATTTTTCAGCTTACAAGATTTGGTCCAAACATATTCTCAATTTTATATTGCATTCATTAATGTTACAAAATAGTTGGTAAGCATAGATAGGGTATCAATTAGGGTTCATACCCTGTGGGGATAGCATAGTTAGTTAGGAGAGATAGCCCTGAAAGCCTTGTGGTATGACCGTCGACTGACAAGTCAGAGGTCTCGAATTCGATACCAAGGCGCGCACCTCTGACTTTTCGTAAGTTATGTGCGTTTTATAAATGAATTATCAGTTACTAAAACGGTGAGGGAAAACATCGTGATGAAACCAGCACACCTGAGAGATTTTTCAACGGTGTGTAAAGCCATGTCAGAGGCGTACGCGTGTTAAACTCTGACACCAGGTTGTTCATCAGCCATACGAGAAGAAGAAGAGTAATAAGTTAGGTGAGAGGAGGAAGGGCGCTATATGTTTACTTAAAATGCTCAGTAATATTCAGTTATATTTAATTAATAAAATTTAATTATAAATTTCAAAGAATATTTCAAACAAACATTGCAAGATAAATAAAACACTTACCCCTCAGCGTCGTATCTGGTACTGAAAAAAAAATAAATATGTTGTAGGTTTATATTTTATGGTTAATACTTAGGCTCAATTTTCTGAGATTTTAATTCAATTTTAGGAGAGCCGTGCTAGCCTAGTGGTGGTGACCGTTGACTGGCAAGTCAGTGGTCTCGGGTTCGAACCCAACCTCTGACTTTTCGTAAGTTATGTGCGTTTTATAAATTAATTATCACTCTCCGTGCCTCGGATAGCACGTTAAGCTGTTGGCCCCGGCTGTCAATTGTAGATCTTTGACAGTCGCTACGGGTAGTCAGAAGCCCGAAAGTCTGACAACCAGTCTTACCAAGGGGTATCGTGTAACCCAGTACCTGGGTTGTGGAGGTCTGATAGGCAGTCGCTCCATGTAAAACACTGGTATTCAGCTGCATCCCGTAAGACTGGAAGCCGACCCCAACATAGGTGGGGAGAAGGCTAGGCAGATGATAACTTAAGCTCAATTTTCACAGCCGCGGAATGGAACGGGGGCGACCTTTTGCAATGAAATTGTATATAGCATAATGAAATTTATATCAATTGTATAACACAAACATGTCATATATTTAATACGAGCCAAAAAATTGGACGCGTAGGTATCTTCCGCGGAATCCTCGCGCATTATCGAGAATTCTCTGGTGCCGACTTATTTATCTAATTTGTTTCGTTGCGAAATTGATTTAAAGTTCTGATTGATTCATTGATTTAAAGTTCGGAAATGCTTTGGCCAATTCTGTTCGCTTCCATTCCGTCCGCGGCAATGTAAATTGAGGTCTGTAAAGATTTTATTGACGAGATGATTTTATTTCTGAAAAGTTCGTAAGTTTAATAGTATTTTATGAAGTAGCCGAGATAATTTATGTATTTTTTAAAGCTTTTTTTGTGTAATAAGTTCGGGCATTATAATTATAAGTAACTATATATACACCTAGAAATAAACTACCTAATTAAATAGTTATTTATGCAACTGTTGTAGCTATAAAA
The DNA here is from genome assembly GCA_936450705.2 of Protodeltote pygarga. Lineage (NCBI taxonomy): Eukaryota > Metazoa > Arthropoda > Insecta > Lepidoptera > Noctuidae > Protodeltote > Protodeltote pygarga. Next base: position 3,146,098 of record OW388276.2, read on the forward strand.
AGGGGTAAGTATTAAAACACGAATGTGTTTATCACAAGAGGCGAAGCCGAGTGTGATAATAGTATCACATGAGTGTTTTAATACCTAATTATCAACAGTAGCATACAAGACTCACGCCTGTTTCCCAGAGGGGTAGGCAAAGACAACGGATTTCCACTTGCTACGATCCTTGCACACCTCTTTTGCCTCATTCACTCTCATCACGTTTTTCATACATGCTCGGTTTAGGGTACTCCTGACTTGACCTTTCTCAAGGATATCCCCGACTTGGTCATAGAATGTTCGTCTAGTTGTACCATTCATCCATCCCATGTACACTTGTTTTGTTAATCTTCTTTCATCCATCCTTTCTACATGTCCAAACCACCTCAGCATTCCTTTCTCTATCTTACTGATTACCTCTTTCACACCACACCGTTCTCTTACCAACAGTTTGGGAATAATAAAGCTAGAAAGATTAAAAAAATGCTTACCTATAGTGACGTTGGTTCTGCACACTAAATTAGTGTAGCTTGTGTTATCGTGGCGTTTGGTTGTATCGTCTTGGTAAACACCATGTAGGTATAGAAACTGGAACTCCCAAACCCCTCCTTCGTCAGAATTATTGACGATTATAAAATTCTGTGAATGAGGGCAAAATACAGTACTTGCCTATTGATTCATCATCATCATCATCATCATTTCAGCCGTAAGACTGGACATAGGCCTCTCCCAAAGACTTGGAAGCAACCTGCATCCAGCAGCTTCCTGCGACCTGTATTAGGTCGTCTGTCCACCTTGTGGGTGGACGTCCTACGCTGCCCTTGCCAGTACGTGGCCTCTAGAACCTTTCTGCCTCATCGGCCGTCAGTTGAATTAGGTACATTTACCTAAATTTTTAAAGCAAGTCCTGGCTGGTCCTGTCCTATATGAGAACATTATTAACGCATAGCCTTAAACAAGGCATATAGGTAGGTACCTACCTGCTTGAAAATTCAAAGGTACCTTTTACAACGTACGCAAACGATTTATTTTATAGAAATCCACACTACACGGTGCCGTGTAGCGATTACACACGGCGCCGTGTAGCGGGATCCCTGCAATTGAGAGGGCGGGCATAAATGGAGCCGTACAAAAAGCACAGAATATCTAAAAATGTTAGAAAACTATAACGCTTTCTACAATACTGGTTGTATTTTATTTATGTAAGTAATCGGTTCCCTTGTTCCCCTGGTATTCTTAAACTGTTGGGTCTGCCTCTTCTGCAGAATCAGAATCAGAAAGTTCATTTGTAAAACATAGGTACCTACATACAGTTTTTACAACCAGTTTTTATACCGTAATAAAAGCGAGTCGAAGATCAATGCGACACTTGCGTACAAGCTACGTAAGCAGGATAAAATTTCGGAATGAATTAAAACGGGTTTTTTTTTTCTTAAAAATATTTTTTGAAGCTTTTCATAAAATAAACTTACTTGTTTTAATTTAACATTGTTTAACAATTCATGACTTTTGTTCGAAGAATCTATGCGTCGCAACCTAGAAAAAAGTTAAAGTTTATTTTGGCGTTCCACCAAAGTGGAGAGGAGTAGAGAGGTGATGTATTTATGACAAATGACAGACTATTTGTGTTGAAATACATCAACCTCTCTACTCCTCTCCAGTTTGTTAGAAACCGTCTCTAGAGCTAGTTCTTCAAAATCAAAATCAATCAAAATCAAAATATTTTTATTCATGTAGACCATTAGGCACTTATGAATAGTCATAATTATAATATTGTTTGTTATAAGAGTGACTCTAATTGCCAGTTCCTAGGGCAGCCTACCCTTCATGGAGAAGAACCTGGCAAGAAACTCCATGGTTGCTCTTTTAAATAAATGGCTTACAATATTTTAGGTTAATTGTTCTGAGGTCTTATGTGAGAACAATGTCAGTCGACTAAACACAAGTACATCTTAAATATATTTATGCTTGCTATGATAAAATTACCGTAACAGCTATGAGCTGACCAGTCCCAACAGACGGCACCCGTTCACGAGTATGACGCATGCATCAGCCATCGCCTAACTCAACCATATTGTAGGGAATCAAACGACCCGACACACAACGCCACCGCTATCAGAACATTTCTGTGAGCATGACATACCCAAGCCGTACAGCAATCATCACGTTAATAAAAACTAAGTTGGAAGGACTACATGGTGCTCACATAATTACAAACATACTTACAAATACTATGTAAATAGTAAGCAATACAAATACATGTCGGAGTATTTGTATTGCTTACTATGTACATGTACATTTACTATGTACATTTTCGTCGAGTGAAATAACACGAGTTTACACTCTCTACACACTTGCCTTACACTCTTGCCTTTGCGCAGTTTCTCAGCGCAAGAGTCAACGTAAGTGAGGCGAGGGCCTCATTAACATTCTTGAAGATCAGCACCATTAGACAATTTAGTTTGTGAGAGAAGGATGATGTAAGGGCCATATCGCCATCACACGGTGCCGTGTCATAGAAATCCAAGAGTTCCTTCGTAAGTAATTGCGAATTTACCGCCCTAATATTAACACTGTTTACATTATTATCCTATCCTTTTATTACAAGTAAAACAAAACTTACCACCCGTAGTTTATATGACGTGTGGCGTTTAAAACGATCCCACATTTTTGGCCCTCCGTGAATGTATAAGGACCGGGTCCAATTGAGCAGTTTCCTGGAGGATTTATATCTATAATTATGACGGCACTATCTGTAAAAACAAAAAATCTTAATAAAATGGTTTTCGTTGCACTAAGGTTAAGCAGCGGTTACCGCGGTCAGTTTTAGGATGGGTACCCATTTGTGGCAATACATTACGAGTGTCTTCTTACGACACCCGCGGGACGAGTAGGGGTGGTTCTGTTCTTAGGCCGGAAACCGCGCGTCATAGTCGCATCTAATAGGTATAAAAAATATAGTATAAAAACTAAAACCCGACTACTTAAAATCTAAAAACAAGCTTCTTAGATTTTAAATAAAATTCTGTAGTCGGAGGCCACCAAATTACAAAGTATTTACCCTTGGAAGATTATCTAGTACCTATTTACCTATAATACATTAAGGCCTCCGACTACAGAATTTTATTTCAAATCTAAGAAGCTTGTTTTTAGATTTTAAGTAGTCGGGTTTTAGTTTTTATACTATATTTTTTTTCAATGATTTTTAGTGGTAAAGAAACCAATAAAATTCATTTTAATCACAATTTTTTAGAATGTGGTAGTTCTTAAATAGGTAGATTTCTTTAACTGTCAACTTCGGTTCAAACCTTTAGTCAATGTCATGTATTTTTTAAATTAAATTTATTTCAAAGGTGTCGTCCGCGACTTCGAGCTATTAAAACATGGCCACATATATTTCTTAGAAGTATACATGAAAAGTAGTAAGAAGTACAGCTTGGCAAAAAAGAGTCTGGAAAAATTGGGGGCGCCGCTGTCGCACTTTTCACACTACAATTCAAATTACAAGTTATTAAGTGCTTACATATTTCTAGGACGAGTTTTTTGTCATTAATTATAATCAAATGAATCATTTTTATGTTATTTTAGTACTCACAAACGTAGTTATTTAAGATTTTTATTTTTAGTTCCAGCTGTCACCGCCTCAGACTCTTTTTTGCCAAGCTGTATAAGTACACATGAAACCTTTTTTGTGGGATATCATCATAGATAGAGTCGTGGATAGAGTACATTTACCTAAAGTTCGAGGAAGTAAGTAACATGGAGTTGATAATACCTGCTCTAAAATCCCGAAATCATAAACATTACAATTAATTCCCGGGAAATTAGAAATTAATTTTACGTATAATTATTTAATAAGAAATTTGAAAAAACAACTGATACGGATGGGATTCGAATCCACGATCTCCGGTGTACCGTGCCGACGCTCTAACCGCTAAGCTACCGTATCCCATCAGAATCAGTCGAAATTTCAAAACTCTTTCTACGCCTTAGGCGTGTGGTAATATCGAACGGAATACATTAATTATCCGACTCAGTGTTCTAAACTTTGCAGTTTTTAGAAGGCACCGATAGATATTACCACACGCCCTAGGCGTAGAAAGAGATTTGAAATTTCGACTGATTTTGATGGGACACGGTGGCTCAGCGGTTAGAGCGTCGGCACGGTACGTCGGAGATCGTAGGTTCGAATCCCTTCCGTATCAGTTGTTTTTCAAATTTCTTATTAAATAATTTATTATATTTAATAAGCAAACATGTGTTAAAACATGTAATAAATTCTCCAACATATTAATTTAACGTTTTAAATACATATGAACTAAATTATTATAATAAAAAGTCTTTATTATGTTTTTAGACATCGGTAACAGATAATGTAATACTTAAGTAGTTCGGTACTAAAACTATTAAATTAATGAGTTTTATTTTACATACAAAATTAATTCTAATAAAAACTATAGGTCAAAATCCAGTCCATATTAATAAAATCCCGGGATTTAATTGTTATGTTTACGATTCCGGGATTTTTGAGGAGGTATTTTTAACTCTATGTTACTTACTTCCACAAAACCGCAAACCAACGCCATCTAGTTACGAAAAAGAAATCTCAATTTAATTAACATTATTTTAAAATATAATCATAATTTAATAGGCAGTGATGTGTAGAAACTTTAATTTAATTAGTAAATATTTATTGTTATCACGTTTTCACATTGTATGCAGTGTTATAATCACATATATTTATGATAGTCGTAACGGGTAGTTAGAAGCCTGATATTCTAAGAAGTGGTCCAGAATATATAGATAATATATACATATTCTGAATGTGCTCATCAAGACCTTCCATTTGATATCAAACACGATAAATTTACCTTAACTTTATTTTTTTCGAGCTGACTAATTTATTTTTAAAATCCACCTTATTTGATTTTAAGAAATTTCATAAATCCTATAACCCGCAGACCATTAAGACGCATCGATAGACACCTTATTTATTGAATTACAACAAATAGTTTAGGAGCTAGGAGGGAACAGATGAACAAACTTACATACATACATACATACATACATAGACTGCTAAAATCATAACCCTCCTTTTTTTTGTAGTCGGGTAAAAATTACACTATAACCCGAGATTTTTAAAAAAAAGGCTTTATTAGTTTCGTTCATATTCAATTAGGCTGCATGGTGTACGTGGAATGGTCCTGGCTATCTATCTCGCTCTAATATACGGGTATATGTTCTGTTGCCTATCTAGGAACGTACATAATCCTAAATCTATGGTCATCATCTGCCAAGCCTTTTCCCAACTGTGTTGGGGTCGGCTTCCAGTCTTACCGGATGCAGCTGAATACCAGTGTTTTACATGGAGCGACTGCCTATCAGACCTCCACAACCCAAATACTGGGTTACACGATACCCCTTGGTAAGACTGGTTGTCAGACTTTCGGGCTTCTGACTACCCGTAACGACTGTCAAAGATCTACAATTGACAGCCGGGGCCAACAGCTTAACGTGCTATCCGAGGCACGGAGAGTGATAATTAATTTATAACGTAGGTACGTAGGAACGTAGGTAGGTACATAATCCTAAATCTATGGTCTAAACAATGTTAAAGTTCCATAGATTTGAGGCTTAGTCATCGAGGTCTCACTTAGATTACAGAGGCCTTTGCCTAGTAACGAGACAGTGCAGAATATTTTATTTATATATTTTATTATCTGTGCACAATTCTCTGCTAATTATTGTGATTAACCGCTTTGTGGTCATGAAATTGTCATGACGCATTGCTTATTGGAAATGCTCTAATGTGAGGTAAAGAACATTTTATTATTCATAAGCCCCGTTTTGCGGGGTCCTATTTCAGGGTGGATATTAAAAAAAAATCACAAAGGCTAGCCTTCTGACCTATCCGAGTCGGATGTTATCAATACATAAAATATGTTATCAATACAATCAATACATAAAGGGTGCATCCAAATTCGTGGAGTTCCCTTAAACAGTAGGTTCTATTACTGATATAGATTAGCCCTGCACAGGTTCTAGCTTGCTAAAATCTCTGTTAAAATCTGTTAAGATCTGTGTTAAGATCTGTGCTCTCTGTTAAAATGAGAGAGAGTAAGTCTATATTAGTTTAGAATGTGTGCATGAGAATTGGCACTTATGTCTTTGATGTGTCTTATTCCTACTACCTATAGATTATATGAGGAGGAGACGCCATTTTCAATCCCATTCTTGATCCCCACGAGTCATCATCATCATCATTTCTGCCATAAGACGTCCACTGCTGAACATAGGCCTCCCCCAATGACTTCCAGATCGGCCGGTTGGAAGCCATCTGCATCCAGCAGCTTCCTGCGACCTTTATTAGGTCGTCTGTCCACCTTGTGGGTGGACGTCCTACGCTGCGCTTGCCGGTACGTGGCCTCCATTCCAGAACCTTTCTGCCCCATCGGCCGTCAGTTCTGCGCGTTATGTGCCCCGCCCACTGCCACTTCAGCTTGCTAATCCGTTGGGCTATGTCAGCGACTTTAGTTCGTTTGCGGATCTCCTCATTTCTGATTCGATCTCGCAAAGAAACACCGAGCATAGCCCTTTCCAGCGCGCTGAGTGACACCGAGCTTTCTTATGAGGCCCATAGTGAGAGGCCACGTGATCCCCACGAGTAGTAGAAGTTTAATTTTAACATTTTCTAATTAATTTAATAGCTTAAAATAAAATTTTCAATAAAATTCTCTTTGGGGAAATACAGGCACTCAATACTGTGTTTAAATAACACGTTATTATAGTAAACAATTTAAAGGTACTGTCAGCAATAAATCAGTGGAAACTACAATGCACCTTAAATCAATAAAGATAAGTATCAATATGCTGTGAAACTATCTCCACTGTAGTACCAACTGCAACTGTTTGTAGTTTAATATATATAGTTTACAATTTGCAATAGCTGGACTTTATAAGCGGTTTTCCTGCTAACGTCAGTGATACAAGTTGACAAATAGCATTAATATTGATCATCATCTGCCTAGCCTTTTCCCAACTATGTTGGGGTCGGCTTTCAGTCTTACCGGTTGCAGCTGAATATCAGTGTGTTACATGGAGCGACTGCCTATCAGACCTCCACAACCCAGATACTGGGTTACACGATACCCATTGGTAAGACTGGTTGTAATAGAAGATCTATTAACTACTGATCTTTAGGTTTTAAAATGTTTAGATGGACTAGTACTGTGCTTGTCATACATCCAGAATCAGGTTGTATAACTTCTAACCTAACATATTCGACTCGAAACAGGGTGTTAACCATAACGATGGTACCTATCAATAGTTAAACAGCAGTTTAAACGATAGACTTAATGATGAAATGATGAAACCAATAACTTTATATGAAACCAAATAACTTTATATTATGTTTAGAGACACACCTAAGTATTTGTTGCTTATTTTATCTTTTTTAAACTAACAACTATCATTAATATTGTGCCTTATGGTTTTCGGCCTAAGAATAGAACTACCCCTACTCGTCCCGCGGGTGTCGTAAGAAGCGACAAAGAGAAAGATCTGGAGAAGATATCACTAAAATGTTTATACAATACTAGCGACCCGCCCCGGCTTCGCACGGGTGCAATATACATATAAACCTTCCTCTTTAATCACTCTATCTAATAAAAAAAACCGCATCAAAATCCGTTGCGTAGTTTTAAAGATTTAAGCATACATAGGGATATAGGGACACAGATAAATAGCTTTATCAAATGAAAACGATTGGTGTCGTTTAGGCACATACGTAAATAATAACAGGTAAAGTTTCTGCAAAGGTTTCTACATAAATACACATGATTAAAAAAAAACAAAGGTACCTATCAAAGTTTCTACATAACACACATGGAATTTAAAAAAAACTTACCATCAGCTTTAATCTCTAAAAAACTTGAACACAAACACACAAATATTATATAACTTAACATTTTTACAAATTACTTATAATTAATGGAATAACAACTATCCATAGAGAATGAATAACTGGCACTGAAAACGCCCGCTTGTTAGGACGACAATAAATTATGGACGAATCAGGAGTCGTCCACGAATCAGGACGTCCGCGTCATTCGTAGAAAAATTGTAAACAAAGTTTACGTCATAAAACTACGACATAAAATGTGTTGTCTTGTTTTCTTTTGTGGTTTAAGGCGCTGCCCTAAAGTAAACATCAGTAAAACGTCCGATTTTTCGTCGCACAGTTACCCGTAATTATACATAATAACAAGTTGAAAAAAGTGTTTAGTCAAAAGTTAAAAAAAAGACTTATTAAAAATATTTTAAAGAATTATTGAAAGAATATTGAAAGAATTATCATAAAAAATATTTTTCGTCTCAAAATGCTCAACATTTTGAACGACAACTATTTTTTTTTAAATTTTATGAAGGAAATTTATGCAACTAAAGACATATCTAACTTTTATACATCATAATGTAGTATTTTTTTTTAAATAATTAAAAACTGCGAAATAGTGTACGGATTGGCAGACATGAGATCAACTAAAGCCAAACGTACCGCCATTTTCAACCTTATTTATAAAAAGATTTTTTCTAGAAAAAAAAACTTGATTTTTCTTTTTTTTTACCAACCTCCTAGCATTATTATTCCCAAATTTTGTTGGGGTCGGCTCCTAATCTTACTAGATGCAGCTGAATATTAGTTTTCTATGGAGCGACTGCCTTGCCCCCTAACCCAAAGGTATACGATATTCTGAATTTAGATTAGTTGTCAGGATTTTCTGAGGGTTGACTCTTCCTTTAACGACTGTCAAAGATCTTTATGACAACCGGGGCCAACGGCTTAACGTATTTTCCGAGGCCCGAAGCAAGTGATAATTTATTTATAATACGCACTTAACTTATGAAAAGGCAGAGGTGCGCGCTTTTGCTTCGAATCTAAGACCTCTGACTTGCCAGTTGACGGTCATACCACTAGGCTATCATGACTCCTCTTCCACTCCTCGACTATTTTCTTTTGCTTTCTACCAAAATTGGAAATGTATATGTAATTTTTTAGCTCTGACTCATATTTTTGCAGGTAAAATAAATTGTATCAATTCTTCTTTCTTATACAGCGCGGGCGAAAGCCAAACTGGTACCGCTGTTGAAAACCATGTTTGTGTCGTTTCATAAGCCATAATTACGTATTAATAATCACTTTTTATGTGTCTCGCAAAACACTTGAAGTCTTCTATCTCGGTCGTCATGTGATCTGCAACAACAACCAATCTGCAACCATGGATTTCCAGGAAGGGTTACCATTTTTTTCGTATGGAAAATTCTTTATGAGTACTCCATCACCAAGGGATGGCGATGGGGTTATGTCCGACTCGCACGGACTAAAAACCACACGGTGTTCCTCCACGAACCTTTGGGAGGAAATACGGCTTTCGCTTGCGTATTACGGTACCCCCACCAGGTTCCCACCATCATCTGCGGAGGATAGGTTACCTTGAAATAGGTGATTATTTTAATAATTAATTTTAATTAATTTTAAACAGTTAAAGAAAATATGTATAAAACAATACAATATCACAGTTGTATTGTTTTATACATATTTTCTTTCTTTTTCTTTTTTCTTTCCTTTAGAACATTCCTAACTCTAACTTCGATTGAATAAAATTAGCACAATATCCCGATAACCTATTCTATATGGTCACCCTAACTGTCTACGGTAGGAAAACAGGATAAATGATATAATATTCCGATTTATAAGGGGAACAATAATATATTACGTCGGTAATTGGATTTTCCTTAAAATATAGAGCGTTGAAACCATCATGAATCATTACTCGGACAAAATTGAAACTGATGTGTAATTAGACAACTTATAGGTGGGTACTATATATTTTTTTTTAATATTTAAAAAAAAATTAAGAAAATTGGTAATATCGCATCGGTGTCTACTAAAACTGCAAAGTTTGGAGCACTGAGTCTGGATACGTAATGTATTTCGATAGATGTCGCCACACGCCCTAGGCGTGTAAAAGAGATATGAAATTTCGACTGGTGCTGGTGGGATACGGTGGCTCAGCGGTTAGAGCGTCGACACGGTATGTCGAAGATCGTGGGTTCGAATCCCATCCGTATCAGTTGCTTTTTCAAATTTTCTTATTAAATAATTATAGGTACTATACTTACCACTAGCACAGTATATTAAATATACAGCACGGAAACAACGTACTAATGCTCAAAAACGAAACACACAAACGACGCGTCCTTGATTCTGCGAGTACCGCGACGTTCGCTTAGGAGTCTCGTCGTTACGCAATATTACGCATGCTCGCAGATGATTGCTGTTACAAGGATGCTGCTGCCCATCCTCCGGATCTTTCCCTTTGTCGCTTCTTACGACACCCGCGGGACGAGTAGGGGTGGTACTATTCTTAGGCCGGAAACTACACGGCAAATGAGTGGCGTTGCAATCGGGATTTTTTTTTCTAGTTTATGGCAATCTGCTGATGACTTCAGCAATTTTTGCCAGTGTCGTGTAGTGGCCGCACATGGGTAAAAATAAAGTATAAATAAAAATTTATTTTAAGTTTTTGTTGTTACTTTGAGATCTATAAAATGATAACTTAATCATGTTAGAGCTAATAAATTTTATAAAAGCACAAATCATATGAGGATTAGGAAAAAAAGAAAGTAGATGCCAATTAGAACCAAAGCTACGTGACTAGTTTTTAGTTAATATTTACAGTCATGAATCATTCTAGCATGTTATTTAAATTCAATACAAAGACGCTTGCTCGATCTGACGTCATAACGTGTAATCTATACTTATAATAAATCTGTAGAGAGGCCAATTCTGTACATGAAATATATTTAAAAAATAACTATCAGGGGATGATTAGGGATCGATACTGATGCCAAAAATGCAATCAGTAAACTTTTTGTCTGTCTGTCTGTCTGTCTGTCTGTCTGTCGGTCTGTATATTCGTTATAGAAACCAAAACTACTCGACGGATTTTAACGAAATTTGGCACAATTATTCTTCATACTCCTGGGCAGGTTATAGTATACTTTTCATCACGCTACGATCAATAGGAGCACAGCAGTGAAGCGAAATATTGGGAAAACGGGAGAAGTTACTCCATTTTTTAAGCTTCCGTCGCGTGTGCAGCCTTAATGGCTAAAGCTACATAGAAATCATGTATGACGGAAATGTTTTCCTTAAAATTATCTTCTGTACATATAAAATGCTTTGTCCTGAATGACTGACTGACTGATTGACTGACTGACGGATCAACGCACAGCCTAAACCGCTGATCGTAGAGACCTGAAACTTGGAGGGTGTGTTCTTTATATGACGTATTTATCCGATAAGAAAGGATTTTTCGCAATTCTACCTCTAAGGAGGTGAAAAACAGGGGCAAAGTTTGTATGGGACAACGGGATTCCTTGGTCCAATCTACTTCATATTTTGCATAAACATTCTTTTTCAGAATTGATGGAACACGTGTTTCGTATTTTATTAAAACTCATCGCCTAACAGGGTTAAAAAGGGGAAGAAAGTTATTTTGGGGGTGATTTGCATCGAAGTTGATATCAATACTCCTTAGTGCTTTTGATTTAAACTGGCTTGGTGCAATGTAATTACCTTTTAAAATTGGAATGTCAAATATAAATCGGATTAGAATTCGAAAGGACATTGCCAATCTTTACATGGAAGTTGGACCAAGTGCTACCCAGAATGAACACAGTACAATTTGTTCCTTAGGCCAATAGTTATCAAAATCTATCCCAGGAGTCAAGAGAAAAACAGGGTTTTGTTATGCGTTTTTTATATGAAAAAAACAATCTTAAGAATTATTTTCAATGTAACTGTGAGTGTATTAATTGTACTTTTTATGTTACAATAATAATGTAATTTATCAGCAAGTGTACATTAATGAACATTAAAAAATATACATTATTTTTGACATAAATATAATCAAGAAATCAAAGCATTACAACATTAGGCTGAAATGTCCACAAAAATTAACTTGAATAGGAATGCAACATAATGCCACCTCACTATTTGTACTGACTACTCTCAACTACCATATTAGAATACTGGAATTGGTGCCCAATACAAGTTTAAATAAACAACGCACCAATATACATAATGGCATGGTGCAAACGAGACACAATAGAACAGCTTTTTGTGTTTTGCGTTCTACGTAATATTGCCAGATGTCCCGATTTGGCGGGATATCCCGATTTTCAGCCCTACTGAAAAAAAAAACCAACCCCAATTAATTAATGAGATTAATCCCAATTAAATCTGTGATTTTGAATAAAAGGGTTTAGGCATATTTCCGTCCCGATTTTTCCATTCCTGTAACGCTTTTGGTGCTACAGGACAATGTTATAAAATAACTATATTAGATGTAGATTTATGTATTTTGGAGGGAAAAACATCCCATACTCATAATTTAATGAAAAATAATTATTAACAACAAAACTTTTTTTTCCAGGGACGAATTTTTAAAAAATATTTGTTTTGGATGTAAATTAATGCCACGATACCACTGGAGCTACTTTCATTCCTGGGCAGCACTTGGTCCAAACCCTGTCAATGTCCTTTCAAATTTATTTGTTCTCTTATACTGGAAAGAAAAACTTACCAGCCTTATAAGTACCTATCTTGATTTTCCTTAGAAATCTCTTAGATTATATTGTTATATAATAGCGAATATTTGCAATTGCTATACCGACGATATTATTGACTGTCATTCGCCCTGTACCTAAGTCTGCTTATACAATGACGCTAAAAGTAGTGGCATCGACTCAAAGTAGTACAATTTGTTCTTATGGGCAGTACAGTTTGTTGATTTATCATTTTTCTAGGTATCTATAATACTAATTCGATTTAAATAAATAAATTATGTTTAAAATATTCTATAGTCTACGTGAGCGAAGCCACGCGGGAAAAGCTAGTCTAATCTAAATTAGTTCAGAATTTTCAGTAGTGTTACGAAAGTTAAAACGTGTATATGTCATGTAATAAATAGATATAATTAATTATGTCATAAGACTCAACAGAACATAATAATTAAAATTGATTTGAAAAAGTTACTGTCGCGTGACTTTTGTATATAATTACTGAATTTTACAAGCTTTTATTTAACTTGCAATGTATGTTTGTTCGGGTGGAATCTTGCAAGCTGAATTAGAACCACTTCCTCTTATCCTACGGAGTTGAATATTTGCATGTTAGCTCAGTTCCGATGACAATGCATTTTTATGGTAAGCATGACCTGAATCGACATCCAGGATTAGCACCAGATAAAGGAACTCTTCAGCGGTCAACAGACAGATACTAATTTTTGCATATACTTACCTAAATTTAGTTTTGATTTTCCAATATACCTAACCAATAGGTATAAAAGCTTGGTAAAAACGATATTTTTATCAAAACTTACTTTACTTTTATTTATTAGTGTATTTATAGTAAGGTGATTTATTATGTAGAATGTTAATAATTATAATTAACTTATATGTAACATTTAATAAATACGTATATGGACTTATGAACTTCATTTTCCTCATTTTTAATGAAAGTGTCTATTTTATCAGCCCTGGTATTTATACAGGGTTATTTGTAAAACACCAGTATCCTTAAAAGGGGTCATTAAACTCATCATTATGAACCACTTTTACTATGGGACCAATATTGAACTCGCAAAAAAAATATCAGCTGTTCCATACATTTATGTTCACATGATTCAACTAAATGTATGGAACAGCTGATTTTTTTTTTTGGGATTTTAGGGTTGGTACCATAGTAAAAGTTGTTCATAATGATGAGTTCAATGACCCCTTTTAAGGATGCTGATGTTTTAGAAATAACCCTGTATAATTATCACGCTATCACAGTAACGTGTAACTTGTTGTGATGACAAGTTACCGTGATAGTTGAAGTTGAAGCAGTGATAGCCTAGTCGCATGACAGTTGACTGGCAAGTCATAGGTCTCGGGTTCGAATCCAAGGCGAGCATCACTGACTTGTAAGTTATGTGCGTATTATAAAGAAAATGCAATCATAATTCGAAAGACTAGTGGCGCCATCTATTATCATAAGAATGTTATTGTTGTTTTCTTTGGGAAGAGTCTTTTTTCGGGATGAAAGATAGCTATTTACTCTATGTCCGCTTCTGTAAAATTTCAGGATATTCGGTTCAGTGAAAGTCAGGCGTGAAAAGGTAACAAAAAAAATTACTTTCGCATTTATAATATTAATCAGGTCTAGGTACTTACCACATTTTTTTAGGACCGTTTTTGTTTATTAAAAAAAATATTTTTGTCATACTTAACTATATTAGTTTTTACAGGAAGATGTAGTTAATTTTTAATTAAAAAATGTCAGTCGAGAATAATATCACAATAATTAAGATTTATTACCCGAAATTAGATTTTTAGACCTATGTAAAATGTTGATAACAACGCCATCTATTACACTAAGTCCGAAACAAGTAGTCGTGACAGACTGAACATGAACAGTGATGTTTGGTTAATGTTTCCTTCAAGCTTAATGAGCGAGATTGTTTTGTAAAAATGTATGGAAAGTGGCGCCCCCAAAAAAAACGAATGATTACTTTAAATGTTATCTACCCCTAATAGGATGTAACTATGATAATGATTTTAAAATAGTAATCGCATAATATTATTATGGTAATACATACATTATAAGGAAACAAAATGATAAATATTATTGAAATAAGTAGATATTATTTGCCTATTTATTACCTATGCGTTAATTATCAATATTGGGTTGACGATGTGATTCTTAATTTAAATTAGAATTAAGTACCTATAGGATATTAATTATTATCATGTAATTTACGAAATACTAACATTTAGTTTTTTATTTTATTTCTGTAATTTAAAATTAAGTTCGTATTTGTCTTCTAAATAGAATTCATAACCTATTTGCATTACAAAAACTATATTTTTTGCAAACGGAATTTTTTGCTTTGCGAAATTCCGGCCGTGTTTTTTTTAAAGGGAAATGTAGAATTAAAATTGTTATTATTTTTTAGACAACTATGTATTCGTATTCTTTTTTCGAAAGTCTTTTTTAGATAGCTAGGTCTATCAATATAAAGTGTTATCGACTTTTGAAAGCAACATTTCCAACAAAAAAATGATTTTCTAAATTAATTTCCGCTTGCTTTTTTAATTTTCCGTCGCATTCCGCAACGAACTTAACCTAGTTAAGTCTCGCAACGTTTGATCGGTCAAGACAGGTCATGAAATACTTCAAAGTCTCTCGTGTCTACAAAATTCGTTTAAAACATACATACAAACTGTCTGTGAATGACAAATCGATAAAATATTAGCAAAACATTAAATTTTACACAAAATTTAACTCGAAAATCCTTAAATTTATACCGAATTGTGTCCTAAAAACGTACTGCAATAAAATGACTATAGTAACACAGAATTAAGATCATTTAAAGTATTCCACATATTCTGTACTCATCTAGCGGGGCATAGAGATTTGGGCGGCTCTTCGCGCATGCGTACAGAACAGCACCCTGCTTATCCAGTCGGCGACAAAATGGCTACTCGACATATCGTCTCCAATTGATTTTTTTCCCCACAAAACTAGTAACCTTATATATTTCAGCCATACCGCGTTACAAAAAATAGTAAAAATACCGCGTGCCATAACTGGGGTTAGTGTAAATAAGTTTATGTGATTCTCAGGTTATGACCTATATGTCTAGTGTGTTCTCATCGTTAATACTTGTTAATTCGTCGGTTTTTTTTAACAAATGTATAGACTTAAGTGTTTAATGTCGCCCCGTGTTCAATGCAGCCCACGTAAGTACATTATCCTTCATATAATTCACTGTAACACTTCAGCCAGTTTGACCTAAAATCTGTCTAATGCAGTTAGTAACAGAACAGACCGACAAATGCTAGGCGTTAGCTATTCCGCGTTCGAAAAAGAA
The DNA here is from genome assembly GCA_936450705.2 of Protodeltote pygarga. Lineage (NCBI taxonomy): Eukaryota > Metazoa > Arthropoda > Insecta > Lepidoptera > Noctuidae > Protodeltote > Protodeltote pygarga. The sequence goes on from OW388276.2 coordinate 3,162,060, forward strand.
AAAAGTTGACGCTTAATTCCGACCGCATTTTTATTTCTTTTTTAAAGCAGTACTTAATTCGAATTTAAGGGTTGGATTATAAAAAAAAAATAACTGCTTCCTCATTGGTGGATTTTAAAAATGGATCGCTAGAATGACATAACATTAATGAGTAATACGTAATGTTCGGCAGCCAAAGTGGTTTTCCCTGAATTTTTGGAAACCTATTGACGTCTCATTCTCGCTTATATAGCTATCCTTTTCCGTCGACTTTCCTGAATGGGTATTAAGCATGCGCCCTCCAACCCTGGCGGTGTCTGGACAATTTACTGATGATTTTTTTTTAATTTTCACGGGCGTTTTTTCGTCAATGTCACTGTTGACACATATTCTAACGATGTGTGTCAAGAAAAAAGGTGTGAGGTTAATCAGATTATTGGTCATTGAGACCGAGGTAATCATATTAGTAATCTTGAGGATGTACACGAAAAATTGCTGGATCGATTCTAACCTATTTCAAGTAACTTTTTGAAGTAAGCGTTGGTTAAAAGAATTTGGATCACTAGGTCTGACGTTTCGCCCGGAATTTTTTCGTTTTCCGCAACGCGATTTCCGAATGTTCCATTTTTGAAATTGTCTTTGATTTTTTTGTTAAAGCTTTAGGTCTTTTCGCGTTGTTTAAGCAACGGAAATTATCTTTTTACTTAACAAATGTAAAATACATTTTCCATATAGGTTTTATACACAAAAATCCTTTATTAGGTACCTACTTAGATAAAAATAATGTCTGTTGTATTATTTAATTATTATTTCGACAGTTGACAAACTTTTTTATTTTATATCAGGTTTTTTTTAAATAGGTACTTTTATTTTAAATACATAAAACTTTTTTCACATAATTATTATTATATTAACAATTGTTTGTCTGTGTCATATACATAATTAGGGCCCGGAAAAATATGTATTAAAAAATTCAAAATATGTACATATAATATGGACGAAAAAATGTTAAATATGGAAAAATATGGAGTAAAAATGTAAAATATGGAATAAATATGGAGTAAAAAATAACAGTAGGTACCTTTAAAGGGAGGTACTTTACACTTTTCATTGCCTTTTTGCATTAAAGACATTGAAATGAGTAAAGTACTTAACACATACATTAAAAAAAAATATGAAAAGATGTTGAACTATTTATGTAATACAAATAAAAAATAAGTTTTATTCAAGAATAGGAATCATTTATTTGCTTTGCATTTATCAACTTCCACTACATCAGCCACTACACTACACTACACTACATGGTTGCAGTAGACAATCAAGTGCTTTTTTTAAATTATCAAAATTAAATCTGACGATTTGGTCTAAATATTTATTGATTTATTCATTCATTTATTGCATACATGTGGTATATATTGGCTGAAAAATCTTTCCACGTGACATGACGTAATGAGAGCATACATAATGTGGAATGAACTTAGAATCAAAAATCAAAATACGACGAATAAAACGCGAGAGAAATGAAATACGCGCGGCCAGTCATGGTGGCGAGAATGCAAACACGTAAAATTATATCAATTTTTGTGAACTAACTCTTGTTCTATGATATAAAAATGGAAAATATGGAGGATTGTGATATATTTTTGTAAAATATGGACTTAACCTTGAAATACCTTAAAATATGGAAAAATATGGAAAATAAAAATTAGTTTTTCACATTGTAAATATGATAATCGATGTAGAGAACACATTCTGGACCGAAAAGCGCGTAAATTAAAAATATGTATTTACATATTAATCCGGGCCCTATACATAATAAATTTTATTTTCTTTTTTAAACACACAATTTATTTTATTTAGTACCTAGGTACCTTTTCGCATGGCTGACGTGTCGTTATTCCTAAATTTTTCGGGCAACTTTTACAATTTTTCTTTTCCCATAAACCTTTTTCGGACTATTACAAATATTTTAAAAAATAAATCCTAAACCAGTCCAGCCGTTCTCAAGTAATACATTTACCAATGAACAAAAGAAAAGTATTTCAATAATTATTATTAAAAGGAACTTTGTGGGATCCTTCTACTTTTTTTTATGCATTTGTAACCAGGTTGGTTGGCCTTTTCCCAACTATGTTGGGGTCGGCTTCCAGTCTTACCGGATGCAGCTGAACACCAGTGTTTTACATGGAGCGACTGCCTATCAGACCTCCACAACCCAGATACTGGGTTACACGATACCCCTTGGTAAGACTGGTTGTCAGACTTTCGGGCACCCGTAACGACTGTTAAAGATCTACAATTGGCAGCCGGGGCCAACAGCTTAACGTGCTATCCGAGGCACGGAGAGTGATATTTAATTTATAAAACGCACATAACTTACGAAAAGTCAGAGGTGCGCCTTGGGTTCGAACCAGAGACCTCTGGCTTGCCAGTCAACGGTCACCACCACTAGGCTATCACGACTAGTGTGTAAGCCTATCAATAAAAAATTTTTTTTTTACAAAAATTATACCTACCAACTGCACGAAAAAGTTAGAAATAACACAAAGTCATTTTGGAGTCGGTGCCAAGCTAAGCGGATTCCAGCTCGTAGCACCTCATCCTAAAAGCCGGTGATTTCCAGATTTTTAGACCCTTGAAGTGGGTATTATTAAATCGAGCCACTAATCACGGAGTAATCGGTGTAAAGAAACCTCCAAAGGTGTTGAGAACCTCCTCCTTTTTTTAAGTCGGTTAAAAAGAGTAAATCCTCAGATGACGTAGATGTTGATAGAGAAGAATGGGAGAAGAAGACCCCAACCTCAAGTAAAATGGGACCAGGGCAGGCGAAAGAAGTTCTTCGAACCTCAGAACAATGTAACCTAAAATATTGTAAGCCATTTATTTAAAAGAGCAACCATGGAGTTTCTTGCCAGATTCTTCTCCATGAAGGGTAGGCTGCCCTTGGAACTGGCAACTAGAGTCACTCCTATAATAAACAATATTAGAATTATGACTATTCATAAGTGCCTAATGGTCTACATGAATAAAAATATTTTGATTTTGATTTCGACTTGGCTCCGGCTTACCTCTTACAAAAATTGACCCTTCGCTACTCGCCAACATCCCTATTAAAAATTAAATTGTAATAAAATATCCGATGTATTTTCGTACCACCAACTGTGATCGGCATGATTGGCTCCATAAATCTTCGTTAGACAGTTACAGAAAAGACATTTTCACGAAAAAACATATTTTATTATGTCTAATATTGGATATCTCATTAGGATGACGTGACATAACTAAGGAACATTAATTTATTACTTTCAGATGACTTAGTTAGTCTTTTTGCAGGCGTAGCTGGAGTACCTAGTAAAGTAATAGGTAGTATTTTTTTACTCAGCCCTGGAGTACAAAAAGTAACAGCTAGTATTTTTTGACATGTCAAGCCCAAGGTGAAAAGTAATCGCTACTATTAATATTTAATAAGAAATTTGAAAAAACAACTGATACGGATGGGATTCGAAATTTCTTGTGCTAAAACATGTAAATTTTTTTACATGTTTATAGCACATGATAGCTTATTAAATATAATTATTTAATAAGAAAATTAAAAAAAATAACTGATACGTCGAAGATCGTGGGTTTGAATCCCATCCGTATCAGTTGTTTTTTCAAATTTTCTTATTAAATAATTATATGTAAAAATTTCACAAAAATATTAATCGCTAGTATTTTTTGTCCAGTGTCGCTGTCAAAGTTTGTGTTATACGCTCTATATACCAAAAAATAGATAGCATATAAGCCTTCGTTTTGGAGTCGGTGCCAGCTTCCAATATACCAACTAATCCTAAGCGTTGGCACCTATTCCAATCCTTACGGAAGCCAGATATAAACAATGTTATATCAGTTGTTTTGAGAGGTTTGATACCATCCGTTCTGTAACTGCGAAGTGCATCATCAGATCTTGACAATATCTACAATATGACTAATCGGAAAATATACCTACTCATTCAATTTTTAACCATATTATGTATGTTCTGGATACTTATTATGTAATTGTATACCTACCTACATACAATATTACTACCTACAAAAAATAGGTCTCTTTCTGAAACCTTATATTGTTAACAATTTTTTTTGAGCTCTCGAATAAGTACGTTACTATATAGCGAGAAATTTCACAACACTTTAAAAAATTCTTTTCCGATAATTAATATTTTTGAAATTATTATCACATGGTACAGAATTTGGAACTGTTATTTAGATCTTTTTAAGAAAAAAATAGTGATGTAAAAATAAATCAATTGCCACAATATTTGTCACAAATGTTTGATGAATTTTGTTTGTGTATATTTGTGTGGGTCCTGGATAAACCATCAATATTCACAGATGAACCCGATAAGTGGCTGCAATAACCACGGGCACGAAGCCGTGTTAGGTCACTAATCAGCCAGTTAAAAATATAATCGGAAAACCGCAACTTTCCGTACGTCAGTGTAACTATAAATGACTACTGTCGCGTTGTTGTCGGTTATTCATCACCAGTCGTCACTATGCAGAGCCAAAATATTCGTAACATCTTCAAAGCAATTAGCTAGAGTTTATTTTTAAAAGCATATTTTGAGGTAATCTCTGCAGCTACTGAACTGATTTTATTTAATAGGAAACTCATTAGCAAAAAAAATTTTTAATAAAAAATAAAACCGACTTCAAAAGGAACTAAAAAGCTTGAAATAACTTTAAAACGTTTTGGAGTCGGTTCCAAGTCAAGTTCTAACCTCTTTAACCTTCTCATTAAGAACTTGACTTGGAACCGACTCCAAAACGTTTCCAGTCGAATTGAGAACCTCCTCCTTTTCGGAAGTCGGTTAAAAATATTTATAGGCATTGATTACGGACCCGCTTTGCAAGCGCGTGGGTGTTTGTTCGAACCTGGCATGTACCAATGTGACTTTTTCAATGTCATATGTACTTTCTTAGTTAATCTAAGACACCACTGACTAACGGTGAAGGAAAACATCGTAAGGAAACCTGAAATCGCCAACCCGTAGTGAGCTAGCGTAGTGATTAATGCTCACTCCTTCTCTGTATGAGAAGAGGCCTTTGCCCTATATTGGGACAGTTACAGGCTGATTTATAATAGGAAACAATCAAAATCAATCAATGATTCGGGCTTTTCGTGCAGGATTTATCGCTTTACCAACTAAGCTACCGAGTCCTGCCCGCTTTAGTTAAAATTACGAATGTCTTTCTTGACGCCTGAAAGGCGTGTGGTGGTAATTTAATCTGCACCTAATTAATGAATGAATGTTTGATAATTTCTAATCTATTCTTTAGTAAGTAATTGTAATTACAGGATGTTTTGAAATCCATGTATGACATTTAAACGTGTGAAAAACTACAATATCCGAGCTGATTTACTAGCAAAAATAGCATTTATGATCTCCCATTAATCTTCCCTTCTTCTTCTTATCGTGTGGTTGATGAACTACCTGGTGTCAGAGTTTAAACCGCCCGTAGGCCTCTGACATGGCTTTACACACCATTGAAAAATCTCTTAGGTGTGCTGGTTTCATCACGATGTTTTCCCTCACCGTTTTAGCAACTGATAGTTAATTTATACTACGCACATAACTTACGAAAAGTCAGTGGTGGTGGGGAGGAGCATTGGGATCGAACTCGAGATCTCTGACTTGTCAGTTGACGGTCATACTACTAGGCTATCAGTGCTTACTTAATCTTCCCTTGATCACCAGTAACAGCAGAACTTTATACAAGGAATATAAGAAATATTTTGACATAATCTATAATAATATATATAAAAATGCTGGCACTGCTGCCAGCCTTCTGGGCACGTTGCCTGCAGACGACGGTGGTGGGGAGGAATTCTTTGACGCCTTCGCGTAACTTTTGTATAAATCTTTAATTGTAAATATAAGTAATATTATTATTTAGTTTATTGTTATTTGTACATATAAGTAATTGTATAGTATTGTATTTGAATAAATATATTATATAAAAATGAATTGCTGTTCGTTAGTCTCGCTAAAACTCGAGAACGGCTAGACCGATTCGGATAATTTTGGTTTTGAAATATGTGTGAAAGTCCAGGGAAGGTTTAAAAGGTGAGAAAAAGGGGTAGGGTACGGGTAGAGTAGGGTAAGGGTAGAGTAGGGTAGGGGTAGAGTAGGTGTTGAAGTAATCCTACTTCAACACCTACTATGCGTACGAAGTCGCGGGGGTCAGCTAGTTCTAAAATTAAACAAGTGAGACGGATGTTCAGGTTCAGTCAAGAGTTTTTCTCAAAATTTTATTTACTTACGTATGTTAAACTAATTTTTGTGCCTTTCTTTCGTGAGGAACTGTCAGATTTAATTGTCAAATTGTAAATTAATGCGAGCATAAGCCGCCGTGTGGTTTTCCGGCCTAAGAATAGAACCACCCCTACTCATCCCGCGAGTATCGTAAGAAGCGACAAAGGGAAAGATCCGGAGGATGGGCAGCAGCATCCTTCTGTGTAACAGTAATTATCTGCTACTGCGATCGCCAACCCGCTTGCCCAGCGTAGCGATTAAGGGCAAATACCTCCAATGAGCGCATAATAGTGGTATGTATTGGGAGAGGTCCATGTTCAGCAGTGGACTGGCTTGAGGCATATAGGCTGATGATGATGATGATGAAGCCGCCAAAAGCTAGTCACTACATAGTATAAAACAAAGTCGCTTCCTGCGTCTGTCTGTCCCTATGTAGGTATGCTTAGATCTTTAAAACTACGCAACGGATTTTGATGCGGTTTTTTTTAATAGATAGAGTGATTCAAGAGGAAGGTTTATAAGTATAATACATGCATATTAGCGTAACCGTGCGAAGCCGGGGCGGGTCACTAGTTATAAATATAATTAGAACAAAACATCGGTACAGTATTTTTTTTTTTAAACAATATACATAACATTGTATTGTATATATATATATATAACATTGTCCCTTTGTAACAACAATATTGATATGAGGCCAGTGATAATGGTAACATTGTTATATGAAATTCGTACTTAAGTTTATTAGGTTAAGGTCTAAAATAGTTTCAATAGATTTGGAGTTAGCCTATAGGGACAATATATTATTTCACTACTCATTAAATGTTTTAATTATACAATGATAACTATTTTATGTTTTGATTTTCATCTATGTTTTGGAACCCACTATTTTGAAATTATAAATTAAAATAGTTATAATTTATGCTTTCATTTCATTTCCTGCTGAACATAGGCCTCTCCCAATGAGTGCCACTATTGTGCGCTCATTGGAGATATTTGCCCATAATCGCCACGCTGGGCAAGCGGGTTAGCGATTGCAGTAGCAGATGGTTGCTGTTACACAGAAGGATACTGCTGCCCATCCTCCGGATCTTTCGCTTTGTTGCTTCTTACGACACCCGCGGGACGAGTAGGGGTGGTTCTATTCTTAGGCTGGAAACCTTACGGGCACCACAAAATGTCTTTGGCTATTTCATATTATGTCATGGTGGCGTATTGGTAACGGACCCGCTTTGTAAGAACGTGGGTGTGGGTTCGAACCTAGCATTTACCACATATTGTCTACTTTCTTAGTTAATCTAAGACACCACTGACTAACGGTGAAGGAAAACATCTTAAGGAAACCTGGACTTAATAGTCTGAAATCGCGCGCGCAGTGAGCTATTATGGTCAGAGATTAATATTTCTATGGTGGTGATTAGGTAATGCTCGATCCTTCTCTGTGTGAGAAGAGGTCTTTGCCCTGCTGTGGGACAGCTACAGGCTTATTATTATGCATTGCACTTGTTATTATGCATATATTATACATATATTCCATATTATGCTATTGTCCGTTTACATATTGTTGAACTTTTGACATCCTAAGTCATTGCTTCAGTTTATTCCGTTGTGTCATAAATAAACATTATATTCTTTAAAGTATTTAAGCAATAAGCATCATGTGATAAAACCCCCTCGTACCCTATTTCTTCTTAATTTTTTTTAGCACTTAATAATTACACAAATTTGTGAGTAAGTACTGTAGTATAGTCTTTTGTGATTTTTTTTACCTGTATAACACATGTTAGCTTATTAAATATAATTATTTAATAAGAAAATTTGAAAAAAAAAGACGTAATATATTTATTCCAATAGATATTACCACACGCCCTAGGCGTAGAAAGAGATTTGAATTTTCGACTGATGCTGGTAGGATACGGTGGCTTAGCGGTCAGAGCATTGACATGGTAGTACGTCGAGTTCGTGGTTTGGAACCCCATCTGTATCAGTTGTTTATTCAAATTTTCTTATCAAATAATTATGCTGTATAGTATTTCAAATCAATTTTAATACTTGAATTAGATCGTCGTTTCTTCCCAAACGTATTCAGATTGGAAATTCTAGTGATACTGTTTTTACAAAGCTTCAAAATAACCAATCATTATTGTTTTCGGAGCGAATAACTCTACTCTACCTTAGGGAAATCAGACATAGTGTCCGACACCGGAGTGATTCTGTAATGAACTACAAACTGAAGTTGGAAACCTTTTGTAATACCTCCCACTACTCTAGGTACCTACATTCGGATACAATTTCGAAAATGAATTCAATTCTCACTGTTGTGTGTCGTAAGATACGATATATCCGAATACGCGGCTTTATTATTATAGTAATATTATTCTTAGGATACGTCTAATCTAATTCGATCAACAGATAAAGCACTGATAGCCTAGTGCTATGACCGTCGACTGACAAGTCAGAGGTCTAGAGTTCGATCCCATGGACGGGGCCGCGAGGCGCGTTTGCGGTACCCGGACCCGTCCGATACAGTGCGAGGAACACGCAGGGGGGAGACGTTTTTAGTGGGTGAGAGCCCCACATAACCGTACGTCCTCGGACGTGCGGTATGCGGAAGGCAATTTTTACTCCCCCAGGCCACAAAAAAAAACGGCGCGCACTTCTGACTTTTCGTAAGTTATGTGCGTATTATAAATTAATTATCAGTTGCTAAAACGGTGAGGGACACATCGTTATGCATCGGACTATGAGAGTGACGACCTAGAGAGAGATCAGGCGCAGGACCAACGGCTTTACGTGCTTTCCGGGGCACGGAGTAAATGATAATTAATTTATAAAACGCACATAACTTACGAAGTCAGAGGTGCGCGCTTTGGGTTCGAACCCGAGACCTCTGACTTGTCTGTCAACGGTCAACACCACTAGGCTATCACGACTCCACTAGGTTATCATTTCATGGTCGTGAAATACTATCATACCATGTCACGTGTATGCCAAATGTATTACTTCACCAACCCTTAAAATGACGTGAGTCATACGATTAACACCACTTAAAAAAAGGTGGATGTACACTACAGCATTTTCTCGGGCATCATTTATTTATAAACCCACATGAGGTTTGAGATATATTTATTTCTCATAAGAATTTTACAATTCACTTGAGAACACTTAATTAATAAATACAGACATGAAATATTGATACACTCACTGTGAGGTCCGCGACGCCGCCGCGTATACACCCGCTCTTGAAAATGGACTCCGTTTGAGTTCGAAACTAGTCGGGCATTCCCGAAATCAATGCGTGAGTAAAGCCGTATCAATATTTCATATAATTAGTATGACTCACGAAAGTTATTATACAGACATTATAGAAGTAAACGTCCACAATGGAGAAGGTTCTCAATTCGATGCGTAATTTTTTTTAAAATTATGTTTACGTATATCGATCACTCAGTGATTTGAGTAATGATTTTTTAAAATACTAACGGCTTTACTCACGGATTGATTTCGGGAATGCCCGACTAGTTTCGGACTCAAACGGAGTCCATTTTCAAGAGCGACCGTTAGTATTTCATAATGTATTTATTGTGTGTGATTATGTATTTAACTCACAAAAGTTATTATTGCAAAATGATGTTTTTTTGTTCGAAAGTGTTATAATAATACTAGCGACCCAACCCGGCTTCGCACGGTTACGCTAATATGCATCTATTATACATATAAACTTTCCTCTTGAATCACTCTATCTATTAAAAAAAACCGCATCAAAATCCGTTGCGTAGTTTTAAAGATCTAAGCATACATAGGGACAGACAGACGCGGGAAGCGACTTTGTTTTATACTATGTAGTGATACTCACCAATTGGTCCCATATAAATATTGTTTTTTTTTCTTATATTTGTACACCGATTACTCCTTGATTAGTGAGCCGGTTTGACTTATTCTATTTTTTGTTTGAAAGAGTATTACTCTCTGATTGGTTCCATATCAGAAGCTATCGCCGTATTAGCCGTATCAATTATACGGGGCCCCCGGGCTATGGGGTCCCCGACGTGAAAATTAAATAAAAAATAAAATAAAATTAATAAAAACTTCCCAAATTTTTTATCCATGTGCGAATGGGACTTTTCGGATTCATGTGCGTATTAGAAACTAATTAACATCGTGAGGAAACCAGCACACCTGAGAGATTTTTCAACGGTGTGTAAAGCCATGTCAGAGGCCTACGGGCGGTTTAAACTCTGACACCAGGTTATTTATTTAACCATACAATGATGAAGAAGAGGTTCTGTAATAAGTAAAAGCTCTAGTGTACACCTACCTTTAAACAGAAAACTTTAGCGGTACTATGTATTTAATTACAACTGTGTTTTAATTATGAAATTATACTTTTACTGTTTCCCATATAATGGCTACATTGTGAAGTGTTGCCAATTAGCAAATAGAGTTAAATTATGCTATTTTTGAGGCCGATCGGACGTCATACGAGTCAGCCACTTCCTCAAATTGTTTTTTCTTCTTTGACCGAAGTAGACAGCCGTAAGTCGTGGTGGCGCATTGGGACAGACCCGCTTTGCGAGTACAAGGGTTCGAACCTGAGACCTCTGACTTGCCAGTCAACGGTCATAGACTAGGCTATCACGATCTTACAGCATTATGATGATTTAATTCTGTAAAATGGCGGTGTTGGGCGACATAAGTCAGCACTCAGAATTATGTCATCCAATTATATGTGTTTGCTGTGCAGTAGCGGACATTATAATGGGCTAGTAATATTTAATTTTAAATATTTAATTTTATAATTGAAATTATATTAGGGACAAGAAATTTATTTTTATTTATTTATAGACTCACGCCTGTATTCCCCAGAGGGGGTAGGCAGAGGTGTGCAGTACACCCACGTTTCGCCGGCTATTTTATAAGTCCCATGTAATAGGGGGCGAGCCTATTGCCATTAACCGGGCACAATTCCAGACTCCGTGCTGCTACTGAGAATTTCCTAATGGAAAAACCCAATAACACTTTTGCCCGACCCGGGGATCGAACCCAGGACTTCGTGCTCAGCAGTCGCGCTTGCTACCACTAGACCAACGAGGCAGTAATTTTATTATTGAAATTATATTTGGGACAAGAAAATGCGAAAATTGTGGATCCCTTTTTAAGAATATTGAGCGCACGGAGGAGCGTGAAACTTGAAATAGTAAAAGTTTATCCATAAAAATTGCAGAAAGACAAAATTTCGTAGCTCCTAAACGAATGGACCGATTTTGATTTAATTTTTTTCATTTGAGAGGTGACAACTGTGACAAGCCATTCCAAATTATGTCTTGCTTTTGAGAATTTATTCGACTCTATTTGTTATTATTTTAAGAGAGTTATTTTTTAAATATGATAGCTTTTACCTATAGGAATTTAAAAATTGGGGTATTTGTGTCGAGGTATTTTAATTTCTAAATTTATATTTTAAAAACCCATTAATTACATTTTACTAATTTTAATTTAATTTTTTTTTTTTTTTTTTTATTAATTTTATTTTTAATCACGGTATCAAAAATTATTATTTTATATTTTAGAGGGGGTATTATCCACTCTACGTTATATTATACTCCCGAAGTTTAGGTAAATATGTACTGTGATATCCGATCTCTGGTTATAATGCATGAAATGCGTATCCAGTTTGCGTTTCCATCAGACATAATGAACGTCACGCCCATTATCCACGAGTGGTGAGGTGACCATTGCAGTGTTCCTCTCAAATCTCGTTATTCTCTATGGTACCCTAATCTTTAACCAAATCACAGGATATCTATCAATGTGTCACTAGTTCGTTTGTCTACGTTGAAAGGTCTTTCCGTTAATTTCAATACATAACAGTGTCCCATTTGGACATAAATATTATTAAGATTACTTAAATAACACGGGGTTTAACAAAGGAAATTGTATGTGAATATGTTTTTAATCCACGAAGAAAAACGAGAGGTGTTACAAGTTTGACATGTCTGTCTGTGGCATCGTAGCTCCTAAACGAATAGACCGATTTCGATTTAGTTTTTTTTATTTGAAAGATTACTTAAACGGTAGTGTTACTAGCTTAAAAAATGTCTGTACGTCTGTCTGTCTTTGTCATCGTAGCTTCTGCACGAACGATTTTGATTTAGTTTTTTTTTATTTGAAAAATTGCTTGATCGGTTCTTACTCTTAGATTTAAAAAAAATTTGGTTCATTCGTTTAAGAGCTACGTTGCTACAGACAAAAACACCCACTGTTTTTGGGTCGGGGGGTTAAAAAAGGAAAGAATTTTTCGTATTTTATTATGTACATTATTCCAGAAAAATTTACTTATGTATTATGCTATTATACTATTTATTTAATTTATTTTGCAATTATACCATTTATTTTATTTATTTTGCAATTATACTATTTATTTCATTTATTTTGCAATTATACCATTTATTTAATTTATTTTGCAATTATACTATTTATTTTATTTATTTTGCAACTAAACCCTGTAATGTATTTGCAAATAAATTATATTTTAAACTAGCCACATTAATATGCACGTACTTGTAATCCTATAAATAGACAACCCCCACTGGTGCGGCTAGAAACAATTCACCGACACAATTTATTTGCACTGTACTTGTAAAGGGATTTGTACTTTGTTGTAGCAAGTAGTTCAAATTAAAAAAACATAATAGGTATGACGAGCACGTTAAGCTGTTGGCCCCGGCTGTCAATTGTAGATCTTTGACAGTCGTTACGGGTAGTCAGAAGCCCGAAAGTCTGACAACCAGTCTTACCAAGGGGTATCGTGTAACCCAGTGGAGCGACTGCCTATCAGACGTGGAGGTCTGATAGGCAGTCGCTCCATGTAAAATACTGGTATTCAGCTGCATCCGGTAAGATTGGAAGCCGACTCCAACATATTGGGAAAAGGCTAGGCAGATGATGAGGTATGACGAGTATCCAAAAGCAGGAATCACCAAATAGCGGACCGCGGTTCGGATCCGAAAGTCCAGGTTTCCTCACGATGTTTTCCTTCACCGTTAGTCAGTGGTGTCTTAAATTAACTAAGAAAGTACAAATGACATTGAAAAAGTCACATTGGTATATTCCACGTCGAACCCACGCCCACGCGTTACAATGCGGGTCCGTAACCAATGCGCCACCATCATCATCAGCCTCTATTAGTCCACTGCTGAACATAGGCCTCTTCCAATGGGCGCCACTATTGTGCGCTCATTGGAGGTATTTGTTCATAATCGCCACGCTGGGCAATCGCAGTAGCAGATGATTGCTGTTACACAGAAGGATGCTGATGCCCATCTTCCGGATCTTTCCCTTTGTCGCTTCTTACGACACCCGCGGGACGAGTAGGGGTTCTATTCTTAGGCTGGAAACCACAGGCCACCACGACACCATAAATTAACCAAGTCAAAATTAACATTTGCATTCTTCTTCTTATCGTATGGTTAATGAACAACCTGGTGTCAGAGTTTAAACCGCCCGTAGGCATCTGACATGGCTTTACACACCATTGAAAAATCTCAGGCGTGCTGGTTTCATCACGTTTTCCCTCACCGTTTTAGCAACTGATAATTAGTTTATAATACGCACATAACTCACGAATAGTCAGAGGTGCGCGCCTTGGGATTGAACTTGAGACCTCTGACTTGTCAGTCGACGGTCATACCACTAAGTCGACGATTTGCGTTCATTAACCCCAAATAAGTAGTTACTAGTTCACCTAATTTCGATCAATGGTGATTATAATCTCAATTCTTATCTCTCTACAACTGGCAAAATGTATTGATTGATTATGATTATACATAACCCCATAACAAATATAAACGACTCCAAAAATTATTATCAATCATTTTCACGTGATAAGGGGGACTATTCTTAGCACTGCTTTAATAAATCATGACTTAGTCCTTTTCATTGAGTTGGTAATAGACCCCTCTATTCATAGACAAGATTGGTGTATAGTACAATACTTAAAATATCTATAATAATGTCCACCTGACCGAATTTCGGACAGTGTCCAATCTCAACGGAGATTAGCCATTAACGCAGGATATATTATAGTGCACAAGTGTGTGCGATAACACAGGTGTACTCTCTATTTCCATTACCCTCATAGTTCGATGGAAAGTGATGGGACACGATCGGAGAGAGTAGTACAAGTTCAGGATTAACGGCTTTACGTGCTTACCAAGGCACGGTGCAAATGATAAAAAAAAATATAATACGCACATAGGTAACTTACGAAAAGTCAGAAGTGCGTGTCTCGACTTTGTACTTGAACCACTGACTTGCCAGTTAACCACACCACTAGACTATCACAACACTACAAAATATCTATAATATGACTTCGTTTTCAAAGCTGGGCCAATTTTATTAATAAAAAAATTGCTGACCGTATAGGACATCGACCTATTGACATAAATTTTGAGTGTACGGTCGACATATAAATACAATATTTAGCTACAAAAAACAGAGGGGCCAAGTCGCATCAGATTTGTCCGATTTTAATAAAATATAGACCAGTTTTTATATTGAACTAATACCTCAACGATTTCACTGAAATTCGTTCAGTAGTTTTCATTTGATGAGGTAACAAAATGATAGACAGACAGTAGTCTATACCTACTTTAAAAAATGTTATTCATCTGCCTAGCCTTTTCCCAACTATGTTGGGGTCAGCTTCCAGTCTTACCGGATGCAGCTGAATACCAGTGTTTTACATGGAGCGACTGCCTATCAGACCTCCACAACCCACATACTGGGTTACACGATACCCCTTGGTAAGACTGGTCGTCAGACTTTCGGGCTTCTGACTACCCGTAACGACTGTCAAAGATCTACAATTGACAGCCGGGGCCAACAGCTTAACGTGCTATCCGAGGCACGGAGAGTGATAATTAATTTATAAAACGCACATAACTTACGAAAAGTCAGAGGTGCGCGCCTTGGGTTCGAACCCGAGACCAATGACTTGTCAGTCAACGGTCACCACCACTAGGCTATCACGACTAAATATCAACGACAATTCTTATATGAGCTACAGAAGAATAAGCAATCAAAGATTTAATATCAACTTGACAAAAACATTTTAAACTAATATAAAACCCACCAACTAATCTAATAATAACTCAAATATAATTTAATTTTAAATTAATTTCTTGTAATATAACTATTAAACGTAATAAACCATAACCACCTAATTTTAATATAATACCAGCTAAAATTATCGAACCAGAAACAGGAGCTTCTACATGAGCTTTAGGTAATCATAAATGAACAAAATATATAGGTATTTTTACTAAAAAAGCTATAATTATAGAAATATATAATAAATAAATATCAAAATTAATAAATTTTAAAAAATAAATTATTATAGATTGAACCTCATTAAAAATATAAAAAATACCTATTAATAAAGGTAATGAAACAAATAAAGTATAAAATAATAAATACATTCCAGCTTGAATTCGTTCAGGTTGATAACCTATATAAACTTTAAAAAATGTTATTAAATAACAAAAAACCCGACTGCTAACTAAAAAGATAGTAACAAGTTATAGATAGATAGGTTACAAACGCAGTCGGAGGCAATAGGCAATTGCCTTAAGGTGATCCTTTCTATATTTAGATTTTACAGAGAGTGAATAGTTGATGCCTCCGACTGCGTTTTTGAACACTCTGTGAACTATGATCTACCTATAACTTTTTTCTGTCTTTTTAGTTTGCAGTCGAGTTAACATTTTTTTAATTTAAATCTTTTTAGTTTTTTAACTGTATAACTTTAAAAAAACCTAGTAAAAATAAGTTGAAACAAAAAACGACCGCTACCTGTAGGCAATATTCTCAAATATACATTATTATTATAATTTTTTTCAGCCGTTATCCTCCCACTGCAGGGCAAAGGCCTTCCTACCCTCCTTCCAAATATAAGTACATTATTACAAATTATTTTAAAAACATTTTTCCGTCAACTGGGCAAATCGGCGCCGCCCGCGCCGCTCTACTCTACCTGCTCTATGCCAACCAATTGACATACTTATATAAAATTTCATTTGTTATCTTGTTATGCTGATGGTACTTTAACTATGATCGCCCTATTTATGGCATAAATTGAGGATATCCTGATAGGGCTCGCTAAATATGAGATATTTGTCCCTTGTGATTGACGTCAGAGATAACATATTACGTTTTTTTAAAACGTACATACAGCTTGGCAAAAAAATGTCTGAGGCGGTGACAGCAGGAACTAAAAATAAAAATCTTAAAAACTAAGTTTGTGAGCACTAAAATAACATAAAAATGATTCATTTGATTATAATTAATGACAAAAAACTCATCATAGAAATATGTAAGCACTAAATAACTTGTAATTTTGAATTGTAGTGTGAAAAGTGCGCCAGCGGCGCCCCCAATTTTTTCAAACTCTTTTTTGCCAAGCTGTACTTTGTAAAAGGTGACAGGGAGTTGAATTTATTTTTCAAATTCGCATACCAAACTTTTTACGCATAGAATTCAATTTCTAGTATTTCTATATTTTTTTACCATCCGTTGACGTTGCAAACAGAATCGCAAAGGACCTGAAAATATTTTTTTAATATTGGTAAGTAGTGAAAAAGCGATAATGTATCCCAACGTGCTTCAGATAAGGAATAAAATGTGATGCGACCAGTGATTGACTTTGACATTTTTACTTGACATTTTCTCTCGGTAGATATTAAAATTGGAGTGGTAAGGCACACATATCAACTCGGAAACGGATCGTAACCGTAACCGTATCAACTAGAGCCGTTCAGTATTCTTTGTATGAAACTCTTATCGGAATCGTAACGTAAACGATTCGCCTTGGGACAAGGCGGCCTACTCCGAAAATCGAACTTCGAGACTTCGACTGATGGATCGTACCTTTTCCTACCACGAAGTGTTTCGGATTCAAAGATCGGATCGAAGTTTGCAAATTGACGTTTAGTTTTCGTTGTTTGACAAGACTTCGATCGGAAAATTAACCTCAAATTTTACGCTAGCTATAGACCTATCATTTGGGTTTCATAAAAGTTTATTGTAAGGCATTTTGTGTATGAAAATGATTTGTTTTTTCCTACATGAGGAAATTAGCTCAATGTAAATGTAATGTAAGATATATTCCCCGGGCTTAGAAAAGCAAAAATTAGCTTAAATTTTATTGCAAACAAAATCTATGTCTGTGTATAGTCTAAGTTGAAGTATTTTCGTAGCGTCACATTAGGATAACTTATTTTGGAACATTAAATTACAAATTGAAGCATAAAATTAGAGCTGTCAAATTAGTCTACGTCCTTGCAATTGACGTTAAAATAGACAAGACCTCTATGACATAACGACTAAATTCTCGTTGATATCACGCAAATAGATTAGTTTGTCGCTCTATGGCATTTAAATCGCTTTTAAGTTTTGCATACTCTCCCTTGGTTCGTATTTTATCTAAGTTGTATAGAAAGCAATAAAATTAAGTTGTAAGTCTTAATATAAGTATCTGTTCTTATTAAAATATTTAACTTATTGTTTCTCATTATGATTTATTGATTACGCAGTTTATAGTTATAATATTTATCTATTAATTTTATAAAATAAAATGTTAATCCCTTTTTTACTTTTCCCTTAATTTATTTTTGGTATCTGTATTTATCCTCCTTGAATTTCTGTCACATAGTTTTTCGTTCCGATCATAACACCTGTCGTTGGCGTAATTGTGGGCCTTGGGCCTAAGGCTTTCACTCGCCATTCAAAACAAGTGAAGTGAAGTGATTAGTTTGACAGCTCTAAAAATCTTCTATCCTTTTCTAATGATCTCAGTTAGAAAGAGAGATAGTGAGACTAAATTAGTTTAGAGCGTCTGCAAGAGAATTGGTACCAATATTTAGCAGACTAAATTCCGGTTTCCGTTGATTAATATCTACGCATCCGAATCTCCAATAGGCCGAATAATTAAGTCATAAATAATTATTTTACAAGAATGTGCTATCAAGGTAAAATGCTAATTTAATATGTCATAGATTACTATAAAATCAATGGCGAATTATTGACCTTGTTGATAATTATTATGATTTCAAGGTCAAATCAATATGACATAAGTTTTAAGTTCGGCGATCCTTAATTAAGGCTATGCGCAGACTGTACGTATCATCATCTGCCTAGCCTTTCCCAACTATGTTGGGGTCGGCTTCCAGTCTTACCGGATGCAGCTGAATACCAGTGTTTTACTTGGAGCGACTGCCTATCAGACCTCCACAACCCAGAAACTGGGTTACACGATACCCCTTGGTAAGATTGGTGTAAGTGTACGTATAAGATCTATTTAATTATTAAATACGGCTTTACTCATGGGTTAATTTCGGGAATGCCCAACTAGTTTCGGATTCAAACGAAGTCCATTTTCAAAAGCGAGTGCAGTTTCGCGGAGCGGTGTCGGGGAACTCAACTAGTCGGGCATTCCCGAAACTAGTCGGACATTTCCGAAATAGTCCGTGAGTAAAGTTGTAATAATATGTAATTATGAGTCACGACTCTCAAGTTATTATTCTAAAAAAGTGAAGTGATAAGATGAAAATAAGTAAGCAAAACATTCTCTTAAATACAACACCGCTTTAAGTGAGTAAGTTTTTAAGAGAATTTTTGGAGAGGTTTATGTTAAGTGAGTAAGATTTAAGAGTAGGTAATAATAGTAATAAAAAAAACTCCATTTTTATTTTTGTTAACTATAATTTTGTTATTTAGAAAGCATTTACGAATATTTGTACGCCGTTAATGGCTAGAGATAGCGTTCATTTTATTTTAAGAATACTATCTGTACCTCACCTATGCTCTATAAATAAAGATATTTTCATTATGATTTAAGGTGAATTTCTAAAGAATTTTTTTCTTTTTTCTGTTCGTATAGTATGCATAATTCTTTATAAAAAAAATATATTTATTGCATGTTTTTTTTCTATGTGGTTTCTCTAAATTATAATTATAGAGAGAGGCATACAGCTAAAGTAATTAAACTGACCCAAAGCAACTGAAGATAAAAACGCTCACTAACTTCACTCACGAGCCTCAGCTTAGTGCGTTGCTTGGGGAAAAACTAGGAGAGAGGGTAAGCTGGATCTGACTATGATTATTTAGGGACATGTTTATGGTTATAGGCTCAGACCAGGTTGCCATATGCGAAGGAAGTGTTCCATGCTAAAACATTGCCCAATTAGTATAGTCGGCTGCATATCAGTGGTAACAATTTGACATTGACAGGACCCTTATTGCGTAGAAGTAAAGGTGCTTTTCGCAGTGCAAGTGTTACCACCGTCATGCGGTTGACTGTACAACAAGAGTCATATATGAAATACCTTTAATCTTCCTTATCATACATAAATAAATACGTTTTGAAAAGCCTATATAGAATGCGCAAATAAAAAATTGAATTGAATTCAATTTATTTATCCATTGTTCTTTTGCTTGGGCCTATCAAAGTTGTTTTTTGGGTACCGTGGTAGACAAGGGACCTTTATAGCCATTTATAGACCTTTATAGACCAAGGGACCTTTATAGCTTTTTCTAGTCTGTCTGTCAGTGTCATTTTACTCGCAAACTGTCAATGGTAGAGCGTTAAAAGTGTGAATACATTTAGAACTTTGAGAAAGTTATTAAACAAAATTTAGTAAAAAAATATTTAGAGGCCATATTTATTTCCAGTATATCCTTTTTATCGGATGGTTGATGAACAACCTGGTCAGAGTTTAAATCGCCTGTAGGCCTCTGACATGGCTTTACACGCCATTGAAAAATCAGGTGTGCTGGTTTCATCACGATATTTTCCCTCACCGTTTTAGCAACTGATAATTAATTTATAATATGCACATAAGTTACGTCTCGCCTTGGGATCGAATCTCAATCCCAATCCCCATTCCCGTATATGTAAGGTGAGTATTATATTTTTTCAGATCTATCAAGAACCCTTTACTGCGTGAGCCCGACTCGTACTTGGTCTTTATGTCTCCACAAATCTCGGACGTTACTAAGCGTCCAAAACGTCATCCGTCATAAAAAATAAATGCGATTGTTTTCCGTTCAAATTGATATTTTATTATAGGTAACATTATGTTAACAGCGAACTACATATTGTATTTTATCATACACTTAACGCAAGATTTATTTTCAAGTAATTGACATTTGTGAACAGCAAACAAAAACACAGACATACATTTAACCATTCTTATATACTTACTTATTTAACCATAATATTACTCTAATGAAAAAATCGATAATAAGCAGGATTCAAATCCGTGGCCTACTGTGTAAAGTTCCCAGTTGCTTTGCTACTAAGCTATTCGTAACACCGCCCGTGTAATCGAAATTTTCTTCTATTTTGTTATGTCTAACAATTTTTATATATTTTATTTTGTTGCTAATGATGTGTGCTAAACCTTTGCCGAATAAAGCCATTTATGTTTTCTTTTGACTGATCACGTGACTCACGTCTGTATGAGAAGTCAAATTTTCGTTTTCAGATTTCAACCTATTTTCCTTGTGGAAAGTTGTTCAGTTTTATAGACCTTATTACCTCCAAAAATTTGTCAACTCTTCAAAGCAACACCCTGTACAGATAGATCGACATATTTCTGGAAAATGCATAAAGGCAGAAGCTCAGCATTCCACAACATGCAATGCAATCAATTCTGCAACAGAATATCAAATCATTCGCTAATTTAACACACATTTCCAGCGCGTCTTTCAAAGGTATTTTCAATTATAATAGTCATAATTATGATGTATTTCAATTTAATTGCGGCTCGGATGGCTAGATAGCTACGTCTGTCATCACTTCAATAAGTAGGCTTGTTAATTGAGTAAGTGAGAAAAAAATAACATAGACTCATAGATTCACGACTGTATTCCCTAGAGGGGGTAGGCAGAGGTGTATGTAGTACACTCACGTTTCGCCGGCTAAGTTATAAGTCCTATAAAATAGGGGGCGACCCTATTGCAATTAATCGGGCACAATTTCAGATATCGTGCTACTACTGAGAATTTCCTAATGGAAAAACCTAATAACACAAATTTGCCCGACCCGGGGATCGAAATATGAGAGTGATGGAATAGAGAGTGCACATGTGTTTGCGCACACACTTGTGCTCAATAAGATTGCGCTGAGATTGGCCGATATGACCGAAATTCGGTCAGGAGGACATTATTATTATTATATCATGATTAAAATAATTTAAAAAAAGGGAAAAATCGGGACACTTAGGTACGAAACTCAAGACGAGAGAGCTTTCCATTCTTCAAGTTTGCTATGCTATTGTCATCTTGCATAATACCCTTTACGCTTTCGCATTGAGACGATTTATGAGATCGGCGGTATGGTGTCACATATTACCTATATGACATCTTCATAACGAAAGACTGCAATAGGCATTTGCAGTGCTTCCGTATTCAGCCGTTAGGACTGACTCATCATCATCATCATCAGCCTGTATTAGTCCACTGCTGAACATAGGACTCTCACAATGCGCGCCACTATTATGCGCTTATTGGAGGTATTTGTCCATAATTGCCACGCTGCTTGGGTTGGCGATCGCATTGTTAATAGAAGGATGCTGCTGCCCATCTTCCGGATCTTTCCCTTAGTCGCTTTTTACGACACCCGTGGGACGAGTAGAGGTGGTTCTATTCTTAGACCGGAAACCACACGGCAAATTGACTACTTAAAAGAAAACTGAAGGCGTTATAAAAGTATTTTTTAAAAATAACTTTCGTGAGTCATATTATAAATTAAATATTATTACGACTTTACTCACGGGTTTATTTCGGGATTGCTTGACTAGTTTTGAAACTCAAATGGAGTCCATTTTCAAAAGTGAGTGTAGTCTCGCGGTGGAGTCGTATACCTCTTGTTTGAGTTCGAAACTAGTCGGGCAGTCTCGAAATAAACCCGCGAGTATATGTCGTGTCGTGTGAGTATAGTTGTATCGTTTTCTTACATTCTCACACACACACCCTGTCCATGGAAATACCATTTCATAAGTCACAGGGCTCTATAAAATCTTCTTCAAAGGGAAATTTAATCATTTTTTCTTTTTTATGTAAGTACAGCATTTGATCATTAGCCATTATCGCTGCAACACCAGGGGTAGCGCATGCGCGTTGCCGATCCTGTGCGTGAGTGTCGAATGAGATGAGAGATTAAGGAAGGGGGAATATGAGCCTCCAGCTATCTTCAATGACTGTTATGATTATGTTATGTTATGATAATGGCTGCTATCTTCAATGAGTGTTATAATAATACGAGTACTGTTAATATTTCACCACAATATTTTGTGAGAGCGTCGCACAATTCATACATGGCTCTAGTATTAAAAAATCAAAGGACAAAGGTCATTATTGTACCACCTACGGCCTTAAACTAACAGCTCAAAGTCCCTACAATACGTTTGAACTCTACTAAAGATCTCAATAAGCTAAATATTGGCCATTAAAAACCATTGAGGTATCCCCGCGCGGTCAGTCGCCGGCTTGCACCGAACGTTGCTAGACGCATTTGCGGCTTCCCGGCTCGCTATCAAAGTGACACGTGCTATGATCGTGAAGTGATATAATTCAATTTTTTTTTAAATAATTTTTGTATGCAAAAAGTTTTTATTTTTGTATTTTTTTTTTCTTAATAGTTTTTTGAGTGAGTTTTTTTGTGGAGGGTTGGAAAAACAGGTGTGTATTAGATTAGTAGTTTTTATTAAGTATAGATAATAATCAAAAATTTAATTTTAATATTAATAGTTTAAATCTTGTTACAAAGCTTGTTGTTTTTTATAATTACTAGTTCTACGCACTAGTGAGTAATTTTAAAAATTCAGGAAGAAAATTTAAATTTAAATTTTTACACAAAAATAAGTAGGACTTTTGGTTTTTGGCTGTTCAAAAATAAGTATGATTGAATAAATATCCTAAAGAACAAAATTTGTTAGGTAACCGTTTTTTTTTCAAAAATCAAGAGTTTAAAATAAAAATTAAATAAGGTATTACGTATTACCTTCTAAACTATTGTTGTATTTATTTAAACGCTACGAACTTTCTTTTAGTTTACGAAATTTTTTAATGCATGGAAGAAACTTCAATTAGGTAGAAACTATTTAATGGCAAACATCACGTTTAATTTAGAAAATTCTATTAACAATCCTACGTGGGTAATGACACATCCATATCCCCCGAATTTCTTTTTTTTATATCACATTTACGGCTTCGGCTTACTCCAAACAGCCAATCCCCGAAATCAAATCACCACTGACGTTTATCAGTTCGTCGTAATCAATCGCCTATCAACATTTTATCGATCATAAATAAATTATTGACATCATCATTTGCCTAGCCTTTTCCCAACTATGTTGGGGTCGGCTTCCAGTCTTACCGGATGCAGCTGAACACCATGTTTTACATGGAGCGACTGCCTATCAGACCTCCACAACCCAGTTACTGGGTTACACGATACCCCTTGGTAAGACTGGTTGTCAGACTTTCGGGCTTCTGACTACCCGTAACCACTGTCAAAGATCTACAATTGACAGCCGCGGCCAACAGCTTAACGTGCTATCCGAGGCACGGAGAGTGATAATTAATTTATAAAACGCACATAAATTACGAAAAGTTAGAGGTGCGCGCCTTGGGTTCGAACCCGAGACCTCTGACTTCACGTAATAAATAAAAACACGAAATATATTCTTGACAGTTGACGGTATTAAGCTAATTTTTACCTGAGTTAGGTTTCTAACTTTTATAACAATCTCTGTTAATACTTTTATTTTAATGAGTAAACTTTCCCTTAATTCGGTCATTCGCAGTAAGGCATTGTCACGATTTCGAAATCGTACGAATTCACTTAGCCGTGATGATCTACGGTTGTTTCTACTCATTGGTTTAATAATAATTATATTTCTAGAGAGAAAAACTGTTTAAGAAACTAAAAGTTTAATAATGATGATTGCAGTTACTGAAAGTGTTCGTATTTCGGTTTAAGGAAATTTATTTCTTATAAAAACTTTTAAGTCCTTTTACAATAAGAAATAGATATTACATTGAGACATAGATACCTATAGATAGATACAGACCTATACATAGAGACATTTTAGATTTAAATTTAATTTGCTTCTGATACAAATAATGATACATTTATAGATATACAAATACATAGAGACATTTTAGATTAAAATTTCATTTGCTTCTGATACAAATAATGATACATTTATAGATATACATAGAGACATTTTAGATTAAAATTTCATTTGCTTCTGGTACAAATAATGATACATTTAAATTATGATATTGTGATTCTTCAATTTAAAAAATAAATAAATAAGAATAAATACATAATACATTATATTTCATTTAGATATCTTTTGGTTTTAACTCGAAAAAACATTTTTCTTGAAATTAAGTACAATAACAACAGTATTATATGGTTAATATTATTCCCGAAATTATCTACTTTGCCAAAACAGTGTTATAGTTTTTTTTGTGGGTCGAAAAAGACCGCGTTTAACCGATAAAAGTTTTAAGTCTAGCTAATTGGGAAGTTAGTATAAAATCGATCGAGCAAAACGATCATGGGCATTTTTGTATGAACCTAGGGCTTATTTTTTTTTATATTATCCAACAATATTGACTCTTCAGTATATGACATGTCGTAGAAAAGCACTTGCAGTGTTTAAAAGTACCTACTTATTACTAGTTTTACCGAACAAACAGACAAAATAGCAAGTAAAAACATTGTAATATCTATTTCCTAATCTAAAAGTATAAATATTTTACTGACTTTGACTCACAAATCCTCGAACTACTTATAATCAATAAAAAAAATACGCGGAACAGATGAAAACATTAAAAATTCTGCATTCATTATCGATTAGATAAAGCGAATATGACGTTTTAAAAATTCAATATCAATCCTATTATGGCGATATAAGGTCGTAATTTATTTATTTGCACTTGAGAATATAAACTAAGGCTATTTTGTAAATCAGAACTACGTAACGATTCTGTGGGTCAAATGCCTAGGTAGGTAATGAACATTGGACTGATAGGTCAAAGCTCGTAAATTCTAACTAAATGACATTTTAAACTGAGTTACTGATACTTTTAGCCCATTTTATTAGCCCATTAAAGAATAATAATCACTTCATTGCCTGGTTGGTCTAGTGGACTACTGAGCCCAAGGTTTTGGGTTCAATTTCCGGCTTTAAAAAGTGTTATTGGGTGTTTTATTAGGAAACTCTTACTAGCAGTATTTATTTGTGTTTTCGATACAACATGCGTGATATAGCAATTATCAGCGCCTTGTCAGAGACCAGAGGTCTCAGATTCGTACCCAAGGCACACACCTCTGTCTTTTCGAAAGTTAATTCCGTATTAACTATTATATTTTGCGTGCCTCGGAAAGCACGTTAAGCCGTTGGCCCCGGCTGTCATGAAGATCTTTGACAGTCGATATAGGGACTCAGCATCCTCTTAGAATCCTGAAAACTGAAGACTAACTGAAGCAGGTCGAACTCGGTAGCTTAGGGATCGCAGGTTCAAGTCCCGCCCCTGTCAGTTGTTTTTGCCAGTTTCTTATTTAATATTTTCATTTAATTAGTGCATTACATAAACTGATCTAATTTCTATAAGTTTAGAAATAATAGGTCTAGGAAAGGGCTAGGAGGATAACAACAAACTATAGGTATATTACCGATAGGATACAATTTAAATATTAGCCTAGAATCAATGTTTGCAAATAATTTATGCAAGAGTGACATACACTACACAAGAACATTACTGAGAAGAGTTTGTTTTACAATAAAGAAATTTACATAATATTATATTACAAAACATATAGACAGAGCGAAGTAAATCTTTAATGTATAGCCCATTCTGCTGCGTCTAGGGCCTCATCATCTGCCTAGCCTTTTCCCAACTATGTTGGGGTCGCCTTCCAGTCTTACCGGATGCAGCTGAATACCATGTTTTACATGGAGCGACTGCCTATCAGACCTCCACAACCCAGATACTGGGTTACATGATACCCTGCGACTAGGGCCTGTAAAATAGAAAAGCTGGACACAGTATTCCATAGCCAGACATTTTGCACTGTAAGCTTAAACCACTCCTTTAAAAAAAATTTGGCTGCGATTGCCAAATCTTGTGCGTGCATGCGTGCCGTGTGGTTTCCAACCTAAGAATAGAACCACCCCTACTCGTCCCGCGGATGTCGTAAGAAGCGACAAAGAGACAGATCCGGAGGATGGGCAGCAGCATCTTTCTGTAACAGCAATCTTCTGCTACTGCGATCGCTTACCCGCTTGCCCAGCGTGGCGGTTATGGGATCTCCAATGAGCGCACAAAAGTGGCGCGCATTGCAAGAGGCCTAATTCAGCAGTGGACTAATACAGGCTGATGATGATGAGACATTTGTGGCCGCGTAAGTCGCTTAATTTGATTTGAAAGATATTTTTTTTTATTAAAACTGATGTGGTGACGAGCTCCAAAGTGTCCTTTTTTTTCTTCTTAGCCTACTGTGTCCTACTGCTGAAAAAAGGCTTCCCCCATATCCTTAAAAAAAAATTGTCCTTATTTACCAATAAATAATGGAAACAACGCAAATGCACCCAAAAACCGCGTTGGGCAGCAGCGAGTTCCCTCCTCCCTCCCTGTTCGGTATGCGCGCCGATTTTCGTAATAAAAAAAGGGTGTCCAACTTGACTAATTTTTAGCATTTTTTTGGGACAAAAATATAACATAGCTTAAAAACCATTGCAATCGATTCTGTTACTGATTCTGAACAAACTACTTTCGGTTTTCAGGTCAACAAATTGGACGTAGTTACACGAAAAGCACCCAATCCATATGAAGATGTATGTGGATTGGATCCTTTTCGTGTAACTACGTCCAATTTTAACGTTGTATGTACGAGTATATGACTTTAAAACCTCAATACAGCTCCAATTTGCACCTACATTAGGTTCATCGAAATCCGTTATACACTGCCTATCCCGAAAGGGGAAGTGTCGTGAATATAGACTCTACTAACGTTGCTGTTTGAAATCAATATTAATGTTGTAGAAAGCGACATCGGAGTCACGCACGCGCACAGAGTAGTGACCATTTGGAGTGATAAACGAACAATGCGTACGATCGCGGACACGAACGGTGCACCACTTTGCGATCAAAATGCTTTGTGCGTAGAGGCGGAGGTAGCGCTACGTTCGGATGCCGGGTGCAAGCGATTCTAACCTTAAGATGGTGCACCGGCTGTGTCCACGATAGTACATAAGGATTGGGAGCAATTGTTTTGAGTCACGAGTGTTGGTTGTAAATTTTGCACATTTGCACAAAATAAATGTTAGAGGGATACGTCGAAGAGAACGCGAAAAACCAACGGTTTCATATATTTATGTTCACGTAACTCAACAAAGTGTAGGTATGGTACAGCTGAATTTTTCGCGATTTCAGTGTTGGTCCCATAATAAAAGTTGTTAATTTTGATGAGTATGAGTTCAATGACCCCTTTTGGGATGAACATGATTGAAATTTCACCAAGTATAAGACGTATTAACTGTTTTTTTTTTGTGAATTTTTGACATGTTAGCTAATTAAATATAATTATTTAATAAGAAAATTGAAAAAACTACTAATGCGGATGGGATTCAAACCCACGATCTTTGGTGTACCGTACCGACGCTCTAACTGCTAAGCGAATCCCATCCGTATCAGTAGATTTTTCAAATTTCTTATTAAATAATTATACGTAGTAACGCATTTTATTTAGAACTAGCGACCCGCCCCAGCTTCGCACGGGTGCAATATACATATAAACCTTCCTCTTCAATCACTCTATCTAGTACAAAAACCGCATGAAAATCCGATGCGTAGTTTTAAAGATTTAAGCATACATAGGGATATAGGGACAGAGAAAGCGACTTTGTTTTATACTATGTAGTAATCTAGAGGTTCCCGATATTAACCTAAGACATTTAAAGATGAGATTCAATTTATTCTATTCAATATGGCGAAGAGTCATTCCTATTCTTTGACACTTCACCAGCTATCTACTCTGTGTACATCATAAACTCTTCAATATTACTTTACATTTGCATTACATTACTCTTGCTTTCCATACAAGACAGACAGACATCCAACTTTGTACCCAGTTAAAATGGAATTCTTAATAAAGAATCATTTTACAATATGTTTGTATTTTGCGAAGTGTCGTATGACCAGCAGTGGGCGTCTTCAGGCTGAAATGATGATGATGATGATGAAGCGATGTGTATAATGTAGACCATTCAAACCGCCAGAGATTTCAAACTTGGCCTGTAGGTTCCTTATGAAGTCTCGGGGGGCACTAAGAAAGGATTTTTCAAAATTCACCCCTAAACGGGGTTATGAAGTATGTGTGGGGAAAACAAGATTAGTTAGACTATTTTATTCAAAACTTCACAGGAGTACTTACCTACTCCTATTGATAAATCAGTAGAAATGGGTTTCAGGCTTTTGGAACTCAACCCCTAAAAGGGGAAAATTGTTATTTGGTAGGTCTGGAAACAGGTCGTGGGTTATTTTTTACCCCTAGGTGATAGGATGGTTCACGCAGACGAAGTCGCAGGCAACAGCTAGTAAATAAATAATAAATAAACCATCATCGCCATACAATACAATTTTTACTGGAGGTCGCCATTTTTGCCCATAGACAGAATAATTTTTAATTTTATTTTAATTTACTTTTTTTTAAATTACGTTTTAGATCTTGGACATGGATCGGCTTTGTCTGTGGGCAATATTGGGCATAGATTTAGTTTTGTTTTTAGTCTTTTTTTGTGTATTGTTTTTATTTCCTTTATATATTAGGTAAGTAGCGCCTTGTGCAATATTGCGTGTGAATAAATGTTTTCTTTCTTTCTTTCTTTATACATACATATTGTAGTGAATCACGCTGCCGAAATGACAATAATTATCATACAGGCAAAGCATATGTATTACTCAGAGAAAGCTTTCTGAGTCAGCAATGTGAAGCTGGTCCACACGCAACTACGTCACCATGACACAGTACCGTAAGGTTATCATCCTCCTTTTTTTTTCGGGGGGAAACCTTCAAAAGGCACCCTGCCTCCGGGGAAGAGACAGGGTAGTGTGGGATTCTTACCTCACTAAAACCACCCCGGTGATCACCATCAGCGCATGGAGGATGGTCCCGGGTCCTCTTAAGAGACCTGCTCCGGAACCTTCCCTGCGCAAAGCCTTATTATTCCCAAACTTTGTTGGGGTCGTAATATATCAGAGGTCAATAAAAACGGGAATCACTACATAGTATAAAACAAAGTCACTTTCTCTGTCCCTCTACCCCTTACGGCCCGGTTTCGCACGGGTGCAATATACATATAAACCTTCCTCTTCAATCACTCTATTTATTTAAAAAAACCGCATCAAAATCCGTTGCGTAGTTTTAAAGATTTAAGCATACTTAGGATATAGGGACAGAGAAAGCGACTTTGTTTTATACTATGTAGTGATTTAAAAGGATAAACGCAATATACACTCCAACACAATCTTTTAACTTTAAGCTAGGCTCTTGTCTGTGTAAGCAATTTCCATATCTCTATCTATCTCTAGTACTTTCACTTAATGTTAAGCAAAAACTCTCATTTGTAAGTCTTCTTCTCTTTCCTTAAATTCAATCTTTCCTAGTTCGTCATATCTCAAAAGATATCCCATCATTTTCCCTCTTACTTTACCCTCCAACGCTTTCAATAATATTATCTGATACCTCACACAATTAAACATTTCTTTGAAATCTTTTCAGTCTAAATTTTTCCTTCCATCATCTTGCAACACCACATTTCCAATGCCTACAGTCCTTCGTTTTTAAAAGTTCTTGTAAGAAACTACTTAAAAAGCCTTGATAGTCTAGTGGTATGACCGTCGACTGACAAGTCAGAGGTCTCGAGTTCGATCCTAAGGCGAACCACACTTTTCGTAAGTTATGTGCGTATTATAAATTAATTATCAGTTGCTAAAACGGTGAGGGAAAACATCGTGATGAAACCAGCACACCTGAGAGATTTTTCAATGGTGTGTAAAGCTATGTCAGAGGCCTACGGGCGGTTTAAACTCTGACACCAGGTTGTTCATCAACCATACGATAAGAAGAAAACCTAAAAATAAGCCATATTCACAGATTTAAAGTCGATATTCTCACACTTTCTTTAAAACAACTTATTTGTAACTTAAAGATAAGTTCTTTCTAAGTAAGCATTTTAGTTTCAGAGCATTGCTTATGTCTTGAGCTTAAGTTCAAACAGTCTTACTTAGAGTGCATTGAGCTTAGTTTTAAATAGTTTAGTCGGTTAAGTTAGTTTTATGTAGGGCAAGTAACATCGGGTAGAAATGTGTTATAATCATAGAGTATTCAAGAAAATATAGAGTGATAACGTCAACCACATTGCCTTGTGCGGAGCGAAAGCAGGTCTCGCCATACAAATGTTAAAATGTCATTTTTTCAAATTAAGTTTTCTAGACGTTTTTCAAAATTTAACTCAGCAGTTAACCATGATATAAGCTAAAATGTAACTTTTTCGCTCGTGGAGCCTAGTTGAACCGCAGTCGATCGAGGTATGATCGCAAACGGAGCTCGTGTCGCGGCCGCGTTGTTCATACCCGTGCTCACGGTTCATACTTCTATAGGGTTGCTCTATTTTTTTCTTATAATATACTCTAAGGTTATAATAATTTTTAGAAAATACGATATTATACTCGTAATAACTTAATAAAATTGAATAATACTAAACAAGACAAACTACTCTGTAGTTTGACATAAAAAATGTTAAGTATTTTAAACCTGTAAATCTCGTTAAGTATAGATAAAAAAATAATGCAAGATTTTTTTTTGTAGTGCGAGGGTTGTCTGTCATTGAAATAAGCATAAATTGTTGGTCACAACGACTTATCTCTATGCCATCTACGCAGGAGATATTATAGTGCACAAGTGTATGCAATAAACATCTGGCACTCTTTATTCCCTCACTCTCGAGGTCCGATGGGACGGCAATTGGAGTCATACACGACCGGAGAGAGATCAGGGGGCTTAGCCAAGTTGACTATCTACAATCGCTAACGCTATAGAAAACGAAAGAAGTGTATAGGATTAGATTCTATTCGTTTGTTTTGACCACGTGACATAACGATAATCCTATAAATTTCTTTCGTTTTCTATAGCGTTAGCGATTGTAGATAGTCAACTTGGCTAAGCCCCCAGGTGCAGGGTACTTTCCGAGGCACGGAGTAAGTGATTATTATTTTATAATAGGTATGCGCTTAACTTACGAAAAGTCAGAGACGCGTCTTGGGTTTCGTCGTCGGAACGGAATGGAGGCGAACAGAATTGGCCAAAGCATAATGAACTTTAAGTCAATGCAGCAACGAAACAAAATAGATAAATAAGTCGCGCGTTTTCCAGGGAATTCTCGCGCGTTCCCGGGAGTTTCCACAGCTGCCGTCGGCGGAGCTAGTTTGTACGTTACACGATTGACATAAAAATCATTATGCTATGTCCAATTCCATTAATTTCCATTCTATTCGTGGCGACGAAACTGCGCCCTAGGTTATCGCGAAACTCCAATGGCGTTTATATGTTGTAATAAAAACTTAGATTATGCAAATAAAAAAACTCAATTGATCCGTCTTCAAAGATTTATTTACCCAATTTATCATAGTGATTTGTTGTGCAATTTTCTGATAAATATGTTAATAAGTCAAAATAATTATAATAACCATAGTCAATGCCAAGGTTTTACATTTAAAAAAAATTAAAATAAACATAAATAAACTCACGCCTGTATTCCCTAGGGGTAGGCAGAGGTGTGCAGTACACCCTCGTTTCGCAGTCTATGTTATAAGTCTCATGTAATAGGGGCCGAGCCTATTGCCATTAACCGGGCGCAATTCCAGACTTCGAGCTGCTACTGAGAAAATCCTAATGGAAAAACGCAATAACAGTTTGCCCGACCCGGGGATCAAAATCAGGACCTCGTGCTCAGTAGTCAAGCTTGCTACCACTAGACTAACGAGGCAGCCAATTTAAGTGTTAATTTAAAATGTAAACTTTAATATGGCCGTTTAATAATTATTTTTACCTACCTTAAAGTATATTACCTAGTAAAAAAAGTAATACCTTTTTTTCCAGGGTAATAAGATGAGTAATTTTACAAAAAAAAATCTTTATTACTAATTTAACTTAACTTCACTTACGCCACCCTATTAAGGCTATAATGGCCCTTATAAATAACATTAATTTTTACATTAATTTTCCCAAAAAAGTCGTAATTTCTTTCCAAAGGTAACTTCCTCAAAATTGCATAATATTCTGAGAACGATTAATATCTAAAAAAAAAACAATTCATAAACTATGGCTATTTCTAAGCTCAAAGAATCAGCATTGCCATCCAGCGTGGCAATGCTGCCAGCCTCCTGGGCACGCTGCCTGCTGACGACGGTGATGGGGAGGAATTTTTTGACGCCTTCGCGTGACTTTTCTATACATATAATTACCTACTTAATTTTTACTTTTTTTTTATTAGTTTAGTGTATTTATAGTACCTAAGTAGATTTAGAATGTAATATAATTAATTTGTATTTTAATTAACCGAATAAATAAATAATAAATAGGTATAACCGAAATACAAAAAACTATTGATTCCTTAAAACTACAATATAAATACTAGGTACCTACAATGTCACGAGAATGACTCTTGAAGTAGGTTAAAAACATACAAACAAGCCCAACAAATATCTAACTAACAAAATCTTGTTACAAATTAACAAAAACAGTCTAACAATCACCAAAACAATAAAAATAAATTCCACAAAACACTTTTGTTCTCGACAGTACCGGCGCGTGAGCACTTTCTCTTGTAGGTCAATGTACAGTAGAATAGAATCTTCGCCGTATAGTCATGCACCATTTGTACTCAAATTGTATCCGTTTCACTCGTTAGGGACTGCTAGAAATTGCCACAGATTCTGCTAATCTTAATTAGATATGGTTTTAAAAGATTTTTTTAAATGACATTGTTTATGGGACTATGGATTTTTGCCCTAATAGTAAAACTCAATGTACAGCAAAGATTTATATTCTAGTAATAGCTGTTTATACTTAAGTACGTTTAAAATGATAATTTGTGCTAGATTGTGGCAGGGCCTCATGCCGAGTTAAATTTTTAGGCGCATGGTACGGTCGAGGCTCTGAAGAGAAACGGACGCAGCACGTTGTACCACGCTTCATATAAAATGTACGTAAAAAAATTATTCGAAGCCTCATCCGTGCCGAGCCAAACATAAATCATCCTTAAATCAGTCATTTGTTTCTGTAATACAAATCAGATCTGATTCTCTTTTCCATCGCTCATAGTCGTATCTATGTTTATTGGCCTCTCTCTTCTCTTTTAATCGTAAATTTAGATCTTAATTATTACATTTCTAGCGTAAGAGACAGTACATTACGTATAACAGTAGGGCAGGAATTGGCCATGTCCTTTAACTATTTTTTTTTTGTAAAACGTTAAGCTTTTCTGCCTTGTATCCTTACCTATGTCGTATCGTATCGTAACAAAATGCTTTCTAAAAGACTTGAGAGTGAAGTTATTTGTGACGGAAATGATGTCATCATTTCACATAATGTAATTCACGTAAATTTGAATTACTAGGTGAGTGACTAACTCATCATCATCTGCCTAGCCTTTTCCCAACTATGTTGGGGTCGGCTTCCAGTCTTACCGGATGCAGCTGAATACCAGTGTTTTACATGGAGCGACTGCCTATCAGACCTCCACAACCCATACTGGGTTACACGATACTCCTTGGTAAGATTGGTTGTCAGACTTTCGGGCAGGTACTAACCTAACTATGAGCAGTACAAATGTATTTTATCGTCTACTTCTAATTCAGCTGGACTTAATATCCCCCTGACCGAATTTCGGTCACAGCGGCCAATCTCAACGGAGGTTAGCCAAATACGCAGGATATATTATAGTGCAAAGGTGCACTCTCTATTCCCTCACTCTCATAGTCCGATGGGACGGCCTTCCGACACGATCGGAGAGAAATCAGGCGCAGGGCCAACGGCTTTACGCGCTTTCCGAGGCACGGAGTAAGTGATAATTAATTTATAAAACGCACATAACTTACGAAAAGTCAGACGTGTGGGTTCGAACCCGAGACCTCTGACTTACCAGTCAACGGTCAAAACCACTAGGCTATCACGACTGGACTTACTACAATACCAGCGCTGCAGCATTTAATATTTCTGCTGCAGCGTAATGCTGAGATAGGCACCTTTTTTGGCTTTGTACAGGTTAATATTGATTCTATGGTCTCATATATTTATCTGTGTGAATCCCTAATAAACAGTTTTCTTTCTTAGACTAAACTTATAAATTACTAGACTATATAATATAAACTTATAACTAGAGTCACTCTTACAGTAAACAATTTTAGAATTATGACTATTCATAAGTGCCTAATGGTCTACATGAATAAAAATATTTTGATTTTGATTTTGAAGCATTTCAAGTCAAGCAAAAGGTTGTAATAATAAAAAAAATTAGTCAAATGCGTCACAAAATTTAGAAAAACAAAAAAATCAAATGCGTATGTCCCTCGCCCGTGGCCCGGAGGGTTGGAAGCTCGGCAACCATTCAATACTATGACAAAAACAACCTACATTTCTACCACAATCTGTCCGATATTTGTGCCAAGTTTGAGCGAGATGGCGATTTTCCTGGCTAGCTTAGTTACCAACGCAGGGTTGGATAGGGGAACCGTTTTAAGCAATAGGAATGTTGTAATATAGCTGCTCGAAAACTTTTTGTAAGATCTGTACTGCATACCTACCTATATTCGCAATAAATTATTTTGAATTTGAATTTAAATTTTGAATATTTTTTCATCAATTTTATTACTTATTTAAGTAATAACCCAAATACAAATAACCCTGTATATGTATTTACATATACAGGGTTATTTGTAAAACACCAGCATCCTTAAAAGGGGTCATTAAACTCATCATCATGAACAACTTTTACTATGGGACCAACCCTAAAATCGCAAAAAAAAAATCAGCTGTTCCATACATTTATGTCCACTGCTGGACGTAGGCCTCTTCTCATACGCATCACTTATTTTGTGCGCGCATTAGAAGGTATTTGCCCTTAATCGCCACGCTGGGCAAGCGGGTTGGCGAACGCAGTAGCAGATAGTTGCTATTACACAGTAGGATGCTACTGCCCATCCTCCAGATTTTTCTCTTTGTCGCTTCTTACGACACCCACGGGATGGTAAGGGTCTATTCTTAGGTCGGAAACCACACGGCAGATAGCATAGGACACAAATTGACATAGAAAGCAAAGCCACAAATAGATGGTGCTCACTTAACCTACGTAGTGGCTGCCCACGTTCCATTTGGGGACTCGGACCATTTGACGGATGTCACCCATCAAAACAATCGACCTACTTGCGCATGCGCGTATGTGACACTTAAATCAACCGTCGGATTCAGTCAAGAAATGTTTTTTATTGGTAGTAAAAGCAGATTTTTGAGCCATGATGATTTTGAATACATACCAATCAATATAATAATATAATATATTAGCCAACTACGCAGGAGATATTACAGTGCACAAGTGTGTGCGCAAACACAGATGCAATCTCTATTTCCTCACTCTCATAGTCCGATGGGACGACAATCCGACACGACCGGAGAGATATCAGGCGCAGGGCCAACAGCTTTACGTGCTTTCCAAGGCAAAGAGCAGTGGTCATTAATTTTACGGACCTAGCTTCCGAAAAGTCAGAGGTGTGTGCCTTGGGTGCGAACCTCTGACTTACCAGTCAGCTGTACTACTAGGCTATCACTGCTATTTTACAGAAACACGCATGAGTCAACCCAATCGCGATCCTATTTTATAAGATATGAAGTTGCAAATGTAATTAGCAGAAACATTAACGCACTCGTTAGCCCCCGTTTTTGCACTAACGCTGAGTTCGTATTTAAATTGGGTTTGGGATTGGGTTCGTACACAAGAATAACCCCTAGGACACACCTCTGCCTAGTCTTTAATAGGTGTATGACGTCACTCTTTTATTCCATAGTATTAGAGTTTCTGGGGAGGGCGTCGACGAGGGCAATGGACGACCTTGGCCTTATTGGTTTCACTCGGGGTCTAACGGTATTAATGCTTTCTAGTTCGAAGTAGGCAGAGGAAGTGTAATAAAATGCGTGAACAATTTTTTATATAGGGAATAGATTTATTTTGTATAATATTTTTTTATTTTTTTTATTTACATCGAGCAACTAAAGCCCATAGAAAATAAATACATACATTCGCAGTGGGAATTTTTGTACGAGCTTCCCTGAAACGTCTGAAAACTACTCCCGTTGGCCAAGAACATGTTAAATTTTATCTTTTTGTAATAAGTTAAGTGAGTCGCGGTCGTAGTTGTGACTGACTGACAGACAACGCACAGCCTAAACCAATGGACCTCGAAATTGAAATTTCGATTAAATATCCCACACAATTATTTTGATCGCTATATAGGAACTGTTACAGGGTGACAGTTCCTACACATCGACACGACATCGTACAGTTGATGATCAGGGTCAGAGTATAAACCGCTCATAGGCCTCTAACATAGCTTTACTCTCCGTTAATAAATCTTTCGGATGTGCCGGTGTCCTCAAAAAGGTGTTAATTTATTATACGGGAAAGTCTTGGCAGTCCAACGTAGTCGCCATTTTGACAGTAAATTAAATAATTAATTTTGTCACAGTAACATTTCTCAATGAACTAAAATCAGCAAGATTCAAGTTCAACAATGTATTGAAATTAAACATTCAGTCATTCAAACATATCCGGTGATATCCACTAATATATTATATTATCTTATTAAAGACTAGGCCACGGTCAACTACAAATTCGCACCTTAGAAAAATTTACATAATTATATAAACATAATTATGTATATTATGAATAGGTACCTATTTTGTTACGAATATTTTGTTATGCACATAATATCTGGTTCTTAATTAATGATATAATCTCATCTGTCACCTTGTGGTTTCCGATTCGGATATACCTTTAAATATATATATATATACCTCCTTGCCAGTTTCGGCTACGGCGATTTGACTTCTAATTTCTAACGGCCTGGCCACGAACTCGCCGCTCGCAAGCGGCGGCTTAGTGCGGCGCGGCGAGCGGTAAGAACAAATGTACTAAAATGTTCAACGACGCCACGACTCGCCGCTCTCAGCGGGCGGCGGCGGCGATTTCTCCATTCCCCATACTTAAAATGATTTGTATTGATTTCATGCACTCCATCCGTCGAATTTAAAATATCAATAGAAAATATATGCCTAAATACGTCTAAATACATCTAAATACGTCTAAATACGTGGCATGGCCATCGCGCCGCTCGCAGACCTAGCCCGTCGCCGCCGCCTTACGGCCTGGCCACGAACTCGCCGCTCGCAGCGGCAGCTTAGCGCGCCGCGGCGAGCGGCAAGAACAAATGTACTAAAATGTTCAACGACGCGGCGACGGCGACGCCACGACTCGCCGCTCTCAGCGGCGGCGGCGGCGGCGGTTTCTCCATTCTCCATACTTAAAATGATTTGTATTGATTTCGTGCACTCCATCCGTCGAATTTAAAATATCACTAGAAAATATATGCGTAAATACGTCTAAATACATCTAAATACGTCTAAATATGTCTAAATACGTGGCATGGCGCATCGCGCCGCTCGCAGACCTAGCCGTCGCCGCCGCCTTAGACTGAAGTCGTGGCCACTAGGTTAGACCGTTGTCGTGGCCACTAGGTAAGAGCTAGGATGTTTGTTTCGGATATACCTATCAGAATAGATAAGAAGTATTATATCTATTATGTCGTTTTAGCACCTACTGTTTCATCTCTTTACCACCCTTTGGTTGACTGCCCAAGGCCAGGTCGTTTTGTTACATCGAGATTAAATAAATCTCTTTCTTATCGTATGGTTGTTGAACAACCTTATGTCAGAGTTTATGCCTCTGACATGGCTTTACACACCATTAAAAAATCTAACAAGTATGCTGGTTTCATCACGATGTTTTCCCTCACCGTTTTAGCAACTGATAATTCATTTATGATAAGTACATAACTTACGAAAATCAGAGGTACGCGCCTTGAGATCGAACTCGAGACCTCTGACTTGTCAGTCGACGGTCACACTAACTATAGCTTAGTTAGTGTGACCGTCAGTGCTATCACTACATAGTATAAAACAAAGTCGCTATCCGCCGTCTGTCTGTCCCTATCTATGCTTAGATCCTTAAAACTACGCAACGGATTTTGATACGGTTTTTTTTAATAGATAGAGTGATTCTTAAGGAAGGTTTATATGTATATTGCACCCGTGCGAAGCCGGGGCGGGTCGCTAGTATTAAATAAATAAAAAAATTATAAACCTGTAACTGCAGCATATGCAGCTATCAACAACCGAGCTGCTTCTGGTCATATGCAAAATCCTTGACGCAAAATCACTGTTGTTACATCATGTCGGTTAACTTATCTGGGGAATAGGTCTGGAAAATACCGTAGAACTTTCGCCCTCTTGCCCCCCCAGCCCCTAGCCCTCCGAGCTCCCCAAACGCATGAAGCGTAATTAACGCAATTAAAAGTTGATCTTAATTTTAATTTTGTAATAATAGACTTGTGGCGTGATCGTAACTGGCACAGCCAGCCCATATTAGAGAAATTTAACGCTGTGTAAAGCCATGTCAGAGGCCTACCGGTGGTTTAAACTTTGACACCAGGTTGTTTATCAACCTAACGTAAAGAAGGCTAGCCGTTCTGCCAACTAAACTAATCGTAATCCTACTGGCTGGTATCTTTACACGTAGCCTCGTAGGTCTCAGATACAAATCCTGCTTGTAAAGGAATATTTCTTTCTATAAAAACTTTGACCTTTATTGTTTCCTTCGTATGAATAAATGTTATATAAAAACGCTAAGTCAAGGAACGCTATCACTTGATAACGCCTATATTTACAAGGCGATAACCAAGTAAAAGAAATCTGGCCCCAATTTCGAGTTATCAATCAAAATGATAAAAATGTTGGAATACTACCGCGCCTATGTTATGTCTGGAATGCATTACTGAAATCCGCCAGGCAATCACAACGGCCAATCTCAATGGAGATTGGCTATCGACACAGAAAATATTGTAGAGCACAGACAAAGTTCATCATCAACAGCCTGTATTAGTTCACTGTTGAACATAGGCCTCTCCCAATGCGTGCCACTATTGTGCGCTCATTGGAGGTATTTGCCCATAATCGCCACACTGGGTTGGCGATCGCAGTAGCAGTGATTGTTGTTACACAGAAGGATGCTGCTGTCCATCCTCTGGATCTTTCCCTTTATCACTTTGTCAGTACTAGTCTCACGGGTGTCGTACCCGTGAGACTAGAGGGGTGGATCTATTTTTGGGCCGGAAACCACACGGCACAAACAAAGTTTTTCTCTCAATTCTAATGTAATTACTACGATTTTTATCGGCCAACTTAAGCTTGACAATCAATACTACTTTGGGAAATTATTATTTATTATTGTAAGAGTTTGTTGTGTCCTACTGCAGGGCAAAGGCTTCCTTTTCCTCTTTACTTGTCCAAACCGATTGAAGGCAAATCCTTTAGGAAGAAGTCTTAACTCGCATCTCTCTACCATTTCTTTCTGGGCATACCACGTCGTGGGTTGCCTTTATCTGGGGCTGCTACTTTCGCCCAAAGGTCGTTGCATACGGCAGAAATGACCTGCCCAGTTCCATTTTGTTTCCATTTTTCATTTTTATTTAATACAAATCACAAATCACAGATGAAATTAAATGAAATTCACCAAAGTAGAGTAATCCCTTTTCCGGAACTGGCTAAAAGCAATATAATAAAAAATATAAAAAATGACTGAAGACGAAACGTCAAAAAGATGTCATGATTGCGCCCTATCTTACGAAAATCGATAAAATAAAAAGTGATTTATTGATAAACTTGTACATGAACTTTATTATTTCCTTGGTCCGTGCTTGTGACTATTAAAAATGTATCTGAAAACGAAATATAAGTGGTTTGGGTGTTGCATACTTTGATTCTACGGATTGACATTTAGTTGTTTCAAGAGAAAAGTTTAATTTTTTTTGTACGACTTTTTTGGTAAGAACGTTTTTTATGATGTAAGCTGGAAGTTTTCTAGATTTTATGTTATTTTCACTCAGAAAAACTCTGCTACATTTGATAGGTTAAGTGTTGATTTCAAAATAAGATTCATCTTTGGTCATCATATTGCCCAAATTTGGAACAGAAACCAGTTATACGAAAGGAATGATCCATTGGTATAAGTGGAGATCATCTTGTGATGCAATACTAATATCTAATAAGACCAAATAGGTCTTCTTTTGCCGCACTATTTGCTAGAATATTGTGGAAAGATCTATCAAAGGAAACCAGAAAACAGATGATGTTCCTGACCTTTTTAAATGACTATAGAAGCCTCTGTCAAATAAATATTAAATCTCTTGATATGCTCATTTGGGAGTAATCGTAAACTATGTGTTTTTACCAGTTTCAGGAGAGGCAATTGTGGTTTACAAGGCTTTATATGAGATTCAGCTGCCTGGTGCGTCTTACAACTTATTTATTCTGTCCAACCCGTAAGTCATCTGCCGTGTGCATATTTTAAATTAATCGTCATAATTGCCCCGTGCCTTGGAGAGTACAAAAGCCATTACCGCTGGCCATTAGCTGACCGAAAGACGTTTGGGAATAATAGGGCTTGTACAATTAATCATATACTACTTAATACACAAGTACAGAAGGACTATTCCGATTCCAATTCCAATTTACCTACGTTAAAAAACGACTGATGTGATGACGTAATAAAGTGCAAACCAGCTCGCAATGCGTAATATTATTTACCTATAAGATGCCTCTCTTTATATCACGTAATTTTTTTCTCTTCTGACACGGCATTTCCCACATATAAATCGGAGCGCTCTGACGCAGATTCAAGCTTCGGAAAAGCGACTAATCGCCGATCGCCGACGGTAATTGTATCTTCTTTATTTTTTGTTTGAGTTAACTTTATAAAATCTACAACCATTGCCAAATTAACAGATTATAAATAGACTTTATTTATCGGCTATACTTTCTAAAGTAGCCTTAAAGCTTAGCTTAGGTTTTTTGCATCCCGGCGCCAAGTAATAGGCGGCAATAGATTTCCTATTGTCTCATTTCTCGACATTTACTTATTAAATTATCTTACTCTTTATGAATTCTTCTGTACGTGTGTTTGTCAACTAATTCCTCCTAAACGGCTAGATAGATTTGGATGAAATTTTGTGTGTATATTTCAATGGGTTCTTGGATGGTTTGAAAATACAATTGGACCCTGTAGGTGGCGCTGCGATCCAGTTTGGCTTCAAGTAATAGTTACTTATTTTGTATTTCATTGTAAGTGGTCAAAAGCAGTGATAACTTAGTGGTATGACCGTTGACTGGTAAGTCAAAGGTCTTAGGTTCGAACCCAAGTTCACCTCTGATTTTTTGTAAGTTATATGCGCATTAAAACTAATTATCACCTCCTCCATGCCGCGGAAAGATCTGTCATGAAGATCTTTGACAATCGTTAAAGGGAGTCAGTACCCTCATGAAATCCTGATTACTAATCTAACTTTAGAATATCGTATCCCTTTGCGTTGCGGGGGTCAGATAGGCAGTCGCTCCGTAGAAAACTGATATTCAGCTGCATCTGGTTAGATTAGAAGCCGACCCCAACAAAGTTTGGGAATAATAAGGCTAAGAGGATGATAGAAGTTCTCAAGCGATCGTCCTGCTAGTGTACTCGTGCGGATGAAGAATAGGATTGAAAATGGCGCCAGAACTATTTGCCTCTCGCTCGCACACGTTGTCTTTGATGTATCTCGTTCCTACTCGCACCTACAGGTTATATAAGGAGGAGACGCCATTTTCAATTCCATTTATTATCCGCACAAGTAGTACAGTCATTTATAACAAGTTTTATAACTTAACTAATTAATTCGAAACTATTTTTATACGATTTATGGCTTCAATAATCGTTAAATAATTAAAAACAATACCTATCACGCGAATTTTTAATAAAAGGTTTATTAGCGACCTCTATTTATATGCAGTATGGCCGGAAGAGATTTGTGATTATAATAAATATTATGTAATTGCATATATTATGCATATATATGACCTACA
Source organism: Protodeltote pygarga (assembly GCA_936450705.2). NCBI lineage: Eukaryota > Metazoa > Arthropoda > Insecta > Lepidoptera > Noctuidae > Protodeltote > Protodeltote pygarga. The sequence goes on from OW388276.2 coordinate 3,204,693, forward strand.
GAAATTCTTGGATCAGCCTTAAACTTGTCTATGCCTTGACATTTTATTTAAAATCTATGACATAGAGAATTAAAGATGTTTTTTTTATATTACCTTCTTTATTGATGACATGGTGTTGTGCTTGGATTTTTGCAAGGTTTTATTGGTTTTATATTAGGTGTGAATTATAAGGTAGTTATTTTACGAAATATGAATGTCTGTATGATTGTTATTGTGATTAAAATACACAGATTTCAATGATTTTTTGTAAGGAATAGAATGTGATTTGGAAATATACAACATAGAATTATTATACCAACTTTTATGGTATATTTTGAAATGCGAATGAGGTCGTGTCCCCGTGTAGGCCGAAGATATGCCAAGCGTTTTAATGGATGACTCAGACCTGGAAACCAGCAGTACCATAGGGATAAATGATGAACTGGCAATACTATGCTCCTTCTCCAATTGTGACGTAATAACGCGTTGATTAATACAATAATTATCTTGCTATCTCCTTGGACGCTGAGTTGACAATGACAGGAACACAATTTGGCATTAGGATGCAGGAACCAGGAGTACGACGAGAACATTACGTTTGAAAAGATACAGCCCTATTAGTTGACCACGCTGCGCCCGCGCAGTCCGTCTGACTGCGCGGGCGCAGCGTGGGCTTATTAATGGGGTTCCGTTTACACCTGTTCTGGACCTTAAAAAGGTTTAGCTAGCTGCGTCAATATTTTGAATTGATTGAATTCTTTAGATCAAAAAGAGATGTCATCAGTCATTGTAGGTTATCTTAGATAGGCCTATAAATATGCTAAGATCATTAAGTAACCTTGGCTGATATATTTAAGAAATCGGTCACGGCTAACAAGTTCTATTTAGAATGAATTAACATTTTCGAAAAACGTAACCGAAATATCGGAATAATCTTATTCAGTATCGTGGCAATAATCAATATTCGGAGGAATAGTCGCAAGTTGTATAGTTGCGATTATTTAAAAAAAATAGGATAACAGGAAGTGTTTTAGAGAATTAAAAAAATGAGTGTCTGCTGAGCACGAGGTCCTTCTGAGGATCTGGGTTCAATCTCCGGGTCGGGCAAAGTCTTCTTTCACCTGCCCTGGTCCCATTTTACTTGGGGTCGGCGCAAAATGTCTTCTTCTTCCTTTCCTCTCTATCAGCCGTCATCTGTACATTTACTCCTTTTCCATTCATATCAGTGCTTACACACTCCATCCATCTTTTCTTTGGTCTCCCTCTCCCCTTCCATCCATCAACACTTATATTTATCTTAGAAGCACCTTGTGTAGGATGGATGCACAGAAATCTAAATATTAAGGCAATTGCCTTATTATTTAGATTTCTGTAGATGGATGATACCAATAAGTAGGTTTAAGAACATAATCTGAAGTTCAAAACCTATTAAATATGCGACCTTAACAAAAGTTAATGAACTTATATGTATAGACAATATTTTAGCAAACCCACCGACCTTACGATCACAAGGAAAATGACTTCATTTATAAAAACACGCTTTTGGTAACTGTTGCATTAGATTTGATTGGAGGTCAGGGTCACAACTGGGTGTAGACTTCCTTAAGGCTATGCGCAGAATTGAAGACAAAGCTGCTTGTAGACAGAGCGGCTAAAAGACAGAGCGGCTCATAGATAGAGTGGTTCATAGAACGTGCGGCTTAAAAATAGAGCGATTTATAGATAGAGCTGCTCATAGACAGAGCTGCTCATAGACGAGTTGTTCGTAGATAGAGCGGCTTATAGATACAGCGGCTTATAGACAGAGTTGCTCATAGACAAAGCGGTTTATAGACACAGCGGCTCATAAATTGAGCAGGTCATAGACAGAGCTGTTCATTCTCTTGCATGTTCTCTTCACCGTTAGTCAGCAGTGTCTTAGATTAACTAAGTACAGTTCTTATGACTCAGAAAAAGTCACATTGGTACGTGCCAGGTTCGAACATGCCACGGGCTTGTAAAGCGGGTCTGCGACCATTGTACTAGCTAATTGTTGATAAACTAACCTATTTTTCTTTCTTTCCAGGTGTAAAGAAACAACCATGTTGAAACTACCTAAAGCCTGTTGATACACGAACAACCGAAGAACCTGTGACCCCCGCACATGTTAATTGGATAGATAGACAAGTTTTGATGTATTTAGCAAGAGTTGTGGCGTGAGATTTGAAGGGAAAGAAATTCAAGATGGCGTCCTGTTTGTCTGGTGGGCATTATGTGCCTGGGAGTCAGGAGTACGTTCCTGTTGCAGAGTTTTATGCTGATAAGTCCGTTTTTGTTACTGGTGGCACCGGTTTTATGGGGAAGGTAAGGTTTATTTTTAATTTTTTTCTTTTTTTTTTGGGACCCCCAGCTCTACGCGGCCACGGCTATGACTAGTGGCCGCATAGGTTAAGTTAAATCCACTGTATAAGTAACGTGTTTCGACTCGGGCGGAGCCGTTTCATATTAATGTTGATTTGATTGATTTTGATTTGAAATTGTATACCAACAGGTACCTATACAAAATAAGCATCAAATTGAGAACGTCCTCCTTTCAGGAATGATTTGTATGTTTCTCAGGGGTAATCTCCGGAAATACGCTCCTAAAAATTCTTTTAATAATAAGAAGCTACACTATCCCTCAATGCTATAGGCTATTATTTATTCCGAAAACAATGAGTTTTCAATAAGAACTAGCATAATCTGTGATTCAAATGAGAAAAAACAGGCAATCTGGCTGCTTTAGCAACGTGCGTTTATGGGAATTTAATTTAACGCGAACGAAGTCGCGGGGACAACTAGTATCACTATTACTACATAGTATAAAACAAAGTCGCTTTCTCTGTCCCTATATCCTTATAAGTATGCTTAAATCTTTAAAACTACGCAACGGATTTTGATGCGATTTTTTTAAATAGATTGAGTGATTGAAGAGGAAGGTTTATATGTATATTGCACCCGTGCGAACCCGGGGCGGGTCGCTAGTAATGATATAAATGATATAAAATGATAAAATCGAACTTGCTGCGAGCGTAGCTATGCTCCAGACCAACGAGAGGCGTAGGTACGTAGAATTTATTGTTACCTGACACGCCGGACCATGTCCTTTATTCAGATACTAGACAAGTCATCATTACAAGCGGGAATGAACCAGTTACCTTTGGTTTTATCCCTCAACGTTACGTGAACATCCAACTGTTGAGCGGTGAGGAAGTAAATTTAGATTTCTGAAAAGACATAATAGCTGACGCATTAGAAAAAGATAATAATGGCGTGAATCCATAATATCCTAGAGGTATGACCGTGACTGGCAAGTCAGAGGTCTCAGATTCGAACCAAAGGTGATTATTACTTGCTCCATGCCTTGGAAAGCACGCGAAGTCGTTAGTAGAGATCCTGATCTTTCTCCGGTCATGTCGGATTGCATTCCCGTCTGACTAAGAGAGTGAGGGAATAGGGACTGCACCTGTGTTAGCGAACACATTTGTGGACTATAATATCTCTTGCGCCGATGGCTAATCACCGATGAGATTGGTCGGTGTGACCGAAATTCAGTCAGAAGGAGATCTTGAAAATCCTACAAATTCTTGTTATCAATGCATGTGTTCCTTTTTTGCCTGATATAAGATTTTATTGTTATCACAATATCACAACAGTAATACCTTTTTTCGATAGTATATCTAATCAATCCATTTTCGTATACTTAAAAAACTTGGTTAACCTAATTAATAAAAAAAAATAAACGCTCAAATAACTGTAAAGATTTGTGGTTTTTGACGCTTTTTGAGCATTTTATTAATATGGTAAATAAGCTTTTATTCGCGGCTTAGCGGCTAGCGATGCTTTAGAATTTTACAAAAATTTAATAATGATTCGAAAGACCAGCCATCTATTGCCATTAGAAATTTATCGTTATTTTCCTCGAGAACAGTCATCATCATCTGGCTAGCCTTTTCCCAACTATGTTGGGGCCGGCTTCCAGTCTTACCGGATGCAGCTGAATACCAGTGTTTTACATGGAGCGACTGCCATCAGACCTCCACAACCCAAATACTGGGTTACACGATACCCGTTGGTAAGACTGGTTGTCAGACTGGGGTTTCTGTTACTATGGTTCTGAGTTGCATACCCTGTCATCTGCACGTCAGTTGATTTCATGATTGCGTCGCTTTAGATGCAGTCATTAATAACCCTCCTTTTTGACTTCGCCGCAGTCGGGTAATAAAGACACAGACCTGGGGCCCGATTCACGTAACGACAAAACGTCTTAATAGAGTGGCAGTGTAATGACAATGGCATTATTTTACGTCTTATGGTATTCCGCAAGTACTTTTTGAGGCCAGTGACAAAATGACAATAGCATGGTGTCAGAATGGACATTTTTGGTAAAATAGCGGAATTGCCCCCCTGGTGTAAAGACACAGTCCTATCGGAATTTTGGGGTAGCAAAATCTAAAAAAGAATAATTTTTGCCATCGATTTGCTAAGAAAAAGAAGGACATTATTTTTATTGTACTTACGATTTATTCTTCTTTTGTCCCTACAGGTACTGGTTGAAAAACTTTTGAGGAGTTGTCCAAAAATTAAGAAGATCTACCTGTTGATGAGGCCAAAGCGAGGCCAGGATGTTGCCTCCCGCCTCACCGAACTCACACAATCACCGGTCAGTAATTTTTCTTCATATTTCCTACCTACATAACCTGTGTCAATCTCTCTTCTTATACACATCACTTATTTTGTGCGCTCATTAGAAGGTCCTTAATCACCACGCTGAGCAAGCGGGTTTGCGATCGCAGTAGCAGATGGTTGCTATTACACCCTAGGATGCCGCTGCCCATCCTCCAGATTTTTCCCTTTGTCGCTTCTTACGACACCCGCGGGATGAGTAGAGGTGGTTCTATTCTTAGACCGGAAACCACACGGCACAATTCTTCATTTTGAAGGCAGCTAAAGTATTAAATTAGCTATTAAATAAATAAATAAAAAGAAATAAAGTAGTATGTACAGTCATTTGGTACGAAAAAAGTTACTTGGAAAGTTTTGAGCAAGTTTTGAAAATTGGTATGTTTATAGATTTTGGTGTGCTTTTTCTGAATTTCAACTTTGCTACCTTATCTTTATAACTTTGCTGCTCGCGCCGCCATATTTGAAAAATGGCGCCTAATAGTAGTTTTTCAACAATATTTCCTTTCTTACTCAGTTTACGATAAAAACACTTTAGACAAAATAAAAGTTAAGAAAATTTTCTACAATAATTAATAGTTTTGTTTAGTGGTTAGTTACTTTTAGATCATTATCTTTTACACAATGAATATTTTACAAAACGTCAATTAGGTATATCATTTATATTTAATATTAATGAGTAAAATTATTTATGAAATATTAAATTACTTATTCACGTGATAGGGTTTTACATAAATATGTTAAAAAGGCATTTAAATATGTGGATAGAATTTTGATTTCGGGATACATAATTATTATTAAATTATCGTTGATTAAAAACAAAGTGCTAGGTAGTCACTTAAGGCGCGTCTTCATGCTAATCTGCTATCTCGCTCGCACATTGAAGTTAATTGAAGATATAAAATCAATGAATATAGTTACGAAAATTCGCTACAAACCAAGTTATGGAGAATAACATTACAAAGTTTCAGCAAAAATTTCAGTTTAACCGGAACAAGTTTCCCTATATGAAATGGCATAAATAAATAATCTTTTGAAGCTATTTTTATGTATGAAAACTTATTCCGATCAAACTGATATTTTCGAACCTTTGTAATGTCATTCTCCATAACTTGATTTGTTACGATTTGTCATAACTATATTCATTGATTTCATATCTTCAATGTGCGAGCGAGATAACAAATTAACGAGTGTATGCACCTTAAAACGTCATACCTATTGAATTTATGTAAATTTTGTTTAAGTTTCAATAAAAAAACCCACTTATTTATTATTTACTTCACTTGAAAGAACATAAATATGTATTTTGTAAATAAGTGTAAGCACCTATATTGTTATTTTATTTATGAGTAGATAATATGAATGTGTATGCTTATCTGAGTGAATATTTTCCAAGCTTGAGAGGGTTTTGATCAAATACAAATCCACAAACAGAGATCTGCAAAGTAATTTTGTACAACAAAGTCACATACACATACATACTTACATTTAAAGCCTATACACGATAAGTATGCAGTTGGCAGAGGCTAAAGCGCTTCTCATCATCATCAGCCTGTATTAATCCACTGTTGAACATAGACCTCTCCCAATGCGCGCCACTATTGTGCGCTCATTGGAGGTATTTGCTCATCGCCACGCTTGGCAAGCGGGTTGGTGATCGCAGTAGTAAATGATTCCTGTTACACAGAAGGATGCTGCTGCCCATCCTCCAGATCTTTCCCTTTGTTGCTTCTTACGACACCCGCGGGACGAGTAGGAGTGGTTCTATTCTGTTTAGTTTAGTTTTAGGTTTAGGACTCATCAGAATATCAGACTGCCTCGTTGGTCTAGTGGTAGCAAGCCCGACTGCTGAGCACGAGGTCCTGGGTTCGATCCCCGGGTCGGGCAAAGTGTTATTGGGTTTTTCCATTAGGAAGTTCTGAGTAGCAGCACGGGGTCTGGAATTGTGCCCGGTTAATGGCAATAGGCTCGCCCCCTATTACATGGGACTTATAACATAGTTGGCGAAATGTGGGTGTACTGCACACCTCTGCCTACGGCTCTGGGGAATACAGGCGTGAGTCTATAAATAAAAAATAAAATAAATAAGAATATCAGCGCTGCAGCATTTAATATTCTTGCTGTGGCATAATGCTGAGATGAGTAGATACCTTTTTCGGCCTCGTACAGGTAACATGGTTGTATAGCTATTACGTTCTATAGTATTTGCCTGTGCGAGATCCAAATAAACAGTTTCTTCCTTTCTTTCTTATTCTTAGGCCACACGTATTGCTTGGTATTACTAACGAATCTTTCTTCTCCAGCTATTCGAGACCCTACGGAGAGAGCGGCCTCAAGAGTTGAATAAGATAGTTCCCATAGTGGGAGACATCACTGAACCAGAGTTGGGCATCAGCGCCGCCGACCAAGCCATGCTCTGTCAGAAGGTAAGAAAACGTGCCTGGAAGTGTTTCTAGGAGCAAATTTGGGGCAGACTATCCCGAAAACTGGTATATTCTGTAACTTTGTCCGAACTTTATACAGGGTTATTTATAAAACACCAGCATCCTTAAAAGGGGTTATTAAACTCATCATTATGAATAACTTTTACTATGGGACCAACACTGAAATCGCAAAAAAAATCAGATGTTCTATACTTATGTTCACATGACTCAACAAAATTTATGGAACTGCTGTTTTTTTTTGACTGACTGTGGGTTGTGTTGACTGACACAAGACTGTCGTCCATATTACGAAAATGCCAAGCTACCTACATAATTTTGAGTATGGTGTAGTTTGTGAAGTTAGGGCTTGTAGTCGTGGCGAGTAGTGTTAGAAGCTTTGTGCAAGCCATATTATGCTCTCGTCTTGGCAACATTTTACATGGAAATGTTTTTGGTGGGATAAAATATGAATAAAATGTTTTATTGTAAATGCATTATTATGAACATTATCATACAATAGTAGCTAAACTAAACAATTCTTACGCAAATATTTCGTAATTTTTATTAGACAAGACAACCAGTCGGGGTCGGCTATATTGTATGTTATTATTTATTTTTTCACAAGAAATCTGTGTCATTCTGTTTATTTTTTAATTTCTGAGAAAATATGTTTACCTATATTTTTTTACACACCTAATATTGATTTTACGATATGCATTTCGAATATTTGTACTTTAGGATGACTAAAAATATATAATATCTATATATTATCTTCTTCTTCTTATATTTAAGAGTCTATCTGGCCCCAACAACCTAAAGGGATACGATATTCTAAAGTTAGATCAGTTGTCATATTCGTAGCTTTATGAGTCAGTACTCCCAATACAGACTGTCAAAGATCTTCATGACAGCCGGGGCCAATAGCTTAACATGCTTTTCACGCACGGAAATTTGTAATACACGTAACTTACATAAAGTCAGAGGTGCGTACCTTGAGTTCGAACCTCAGACCTCTGCCTCGTGTCCTCTGACGCCAGTCAACGTTCATATCACTAATACCACTCTCTGCACTTTTATATCTTAATAAGTTGATGTTCAATCAGGGTCCACAGGTCACATGTCATAGAACTATATTCTCCATTCTTCTCCACCAGGTATCAGTGGTATTCCACTCGGCTGCAACAGTGAAGTTCGACGAGAAGCTGAAGTTATCCGTCACCATCAACATGCTGGGCACACAACAACTGGTTCAGCTATGCCATCGTATGCTTAGCCTTGAGGTGAGGAGTATACTATAAACCGAATTTATTCCACTGCTGGACAAAAGCCTCCCCTTCTGTTCCCTAGTTCCTGATCTCTGCTGCAATAGGCCAATCCTTTAAATGGGAAGTCAACTCATCCAGCAACCATTTCCTGGGTTTCCATCGTTACTCTTTCTACTCTCTTTTCTCTCAGGTCAAGAGTCTATTACTCATCAGCTTATTTTCTACACGAGGTCTCAATACCATTTCCAGGTCTAGCAAAAAGGATTCCAGGTGGAACGATGCCTGTAGATAATTAGTAATTAGTTGATGTGGTAGGCGGAGGATTAAATGTTGCACAGCAACTTTGGAAAGATTTTCTATTATATTAGGACTGAAAAAGGCTTTTCTATTTTGACCTCTATTCTCATTTAGAGGAGGTAATACCAAGGATGCCAGAGCATCTGACTGAGAAAACAGATTTTTTACCTTATGATGATCAATACAAGTTCTTAGGACTTAAGAGCACATCGTAAGTCCTCGGATTAGTAACTATGTGAATCTAGCTGAGATTTCTTTTATCAATTTACGAATCACGCCACTAACTTGTCTATTGGTGTGATTCGTTCCTTATGTCTTCACAGATAAGTGTTATATTAAAAGAAAATATTTAATATTAAGAATGCCTTCTAAACTGAAAAACTTAGAGCATGGGATCGGCAGTTCGTAAAGCACCCCAGTAGATGTCACCACGCGTCGATATGGCGTTAAGAGATTCGTAATTTGAACTAAAGCTGGTAGGACTTGGTGGCTTAGTTGGCAAAGCGGGCAAAGCGAAGGCACGGTACGCCAAAGATTGCGGATTCAAGTCCCGCCCGAGTCATTTGTTTTTGCGAGTTTTTTTAATATTTTTAAAAAACAAAACATAAATAAATTGTTTTATTTTTCCAGGCACTAGTGCACGTATCGACGGCATACTGCAACTGCGAGCGCGAGCGCGTAGAGGAGACCGTGTATGCGCCGCCTGCGCACCCAGAACACGTCGTGACACTGGTCCAGACACTGCCGGACGAACTGGTGGATAGAATCACACCTGATTTAGTCGGTGAGTGGAAGTTATTCAGGGGTTGTTTAGAGCGGCTTGTGGCTTGTGGCGGTCGCAGGTTCATATCCGACTCGTGATCGATTTTTTCTTCCTTTTTAAATACATTTAAATAAGCCTTGGCCTTAGACTTGGTTTTTGGTGTCATGTGTCGACACCCTTGCACCATAATCATCTGCCAAGTTCGACTGGCTGTGCTGGTGCTGCTGCTGCAGTTGCAGAAAACCTCAAACGGCGCAAATATAACAATCTGATCGGTTGCTACATGTTTGAGCCGTTTGGGGTTGAAACTCTCGGACCATGGGATCCAAGTGCGCGACTCTTATTTCGAGATATAGCAAAGCGACTCGTCGACACTTCACATGATCAGAGGGCTGGCTTATTCCTTGGGCAAAAGATCAGCATTGCCATCCAACGTGGCAATGCTGTTAGTCTTCTAGACACAATACCCGGGGACAGATTCTATTGCCAGATTCTTCTCCATGAAGGGTAGGCTGCCCTAGGAACTGGCAACTAGAGTCACTCTTATAATAAAAATATTAGAATTACGACTATTCATAAGTGCTATTTTGTATAAATATTTTGATTTTGATTTTGACAGCGATGCGTTTTTGGACGTTTAATTGTTTATTTTATTGATTGTATATATTATTACTAGTTTAAATAAGTAATTTTATATCTTACAGGAGATCGGCCTAACACATACACATTCACAAAGGCTTTAGCAGAGGATATGCTTATAAAGGAGAGCGGCAACCTCCCAGTCTCGATCGTACGGCCTTCTATTGGTAAGAAAATAATTTAATTTTTAATATTAGCTATGCTACTTTTGCCTATGCGTATTGCAATCTGAAATAACATAAATTTTATCTTAATTCTTAGAAAAATAATTTTAATTTCGATTAAGGTTCGCTAAGAATAAGGTTACTGTTAAATAAGTAACATAAATATAATTATAATAAAAAATCTTAATATTATAATAAATTATAAGTCAGGTTTTTTGGGTCACTTATAATTCGAGAACGGCTGGACCGATTTATAGGTTTTTGATTTGTTGGATTTGTCTTCGTCGCATAAAGCAGAATAAATATTAAAAATTAACTAATTATACCCCTAGGATTGGGTAAGGTAGGGGTATGGTAGGGTATTGTTGGTAGAGTAGGGTAAGGTAGAGTAAAATATGCGTAGAGGTATGATATCACGAGTACAAAGTCGCGCCGGGCAGCCTAGAATCTTAAAAAGGTTTTAAAATAACATCACACGTGAAAAAATATTTAAATCTGTCGCTTAACATAAATACCAAAAAAATATAAGAGGCCCGAATTGATATCCTTTTCTCGCAAAATTTTATAATACGCACATAACTTACAAAAAATCAGATGAGCTAGAGTTCGAAACTGAGTCCCATTGCCACCAAGTCAGGATCTAATGATGGGTTCCCAGGGAAATTGAGGACCCTCAAATTTTAAAGGCACTTATTCAGGTTTTAAGTTTTCCGCACCACTGAATTTTCTTAAATTATGTGCGTTTTATAAGTTAATTATCACTCTCCGTGCCTCGGATTGCACGTTAAGCTGTTGGCCCCGGCTGTCAATTGTAGATCTTTGACAGTCGTTACGGGTAGTCAGAAGCCTGAAAGTCTGACAACCAGTCTTACCAAGGGGTATCGTGTAACCCAGTATCTGGGTTGTGGAGGTCTGATAGGCAGTCGCTCACTGATATTCAGATGCATCCGGTAAGACTGGAAGCCGACCCCAACATAGTTGGGAAAAGGCTAGGCAGATGATTCAGGTTTTAAGTTATTGAAGACAGTTTTACTTTTTTGTTAAAATTATTTTATAGATTGTCCCAAAAAAATTAAAAAGTACCTACCTACCTAATCTATCAGAATCGATGTAGCCTTGAAATGATAAGATTAAAAACTTAATTGTCGTAACAGACTACCTACTTTTTTATTAGGTACTAGCTTTTGCCAGCGGTTTTACCTGTGTATAAGGCCGTTAGTACTACCGTGCGGATCAAGAATGGGATTGAAAATAGCGCTAGAACTATTTGCATCTCGCTTGCATACTTTGTATTTGATGTATCTCGTTCCTACTCGCACCTACAGGTTATATGAGGAGGGGACGCCATGTTCAATCCCATTCTTTATCCGCATGGTGGAAGGAAATTCGAAGCCCGAGCCACAGGCGAAGGATATTATGGCCCGATGTTAATAATTGTCGTGCCCAAGTGATGTGCAATGTTTTTCATCAACTTGCAAGGAAGTAATCGAACAATTATGTGAACATTTATATAAAATACTCACATACCGCCCTTGAGCCTCCTCCCATGAGTAGTATAGTTACTATCACTACATAGGATAAAACAAAGTCGCTTCCCGCGTCTGTCTGTCCCTATGTATGCTTAGATCTTTAAAACTACGCAACGGATTTTGATGGGGTTTTTTTTAATAGATAGAGTGATTCAAGAGGAAGGTTTATATGTATAATACATGCATATTAGCGTAACTGTGCGAAGCCGGGGCGGGTCGCTAGTATCTAGTATAATATATAAATAAGTATATAGGTACCTATGCTTATTTATTTTTTCTAAGTATTTTTTCTGACTGCTATTTCAATCTCAATATTTGTGCCATTATTGTTAAAATTATGTTTATTTTGAATACCATTTTCCTTATTTGTAATGATTTTTGCCAGTTTTTTTTTAACGAAAACTGAATCACTGAGAAAGATAACGTTTCTAGTTTTCAATGATTGAAAAGTGCCTTTTTTGCCTATAAAGAGGCAGTTTAGACTGGTTCATATGAGTAATAGACAATCATTTTAATTTATTTTTAATTTAGATCTTGAAACTTTATTATCGTGAATGGATTGCAAGCTTAGAGTATATATAAGAAAATATAGAGCAACCCTATAGAAGTATGAACCGTGAGCACGGGTATGAACAACGCGGCCGCGACACGAGCTCTGTTTGCGATCATACCTCGATCGACTGCGGTTCAACTAGGCTCCACGAGCGAAAAAGTTACATTTTAGCTATCATGGTTAACTGCTGAGTGAAATTGTGAAAAACATCTAGAAAACTTGATTTGAAAAAATGACATTTTAACATTTCTATGGCGAGACCTGCTTTCGCTCCGCACAAGGCAATATGGTTGACGTTATTACTCTATATTTTCTTGAATACTCTATGATTGCAAGTCTTTTTTATAAATCATCATGATCAGCCTGTATTAGTCCACTGCTGAACATATGCCTCTCCTCAACTAATATGATACGTTAGGTATACCTAACGTTTAGAAATTAATTATAATTATGTCACTCTTACATTAAAGTTTATTTATTAACTATCCCTTATTTTATTTTTATTTTTTTAACTAGCTGCCCCGCGCGACTTCGTACGCGTGATTATCCTACTTCAAGGCCTATTCTACCCCTACCCTACTCTACCCACTACCCTACTTTACCCACTACCCTACCCCTAACCTACCCTACAATACCCCTACCCTACCCTACACTACCCCTACCCTACCCTAAACTACCCCTACCCTACACTACCCCTACCCTACCCTACCCTACACTACCCCTATCCTACTATACCGCTACCCTACCCTACTCTACCCTACCCTACCCTACCCTACTCTACCCCTTTTTTTAAACCTTCCCTGGATCTCCACAAATAATTCAAGACCAAAATCAGCCAAATCGGTCAAGCCGTTTTCATGCTATGTCGTGACAACGGAAAACGGGTTTCATTTTTATATATATAGATTTCAGTCGTTTTTCTTACCTGTATGTCCATCTATCTATCTTCAAAGTAAATAAGTATGTCACGGTGTTTTTATTATGTAAATATGTATGTACATAATTCATTATCTCGGCTTCGTTATCATTGATGAATCGATTGAATATGAGCGTCACTGACGGATGTATTATATAATTTTACGCTTATGTCTATGATAAGAAATATGTAATAATATCAGCTGATTAGAGTCACGTGTATGGTAGGAAATATTATAAATATTACCTCGAAGATATAATTAACAGTCACGGCAACTATTCAAAAGAAAATCCTTCTAAAACGGATATTAATTGCGTCATAGTTTGCTATTGTATTTTCCCGACGTTTAGGCTGATGCAACTCAGCCGAAACGCCGTGAAAATACATTGGAAGTTACGAATTAAGTATAAGGTATTAAGGAAATTACGAATAAATGCGAAGATGGTTAATATTAGGATGAAACTTGGCATATTTCTATATTAATACATAACATACTTAGAAAGAAAGAAAGAAGCGACAAAGGGAAAGATCCGGAGGATGGGCAGCAGCATCCTTCTGTGTAACAGTAATCATCTGCTACTGCGATCGCCAACCCGCTTGCCCAGCGTGGCGATAAAATGAGCGCACAATAGTGTCGCGCATTGGGAGAGGCCTATGTTCAGCAGTGGACTACAGGCTGATGATGATAATGACTTTTGATCCAGGTCTGAGCCCCACGCAAGTAAAACCGCAAGAAAAACAATATTAATATATTCTTTTCTAATTTGCAGTGCTCTCATCCCTCCGAGAGCCTGTAAAAGGTTGGGTGGACAACTGGAATGGGCCCAATGGCATAATAGCAGCAGTGGGCAAAGGGATCTTCCGCACGATGCTGGGCACAGGCACGAAGGTCGCAGATTTGGTGCCCGTCGACACTGTGATCAATCTAATGATTGTGTGTGCGTGGAGGACGCATTTGAGACGGTAAGAATTCTACTCTTTGTTAAACAATTTAGTATTTTTATTACTGAAGTTGATGGAAGGAGAGGCAGAGGTAGGCCAAGACAAGCAGATCAGAGGGCTTAGCCAAGTTGACTATTTACAATCGCTAACGCTATAGAAAACGAAAGAAATGTATAGGATAAGATTCTATTCGTTTGTTTTGACCACGTGACTTAACGATAATCCTACACATTTATTTCGTTTCCTATAGCGTTAGCGATTGTAGATAGTCAACTTTGCTAAGCCCCCAGAAAAAAGTAAACTTCGAGACGTAGGAGGTCAAGGAATTGATTCTTGATAGGAAGTGCTGGAAGAAACTGCTCTTAATGATGATGATTACTGAAGAAATATAAAGGGCATTTGCAGACGCTATATTACACAAGGCTTCACATCAAGCTAAAAATTTCCAGTATATTATAAGCTGATTAGTTATACGAAGACCCTAGATGATGCGAGGTCAATTCATACTGATAATATATAGGTTGATGAGTAGCCGTGTGTACAACCTTATCTAAGAAAAAAGTGTTCTTACATTATTACAGAATTTTCAATCTTGAATTTCTTCCCATAATAAATGGTTGCAGAAGTTGCTGCTGTTTAGTAGTCTCTGCTGCTGAGGAATGAAGGAAATATTGTGAGAAAGGTTTAAAGTATGAATGTGGATGGTTATAACGATAGAGGTGGATTAAAAAAAGGTGGACTGTCTGTACGATAAACATCAGAAAGGGAGTATTCTCAATTCTTTATTGCGTTCCATAATGTTACATAGTAGTTGGTATAAGAAGGTATTAATTATGGACCGAATCGGGCACAGCATAATATTTGTTCTCCATAAACAAATTGGTTTGTTTCGATTGTTCATAACTATATTATTAGCAGATTAGCGCAAAGAGGCCCCTTAATAGAACAGAATAGCAAATATGACACTGCTAAAAAAGTCGAATTTATTTAGGTCAATGTATGATGGTATTCACAGAGGCGAAGGCGTCGTGGTTTATAACTGCTGCACCGGCCAACAGAATCCCATCACGTGGCAGCGGTTCGTGAAGACCAGCTTCAAATACATGCGGAAACATCCGTTCAGTAAGTTTATAATATATATTTCTTAGGAAACTTGGAGTTTGCTGGTAAATTCCTCTGCGGGGATTCCCCGTATTATTCCAAGAAAAGAGTATTTTTGCTCCTTGAGTGTTCCTCACACTGTATCGGACAGAGCCGGGTACTGCAACCGCGCCTCGCAGCCCCCTTCAATGCCTGCTCTCGCAATTATACCTACAGTAGTTCCAAAGATAATCCTCTACATACAAAGACATACATTTTTAAGGGTTGAGGATCGATGAAATTCTATTCTGCTGGGCTTTAAATCCCTTGTATCATCATAAAACACACAGAAATATTGGCAAAAAAACCACCGAACTCAGGTGGAGCATGTAAGGATCTGACAATCTTGACAACCTTCACCATTGACATAATAAGTCAAGCCCTATGGTTTAAGTTTCACAAGTCATTTAAAAAATGAAGTCATTGTTGAGAGTTGTCATTTAAATCGTGATTTTTACAAAAATCTAATTGTGCCCTATTTCCAGGCGAGGTGTTATGGTACCCTGGCGGTGACATCACCAGCAACAGGCTGAAACATGGTACACTGTCGCTGATACAACATCGCGCGCCCGCCGCCATCATGGATCTCATCGCCACTGCTACGGGAAAGAAACCCATGTACGTATTAATTGTGTCCTTGACTCAGCAATTAAAAGATCCAGTCTTCGTTGACACCACTCGTTCCTACATTACGCTGAACTTATTAATTGGAAAACTTTATTGAGAGATCGCTGGTCAGCTTGCTTTAAACCTTTATCAGATCAGGTCAGAACTTTCTTCAAGCTTAAGAGCTTAGTTCTTTTCGCTAGCAAGAGGTACATTCATATGGGTAATGATTTCATCATCATCATCATCAGTCTGTATTAGTCCACGGCTTCTCTCAATGCGCGCCACTTTTGTGCGCTCATTGGAGGGATTTGCCTATAATCGCTACGCTGGGCAAGCGGGTTGGCGTTCGCAGTAGCAGATGATTGCAGTTACACAGAAGGATGCTGCTGCCCATCCTCCAGATCTTTACTTTTATTGCTTCTTACGACACCCGTGGGACGAGTAGGGGTGGTTCTATTCTTTGGGCGGAACCCACACGGCACGGGTAATGATTTGCAGTGCTTTACTCATTCTATTTTGCTTTCTTGAAGTTTACTCCTACTGGTTCTACCCTTGCATAGCCTCAACTTTCAATTAAATGCAATAGTTAAATAGGAAAAATTCCAATTTAATACCATCGGTGTCTTTTTCTTTTAGTTATTTATGTCACTTTGATATGAAACCAGTACATAAAACCTTTTTTTTTTCGTCTTCCCAGGATGGTTCGTGTCCAGAACAAGTTGGAGAAGGCGGCGGCATGTTTGGAGTACTTCACCACGCGCCAGTGGGCCTTCGCCGATGATAACGTGCAGGCTCTCTGCGCGTCGCTGTCTCCTGATGATCGCAGGTAGGTTGGCAGATCCTGATGTGATTTGGAGAGAAGATTAAGATTTCGGAAATTTAGTGGAAATACGATGAGTAAGTTACTGCAAGCGAGTGGACTATACATGACAGCACTGATAGCCTAGTGGTATGACCGTCGACTGACAAATCAGAGGTCTCGAGTTCGATCCCAAGGCGCGCACCTCTGACTTTTCGTAAGTTATGTGCGTATTTTAAATTAATTATCAGTTGCTAAAACGATGAAGGAAAACATCGTGATGAAACCAGCACACCTGAGAGATTTTTCAATGGTGTGTCTGTCTGCCATGTCAGAGGCCTACGGGCGGTTTAAACTCTGACACCAGGTTGTTCATCAACCATACGATAAGAAGAAGGAGCGAGTGAACTAATTTGAGTAGTCTAAAAGTTTTCTATCACTTTCGCACAATCTCTTCTGCAAAAAGAGATATTGAATATCTCTAATAGGTATTTTACCATGATTTCACCTAATAGTAAGCGGTATTTTTGTCTACAGTAGAGCAAAATTTAGTTCAGGAAATGCAATGCGTATAGTTGGTTCGAGCAGAGAAATATCTACCACTAAGTCCTCACATACTTTCGTTTCCTCAAAACCCTTAACTTTTTCAGGACTTTTGACTTCAACGTACGAAACATCGACTGGGACGCGTACATCGAGTCGTACGTGCTCGGTATTAGAAGGTTCCTGTTCAAAGAGAGTCCCGACACGCTGCCTAAGTCCAGGGCGGTGTTGCGAAGGTATGCTAGCCTAAATGTCACTCTGTTTAGCTCATTGATGTAGAGTTTCTTGAGGCCAAGGCTGTAGTCAGCCGATCTATCCATAAAGGGCAAAATAAGTGAGAGAATCTTTTGGAAATACTTTGAAAACTCCTAAAAATAATTGAGTATGAATTGGAGTCCCCCTCCGGAGATTACGCTCGATTGATTTGATTATAAGCAAACCAATAACAGATTAGAGGCAGAGCGATTGGAGGCTTTACCTAGTAGACCAAGGGCTCAAATCCCAAAGCTGTTTCTTTCTACAAAATTTCGAACTTTAAAATTGTATCTTTTAAACTTAATTTAAACATAACTTGTAAGGTGTTCTGCATATCAGGTGTGTTATTACGTATTCTTACAATGTTTTCTTCAAGTCGCATGGTATCGTAATGTTACTTGCTCACCCAACGTTGATAGATACACTCATTTGACTTTACAATACCAACAATTTATATCATGTTTTTTCCTCTTTTTTCAGATTACACATAGTCCACATCCTAACCCAAGTGGCCACGGTGTTCTTCTTATGGAGATTTTTGTTTTCACGCTCCAACGCGCTCCGTAATATTTGGCAACGTGTCATAGAATTGTTAACAAGAGCTGCTCGACTCTTAGCTATAGCCTGATGTCTGCAAACGAAACCTTACTCGTTGACGCCCCTTCGTTTCATGCTTCCAATCACGCCACGATAAACAAAAACTTTGGCATTAGACATTCGTTTGACATTTGTTACAAAATGGCGACTCCCGCCAATTCAACATTGACACCAATAGGTAATTGTTAAGTACACAGGCAAATAATTTAGGTAATATATTTTTCTCTTTAAAAATAAGCTTTTACGGGGCTGTTATATTTGCTTCGGGACTTACACTGTGTTGTGTATAAATGTATGATATATTTGTTGCGATGAACAAATTAATGGCTTATTTGATATTTGTGGCCAGTACTGAATCTTTATGACATAGTTACTTATTTCCTTCTTCCATGTATAAAAAGGTTAAGATAAAATAGATTAATAGGATCAGAAACTATTGTAATTGTGTAAAAACTTGTTAACGTTAACAGTCTGTTATTAAGTCCTTTTATACATCGGCCAACTAAACAATAATATCTTGAAATACACATAAATCTTTACAGAGAACTATGTTATCCATAACACAGTGTATTTCCACTACTTCCCAAGCGCTAGGCTGTTAGTTACGAATCGTTATAAGTAATAGTGATTCCAATAATTTTGTACCTTTAACAGCTCAATATCTAAAGAATTCAAAATCTGTTAACGCATAGATATAATAACAATAACAAAATGTATTGATATTCATGTAAAACTCATGAGATTATATTTTTAAAGTCAGTTATTGTGCCAATAATTTCTCAAGTCTTCGAGTAATTTTATGACATGCTTTCATATAATAAAGTTGTTGGAAGCTCACCGTCCGATTAAATTGGTTATTAATCAGATACTGTTGATTAAAGAAAGAATCTTTGATTACATATAAACTTTAATTGACGTTAATATTATAATGTTTAATGAAATAATTTTGGTGGACAAATTTAATATAGAAGACACAGGAGCAGTAACTGACTGGATAGTCAAGTTTGTAAATTTTGAGGCTAAAAATGCCTAAAAAGCAATGCTTTAACCGTTAATTATTGGTTGGAATGCTTTCTGTTCTCTGCTAAACATACATTCAGATGTTTCAGCAAATTGAAGAGAAAAACATTTCATTTAGCGAACGCGTGTATATTTTTCCATGATCGCAATTAGGATTTCTGATGGCTCAATGATAAATAGAACTTTATATAACTAGTCAAATGCATTCGTTTTAAAGAACAACTCTTATGTTAGATAAAGAATTAGTCGAGCTGTTTTATCACAATATACAGCTTAATATGAATATAATTATTACTTTAACACTTGCTAAATACATGGAGTTGTTCTTCAACGCAGAAATATATATAGGCACCCATGTAAAATAAAGATTTCAGAATAAATAAAATTGTTAAACAAACGATTTAGCGAAAATATTTATGAAGTGTAACTATGGCATCTTCTAATTTGTTGTCATTTATACCTTTTTGCATTTTCAAATCTTCTATAATGTTTAAAAAATTACTGATATTGGATTGGCGATTTAAAAATGACTTTCTTAAATTCAACATGTAGAAATAGTCTGTTATTGGGTGTGGAATAATTAAATTGTAAGACCTTTTTGCTACCTTAACAGACTAATCTATAATTGAATCTGATCTGAAAAATTCAAAAGCTTCCACTAGCCAGTTTTGATAAGTCATTTTATAATCACCGTTTGGAAATCTAAGTAGAAATAGTAGAATTTCTTATGATATCTATAGAAATATTTATCCATGGTAATTTGTTAGATGATGCCATAGAGTAATGATTAAAGGATTGCGCGATTTGATAGCGGCTAGGAGCGTAGTGAGTTCGATTTGTGGTAATGTAATATGAAGTGTAGGAACGGCAACGCAATGATTTAAGAAAAAATCGCAATTGTTGTGATTTTTTTACAATGGTTTACCGCCATCGCTGAGAAACCCATTTTGAAATCGAAGTGATATTCTATGGGTTTGTTTTTTTCCTAAA
This sequence comes from Protodeltote pygarga, assembly GCA_936450705.2. Classification (NCBI taxonomy): domain Eukaryota; kingdom Metazoa; phylum Arthropoda; class Insecta; order Lepidoptera; family Noctuidae; genus Protodeltote; species Protodeltote pygarga. Next base: position 3,224,817 of record OW388276.2, read on the forward strand.
CGTTTTCCAATAAATCATTTTCGGATTCCCCGCTAAGGAGCCAGTCGCGAATGAAGTCGTTGACGAATGATTGATCGATTGATGCATTGCGATTGTTATTAATTTGGCTCCTACTATTCCTTACTTTGGCTGTAAAGAAGCTCAATTTCATATTCTTCCTTATTCACATGCTATTTTAAATAGCTTTTACATAAAAGTAAATTGTGTATCAGACAATGTCTATTTATACGTAACAAATAATTGAAAAATAATGAAGTTCCCATGTCATTAAATTTTGGTATTGAAATAAAACGTGGGAATTCGAAATAGTAAAAAGTTAATATCAAATTCGTCACGTCTAAGGTTTATAAAGCTAATAAATAGAACAAGGAAAATGTAGGTTTGCCTTGCATTGATATAGCTTTCGGTTTTTGGCAGATTCCTATAACTTAACTTTCAATATAATTTTCCATTTTGAATAGTTTAAAAGTTGCAACTATGCAATATGTTATATTTATGGTTAATAATATCATTATAAAAGACCGTGATAAAGTAAAAACACTGACATGGCAGTACTTGATTAAGATTTACCTTTTTGTTTACCTCGATGATATAATTTGTGTCAGTCAACATAATTATTTGTATAATCACTGATATTAAATTATTGAAATGAACTATTGGCAACGATAAAAATGTAGTTCGAAAAACTTTAATGTTATTATTATACAAAAATAAAAATAAATCTTATCTCTAAAATATCAGTTTTGGAGAACTTTCCTTCAACTGCGAAGGACTTTTGTAATTTTTCCATTGTGCAATGGAAATATTTTCACGGGTTAGAACAGTCAGCTAGATATAATATATAAATAAAACATGACATGGGTCCTTCTAAGCGCTTTTTTAACGCAAGCAAACATTTAAAAAATATTAATAAAATTCGTTCCAAAATGACGCTTCCTTAGTGATAATTAACGTAGGTATTTATTGATTTTTTATATAAAATAAAAATTTCAGTTTGTATATCTATGCTAGGTTACCTGTAGACACAGGCCTTTTGCCCCTCGATGATTCCAAATGCGTACTTATAACTTGGTTGTTCTCACCAAAAAACGCAAAATGTCTTCATAATCCCACAAAAATCGGTGTAAGCTGTACTTGTTAAGTAATGCCTAAGTTTATACGACATGTTATTTAAGTGTTAGCATTTTTTCTTATTGTATAAGTCTAACGCAGGACACTTCGGCTCTCACTGTTTTTCTTATATCACAATGATTGTAAGTAAAAAGGGACCGTTCACACAAAGTTGGGATTCGATTTAAACATTTTGGACGTAGTAAAATATTCGACTGTCAATTGTATTAACTGGATTATTGTATTAGTGTATATTACTGAAGTTTATTACATGTTTATACATGTTACTTAAATATCCCTTAATATTTTAGAATCACTGGTGTTAGGAATGTGGCCTCAGTATTTTTTAACTTGTTAGATTCCATGCTATATTCAATGTCTTCCCTTTGATTTCAAGTATTCCATAGATATTATGTATTAAAAATGAACTAACATTATCTAGTTCTAAGTGTTCCACGTAAAATAGAAAAAAAAACATTGAATTCTATCCCAACTTTGTGTTTGCCTAACCAATTTTCTTCCAGTGTCGAATTAATTTAAGTTCTCTTAGTGTAAATTTAAAACTTATAGATTCCTAAAAGGGAAGTGAATTCGAGAATGGGGAACTAGAATTTATCGAAAACATTGAAGAACTGTCTTTAAAATTCAGTGATTTCGATAAAAATGTGATCTAGTGTGAGCGTAAATATTTGTTTTTGTCTGTAAGTATATTATATGTACATTTTGAAAAAATACTTCAGTCATGTTGTTTATTTTCACGAGCTTTTTGTTTAGTACTTTTTTGTATTTAGTTAAGATAAGAAGGTGTTGTTCGGTAAAAGTTTCCAGTGAAATTGTCCGTACTAAGTTATTATTATGTATATAGAATTTAGTTACCCCAAAGTTAAATCCAAATATATACATGCGGGAATATTTTTTCATTTTTTCGCTGTATCTTAATAATGTAGACATGTTTTGGAGTGGTGTAAGGTTTTGGCGGTTTTCGAACGAACTTTCAATATGGCGGTCGGTATTATTCATAGACATGGAGCATGGGCCAATCTCTAGAAAGAGTAAAAGTGAACTTGAGGCCAATATCTGTCTTTTTCGTGCTTTAATGTACTGTAGAAAGAGACGGCTAATGACCGCATATTCGATTATTCTCTTTCGCAATTTTCATTAATTATTTCTAGACAACTGGGTAGGAAAGGCGCGGTCCAGATCTATATGTCTATGGTATTAACTAAGTGTGAAGATTTTAGTTGCTCACGATTGGAGATTTTGTTAAACGATTTTGAAATGAAATTATAAATAATTTAAATTATATTTTGTAGTCTTTTTAACTACGAATCTCGTAAAACTGTTGAAATAAATTCAAAAGTAGTTTTCTACTTTGATGGCTGAGTAGAAAAGTTAAAATGTAACCGATTTTAACGTTAAAACTACCTAAAGTACAAAAAGATTAATGAAAATGTAAAATAAATGGTTGAATATTAAAGATTTTTATAATCCCGCCAAAATTTTGACTGTTAATATGGCGGCTCTCGTTCGGAAACCGCATAATAATGCTTTAAATAAAATTTGTTTTGCATAGGCGCCAGCGGTTATTGGCTATGGTAATACAGTAAAACCTTGATGGGATGATGTAAAACAGTGCAGGAAAGAAATATGCTCAATGTTTGAAAGTCCCGTCTTCTCTGGCTGGGTAATGCAAAGCATAATAATGTAATCCAGGAATTATTATGGAATTTTCGAAGGGATTTTGAAAGGATGAATTTGAAGGATGAAATTATGTTAATGATACCATGAAAGTTGTGAATTGTTGAATAATGTGCTAATGTTTGAATGGTATTTGGAATTTCATTTTACTATCCCCCCTCAACCTTCCAAAGGCGAATGAGAAAACAAAGACACATCAAGATGCAAAAGTCTGTTAACATTAATCAAAAGCTAAATTGTAAAATTTCCATTTGTTGTAAGTGAAATCTTTCCGGAAGACCTTGAAATTTCCATTTGAACGAGATAACGCTATGTGCAATGGCCCAGCTAGAAAGAGACGGCGATAGTCCGCAGGCAGCGAAACGTGTCTCGGTGATAGGTCGGTATATACATGGGGGGGTTTATTTATTATTCCATAATGTAATAAAACGAATGTAAAGTTTGATATGTTTTATTGAAAATACCTTGCACTTATCCAAAAGCCTTAATAATCCTCGGTTCCCTACAAAATATTCTAAAAACCCTTTTTGGAAATTTGTCTTCAAACCTGTTTATTGCTTTATTGGCTAAACATGGCGACTACTGTTTGTTATTTTCAATTCAATTATAGCAAATGAATCTCATATTAGTAGCCTGCCTACCATACAAGCCTAAACCCAGGCTTGAGAAAGAAAAATAATCAACACCACGTCATAATTTTTCAAGAGATGACGCTTAAAGCCTAGCGCACATTAGGGCACCGCATCGCATTGCATTGCAAAAATCCTTTTATATTATTTCGTACATTTTGTATGAACCATCCCAAACCACAGACAGACTACGCAAGGCACTGGGCGGAGGATCGGTCACCATCAACAGGTAAACGTCTTGCTAAATGCACAGTAATTCTTCGTTCTCTTTGGTGGAATGAAGAAGAATGTGGATTGAAGATTGAAGAAGATTGGCACCGATTAATTCGACGATCGTGAACATGCACGAACTTTCTCCCACTACGCCGCTTTTTGACCGTAGACTGGTTCACACGTAGATTCTACTAAAGAACTTCTGACTTTTCGTAAGTTATGTACCTACAGGGCTATTTGTAAAACACCAGCATCCTTAAAAGGGGTCATTAAACACGAACAACTTTTACTATGGGACCAACCCCGAAATCGTAAAAACGAATCAGCTGTTCCATACATTTATGTTCACATGACTCAATAAAATGTATGAAACAGCTGTTTTTTTTTATAGAGAATATAAATGGATATGGAGTTTCGGTACCTTTCATGGTATGGCAAGCAAACAGATTTACTACCAGAGAGAAGCCATTAAACGTTGATAGTGAAGAAGACAGACAATCTAGTAGGAATGACCTCAAACCAATATTGGCGATGATGTAGGCGCATCGTCCAAAAATAAGGGCCGACTTCCACTAAAGCGGAATGTGTATGTTTTTCATACTAACAAATTTGGCAGAGCTTTTATTTGTATGGAAACATCTCTGGTGGAAACCAGCCCTTAGTCATGGTACAAATAATAATACCAGTGTAATAAATAAATTATATATTTCATTTCTAGACTACAATACTAAAACAGTAAATGATAACAAAGATATAATTATAAACAAACATTCAGAAACGCAGACAGATCTCTAAAATATCTGGAAGATTAATTGTTGTGCTGATGATAAAATTACATTTGATGTAATTTTGAAACAGCACTATTTTTGTCTAACTGACATTTAAATATAAACTTTAATTCTTTATTATAGGCTTTAAATTCATTTGTCATTCTTTTCCATTTCTAATTTTAGTACTGGCTAGTAATTTTAATGGCTTCATCGAGAAAAGGGCCATCCATAGTGAAAGAGTAGATTTTTTTTTCACCTATTCCTACTGGTCACTGCTGGTGTGTTATCAAAAAGTTATCAAAATTGTGTCTAAGTTAAATTTTGCATATAACTTCTAAGGGTTCTCAATACGTAAAATTAATACTACTCGTGCTCTCTATTGTGATTATAAGGAAGTAATAGATGTCACTAATGAATGAGGTTACAGATTAAAGTTTAAGCTAATTATTGTTGGTAAAATATTAATTAAACAATTAATAATTATTGTCGCTAAAACAATAAGTTAGTCAGTTATAACACCTCCAGTTGGAACCTCTTCCCTCTTTATTTCGACATCATATTTGTGTTCAATGTATCTGAAAATATTTAATAATTTAGTTATTGCCAACGTTTTTTTAGTTTACTGTGCCCCACTGCTAAGCAAAGGTCTCCCCAAGTCTTTCCATGCGAGTGCGTGAATGGATTTTCTCGCGCTAACTCGAACCAATTTTCGTGGTAGACGTTCCGATCATTCTGCCACCTCTTTTTAGGTCGGACTAGTCCACTAGTCGACTAGTCGTATTAGAGAACCTAATCTAACCTATTTAAAGACTCAAGTATCACAGGCCGGTTGGGTAGACAACGCCGGGCGATGCCCCTCTGAAGCCACCCAGAGTTGTATTATAGGCATATAGTAGTAGGTTTTTGTTAGCAAACTTATACAAAACTGCGTCCACGCCACTGTGGGCTGACGCTTTTAATTTCGGTTTTAGTCTGATAAAAATGACATCTAATTTTTTCGAATTCTTCTAAGTTTTACTTACTTTTCCAATGGCGGACACAAGAAATGTCTGATGTTCCTAGGCATGATCATATCACCTTGTATCCTGCTGACTTCGACAGCGTAGTCCTCGAAATCAGTCATAAGGTCAATGTCTACGAGGCCACCGATACCCGGGACAGCGTAGACAGTTATAATCTAAAAACAAATAAATATTAAATTTGAAACTATATAGAAAAAAATAGTCAAAATCTAAAATCGGCTGCAAACACTAAAACCCTAGAAATAACACAAAAACTAGTTTTGGAGTCGTTTTGAAATGATGATGTTGCGGAAACGGGAAAAAGACGAGGCATTTTCGTCATTAAAAAAAAGGTTTAGACAAACTACGAGATGCAAATAAGCAACAGTGTGAATTAGAAACATGACATATTCATTGGCAAACATGTTACTAAATAAGTTTTTATTCAAAGCACACACAGGTAAAAACCATCTTGATGTTTCTGTAAGCCGAGATGCTGAAAATTAAATGGCAGTTTTTTTTAGCAAATTCGCGAGGTTCTCGAGTTCACATGGCAGCATGGTATAATAATGCTGGTATTACCTTACCATAAAGTCAGCTGATGACGTAGTTTTTTATCATGTTATAGCTGTTACAGGAAGAGGCGTTGTCACATAACAGGAATGATTTATTATTACCATCTCTGCTAGTGGCTGATAGTACTCGTTAGTCGATAGTAGTCATTGTATTTAAAATTACTTTACCTCAGGCATAGGCGCTTCCTCTTCCTCAACCTCTTCTACTTCTGGTACGATGATTTCCATATTATCATCCAAGAATTGTTCTATAAGATCTCTGATCATGGCCACTTCTTCTGGTTTCGCCTGTTGGAGCAAATCAATTGTATTGAAAAATAGTTCTTAAATCAGCCATCGCCTAACTCAACCATATTGTAGGGAATCGGATTGCCCGACACATGACGCCACCGCTATCGGGACATTTCCGTAAGCTGACATACCCAAGCTGCACAGCAATCATCACGTCGCTCGATAATAAATAATACAAAGCCAGAGAACAAAATTTAGCCAATTATGCAGTACCTAGATATATTTTACTGTCCCAGTATGTGCGCAAAAACAGGTGCATTCACCCTTCCTCGCTCACATAATCCGAAACAAAGCTATCCAACACGACCGGAGAGAGAGTTTAAGCTACAATAGCTTGTGCTCTAACGCAATAAGAAGAATTTGTGAGCACTTTTGCAAAATCTAGAACTTTACCTTCTTTTTCTTCAAATTAGGATCCGGCAGAATAGCAATCTGCTCGTCAATGTAATCTAGTATCTCCTTCTCAATGTGTTGCACTATGAATTCTCCACTTGTGGTCGACATCTGACGTCCAGCCACCATACCTGAAAGCAAATGACTCTATCTAACGAGAGAAGAGAGGAGATGCGTACAGATAAAGAGTGGAATACCCTTAGAGTATATAAGAAAATATAGAGTGATAACGTCAAAAACATTACCTTGTGCGGAGGTAAGCAGGTCTCACCATTGAAATGTTAACATTTATTTTTTTAAATTATGTTTTCTAGTCATTTTTGCAAAATTTAACACAGCAGTTAACCATGATATAAGTTAAAATGTAACATTTTTGCTCTTGTAGCCTAGTTGAACCGCAGTCGATCGAGGTATGATCGCGGACGGAGCTCGTGTTGCGGTCGCATTGTTCATGCCCGTGCTTACGGTTCATACTTCTATAGGGTTGCTCTATATTTTTTTATATACTTTCTTATATTCTAGCATCTGTTTTTTCAAAAAATTATAACTTAGTTCTTTAGAACGAGATAGTCAGCGCTTTACTGAAGATCACACATCAACTATTTACTATGTTTTCTTTTTTTTTATGTTTTTCTAATGATTTCTGTTAGAGAGATATTGGGTCTTAATTAGTTTAGAGCGTGTGCAAGATAATTAGCACCATTATGCCTATCATAAACATTATAAAAAGGTAAAATGCTTCGGATAAGAAAGGGAAAGGTCTAACCAAGATCGTAATTAGCTGTCTTGTATTTATCCACAATAACAGCAATTTCATCGTACGTTTGCTCTATGTCATTCAAACGCTCTTCTCGCTGTTGGCAAATCTGTGATATGGGAAATAAGATTAGGGATTGGAACTTGGAATGGAATTAGGATTAGCATTTTCATTATTCAATGCTGGTACATGCAGAACTGCAGTTATTCGGTGATGAAATATCGACCACCATCTCAGCTAAATTATAACCACATTCAATAGTTGAATAGGCACACTACTTGAATGTGCCTTTTAAAACGTATAGAGGTCGAAATGATTAGCACAAATACGAAAACCCATCTACGATTTGACTACTTTAAGTACCATTATTGATCATGAGAACCACGGCCCTATAATAAATCCCAATCACGAATTCCTACATTGATACTACGAATTTATGAAACAAAAAAAAAATTACTTCAGCTAAAAATAGCGCCAGTTTTATTGTTTCATTTTCTTCTTCTTCTTCCTTCAATTGTTCATCAGCACCCTTCGTTGTAGCTGTGACTGACGATCCAGTTAAAGTTTGTTGAGTAGCAGATTCACCAACTTCTGCACCTCCATCTTTTGGTTCTCCTAATTGTTGAATCGGTTGTTCAGGGGATGATCATAGAAATAATATCAATCGATATGCTCATGGTGTCAAGTGAAGAATCTAATACAATTTAATACAAGAAAAAAATTCTAAATCTAATTAAAGTAAATCTAGCTAAAATACCTTTAGTTTGAGATTCAAGATATCGTAAATAACATGACGAGAATTTATTAAACTTTTGAAAAAATTAGGACGTTATATATTATGCAATAGAGGTAGTGTTAAATATAAAATGTACATTGTACAAGATTCCCAAATTCTCAGTGTTTTTTCTTCCAAAGTAAAACGATCCTTGTTTCAATAGAACAAAAGTATGATTATTATTTAATTGATGTTTCCTTTTATTTGCCAAAAAGTGATATTCCCTCAAATGTCAGTTTTTTTAGCCTACTGTGTCCCACTAAGACCAACCCAAGTACTTTACTTTTAGGTACTCTTTCTCAGGTAAATTAATGACTATTGTATGTCTTGTATGGGATTATTTCATTCCACAAGAACATGCAGTCTTATCAGGCCTGACTACTGTCAGGTAATAATTGGTTACTACCAATTATTGCTATTCCATTATAAAACACAGTAATTCGGGTTTATTCTGGTGCAAAATTTTAGTCCCACTAAAATCTATAAATCTAAGTCTAGCTTTACATAATATCTAATGTGAAACAAATACAAACTATTACAACAAAATTACTTAAATTAACTAATATAATAAACTAAGAAAATTAATGAACTACAAAATATTAGATTAATATCGCAAATTGCAAATATTTCTTTCTGGAGTATTGGGTTTTTAACATTGAGGGTAGTTCCTGCTCCTGAACTAGCATGAGTAGGTTAATTTAAATCAGTATTATATTTCACCATTTCTGGTATTTTTTTTCATTAACTGATTCTATGTTTAGGACTCGAGGATTTTTTTCTTTTATTTGTGACAGGCTCTCATTATTTATTTATTTACTAAAGTAACAAAAAGTACTTATAACTAGGCACACACTTAAACCTATGATAGGTGTCTTAGCATGCCATGGTCTGACGATTATCAACGCGCTTTATAACATTGGTAATGTTTGTAAATAGGTGAGGTTCGCAATATAGTATAGTATTCATCATATAATTTCTCTCCATCGATAAAATATTTGCAATCTGCGGTAGTTTTAATTAATTGAATAATTATAATTATATAATCCACCATATATTTCGAATTGCACAGAATTATTATCTTCATCGTAGACGAATATTTCCACAGCATCTTTCTTATCAACTTTGTCTTCCGCTTTAATATCTAGTACAACAACATTAATATTTGAAGTTAATTTGTGTAGTCTTATATTATAAGGTCTAGTGGTCTTAATATACGGTCAATATCCGATAACAGAGAGGTAACGGTCGTATCATAGAACTTAACTCAGAACTCGAGTATTACTTGAAACAAGTTTCGTTGAATCACTACATACTATAAAACAAAGTCGCTTTCTCTGTCCCTATATCCCTATGTATGCTTAAATCTTTAAAACTACGCAATGGATTTTGATGTGCGCTCATTGGAGGTATTTGCTCTTAATCGCTACGCTGAGCAAGCGGGTTGGCGATCGCAGTAGCAGATGATTACTGTTACACAGAAGGTTACTGCTGCCCATCCTCCGGATCTTTCCCTTTGTCGCTTATTACGACACCCGCGGGATGAGTAGGGGTGGTTCTATTCTTAGGCCGGAAATCACACATCACCTATTTGTTGTTCATCAACAACAAGATAAGAGTAATTACTAATATTAAAAATGTCCTACCGTCTTTAGGTGTCTTCACTTCTGTTGTAGAAGTAATTATACTGTCACTCAACTCTTTGAGTTTTTTCTGTAAAAAAAGAATGTTGATAATTTTTTACGTAATAAAAATTTGAGATATTTTTTGTGATTTTTTTACATGTTTTAGCGTATTAAATATAATTATTAAAAAAAAAATGGAATAAACAACTGATACGGAAGGGATTCGAATCGCACGACCTTCGGCATACCGTGCCGACGCTCTAACCGCTAAACCACCGTATCCCATCCGAATCAGTCGAAATTTTAAATCTTTTTTTTTTCTACGCCTAGGGCCTACACGCCCTCAGTTGTTTTTTCAAATTTCTTATTAAATAATTAAGATTTAAGATAAGATTCACCAAACAGGTGCTTAAATTTTGGCAAAAAAGAGTCTGGAAAAATTGGAGGCGCCACTAGCGCACTTCTCGTACTACGATTCAAAATTACAAGTTATTTGGTGTTTACATATTTCAATGGCAAATTTTTGTCATCAAACAACTTCATACTATTTTTTAATAATGATCCATACTATTAGTAAATATCGATCCATACTAATCGTAAATATTGATCCATACTAATTTGTTTTTTTTTTTCTAGTAGATTTTTACTTTTTTTGTTTATTGTGATTTAAACTGTAATGTGTATCTTGTCTTGTATTAAATACATTTTTTATCTATCTATCTAATCGTAAATAATGATCCATACTAATTTGTTTTTTTTTCTACTAGATTTTTACTTTTTTTTTGTTTATTGTGATTTAAACTATAATGTGTGTCTTGTTTTGTACTAAATAAATGTTTTATCTATCTATATATCCATCTAATCGAAAATAAAGATCCATACTAATTGTAAATAACGATCCATAGACCATACTTAACGTAAAAATGATCCATACTAATGGTAAATAACGATCCATAGGTACTAATTTTAGATAATGATCCATACAAATCGTAAATAAATAAAAACTAACATCAACTTCTTCGCTTGGTTCAGCTCGCCCTGAAAATATTATTTTTTATATTATTATTGTTTTAGTTGCAGAATATATCCACTCATGTGGAGAATTCACAAGTGAATCTTCGCCAATGTTAAAAAATACAGTCGAATTGAGAACCTCCTCCTTTTTTGAAGTCGGTTAAAAAGGGATACCGTACGGTTTTCGCCGGTATAATTATATTGACGAACGACATTAAATCGCGCGTGGTTTCTGGACTGTGTTATGCAGTATGAAGTCAATGTTTATTAAATTTCTTAAATTTTTTTAACTATTCCGGGTATGAAATTTCTTCACTATTGTAATCTATATACACAATACTTTCTCCCATTGCAGCCGTGGCAGATAATTTAGAAGCACCTTATATATCTGGCAAAGGACAGTGATTGAGGTATATTGAACCATCAAAATATTTAAAAAAATAAAATTAACTCATAGCATTTTTGATTCAGAAGAGATTCTGTTAAAATAGCTAAAGTATTTAAATATACCCTATACGAGTATGTCTATTATATTTAAAATTAAGGAAACCTTTTCTCTCCCTCATATAAGCTTCTCTTTCTATTTCTTTTGCTCTTTCAATGGATGGTGACCTTTCAATCTTGCCAATGACTGGAAGATTCATCTTGACACTTAGTCTAGCCGTTCGTCCTACGTGGTCATCAATCAAGGCTAGCTTTACAACCTCTCCGCTTTCCCAGTAATCGTCATCATTAGTGGACTCAACCTGTTTTCATCGGGATTTAAAGTAAACGTGAGGTTTTAGCGCAACACGTATCGCGCAACATATTGTTGAAAAGCGAGCAACCGTTGCCAAGCACCCTGGTCTATATCGAGTTTGTGCTTTGATTTTTTGGGTTAATATACAACGTTATTTGTAAAACACCAGCATCCTTAAAAGGGGTCATTAAACCCATCATTATGAACAACTTTTACTATGGGACCAACCCTGAAATCGCAAAAAAAAATCAGCTGTTCCATACATTTTATGTTCACATGACTCAACAAAATGTATGGAACAGCTGATTTTTTTTGCCGACCCGGGCATCGAACTGAGGACCTCGTGCTCAGCAGTCGCGCTTTAATACTAACTAGGTATGTAATCCAACTATGTTATAATATGTATAGATATCATTAATTCATTCGAGCTCGTTCTTTTGTGTAGTGAAAAAGGATGATAAATCATGTCCTCGCTTTGAGGCTTACATACCTCTTTTTGATCTGATTGAAGGGTTGTCTCTTCTTCTTCCACTTGTTCTTCGGTACTAGGACTATCCCCTGAAAGTAAAACAATATAATAAAGTAATTTGTGTAATGAGGACGAGACATTCAAAGCCCGAGCTAGAGCTAGGCTAGAGATAAATAGTCCGACGTTAGTGATTCATACCGCCCGAGGGACAAATGTTTTTCATCATCACGGTGAGGGAAAACATCCTGATGAAACCAGCACAACTGAAAATTTTTTCAATGGTGTGTTAAGCCATGTCAGAGGCTTAGGGGTTTAAACTCTGACACCAGGTTGTTCATTCGCCACACGATAAGAAAGAAAGATAAGATCATCGACCTTATACTGTGTCACAGTTGTAGGTGTCGTGGCGACGCGGGCGCACTGGATACGAACCTGCCAGAACATAGAGGAATAACCTAGATAGATATCGACCTACCCTCTCTAAAACCATTGTAGTACTTGACGTCTTGTGAAGCGTCCATGTTAGCCAAAAACATGTACATGTCCAGAAAACCCTTTACTGGTATTGCTGCTGACCCTCCATCTGGTTCCTTGGTCAAAGACTCGCAAAGGAGAATCATTGTGTGGGTCAGGCACTGAAATATAGAAATTAATATAAAGATGTGTGTGCGCTTTGGATCGATAAATACGATGTTGGCTCCCCGACGTGTCGAGATACCGCCGGGCGGTATGACGTCATTTTGGTTCAAAAATTCGTTTGTGTAACGCGTTTTAATTTTCATATTATATGAAAATAGCACTAATGGATAGCTGCTTAGATTCTAAAAATAAGTATATCATTATTATAGGTAGTTGACGAGAAATCACGGTATTAAGCATGCGCAAGTAAATTTTTAGGCGCGAATTTTCGCGTGCTGATTCTCCGTTTGACAATTTACAATCATTAGTTTTACATTACAGATTTGCTGTAATGAAAAAAATAGATCCAAGTGGTCTAAACTTTGGGTCTTTTTTTTTCGTCGTTGCTCCTGACAAAAGGTGCAGATATTTTAAAGTTAGATTAATTATATGTCAGGATTTTTACTGACTCAGTTTAATGGCTGTCAAAGATATTCATGACAGTCGGGGCCAACAGCTTAACGTACTTTCCGAGGCACAGAGTGTTATAATTAACTAGCGACCCGCCCCGGCTTCGCACGGGTGCAATATACATATAAACCTTCCTCTTCAATCACTCTATCTATTTAAAAAAACCGCATTAAAATCCGTAGCGTAGTTTTAAAGATTTAAGCATAGGTACACAGGGATATAGGGACAGAGAAAGCAACTTTGTTTTATACTATGTAGTGATTGTACAAGGACTCTGCTCTATCCATACTTCAGAAATTTAAAGGTATACCTTAGTTAACATGCCACCAGCTACCGCCAGGAAGTGAAGGTAAGGCACCGACTCCTGTCTCATGAACACCTCACACAAACACAAGATCCTCTTTAACTCGACAGGGTCTAAGCAGAAACCCTGCCAGGCTTGCTTGACGACATGCAGTGGAATTTCTGTCATACCACTTAGCTGAAAAACGCAAGTAAATAAAGATTCAACTTTTGTTATAATAACTATAAATATAAATTATAAATATTTAAAACCTCTCGCACAAAAAAAAAAACCTCAAAGTTTTTTTAGCTAAAAACACTCGATCAAGTTATTTTTTTAATAAAAAAAACAAATGCTGTCACTTTGAAGGTAACATATTCTGTAAGGAATAAATCCAAATAAGAATTAAAATATAAAATAATAAAAACTGCCTCGTTGGTTTGGTGGTAGCAAGCGCAACTGCTGAGCACGAGGTCCTGGGTTCGATCCCGGGGTTGGGCAAAATGTTATCGGGTTTTTCGATTAGGAGTTCTCAGTAGCAGCACGGAGTCTGAAATTGTACCCAGGTCCCTATTACACGGGACTAATAACATAGCTGGCGAAACATGGGTGTACTGCATCTCTGCCTACCCTCTCTGGGAAATACAAGCGTGAGTATATAAATAAAATAAATAATAAAGTATAATTATTTAATAAGAAAATTTTAAAAAAACTGATACGGATGAGATTCGCTAATATAGGGATAGTGCTATAACATGTAAAAAAATTCACAAAAATAAAAAAAAACAAGAGTTTCTTACCTGATTAGCCAGGACCTTCAAGCACCCTCTAGTCAAACCACCCTCAGTGCTGTACACAGGGTATTCCAGGCGCAGCTTCACGGGAGGTGGTCTGTGTTCAGCCAGGGCCTTGAAGTACTCGAAAGACCAGCGAAGGAGGTCGTAGGGTTGAGTTTTTATTGCAGCTAAAATATTAATATTTTATCTTTAAGTCAGACGTCTCGAGTTTCACCCCAAGGCGCGCACCTGTGACATTTCATAAGTTATGTTCGTATTATAAATTAATTATCAGTTGCTAAAACGGTGAGGGAAAACATCTTGATGAAACAAGCACACCTGAAAGATTTTTCAATGGTGTGTAAAGCCATGTAAGAAGCTTACCAGCTGTTTAAACTCAGACACCAGGTTGTTCATCAACCATGAAGAAAAACCAAGAAGAAGATCAGTGTTTTTACACTCGATCGATCTTTTCTTTGGTCTCCCTCTCCCCTTCCAACCATCAACACTTATATTCATCACCCTTTTAGACACAGGCGTTTAATCCCTCCTCATCACATGCCCATACCATACAAATACTACAATACTAAACTCAACTCAATGAAATCGAACCTTAATCAAAATCCCAACTAAATCTTCTTTTTATCGTATGGTTGCTGAACAACCTGGTATCAGAGTTTAAACCGCCCGTAGGTCTCTGACATGGCTTTATACACTATTGAAAAATCTCTCAGGTGTGCTGGTTTGATCACGATGTTTTCCCTCACCGTTTTAGCAACTGACAATTAATTTATAATTGCACATAACTTACTAAAAGACAGAGGTGCTCACCTTGGGATCGAACTCGAGACCACTAGTCAGTCTCAGTCCACGGTCATACCACTAGGCTATCAGTGCTATTCCAACTAAATGAAAATGAAACAACAAGCATTTACGTGTTAAAACACTTGTTAACTTACCTTTACAATATCTCTTCAAGATATAGGGATACTTCGGTGGTATCACAATCTGCTGGGAGCAGTACATCTGCTCTATAAGCTCAGGCATCTTGAAGAGTTGTCTTCAAACTGGGTCTGGAATACAACATTTTTTTTATATTGATGACGGAAACCCTATAACATTACATTTCTTAACATCACTACATGTATAAAACAAAGTCGCTATCCGCCGTCTGTCTGTCCCTATGTATGCTTAGATCTTTAAAACTACGCAACGGATTTTGATGCGGTTTTTTTAAATAGATAGAGTGATTCAAGAGAAAGGTTTATATGTATAATACATGCATATTAGCGTAACCGTGCGAAGCCGGGGCGGGTCAAAGTTTGCTTGTTACCTTTTCACGCCTAAACCATTAAAATTTTGCGTATACCTACGTTGTCAGATGCCGTGTGGTTTCCGGCCTAAGAATAGAACTACCCCTAGTTGTCCCACGGTTGTCGTAAGAAGCGACAAAGGAAAAGATCCGGAGGATGGGCAGCAACATTCTTCTGTGTAACAACAATCATCTGCTACTGCGATCAAACTCGCTTGCCCAGCGTGGCGATTATGGGCAAATACCTCCAATGAGCGCATAAAAGTGGCGCGCATAGGGAGAGGCCTATGTTCAGCAATCGACAAATACAGATTGATGATAATGATGTTGATAAGTATACAGAAACGGACCTCTCAGATGTGGTGATTTCCTCACAATGTGTTTTATATTCCTACTAGCGACCCGCCCGGCTTCGCACGGTTACGCTAATATGCATGTATTAATATAAACCTTCCTCTTGAATCACTCTATCTATTTAAAAAAACCGCATCAAAATCCATTGCGTAGTTTTAAAGATCTAAGCATACATAGGGACAGGCAGACGCGGGAAGCGGCTTTGTTTTATACTATGTAGTGATCACAATGCAGGGCCTCCCAAGCCCAAGACATAGGCTAAACGGCCAAAACGACCTCTTACGACTACGAGTCAATATTATAATGTTACAGATAGGTAATGGATCATCGCAGTTCACATCATAACCGCAATAGAGTTTGTTGTATCTTAAGTTCGTACTATATGTAATAGATGGCGCCACAAGTATGTAAAGTCGCACAGTGTTGTTATTAAAACTATATTCATCATCATTATTATCATCAGCCTATATTAATACACTGTTGAACATAGGCCACTTCCAATACGCATCACTATTGTGCGCTCATTGGAGGTATTTGCCTATAATAATCGTTACGCAAGGCAAGCGAGTTGGTGATCGCAGTAGCAGATGATTGCTGTTACACAGAAGGAGGTGTGTGTTTGTCGCTTCTTACGACACCCGCGGGATGAGAAGGGGTGGTTCTATTTTTAGGCTGGAAACCACACAGCACCTCACAAGTTACCACATTACTATACACCATAAATGATTCTTTTAAAATAACCACCTACAAAAATATTACGAAATTGAAAATGAGGAATAGGAATCTCTAGATTTAACAGATTATAAATATACTTACATTATTATTTTGTAGAATATAAATTAGAACTAATAATTTACTGAAAACTCACCAAACTAATATATTTGATTCACTATAGTTTACACCTAGCGTTGCTATGGCAACTGTCGTTTGACAACTGTAATTTATTTTTCATGGCTTTTCAGCATAGACACAAATCCAATAGTTTAATGACCCTTTAGAGAATCTAAGCTTAAAGCCTTGGGCCCTGAACTATTATATTTTTGGCTAGTGGTGGTGACCGTTGACTGGCAAGTCAGAGGTCTTAGGTTCGAAACCAAGGCGGCACCTCTGACTTTTCGTAAGTTATAAGGGTAAGTATTGTAAATTAATTATAATCACTTACCCCGTGCTTCGGAAAGCACGTAAAGACGTTAGCCCTGCGCCTGATCTCTCTCCGGTCGTGTCGTATTGCCGTCCCATCGGACTATGAGAGTGAGGGAATAGAGAGTGCACCTGTGTTTGCGCACACACTTGTGCAATATAATATCTCCTGCGTAGTTGGCTAACCTTTGTTGAGATTGGCCGCTGTGACCAAAATGCGGTCAGATGGACATTTTAGGACCCTTTTAATATTCTAACTAAGAGGTCAATGATGAAGTATAGTATAGGTTTTTAATTCCCTTGCGAGTGTCAAAATACGCAACAAAAACGGCAGTATCTTTCGATTGTCTGAACATAAAAGTATTTTTTTTTTGCAGCACTAAGGGATTGCAAACCAGAATATTTGATATTAATTTCAACTTGATACCTCTACGCGTTCCTGAGAAAAAGGGTTGGCAGACAGACAGTTAGACAACGCAGTGATCCTACAAGGGTTTCTTTTTTCCTTTTGAAGTACGTAAACCTTAAAAAGGTTAATAAATGGCACCCTCTTCCGCTCTAAATACTACTGATACTATACTACACCCTGTAAATGAACGGAGTTAAGGGTAGAATGGGGTGAATATGGACATGTATTTATTTTAGAAATATATTTTTGTTCGTCACTTAAAATTATTACCTTTATCATCATCATTTATTTAAGAGCTACGCTCTTGTCGATGCAGCCTCTTACCTTTATATTAATTTTAATAATATTAGATATTAAACTAAAATAGTTTCAGAGTAAATTTTTAATTGATTAGTCGAAAAAAAAAACAAGGAAAAAATTAAATAAGAATTGTAAAAATTATATGCGTTTGACTGACCTTTTAAAAACAATGCTGACGATAAAACCTATAGGAATCTACAAGTTACATAGGTATGTACAATAATAAAAAAACATAAAATTAATTATCATCTCATCTAACATTAACTTATCTGTCGTTTACAGCCATTTTTGTAACATTTTTAGAATCATAATTTAGTAAAATATGAGCGGTTGACCTTTGAATCGATTGCACATAAAAACCGTATCACTAAAAGTCGTATACGGTATGTTATCACCAATTTTTCTAATCAACATAAAATGAAATTCATTTCATACGAAAATATTCAGTATGCCCAATAAAATTTCCATGGTTTGTTTCACGTGAAAAAATAATCTTTACACCCAGTAGAATTTAATTACTTTTGCCTCTGATTTTGCATGGTGCACGTGATGCCATCTATCCATGAAGCCGCGAACTACGTACCAAAAGTCGATAGTGTCACGTGGTAACAACTCGATCGAGAGAAAAAAAAACTAAAACCTGTTTGGCTGTTTAGTAGAATGACGTTTCTCATGTTTTTGTGTCGTGTGTGTTTCAAAGAAGTTTATGTGATTTTACCGTGAAATTTTGATAGATACGACACCAATAATCACCAGTGATTGATAAAAACTTAGATTTTCGTGTGTGCTTGTAAGATTTCGTGAATAATCTTGAAGGGAACGCCAGTGATTGTCATATTCAACCTGTTAACATCGGGTGAACGAAGCGAGTGTGATAGTGCCTAGTGATTTAATCATAAATACGGAAAAAAATGTACAATCAGTGACATTTGTTAACAATAACAAGGAATAATGTGCAAACACACTTTTATTGAATTGGTTTTATGTGTAAAATAGTGTCAAAGAAATGGGAGACAGACTAAAACATCCATTTAAAGTGAAAAGAACATTTGAAGTTAGTGTTTTATTAGAAAAATGGATGTCATAACTGGATTATCCCCTCTAAGTAAGTACGGCTTTCTATAGGAAAAGGGTCAGTCTCAGCCAATTGGTATTCAATGCACGTTATTAGGGTCTATGACCATACATTGGAATTTGTAGAATTTGCATACGCTGTCCAATGGCTTTTATGTTTAAACAAAAAGTTTTTCCTTTTTTTTTTAAATAAACTTTTTTTATTTTTATTGTTTTGTTTGCATGGGGATTTTGTACTACTTTACTCTTGTTTTTGTGATTGACGACATCTTTATTAAAGTAGTTTATAGAACGTGAGATTTTATAAGAATTTACTTATAATGGCATCGGTTTTATTTCCTCATCTTGATCATAAATTATGATTGTTTTAATGTTGGTGATCGAAGATTGTTTTTTATAACCCTTTTTAATTATTGCCATTAAAACATCCGTACAATTATGCTTTGTATGATTTTTATCTTATTCGATATTTATTTTATTTACAAAGTCAGTTCCGACTGTGAATATAATATTCAAATTAGAATTTAAATGGATACTTAGATACCTTATCAGGAATCTTAGTTGCAACAATAGTTTCTCCGTGTAAATCACAGGTGGCACCTTTGTCAACGTTCAAGTTATTAAATAGGTACGTACACTACCTAAATTAACTATTAGGTAGCACCTTTAGTCAATACTTTGCTTCAGATAGGAACCTTGTTTTGGAATTTTTCTTTCAAGTTAACAGCTACATAACATTGATTGATATATTCTTTTAAATGTAATAAACCTTACTTATTTGCACATATAAACGTGACGCGAGGCATAAAAATATCAATAAAATGCCGATTACACCTATGAATAATCATAACACCTACAATAAAATTGAAAATAAAGTTGTAAGAGCATAGTAAATCTAATATAGGTACTAGGTACCTACTGATAGGTGAATATAGGTCACAATATGCTTTGAAAGGCACAATTTAACCTTCTTAAAGAAAGATTCTTTTTGGAGATTATATTTGATCTCTGACGTCAATTTAGCGGTCTATGTCAAGAAGTAAAAACGTTTCAAATACACAGTTGTCTCATTTAACCGCACGGCTCAGCGACTTGTTTTTAGTCTACGCACTGTATGAATGGCCGACGAGGGGCAAGGTACTCAGGACTGAAGACACGTACAAGTGTATCATTTATCAATCAGCGATAGGTCCCACGACCTGGACGGTGCTGCATTGAGAATGGTCAAATGCTTAAACTTTTATAAGACTACAAACATTATAAAAATCGAGGATTTTATTTAAAAAAAAATGTTTGAGGGTCTATTCACAATACTTGATTAAAAACTACTGATACAATAACAATCAATCTAAACATTTTTCGAAATTTGAAAATTATTTGCAATGGTCATTTTCGATTTTATCAATGGCCAGTTGTCATTCTAATTTTTACCACGGAGGTTGAAGTTATATTATACTAACCTACTTACTGTTATTTTCATAACATATTTTTTGGACTATTTTAAGAAATTAACGCATAAAACCAAGACGTTGAGGAAAACGAAACCAAAACGTCACGTTTTTTTTCTTAAAAAATATTAACAATGCCATCTTTTGAAATTCATTTAGCAAAATTACGATTTAATGCACAAAAAACATAAATTAGTAATTGAAAATTAAGTACATGACTAAAAACCAATGATCATAAGTCTAAATGAATCGTGATCGGCTAAATCGTGACTAGATTTCAGCTTGCCACATTGCCTCTACATCCACATATTTTGATGACATTTAAAACTTGTTTTCTATTTTCAAAATAAGCAAAACTTGGTTTTGTTGACGTACTAACAATGTATTAAAACTTCTAAACAATGGAATAGGAAAATCGTTGAAGAAATAAGACACAAATATGCCAAAAAATTAGAATTTACATTTAATAACTAATTAAAATTCTGATTTTGAGATATGAGAAATATAATTACATTCTAAACTTGGAATTTATATTGTGTTGTTTTTTTTTGTCGCTGGATGAGAACAGCGCAGGACTGACACGTGTGGAAAATCTTGGGGGAGGCCCAGCAGTGGGCATCTTCTGGCTGAAATGATGACGAATATGCAGACTGTGGAAAAAGACAAAATAAACTGATACGGGCGGGATTCATAGACACCTTTTTTAGTGCATCAAAGATCATAGAATTTTCGATGTACTGTCACTACTGTGTCAACGATTCATACAAAAACAATGATTTTAAGTCAATGCACAAAAAAGAAACAAATCATAAATTTGTTAAACTATTGCAAAATTTTTAATTTGGCAATATAATCTTTAATGTTCTAAATAAGCCAACAGAAATAATCTTACATTTATTATTATTTAACACAAGGAAACAACAAAAAATAAACACATTCTAAATGAATTCTATGAGGTAAATGTTATTTAAAAAAAAAAAAAAGTTATTACAAAATTTCGCTCCTGATCAGAAGGTCTAAGTAGCAAAATGTCCAAAAGTGCAAAACGTCCAATGAGTAATAAGTCTAAATAGCAAAAGGTTAAATGGCCGATAACAATTTTACCCCTTTCTCCCCTTAATACGAAATTTGTCTTTAATACGTACGTAAGTATGAACTTCTAGAACTTTTAATTTTGTGCAATAACTTGTCAGTAATTGAAGGGTAACTTTTTGTTGGGTTGTTTTTTTTTTGGAAAAACCGGCAGAGATGTATCTTATTATTCCCAAACTTTATTGGGGTCAGCTTCTAATCTGACTAGATGCAGCTAAATATCAGTTTTCTACGTAGCAACTGCATATCTGACCCCCGCAACTCAAAAGGATACGATATTCTAAAGTTAGATCAGCTGTCAGGATTTTATGAGGGTACTGACTCTCTAAATCGACTGTCAAAGATCTTCATGACAACCGGGTCCAACGGCTTAACGTGCTTTCCTAGGCACGGAGCAGATGATAATAATTTCTAAAACGCGCATGAATCCGGAAAGTCAGAGATGAGTGCCTGGGTTTCGAAGTTTCGAATCTACGACCTTTGATTTGCCAGTCCAACGTTCATACCACTAGGCTTTCACTGATTATTACTTAGATCAGTGGTTCCCAATTCGATTTTTCTACGTACCACATCAAGAAAGACCTCAAAATGTACTCCTTTTTTTTGTGGCCGGGGGGAGTAAAAAATGCCTTCCGCATACCGTACGTCCGAGGACGTACGGTTATGTGGGGCTCGCATCCACTAAAAACGTCTCCCCCCTCACCCCTGCGAGTTGCTCGCACTGTATCGGACGGGGCCGGGTACCGCAAACGCGCCTCGCAGCCCCGTCCAGTGCCTGCTTGTAGGCCCGCTCAAATTTGTGTACTCTTTATTGCCTGATCGTGTCGGAAGGCCGTCCCATCGGATTATGAGAGTAAGGGAATAGAGAGTGCACCTGTGTTTGCGCACACACTTGTGCACTATAATATCTCCTGCGTAATTGGCTAGTCTCCGTTGAGATTGACCGCTGTGACCGAAATTCGGTCAGGAGATTATTACTCCTTATTGCAGGAAAGGATTTAATATTTTAGTTGAGAGATACCCCTTGATGCAATCTCGCGTACCTCTGGGGGTACGTGTACCACTAATTGGGAAATATTGACTTAGATGAAACTGCTAATTGCGTAGTAAATGTATTTATCAAATTATTGTAAGTATCAATGTTTTAGGAGTGACGTCGCTTATCGATTTATTAATTGGCGTCGACCGCCGCAGATCTGTTTTGCGAATTGATGATGTCACAATCCATTAATAGATTTTATCAGCTGCGGATTGGTTATAATAACCTAATCATGTAGAACTAGAAATATGGAACTCTATACTGCGTTCTAACACAAATCTCTTTGCTGGTTGCCGCGTTATCTTTTGCCATTTTAAGGGACCCTAAGATTGAAGGATTGCGCAGGATCGACATATGTATAGAAAATCTTGAGGGAGGCTTATGCCTAGCAGTCGGCGTCTTCCGGCTGGAATGATGATGATGAAGAGTAGGACTTCCAAAAATCCTTTCTTGTAGCACCTTGAAGGTGTTTTTTCTCCAAATTTCAAGTCTCTAGGTCCACCGCTAGGCTGTGCGTTGTCAGTCAGTCAGTCAATCAGTACCTATGTCTATTGCACCGCATGTTTGGCAGATGCTTTGAGAGTCCCCGCACCTCAACCACTTCAATCATCATGATCATCATCACTGCTGAACATAGGCCCAATTTCCCAATGTGCGCAACTGTTGTGCGCTCATTAGAGTTATTTGCCCATAATCACCACGCTGGGCAAGGGGGTTGGCGATCGCAGTAGCAGATGATTACTGTTACACAGAAGGATGCTACTGCCCATCCTCCGGACCTTTCCCTTTGTCGCTTCTTATGACACTCGCGGGACGAGTAGGGGTGGTTCTATTCTTAGGACGGAAACCACACGGCACGCTTTAATTTTGAACATAGAATTTCATTTGTCGTCACCCCGTCTGCGGGGAATCCCCGTACGCTGTATGACCGTTATTGACCAATGAAAATAAGCCTTAAACGGTGTTAAATTTATTTAACTTGGTACCTACTATACCACTTTTAAAGTGTGATTTATCTTGAGTCAGTTTAGTCATGAGTAGGATATAAGGAAAAATGTTTTGATGGACGTCAAGCCATTCTTAATTTCTTTTCTGCTTTTCCTGAACATGATTATTTCCATACTAGCCTAACTTTTGCCCGCGACTTAGCTCGTGTTAATTTAGAATTTGAAATTATTAAACGGTTTTACTTAGCTTGATCTGTTTATTATTTGGTTCAAATTTAGTAAGCGATATTTCACCCCCTTCCTGTTGACAGATTGATCTGATATTTGGTACACAGCTTTAGTTTTGATGACAAAGCCGTTTTATGTAAATAAATAATACACTTAGGTATATTATTGATTTTGATTTTTGTGTTTCTGCCTTCTGCCCAAAAGGGAATAAATGGTTTTTCTTTCTTTCTTTCTAATAATCTTTATTTCTAAGTATTTATCTACTTAGAATTTAAAAAATACGTTGTATCTCATTTTAATCCTAAAATCATGATATAGTATCTCTAGGTATTTTTATTTGACCTTTAATTTATTACAGAGTTACCTTTAGTTAGTTTTGTTTGACCTCTGTAGTCAAGTCGACATTTGTATAAATAGAAATGCATGCAAAGGATTGCATTTACTGATAGTTATACGGTTAAATGAATTGTTTAAAACAGTTCTATGGAATTTATTTTATACATACCTACATACATAACCTGTAGGTATCTGTTCACTGCTGGACATAGGCCTCTTCTCATCCGCATCACTTATTTTGTGCGCTCATTAGAAGGCGTTTGCTCTTAATCTCCACGGTGGGCAAGCGGGTGGTTTCTATTACTCGGTAGGATGCTGCTGCCCATCCTCCAGATTTTTTCCTTTGTCGCTTGAGATGACGCCCACGGGATGAGCAGGGGTGGTTCTATTCTTTTAAGAGTAATTAGATGAAATTGTAAAAAAATTGTAAGTAATTGAATTGTAAAAAAAAGGTCGTATATATAAACGTGCAATAAACGGACAATCATTTTAAATATTGTTATAAAAGTTATTATGCAGATAAATATATATATTATGTCGTCTCAGGTTCGAACTTAAGGCACGGACCTCTGACTTTTCGTTGCCTAAGTGCGTATTATAAAATAATTATCACTTACTCCGTGCCTCGCAGGGCACGCAATGCCATCACCCCTGCAACTGAAATCACTCTAGTGGTGTCGGATTGCCATCCAAATGTTCCCTCATTCTCCTGCGAATAGCGAATGTCCTTTACGATTGGGCGTTGTAACCAAAATTCAGTCAGGAACTCAAGAGAACATTATTATTAATTCAATATAAAAAGAAACCATTATAGGTTTCCTTCATACCTACCATCCTAATGGTTTCTCCGTCTGTCAGCAATTGGATGATCATGAGAACGATGTCAAGGTATTGTTAGACACCAGAAATGTTGCCCTAACTGCCTAACAATGGGCCCATTGGTGGACCAGATCAGCTATTATCTACTTTGTATTGTGTGATGCGTGGGCCAAGTTATAAGCGGCTCGTAGTGGTTTTATTTTTATTTTACAAGACCACTATACTATACTAGTACTGTATTATATAGTATAATGTAGTATAAATAGTACAGGACTATACTAGTACTGTAGTGGTATATGTCTGTCCAACAATTCAGAAGTCTCAGCGGTCTCATTATGGAAGTTATGTGCGTATTATAAATTAATTATCATCACCTGCTCCATATCTCAGAAAGCATGTTAAACCGTTGGACCCCGGCTATCACAAATATCTTTGACAGTCGATATAGGGAGTCAGTACCCACATAAAATCCATAACTATTCACAAGTTTTGGAAAAAATGTTCAGTCAGCGAAAAACGTGTTAAAATGACATGCGTTTTTCGAAGGCTTACGCTAAGGCACCCATAAGTTGATTCGTACTATCAATTCATCAAAAAATAAGCGTATCAATATCCTGCACTCAAAGTTAAGATTGAAATCAATTATATTGCTTATTATTATTAAGACATAAACTACACCCCTGTTTTCAGGTGTTGAGAGGTACAAACCAAAGTACTATTGTGTTTAAATCTCTGGGAGAAAAATGATTAATTAAGAAAATGTTTACGTTTTTCTAAGAATTACCCAGGTAATTTCTCAAGGCATTATGTCAGCCTTATGTACCAGCTTTGTAAATTAAGTAAAAAAGAAAGAAAAAGAAAATATGCCCATCGATCCTATTTCGTGTAGGGATCAAAAGACTATGGGACCATTTAGGGTATAAGTAGGTACTTAAAGTGACAGAAATCACCAAAAGCTCTTCCAATACATTTTATACGGAAAAACGTGATAGCCTAATGGTGGTGACCGTTGACTGGCAAGTCAATGGTCTCGAGTTCGATCCCAAGGCGCGCACCTCTGATTTTTCGTAAGTTATGTGCGTTTTATAAATTAATTATCACTTACTCCGTGCCTCGGAAAGCACGTAAAGCTGTTGGCCCTGCGCCTGATCTCTCTCCGGTCGTGTCGGATTTCCGTCCCATCGGACTATGAGAGTGAGGGAATAGAGAGTGCACCTGTGTTTGCGCACACACTTGTGCACTATAATATCTCCTGCGTAGTTGGCTAATCTCCGTTGAGACTGGCCGCTGTGACCGAAATTCGGTCAGGAAGATATTATTATTATTATACGGAAAAACGAATAATTCAACTCCAAATATGAGATGAGAGTGATTCTATAGAGAAATCTAAACTTTTCATTTCGACCATGCAATGTTAATTTCAAATTAAGCTTAACGCTTAAAACTTGTACCACACAAAGCTTATCTGCGGCTGGTGCGCCCGCGCCGTACAAAAGGTCAAGAGTCACTCAAATATGTGTTATTTGTCTGTCAATATGTTGATTATTATGATTGTATGCTAAGCCTAATAAATTGATAATGACTGATGAGGAGTTACATGACGTGAGAATTCACGTTACATAACATTAAACGCATATTATAGATATTGTCGTGTTATATAAAGTACACACACCTAGTACATATGGATACAAAACCAGTATGAACTGACCTCGCATTGTTTAGGCTCTTCGTATAACAAGATGTCAGCTTAAACTGGAATTTATAGCTTGATGTGTAGCCGTGTGTTCCAGGTTCAAAACTATCGCGACAAAGTTAGACCTAATAAACATATGTATAATAAGTCACAGCTCTAAAAGGCCCTAATAAGAATCTATTACCAAACACAAGGGTACCTATATAAAACCGGAAATTTACGGGAAAGACCTGTTTAAAACCGGTTTTTTAATCCATTCCCGACGATTCCGGGAGCAAAACTTATTTTTTCAAATAATTATGATGGAACCTGAGTGAACTTGCCAGTCGACGGTCATACCACATTTTGTTATATTTTAGGTACGAGTTTATAGTTATTAGGTAGACTATACTCCCTAATTAATACCTAAAACACCATATCTAGCAGCTAAATCGTTAAAGTGGCAACACTGAGTCCCACGTTCATTCCGGGTGAACACTCCCTATTCGGATTTGCTGATGCAGTGCACGCAGTTCTATAGGATCCAGATAGGGTTGCCAGATGGTCGGGATTCGTCTGGATTCTCCCGACGACATTTCAATCGGTCTCCCGACGAAGTACAAGAATCTCCCGACCACTTTTCGTACCTACAGTTGTTTGCCAAGTTTTAAATATTTCCTTAATACCTTCTTTTTTCCTAAGTAGTGAGAGGTATCTCAAGGATCTAAATTGGTGGTCGCCGCAAAAAATAATACAGTAGAAAGAAGAATAATACAGAGAAGAATAATACAGTGAGTAGATAGATGTGGCAACGTTAGTTAACAGCTCAAAATATTTATGTTTATATTTAAAAATAAAAAGCAATATTTTAATTTTGTTATTTCTCCCGACATTCGCCCTAAAATCCCGACAATTTGACACTTTGTCCAGATATTTAGATATTCCGATCTGGCAACCCTAGATCCAGTACATGCTTACAAATCCGTCCGCTGCGTCCGCTGCGATGCGGCCGCGGTGCACGCGCACCTTTATTCTCCTAATACATATGCCTACGTAATGTCATATTCCCACCGTTCTGCAGACAATGGCTGCACAAAACGAGCTAAACTTCACCATTGTGAGACCGATTACAACCGCAATGCATTGAGAACACCTGTGCTGTTATGAGGTGAAAGAAAATTAGTGTTAACAGGTCTTAAATTGTTTCGAAGTCTACGGGTACCTACGATGATCGTGATGAAACCAGCACACCTGAGATTTTTCAATGGTGTGTAACTGTAAAGCCATGTCAGAGGCCTACGGGTGATTTAAACTCTGATACCAGGTTGTTCATCAACCACACGATAAGAAGAAAGATCTTTTCTTTGGTTGATTCATCTTGTATGGATTTTAATAGGCCTTCGATAAATTAGACAATGGTATATCATACATACATAGACTCACGCCTGATTCCCAGAGGGGTAGGCAGAGACAACGGATTTCCACTTGCTACGATCCTTGCACACCTCTTTTGCCTCATTCACTCTCATCACGTTCTTCATACGTGCTCGTCGGTTTAGGGTACTCCTGACCTGACCTTTCTCAAGGACATCCCCGACTTGGTCATAGAATGTTCGTCTAGGTCTTCCCCTTCCAACTGTACTTCTTCTTTCATACCATTCATTCATTTCAGTTCATTCATTTCAGTACCATACCATACCAAATTAGACAATGGTATATCATGTCTTATAACGAAATTGAAGCCTCTTCTTATAATTGCAAATTAATTTTAATTTTAAGGACTGCCTCGTTGGTCTAGTGGTAGCAAGCGCGACTGCTGAGCACGAGGTCCTGGGTTAGATCCCCGGGTCGGGCAAAGTGTTATTGGGTTTTTCCAGTAGGAAATTCTCAGTAGCAGCACGGAGTCTGGAATTGTGCCCGGTTAATGGCAATAGGCTCGCCCCCTATTACATGGGACTTATTACATAGCCGGCGAAACGTGGGTGTACTACACACCTCTGCCTACCCCCTCTGGGGAATACAGGCGTGAGTCTATAAATAAATAATTTTAAGGTTCTGTGCACTTAACTCCTTGCGGTTAAACAACGAAAACTCTAGACTTTCTACAATTTTTATTGTAAAGAGAACAATTAATTATTTGTAAATCATTGTGACCTTAAACCCTCCTTGGTCTAGTGGTTACTAGCTTAACTGCCGTGCAGGATGTCCTGGATTTGATTTCCGGATAGCAAAAAGAGTTAATCGGATTTTTTTTTTCAGGAAATTCTTTAATAGTTTGGGCATTAAATTAATTTGGCCGCGATTAATGGCAATGAATCCAACATCCCATCTACAAAATTATATCTACCCTACATACACAGAACAGTCGTTAACTTATAGGTTCAAATCAAATTATTGAGAGAAACTTCATAAACATGCTAGGTATATAGATTACATTTTTTAAACAATAATAAAAAAAAACATAATTATTTTGTTCAGCATTTGGTACCTGGCGTAGATGTATGTGAAAAAAAAAATTGTTATATTTAATTTTTTTTACCAGCCTTTTTGTGATTTTTACATTTTTTTTTAAAGATAAAGATAAAGAAACATGCCTGTAAAGTTTCGCTCATTCATTTGATTTAACCCTGTATACCTACATAAACCTCTGGCTCTGATGAATCTTTCACAAAATATAATTGTTGGCAAAAAAATACTTCTTATTGTGTCCTAGTTGGTAGAGATCAAACAACTATAAATAAGAGTCTTTATTTACCTTGGCCTTAGACACTACTACAGAATACTAATCAAAGATACAAAAAAAAGTATATCAAATCATAAATATTTAATATGTAAGTACTTATTTTTCTATTAATATAAGTAATAATTTAATCTAGTTTTAGGTCAATAAACATATTTTTTCAATGCCAAGTTAAGCAACACCGAAAAAAGCTCTTTAAGTAATTTCACACTGATCGGTTTCTGCGCAGTTGTTTTAGGGATACAAGGGTACAGACTAACGAACGGACAAAAAAATACTAAAACCTTCGGTTACAACTATTCATTGACAAAAAAAATATTCAATTTCATGCTGTACTGCTTTTATTTTAAAATTAGAGGCTGTTAAAATGTGCCAAGTCGACAGTTGCCGTGGTCTTAGTTTAATTGAAGGTTTGTCAATGCCAAGGTTTTGGTTGTATTAAAAAAAAGTTCCGTACCATAAACAGCAAGGCTTACCATAGCGAATTTTATAATTTCACGCCTTAAATCTGAAAGGGAATAGGCAGATGTATTAGTAACGGTAACAGTAGCGGCTGGTTACGGGATACGGTGACCCAGCGGTTAGAGCGTCGGCACGGTACGCCGAAGATCGTGGGTTCAAATTCCATCCGTATTAGTTGTTTTTTCGAATTTCTTATTAAATAATTATACTTTAAATATAATGTTCGAACCTACAATTTTTGAGCGAGAGAGATAGCAGATTAGCGCAAAGAGGTGCCTTAAAGAATCTTCCTCATGATAAAAAATACAATACCTGCTTACCCCTTCAAAGAAACCGAGCGTGTTTTTCTACAATAGTAAACAAAAATGCCCTTCGTTTAAAGAACTATAATTAGCAATCATCATCTGCCTAGCCTTTTCCCAACTATGTTGGGGTCGGCTTCCAGTCTTACCGGATGCAGCTGAATACCAGTGTTTTACATGGAGCGACTGCCTATCAGACCTCCACAACCCAGTTACTGGGTTACACGATACCCATTGGCAAGACTGGTTGTCAGACTTTCGGGTTTCTGACTACCCGTAACGACTGTCAAAGATCTACAATTGACAGCCAGGGCCAACAGCTTAACGTGCTATTCGAGGCACGGAGAGTGATAATTAATTTATAAAATGCACATAACTCACGAAAAGTCATAGATGCGCGCCTTGGGTTCGAACCCGAGACCTCTGACTTGCCAGTCAACGGTCACCACCACTAGGCTATCACGACTCACTATAATTAGCTATATTTATATAAAAAAAGCATCAGAATATTAATAAGTAATTTTACATCGTTTCGTGTGTAATAGCCCAATGAATTTGGAGACATGACAATGAAAATTTATCATGCTGTGGTGTTACTTAAGGGGTGTTACTAAAAGATTACATGAAATCAAAGAGATTATAGAAATTTTAAAAAGACTTATTTTGACTCACCATCTCTCTTTCTAACCGAGATTATTAGAAAAAGACAGAAGATTTTTAGAGCTGCCAAACTAGTCCATTTGTGTGATATCAACGAGAATTTAGTCGCCGTCTCATAGAGGTCTCGTCTAATTTCACGTCAATTGCTGTGGTCAATTGCATGGACGTAGACAGCTCTAATTTGATAGTTCAATTTGCTGTCCTTTTTTGATGGTGTTTATTACAAAGAGATATATGTAGTTAGACTAAAATTAGTTTAGCGGGATGTACAAGAGAATCAACACAATAGTGACGCGTATTGGGAGAGGATTATGTTCAGGAGTGGAATAATACAGGCTAATGATGATGATGATGAACAAAAATCAGCGGAATAAGAGGAAAAGGAAAACCAATTCAAAATTATGTAGATCTAGGAAAACTAGAAACTTTTATTCGTGAATTTCCTGATGAAAAACTCAATATAAGTTACTGAACCCAATCCGGATATGAATGCTAGACTTCCGATTCAACATCCACGCTTGCATAAATTAGACCAATGAGGAAACGCTGTAAAAAAATAACAAGGTCATTGTGAAAAGTCAGATTATGAAGAATTTACAGATTTATTTAACATCAACCTGTATACAACTGTTTTGGGTTGACGATACGTCAATTTTTGACGTTATAAAGTAGCGACGCATCGGCACGCGTTCTCAATTTAAATTCTCGTCGGCAATTGGTTGAAACTACACAATAGGGTAGGGAAAAGCTCCGCCCACACATAACTACAGGTTGCTATCATTATTTGGTCGATGTTGGTATGGTGTTCGACTAATACCTTGAAATTTAACGATTTTACCCGAATATTTACGAAGGTGGGCGATCAAAAGATCAAGTAGAAAGTACAAAGGTAAAAATACTTTTGATGTTTCACCTTCGTTTTATAGTTTGCCGTTTTTAGAATTTATTTTTTATTTACTCATATGTTGATATGATGTGGAATGTAGAGAATTGTTTGGTCAAATGAATCTTACAGTATGAATCTTACTCTATGGTGAAAATATTTTTTTCTTCTTACATCAATTATGGTTGACGAACTACTTAATATTAGATTAGAGTATCGTGCATTTAAAGAGTGACTTAATTTAAAACACCTTCGTTTGCTGGATTCCTGAAGATATTTTCCTTTGGACGTTTTTGCAATAGAATATTGTTTTAATACGCACTCAATTTAGTTAAGTCAGTGCTTGTCTATTTTTGAACCTTAATTTTTGGTTCGTCTCATAATGCCTGCCTTAATAATTAAGGTGGCAAAGCGACAAAGTTGCAAAATGACCAATTCACAAAATGACAAGGCCATAAAATGACAAAGTAGCAAAATGACAAATTCGCAAAATGACAAGGTCGCAAAATGACATGGTTGCAAAACGACAAAGTTGTAAATGTGTTAAGGGGGG
The DNA here is from genome assembly GCA_936450705.2 of Protodeltote pygarga. Taxonomy (NCBI): domain Eukaryota; kingdom Metazoa; phylum Arthropoda; class Insecta; order Lepidoptera; family Noctuidae; genus Protodeltote; species Protodeltote pygarga. The sequence goes on from OW388276.2 coordinate 3,256,791, forward strand.
TAATCTTCAAAAAGCACCCGGCTTTCGGGGAAGAGAACTAGTGTGAGATCCTGAGACCCTCTGAGATCCAAGGAGCTCCCAGGTCCCCTTAAAAGACTTGCTCCTGAACCTAGCCTCTGAAACTCCTGTTAGGTATATTCCTGGAGAGACTGTAAAAGAGTCTTCCTTGAGCTTCCTTCCTTGAGCTGTTCACGGTAGCACGTGAGCTACCATCATCTCTTGAGTCACTCACTAGCCTGACAAATCGTCTGGGTATGGATCTGCGATATAGCCAGCCCAGTGATGATACTTGTCCCTTTTGCAATACTTAAATAGTGATACTGGCATAAAGTGAAAGTGATTTTACTCTTTTCAAAATCACTTTCGCTAGTTAGTGTTTTGACTATTAGAGGTTCAGCCTTGGGATCGAACTCGAGACCTCTGATTTGTCAGTCGACAGTCATACCTCTAGGCTATCAGTGCTATATAGCATAGCACTTTTTAATATTAGTTGTACTTATTTGAATATAATAGTGCGATTTTTTTCCGGCTAGACACAAATTGTCCAATTAAAGTACCCATCGCTTTACTTTAACATGAATCATCAGTTACTTACTTAAATAGAAAATAGAAATAGATAGATGGAGATCTTAGATAGATGGAAGATAGATAAGTAACCTCTACCTAAGCTGAAATGTACCTTCTATATAGACATAGATAGCAGATCCCCTAGAATTTCATGGGCAAAACAAAGCGGTTCTGTATCGATCAAACTTGCCTCGCAACGGTGTCGTGGTGACGTGGCTTGGTTGCCTATCTATAAGTATATGCTCATCGTTGTAAACCAAGCGTCAATATTGAGGTCTACCGTGTATCTTTGATATTAAGCTGCCTCTTTTCTTTAGCTCTTTAGCTTCAGTATTAGCTAAGAAAGCAGTGAGCTTGAGAAGGAAACAAAAGTACTGATTTTTGACTACCGTCCTAAGCAAAATTGATTATTTTTCAGAATTTTCTCAAAGGTGCCTGCAGGACATTATTGTTACAGCGTCAGCCCGGGCTAGCATAAGCAAGGGTTGGGGAGTATGATCTTCATGTGATTTGTCCGTTTTTGGTGACTATTTGTAGCATTAAATTTCAGACTCCTCTTTCCCTTAAAAAAACACTTTAAGTGGATCACGGCTGCCATAATGCCATGCCTACATTATTCTAGGCTAGCTTGTGCTTGGAAAACGATAGGTTAACAATGTATTTTTGATAATGTCCTCCTCATCTCATCATCATCAGCCTGTATTAGTTCACTGCTGAACATAGGCCTCTCCCAATGCGCACAATGCAACGCTCAATGAAAGTCAAGGGTTGACGATCGCAGTAGCAGATGATTACTGTGACACAGAAGTATGCTGCTGCCCATACTCCGGATCTTTCCCTTTGTCGCTTCTTACGACACCCGCGGGACGAGTTGGGGTGGTTCTGTTTTTAGGCCGGAAATCACTCGGCACTCCTCATCTGTGATTACCCAACTACACGGGAAATATTATAGTGCACAAGTGTGTACACAAAACCATTGGTACTGCTTCGGCAGCGCTCTTACCAACTGAGCTATGGTATCGCTACCCACACCTGTCTATCTTCAAGTTTCCTTTTTATATCACCTTGAGAAGACTGTTTTTTAGAAGGAGAATTACTTTGTCAAATACTAGTGGTATGACCGTCGACTGTCAGTTCGAGTCTCGAGTTCGATCCCAAGGCATGCACCTCTGACTTTTCGTAAATATTCGTATTATGAATTAATTATCAGTTGCTAAAACGGTGAGGGAAAACATCGTGATGAAATCAGCGCACCTGAGAGATTTTTCAATGGTGTGTAAAGACATGTCAGAGGCCTACGGGCGGTAACTCTGTCACAAGGTTGCATTCACTTTTCTAAAGTAGTAGTCGTAGTAGACCTCTTTATGAAATTGACAGATTGTTATCAAGAACTGATTTTATTCTAATTTTAAACCTAAAATTAGTCTTTTATAACGATTAGTAAATTAGTTATTTATGCAAATGTAATTTATGATATGATTACCATCAAAAATAAAGCTGTTATCTTGAAAATTAATTAAGTACACCAACTTGGATGAAAAATTGGGGATTATTAAATTCTTCTAACAAGTTTAGAATCATTTTTTATTCAGAAGTAAGTCTATAGGTTACATAATTATTATACACTCAATTTATACTATCTTTTTTCATTTCTTTCTTATCGTGTGGTTGATGAACAACCTGGTGTCAAAGTTTAAACCGTAGGCCTCTAACATGGCTTTACACTCAATTGAAAAATCTCTCAGGTGTGCTGGTTTCATCACGATGTTTTCCCTTACCGTTTTAGCAACTGATAATTAATTCATAATACGCACATAACTTACGAAAAGTCAGAGGTGCGCGCCTTGGGATCGAACTCGAGACCTCTGACTTGTCAGTCGACGGTCATACCACTAGGCTATCAGTGCTTTTTTCATGAAAGTAAATACATAAAGGTTTGAAAAAAAAAATTAGTTATAAGTACATTTACAAAAACTACACCTAAATTAATTTGTGATTAGTTTTTATTCCTAATTTTTAGTCTATAATAGTAGGATTGTTGATTGCAGCTATAATAATCTATAAACAAAAACCAATTAATTTGCTACCCAGGGGTGTCACAATTTAGTTAATTACATGACAGGTCAGTCTCACGACCTCGTTTAATGCGTGCATCCGTTTATAATCGTTGACACCCCTAGTGGTTGGGTTGATGGGGGAATTAAATATTGTAATTAATAAATACTAATAAATTATAATAATAATAATAAGTAATTAATGTGGGATGTGGACTCAGCTGTCATTGTGCCGATAGTCGTTTCAGTCCATAGTTTAATGCCCAAGAGCCTCGATCAACACCTTAAGAGGCTCTCGTTAGATGGCTGGATAAAGGGCTTGATGCAGAAGGCGGTGCTCCTGGACACGGCTCGCATAGTCAGGAGGTTCCTTTCTCTGGAGCCCTGACCACCGGTAGCTTGGACCCTGTTCCCGATACCGGTGGGCTACTATATTTTATATTTTTAAATGTATATATTTTTTTATTTTTTTATATATTTAAAAATGTATTTTATATGTATTGAAAATAAATAAATGGGAATAAAATAATTATTCCCATTTATTATATTTACACATCGAACGTCATGACCCGGTGAAACCTATTTGGAACCTATTTCTACCGTCTGGCTTTAAGGGTAATGTGTACTTTATCGTAGCCTATACCGCTAACCTACAGATATATTCCAGCGTCGCTTGTTAATTAGGTACAAGAGACATACGTTTGTAACAATTATCTTAAACAAAATGACACAAATTAAAAATGAAATCATTATTTGAAGCAAAGGTCACCTGTAGTGCCCAGCCCCCTATTGTTGCTCGCAGTTACTCGTGATAGTATAATGGCCGCCGTGAGAACATACGTCAGTCGGCTGATTGTTTTGTATAATCGATAGAAGTAACCATGGCTAAACAGTTATTTTTTTTAAACTATCTGTTCCATTGTTCGATTAGGTATTTAGGAAGTCATCATCATCTGCCTAGCCTTTTCCCAACTATGTTGGGGTCGGCTTACAACAGAAAAGGATAGCAGATTTTTAAAGCTGTCAAACTAGTCCATTTGCGTGATATCAACGAGAATTTAGTCGGCATGTCGTAGCTCTCGTCTAATTTTACGTCAATTGCAAGGAGGTAGACTAATTTGACAGCTCTAATTTGGTAGTCCAATTTGCTGTCCTTTTTCGATGGTGTTTAATAGAAAAAGATATAGTTAGACTAAAATTAGTTTAGCGGATGTACAAGAGAATCAGCACCATTGTTATGGTGAATAAAATATTATTTATACTTTGAAAACACTTTTTCTGTTATGTACTTATCTTGTTTACGTTAGGGGATCCCTTCGGAATGGTACAGGGGATCCGTCCGGAAAAAATAATAAAAATAATTGGCAGTGGATCAGAAGTAGAGTATCTATCGGTTGGGAATAACTCAAAGATAACTGTTACTATAACATGAGGTATCCTCAACATCTTTCAATCGATATAAACATGTGTACTAGACCGTATCACAGGTGCCCAATGACCAATAACTTACGAAATTCGGTATTTCACCGTTTTTAATCAATGGTGCGTTACGTGGTATAAATTATACGTATCAGGTGCTGGTTTAATCGATGGAGGGTGACGACAGCTGGCTTTGGGGTAGGTAGTGTTTAGGATCTCAACATCTGGTTTTGATATCTTGATACTGTGATACTTTTGGGCAAAAACCTTCTGTTACAAAAGGTGAGATGTATCATCATCTGCCTAGCCTTTTCCCAACTATGTTGGGGTCGGCTTCCAGTCTTACCGGATGCAGCTGAATACCAGTGTTTTACACGGAGCGACTGCCTATTAGACCTCCACAACTCAGATACTGGGTTACACGATACCCCTTGGTAAGACTGGTTGTCAGACTTTCGGGCTTCTGCCTACCCGTAAAGACTGTCAAAGATCTACAATTGACAGCCGGGGCCAACAGCTTAACGTGCTACGAGGCACGGAGAGTGATAATTAATTTATAATACGCACATAACTTACGAAAAGTCAGAGGTGCGCGTCTTGGGTTCGAACACAAGACCTCTGACTTGCCAGTCAAACGGTCATACCATTAGGCTATCACGACTCAAGAGGTGAGATGTATATTGTTTTTAATTTATGCGAAAGGAAAGGGCAACCGACCTATGTTTCTTGGGGAAAGTTTTTCAGTTTCATGGATCTAATTATTACATCCTAAAATTTGTTTGAATAATGTTGGTTGGATTACGAAATTATTATACACTTCGCTCATGATTAATTACAATTTCAATTAAGATTTGAAACACACGTGGCGCCTTCTATTATTATAAGAACCTTATTGTAGTTTTCATCGGGAACAGTACTTTTTTCGGGATGAAAGGTACCGTATGTCCGTTTCTGTACACCTGACAACGTATATGCAAAATTTCAGCATTTTCAGTTCAGTGGTTTAAGCGTGAAAATATGATAAACTTAATTTCGAATTTATAATATTTTATCAAAATCAAAATAATATATTTTTATTCATGTACACCATTAGGCACTCTCGTTTTGTAGAGATACTCGTACCTAATGTCAAATCAGAGACAATCTCTAATTATAAAATCTCTACGGAAAATGTCGCCAAATGTCTACTGCTATAGACCACTCGTGACATTCCGAGAATACGAAAATTAGTTTTCAATCGATATTCGCCATTTATTTTTTGACACATCGAGCAATCGAGAATTACCTAGCGTAAGCGACAAAAATCAAATTTTACAGAAGGCTTTTTTAAATATTATAAAAAAATAAAAATAAAAAGGTTTATTTCAGAAACTTGTACAACTTTTACGGTAAATCTTACATAGGGACCTCCTTTTAAGTAAAAGATATACCTGTGCTAGGAGGCCCCGCTCTTCAATGACAATTTTATAATGGTAAAAGTGGTGCACAAAAACAAAATATTATTATTATATTAATATTTCTGACAATAATTGTTCTATTGATATGACATTTACGATAGAGTCATAATTTTTGACGATATGTAACTAATATATTATAGACACTAATAATATTATAAATAGTTAGGGTTTTTTTACATAATGTCCATAAAATTACTGATATCTCTCAGTGTAAAATTACACTATCCAAAATATTTTCGGTTTATGTTACGTAATAATATGTATTGTAGATATGTAAAGGTATCAAAGATTTTTTAAATTTAAACTGATAACGGCAGATACAAAACATATCTGTTTCAGAAATAAATATTAAAATAAAACAACGATTGCTAGAGATTCTAAGATTTCTTATTGTTTACAACACCATAAATTACTGCATAAAAACGGATATAATATTAATATTATGGGTATTTCCATAGCGTAGACATCTGTGAGAAATACCTACGGTTGCACTGCGTATCTGTTATAAGTATATAATTAAATACAAGTAGTAAAAGTGTGAGATGCTGTATGGAATATAAAATAACAGAAAACTCCATCGCTTCGCCATCATTCTGCCATAATAAATTACCTATAAAGTTTTTTTTTTATTCTATTTATTATATTTCTATTTAGCACTGATAGCCTAGTGGTATGACCGTCGACTGACAAGTTAGAGGTCTTAAGTTCGATCCCAAGGCGCGCACCTCTGACTTTTCGTAAGTTATGTGCGTATTATAAATTAATTATTAGTTGCTAAAACGGTGAAGGAAAACATCGTGATGAAACCAGCACACCTGAGAGATTTTTCAATGGTGTGTAAAGCCATGTCAGAGGCCTACGGGCGGTTTAAACTTTGACTCCAGGTTGTTCATCAACCACACGATAAGAAGAAGAACCTATAAAGTGGAGAAATTTCTTTAAGAAATATCATCATTATCATTATCAGCCTGTATTAGTCCACTGCTGAACATAGGCCTCTCCCAATGTGCGCCACTATTCTGCGCTCATTGGAGGTATTTGTCCTTAATCACCACGCTGGGCAAGCGTTGGCAATCGCAGTAGCAGATGATTGCTGTTACACAGAAGGATGCTGCTGCCCATCCTCCGGATCTTTACCTTTGTCGCTGCTTACGGCACCCGCGGGACAAGTAGGGGTGGTTCTATTCTTAAGCCGGAAACCACACGGCAATTGCACTTTACTTACCTTACCGGATAGTAATAAAACTACTTTAGGGCGTAATAAGTAATAATGTCCTCTTGACAAAGTCATTCATTTGAGGAAGTCATTGGTCCTGCTGCGCCTAATCTCTCTCCAGACGTTTGACTGCCGTCCCATCGGATTATGATTGTGAGGGAATAGAGAGTGCACCTGTGTTTACGCACACATTTGTGCACTATTTTAACTCCTGCGCAGTTGGGTAATCCCCGTTGACGTTACCCGCAGAGACCGAAATTCGGTCAGGACACATTTACTAATTAAAAAACCTTCTCCTTTTTGAAAGTCGGTTACAAATTGCCGAACACGGAAAGAGTAAACTTTATGTAGTAGGTACTTACCTAGATACGTAGGTAAATAAAGGAAAATAAACTATTTAACTGTCGCACAAGATGTCTACATATTTTATATGTTATATCTACAAAACTATATAAATAAGTCTCTATAATATTATACACGACATGTAAATATTCCTCCACCCCTAATATTCAAATTATTAAAATCTTACCCCTCGTCGTTTAACTCATAAAAAGAAAATCACGCTATTGGTTAATATTTTCCCTCCAAACCACCAATGTTTTTCGTGGAAACCGTAAAATGGCAAATATATCTGTCCTTGTCTTATTTACGGAGAAAAAACTAAGTCTATATCTCTTTCTCGCTCGCACAAAAGGGGTGAAACGCACTGTTGACGTTTGTTGTCAGTTCCTTCTTCGTTAAAAGTAGCGACGGACGTACTCTAGACAAACAAAAGATTTTTAAATAAAGAACACATTCTCGCGCATTCGAAAATCAACAATAACATTAGTGTTACAAGTGTTTTAACAGTTAATAAATAGTTTTTTTTTTCTTATTTAAATTCGCTACACACTGGCTGAATCGTGACGGTCCGACGCTCATACTAATTTCACTGTGTAATGTGATTTAAAAGTGAAAACGGAATTCTAAAAAAAAATATACGCACGTTGTTCACAATAATTAACTTTACGGAAAAGTAAATTCACGCAACATCCGTCTGCCAAGAACATCGATTTAAATCTAAAAAGAACAGAAAAAAATAAAATTCAAAATTTGACGTTTCCCGCGATGTGTCTTATCGGATTCGTTCTCGACGCCACGTGAAATAAATGCAGATAAAAAATGTGTGCGTTCTGAATTAAGATGGAATATACTTGGCACATGGAGGACGCTGGTCAGGAATCGAACTCACGGACCACCAACCGGTCGCAGAGCAGGGGCCAAGGTAAATAATTAAAACTCTTTCACTTTCAGTAATTAAATTCTTTTTCTTTTTTTTGTCAAACTTACATTGGACAGGCTAGGGTCATAGATCCCATACTGCCTCATCTTTGGTCAAAATAATTATTATCTTGTAGTTTAATTCGTGGGCTGGTCATATCTGCCGCATGCCGGAAGAGCTATGGGCAAAAATTACCACTCAGTGGATTCCAGAGGGCGGAAAACGGCAGCGCGGCAGACCCAGAAAAAGATGGCGGGATGAGCTGGACACTCATTTGGAGTAACGGCCTGCTAAAGATTTCAACATAGAGGAGTGGAAGGAAGGAAGGGAGGCTTTTGCCCTGCAGTGGGAAATGTTTGGCTCATAATAATATATGTTACGGTTACAATGATTAATTGAAAATTACTAAAACAACCGGTGAAAGTAAAGATTATTCAAAAATTTATCACATTTACCAAATGTCGCTGTAATTATTAATACAAACCGCATTTATTACTCTAACCGTAACATAGTATATAAAGTAATTAATTTCTAACAAAACAAAATATTCTCTACCCACAAAATATCAACTCAAAAATAATAAGCTATTAAGATAACATTATCGTTATTTAAAATAGCTTTATTGATGTTATTTCTACTATCGTTGTTGTCGATTCGTTTCGGACACATATGAAATAGTTAGCTAGTTACGGATTAACAATATAGCGATTTAAGAGAAATAGAGTTCGATTATTGGTCGAAATTTGACCCTATTTTCTATTTTTTATTGATTCTACTAAAACCTCGTCAATAGCTGCTACAAAAAAAAAACGACACCACAAAAGAGAAAGTGTTATTAAACAATTCTGTGTTCGCCTATTTATACTATAAAAAAATACGATTTTGATTTAAAACGATTACTCAGTTTGTAAGCAACATAGTGACTTTTAGTAGTCAAAACAAGATATTTTTTTAAAATAATTATTATGGTCTTTTGAACTAACGGTCGCAGTGGCTAATCCCGGAGACAACACGAGTGATGCGTGCACAAGTCTTTTTTAATTAGTAAATGTGTCCTGACCGAATTTCGGTCACAGCGGGTAACCTCAACGGGGATTACCCAACTGCGCAGGAGTTAAAATAGTGCACATAACCTAAGATATTGTAAGCCACTATATTTAAAAGAGCAACCATGAAGTTTCTTGCCAGATTCTTCTCCATGAAGGGTAGGCTGCCCTAGGAACTGGCAACTAGAGTCACTATTATAATAAAAATAGAATTTAGAATTACGACTATTCATAAGTGCCTAATAGTCTACATGAATAAAAATATATTGATTGATTGCACAGATGTGTGCGTAAACACAGGTGCACTCTCTGTCACAATCACTCAATCAATCATTCATTCACTCAATCAATCATTCACAATCATAATCCGATGGAACGGCAATCAAACGTCTGGAGAGAGATTAGGAGCAGCAGGACCAATGACTTCCTCAAATAAATGACTTTGTCAAGAGGACATTATTACTTATTACGCCCTAAAGTAGTTTTATTACTATCCGATAAGTAAAGTGCAATTGCCGTGTGGTTTCTGGCTTAAGAATAGAACCACCCCTACTCGTCCCGCGGGTGTCGTAAGCAGCGACAAAGGGAAAGATCCGGAGAATGGGCAGCAGCATACTTTTGTGTAACCGCAATCATCTGCTACTGCGATTGCCAACGCGCTTGCCCAGCGTGTCGATTATGGGCAAATACCTCCAATGAGCGCACAATAGTGGCGCGCATTGGGAGAGGCCTTTCAGCAGTGGACTAATACAGGCTGATAGTTTTATTAATACACGGTAAAGTGCAATTCTATTTAATAAAGATCCGGAAGCTACCTACGTGCCTGGGTTTTGAAACTGCGACCTTTGACTTGGCAGTCAAAATATTTTTATTCATGTAGACCATTAGGCACTTATGAATAGTCATAATTCTAATATTGTTTGTTATAAGAGTGACTCTAGTTGCCAGTTCCTAGGGCAGCCTACCCTTCATGGAGAAGAACCTGGCAAGAAACTCCATGGTTGCTAGAAACTCCATGGTTGCTCCAGTCAAACGGTCATCACTGCTTTTCTCTGATGCTTCGAGACCAGACCCAATAGTGTTATAAAGCCCACGTTTAAAACATTGGTAGTTAGTTTTGTGTTACTACAACTTACTACTAACGCAGTCAAAACATTAAACAAGTTAAAGTGTAAACAGTTCCACTGAAAGTGCTGGGTTACGTACGCTCTCCGTACATAAAGATTATATTTCATCAGCATCATCATCAGCCTTATAAATGAATTATCACTCTCCGTGCCTCGGATAGCACGTTAAGCTGTTGGCCCCGGCTGTCAATTGTAGATCTTTGACAGTCGTTACGGGTAGTCAGAAGCCCGAAAGTCTGACAACCAGTCTTACCAAGGGGTATCGTGTAACCCAGTACCTGGGTTGTGGAGGTCTGATAGGCAGTCGCTCCATGTAAAACACTGGTATTCAGTTGCATCCGGTGAGACTGGAAGCCGACCCCAACATAGTTGGGAAAAGGCTAAGCAGATGATGATCATCATCATCAGCCTGTCCTAATGCGCGCCACTATTGCGCCTTCATTGGAGGTATTTGCCCATAATTGCCGCGCAGGGCGAGCGGGTTGGCGATCGCAGTAGCAGATGATTGCTGTTACACAGAAAGATGCTGCTGCCCATCCCCAGGATCTTTCCCTTTATCGCTTCTTACGACATCTGTGGGATGAGTAGGGGTGGTCCTATTGTTAGGTCGGAAACCACACGGCACTAGATAAAATTTATTTGCACAAAACTTACAAAAAGTTCGAACCTAAGACCAATAAGTTACGAGTCACTGGTCATTACTGCTCTTGAGTCGGGATAGCCAAGTGTGATGGCCGTTGACTGACAAGTCAGAGGCCTCAGGTTCGAACCCAAGGCACGCATCTTGAACTTTTCGCAAGTTATGTGCGTATTATAAATTAATTATCACTTAATCCGTGCCTCAGATAGCTTAAGCAGTTGGTCCTGCGGCTGATCTCTCTCCGGTCGTGTCGGATTGCCGTCCCATCGGACTATGAGAGTAAGGGTATAGAGAGTAGGTACACCTGTGTTTGCGCACACACTTGTAATAATATCCCCTGCGTGTTGGCTAATCTACGTTAAGATTGGCGTAAGGGTATTTTCAAATTTTCTTATTAAATAATTTATTTAATAAGCTAACATGTGCTGTATGTAAATAATATAAGTACCTAATTTTTGTTTTACGTTAAACGGTTTTGTCATCAAAACTAAAGCTTTTTTTTTTTTTTTAAATCTTTATTTATGTTTAGGGGCTTTTATCTGATAGATATGTCAACCCCATTGTACCTTATAACAGAATTAACTCTTAACTAATACAACAAAATTCATTATAATTAATTACTTAATTTAAGACGAATCACTACTGAACGATCATGTGTATCCAATATCAGATCAATCTAACAACAGGAAGGGGGTGAAAAATCGATTACTAAATTTGAACCAAATAATAAACAGGGCAAGCTGTTTTTTTTTGTTTTTTTTTTTAATTTATTTATCATATTAAGTAAAACCGTTTAATAAATCACTATGAATATACAGCTTGTTAAGAAAACCCTGTCCGACCCGAAAGGGGCACATAGGTACTTCAATAATATAACCAAATATTAATAAACAATTTATATTATTGATAAGGATAACGTTGAAATATATTTTTTTAAATGTGTGATTTTTACACAAATTAACTAAAAATTTGGCAAAATTCCAAAACCTGACAACACCATATGACTTCGCTAAGCTACCCGAAAACTGACGATCGCGCCGACCCTCGCCCGCCAGTGTTGTCATGTAAATTTCCTCTTTTTTTAATTTTTTAATCATTTTTATTTGGGGTAATTTTTTTTACTTATTATGTGAAAAAGATTACACAAATAGAATCACATCCCGATACCTACTAATACCTTCACGGATCGGACAGGGTTTTCTTAACATATTGTATAAACAAATCACAAAATATTGTTTATTTATGTTTTGTATGGAAAGCAAACGAAACTGTCACACCTTAATTCGAGCGAGTCGTTTAACAGTAGATTAACCAACTCTTATTACAAACCAAGGTTACAAACGTAAAATAACATAATATAACACATTACTATACATAATATGTATAATTTTCTACATTCATAATTCATACATATAGGCAGGACGTGTTTCCGTGCCTCGGATAGCACGTTAAGCTGTTGGCCCCGGCTGTCAATTGTAGATCTTTGACAGTCGTTATGGGTAGTCAGAAGCCCGAAAGTCTGACAACCAGTCTTGCCAAGGGTATCGTGTAACCCAGTATCTGGGTTGTGGAGGTCTGATAGGCAGTCGCTCCATGTAAAACACTGGTATTCAGCTGCATCCGATAAGACTGGAAGAGGACCCCAACATAGTTGAGAAAAGGCTAGGCAGATGATGAGGCTGGACGTGTTTCGCGAAAGACTAGTGGCGTAGCGTGGCTCTTCGCCACCCAGGCCACCACAGTCCGGCCACAGGCCACAGTCGGTTCTAACTTAGAACCGACTGGCTTAGAACTTCTAAGCCAAATTCCTAGAGCTTGGCTATTAACTCCAAAACATCTTAAAGCTATTTCAATCTTTTTAGTTCCTTTTAAAGTCGGCTTTTTTGTGTGGCGCTAGGGCGTGCGTTACGATGTTTTCTTTCCGAAAAATCACTACATAGTATAAAACAAAGTCGCTTTCTGTGTCCCTATATACCTATGTATAACGACGCAGCGGATTTTGATGCGGTTTTTTTTAATAGATAGAGTGATTGAAGAGGAAGGTTTATTGCATATTGCACCCGTGCGAAGCGGGGGCGGGTCGCTAGAATAATAATATAAAAATGATCAATTGTGTTTCCGAGGTTTTCACCCAAAGGCGACGAAGGGGGCATTGTTCTGTTAAATATTTCGGAATGCCACTGGGGCTAAGTGGAGCGTTGCCCACTTTCATACAAACTATTCAAATAGAATCGATTCGATACCGGTTTCGCTAATACGGTCGATATGAGCATAGAGCCGTATTAATATAATTATTGCAATTATTAAGTGCATAACTTAATTAAGTGTACCACTGACAGCCGTTTGACCGTCGACTGACAAGTCAGAGGTCTCGAGTTAAATCTCAAGACGCGCGACTTTTCATAAGTTAAGTCCGTATTCAAAATTAATTATCAGTTGCTAAAACGGTGAGGGAAAACATCGTGATGAACCACCAGCACCGCACACTTGAGAGATTTTTCAATAGTGTGTAAAGCCATGTCAGAGGTCTACGGGTTTAAACTCTGACACCAGGTTGTTCATCAACCATACGATAAGAAGAAGAATAAATTAAGTGTTGGTACGTTCGCCCGCGTCTCAGCTTGCGTCATGGCGTTATTTATTATCATAAGAACGTTTTTGTCGTTTTTCTCGGAAACAGTATTATTTTTCAGGATTTAAGGTACTCTATGTTCGTTTTTGTACATCTTACAACGTATATGCAAAATTTGGGGATAATCAGTTAAGTAGTTTAGGCGTAAAAATGTAACAAACAAATTACTCTGCAATAATTTTTAATATTATTATGTTAGGATTTGATTGGTTCCGTAGTGGCTCATTGGTTACGGTCCCGCTTTGCAAGCACGTGGGTGTGGGTTCGAACCTGTGACTTACATACATACCAATGTGACTTTTTCAATGTCATAATTATGTACTTTCTTAGTTAATTTAAGACACCACTGACTAAACGGTGAAGAAAAACATCGTGAGGAAACTTGGACTTAATAGTCTGAAATCGCCAACACTAATTATTAATATTAATTAATAAAATAATCACAAAAACCCGTTGCTTTTGTACTGCAAATCAATAAACACACTCACATTTGTAATATTTAGCATAAAATCATTAATTTTAACGGAATAATTTCCATTATCAATTACAATTAAAACTAATTAAAACTACCGTTACGTTTGGTAGTTTATGTTAGTCAAGTTTAACTGATACGGTTAGTTTATTTAACGCAATCGTATCACGGTTACCCGGTTCATTCATGTCTACTTTAGTGTTTAGTTAAACTACGGTTTCTGGTTACTAGTTGTCAGGCAGTTTGAACTCGTCAGTTTAAAATTATAACTAGCTGTCGTCAGGGATTTTGTCCGCATGACCAAAATCAAAATCAAAATATTTTTATTCATGTAGACCATTTTAGGCACTTATGAATAGTCATAATTCTAATATTATTATAGGAGTGACTCTAGTTGCCAGTTCCAAGAGCAGCCTACCCCTCATGGAGAAGAATCTGGCAAGAAACTCCATGGTTGCTCTTTTAAATAATGGCTTACAATATTTTTGGATACATTGTTCTGAGATGTTATGTGAGAACAATGCGAGTCGACTAAACATAGGTACGCGCCTTAAATAATATACTTTTGATAAAATTACTATAACAGCTATTGACTATTTATACTATGACATTTTACTTTCCCAAATCCAATTTTGTTTTTTAAACGGTTTTACTTAGCTTGACCTGTTTATTATTTGGTTCAAATTTAATAATCGATATTTCACCCCCTTCCGGTTGACAGATTGATCTGATATTTGGTACTCAGCTTTAGTTTTGATGACAAAATCGGTTTACGTAAAAAAATTTAATTTATATTATTATTCCTTTTGATGTACAGAACCTTAAAAATAAATCTGTGAGAGGGTGGCACTACCCCAATCAAGCCTGCCCGGTCGTGCAGAGACCACGGCTCTACTTATAAAAACTTTAATGAATTTACATCGGCGTCCTAACAATGGATAACCTTTTGTACCTCATTTCTCGTTTGCCATTGAATTAAATACAGCTTTTAACAGAAGTCCGAAATAATACGTCAAGGGCGTATATGGTACCCTATAAACAATCCTTGAGCATAGGTTTTGGAACCGAACCTCAAACAATACTTGAGTAAACCACGGTCAAAGTTTTCACCAAAATCTTTCAAATACAGCCCTAGAAATGAGCTGAAAGGTGAATCAATACGAATCCGGTTATTTACTTCCAATAAATTCTTTAAGTAAGCACTAGAGTTATTCATCAACTGGGCCGAAAGAATCTTGTCCGAACGGCCGAGTTGGCACCATTTATTTTTTATTATTTTTCTGTTGATCAACTCGTCCGAGTATCTGTAGTACAGTCTGTTCAAAAGTGCTTAAAGTATTTATGGTCAATAATATTTTGAAATGAAATTTTTACAATCACGTTCCATAGGTACTTATATGAATTTTCGTTTACACATAAACATTAATTACTCTCATATAGAAAGTCAAAAGAATTAAGTCAGAACAATTACCGTATGATTTTTATAATTTAGTTAATAATGACCCAATTGTTTTAAAAATTGTAATATTTTTTATTGTTATTAGATTAAGTTTGAAATAAGACCTTATTTTATATTTCAATCATATAAGTACTTACGTATTTTTTGTTTTTATAATTAGTTTGTGTACTGTTTATCAGGTAATAGATAATTTAGTTAATAACTAGCCAAATGCTTTACAAGTTGTGATATTTTTTGATTATTTTTAGATTAAGCTTTAAAATAGACCATATTTTATATTATGTTGATTTTTTAAACAAAGGTGATATTATGTTAAATTTGATTTAATTTATTTACCGACGACAAACGCAGAAGGTTTTCAATCCTATTCATATTTTTTGTTTTTATAATTATTTTGTCTACTATTTATCAAGCAATAGAAAATTTAGTTATTAAACTTGCAGAATGCTTAAAAATGTGATATTTTTTGATTATTAATAGAGCTTTAAAAATACTAATTACTAAATTAAGAATAATTATGGTAATTTTTGAAACCAAACTGACATTCGTTTTGATTCGTTATGACAGTTTTGTTTTTACAATTATTGTTTAGTATTCATCAATCTATAAATAATTTATTCACATTAAGCATAATGCTCAACAAATTGTGATACTATTGATTAACATTAGGTTAAGTTTTATAGACCACATTTTGTATATACAGGCTGACTGGTGAGACACTAACAATACTGAAGGAGGGTACTCAGTACCCGATTCTCGTTATATTTACATCATAAAAAAGGTACTTAAGTTTTGAAAAAAATATTCTACAAATAATTTAAGTGTGGATAATTTTTCGCTAGGACGTGTCGCTGATAATGTTAAGTCGATGAAGTGGCCAAGCACGTGCTGTGAGGCCAGCCGCCCCCTAGTTACCGAAGGTAACGGTAACTGTAAATAAATTGTAAATTGAAATTATTTAAAAAGCAAAACATGTGTATAAATATGTAAAAAATATCCAAAAAAAATCTTTGTAAAATGTAAATATAACGAGAATAGAGTACCGAGTACCCTCCTTCAGTATTGAACGTGTCTCACCAGTCAGCCTGTAAATATATCTATTTTATATAATACATTTAGTTTTATTAAGACATATTATTATTTTTATCAACAGTTTTGTACTTGACTGTACAAAAATACTTAAAAATTTTACGTCGGCCGAGTTGATGAACGAAAAAATTATTAAAAATAAATGGTGCCAACTCGGCCATTCGGACAAGATTCCTTCGGCCCAGTTGATGAATAACTCAAGCACTAGGCACGCGTAGGATAATGAAATCTGTCATGTCATTATTGAAGAAAATGATATCAAAAGAATTATTTTGTATGAAAAAAAATGCCTCTTTTGCATTCAATATTTTCACAGGTGATTCTCTTCATGATATACATACATGCCCTTAAGTATTATTTCGGACTTCTATTACACGCTGTATAATATCAATTTAACTATCACTAAGTAGGTGACCAGTTACAATAACTGATCAGACTTGACATGTAATTAAACAATTAGCTCGTTGGCTAATTAGTCATCAATCATTTTACCGTAAGTATCCGAGACTGGGCATTGGAAAGTTGATAGACGACATCGCGACATCAACGTGGCTGAGCATTCTCTTGTGTGAAGAATTTAAATCATTAAGGTTTACGAGTGGTTTACAAAGGGTTTATTATACAAATACCTAAACTATTTTAACAAAAACTCTTCTGAATCCATAATAAAATCAATAAGTCGTGGTAAATAAAATAATAATAATCGCCAACCCGCATTGAGCTAGCGAGGTGAATTAATGCTCGATCCTTCTCTGTATGGGAAAAGGCCTTTGCCCTGCAGTGGGACAGTTACAGGCTAATTTATTATTATTGTTATTTAAATTATAAAAATAAGTTTACGGGCCCGCTTTGCAAGCTTTGGGTGTGGGTTCGAACCTGGTATGTACTGATGTGACTGTTTCAATGTCATATGTACTTTCTTAGTTAATCTAAGACACCACTGACTAACGGTGAAGGAAAACATCGTGAGGAAACCTAAAGTTAATAGTCTGAAATCGCCAACACGCAGTGAGCTAGCGTGGTGATTAAAGCTCGATCCTTCTCTGTATGAGAACAGGGATTTGCCTGCACTGGGACAGTTACAAGCGGGTTTATTTATTTCTATGTGCAGTTATTAAAAGGATTATTGGATTACAATAAGTTTCATTTAATTACTGGTTTGTGCCGTGTGGTTTCCGGCCTAAGAATAGAACCACCCCTACTCATTCCGTTGTGTCATAAGAAGCGACAAAGTAAAAGATCCGGAGAATGGGCAGCAACATCTTTCTATGTAACATTAATCATCTGCTACTGCGATCGCCAACCCGCTTGCCCAATACCTTCTAATGAGCGCACAAAATAAGTGATGCTTATAAGAAGAGGCCTACGTCCAGCCATGGACTGATACAGGCTGATGATGATGTAGTTATTATCTTACAATTCTTCTTCTTATCGTATGGTTGATGAACAACCTGGTGTTAGAATTTATTCCGCCCGTAGGCCTCTGACATAGCTTTACACACCATTGAAAAATATCTCAGATGTGCTGGTTTCATCACGATGTTTTCCCTCACCGTTTTAGCAACTGATAATTAATTTATAATACGCATATAACTTACGAAAAGACAGAGGTGCGCCTTGGGATCGAACTCGAGACCTCTGACTTGTCAGTCAACGGTCATACCACTAGGCTATCAGTGGTATAAATCTTACAATAGGATTACATAAGTAATTGATATTTCTTTCTTTCTATCATAATCATTCCATGTTTACTCTCACTGCGTCTCGTGCGACGTCATAATTATAAAAACTCATCTATTTATTCAGTAGTGCGAGTTGCGGCTAATAACGCAATCATCAACACGTGGACTCCATTGCAGGGTAATCAACGTATTATACGTATTTCTATCGTATGTATGAATGTCGTGGTGGCGCATTGGTTACGGACCCGCTTTGCAAGTGAGTGGGTGTGAGTTCGAACCTGGCATGTACCAATGTGACTTTTTCAATGTCATATGTACTTTCTTAGTTATTCTAAGACACCACTGACTAACGGTGAAGGAAAACATCGTAAGGAAACCTGGACTTAATAGTCTGAAATTGCCAACGCAGTGAGCTAGCCCGGTGGTTAATGCTCAATCATTCTCTGTATGAGAAGAGGCCTTTGCCCTACATAGGGACAGTTACAGGCTGATTTATTATTATTATACGTATTTGTGATCTTGTTTGTCATTACGTGGGATTATTAAGGATTTTTAGTCTTTTCTTAATTCTTTATTGTACAATTTGGATACGACATTAGTTACAAAAAAATACATGCACAAAGGCGAGCTTAACTCAATCATCTTGAGGCCTCTGACATGGCTTTACACACCGTTGAAAATAATAGCACTGAAAGCCTAGCCTAGTGGTATGACCGTCGACTGACAAGTCAGAGGTCTCGAGTTCGATCCCAAGGCGCGCACCTCTGACTTTTCGTAAGTTATGTGCGTATTATAAATTAATTATCAGTTGCTTAAACGATGAGGGAAAACATCGTGATGAAACCAGCACACCGGAGCGATTTTTCAATGATGTGTAAAGCCACGTCAGAGGCCTACGGGCGGTGTAAACTCTGACACCAGGTTGTTCATCAGGCATACGATAAGAAGTAGAATGATTTAGTAGCTAGAAACTCTTTGGGAAAACTTAATTCCACTAAAAGAATTCGTCTAGCAACACTCGCAACATCTTCACTGTAAAAAAGTTATAAGATCTATGGATAAGACGCATATGGTTTAATTAACGGACGGTTTAATTCCGACACCAGGATGTTCATCACCCATTCAATGAAGAAGAAGAAAGCTTAATATTCTATTCAACTAGTAAAAATCTGTGGATTTTTTAGTAGCGATACTAATTCGCTATTCTAATATACTATTTATCTATTTATTTAAAATGTACATTGTAGGTTTTCTAATTTAACAAATTAAAATGTCTAACGAAAACTATACATAGTTTGTCTGTTGGATCACAGAATTAGGTACGAGTATCTTAATATAAGTATAACTTTTTTAAGACTTAAAAACTATATTTTATTAATAATAGGTATATGGTATAATAGTAGTTAATATTATAGTTTCATTGTAATATACTTTTAGTAAGAAATAATATATTATATTATATAACTATTAAGTCGTGGTGGCTCATTGGATACGGACCCGCTTTTCAAATACCCCACGTATATTCCAAAACATACTCCAACAATAATAATCATAATAAATTCATTTGTTTTTTCCATTCACGATTTTACGTAGGAAATCGATAATTAGCGTTCAACGTCACGTTTACTCGTACAGATTTATCATAGATCTTAATTGAATTAAAATAAGTACCATTTTGGAACAACGATTACTGGTGACGAGATGTCGACTGTATTTGTAATAAGATACGTCTGGACGTAGATAAAATGATTGCTAACATACCCATGATACATTTATAGATTATTAATTATACATAAATATACGTAGTTGGATATTTTTTAATGATTTATCTTTGTGGTTTGCAGAAATTTGATAGTTTGGTTAAACGCTTTAACCGGTGATGTTGACCGGTGGATTAGAGCGTACGCGCAGCTTAAACCTCAGGCACGTACAACTTACTATAAGTACCTACGTTTCAAATTAGATTTAGGCTCTATCCATCTATAAATATGGCAGAAAGACCTTCTTTCGACATTTTTTTTCTTTTCTAGATGGATGTAAAAATAATACCTACAAATAATAAAATCGTAACGAAGTAATGAAGCCGAATTTTTAGTTTTAAGAAACTTTGTCTATCTGTTTGTCTGTCTTCGATTGGCGCAAAAACTACTGAACAAATTTAGTTGAAATTTGGCAGAAATATTTGTTAAATACTAAGTCAGATTTTAGAGTATATATTATCAAGCTATTCATTATGGGGGATGAGCAGTATTGTAATAAGTTGAACTTTTCTACAATTTGCTGATAGATAGAGAGTGAGAAAGAATAAAGAAAAGATGAATTGTAACTTCACAGGGCTATCATAGCAGTCGGGTAAAAATTATTCTTTCTTCTTCTTATCGTGTGGTTGATGAGCTACCTAATGTCAGAGTTGAAACCGTGCGTAGGCCTTTGACATGGCTTTACACACCGTGGAAAAATCTCTTAGGTGTGCTGGTTTCCTCACGATGTTTTCCTTCACAGTTTTAGCAAGTGATAGGTAAGTAACTAATTTCTAATTCGCACATAAATCCGAATAGTCAGAGCGTGACTGAATTTCAGTCTTACGACCTTTGACAATATAACACTATACCACTAAACTACAATTTTTTTTTACTGCGGATAAAAATTATTCTTTCGTTCACATCACATCTCGAATTGAATGAGTCCATTCATCTGTTTGAATTACCAAACCGATTTTGATGGCCTATTATGTGTCAATTGATCTAGTTTTTTCTTGAATGGCAACGACATCCACTACAGACAGCCAGTTTCATTGATAGTAAAATGAAATTGTTTTTAACCTATTTATTTAGAAGATCTAATATGTCTTTGCGATCAAAAGAGGATTAATTAAGGGGGGTAGAGCTATGATGAATAGGACGACTCGACCGGGGTAGTCTCCTATCCTCTCACAGAATATCAGCGTGTAGTAACAGTAACAGTATTCGTACGGTTCTGTATCTTACGGCCAGTGACGGTCCGCGTCAGGTTCGCGGAAGCATACAGAGAGGTTTTAGTCGGTATGCCGTCCGCCCACCATCTCTAGGGCGGAGAGCCCGACATAACCGTCTCGCATCCTCGAGCGGGACGGTATGCATAAGGCGCATTTTCCCTTCTGCGTAAAAAAGGAGGACATTTGAGTAAAAATAGTATATTTTTTATTGAAAATAGACAAATAAATTAGAAGAATATTCTTGTTAATCGCTACGTATAAAACAAAGTCGCTTTCTCTGTCCCTATATCCCTATGTATGCTTAAATCTTTAAAACTACGCAACGGATTTTGATGCGGTTTTTTTAATGGATAGAGTGATTGAAGAGGAAGGTTTATATGTATATTGCACCCGTGCAAAGCCGGGGCGGGTCGCTAGTATTGAATATAAAATCAGCTTCAGCTTCAGCTCATCGAGATGATAGTTTAAAAACGATTGCTAAAGTGACACACAGACAAACAGACAGGAAATCGAGCGGTAACGTGCTTAAACGACAATTTGACATGAAAATTACAGCTTATAGTCCAGATGTATTTTCACGGGTCACTAGTTTCGAACCCCTAAGGGTTGAACTTAATTTACTTTACAAATTAGCGTGGCAGGGCGAACAATATTAGCTTGCTCGGTCAACTGTGTGATTTGTTCAAACTGAGGGTTGAAATTAAGGGTGAGAACAGGTGCACAATTTATTGTTTGCAGGAGCTAGCTTTTTTAAAAAAAAAACTTTGGAAACACACTAGAATTTTTTTTTGCGATTTTTTTTACACATGCATATATGCACATGATAACTTATTAAATATAATTATTTAATAAGAAAATTTGAAAAAACAGCTGATACGGATGGGGTTCGAACGCACGATCTTCGACGTACCGTGTCGACGCTCTAACCGATACGGTGGCTCAGCGGTTAGAGCGTCGACACGGTACGTCGAAGATCGTGCGTTCGAATCCCATCCGTATCAGTTGTTTTTTCAAAGTTCTTTCTAATTTTCTTATTAAATAATTATACACACTAGGATTTTTATCATGTATCGTGGGTTCGATTTACAGACATAATTTTCACAAGCACACAAATATTTTTTTTTAAAGCGGGAATCGAAACTGCTACTCATATCGTCATAGCTAGATTATGTGTAGACAACTGTTTAGCCTACCGTTTAAAAGTTAGCCGCAAAAGTGTATTTTTGTCATGTGCCAATTTTTAAAAAAATTGTTGAAGATTTTTTAAACGATAATTTTCAAATAAGCAGTTTTTCAGTAGGAATAACAAATTCAGTGTCAGGTAAGATTAGGAGTCAATGATATTGGCAACAATAAGGCTAAGGTGAAATATAAATCCCGTAATTTTCGCGAGATTCGCCTCAGTTAGTCTCAACCCTTACTCCGACTTAAACAACAATAATTTCTAATTAATATTAATAAGTTAAAACAAATCAATATTATGAAACAAATTACAGATAACTTCTTTATATTTGGTCAAGGATAAACGTGTTTATGTGTTGATAACCTAATTATTTTACAAGACAATTATTATAAATATTTAATAAGAAATTTGAAAATTAATATTATTTGAAAAAAATATTAAGACAATTATTATTAAAATAGAAAATGGTTTTTATTTTATGAAAAAACACACATATAAACAACACACATAAAAAAGATAGAGAAAAGATAATATATAATACATAATCTATATATATAAAAACGAAACCCGTTTTCCGTTGTCACGACATAGCATGAAAACG
Source organism: Protodeltote pygarga (assembly GCA_936450705.2). Lineage (NCBI taxonomy): Eukaryota > Metazoa > Arthropoda > Insecta > Lepidoptera > Noctuidae > Protodeltote > Protodeltote pygarga. The sequence continues at coordinate 3,279,670 of OW388276.2, forward strand.
GCTTGACCGATTTGGCTGATTTTGGTCTTGAATTATTTGTGGAGATCCAGGGAAGGTTTTAAGATGAGAAAAAGGGGTAGAGTAGGGTAGGGTAGCGGTATAGTAGGGTAGGGGTAGAGTAGGGTAGGGTAGGGTAGGGTAGGGGTAGTGTAGGGTAGGGGTAGGGTAGGGGTAGGGTAGGGGTAGTGTAGGGTAGGGTAGGGGTAGGGTAGGGTAGGGGTAGTGTAGGGTAGGGTAGGGGTAGATTAGGGTAGGTTAGGGATAAGGTAATGGGTAAAGTAGGGTAGGGGTAGAGTAGGTTAGGGGTAGAGTAGGGTAGGGGTAGAGTAGGTTAGGGGTAGAATAGGGTAGTGGGTAGAGTAGGGTAGGGGTAGAATAGGCCTTGAAGTAGGATAATCACGCGTACGAAGTCGCGCGGGGCAGCTAGTACTAAATATAATACATAAAATAAAAATTCATTTAAAGCAATTTATTTATCTGAAAACATGTTTCGATCAAGCTGAAATTTTTGCTAAAACTTTGTAATGTTGTTCTCCTTCCATTAATATAGTTCGATTTTTCATAACTATGTTTAATATTCAATTATTTTATATCTTCAATCAACTTCAATGTGCGAGCGAGAGAGAAATGATCGTTGAGAATCATCGAGATGTTTGAGCAATCGAGACAGCCTCTCGACCTTAGAGTATATAAGAAAATATAGAGCAACCCTATAGAAGTATGAACTGTGAGCACGGGTATGAACAACGCGGCCGCGACAAGAGCTACGTTTGCGATCATACCTCGATCGACTGCGCTTCAACTAGGCTCCACGAGTGATAAAGTTACATTTTAGCTTATATCATGGTTAACTGCTGAGTTAAATTTTGAAAAACGTCTAGAAAACATAATTTGAAAAAATGACATTTTAACATTTCTATGGTGAGACCTGCTTTCGCTCCGCACAAGGCAATGTGGTTGACGTTATCACTCTATATTTTCTTGAATACTCTATGCTCTCGACTATCGCTGATTCTAAGGTGAAGCAGTTTGAAGAAATATAACTTTAAATATTTTGGCTTAAAAGCGCAATTTATTTGCATTGGCGGGTCAACTATTGCCTTGACCTAAAATCTAGTATGATATCATATAGTTCGAGTTCACTTTGTTGTTTATAATCTGATAGTAGTAGCTAGTAACCGACTTTATTACGTCATTAAGGTCTCGACTAATTGAAGTGAATCCCGCGGGAAACAAAACGGGATCAATAAATCAGATTATATTGTTACAATTATGCAAACGGCTTATCTCAAAAATTTAGGTTTGTGACATCACCAGTAGGACACCTTATTGGTTCCTTGGACTTGGACTGGAGTCTTGAGTCTTGTAATTAAGGATTTTTTTTCTATTTATTTTATTATTTCTGCTTTTACCATTAGACACAATTTTTGCCGGTTCTTAGCAAGATCTGTAAATCAATTTAATATATTTTTTTATCAATAATGTTTAGTCTAACACACAGTATTACTAATTAATTAATAGTTAGATAAGATACACACAAACTTTTATAGAAAGATAAATTGTTTAAAAGACGAACTTGTGATTTAGGCCCAAATGCAAAACCGAGTTTAATAAAACTAAGTTCAGCCTTACGCAAATTGCAGTTCTGAACTCAGTTAAACGCTTAAACTGAGTTTAAATTGATCGATTGCGTTTAGTGTCTGTAGTGAAATTGGCTCTTAGTAGTTCAAGCCGCCAGCTACTCTGCCAACTGACTAACTCATTGAAAAAGACCTTTCTTTCTACAATTTTTTTTATATTTTAATACGCATGCGTACATGCTCCGTAAAATGTTTACGTTATATTATGTTTTTCAATAATCTTGACTATTCAAATGTTTTTTTTGTTGACTGCCTTTTGCTCGGAACAAAACATTCGTTAGGCGGTCTAGTGGATAAGTGCCTTTATGTAATGTAAACAATAGTAATTTATGTAAGAATATAGTTATTTTTACGTAAGAAGGAACTGTATAATTGAATTAATCATTTTATAAACGAGTTGTTAGGTATGTTGTGATTTATTTTTTATAGATAACAACATTGCATTTTCTTCCTAGAGCTGTTGTTATGCTATTCTTGCGCCGCCGGTCCGTTTGGAAGCTACGATGCCACAGTCATACACGCATTAAACTTTATAAATTAATTATCACTTACTCCGTGCCTCGGAAAGCACGTAAAGCCGTTGGCCAAGCTCGTCTACTATAAATTCTCCTGCGTAGATGGCTAATCTTCATTGAGATTGGCCGCTGTCATCAAAAAATCGGTTAGGAGGACATTATCTTTATGAGATGAAATAAGTTTTTATAAAAACAACGTTTTTAACAAAGCTATTAATACTCGTCAAGACGAATCAAATGAGCCCAAACTTGATGGGGTTGCGTCATTTAATTACGGAGTCCCTATGGCCACCTTTCAGTTCTATCTTCAGTTCTATGTCGTAATAATATCATAATATGATTTATACATGCATGAAAAATTTCAGCTCAATCGGAAACCGGGAAGTGGATAAAAATTAACTTTCAAGATTTGATTACAGACAACGGGACAGGTGAAACTAAATAAAAGCTTGTATTTTTTTTTCTAAAATCGAATCTACGTAGGCTATAGTGAAAAAAGCTATGAACAAACGGAATCACCAACAAAATATAATGTTTTGATTCTTTCCTAATAAATAAAGAAATAAATAATACAGGTGAAATAATTGAATTTACTGAGTAAACTGTTACTCCATTACTGGATGCTAGGTGACGACATACTCGTACTAGCAAGAAGAACTCTTAATAAAGACAATGTAATTAACTACAGAAGTACAACTTAGCAGTATAAAGCTGGGACCACATTTGTATCAACTGTAACTAATGTTAGAATTTCTACTAATTTGGGGGTGGCGCTGTTCTTTTTACATTGAGAAAGCTGATTAAGATTTTCAAACAATTCTATAAGAGAATCAGTATTTTTATTTTATTTATTTTTATATTTAGTCCAAACCGCTGCTGGAGTTTAATTAAGCTGTAGATTAATAGTTCATCTCTGACACAGACAACTCAAAACAACAAATCGGCATTTTAAGCAGTAATGGCCAAGTGGTACAACCGCTGGACTGCCAAATAAAAGGACGAAGGTTCGGAACCCACGCACGCATATTTTGGATTCATTTGCGTTTTAGAAACAGTAATACTTGCAAAAAAACGGTGTAGGAAAACATCGTGAGGAAACTAGCACAACTGAGAGATTTTTTCGACGGTGTGTTAGGCCTTAACACAAAGGCCTCTGACATGGTTTGAACTCTAACAAAAGGTTGTTCATCAACCATTCCTACGATAAAGAAAGGAACGCATTTTAGAATAATAACTTTCGTGAGTTATATTAACTCATTTTATATATTAAATATTATTACGGTATTACTCACGGGTTCATTTTGGGAATGCACGACTATAGGTCCGTGAGGTCCACGACGCCGCCGCGTGACTACACTCGCTCTTGAAGATAGACTCCGTTTGAGTTCGAAACTAGTCGGGCAATCACAAAATAAATCCGTGAGTAAAGCCGTAGTTACTCATATTTTACAAATAAACAACTGTGCAAACGGTAAAGTTTGATAATGGTCGTGAGTTCTTCTTGGTTGCGTAGAATCTAGTGCAACTCACAAGTCATAATTCTAATATTATTGTAAAAATGACTCTAGTTGCCAGTTTCAAGGGCAGCCTACCCTTCATAGAGAAGGATCTGACTAAAAACTCTATAATTGCTATTTTAAATAAATGGCTTATAATATTTTTTGTTACATTGTTCTGAGATGTTATGTGAGAACAATGTGAGAAGACATAACACAGGTACCTGTTAAATATATTTATAATTTTGATAAAATTACTATAACAGCTATGAGTCGTGATAGCCTAGTGGTGGTGACCGTTGACTGGCAAGTCAGTGGTCTCGGGTTCGAACCCAAGGCGCGCACCTCTGACTTTTCGTAAGTTATGTGCGTTTTATAAATTAATTATCACTCTCCGTGCCTCGGATAGCACGTTAAGCTGTTGGCCCCGGCTGTCAATTGTAGATCTTTGACAGTCGTTACGGGTAGTCAGAAGCCCGAAAGTCTGACAACCAGTCTTACCAAGGGGTATCGTGTAACCCAGTATCTGGGTTGTGGAGGTCTGATAGGCAGTCGCTCCATGTAAACACTGGTATTCAGCTGCATCCGGTAAGACTGAAAGCCGACCCCAACATAGTTGGGAAAAGGATAGGCAGATGATGACTATAACAGCTATGAGCTGCCCTGTCCCAACCATAGCTTACTACTTATGTGTTGACCACGAATCCATCTGGGCTCTATCTATTGGCATTCGCGTCCTTCGTCCTGCGTCTCGCAGAAGGAAGCGACGACGGGACGGGTCAGGGAGCACGATGCGCGGGCTGAACCGATCCGCCGCGCGCTATGGGGCATGCGCTGACGGCAATATGTCCGCCTGCGCCCACCCTGACCAGAGCTGGCCGGCGGCTGAATCCAGTATACCGCCCACCTTCCCTGATGTAGAGGCTAAAGCCAAAAAGCTTGTTGGGGCGATGTCCAAGAACCTGGACGGGGCTGCGAGGCGCGCTTGCAGTACCCAGCCCCGTCCGATACAGTGCGAGGAACACGCAGGGGGGAGACGTTTTTAGTGGGTGCGAGCCCCACATAACCGTACGTCACATAACGTACGCGTACGGTATGCGGTAGGAACATTTTTACTGGCCACAAAAAAATGATTCTATCTATATCTGAAATTATTTAAAAAGAAAATCATGTGCATAAACATGTCATGTAATAAACAAACATAAAATCTATCTATATCTTTTAATACATATAATACGTTCGTGCTCGGCATTTTTATTCCGCTATATTGAAATATATTAACTGTTTAACAGTGTTGCAACTTTAATAAAATAAGGCTGGCTGGCTCATTGGCATAGATCACAGTTTTTTATCCTTTTTTTTAAATTTTTGTTTGTTAGCTTTAGTTTTAGATAAAAGTATTATGTTTTGTGACCGTATGTCCTAATAAGGAATAAAAATCTTTTCTTTTTTTCTTCTTTCTTTCTAATATCTTTTTCGTAATAAAAAATAAACTTTGGTTGCTTAGGTAATGTCACTGAGAACCGAGTAGCCACCGGAATGGTACTTCTCAAGTATTTACTCAGTATCTCAGTCGTGTACAAGCCATTCACCTCAGTCCTTTCACTCGTTTTAATTCATTCAATCAATGTCGTTGACATGAACACTTATCTTTGGGTTCCGCGAGGTTAAAATTAATAAATTAAAAAATATCATTAACTTCACTTTTTAATTAATCGCTTTAACTGACTTGAGGTTATGTTAAGGTACGACAATCGGACACGACCGGAGAGAGGCGACGTGACGAGACGGTTTGTACCTATCCATAAACATACGAAAAATCAGAGGTGCGTTCCTAAGATTTTGATCCTAGGTCCTTTGACTTTCCAGACAGCGTATTGCAATGATGTCAATAATAGTAATATAGTTTTATCTGATATTCATCATCATTATCATCATCTGCCTGTATAAGTCCACTGCTAAACATAGGCATCTTCTGCGCGCCACTTTTGTGCGCTCATTGAAGGTATTTGCTCATAATCGCCACGCTGAGCGGGTGGGCGATCGCAGTAGCAGTTAACTGCTGTTAACTTACGACACCCGCGGGATGAGTAGGGGTGGCTCTATTCTTAGGCCGGAAACCACACGGCAAGCTGATATCACTACATAGTATAAAACAAAGTCGCTTCCCGCGTCTGTCTGTCCCTATGTATGCTTAGATCTTTAAAACTACGCAACGGATTTTGATGCGGTTTTTTTTAATAGATACAGTGATTCAAGAGGAAGGTTTATATGTATAATACATGCATATTAACGTAACCGTGCGAAGCCGAGGCGGGTCGCTAGTTATTTAATAAGAAACTCGCAAAAATGAACATGTAAAAAACATACATAATAATACCAATACTATTATCTGTATCAAACCATAGTCCAATCCTTTTATCTTAATTAATTATTATTTTTTAATTTCTTTCTATCCCAAACTTTTTCGTCGTGATAGCCTAGTGGTGGTGACCGTTGACTGGCAAGTAAGAGATCTCGGGTTCGAACCCAAGGCGCGCACCTGACTTTTCGTAAGTTATGTGCGTTTTATAAATTAATTATCACTTACTCCGTGCCTCAGAAAGCACGTAAAGCCGTTGGCCCTGCGCCTGATCTCTCTCCGATCGTGTCGGAAGGCAGTCCCATCGGACTATGAGAGTGAGGGAATAGGGAGTGCACCTGTGTTTGCGCACACACTTGTGCACTATAATATCTCCTGCGTAGTTGGCTAGTCTCCGTTGAGATTGGCCGCCGTGACCGAAATTCGGTCAGGCGAATATTATCCCAAACTTTTTATACTGAACCCTAGGTCTTAACAAGAAATTCCTCCGGTTTTTCCCACATACGATTTAGATGTATTAGGATTTACAAATAAGGGGTATAATTAATACCCCTTCTTAGATCGCTGGTCACGCTTGGTTGCGCGAAAACTATAGGTTTGCTATTCTTATAATATTATGCGCGTACGCAAGTGTTTGCGCTACCAACGGATTTATTTAGCTAGCTTTCGACTAGCTCAGCGTGGGATTTATTAACTACATTAATTAGAGATTATATTTAATTAATAGATCTGAATTGGTAGCTATATTATCCGAACTAATAATATAAATGCGAAAGTAAGTTTGTTTGTTACCTTTTCACTCCTAAACCATTGAATCGATCATCCTGAAATTTTGCATATAAGTACGTTGTCAGGTGTACAGAAACGGACATAGGGTACTTTTCATCCCAAAATAAAGTACTGTTCCCGAGGAAAACAACAATAACGTTCTTATGATGATAGATGGCGCCACACGTTTATCGAATCATAAGATTGACTATTAAATTTCACGCAGATAAAATTGCGGGCTTCAGCTAGTACCTATGAGTATTTCTATATCTATACTTCTATACTAATATTATAAAGAGGTAAAGTTTGTATGTATGTGATTATGTATGTATGTTAGGGGTAATCTCTGGAACTACCGATCCGATCCTAAAAATTCTTTCACTAAAGGAAGCTACTTTATCCCTGAGTGCTATAGGCTATTTTTTATTCTGCAAAAAAAAAGGTTGGGTTTTTAGTACAAAATAAAAATATCTGAGAGTTATGTGCGTTTTATAAATTAATTATCACTCTCCGTGCCTCGGATAGCACGTTAAGCTGTTGGCCCCGGCTGTCAATTATAGATCTTTGACAGTCGTTACGGGTAGTCAGAAGCCCGAAAGTCTGACAACCAGTCTTACCAAGGGGTATCGTGTAACCCAGTATCTGGGTTGTGGAGGTCTGATAGGCAGTCGCTCCATGTAAAACACTGGTATTCAGCTGCATCCGGTAAGACTGGGAGCCGACCCCAACATAGTTGGGAAAAGGCTAGGCAGATGATGCTTAGTGTCTATAATTGGTTATTTTACCCCACTACTACAGAAGTAGGGGGCGGAAGAACTGCTTCAATGACTATTCTATTACGTGTATTTTGCAACCATTGAAAAAACAGTATGATTTTTACATCAATCGACGTAAGTTGTGTTGTGTTAGGTAGAAACGTGCATTTAGGAAGTGTTTTGTTCGTTGTATTGTCTGTCCGTTCTGTGATTTTAGTGATCTGTGATCAATAGAAATATTTAAACTTTCGTAAATTGGAAACGTATTTAATTTATTTCGGGCCTATTTAGTTAGTTCAATAATTTATTATTTTGAGTTATTTGTGCTTTGATAGACCCGAAATAATAGAAACATGATATGTGATTAATGTTCTAAATTGAACAGGGTGGCGATTTTATCATCTGTAGCATTGAAGGCGGTAAATTAGTCCACAATAATATTCCGATCAATAAAATATATTGTACATAAGTATTATTTTCCAAAATATTAATGGAAATTTCTAAAGCAGTTTCAATCCTAAATAGAGATCAAGTGTTGCCTATGCCGTATGCGCATATTGATCAAGCTAGACTTTGTGGTACCAACAATCCCAAGTAGCTACCGAAAACCGCTTTTTTTTTAATCTATGATACTCTAGGGAGCTCGGAGTTCTAGCGAAATATAATATAAAAAATATCCAGTTAAGTAAAAGGCTTCCAGCTAATAAAAAGGCATCCAGTTAAGAAAAAGGCCTCGAGCTAAGTAAAAATATTTCAGTTAACTAAAAGGCCTCTAGCTACGTAAAAGGCCTCCGGCTAAAAAAGGCCTCCAGAAACGAAAAAAGCCTCCAGTTAAAGGCTTTTTGACAGCAGCTCTCTGTCTTCCACTGCAACCTACGTGCTCTCCCTTGCATTATGCAAGCAGCATCATGGGTTCTTTCACTTCCTTTAACGCTGCAGATGATATTTTTTTTATATTTTCGAGTTGTTGAGCTATATGGTCGTACCTAAATAACTCGTTCGGTTATTCCGTTTATCAACTAAAGTGTTCATTACGTTCGAAAGTATCAATTTTTAATACCTAATGTTATTTTCATTGTGCAGTTAATTGTGCTATTCTTTTATTTGTTTTTAATTAAAGGCAATGGGTAAAATACGGTTCAAATCACGTAAGTATCTAGAATATCTTTATACCATATCTTTATATCAATATATATATTCTGAGTTATAGCCCAGTGGTATAACAGTTGACTGGCAAGTCAGAGGTCTCAAACCAAGGCACCTCTGTCTTTTCGCAAGTAATGTGCGTATAATTAATTAATTATCGCTTACTCACGGTCGGAGTAATCGGTGCACAAACATAAAAAAAACGCATTGAATTGAGAACCTCCTCTTTTTCGAAATCGGTTAATAAAACCGCTGTCCAACTCTTTTGAATTTTATTTTTCTTGAAGAAACCATTTTGTTAGTAATAATATTTATTTAATAATAATTTATTTATTTATAACTTTTTTCAATCATGTAAGTAATAATTAATAATGCCAAATTCAGGCTTATGTTCAGCAGTGGACGTCTTATGGCTGAAATGATGATGATGATGGTTGCTACGTTACAAAAACACAGACCGAAACATAAATATAGCAACTACGTTAGTATATTAATGTATTCGTTCGAGAAAGTGATTGCTTGATAGGCGGAAAATTGTAAGTGCTATTGACTCTAGTATTACCTATGAGTTAGTAAGTAATCGATACAAAGAATCGATTCTTTTCTTATCGTATGGTTGTTGAACAACCTGGTGTCAGAGTTTAAACCGCCGGTAGGCCTCTGACATGGCTTTACACACCATTGAAAAATACCTCAGGTGTGCTGGTTTCATCGCGATGTTTTCCCTCACCGTTTTAGCAACTGATAATTAATTTATAATAGGCACATAACTTACGAAAAGTCAGAGGTGCACGCCTTGGGATCGAACTCGAGACCTCTGACTTGTCAGTCGACGGTCATACCACTAGGCTATCAGTGCTATAAAAGTATCGATTGATAACTATCGATGCAGTAAAAAAAAGAACTTAACGGAAATAGTCGTTGATAGTTCGTATTTAGAACGTTCTAGTACGAAGAACTAGTAGCGAAGGGTCCATACAAATCGAATAAAATAATTTGTTTAATGAATTATTATGTGTTTACCTAAAAGATGGCACAAAATACAGTAAAAGTCACATCATATTCTGGCACAACCATGATTTGTAAATATAATATTTGTATATTTAAATATAATTATTTTATCACAATTTATCATAATTATATCATTTTTCCGTTGCCGTGTGGTTTCTGGCCTAATATTAGAACCATCCTTAGTCGTCCCGTGGGTATCGTAAGAAGCGACAAAAGGAAAGATCTAGAGGAGCATCCTCTGTGTAGCAGCAGTCATATGCTACTGCGATCGCCAACTCGCTTGCCCAACGTGGCGATTATGGGCAAAAGCTCCAACGAGCACACAATAGAGGCGCGCATTGGGCCAGGCCTTTGTTCAGCAGTGGACTAATACAAGCTGATGATGATATTACTTTTAGAATTTGCAATATTAATAATATTAATTTATTTAATTATAGTCCTGTCAATAATCAAATACCTACCTAATGTAGACGTCAGATTATGCATGTATATTATTTTTTCTTTTATTTTACCTCATACAAAATTCACCTTCGCCACTGGAAATAACCCATCAACAGCCACCGCAGGATCTAATCTCCCAACTTTAAAAAAAAATACCCTTTTTGAATTGAATTAACAATCAATTCCCCCTTGTTCCAGGTCCTGGCTTCATCGAAGAGTTGGACATAGAGGCGTACATGAGCTCGGTGGGCGAAGGCTGCTATGCACCCCAAACTATCGACCCTAGGCGGACTGGGTGAGTATTCATCATCATCAACTGAGCTTCTCGGTGGCCAGGGGGAGTCAAAAATGCCTACGGACTCGCACCCACTAAACCCCCCCCCCCTGCATCTTCCTCGCACTGTATCGGACTTGGCTGGGTACTGCAACCGCGCCTCGCAGTGGTTATTGGAAACTTAGAGTACACTTCTAAAATGGCTTTCAGACTATCAAAACCATCTATCAAAACATTGTAGGTATGCAATAGAATTATGATAATAATAATTATTATAGGAGAATTGCTTAGGGACTACACAGGGACATAACTTTAACACTGTAGACTGTGGACTGCAATGGGGACCTCATATAGAGGTACTTGCAGGTAAACTGAGTTCGGCTGCGTTTGCTGTTCGGAAAATACGACAGGTGACAGATGAGGCAACGGCTAGGCTAGTATATTTTGCATACTTTCATAGTATTATGTCGTATGGTATTTTACTATGGGGATCGGCAGCGGATGTTGACACTATCTTTATATTACAAAAGAGAGCTATTCGAGCAATTTACAACTTAGGCCCAAGAGATTCACTTCGTGAACTTTTTAAGAAGATAAATATACTAACATTACCATCCTTGTATATATTTCAAAACCTCTTATACACTCGCAAAAATATAACTTGCTTCCAAAAAAAGAGTGATATTCACAATTATAACACTCGTCATAAGGACAATCTTGTGGTACCTGGTTATAGACTTTCTAAAACCAAAAACTCATTCATGGGTAACTGTATTAAGTTTTACAACAAAATACCCTCTATAATTAAGGATCTGCCTGATGCTAGGTTTAAAACAGTTATTAAAGGTATCGTTATATCAAAAGCTTACTATAAGTTGAAGGATTACATTGAAGATAAAGATGTGTGGCATACTACTCCCTCCTGCACACTGCGACCCACTAGCGCTGATTGAACTTTACTAATATTCAAAATCAATTTTTATTGTGCTTTGACATCATATTGAATACTTATTATAGAATACTTCATATTTTTGAATTCTCCGACATGTATTTGTATTGCTTAATATGTATGTTTGTAATTATGTGAGCACCATGTAGTCCTTCCAACTTAGTTTTTATTAACGTGATGATTGCTGTACGGCTTGGGTATGTCATGCTCTCAGAAATGTTCTGATAGCGGTGGCGTTGTGTGTCGGGTCGTTTGATTCCCTACAATATGGTTGAGTTAGGCGATGGCTGATGCATGCGTCATACTCGTGAACGGGTGCCGTCTGTTGGGACTGGTCAGCTCATAGCTGCTGCGGTAATTTTATCAAAAGCATAAATATATTTAAGGTGTACTTGTGTTTAGCCGACTGACATTGTTCTCACATAAGACCTCAGAACAATGTAACCTAAAATATTGTAAGCCACTATATTTAAAAGAGCAACCATGGAGTTTCTTGCCAGATTCTTCTCCATGAAGGGTAGGCTGCCCTAGGAACTGGCAACTAGAGTCACTCTTTTATTAAAAATATTAGAATTACGACTATTCATAAGTGCCTAATGGTCTACATGAATAAAAATATTTTGATTTTGATTTTGATTTTAGGGAAATAAATTGGCACCCTTCTTGAGAGATTCCTTCCACCATAGATTACGATAGACAGAATTGATTAATTATTCCCACCTATTCCTCTTATCATCATCTTCATATCACATTTTCACTAACTCCATTTCTTCCTTACAGGGGCCACCAGCTACCAGAAAGTCCGCCAGACTCAGGTTCAGAAAACCCCTACAGTCCGTCCGAGACCCAAGTGCCTCCCCACGCAATCGCAGTCCCCCAAACAGTCCTCAGTTCCGACTACATGCTAGTCCACGACCACATACCAACCCACGAGATCCTTCAACAAAATGGAGACTACATTTACGAAGAACTCAAAACAGATAATATTGAACATGAAGTTCTAAGGAATAATTTAAATGATGTGGTGGTACTGCCGCAAGATTCGAATATTGTGGAATTGGGGATCAGGACAGTTCGCCATGATTTGGGTTTGGGGGATGTTTACCAGAATCGGTACAGTCAGATGAGGGTGGATATGCCAGAGTTGGAGCAGGGCATGATAAATCCTCAGCTAGTTGCTTTAGGACATGAGACTCTAACTCCCGTGTACACAAGCCTTCAGGAACCAAGCACGAAGAAGAGGAAGCATTCGCAAGACACAAATTCTCAAGTGAAGTGTGAGCCAGGTAACAAGTTTGGAGTTATCTCAGTTTCTCGACTTTTTTTATGGTTTTGCAATCTTATCTCCTTGTGTTATCTTCGTAGTCATTCTACATTAGTTTATCTTTCTCTTTCTCACTTAAGAGCTATGCTCTTGTCATTAAAACAATTTCCATTTCTGCCTTTCTCTCGCCAGCTCTTTTCCTACACGTTGAGTTATTTACTTTTACTCTGATTTCGCTCATGTAATCAATTCTTATTCTTTTCTTTCCTTCAATCTTCCCATGCAATATATTTGTCAACAGTGCGTCATGGTTCAATAAATATTCTATCAATTTCCTCTTTGAACCTTTGCTTATAACAATTTTCTCTACAACACTAACTGCAACATAGTTCAAAGTAACGGCATTTTTTCAGTCAAACTATGAACTATGCCGCTTATAAAAGACCGGTGACCCTAGCAACTTAATGAAGTCCATCAACAGTTAGCCATGAAATTGCCTACTGCATAAGCTCATCCCAACTTGGAGTATGAGCTACTCTTTTTCTATTTACGTAATTCTGTCAAAAAGTTAGTCAGTCAGTCAGCAGTCAGTCAGCAGTCAATGGATTAAAACAGGTAGAAAACTAGTACTTCCGATATAAAGTTCTGATCTCTCTTTTTTCCCAGCGGCCCTGTCTCCAGAGAGTGTGACCCATGTCTCTCGCCCTGCGCCCCCGTCAGTCGACGGCTCAGAGGCGGGGGACGATGCGCCCCTCCAGTGCATTAGGTTCGCGCCCTTTCAGCAGAACGTCTGGCATTCGCTGTATGACTGCAATTTGAAACCCCTGTAAGTGTTGTTATTTATTAATGATAATTATTTTCTGCCTCGTTGGTCTAGTGGTAGCAAGCGCGACTGCTGAGCACGAGGTCCTGGGTTCGATCCCCGGGTCGGGCAAAGTGTTATTGGGTTTTTCCATCAGGAAGTTCTCAGTAGCAGCACGGAGTCTGGAATTGTGCCCGGTTATTGGCAATAGGCTCGCCCCCTATTACATGGGACTTATAACAAAGCCGGCGAAACGTGGGTGTACTGCACACCTCTGCCTACCCCCTCTGGGGAATATAGGCGTGAGTCTATAAAAAAAAAAAAAAAAAAAAAAATTATTTTCTACCAGTGATAGCCTAGTGGTATGACCGTTGGACTGCCAAGTCTAAGGTCTCAAGTTCAAACTCAAGGCGCACACCTCTGACTTTTCGTAAGTTACGTGCGTATTATAAATTAATTATCACCTCCTCCGTGCCTCGGAAAGCACATTAAGCCGTTGGCCCCGGTTGTCATGAAGATCTTTGACAGTCGATATAGGGAGTCAGTACCCTCATAAAATCCTGAGAACTAATCTAACCTTAGAATATCGTATCCTTTTGGGTTGCGGGGGTCAGATAGGCAGTCGCTCCGTAGAAAACTGATATTCAGCTGCATCTGGTTAGATTAGAAGCTGACCTCAACAAAGTTTGGGAATAATAAGGCTAGGAGGATGAATTATTTTCTTTCTTTCTCTCACACTCTTTACTTTTTTTTCCAGACAACCACCTTCGTACGTAGTAGGTGCCGACAAAGGTTTTAACTTCTCCCAAATTGACGAGGCCTTCGTCTGCCAGAAGAAGAACCACTTCCAAGTGACCTGCCAGATTCAGATCACAGGCGAACCTCACTACGTGAAGACTGGCGAGGGGTTTAAGAAGATCAGCAATTTCTGTTTGCACTTCTATGGGGTTAAGGTAAGAAGATGGCAGCAGACGCTAAACCGCTATCTCGCTCGCACATTGAAGATATAAATTCGATTAATATAGTTATAAAAAATCCCAAAATAACTAAGTTAAGGAGATTAACATAGTAAAGATTCAGCAAAAACATCAGTTTGATCGGAACAAGTTTCCATACATAAAAAATGCTTAAAATGACGTTATTTCATCGTCTGCTCTTTGTTCCGCTGCTAGTTTGATTCCCGCCCGGTACAAAAATTTGTGATATTTGTTTCAATTTGGGTCTTAATCATTTTAAATTAATATTAATTAGCTGGTTGCAACTGTCAGTTTTGTATTTGTCATCTTTTTTTAAAAAAGCAAGAAAAAACTGCACCGTTCTAAATTATATGGAAAAGTAGATTTCCGACTGGATCCTATATTGAAATAAGTAAAAGATATTGTTCAAGATTATGGTTATGTTTTCAAAATTTCCGCAGCACTTAAAAAATATGTGTTAATTTTTTTTTAAATTAATGTGTTATAACAGAAGAACTTCTAATAAAAGCCAAGCGTAGGTTAGGTTATAGGTTTTTCATGATGTCCTTACATTTCAGGCCGAAGACCCGAGTCAAGAAGTCAGAATTGAACAAAGCCAGTCAGACAGAACAAAGAAGCCTTTTCATCCTGTACCGTAAGTACTTAAAGTTGAAAATCTTATGGATAGGAATCTCCAATCTCTCCTCGAAATTATAGTGATTCTAATTTATACCACGATGGTGGCAAACAAACGTAGACCCTGATGCATACACTTGGCTTATACTTTTTCCTTCCGGGGCAAGCTGGATGCATATTGGTAAAAAAATATAGCAGATCCTACCTTACAAAAATTAGATTGACTTTATTGATAACTGGCTTCTGTAATTATACAGTGCCAGGTTTTGTGTCAATAAAGAAATTTATTATTATTATTTATTATTTATTATTGGAGGGTAATAGGACCATGGGGCCACGAACCTAGGAGGGTCTTGATTCACGAGCCCAATCCAGATCTCAAATTTATATAAACTGGCTCTAATGAGTCCTACCTAGTATAGAATAAGAGATATCTGATATTCTATGAAAGGGTTTATTTTCACAGTGTGGAACTACGACGTGAAGGCGCCAAATTAACAGTAGGCCGGCTCCACTTTGCTGAAACCACAAACAACAATATGAGGAAGAAAGGCAGGCCTAATCCAGACCAGAGACACTTTCAACTAGTGGTAGCTCTAAGAGCCCATGTGTCGCATAACGACTACATTATCGCTGCCTCTGCTAGCGACAGGATTATTGTCAGGGTAAGTTTCCAATTCCTGAGGATGGGCAGCAGCATCCTTCTGCTACGATTGTCAACCCGCTTACCCATCGTGGCGATTATAGTTAAATACCTCCAATGAGCGCACAATAGTGGCGCGCATTGGGAGAAGCCTATGTTCAGCAGTGGAGTAATACAGATGATGATGATGATGAAATTTCCAATTTATTGGCAAATTTGAGTGTTTTGCTGATTGTCTAGAAGACAAACATGTTTATAACAGGATTGGTAATCTTTTAGAAAAGCCGTTTAAAGTTTGACAAATTGTTTGCCACGATATGCAAAGAAAGAATTAAAACAATTGCATTTTTAGCTTTCCTATATTTGAGAGCTAGGCCAGTGGAGCAATCGCTATCTCTCTCTAACCTCCGCTTGTCTTTTGACTTCCTGGTTCCTCACGACTCCTACTTTCTCCTTCACTTGATGAATAAAAGTCGTTCTCGGGCGTCCTCTACCTCTTTGTCCTTCAATTTTTCCTTCTAAAACTTTGAAGCATTTGCCTATGTATTCTATTTTATTAGAGAGAAGGGAAGCCTTTACCCTGCAGTGGAAAATTACAGGCTTGTTATAAGTAATATATAAATACTCTTCTTTAAGCACCTTAGAACAACCACCATTTTATTTTTCTCAGGCATCAAATCCCGGTCAGTTTGAATCAGACTGCACGGAGAGCTGGTGGCAGCGAGGAGTGTCAGAAAACAGCGTTCACTTCAGCGGAAGAGTTGGCATTAATACTGATAGACCTGATGAATCCTGCGTGGTTAATGGTAAGGGTTTATTTTAAGTTAGTATTAAGAAGAAAAAAGACTAAAGGGCTGAACATATTTGCCTCATGTCAGACAACCAATAGGGTAAAATTACAACCCAGTGGATACCTCGAAACGGCAAGCAACATCGCGGCAGACTAAGACGGAGATAGCGAGATGATCTTGACTGATTTAATAAATACTGGTTCTTAACAGCTCCAAGTAGAGAATAGTGGCAGGAGAGGAGAGAGGCTATTGCCTTGCAGTGAGAAAATACAGGCAAGTAATAATGAAACTTCTTGAGTTGACCAGATATTTAATAGAAGAAGGCCGGGAAGTGGTAGTTGCCCTGTGACACTGGAATAGTTTTCTCGATCGCTAAGATTAAGCAGAATTTGAAACAATAACTACACTACCACACTGGTAAACTATAACAGCTGAATCGGGAGTTAAAGCACTGATATACAAAAATCCCTTTCCCAAATCCCAATTTGTGCGAATTATCTATGCCCAGCCTTGGATCAGGTTATACTGATTTATGTGACTGGAGGATAATTATGAATGACGGTAATTCTGTAAGGCTGGCAGGGTTTTTCTGAACAGCTAATTAGAGGCATAAGTTAATTGAGTAAATCTATTAATCATGTACCTAAATACCTTGGATTTAAAGCCATTATAATACCAGCTCTGTAAAAATGTCTTTTTCTCCAGGTAATCTAAAAGTGATGGGTCATATCCTGCATCCATCAGACGCTCGCGCTAAGCACAATATCGAGGAGCTGGATACAGCAGAGCAACTGAAGAATGTGCAAAACATAAGAGTGGTCAAGTTAGTAGCCTTTCTAAGCAAATTTTTACAATCAAATGACAGATTTTTTTAATACTCAGGTTACCTACTAAAACACATGGATACAGCCTAGCTGATGGTAAGCAGTTACCAGTGCTTGCAATACCAGTGGTATCACTTACCCATTGCTGTCCCACAGGGGGTTATGGAAGGGGGGATTGGGCCTCGAGTTTTCATCACTGTTTATACGAAACATTACAGTACAAATTCCAAGTTTTTGTTCCAATGGAATGAGAGAGAGAATTCTTAGTAATAGCTCGAAGTCCTGTCATATGGGACTTATTTACTTGCGTCATTATGGTATTAAACTCGACCCTAACTTTGAGATTATAGTCGTGATGTTAAATCCACCAGGTTCAACTATGATCCTTCGTTCGCGGAGCACTCCGGCCTGCTAGGCTACGACCCATCCCGTCCTACTCCGCAACTAGATACTGGCGTTATCGCGCAAGAAGTAAGAAGAGTACTGCCGGAGGCTGTGAAGGAAGCTGGTGATGTCACGCTGCCAAATGGAGACACTATTCCGAAGTTTTTAGTGGTTAATAAGGTAAGGACTGAGGATTAAATGATTTTTTAAGGTCTTTAAAGGGATATCTTGGGAATTCTAAAATCTGGAGTGGAATAAAAGATATAGGTACTTTTAGAATAGGCCCAATTTTTTTGTGATTGATTAGAGTTACATAAAGGATCTCCAAGACTTTTCAGTTATCTCGTATACACAGAAGAATTATAGCATCCAATCTAGAAAAAAATAAAAAGAATGTTGATACCTTGGTAAAAACAGCTCCCAAACTTTCTTAAATGCATCATCATTACTCGTTTATAGCAGCCTCCTATTTGGACACTTGGTCTGAATGGATAAGTAAAGGAATACTGCCAGAAGCTGTAAATAAGGCTGGTGGCATCACGCCGCCTAGTAATGATACTATTCCAAAGTTGAATAAACAACATACAAGGAAAAAAGGAGGTGTATTCTTCAGAATAAAGTGCTTTACGAAATTTTAAAAGGAGTTACTTGAGGTCTTTGAAAAAAAATTGGGGAAAACTGTTGAAATTGCTTTTCTAAAAAGGCTCAAAAATTATCCTTCTTTCCAGGATCGAATCTTCATGGAAAATCTCGGTGCTGTCAAGGAGCTTTGCAAAGTGACTGGTAACCTTGAGTCCAGGATAGATCAGCTCGAAAGGATCAACAAAAAACTGTGCAAGATCAGCGTGTTGCAGAGGAGGGACAGTTCCAGATCCAGTGTTAGTAACGGTGAGTTTAACTTCTAAAATATTATTCGTTTACATAACATTTTGCCTGTCTCCTTTAGGGATAGGCAGATAGTATAGAAAACAACATGTAGCAATTCTTTCATACATATTTGTTACTTCAAGAATTTCTTAAAAGTCATGTGCATGAAGCACGTAATGACTGTTTTCTTTTACGCTCCTTCTCTCTTCTCCGTAAACTTTTTGATCAGCTACAAGAGATGATTTACCGCCTTTTTTATCCTAAATAGTTAATGGATTCACAGTTTCGAAGACTCTGACATGACTTTTTACACGCCTTTGAAAATTCCTCATTTATAATCATAATTTAAAATTAGCACAATAAATTGCAGATATTAACTTCCTTTTTCATTGCAGATTCGCGATACTCAGCCATATCAAATTCATCCAAGTCTTTCTACAGCGACGGCAACATTTCCATAGACCAAATCCGAGACATAGCTCGCAATATACGAAAACACGAATGCTGTCACAAACTAAGTCATAATTCCCCTAAATATACCCGAAAACAGTGTAAAAACTGCCACGGAAACTATTCAAAATATGGAAAATACTATAATTATAACAAAACTTGCGTGCGATATCACTCAAGTAAACTTGAAAAGGCAGAAAACGTTGAAAATCCAACTTTTTCAGAATCTAATATTCAAAAATATCCAGATGAAAGCTTTGAGAGCACTATGACTAAGAAAAAAGATACTTGTCTCTGGTTGAAGAGTGATGACAATTTTTCCTATGGCAATTCGAAATTGGGTTTTTGCTGTAGAAAAGACTACGGGGATACCAGCAGCGAGTTGATTTCTAATAAGTTTCTGCAAATTGTTATAACTATATTGATATTTATTATGGCAGTGTGGTAAGTAAACGAAACATTTTTTATTAAAACTATATCCTATACTAGATTTTTTTCTTCATTATTATCCTTTAAAGTTCTTTCTCCTTTATCGTAGGATCCCACAAATAATATTTTTGTCCCATGCAAGATTCTATTCGGTAATTATGCTCCTCATCTAAAGGCTTTATCAGTGTGTCATTCTTTCAATAACTACTAAATAACTCAATGAATTTGGAAAGGAACTTGGCATATAATTATGTAATTTATCTCCCAGATATATGTATTAAGCTACTTTCGTATTATCCTTAAATATGTGTTCGTTTGGAGCAGAAGAGAGTCTTATTTCCATAATACTGAGGAATCCTTCTTCGTCTTGACCAGAATAGAGATTTATATACAATATATACTGCAGAATCAGACCCTCTCCGATTCCCCAGCCCTCCTTGGGCAGTCAACCTTGTCTCATACTCCAATGCTGAATAAAGGCGTCTCCCAAGCGCCCGACGTTTGGTTCTTAGTCTTCTTCAATCTCTTCTATCTCCTATCCTTATCCTTATCCTTCCTCTTTATCCTTTAAAATAGAAATAAAATTATATTTAATTTCCAGCCTTGTAGTAATGTCAGCCCTCTACTTCCGAGAGCACCAAGAGCTAATATCTATGAAAGAGATCCGCCTTCACGACAAACTGCACTACCCACACTATGGGAAGTTAAATAATGAACCACACACGCACAGGACACCGCCGGATTTGAACCAGATACAAGTAAGTTTTGTTTTGATGGCTCCTTGATCCTTAAATTGCAATAAGTACAAATTTACCTGCAGTCAGTTAAGTACATTAATCTTGCATCCTTATTAATCTTTCATCCTCATTAATCATGCAACCTTCATCATTTACCTTGCATTTTTATTCACCTTGTATCGTCATTTATCTTGCATTATCATTTTTCTTTTGTCCTTGCTTTTTTTTGCATTCTTATCCCACATTTATCTTTTATTATCTTTATTTATCTTGTATCTTTATTTATCTTGTATCTTCATTCACCTTGCATCTTCATTATATCTTGAATCTTCATTTACCTTGTATTTTCATTAACCTTGCATGGTCATTAATTTGGCCTCCACATTTTAATCGTATATCCTCATTTTTCTTGCATCCAAGGATTACAAACATTTAATTCTGTTTCAGAATCTAAAATCGTCACAACATACGGCATCCAAAAAAACTGCAAAGGGTAAGTAATTAATTTTAAAAAAATGTAGCCTTGGAAACCTTACCTAACTGATTACCAGGGAGTTATGCCAATTTGAATACGAAGTCATAACAAGTCGGCCGCGCCCCACCCCCGCGCCACCCCGCACCGTGCCGCACAATTTCTCTCAGCCCCGGCTCTAGTGGGGGGCAAGCCGGGGTCCATGCCCCGGGCGGCACAATCAGAGGGCGGCGAATTCAAGCTTGGCAAACGAATACACTAGTCATACAGCGCTAGACCGGTCGTCGTGGTGTTTTTTGTGGGAGGCCTATTTCCATCAGTAGCCGTCTTATGGCTGAAATGATGATGATAGTGAAGGTAAAAATATGTGCGGGCGGGGGCAGCATTTTTCGGTTTTTGCCCCCCTCAAAAAATTCAAGATCCGGGGCTGATTTCTCCATCTAGGCGGCTTTGATAGCTGACTGTAACTCTTAGACTGTGGTAATATGTGGGGAAAGACGCTAAAGTCCCTACAACTTAGCTTAGCACTGAGACAGTGTTAATAATAATTGTAATGTTTCAGAGAAAGGTCCTCACAAAACGACGCAGGAGTACATAACGACAGCTCCAACAGAGTCGCCTCACACTATCTCCACTTCTGCTCACCCCACTAAGAATTATGGAAGCAATCTTATAAGTAAGTATTACCTGACGATGGGTTTATCATTGGGTTTTGGTTTGCAAGCATTTGCCAAAGGAAAAATCGTTGTGGTCGGTCCATTAGCTAGAATGGGGTGGCTCGACCGATGTAGCTATACATTTCCAGTATAAGCTGACATCTTGTTGTACGGAGGACCTATACAATGCGAGGTCAGGTCATACTGGTAATATACAGGGTTATTTGTAAAACATCAGCATCCTTAAAAGAGGTCATTAAACTCATCATTATGAACAACTTTTACTATAAGACCAACCCAAAAAAAAATCAGCTGTTCCATACATTTATGTTCACTTGACTCAACAAAATGTATGGCACAGCTGATTTTTTTTTGCGATTTCAGAGTTAGTCCCATAGTAAAAGTTGTTCATAATGATGAGTTTTGTAACCCTTTTTAGGGATGCTGGTGTTTTACAAATAACCCTGTATAGCTTGATCTGTAGCCGTGTGTCCTTAATCCCTTCCATAATCCTCCTTGAGTAATCTCCCTTTCCATAATCCCGCATAGCGTTGGCAATGCGCAAGGGACCCTGGTGTTTCAAGCGTCTTAAGGTAACCCATTACCTTTCAGAGTGCCGTATGCTTGTATGCCACCTTAGTATTACTAATAAAAAATATTTTATTATTTTGGTACTTTATGGCGCCCAACGTATGAACATAGTACTTTATAGAAGTCCCATGTTGGGCGCCAAAATACCCCATACAGTAAGTGGGCTATTATTAAATTAATTGGAGTGTTAACCTATATAATAATAAGTTTTTAAACAATTTTTAACTTTACAAGCCGTAAGAGATACTTAAACCATGGATACTGTACCTTTTTTTTGTGGTTGGGGGGAGTCAAAAATGCCTTCCGTATACTGCACGTCTGAGGACGTACGGTTATATGGGGCTCGCAGTCGCACCCATTAATAAACATCTCCCCCTGCGTGTTTCTCGCACTGTAGCTCCGTCCAAAGCCGTTTGAGCGAGCATGTCCTGAATTCATGTTTAGAGTCATACCCTCAATTCATTACGATGTCCTTATTACAGTGTATGTGTACACCTGAGTACAACCGCACCAAAATGTTGACCGTTACATTATCTTTTCAGACACAGTACCCACTCTACAGTCGATACAGTCGGAGCGGCCTATATCTTTGTCGCGGATCGCTGACGTCATCGGAGGAGGATGCTCTTTCGCTGCTAACACTAATAATGAACTGGATCCTGAGTGCCAGGTAAGAATGAAATGCTTCAATAACGCATAGCGAATGAAGCAGATAATGATGATCAACTTAAAAAAAAATCATAATATGTAAGTCGAATACCTCCTCGTATAAATCCTTGGATAAGCTACTATCATCATAATCATCTGCCTGAATTAGTCTGCTGAATATAGGCCTATCCCAATGCACGCCACTATTTGCCCATGATCGCTACGCTGGACAAGCGGGTTGGCGATTGCAGAAGCAGATGATTGCTGTAGAACAGAAGGATGCTACTGCCCATCCCACGAATCTTTGTCGCTTCTTACAACACCCGCGGGACGAGTAGAGGTGGTTCTCTTTTTAGGCCGGAAACCATATCGATAGGAATACGGAGTCCATTTTCAAGAGCGAGTGTATAAGCCGCATGCTTACTCGCTCTTGAAAATGGACTCCGTTTGAGTTCGGAACTAGTCGGGCATTCCCCGAATTCAATGCGTGAGTAAAGCTGTATCAATGTTTATAATCTATTCATCAAGTCCTGAACGTCTAGTAATTTTTAAAGAGTAGCAATATATTTCTTCTTTATGTAATGTACACACATCAAAAGTGTCTAGGGATCAAGCATTTTTATGCGGATTTCTTGAGATTGAGATGTGGCTTTGTAATAAATTTATGATTTTATAAATTTATATGGATCCTTTTTGGTGCATTTCATAATTTGAATCAGGAACTGTCTTAGGAACTGTGAATCAAATTCGAGTAAAAGATGAAAATCAGCTGTCAATATTTTCCCTATAAAAACATACAACGCATTGAAGACATTATTAGTGCTACTGTTTCCCTACTACTGATTAAAACCAACGTTATTATGGAGCGGCGACGTCATTTAAGCAGGGAAGAAATGCTCAGAGCCGTGGGAATGATAGAAGCTGGTTCCCGGCAACGTACTGTGGCTTTAGCTCTGAATACAAGTCAGAGTGTTATCAGTCGACTTTGGACACGTTACCGAAGCACTGGTACCGTGGCTGAGCGCCATGGAGGACGGTATCGCTGCACCACACGGAGACAAGACCGATACATTCAAATCTTAACTCGAAGAGCTCCAACAATAACCGCCATGATGTTAGCCGTGAGGCTTCATCACTCTTCAGGGAACTTAATTAGCGACCAAACAGTCAGAAACCGCTTGCATGAAGTGAACCTTCATTCCCGAAGACCGCTACGGGTACCACCTATAGCAATGCACAATCGTAGGATTCGATATCAATGGGCTCTTGAACACAGAAATTGGGCAGAAGAACAATGGCGTTTCGTGTGCTTTTCTGATGAGTCTCGTTTTGGTATGAGACCGGATACAAGACGTATACGACACTGGAGAACCCCTGGACGCCAACAGCGATTAAAATCCTGCCAGGAAGTCCATCCTTATAGTGGTGGAACCATCATGGTATGGGCGGGTATTTGGATCGGCGGAAGAACTGAGTTGATTTGGATCAGAGGCATCCTCAACGCTCAAATTTATGCTGAGACGATTGTATCAGACGTCATCGTTCCTCTACAAGTGCAAATCGGTCCCTTATTTCAGTTAATGCATGATAATGCACGACCGCACACCGCAAGAGTTGTAAGACATACTCTCGCCGCAGCTAACATCAATGTCCTGCCCTGGCCTGCTCAGTCGCCAGACTTGAACCCGATTGAGCATGCATGGGATATGCTACAGAGAAGAGCTCTGCCGAATATGGAGGGTATCCCGTCGCAAGAAGACCTTTTTTTGTTGTTGCAACGAACATGGGCGGCCATTCCACAGCGTGATTTGGATGAACTCATTTTGAGTATGCCAAACCGATGTTCTTGTGTTGTTAGTGTTCGCGGTAGAAACACGGATTATTAATTGTTTAAGTTACCCAATAAAATTTTAAAGAAAACTGTTATTTCAGTCTTTTTTTTGAACTTTAATGTTAGTGGTTCAAATGTCAAAAATCCCTTTATTAGGAAAATGGCAAATTTCTTTATTAATGCAAAGGTGACTTGGTTTATCGTTACTGTGACAAACGAAAACACTTTATTTGATGAATCCTTAAAGAAAATTTTAATTAATATCAATCAGGAGAAAAGTTATTGCAAAAATATATGTTGATCCCTAGACACTTTTGATGTGTGTATTTTGAATAACTACAAATACATCGTATTAAGTTTTTCAATACTTTTTCACGCTGCTTATCAAAGGATATCATCAGAATCACATCATGGATTAGATCAGTTTTGGTAAGATATTAAACTTGACTTATAAAATAGCCGGCGAAACGTGGGTATACTGCATATAACTTTGCCTACTCCCTCTATTCTCTAGGGAATACAGGCGTAATTCTAAATTATGTTATTTTCATAAATGGTTTGCCTGTATGTGTCCCTGCAAGGAAGAGCAGGGTTTTTGTAACTATATAATAATATTTCTTTAGTAAATAATTGAAACCGATAGTCATTAATGATCTATTATATTTCCAGTCACCATGCGGCCTGGACCCCCCACAAACCTACGACAATCAAGAACCTTTAGAACGGTCTAAACCCGACAAGGAGATCAACGACACATTCACAAGACCGTTAGAGCCTCTTCCTAGAGACAAACTACCAAACATCCCTGTAATTCCTGAAAAAAATAACACAGATTCTTTGAAAACTGAAACCGAATCATTGAGAAGTGAAAACGACTCCTTCAAAATTAACGAAGAGATCATAGCTGAGTCGAACTTTTTGGACCCCAATAAGCAGAATGGGACTGATAATGGAAGCAGGATGAAAAGAGATGTGAGGAGCAGAAGGGAGACACGAGAGGAGTTGAAAAGCAGTTCGGAGGAGATGATTTTGACTGAACAGTCGCATGAAAACAGTGGACCTCATGGTAAATTTCTACTTTTATTTATTTCTAGCTTCCGTTTTATTGATAAAAAAGTAGTCTATATCTTTCCCCAGGCTTCAGACTATCTACTTCAAATTTCATCATTAATTGAATTTACATCAATTAAAGGGGTCTGAACATTTTTGTATTGGAGCTGGCATAGCGGGCCGTCGCCATTTTGGTATTTTCAAAGGATCGTGAATCACATATGATTCATGGTATCATTATTTTAATTGTGTTTGAAGTCGGGGCAGCGAATCTCCTAACTAAAAATAAGCAGTAAGTAATATCCTAGTAGTATGACTGGGTCGTGTGTATATCGGTAATATGGTACCCCTGAATCCGCAATATGGTATCTCAAAGCAAGTTGCTGGTGAATTATTCTAGCAACCAGATTGTGCCGGCAAATACTCTCCATTAGCAAGACGAGAACAACCAGAAACTATGTGACGGATGGACTCTTCCGGACAGTGACATGCTCGACATATGTCCACTGTGTCATCCTTAACAATATATTTCCGATAGTTATTCGTCATGATAACTCCTAGACATTATTAAACAACTTTTAACGGATAACTTAAATGTTTATTTATTTGTCAAGAAACTTGACGTTTCGAGAGTTTTGCTACTCTCGTGGTCGCAGGCAGACTGACTCACTGACAGACTGACTGACTGGTCTCAGTCTGCCTGCGACTACGAGAGCTGCAAATCTCTTGAAACGTCAGGTTTCTTGACAAATAACATTTAAACGAGGGACATTTACGCGAGTTATCCGTTAACAGTTGTTTCATTATGTTGAACTTTCGCGAACGTTTGAGACTATTTATCTTTATTATGTTTATTTCTATATCCTAATTAAACACCTCGTTTTCCAGAATGCGACACAGTCCGCGTCGGTATCTCAAGCAAGTCGATAATAAACTCGTCTCTCTTCAGCGAATACGTGTGCGCAAACGCAGTGCACAACTTTACCTACACAGTGCCACTGTCGCATTGTTTGAGTCACAAACATATTGATTTGACGTTCAGGTAAGCATCTAGAAATAAGAATCATCATCGTCATCATCATCAGCCTTTATTAGTTCAATGCTGAACATAGGCCTCTTCCAATGCGCGCCACTTTTGTGCGATCATTGTAAGTCATCATCTGCCTAGCCTTTTCCCAACTATGTTGGGGTCTGCTTCCAATCTTACTGGATGCAGCTGAATACGAGTGTTTTACATGGAGCGACTGCCATCAGACCTCCACAACCCAGATACTGGGTTACACGATACCCCTTGGTAAGACTGGTTGTCAGACTACCCGTAACGATTGTCAAAGATCTACAATTGACAGCCGGGGCCAACAGCTTAACGTGCTATCCGAGGCACGGAGAGTGATAATTAATTTATACAGTGCGCTCATTGTAAGTATTTGCCTATAAACGCCAGTTCGCCACGCTGGGCAAGTGGGTTAGCGATCGCAGTTGAAAATTGCTGTTACATAGAAGGATCTTTCTCTTTGTCGCTGCTTACGGCACCCATGGGACGAGTAGGGGTGGTTCTATTCTTAGGCCAGGAACCCCACAGCAAAAATCTATGATAATAGCGTTCCGAATTAACTCAACAACCAAAATAAAATCACTCAACAGGTCCTTAAAACTGAAGGAGTTTCGTCTCTGCGACCTTCAATGCAACTACGACTCCTCCAAATCCTGTCAATCCACCAAGGAGCCCCCGAAGCCAGCGCTGACTGATGACACATGGAGCATCAAGATGGCATTGGAGTGCAATGTTGATAGAATGCTTCGCGTCAGAGCCAGCTTCCTGCCTCTGAATATGCTGTTCCCTAATAAGGTACTACTATAATAATAAATAATCAACCAGCTTGTGTGTCCCACTGCAGGGCAAAGACCTCTTCTGATTCAGAGAAGTATCGAGCATTAATCACCACGCTAGATCACTGCGTGTTGGCGATTTCAGACTATTAATCCAGGTTTTCTCACGATGTTTTCCTTTACCATTAGTCAGTGTCTTAGATAAACTAAGAAAAGCACATCGGTACATGCCTGGTTCGAACCCACCACAACACACAGGTCCGTAACCAATGCACAACCAAGACAAGTTATTATCAAGTCAATAAAGCACTAAAGTTATTTATTTGGAGATTTTATATTAGCGTACAATACTCGTTAATAAGCCCTTATCAGCCAGAAAAATATGCGCGCAATACAAAAAGTGCGTGTTTATGGCATGCACTATGGATTTGTCTATAAATTGGGTATATAATTGGGTTCATATTTCATGACCGTTTTGGTGTCAATTACTAACATTAATAATTTCACTTCAATCTTAATAATATTTAATGAAACAACTTTTGAACGGATAAACTCGCGTATATTGTATTTTTCTAAAACACACCTAATGTTTTGAGATCTTTGCAGATCTCGTGGTCGCAGACAGACAATGACAATGTTTGCGTAAGTTTGAGACTATCTTAATAATATTATATGACCATTTACAGGACCTGTGCTACCCCATCCAAGAACACAAGATACCCTTTATCGAGTACAACATTCGTATACACAGGGATTGTCACAATTGAGCCACGCAATAATATCAAGCTATGTATAAATAACACAATAATAGGTACTATTATTGTTATCAACTATAATAATGCACCTTGTTAATAAATGTTCATTATAATAATTGGCCTTAATAAAAAATCACCACCCAATTTTTTCTGGAATACGCGTTATATTTTTTGTGATTCTGTAAAAAAATCCTATTTGGATTTTTTGGATCTGATTTTAAGTTTTTTTTTATGGAAAATACGTGGTCTAGAAGTGAAAATCATTGGCAGCTAGCTTAAAATACATTTTTACCTTTCTTGAACGGCCATTTTTAACTATTATTTCGACAGTCCATTTAGCAAAGCTGTAATTATTTTACATTTATTATTTAAATATTGTCAAAAGAATATGGATTTAATTATAATATCAAGTTCCAGTAATTTATTTTGATGTATTTTTATTAATTCTACTATATTTTCGTTTTATTTAATTGTTTTATTAATATTAAATGAACATTTTATCAATAAAGTCTAATAATATATCTATGATCATCATTATAATAAATATATTATTTAATAAGTATTTTAGTACTAGTGTATGAATAGTGAAAATTTTCTATTACTATTAACACATTCCATAAGTGCAATTATGTAATTATTATCCGTCCTATTATAATAATATAACTGACATATCTAGCTCAATCATTATTGGGCTATTATTTGTATTTATAAATAGCCTTCAGGGCTATAAATCCTTCTTCACGAGCCGATAAAATAGTTCCAAACTAAATGATATTGTACTGGCTTTAATAGTCGGCTGCCTTATACTTATGTGGTCTTAATAATTTATTAAAACAACATATTATCTGATGAAGATCATTGTTATAAATAATCTTATTAAATTCTTTCAATAATTGTATGAGATTTCCGATAAGCATTGCTTTAAGGGTTCGTCGGGTGGGTTGTCACTTTGTAACTAGCCAAGGCCGAAGCCTCCCACCAAAAGCAGCTCGTGTGTGTACCTTTGTAACATCATTAGTCAATTTTTACGTCACGCAGAGAAAGAGTCATTGGTGCTATTCTTCCCACATACCACCGCACAGTGGATTATTTCTGAATAGTTGTATGCAAACAAGGCCACATGAGCATTTATTTTAGTTCCTTATCCATAATCAATTAAGATTGTAAATTGAAGTTTACTTTAATTTATCAAAGTTTTAAGTTTTGAATGACAATCAATTTAATAGCATCTGAATCTGCATAAAAAAATAGTTGTTGGAGATAAAAACTACGAGTCTAATTAAATTATTTTAATAAACGGAAATGACAAAATATGTCTATTAAATCAAAAAAGAGACAGAAATAATATTTTAAATTATTATTTTTTATAATTAAGTGCGATTTTGTGCCGATTTATTTTAACACATGAAGAATTGTCCATCCCAATGGGATTTAATTAAAAATAAGTTACAATTTTAACTTTTACATTAATAAAGGAATTGGTTTGTTTTTTTTTAAATATTTTTATACAATTTTAAACTAGAAATGGTGGTAGCTACTATTATTATTTTTAGTACATAATAGAATCTTTTTTTGTAATAAAGAATTTTATTTTACTATTATTTGTAGTATTTTTGCAGCTTTATTTTGTAGGTCTTAATTATTATTTTTTGAATAGTTTTAAGTGGTATTGTTTGAAATTATGTAAGTTGAATACTCATATGATGAAATTATTATTTTTATTTTTGGACCGTAGATGAGCCTTTAAGTATGTATATCTGAATTGTTATTATTGTATAACTTTGAATATTATTTTTGAGAAAACACTAAACAAAAGTTGAACCTAAGAAATAAACTCTTTTTGCTACTGTAATTAAATATTTACATTCTAATAAGTGTTTTTTCAACTAATTAATATTATTTCAATTATACGTAGATATACTCGTACTATCCAAAATCTATACATTCCAAACCAGTACTTAATTAGTTTATAAGAGTTATTAAAATCATAAAATTATGTCTTACAAAAATTACTTCTCATCAATGTCCGAATCTTTTCTTGATAATAATTAAGAATAAAATACATTACATTTGAAAACAAAAACAAATAAAAAGTCCTAAAGTTCAATTAAAATCAGACTTTGCGATTATTATGTATATTATTTTAAGGTCATGTGCCTAAAAATCAGATTTTTACTCTATTCATATTATTGAAAATACGCTCGCTGTATCCACAATCCATGACAAAATCTTTTATGTAAACTTTTATCTACCTAATCATCGTAATAATATTATGTCTAAGAGCATTTGTGTACTACATCCAATATAATAAGAGAAATCTGATTGCAAATTTGCCGTAGTATTATTTTTATAAGCGTTTGTGCATCTTAGATACTGGAATTATACCACTTGGTTATTTAGAAAGCAATAATTTATTCATCCAAGAATCTCAGTGTCGACTTGGCTTTAAATAAAATCTCATTTGCGATGTAATTAATGTAAGTTTATTAAGAAAAAATACCATTATATTGCGCTTCAGATACGAGGGTAGTTCAGTGACTCGAAGGGTTGGTACTAATGTACACGTAAAGCCATGTATGCACTAGATAACAATTTGAGGCGCATCATGTTAAAAATATATTCAAAGGTATTTGTATCCGAGGCCAGTGAAAAGCCAGTGACTGACTTGACAACAGAACTGGCTTGTATCCAAAGCAAAGATCTATACTAATCTTTGTCTAACGCCATTTCTGTGACTATCTAAATAAAAAATAATCCTCTTATTATTTTATTCGAAAATAAAAAAATAAATTTAATTGAAATTTTAAAAATATAATAGTCTTTAACATAAATATTATTACGGGTTTAGTGTGTGTATCATTAGTTAGTGAGAAGATCGCGATACCGCCACATGAGTAAATAATTTACTCATGTGATACCGCCGCGTTGTCACGTTTTTATTAATGGGGCCCGTTGAACCCGAAACTGGCAACCCAAAATCAACCCGTGAATAAGCCGTAATAATATGTTATACATTAATAACCCTCCTTTTTTTGCAGTCGGGTAAAAAGTCAAACGTAAGTTATTTTTAATAATTACTCAAAGATAATAAAATTAAAATCGATTACTGAAACCTCTCAGATGTAACGTGTATTAAACTTGAACTTTTTTTTTTAATGTTTATTTTTCTACAAAACTTTAATGAATCCTACTGCTAAACAAAGGCATTCTCTTATAAATGTGGTCTCGTAATATTTACTTTGTTTATAATTTACCCATTTTGTTCCACTTACTAAATTTAGCCAAGAAAGGATACTCTGGCCCTCATCACAATAATTAAGCTCCAAAAATATAAAAAAAAAAAACAATTTATACAACAATTTACTGTTTCTATAAACTTGGAGTAGTCTATACCTAGTACAGAACAGTTTGAGCTGTTAGTTTTAAAATGTAAACTTAAAATTAATGTTAGGTTAAATTTTTTCTTGCCATATTACTAATTAAACATCACAAATTATTTATTTCTCGATTTTGATTATTAGTTTTCGAATTATAAACTTTTTGCTTAAATTATAGTTATTTACGTCTTAATTGGCATTACCTTGCCTTTTATTCTTAGATTTACGATATTGCTCATTTTGAAACACACTTTATATATTTCAAGAAAAAATAAATTAATTTTATTCTCATTTGATAGATTTATTTAACTATTAATAATTATTTAGTAAATTTAATTATGGATTATTATTATTTGTAAATTTTGTCATCTTTCATTTGTTAAAAGAGGAGAAAATATTTTATTATAGCACTATTAGAAATTTAATATAAGCTTAAATCATTTTACTATTGTAATAATAAAAATGCGTATTATTTTTTTTCCGAAATCGCATGATTTTTTTTATAATGAAATAAAAATCTAATTTTAAATAGATTGATAAATTAAAGTACCTAGTAATTTTAAATAAGTTTAGTCTCGTATATTGTAAGTTATAATGTATTTTGTATACGCTATTAAACCGTCATTATTATTGTTTTTAACAAAGTAGCTTATTTCCCAGTACGCAGATGTGAAATTATTTTTACATTCATTTTTATTAATTTTGTTTTAATAAAAATGAAACTCTGATTGCTTGTTCTATAATAACAATGTATATTTTATTATTTTTCAAACTTTCTATCATTAGGTAATCATGATAATTAATTTACACAACCATAATCACAACAATTTTTCAATTGTTAATAATTGAAATTAAATAATAACAGTTTTTGAAGTTAATTTATTAACAGCATAGCGTATACAAATATATTTGTATAATGTCATCGTATCTATTCTGTAGTATTTATAATAATGTTATATTAAATTACTGTGTATTTAGTAAGCGTTAGGCTTGCCTAACGTATAATAAGTATGTAGTTACAAGTTATAATAAGATCCACAAATTTGTATTCCGTAAGATACAAAATTAAATTGTAGATGTTTATTTACGACGTTTTATTTTAATTATTTTATTTTTCACCTCACACATACATTTATGGTTTATATTTAGGGAGAGTGTCAGTAATTTAGATGTGTGTGCATCTAAATTACTAACACTCTCCCTACGCACACACACAAATGCATTTAACTTTTTTTAAATGTTTGTTTTCTTATGTTTTTGTGTATAATTCTTATATCTTATATACTTTTGAATAGAGAGAGTCCAGATTCTACTACATAGGGAATCCTAGTATGGGATACATACATAGGTACCAACTTTATTATTATAGCCTAGTGGTGGTGACCGTTGACTGGCAAGTCAGAAGTCTCGGGTTCGAACCCAAGGCGCGCACCTCTGACTTTTCGTAAGTTATGTGCGTTTTATAAATTAATTATCACTCTCCGTCTTACCAAGTCAACCAGTCTTACCAAGGGGTAACGTGTAACCCAGTATCTGGGTTGTGGGGGTCTGATAGGCAGTCGCTCCATGTAAAACACTGGTATTCAGCTGCATCCGGTAAGACTGGGGGCCGACCCCAACATAATTGGGAAAAGGCTAGGCAGATGATGACATTATTATTATATTGTACATCTTTATTGTATACACTGTTATACATTCGAGTATATGCAAGAGGGGTAGAGAGACGTGCTATCAAACCTTAAGCTAGTTGCATACTGAAGTATATTATGAGCTTACACACACACATAGATTACCAGCCATAACATACACTAATAAACAAACATTAATAGTTGAACGAGCTACAGAACAATGGGCGGTCATATCACACTGATATATGAGGATAGCAGTAATAGCCTAGGTATAAACATTGGACTGCGAAGTGAAAAGGTGGTACCTTCGAAACCCATGCACCGCTGACTTTTCGTATTCATATGCGTATGAGAAATTTATTGTCACTTGCTAAAACAGTGAAGGAAAATATCGTCAGGAAACCAGCGCACCTGAAAGATTTTTCAACGGTGTATAAAGCCATGTCAGAGGCCTATGGGCGGTTTAAACTCTGACACCAGGTTGTTCATCAACCATACGATAAGTATGGAAGAAAGGGAAATCACTTGGCAATTTATTTTAACAACTTTTGGATGGAAATTAATAACTTAGAAAAATATAAGTTTTTGAATCTGATTTAGATGAAACTTAGCTTACAAATAAACCATGTCTTAGATTAATTAACACATAGGATAGGCTAAGGGCCCTCCTAAAAGTACTCGGGCTTTTTTTTATATTTGTGGCCGGGGAAGTAAAAAATGCCTTCCGCATACCGCACGTCCGAGGACGTACGGTTATGTGGGGCTCGCACCCACTAAAAACG
This sequence comes from Protodeltote pygarga, assembly GCA_936450705.2. NCBI lineage: Eukaryota > Metazoa > Arthropoda > Insecta > Lepidoptera > Noctuidae > Protodeltote > Protodeltote pygarga. The sequence continues at coordinate 3,313,430 of OW388276.2, forward strand.
TCTCCCCCTGCGTGTTCCTCGCACTGTATCGGACGGGTCCGGGTACCGCAAACGCGCCTCGCAGCTCCGTCCAGTGCCTGCCTGTAGGCCCGCTCAAAAATGCACTCTGGGCAAAAGGTACTCGGGCCTCGGTACTTTTTCCCGTTCCTATAACGTCCTCGCGGGCGAAGCCGCGGGCTTCATCGAGTATATTATAATAACTATTCATAATTACCTATAGAGAGGTAATTCTATATAATTCATACTCAGTAGCGAGATAATTTGTATGAGCACTGAACTCATTAAAGATCATTGTTACGAGACAAAGTAAATTATTCAACAATGCATAGGTAGATAATGTTACGTCGCCGCGTATTTTATATTTTTACGACGTATTTTACATGCTTTCGAATGTCGCATCAAAAAATATAAATAAATCAGCCTGTAACAGTCCCAATATAGGACAAAGGCCTCTTCTCATACAGAGAAGGATTGAGCATTAGGTAATCACCACGCTAGCTCACTGTGAGTTGGCGATTTCAGACTATTAAAGGTTTCCTTCCGATGTTTTCCTTCACCGTTAGTCAGTGATATCTTAGGTGTCTAAATAATGCGCCACACTATTGTTCAACTGGTCAACCAGTTGGGCAATTAATCGGTCTACCGGTTGACCAATTAGTCGGTCAACCGATTGACGAATTAAACTGTCAATCAGTTGGTTAAGCAATAACTTCGACGAGAATGTGAGGCTAGCATGAGATACAGTGTACTTTCAGCAAAGATGCTGCAACCAATGATCTAATAGATGGTGTGGCTATCAGAAACATTATAACGCATATAAAAAATTGTAAATTGACCATTAAAATTTATAACAATAGATAATTCTATGCCTCTCCATCATGAAACATCTAGATTTTATTATTATTGATACACCTAAGTATTACTGGTTTCAAAACTACATAATCCAAGCAAATAATAGACTTTGAAATGTGAACAAGAAATACAATTATGACCGAACTTGCGCAGACGCACAAAATAATGATGATAACAAGTTTTGAGCACTACTACCTAATAGTATAAAACTATAAAATAGACATTAATCTTTTGGTTATGAACTATTAAATAAATGAGTAGTGTCGATTCTTTGAACTACGGGTATTACGTATGAGTTTAGATCATTCTCTAAGCGTAGGAGATATTAATGTGCAAGGGTGTGCACAAAAAGCGGGCCTACAGGCAGGCACTGGACGGGGCTGCGAGGCGCGTTTGCGGTACCCGGACCCGTCCGATAAAGTGCGAGGAACACGCAGAGGGGAGACGTTTTTAGTGGGTGCGAGCCCCACATAACCGTACGTCCTCGGACGTGCGGTATACGGAAGGCTTTTACTCCCTCCGGGTACAAAAAAAAGGTTGTGCACAAACACAGGTGCACTCTTCTTTACCTCACTCTCGGACGGGTAACCGACATGACCCGAAAGAGATGCGCAGACCGTCGCGACTGCTTAACGTCCTCATCCACTATCCCGTCGCTGGATCATACCGTCCCGGTACAAGCAAAAATACCTATATAGTTTTATGAATTCTTACGATTTGGCATCCTAAGCTGTAGGTATTAAAAACAAATTTCCATCCTTCCACACAATCTTACATTTATAAAATTAATAGGACCTCTCTCTGTATCTAGCGGGTAAACATCAACTGTATTTATTTTCTCTTCTTATTCTTCGTAGCGGAGACGGGTCCGCTTACATAATTTTTTTTTCCACTTCGCCATATCAAAATATCGTAGACATAATATAATTATTTAATAAGAAAATTTGAAAAAACAACTGATACGGATGGGAATCTGGATGATGGGATGGGATGGGAAATTTTCTTATTAAATAATTATATTTAATAAGCTATCATAACAATATGTAAAAAAATTCACAAAAATATCATAGACATCTTTTTCTAAGAGTTCTCAGCTCTCCTTTTTTTTACAGTAGTCAAGCAAGTTTTGGTATAATCTGTAAATTGGTTGTTTACAACAATTGTGTAAGCGTGGTATTTCAACAAATTGTCGTGTCATTTTGTAATCCATCATGCTTCGTGCATCATGCCGCGTGCTGGTAATTTATCTCGGAAATACACCATAATTTCATGGACCCGTAGGTACAGACACCAGCTCATAAAAGCTATCTGAAACTATTCAAAGGTGTTATAGAACATGTTTGTATGAAATGTGTCATATTTAGCCGCCGCCATTTTTTTTTTTCAAAGATGCAGCTCAGGATGAGACTAGTACCTTGTTCTTTTTGTTTGTTATGGTGTCATATCTGGATAGATGATATCTTTTGGTTTGACGACCTTTTTTTAGGTAATTCCGTGCAAAAGTTTTTCATAAATTATGGAGAAAAAATTAATCACGCATAGGTACGGCGAAAAAGAGCTAGATTGTCCTTCAGAGCTAAATTGTCAAACATAGAGCTAATAGCTATACTACACTAAAAACTGCTAGATCTAGCCCTAAAAAGCTAAGGTGGCAACATAGTTTCTGGCAATACACGAATGACTCGTCTTAAGTCGCGAATGGACATACTCTAAAATAACTTACTTTTAAAGGAAATCGCAACTAAACCAGTTTTTCATCACAACCCAAGGATTCCCAAGAGCAAATACAAGCGAATAGCATTACTTGCCAGTAACTTTAGCGCTTCCATAGAGTGCGCACGCACGTTGCGTTGTTTTAAGTGTTTGAATTTGGAACACATTGCCGGTGAGTGTTATTTAAACTTTTTTTACATAACTTTTTAAAGCCAATAATGAAAAAGTGGCATTGAATTCGGAATTTGGTTTGCTTTTTTTTTATTTAGAATTTAAATAAAGTTTTTAAGAGCGGAGTTTGAAGTGTTTATGATCTATTAAGCATTAGTGGAAAATTATCTGTGTTTTTGTTTCTTTTTTAGCGTAAAATTTGGTAAGAATTTTCTAGAAGTAGGTAACTACTTAATTCTTGAAAAGTAGAAACGATTATCATTTTTGAGTGTGTGGAAATCGATCATTAAGAATTGTCATGATATTTATTTTATCTATGTATTTGTAAAAAGTGAATTTTGAAGGATGTACCAGATCTTATACTTATGAGATATGAGTGACAGCACAATTAGCGTAGCAAGTTCGATTCCCGCATTAAACAAAAATATTGTTTGATTGACAGACATTAATTATTTCTGTGTGTGTTTGTATTGTGAACGTATAACTGAGCCCTCTGACTTACAAATCAATGGTCATATTGCCTATTATTACTCTAGAATTAATAAATTATTCTTAGAGTATATAAGAAAATATAGAGCAACCCTATAGAAGTATGAACTGTGAGCACGGGTATGAACAACGCGGCCGCGACACGAGCTCCGTTTGCGATCATACCTCGATCGACTGCGGTTCAACTAGGCTCCACGAGCGAAAAAGTTAAATTTTAGCTTATATCATGGTTAACTGCTGAGTTAAATTTTGAAAAACGTCTAGAAAACATAATTTGAAAAAATGACATTTTATCATTTGTATGGTGAGACCTGCTTTCGCTCCGCACAAGGCAATGTGGTTGACGTTATCACTCTATTTTTTCTTGAATACTCTATGGAATTAATTGAAGAAAAAAACTTTAAGAATTTTCCGTTCGAATTTCGAATCTTTGGCTTCGGGATATGAGATTAGGTACTTTTTTTGCTCCTCTAATATTTTATTCAAGAATTGGTATTGAATACTTGAATTAATTAAGTAGGTACAAAGTACTACAAGAAACTCGACACGCTATTAAAATATTAAACCAATATACTTACGTCAAACACAATGATGACCTTGTTGTTTTAACTAAAAGTAAACAATACAAGATTTGAGAATTATGTCATAACTTCATATGTTACGTAGATATGGTTAATCTATTAGCACTTTAATGTATGATATCTAATATCTTGAATAGCGATTACTTATGCGTGCGCATGTTTTTACAAGCTTTTATTTAACAAGAAACTCGCAAAAACAACTGACTCGGGCATGACTTGAACCCGCGATCCCTGGCGTGCCGTGCCATCGTTTTACCAACTAAACTACCGAGTTCTCCGACAGAACTCCGGTGACATCTACCGGAGTACTGTCGGACTGCCGGTCCCATTTCCAAACTTTGCATTTAGAAAACATAGAAACGATAATCACCAATTTTTAAATATATTTTATGTATGTTTTTTTACATGTTTATGCACATGATTTTGCTTATAAATGAAATTATTTAATATGAAACTTGCAAAAACAACTGACTCGGGCGGGACTTGAACCTGCGATCCTAAGCGGGCAGGACTCAGTAGCTTAGTTGGTAAAGCGATGGCACGGCACGCCAGGAGTCGCGGGTTTAAGTCCCGCCTGAGTCAGTTATTTTCGCGAGTTTCTTATTAATAATTTTATTTAATTAGCAAAATTATGTGCATAAACATGTAAAAAAACATAAATATAACATTTTATTTAACACTGACTGCCACGGCGCAGACACAATCGTTCAAAGACTTAACTTGCAATGTATGTTTGTTCGGGTAAAATCTTGCAAGCTGAATTAGAACCACTTCCTCTTATCCTATGGAGTTCAATTTTTTCATGTTAGTTCAGTTCCGATGACAATGCATTTTCGTGGTACCTAAGCATAACCTGAATCGATATTCGGGATTAGCTCCTTTTTGAGAAGATTTACTTAAATAAAATATACTTGATCAACATTAATCGATATTCTAATCAGAAAAACTCGATATCACTTTTCTTGGAGAATCAAAAGGTCCCACGCTAAAGGACTAAACATGCGTAATTAATTAATTTAATCAATTGTCTGTGGTGTGTAGATATGATATAACCAATTTACAGCATTTACCGCAAATAATTGTTAATATTTATGAGAATATAAGCAAGCAATATATTGATAAAAAGTGTGTTCAAAAATTTAAATACAATGGTCATTTACTTTATACTTTCGTTTTCTTATGCTTGGTGATCAAGATTAATGATTTTAGATATTATATATTACACATATCATATTATTTTTATACATAATTATATTAAAAACTAATTATCAACTGCTCCGTGCCTTGGAAAACACGTTAAGCCGTTGCCCTGGCTGTCATGGAGATCTTTGACAGTCGTTAAAGGGAGTCAATACCCTCATAAAATCCTGACAACTAATCTAACTTTACAATATCGTATCCCTTTGAGTTGCGGAGGTCAGATAGGCAGTCGCTCCGTAGAAAACTGATAACCAGCTGCATCCAGTTAGATTAGAAGCCGACCCCAACAAGTTTGAGAATAATAAGGCTAGGAGGAGGAGGGAGGAGGAGGAGGAGTCATTTTCCTGATCGCATATGTTCCAGGAAAAATCCAAAGTAGGTACCTACCTACTATGGCCAGTAAAAAAATATTTAAAACTAATCTCAGTTTTCCGCCTTTAAGCCTTAAGCTATGAATAATATTCTGTTGATTAATTTTAGATTAATATCTAAAAAGTATTAATTGATTTTTTTCCAATTTACTACAAGATCAATTTTTCGGATCGAATAAATAGGTATGCGCTCTGTAGTTGCTCCAACCAGAAAATCGCTAAAAACAAAGCATTTTTATCGATATTTTTTTCCTTTATCCTGGGGCAGTAACATCCTGTTTTTTGGAATTTCGGAAAATTGGAAAATTCGCGAATAGGAAATATCACGAATTGGACATTCTGTTGATTTATATTTTTCGCTAAATTGACATTATGCGATTGGACATTTTTGCTAATTCGACATTTTGCTAATTAGAAATTTCAAGAACAGGTTTTTTTTTATAATGTAAAGACATGTGTTTCACCACGAACCCACCTGATGATAAGTGGCGGTGTGGTCTATGATGGAGATCACACCGTGCATGCCTTAGATTCGTGGATTAGAGATTTTGCGAATTGGACACTGCAAATCGAACATTCAGCGACTAAAGGATAAATTATTATGCTCTCCAGCTAGTCAAAGGCTTTACATAAACAGACATAACTTTGAAACACTCCAATCATATTTTTTTTTATACGTGGTCTCTCTCAGTTATAGCTCTAGGGAGCTCAGACTGATTAACCGGACTTCTAGCGAGACCTAAAGGCCTCCAGCTAAAGCAATTAAACTAAACCTAAAGCTAAGGGCGCCCCCTAATGGGACTCGGGCCTCGGCTTAGGGCGTTGCTTGGGGGCATGCTTGGGACCAGCTGGATCTGATTTTGATTATTTAGGGACATGTTTGTGGCTACAGGCTCAGCCCGGGCTGGCATAAGCAAGGGTCGGGGAGCTCCAATCATACATATTCACAGTTTATTTATGTACATATTACTGCTGTCAATTCAATGGGTAAAGAGAGGACGTGAGAGAACTCTGCATATACAGTTATGTACATTGGTATGCGTGAAGCTGAGTGTTAGTTAAACAAACATGGCGTGGCCATGGTTTTTTTGTGGTAATTCACTAAAGGGCCGAGGTTGTGTACCCGTATTTACACTATGGAAGACAATTAAGTATTGATTATTTTGTAAATAGGTAGGTACTTCGTTTACTTACAGTATTTTCTTTCTTTTCGTATGGTTGATGAACAACCTGGTCAGAGTTTAAACCGCCCATAGGCCTCTGACATGGCTTTACACACCATTGAAAAATCTCTCAGGTGTGCTGATTTCATCACGATGTTTTCCCTCACCGTTTTAGCAACTGAAAATTAACGTCAGAGGTGCGCGCCTTGGGTTCGAACCCGAGAGCTTTGACTTGCCAGTCAACGGTCATCACGACTCCGATTCCGCCCATGTCTGTGTACTATTAAAATGTAGTTAGAAACAAACCCAGGAGTTAAGTCATTAGGTAAACGGTTATTACGCAAACTGCGGCTTAAAACGACAACTCCGCTTTCTAGTAAGCCGCAAAAAGGAAAGTGTCCCGACAATTTCTCTTTACTTTAAATATTTATAAACAAATAACTTTTGCACGTGGTTAACCTCGCTTTAAATTAGTATTTAACAATCAATTCGAGTTGTGCACTATAATATCTCCTGCGTAGTCGGCTAATCTCCGTCGGAATTGGCCTAGGGTTGCCAGATGGTTGTATTCATCTGGATTCTCCCGACATTTCCCACGACTCCTGACAAAGTACTTACAAAATATCCCGACAACTTCCCTTACCTATAGTCGTTGCTCAAGTTTCAAATCTTTCCTTAGTATATACCTTTCAAGGATCCAAATTAGTGGTCGCGTGGTCGCCGTTAAAAAATAATAGGTACAGTAGCTTGGGTAGAATTTGATACGTCTGAGTATGACGTACCTACGTACAATTTGCGATTGCTGCAGAGTTTTTACAAAAGTGCATTTTACATTGTTGCGAAATATCTTACAGAATATTTAATAGTTAGGTAAATCGTGAAAGTGTGACAATCGTAGAGATACCTGCACTTTCTCGTTAAATCTTATAACAATTTTAGCTTTCTTTATTAAAAGCATTAAATATTATTTCTTTGTATGCAATGCATATGCAAATATGGTAATTTATATTCAAATTTGAAAACAATTGCTTCAACGCTTACAATTATTGTTTAAATCAAGAAAAACTGTGTATATAATTGTATGTATTTAAATATAATGTGCCAAAATGATTACCCAAAACTGTACGAGCAAAATCATTATTGTCTATAAACATTTAAACAATAGGTAATTAAAAATACATTTTAAAATAAAAATGAATCTACCTATATTGCATTAATGACGTTTAATTGTGTAATATTGAAACGTCAAACTTTAATAAATAGATTTTAAAATTTGATTGATCGACGCTGGAGATATTATAGTACACAAGTGTGTGCGCAAACACTGATGCACTTACCCTTTTTTTTTTTTTTGTGGCCGGGGGGAGTAAAAAATGCCTTCCGCATACCGCACGTCCGAGGACATACGGTTATGTGGGGCTCGCACCCACTAAAAACGTCTCCCCCCTGCGTGTTCCTAGCACTGTATCGGACGGGTCCGGGTACCGCAAACGCGCCTCGCAGCCCCGTCCAGTGCCTGCCTGTAGGCCCGCTCATGATGCACTTACCCTCTCTCCCATACCCTCACTCGCCCTCACTCTCATAGTCCGATAGGACGGCAATCTGACACGACTGGAGAGAGATCAGGCGCAGGACCGACGGCTTTACATGCTCTCCAAAGCAGGGGAGCAAGTGATAATCACTACATAGTATAAAACAAAGTCCCTACATCCCTATGTATGCTTAAATCTTTAAAACTACGCAACGGATTTTGATGGGGTTTGTTTAATAGATAGAGTAATTGAAGGGGAAGGTTTGTATGTATATTGCACCCGTGCGCAGCCGGGGCGGGTCGCTAGTTAATTTATAATACGCACATAACTTACGAAAAGTCAGACGTGCGCGCCTTGGGATCTAACTCGAGACCTCTGACTTGTTAGTCGACGGTCATACCACTAGGCTATCAATGCACAGCGCATAATCGTAGTGATGTTACCAAAGAAGATTATCTACTATCGATATTTAAAAACAACGATTATTATTTTGTTTCTTCATTTGTTTTATTGTTATTTCTAGCGGTAACGGCAATGACTCATCATATTACATGATGTATAGAAATCCATCAACCATTTCGACATGACATTCATACTTTTTTTTATTGATTGTTGCAGTGTAACTAAATAGCTTGTAATTTATTTTAAATTGTTTGAGAAGTGCGCCAGTGGCGCCCCTAATTTTTGCAGACTCTTCTTTATCTAACTGTACACTATGATTCCTAGTAGCAGCATCATGCAATGCAAATCAAAAATTAAGCAATTGCCTAGGGCATCACGTCTTAGGGCACCAGAAGAAGCACAAATCCGTCCTTAGGGCATCACGTCACCAAAAACCACACCAAAAAAAGTTTCTAGGAATGATTGTTGTCGCACCTACTCCACTTCTAAATTACGTTATATCTCATCATCTTATTTTACAAAAAACTAATGTTTTTAGGCGGTAAAGGTTTAAAGACCGATTCTATTCTTAACATACGGATAGGGGGGCCCACAGGCATGGATTGCTTAGGGCATCAAATAGTCTTAATCCGTCACTGCTCATGTGTCATTGACCACGGTTGCATAAAGGTCTTAAACACAATGACCGGCTCGCACTCAATCCTAGTTGATTGATTACACCGCGGCGCAAGAGTAAAACTAAAAGTGAAGGGTTTTTAATTGTAAGTTCCGCGTATTTAGACATGTTGAAATGCTAGTCAAATCTTCTTTAATTTTGTGTAAAAAATCATGAGTGACGATTTTTGACGGCTGTGATACAATACAATACATTATTGCACATTAAAACAGATATTACGAGTAAATAAAGTATTTAGGAGATGTACTTGTATGATTGGCAGTCGTATGGCTTTAAGCGATCTCTTCCAGACAATCTTTGGATGGACTGGAATAGAAGATATGGAAAAGGAGGCAGACTGTCGTGAAATATTTGTATAATTAAATAAAATAATACACTATAAAATAATATAAATAATTATATTTAAGATTATTAGGATATTAGGTTTTTTTAATTACTATAATACAGGGTCAATAATATATTGACAGTCGATACAGGGAGTCGGTACCCTCATAGTACCTTCATTTAAAACAGTGATAGCCTAGTGGTATGACCGTTGTACTGCCAAATCAAAGGTTCGAAACCCAGGCACGCACTTTTGACTTTTCAGAATCATTTGCGAATTAAAAATCAATTATCAGTTGTTAAAACGGTGAAGGAAAACATCGTGAATGAAACCAGCAACCTGAGAGATTTTTCAATGATGTGTTAAGCCATGTCAGAGGCCTAAGGGTGGTTTAAACTCTGACGCCAGGTTGTTTATCAACCACACGATAAGAAGAAGTAAAAACCCATCGCGGTATCACAACAAAGTTCTAAAGCTATTCCATGATAAATGAAAGAATACCAATAGATCCTATTGAATTAGTACCATACCATGTTGACTAATTGACAAGTCACTATTACATAAAGCTTAGCTAAAACTATACAAGGTCATTGAACTTTCTATGGGCAGAGGGAATCCTGCATACATTACACAATAAGTCACTGACCTCTTAGCAATGCGCGTGAGTGTGTAGGACATTATTTTTAATGCAAATTACAAATTGTTAATATAAAAACGGGCTTTTAGACGATTAGGAATTTTTGCAAATTTATTTTGAACTAGTTTTTGTTCGCGACTTTGTCTGCGTTTTTCGGAGTAAAAAGTAGCATAGAACTTAATATCGTAAAGATTATTCGTATCTTAAATCATCATCTGCATAGCCTTTTCCCAACTATGTTGGGGTCGGCTTCCAGTCTTATCAGATGCAGCTGAATACCAGTGTTTTACATGGAGCGACTGCCTATCAGACCTCCACAACCCAGATACTGGGTTACACGACACCCCTTGGTAAGACTGCTTGTCAGACTTTCGGGCTTCTGACTACCCGTAACGATTGTCAAAGATTTACAATTGACAACCGGGGCCAACAGCTTAGCGTGCTATCCGAGGTACGGAGAGTGATAATAATTATAAATTTAAAAAACCCCGAAACAAAAAAATCTCTTTTTTTTACCTGACAACTCTCGACCAATCCTTTTTTTTACCTTGCAACAAAAAAAAATCAAAATCAAATTTTGTTTATCCGTTTAAGAGTTACGATGCTACAGACAGGCACACAGATTCACAGTCACGTCAAACTTATAACACCCCTCTTTTTGCGTCGCTGGTTAAAAAAGAATTATCGCTAATTTTATTCAACTAAAGAGAATTGTTGTATGGTCGTAGATGTAACTGAAATACAATCATTCTTGATTATTGATGACGATAATGATTTACCTTTGTATTGTAAATTATTGTAAATGGTAATGTGTGGTGTAATATCATGACTTGTAATATAATATATCTATTTATCATCATCATCAGCCTGTATTAGTCCACTGCTGAACATAGCTCTAATGCGCGCCACAATTTTGCCTCATTGGAGGTATTTGCCCTGGACAAGTGGGTTGGCGATCGCATTAGCAGATGATTGCTGTTACACAGAAGCATGCTGCTGCCCATCCTCCGATTTTTCCCCTTTGTCGCTTCTTACGACACCCGCGGAACGAGCAGGGGTGGTTCTATTCTTAGGCCAGAAACCACACGGCAAATAGCACATGCATCTATTATCACCTTATGACTGTGACTATTTCGAGCTGTTATCCTAAGATCAATGGGGTCCAAGTCTCCTCATCCTCCTAGCCTTATTATTCCCAAACTTTGTTGGGGTCGGCTTCTAATCTAACTAGATGCAGCTGAATATCAATTTTCTACGGAGTTTGCTCTGACCCCCTTAACCCAAAGCGATACGGTATTGTAAAGTTGGATCAGTTGTCAGAACTTTATAAGGGCACTGATTTCCTTTATCGGTTGTCAAAGATCTTCATGACAGCCGCGGCCAATGGCTTAACATGCTTTTCGAGGCACAAGCACGAGTGCGCCTCCTATTAGGTACTATAAGGATATTGTATAGAGATTAGTCGATAGTAGTATGATGTCGATAATAGTAGTCAGAGTTTAAACCGCCCGTAGGCCTCTGACATGGCTTTACACACCATTGAAAAATCTCTCAGGTGTGCTGGTTTCGTTACGATGCTTTCCCTCACCGTTTTAGCAACTGATAATTAATTTATAATACACACATAACTTACGAAAAGTCAGAGGTGCACGCCTTGGGATCGAACTCGAGACCTCTGACTTGTCAGTCGGCGGTTATACCACTAGGCTATCAGTGCTATATGCTGCAATAAAATAAATGATATGAATTAAATACAATTTATAAAGCTATAATTTTTCAAGAAAGTTTTTTTTCTTCTCGAGTCGATACTCGGTTTTTTCCGTACTCCCGCCCCGAGACCCTCAGGGAAAAGGAGGTCCGGATTCCCCCCTAATTATTATTGTGCACAAAAACGGTGTCTCCTAAAACTTTGCTTAAAATGGTTACTGTATGTATGGCTGCCTGTTTTTGAATGATGTGTATATTTATGTCTGCTTCTAATTTTTGGGTGTATCTATGTATGCTTTTCGGTACTATTCCTGTTGATCCTATTACAATTGGTATTATTTCTGTTGTGGTGTTCCATAGTCGGGTTATTTCAGTTTTTAATAGGTGATATTTACTTAACTTTTCTATTTCCTTAGGCCCTATGTTATAATCTGATGGTACTGTGATATCTATTAAATATGTTTTATTTTCTGTTTTATTTAATATAAAACAGATATTGTTTATAAAGCTATAATTATATTGATATGAATTTTTGCATTTAATAACTATAGCTAGATAGTTAATCTGGGTTACACAACTCTTACGTAAAGATATGAAGGATGGAAAAACACCGGATACTTTTATTTATGTGTGAAGAAGAGTAGGCACGACCTTCGAAGTTATTCTGTCATTGTCATTTCCATGGCACAATTTTTTTGACAATTACATTCACCATCGATACCTACTGTACCTACACACCTACCTATAAATTGCAAAGGCCTCTTCTCATACAGAGAAGGATCGAGCATTAATCACCACGCTAGCTCACTGCGTTTTGGTGATTTCAGACTATTAAGTCCAGGTTTCCTTACGATGTTTTCCTTCACCGTTAACGTTAGTCAGTGGTGTCTTAGATTAACTAAAAAAGTACTACATATTATGACATTGAAAAAGTCAGATTGGTACATGCCATGAACCCATATACCCGCATGCAAAGCGGGTCCGTAACCAATGCGCCACCACAACAATTTCTATAAAACAATACTGGCACATCTCGGCTTATATTTTAGGAATAAGCAAGCATGATGTTCTGTAAGGAAGGAAATGGTCAATGTACCTAAATATAATGTCGTTTAAATCGGACTTTAAACTCCTTACTAACCAATGCGGCTTACCTTGAAAGGTGTAATAAAATATCTACTACAAATAAACATAAAGTAAGTACTCAACAATGTAAGGGTTTAACATGAGTCCATGCATGATATTGACCATACAAATAACGTACGTCTTAATAAAATATTCTACCTGCGCATTTCAAACTTTACAAAATATTACTAAACAAACGCACTTGAGGCTCTAAATAAAAAAAAACTGAAGACTGCATTTAAAGAAAATCCAACTAAAAAATATAAAATAAATTTAAATTAAGAATAGTGTAAAAAAATAATACTTCATAAATATAAATTAAGAATAGTTTAAGAAAAAAAAAATATTGTAAAGAAAAGCGTCGGGTGTATCTGTATGGTGTCAATATTTACAAATATTTGATTATTATTCATCATTATCATTTAGTGTACCTATGACATATTTTAAAAAGCACCCCACGGCCACTTTTTTTTACAATAAAATACATTTTTTTCTCCGGGCTTTTAAAATTTTCTGGTAACCCTTTATAGGTACACACCATGCATCGAGACCATCTCTCGGTTAAAGAATTTTACGTGATTAGATCACAGAATAAAGAAACATGATTCCTTTAGCACCTCTTTGCACGTATTAACACGCACACTGATTATATTACCTACTGTACCTACCTACCTATTATTAAACCATAGATTTCTAGTTTTCAAGCCATAAAAAATCCTGGAAAATCGTATCTATATTTCCCACAGTTGTTAGACCAGTGTTTGAACAAAACAAAGCATTCAGGTATACTCATTAGCTAGTCTGGCTAATAATGTCAACCGGTTAACCTAGCTCCACATATTATTATTAAAGGACGTCTTTCGACGGTCAAATGTTTTCCTTATAACTTTTAACATAAACATCATTTTATTAAACAACTGGATCAATTCAAAAGAACAAACGTAAGAAACTCTGATCTCGTCTGGTTTTATTTTTTAATAATGTTTTCATGTTTACAAAAAATAAAAATATTCTTATGGTATCAATGAAATTCAGTCGTCCAAACACACTGGGGTTTAGTGTACCTAATATTTGTTGGAGTTTGCTTGAATGACAGAAGACTGAATAGAATAGAATTATACATAAATACGAGAACATTTTCTCCTTCACTTGATGAAAACAAGTATTTCTCGACCGTCCTCGGAGTCATGACGTATGATCAGCAAGTCAAAAGACAAGCGGAGGATAGAGAGAGTTGGCGATTGATCCACCGACAAGAGTCTAGCTCTTAAATATAAGAAGGACGAGAACATTTTATACTTCAAAATGCTGATTAATTTCTTTATATCCAAGGCCAAAATGAAAAATATTATGACTAATTTGAGGTGACTAGCATAGGACATAGGAAGCGGTCTCTTAAGATTACTTAAGTTTTTCTTTTTATTTTGTTTTTAGTTTTTAATACTTACTTATTAGTTGTATTTTAATGTTAGTTAAGTATATATTGTGTGTACGAATAAATAAAATATGCGACATTGTGCTGTTGTGCAGTGTGCATTGTGCATTGTCGACGTGACAGTTTGATTGAAAATGACAGTTGAACTTGACAATGACATTGACATTTGACACATTGCCAAAGTAGCAATCAAAAAGTTTCGCATTTTCGCAAACACTTTGTAATTTTTTATAAAGTTGTTTTATCACATTTCGTATCTATTTTCACAGAAAATAACACAAGTACTGCGGCGAAAACTTAAAAATGGTGGAAGAATCTCAAGTTCGAGCGTTTTACGCCGGTAAAAACTTCTTTATTACCGGTGGCACAGGATTCGTTGGACTGTGTCTAATTGAGAAGATTCTACGATGTATTCCTGATGTTGGGAAGATTTATTTGCTTATGAGACCTAAGAAAGGCAAGGAAATTTCTGAGAGACTGCAGGAATTTCCCAAAAACCCGGTAAGTGTGATATAAAACTTAAAAGTTTAGTGATGTCTTACTTTTGTGTGACTCGTCTCATTCATAATCGTAGTAATCTGTGCGACAATTCATTGTAAACCTACGACGTTACATTTTGAACACCAATTGTAATTTGTAACTTAACAAGTAACCATTTCTCGATACTTGCTTATTCTAGGGGTTATTTATTTTTAGTTTTAGTCAAGCTTTTGTCATAGTATTTTATCAAGTTTATATATTATATAGCAGATTTACACTTCTTCTTTTTGTGTTGAAAGTAAATAAAATTATAAATACCTAGGTATACACATAGCAGAATCCAATTGATTCTAATATTTTGGAATAATAATTTCCGTTAGTCATAATAATAGTAGGTGTATTATTAAATACTAACAGCTTTACTCACGGATTGATTTCGGGAATACCCAACTAGTTTCGAACTCAAACAGAGTCCATTTTCAAGAGTGAGTGTAGTCGCGGCGACGTCGCGGACCTCCGATTCGTGAAAGTTTTACTACTGACTCAGAGAACGGGTAGAGAATGCCTTATGGCATTAAGTCCATCTTACGTACCATCAATGTACGTGAAGTATAAATAAATATAAAAATTCAATTTGTTTCATATTTCTTACCATCACAATTTTTCTTACAAAATGACTAATTTTATTACTAATTAATTTCAGAACTAGGTACCTACATTATTATACAAGTATTTACAAACTAAATATAACTACAAATTAAATTTAAATCGATCTTCTAACTTCAAAGAAGAACGGTACACACAAACGAATGCTCCTCGTTAATCCATCTATTAATTTTTCAGGTCTTCGAAACCCTTTTAGAAAGTCATTCAGCGGACATATTCCAAAAACTAATCCCTATCGCTGGGGACGTAGGAGAAGACAATCTAGGACTTAGCCCCGAAGACCGTCAGACACTAACTGATAATATCAATGTGGTCATCCATTCCGCTGCTACGTTGGACTTCCAAGAGAGTCTGAGACCTACGGTGAAAATTAACTTGTTGGGGACAAGGAAGGTTATGGAGCTGTGTAAAGAAGCTAAGAATTTGAAGGTTTGTGTTTGTTTCCTATCTAGTGTTAAGGTTTAAACCACTTGTAGGCCTCCAGATATGGCTTTATTCACAGCCAAATTTGCAATCAAAATCAAAATATTTAAATAGACCGTACGTACATAAGTACTTGTGAATAGTCATAATTCTAATATTGTTTATTGTAAGAGAGACTCTAGTTGCCAGTTCCAAGGGCAGCCTATCCCTCCTGGAGAAGAATGTAGCAAGAAACTCCATGGTTGCTCTTTTAAATATACTGCTTATATTTTAGGTTATTACTCACAAATCACTTAAAATTAATTCTTTAAATAGCAGTGGCAAAGGGTTAATTTTTGTAAGAGGTAAGCCGGACCCAAACCGGTGAAAAACCAGTACTTTATATTGTAATCAGTAGATAACAATTAAATAAAACCCCAACCGGAAGTGGTGAGTAACAAGTACTAGTAGTAGAATAGCCTTTACCACAGATAAATAGTAATTCATCCCCGGTCTCACCAATGGCAAGAGAGCTTTCATTATTTCTAATACTGACTTATTAATACCCAGGTCATGGTGCATGTATCGTCAGCCTATGTGAACTCCTTCCTGACAGAAGCCCATGAGAAGGTGTATGAACCACCTGAGGACGCTGAGAAGGTCATATCGTTGGTAGGAACCCTGACTGATGATGATTTACTTGAAATTGAGCCTACGTAAGTATTTAAATATATATTATCAGTTGTCTTTATAATTTGAATTTTGATGATTTTAATAAGTACTCCAAAAACTTAAATTTATAGTTATACATTTTTGTATCACGACAATAATTTGCCGGAATATTTTTTTTTATAAAAATAAAACCGACTTCAAAAGGAATTAAAAAGCTTGAAATAACTTTTAAAGGTTTTGGAGTCAGTTCCAAGTCAAGTTCTTAATGAGAACGTTAAAGAGCTTAGGCTAGAACTTGACTTGGAACCGACTCCAAAATGTTTTAAAGTTATTTCAAGCTTTTTAGTTCCTTTTGAAGTCGTTTTATTTATCATAAAAAAAAAATTATCACGATTTTTAGTGGTGCCTAAAATTAATCCCTCCTCCTAGACTTTTGTGAGTCTAATATTTGAAATCCGTATGAAAAGCCTATTCAAACGATACCTCACACGATATTTTTTATCTTGGATGATTATAGGGGGGGGGGATGACCACGTATCCCCCCTCTTCCTCTTTACTCGTCCGCCATCGACTGCATGTATAAACAAAGTAATATTACTTGTTACGACAATTCTGCTATTATCTTACGAGGAGTTCCGTTCCATATCTCGTAAGTCTATAATCAGATCAGAACAATATTTCTATGGGACCACCTCGGGAGACCACCCTTTCGATTACAGAAAGAATTTTGAAAATCGACTTACAATTGAAGGAGTAATTGCGTAACAAAGATACAAAAAAAAACATACAGTCGAATTGAGAACCTCCTCCTTTTTTGAAGTCGGTTAAAAAGGATAACAAGGGCCAAAGCCAAGTGTTAGCCAGTAAATGAATTAATGAAGTGATGAGACGATGACGAGATTATGGTCATTTCTGGGTGTGTTTGTTGATGTGTGTGAGGGTGTGTTTGTGAAAGTGACTCTAGTTGCCAGTTCCAAGGGCATCCTACCCTTCCTTAGAGTATATAAGAAAAAAATAGAGCAACCCTATAAAAGTATGAACCGTGAGCACGGGTATGAACAACGCGGCCGCGACACGAGCTCCGTCCGCGATCATACCTCGATCGACTGCGGTTCAACTAGGCTCCACGAGCGAAAAAGTTACATTTTAGCTTATATCATGGTTAACTGCTGAGTAAAATTTTGAAAAACGTCTAGAAAACTTAATTTGAAAAAATGACATTTTAACATTTGTATGGCGAGACCTGCTTTCGCTCCGCACAAGGCAATGTGGTTGACGTTATCACTCTAATATTTTCTTGAATACTCTATGTAGCCTTCATTGAGAAGAATCTGGAAAGAAACTCCATGGTTGCTCTTTTAAATATTCCTCTCCATTCCTCTTGCTATCACAGGGAAATTTGTATGCGTTACTGTTATGCTATAATTTTTTTTCTTCTTAATAATTGCAGATTGCTGAAAAGCCACCCCAATACCTACACGTTCACGAAGCATTTGGCTGAGCATGAAGTAGTCAAATGTGTTGACTTGTTCCCATGCGCCATTGTTAGGCCTACTATGAGTGAGTGTATATATTATACTTATAATAACAGGGTTGGATGATAATTATCTTGATAATTATCAATGATAACTTATTTATAACGATAACTACAGCTAATAACCACAACCACACGGCACTAACTATAGCTAATTGATATTAACAATTAGTTATCAACGATAATTATCAATGATAATAACGTCTATACCTGCTTGTGTTAGAAATAATAATAAATTCATTTATTTAAGTGACTATGACTCAATTTGTTAGTAAAACTTTTTTTTACTTAAAGAAAACGTGTATCCGAACGCGGGTAAAATTGTGCGACACTTTTTTGGCGTCACGTCGCGTCGGTAGTGTGTATCCAAACACAAGAAATGCCAGTAGGAGGGTATCCCCTCCTGCTACTCCTTAATCAACATTAAGGAGTAGCAGGAGGGGATACCATTACATACAATATATATACATATATATACAAGGATACAAGAGAGGGGATAGGCATTCTGTATTCCCCAGAGGGGGTAGGCAGATGTATATATGCAGTACACCCACGTTTCGCCGGCTATAAGTCCCATGTAATAGGGGGCGAGCCTATTGGCATTAACGGGCACAATCCCAGATTGTGCTACTATAACTGAAAATTTCCTAATCGGAAAACTCAATTGCCCGATCAATTGCTCAATTGTTCAAAACACTTGCCCGACCCGGGGATCGAACCCAAGACCTCGCGCTCAGCAGTCACGCTTGCTACCTAGTGGTAGCAAGCGACCCAAGCGGTCTAGTGACCAACAAAGCAGTTTATGATCATAATTGTCACGATAATTAATAACAATCTTAATACTTAATCTTTTCAGTTGTAGCCGCGTGGAAAGAGCCAATCCCTGGGTGGACGTGCTCCAAAGTGGGACCTCAAGGATTTCTTATGGGGGCTGCTAAAGGTACCTTATATACTATAGTCTGTTCGATATCAACTGAATTGTTAGGTCATAAATGTCAATAGAGATAGAAATGTGTAGTGCGCCGGGACCCTTAGGCTCAATAATTAACATTGCCGCGGACGGGAATGGAAGCGAACAAAATTGGCCAAAGCATAATGAACTTTAAGTCAATTCAGCAACGAAACAAAATAGATAAATAAGTTCCAGGGAATTCTCGCGCATTCTCGGGAATTTCCACAGCTGTAGGCGGAGTTAGTTTGTACGTTACACGATTGACATAAAAAACATTATGCTATGTCCAATTCCATTCACTTCTATTCCATTCCGCGGCTCTATTAAGGGACACAATATGATTTTCTTTTTTGTTATAAGTAAGTACTTAACTTTCTTTCTGTTTTACTGGACATACGGTAATTAATTGGTGAAATTATTAATTTTAGTTAGAGCAATTTTTTGAAATGTATTCGGTTTCGTCGGTCGTTATTTTTGTACATAACATGTAAAAAAAAATATTAAAACTATTTTTCTGAATATTTTACAAAAAATTGAAAAAAAAAATCAATTTTTTTTCATTATAATTATTGTATTTTAAAAAGCTAACATATTAAATATAATTTATAATGATAAAAATATTAAATATTTCATTTATTGTATTTTTTTTTCAGGCGTAGTCCGTCGCCTACCACTGGCCAAGGAAAACGTAGCAGACTATATACCAGTAGATGTGGTGGTCAATGAACTATTAGTAGCCGGGTGGGAGGCTGCCAAGACTCAGTAAGTACCTGTGACTTCGCTCGCATAGTTACTGTTACTGTTTAAAGTTGTAGATATTCGCGAAGAGATAATCCTAACTAATATAAATAATGCAAAAGTAAGTTTGTTTGTTACTTTTTCACGCCTACACTACTGAACCAATCATGCTGAAATTTGTTTTAAAAAACTGACACGGCCCATCCGTGTCAGTTTTTTTAAAATAAATTCGATAATAAGATAAATTCGAACAAAAAAACAATCACAAAAAAAAATATTAAGAAAATTGGTAATATCGCATTGGTAAAAACTGCAAAGTTTGGATCACTGAGTCGGATACGTAATGTATTCTGATAGATATTACCACACGCCCTAGGCGTAGAAAAAGATTTGAAATTTCAACTGATTCTGATGGGATACGGTGGCTCAGCGGTCAGAGTGTCGACACAGTACGTCGAAGATCGTGGGTTTAAATCCCATCCTTATCAATTGTTTTTTCAAATTTTCTTATTAAATAATGAATAAGCTAACATATAAGAAATTCACAAAAAAATATCTATTTCTTTATTGTATTTATTTATTTATTTGGGACAAAAAACAGTTACATGTTACAATTTGGTGTAAGAGAAATTATGAGTAAGGATTGGTAATCATGTAACCCACACTATTGTCCTCGAATTAAAGTAGGATATGACGGGCATGCTAACTAGAGATATTGTAGAACAAGAGAGAGAAAGGAATAACGAAAGAGTTACGTGATGGCAGTTGTGTCGACACTTCAACTCTTAACAAAGAAGAAGGAAAACGCAACCACTCTAATAAGTTTCGGCAAGTAAGGTTAAGCATACTTCATGACATCTTGGTTACAGATCAGGTCTGACAGTATATCACTGTTCCTCGTCCACCTGCAAGCCGTTCAGATGGGCGATGTTAGAGAGCACAGTTAACGGAATGCTGCATAAATATCCGTTAAAAAGCGCTGTGTGGTGAGTTTCATTCTACAGAGAAATTTAAAAAAAATCCTTAAACCTCTTAGTCTTCTTCTTCTTATCGTGTGGTTGATAAACAACCTAGTGTCAGAGTTTAAACCGCCCGTAGGCCTCTGACAAAGCTTTACACACCATTGAAAAATCTCTCAGGTGTGCTGGTTTCATCGCGATGTTTTCCCTCACCGTTTTAGCAACTGACTGTCGTTACGGGTAGTCAGAAGCCCGAAACTCTGACAACCAGTCTTACCAAGGGGTATCGTGTAACCCAGGATCTGGGTTGTGGAGGTCTGATAGGCAGTCGCTCCATGTAAAACACTGGTATTCAGCTGCATCCGGTAAGACTGGAAGCCGACCCCAACATCGTTGGGAAAAGGCTAGGCAGATGATGATTCTTTGACTGTAGTGTCCGCCTACCACTACATTTCCCAAAAAAAAATGATTACCTATTCTAGCTGCAAGCGTTACTATTCTACTCTACCCCTACTCTAACCCTAACCTACCATACCCTAGGGGTATAATTCCATTATTTTAGTTCTATTCTGCTATTCTAGGCGGAGACAAATCCAACAAATCAAAAATCATGAAAATCGGTCTAGCCGTTCTCGAGTTATAAGTGTTCGAACAAATCCGACTTAGTTTTATTAATTTTATTTATAGTCTAGCTGCCCCGCGCGACTTTGTACGCGTTATTCTACCTCTACGCTTTTTCAAACCTACCCTACACTTCTATTCTAGGCGGAACAGATCCAAAAAATCAAAAACCTTTGAAATTCGGTCAGTTAGGGTACCCTAATTAAGTACCCTAAGGGTACTTAAAGTACCCTAAGGGTACTTAAAGAATATTGTCTCAAAATTTCAAGTCTCTAGGTCCACCGGTAAAGGCTGTGCGTTGTCTGTCAGTCAGTCACGGTACTGTTTTACAAGTATATAAGGTGCTTCTAAATTATCTGCCACGGCTGCAATGGGAGATAATATTGGTTATTTATATTACAATAGTGAAGTAATTTTTTTTATATAACGTCATTTTTTTTTTCTTTTGCCTGCGTTTTATTGCGTTAGTCTAATACTGCTCCATGCTCCAATTTTTTTTTACTGTCCCGGGGTACGAAATTTCTTCACTATTGTAATCTATATACCCAATACATTCTCCCATTGCAACCGTGGCAGATAATTTAGAAGCACCTTATAGATTAATTTATTTTATTTTTCAGGTACCCACATCTGAAGTTCGTGCCATCGTTGCTAATGTTTCGTATATCGGCTATTTTAGTGCATTTCTTCCCAGCTGTGCTGTTAGATATGGTGCTAAGAGTCACTGGCGGACGACCTATGTAAGTGTACCATTTTACTTCTTCATCGTATGGTTGATAAACAACCTGGTGTCAGAGTTTAAACCCGTAGGCCTCTGACATGGCTTTACACACCATTGAAAAATCTCAGGTGTGCTAGTTTCATCACGATGTTTTCCCCAGCCATTGTAGCAACTGATATCATCATCTACCTAGCCTTTTCCCAACTATGTTTGGGTCGGCTTCCAGTCTCACGGAGAGTGATAATTAATTTATAAAACGCACATAACTTACGAAAAGTCAGACGCCTTGGGTTCGAACCCGAGACCTCTGACTTGCCAGTCAACTGTCACCACCACTAAGCTATCACGACTCATTTTAGCAACTGATAATGAATTCATAATACGCACATAACTTGCGAAAAGTCAGAGGTGCGCGCGCATACAAACGCAACAATCGATGGTCATACCACTAGGCTATCAGTGCTCGTGTAAGCACTGATATGAATAAAAAATATAACACTAAATTTAAACTAATGTACCTACTAAAGAATAACATAAAGATATTTATTATCATTATGAACAACTTTTACTTTGGGACCAACCCTGAATTCGCAAAAAAAAATCAGCTGTTCCATACATTTATGGTCACATGACTCAACAAAATGTATGGAACAGCTGATTCTTTTTTCGCGATGTCAGGGTTGGTCCCATAGTAAAAGTTGTTCATAATGACGAGTTTAATGACCCCTTTTAAGGATGCTGGTGTTTTACAAATAACCCTGTATAGTTTATAGTTTTGTTGGGAAGGGGTAAAAAATCATGAAATTCGTGGACGTAATTTATAAATGGCCCCTTAATGAATGTTCCAGCCTGGTCCGTCTCCACAAGAACGTATGGAATTCTCTCAGCCGTTTGGAACGGTTCATCTTCAGCGAGTGGAAGTTCCACAATCCAAACACGTTGGAATTGAACAAGAAACTGAACAAGGCTGACAAGGAGTTGTTCTTCATTGACATATCTACGTTGTATGTAAGTATTTTAAAGTATACAGGGTGTATCCGAATTCGTGAAGTTCCCTTAATCGGTAGGTTCTATTGCTTTTGGCACAAAAATTTGTCAAAAATAGGATAAAATTGAAAAAAATCACAATTTTTTTATTCAATTTTATTTTATAACTTTGTCGCTGTTTTACTTAGATATATTCCTATAATTGTAAAATGACTGTGGCAGACAAACGGACATGACGAAACTATACAGGTTCCTTTGAGATTTGAGCCGCTGTGACCGAAATTCGGTCAAGAGGATATTATTATTATAAATAAATAAATAAATTAGCCTGTAACTGTCCCTATGTAGGGCAAAGGCCTCTTCTCATACAGAGAAGGATTGAGCATTAATCACGCTAACTCACTGCGGGTTGGCAATTTCAGACTATTAAGTCCAGGTTTCCTTACGATGTTTTCCTTCACCGTTAGTCAGTGGTGTCTTAGAATATCTAAGAAAGTACATATGACATTGAAAAAGTCACATTGGTACATGCCAGGTTCGAACCCACACCCACTCGCTTGTAAAGCGGGTCCGTAACCAATGCGCCACCACGACATCAATTATTAATATTATTATAAAAATAAGTTAAAAAAAAAAACTAAAATGTTTTGTTGTTTGTGGCAGTGGGAGGACTACTTCAAGAAGCTACATTTGGGCGTCAGGCGTTACTTGAACCGAGAGAAAGAGTCAACTCTCCCTGCGGCTAGGAAAAAGGATACTATGTAAGTAATTTAACTGTCAATTTCCTTCTTTTTATCGTATGGTTAATGAACAACCTGGTGTCAGAGTTTATGGTTTATACATGGCTTTACACACCATTGAAAAGTGTGGTTTCCGACCCAAGAATAGAACCACCCCTACTCGTTCCGTGGGTGTCGTAAGAAGCGACAAAGGGAAAGATCCGGAGGATGAGCAGCAGCATCCTTCTGTGTAACAACAATCCTCTGCTACTGTGATCGCCAACCCGCTCGTCCAGCGTGAAGATTATGGGCAAATACCCCAATGAGCGCACAAAAGTGACACGCATTAGGAGAGGCCTATGCACTATGTTCAACAGTGGACTAATACAGGCTGATGATGATGATGAGCTTTGAACTTTTTGATTTGTTCCAGTCTTCTGATGTTCCACGTGGTCTGGCAACTCTTCATCCTCGGCCTTCTTTGGAAGATATTCGCAGTATTCACTGGGTTAACTTTAACCCAGAGTGCTTGGATAGCGCCTATCATATACATCTTATTTACTATGCTATAATTTAGTTTAAATAACTTAGAATCTATCAAATTATCTGGACTACACTGGCCTAAGGGTCTTAACATAACTAGAGTCACTCTTATATTAAACAATATTAGAATTATGACTATTCATAAGTGCCTAATGGTCTACATGAATAAAAATATTTTGATTTTGACATTGCCGCGGAACGGAATGGAAGCGAACAGAATTGGCCAAAGAATAATGAACTTTAAGTCAATGCAGCAACGAAACAAAATAGATAAATAAGTCGCGCGTTTTCCCGGGAATTCTCGCGCATTCTCGGGAATTTCCACAGCTGTCGCCGGAGTTAGTTTGTACGTTACACGATTGACATAAAAATCATTATGCTATGTCCAATTTTATTCGCTTTTTTATCGTTTCGCTGTTATGTAAATTGAGCTTAATAAGCCAGAGATTTGCGTATTAATTTTTAATTGTGGGACTATTTATTGGAACACTTATTTCAAGGAAAGCGAATGAAGGGATTTTAGGGGTCATAGGCTAGATTCTACCTATTTACCCCATGTCCCAAGTGTATTAACTCATAATATATTTTTTAATTACCCAAACACTTTGTTTATGGGTGTTATGGCAAAAAAAAATTGTATTTTCTAATGTCTTATTAATCAAAATAGATAATAATTATTATTTAATACAACTGGTTTCAAAAAGTTCTTGATGATTAATAGGATACGGCTATATGTGATTCGTAAAGAGAATACAATTATGCACTAGATAATTTGGTAGGTTTATGTTAAGAGGGATTTGTCAATAATAATATAATCAATAAATTAAATTAAATTAAGTGTCTAGATCTGAGAAACTTTAAAAAAGTTTTGAGAATTTTAAGAAAATTCCGAATGTTTTAGTATAACACAACTAAGAAGTGACACAGATATTGGTTCTGATTCTCCTAAACTAATTTTAGTGTTAACTATATAGGTATTAGGTACCTATCTCTTTCCAAAAAACACCATTAAAAAGGAACAGCAAATTTAACTATCAAATTAGTCTTGCAAATGACGTAAAATTATACGAAATCTCTATGACGGTAACTTTAGCCGCTCCAGTTTTAATTGCTGTTAAAGAGTTTAGGCAATGCGCTTCTTAGTTGCGTCATACTATATTTTTTGTATTACATACTAAATAAGTATTATGTGTTTTTATTATTTTATTTTTATTATAATATTAGTATAGGTGAAAACTTTTGTAATGTGAATTGACAATAATAGTTGAAAAATGTGCGCGGGAGTGAGTGTCGATGTGGAGTCAATAACCCGTCAAAATGACGTTCTTTTTTAGGAATCCCGCTTAAATCTGATTCCAATTATACGCGTTGAAAAATGAAGTTAGCCTCTCGGTGTCTTCACGCTATACACGTATTCGCATTTCTTTCCTTTTCACTAGCACAGTTTCACCCCCACCTTACCTCGTCACCAATTAGGGAAGGTTCATATCTGACGTAAAATACGCCGATCGTATCATCAGTCGCACTAATCCTCCTCCTGACCGAATTTTGGTCACAGCAGCCAACCTCAACGAAGATTACCCAACTACGCAGGATATATTATAGTGCACAAGTGTGTGCGCAAACACAGGTGCACTCTCTATTCCCTCACTCTCATGGTCCGATGGGACGGCCTTCCGACACGATCGGAGAGAGATCAGGCGCAGGGCCAACGGCTTTACGTGCTTTCCGAGGCACGGAGTTAGTGATAATTAATTTATAAAACGCACATAACTTACGAAAAGTCAGAGGTGCGCGCCTTGGATTCGAACCCGATGGCAGTCAACGGTCACAACCACTAGGCTATCACGACTCTTAGTCGACTCATCAGTCGCACTAACGTATCATCGGTTGAGTGTGAACGGTCAAGTGTTTTTCTATACATTTGTCTGTTCTGGCGTTACGCGACCGATAATACGCGACGCATGTTCCGTCAGATATGAACCTTCCCTTAGTCCTTAAAATGTGTAATGCGACTCCGTTCGTGACTAACTACGCCTACTGATTGAGAATGATGCTGTAATGAATTTCTGAATCTATTTTGACATAAATGACATATTAAATCTATTTATACATTCCAATATCGGTGCGATGTAACTATAAGCAGTAATAAACGTTTTGTTAAGTTATGATGCTGGTTTTATTTTAGACTGACCTACTGTCCTGAATATGGCGATGAGAAAATTGCCTTCAACTCCTCATCATACCCCTTTTTTTTTTTTTTTTTTTTTCGGGGGGAAACCTTCAAAAGGCACCCTGCCTCCGGGGAAGAGACAGGATAGTGTGGGATTCTTACCCACTAAAACCACCCCGGTGATCACCATCAGCGCATGGAGGGAGGTCCCGGGTCCTCTTAAGAGACCAGCTCCGGACCTCATCATACCCCTAGGGTAGATAGTATACCTGTCCCTCTCCTTCCCAAGGAGCAAAAAGGAAACAGCTGTATTACTTCTCACTTTAACTGTAGGTATAATTATTTGCATGGTTTACCAACTCGTACTAGGCGATGTCTACATTGTGAAGCATCTTCGAACATTACATAATTTATTTTTTCTATTTATTTAGATGTCGAACGCTTTGTGAAAGTACAGCTTGCATTGCATGCAGCATTGTCATGCTGGAAATTTGGCAGGAGCTGCATTTTTGGCAAAATACGAAGCACCCACTGTAAAGCGCCGTGCAGACTCCGGTAGTTTTATCCTTAGCAGCATTTTTACCTGTTTTTTCCTACGTATGCGCAGTTCCATGACAGGACAAGTTCTATCGTCGCGGCAAAAGTGCCCGAAGCGCAGTCTGCCCAGCGCCTAACTAGACGTGGTATTTAGGTTGGTGCTTCCTTCGAAGGCTGCAGTCTAGTTGTGTATTTTTATTAAAATCCTTTTATAAATATCTATTTATTTTGACAAAGATATATTTTGTTACTTAGATAATCAGTCATCGATGGAAAAAGGTTCCTACTTGGAAGAAAAATTTTTGCCTTGACAGGGCGGACGTAGCCGAAGGCACACGAGCCCTCGCCTCTTGCATCTCTTGGTTCCCTTCGGATTGGCGCAAAAACAGTTGGTAAATGGCGGATTTAATGACAAAGAATAATAAATCAAACTACAAAATAGGGTAGATGGACTTATTTATTTTAATTTCCACAATACACAGCATATTCACTGAACATTTTCATATTAAAATAATTTTTACAACTAATACAATTAATTGTGACAGCACCGCTTAAAAATTGATAAATGGACACAATTGACAATTTTGAAGGTTCACTAAAATATACGCGACAAATCGCAGAAATTTTAATACCTTTGATTATATATATGTCTAGATAGAGTGTCGCGCTGTAAAAGCATCCAAAAAAATGTGCCAACTTTTTATACTGGTGTGCGTTGACAGCTACGTCTTACACAACACGACTGTCATTCTGTTTTCCTAGTGTGCGTGAATAATGATACCAGTTATTGAAATATTCCCATTGAATTAGAGGAAAAATTCCATAGTGAGAATAAATTTTAATCTAAATAAATATTCTCTAAGACGAAAATAATAAATGAATAAGAATTCAGATAAAATATAAACGTTTGTACGTTACGTTAGTTTATTTCGGAAACTTTTTGCCCAGTTTTGATGAAACTTTGAATGTACTTATATTAACCTCAACTATGTTACGATACATAATTTCTTAATGGAAGACCCATTAATACTTTTCCCGACACACGAATTGAACCCAGGACCGTGTATTCCGTAGTCGCGCTTGCGACCGGTAAACCAACGAGGCAGTTCATTGAAATTTTCAATGGCTGGCGCAATTCGTCTCGCAGCTTGTGATATTCGTCACAAATATTATTTAAGAAATTTAAATTCCCGTAAATAATACCCATCTAATTTAATTTTTTCTAAAAATTACACTTCCGCCATCACTAAGTATGTATTAAACTACTGGACCACATGGGAGTTTGAATTCATAAACTGGCAACACGGACGTCAAAGACAAAATGTCGGAAAAAATATTAATTTATTTTCGAAATATTTCAATGGCTTATTTTGCTGAAATGAATACAAAATAATGTTGTTTACCGATGATATGTGACTTTTTTTGTTTTTTTTTGTCGATCTTTGTAATTTCTGCATATTTTAATGGCACAAATCGTCATTGTAAAAAAACATTTTTGCGATACAACTCGAGCATATCTCGTGACAGCGCAACTGACACTAAACGCGGCGAAGCGGTTTAGTGGCCAACAGTTGGTTACTAAATTTATCGACGCTTTTACAGCTTTGACAGTCTATCTAGACATATAAATAATCAAAGTTTAATACTTATTGTTTTGGCGATTGTCGCAGATTTGGACTAAGCTTTATTTCTTCGCAAAGCGTTATTATAAGTTTGTCTTTACATTTAAGGTTGAGCCCGCAATATCAATAACTATTACTTATTTAAAATCCTAAATTTGAAATTTTTTATAAATAAAAATAATAAGTATATTTTTCTAAGGATGTCTCGAAGATAAAACAATACAATATATTAATTAAAAAATTATCGTAAAATTTGAGAGATGATAAGAGAAAGTAGTGTCATAAGCTATTCATTAAAGATTGAAAATGGAATGATAAAGAATAAATAATATTCACAGTGTTATAAAGGCACTATCATTATCTGATAGATTGTATTATCTGGCAGATAAGTTAACTTAAGCTTGTCAGGTTACGAAACTTGAATGATAAGACAAGCTTGTCATCAAACAAGATTGGTTTTTGACAATAGCTTACAAGAAAAAAAAGAGGAAAATGCTTAGATAGACGTATTTCTAAATATACTCAATTCTGTAAAATACTTATTTAAAAAATAATATTTATCTTATTTTTACGGGCTCAAATTTGCTTTGGGAAAGAAATAGTCGGCTATTATCAACATTACCCGACTAAACTAAAGCTAGTCAACTAAATATGTACGTCATTTAACATAAATTAGAAAATAATATTATGTAATCAGTTATTTCACACATTGTCTGGTTATTTCTAGTACTTATACAAAAGCGATTAAGTAACGTTTAACTAAACAATAATATTACACTAATCACAACTTGCAAACGCGTAGACATACAACAATCGGCTATTTTCTAGCAAAAATATTATCCTGCGACTTTTTTGTCGCAAAAATATGGCATTGCGACTTTTTTGTCGCAAGTCTATTTTCAACCTAATTCAGTTAGAAATAATATATTCTGTTATTAACAACTATTAGCACATTTATAGTTGCGACTAAAAATCGCATAAACGATATGAAGGTTACACAATGCTATGCGTAGGAGATCATTATTGTTTAATGGATACTGAAAACGACTTTTATTTGGTAACTAATATACTTAATTTAGATTATAATATTTGTAATTAGATTTTATAGTAATATTTTAACGTGATGTAATCAAGAAATCTCAAAAACCTAGCGATTTCACAAATCAGTTATTTTGCAAAATCCCCAGGTAATTTACGAAATTCTTAGGGAAAAGCTAAATGATCTGCCTAGGATAGCCATTGATTGCGTAAAAGAAGTGATTTCAGTTCATTTTTATTGTTTATATCCTGTCCCAGGTAATTGTTATGTTTAATTACTATTTTCATTATTAATTCTGGAGTAACAGGCAGTAACATAAATAGGTAACTTAATAGTAACATAAGATTTTAATTTTTAATAAAAGGCAATGTGATGTACCTACGTTTTTATTTATTAAATAATTTGTGCTTAGTTTTATTATTTTTTAATATTTGGGACAAGATTTAAGTAAACACACCATCAATATTTACAATATTAATACATTCCTTAACATAACCTTAATAATATTTCAAATCCGTCAGATAAAAGAAAAAAAAAACTTAATAAGTACTAATAATTCTAAATTACCATAAAAAATAATTGTGATTACAAACTGCTTGGACGCAAAAAATCTATAGAAAAAATAGATTTTTTTTTTCGTTTAAAAAATATTATTTTTTGTTTAACTTTGATTATACTTTTTTTGAACTAGAGATGTTTACATATATATTTTTCTATGTATATTTATGTTCAGAACTCGCCACGATATTCCATGTGTGTGAAATTAGCTGTAGGTAGGATTTTCTCATGAGTTTAAAAATAATTAGGTTAGGTTAGGATTGCTCAGGTTAGGTTAGGTTTGCTCTCGCGACCCCTGGCTCACGTGCGAGAGGGGACACCGGGGTGGTTTTTAGTCAGCAAGAGTATGACAGACACCTTCCCCCGCCCTTCCCGACGGCATCCAAAAGGATTTTCTTCCCTGGCACACACAAAAAAAAAGGTTTTCTCAGGATAGGTTAGATTTGCTCAATAACTGAGAACAAATAAAGATGCCAATAAGCATCCTTCGCGTTTTCTTATATGTAGGAACATTTAAACGCTAGTATCTATGCGCAAATGCCACCCGCAGCTGACTTCATAGACATAAATCTGTAGCGATTACTCTACCTACTCTTTTATTGTTTCTAATAATGTAAAAAGTTTCAACAATTATAATTTCGAGACTGAACTTTGGTCATAGCGCGAAGCCATACTCAATAAATAGACAAATAATCAAAGATGGTTGAATAGTGAAGAGAATTTCGATAACTCTTACGACAAACTTAGTTACAGAGCGACTAAAGGCTTTACCCAAATAGGCCGCCGATTGTAAACCCGCTCAAAACCATTTTTTTCTTTTTACATAAATTCTTGTTTATGTATACAGGGTTATTTGTAAAACACCAACATCCTTAAAAGGGGTCATTAAACTCATCATTATGAACAACTTTTACTATGGGACCAACCCTGAAATGGCAAAAAAAAAGCTGTTCCATACATTTTGTTGAATCATGTGAACATAAATGTATAAAACAGTTTAAGTGACAGAAGACTGTAAAATTGGTGCCAATACTAAACTAATAAATTGGTGGTAATACAAAAAGGGTTTCAATGACTAAGTCGCTTCGATATCGTCCCAGTACCTAAAATCATACAGTATGGAAACAACGCATAAACGCTCGAAACGGCATACTCACACAAACATGCGTAATATTGCGTAACGATGAGACTCCTAAGCGAACGTCGCGGTACTCGCAGTATCAACGACGCTTCCGAGTATTTCCGTACTGTATGTTTATTATACTATGATATTGTTTAGGTTTTGATTACTAGAATTAGCCCCCAGGCTTATAAATGACCATGGACTCTATTAAGTATAAGTAAATATTAAGACATTTTCACATTATTAGAACCAAAATTCAGAGTAAAACTAAAAATAAGGCTATCTCCAAAATTAGTGCAAAAATACTTGTATCACATTCCATTCATAACTACCATTCATAGTCTACTGCACTTATCTGAGATAAAGTGAAAGAAATGTTGACCAACATTTAGAAATATCCAACCTTACGGCCTCTTAACTGTCCAGAATACGAAAATAATAAATATAAACAATCTTGACATGTCTTTTTTTATATTTTTCCTTGAAAAATTAATTTGATGTGATTATAAATGAAATTACTACGTTTAATTTCCATAAAACAATGAATTACATTTTATTTGTGAATTTACAATTTATAATTTACATATAAAAGACGTATCAAGATTGTTAACATTTATTATTTTGGTATTCTGGATAGCCTATTGATGACTGCAGGCCTTAGGGCCTTATGTCAGCCTGAGCGGAGCCTGTAGCCATTTAACATGTTCCACAATAATCAAAACTAAATCCTGCTTGCAAGCAAGCCCTGAAGCAACATCGCGACATCGCCCACACCTTCCGCCTTCACCGTGTGGTTTCCGGCCCAAGAATAGAACCACCCCTACTCGTCCCGCGGGTGTCGTAAGAAGCGACAAAGGGAAAGATCCGGAGAATGGGCAGCAGTATCCTTCTGTGTAACATTAATCATCTGGTACTTCGATCGCCGACCCGTTTGCCCAGCGTGGCAATTATGGGCAAATAACTCCAATGAGCGCACAATTATAGTAACGCGCATTGGTGGCTTATGTTCAGCAGTGGACTAATACAGGCTGATGATAACCTTTTGCCTTCTCGGAAAAAATTACATAAATAGTGAAATAATAATTTCAATATACCAAATACAACGTGGGTTTGAACATTCTGAACTAGAAAGAGACAGCACTATAAGCAAATGACGTGATAAACCAAACTCATTAAAATCTGAGCGATCTTCATTTTTATAAGCACCCCATAGACAATACAATTCGACTAACATTTTCTTTCTACACAAGTAGACATAAAATTGTATCTACCATCATTCTAAATGCAATTTCTTATTGGAATAGATAAAATATATTTATGTATGACAAAAATATAGCTTACTGGTATCCAACGACAGTTAATAGGGTTATACATTTGAATAAATAAATATTTCTGTCAAATCAGAAATCAGAAAATTATTTGTAAACATTGTTACTAAATATATTTATGTAATTTGTATGTGTAAGGGTAGGTACAAACATAGTCGATCGACATTCGGTTCGGTATTTTAGAAGAAATTTCATCGGGACTTCTTCGGACATCAACCCCCCACACACCCCGCCTCTTGTCATCATTTAGCCCCTGAAATTGTGTACTGCGACACCGTTCGTGACTAACTTCAGTCCGACGTAGTAAATTCGCGTGTTCTGTACGTTTGTTTGCACAATGACATGTAAGCAAAAATACACTAAGTTATAGTAAGTTCGTGCAATGTGAGGTCAGCTACACATAATAATCGATTCGGCACATTCGGTTCGGTATTTTCAAAGAAGTCCCAATGAAATTTCTTCTAAAATACCCTCAGCGCTCAGAAGAGCTCAGCTCAGCGCGCTCCAAACTCCAAACGATTTATATTGTGTAAGCGAGATAGCGGTACCTTCGAATACCGAAGGAAATCAATTGTTACTGGTCGCCGGCGTCCTTGCGGGAGTCAAAGATTAAGCGATAAATGCTCGTCACATTCTTTACATTAAATCTATTCCAATCAGAAAGTCATACTAAATACTAAGTCTAACTACTTTTTCACGTTATAACAGATAAGTTAATGACGGGCGTTAACTTCTAAATGGCGTTAAACGCCGTGTGGATCTCAGGCGCCGACTTTGTTCCGTCTCTTGTTTAGTAGGGAGTTGTTACTCTGTTCCAACGCTTTGATTTGTACCTGAAAGATAAATTGAAGGTAACATGAAATTATTTAATACGAGCGACCCGCCCCGGCTTCGCACGGTTACGCTAATATGCATGTATTATACATATAAACCTTCCTCTTGAATCACTCTATCTATTAAAAAAAACCGCATCAAAATCCGTTGCGTAGTTTTAAAGGTCTAAGCATACATAGGGACAGACAGACGCGGGAAGCGACTTTGTTTTATACTATGTAGTGAAGATTTGCAAAAGCAACTGACTCGGGCGGGACTTGAACCGGCAAACCCTGGCGTGCAGTACCATCGCTTTACCAACTAAGCTACCGAGTTGACCGCTCATCAGCAAAACATGTGCATAAACATGTAAAAAACATACATAAAATATATTAATAGGGATGTTGATTATAATATACAGGGTTATTTGTGAAACACCAGCATCCTTAAAAGGGGTCATTAAACTTATCAATATGCACGACTTTTACTATGGGACCAACACTAGAATCGCAAAATAAATCAGGTTTTCCATACTTACATTTTGTTGAGTCATGCGAACATAAATGTATGGAACAGCGGATTTTTTTTTGCGATTTTAGGGTTGGTCGCGGCCGCAACACGAGCTCCGTCCGCGATCATACCTCGATCGACTGCGGTTCAACTAGGCTCCACGAGCGAAAAAGTTACATTTTAGCTTTTATCATAGTTAACTGCTGTGTTAAATTTTGCAAAAATGACTGGAAAACATAATTTAAAAATTGACATTTTAACATTTCAACGGTGAAACCTGCTCACGCTTCGCACAAGGCAATGTGGTCGACGTTATCACTCTATATTTTTCTTATATACCTACATAGTATAAAACAAAGTCGCTGTCTCTGTCCCTATATCCCTATGTAGGTATGCTTAAATCTTTAAAACTACGCAACGGATTTTGATGCGTTTTTTTAAATAGATAGAGTGATTGAAGAGGAAGGTTTATATGTATATTGCACCCGTGCGAAGCCGGGGCGGGTCGCTAGTTTTCTTATACAGGGTGGGCAGAGAATAGAGGTTCAAAAATTTTTTTTAGATGCCCTTCTCTTATAGCTATTCGAATAACCCCCATGTATGTTCAGCGATTATTTATAGTTTAAGAGCTAGATTTTTTAAATCAATTTTTGGGAAAGTATCACCTAACTTTAGATTTTATTTTTTTTCTTCTTCTACATTGTAATTCTTAAAAATATTTTTTGTTATATTAAGTCCTTATAGTATGTTCTATGATCCATAAAAAATCCGTCTAATCATCTAATCATCTCAAAAAGGGCTATTTCTAGTTAAGACGCATAGTACACCTCTGCCTAACCCTTTGGGGCCCTAATAATATATAACGAGGTCATTTAGTCTCTGTTCTTACTGTCACCTGATCATAGTCGACTCTCATGGTAGCAAGGGAACGTGTCATCTCGTCTTGCACATCAGCCCACACTTCGCCTGACTCTCGGAGGAGCGTATGGGTGTACAGCGGCGTTTGTGGCACCTGGGTGTATTGCCGGATCCAGGGGCTGGACATTACCTGAGGGTAAGAGAGTGAATTAAATATTTTTCTTAGTGTGCGGTTAATGAACGACTTGGTTTCGGAGTTTAAACCACCCGTAGGCCTCTGAGTTTACACACTTACCCTTACTTATCTTCTTCTTCTTATCGTATGGTTGATGAACAACCTGGCGTCAGAGTTTAAACCACCCGTAGGCCTCTGACATGGCTTTACACACCATTGAAAAATCTCGCAGGTGTGCTGGTTTCGTCACGGTGTTTTCCCTCACCGTTTTAGCAACTGATAATTAATTTATAATACGCACATAACTTACGCGCGTCAGAGGTGCGTGCCTTGGGATCGAACTCAGGACCACTGACTTGTCAGTCGACGGTCGTACCACTAGGCTTTCAGTGCTTACCCTTACTTATAAAAACTTGTTACTCTTAATCTGACATACTTGCGGATAAACAATGGGATTAAAAAATGGCGTCTCCACCACATATAACCTGTAGGTGCGAGTAGGAACAAGATAGATCAAAGACAAAATGTGCGAGCGAGAAACAAATATTTCTGGCGCCATTTTAATCCCATTCTTTAAACGCACGGGGGTATTAATCTCAACGGAGATTAGCCATCGACGCGGTAGATATTATAGTGCACAAGTGTGTGCGCAAACACTGGTGAATTGCACGCAATTTTTTCTGAAACTTTGTAATGTTGTTCTCCTTCAATTGATTTGATATCTTCAATGTGTGAGCGAGATAGCAGATTATCGAGTAGGTATTTGCGCTTAAAGACAGAAATCCTAAAAGATTCCATCGTAGGCAAAATCACCGCTTAACATGACATTCGCAATGATTTTTCAAGCCTTTGTTTGATTGGCTCGTTGGTCTATTGGTAGGAAGCGCGACTGCTGAGCACGAGATCCTGGGTGTTCAATCCCCGGGTCGGGCAGTGTTATTGGGTTTTCAATCAGGAAATTCTCAGTAGCAGCACGGAGTCTGGAATTGTGCCCGGTTAATGGCAATAGGCTCGCCCCCTGTTACATGGGACTTATAACATAGCTGGCGAAACGTGGGTGTACTGCACACCTCTGCCTACCCCCTCTGGGGAACAGAGGCGTGAGTTTATTGTTAAAAATTTTAAGTACATACTTGCTGTATTGTCAATCTCTTAGCAGGGTCTACGGAGAGCATGCCTCGTATGAGATTCTTAGCTTCAGAAGACACGTTCGACCATTCTGGCTCAGGGAAATCGTACTGACCTAATCTAATCCGCTGAAAACATAACAAACACGATAAATATTAAAATAATAATAATAATCACAGATAGCCTAGTGGTATGACCGTCGACTGACAAGTCAGAGGTCTCGAGTTCGATCCCAAGGCGCGCACCTCTGACTTTTCGTAAGTTATGTGCGTATTATAAATTAATTATCATTTGCTAAAACGGTAAAGGAAAACATCGTGATGAAACCAGCACACCTGAAAGATTTTTCGATGGTGTGTAAAGCCATGTCAGAGGCCTAGCGGCGGTTTAACCAGAGTTAAACCGTCGCTAGGCCTGGCATTTATCGTGTGGTTGTTCAACAACCTGGTGTCAGAACACCAGGTTGTTGAACAACCACACGATAAGAAGAAGAAGAATTAAAATAATAGGTGAAAATAGTAGCCATATTTTTTTGTGTGTTTTTTACATGTTTACGGATAAGTTTTCCTTGTTAAATGACATACTGCTTACCTTTTTCATGCCAGGGGATATAGCAAGTCCATGGTTGGAATAGAATGGTGGGAAGCCACACAGCAGGATGTACATCACTACTCCCAAAGACCAGATATCGCAGGATTTGTCATATTTCTCTGGACCTAGGACCTGAAAGGAAATAATTAAACACCATTTTAAACATCTATGGCTTACAGATACTTATAGTATATCACTACAAAGTATAAAACAAGTCGCTACCCGCGTCTGTCTGTCCCTATGTATGCTTAGATCTTTAAAACTACGCAACGGATTTTGATGCGGTTTTTTTAATAGATAGAGTGATTCAAGAGGAAGGTTTATAATATATGTATAATACATACATATTAGCGTAACCGTGCGAAGACGGGGCGGGTCGCTAGTGGTATAATAGTCCTCCTCATCGATTTCGATGACGGCGACCAAACTACTATTTTTTCCTAGTATAAGCACAGTATAAGCCCTAATGTGACTCGCTAGACCAAACTTAGATTTAAATAGCTGGTCGCAAGACTCGCAGTAAAGTTAGTGTATATGTAGGAGGGCTTAGGTTTTTCTTTATGTATTTGGCGTTTTTCGTCAATTGTTTTGAGACGATTTTCTTCAAACAATTTATGGCTTTATGGACGGTACTTATGAATAGTGCCAGTACGTAGGTATATTCTAATTGCCAGATCCAAGACCAGCCTACCTTCATAGATAGGAATCTGCAAAATCTCTACCAAACCAAATCTTTTATTCATTCATTTCGGGTGTAACAAGATCATTTAAAGTTTAATAATTGTAATAAGTATCTTCGTATCTTTAATTGTCTGAATTCGCCAACCCGCATTGAGCTAGCGTGGTGATTAATGCTCAATCCTTCTCTATATGAGAAGAGGCCTTTGCCCTACATACTAATTTTACAGGCTGATTTATTTATTTATTATTAATTGTATCACAAAATGTGCCTAAAGAGGCGATTGAATTAGGTAGGTATGTACATCAATTATAAATATCTCATAATAATACTTCCAATTATATTTCTACGCAAAATTTTTCTTGAATGTCAGATTTTATTTAATGTCAAATATTATTTAAGTATACAAAAT
Source organism: Protodeltote pygarga (assembly GCA_936450705.2). Taxonomy (NCBI): domain Eukaryota; kingdom Metazoa; phylum Arthropoda; class Insecta; order Lepidoptera; family Noctuidae; genus Protodeltote; species Protodeltote pygarga. The sequence goes on from OW388276.2 coordinate 3,351,349, forward strand.
TAAATTATCAGGTACATAAAAACAAAATAGAATACTACTTTTTTTTGTAATTTTTTACATGTTATAATCACGTCATGTTGCCTTAGGCGTAGAAAGAGGTTTGAAAATTCAACTGATTCTGGTAAGATACGGCGACCTTTGATTATATATATAATCAAAGACGGCGACTTAGCTTACTTTCGCATTCATAATATTAGCTAGGATAACCGCCCCCTTCCTAGGACAGCCTACATAAAATAACTCTACATAGAAAAACATTGTATTGTTATTTTCCATATAATATAGGTATGTTTATCTTACAAAACAAACAATCAGTGTACTTTTCATCTGATCTGTAGTGGTAAACAAAGACAAATGATAGTATTCTGTATTTCAAACCTTGTAGTAAACGTAATAAGTCATAATTTACATAATACATAGTTGTACACAAACAATAGTCATGATACAATCTATTTTCAACCGTATTGTAAACATTTTACGTCATATTTTAATAAACTGTAGTGAGATTGAGTAAGTGATAGCCTAGTGGTGGTGACCGTTGACTGGCAAGTCAGTTCGAACCCTAGGCGCGCACCTCTAACTTTTCGTAAGTCATGTGCGTTTTATAAATTAATTATCACTCTCCGTGCCTCGGATAGCACGTTAAGCTGTTGGCCCCGGCTGTCAATTGTAGATCTTTGACAGTCGTTACGGGTAGTCAGAAGCCCGAAAGTCTGACAACCAGTCTTACCAAGGGGTATTGTGTAACCCAGTATCTGGGTTGTGGAGGTCTGATAGGCAGTCGCTCCATGTAAAACACTGGTATTAAGCTGCATCCGGTGAGACTGGAAGCCGACCCCAACATAGTTGGGAAAAGGCCTAGCCTTTTGATGGAGTAATGAGCCAGATGGGGTAAGTACTTTAATTTAGTGGTTTTTACGTACCTCTGGAGCCACATAATAAGGCGTATAGCATGGAGTCTGCAAAGTATCCGCCGGAGTTAAGGTCTCCTTAGCGAACCCGAAGTCCGTCAGTTTGAGCACAGCATTCGGCTGCGTGCTTGTGTACAGCAAGTTCTCAGGTTTGATGTCCCGGTGAGCTATGTTTGAGTCGTGGAGGTGGCGAACTGCGACACATATTGAGTGCATTATCTGGAATTAGAAAAATAAAATATATTAGTCAATTGTGTCCTACTGTGGGAACTACTTAAGGCGCGGATACTCGACCTGCTATCTCGCTCGCACATTGAAGATATAAAATCAATTAATATAGGTATGAAAAATTTAACTAAACCGATTGAAGGAGAACAACATTACAAAGTTTCAGCAAAAATGTCAGCTTGATCGAAACATGTAAAAATAGCGTAAAATAAACTCATTAAGTCAGAGGCCTACAGGCGGTTTAAACTCTGATACCAGGTTGTTCATCAACCATACAAGAAGAAGAAGTACAGTTATCTAGATAATTACAACATTCCGCTCTTTTTTTTCAAATTCAAATTCAAAACATTTAATTCAGACTTTTAGGTCCATATAGTGTTAGTATTACATCGGGATAACTTAAGACTATGTTAGTAACTTACACAATATAAAAGAAAAAGCGAAATGTTCACCTACTACACAGTACATGCAACCTGATCCAATGTCTCCAAATAGGACTATGGATGTGGTTTGCAATTACTTCCAGGTAGCTGTTGGAACTGCCCCTCACCCTTCGCATCAGCGATGCTACTCTCTTGCGTAGAATTGCATGAAAGCCGTCCACTCGAGCTTCGGCAAACATCGCCGACGCACTGCAGTAGCGAGGCAATCCCATCAGCCACCTGAAGGCATTGTTGTATTGGACCCGCAGGGCACCGACAGTTCGCTGCGTGTAGCCAGTCCACAGACTACAAGTATAAAAAGACTGACAGTATGCTCTGAACAGTGTCATCTTTACTGCCCTTGAACACCTGGCAAATCTGCGTGCCAGCATATTACAACGAATCGTCAGCCCCCTGCGTTCCCTTTCCATATCCAAGTCGTCTGTCAGGTCTTCATGCACCACATGACCCAGGTACACAAATTGCGTAACTCTATGTAATGGTTCCCCAGCTAGTGTCACGGGCGGTACGCAAGAGGGACTCTTACGCCCCGCCCGAAACACCATCAGTTCACTCTTTTTCACATTGTACGCCAAGCCATGAGTTTCAGCGAACACCTCACATACCTTTACTAATTTTCGCAAGGCGCTGATCGATGGGCTCAACAGCACCATGTCATCCGCGTAACTAATATTGTTAACTATTTTTCCATCTATTGAACAGCCTACTCCGGTGCTGTTGAGCTCACGGATCAGCCCATCTACATAAATGTTAAAGAGCGTAGGGGAACTCAGTCCACCCTGCCTCACTCCACATTTTAATTGGTAGGGGTCCGAAAGAGAGCCCGACCATTTCACGTGATTGGTTTGATGATTGTACCAATACTTGAGTATATTTGTGATTCCATCAGGCACTCCCTTATCCCGCAGCTTATCCCACAGTTTCCCATATTCTACCCGGTCAAAAGCTTTAGAGAGGTCCAGAAAGGCTGCATACACTGGCGTTTTACGCTCGGTATAGTATTTGACGGTGTGTTTCAGGACCAAGATCGCACTCTCCGTCGAAAGACCAGGCCTAAACCCAAATTGGGCATCTTCAAGCTTAGCAGCCTTCGCGAGATAGCCATTCAACACACCGTCCAACACCTTGGCGATTATAGTAGCTAATGTTATAGGTCTATAGTTACTTATTTCACTTATATCACCTGTTTTGTTTTTAACAATAGGTACTACAACCGCCCTCGTAAGCTCCTCCGGCAAGTACGCATGCCTAATACAGAGTGTGAAAAACATCGCCAAGACTCTGCACAGATGTGGCCCCCCATGCTTCAGATGCTCCACGCTCAACCCATCATGACCAGGAGACTTACCCTTACGCATAAATTTTAGAACCTGCGATACCTCTTTTGAGGTTACTCCAACTGGTTTTTCAGACAAGGTAACCCCCTCCTGGAGCATCTTTCTCTCACTTGCTCCCCTGGGTTCTGTTGTGAAGTGCTTCCTAAATGTGTTGGCAATATCCACAGCCTCTGTTTCCCCCCCCACACTGACAGGAAGACTCGGCCTCGGGTTGAGTTTACTAGTTAGTTTCCAGAACTGTCTGAAAGTCTTATTTTCGAGGTGAGTAGCAAGAACGTCCATACGGACCTGGTCCTGATTAAAATTTTTAACCGACTTCGAAAAAGGAGGTGGTTCTCAATTCGATTGTATTCTGCACACACATCAATTACCTCGGCAGCCTGTCGTTCAGTGAAAGCGCCTTCCCTATTATCCTGGATCCTCTGGAACAGCTCCCCTCCGTCCATGCACTCCATCACTACCAGAAGACAGCCTCGACCGCCGTACGAGTTTTCGTAGACGTCTATGACCTGGAACCATTGTAATTATTAATTAATAACAATAACAAAATATAATTGCGTCTCCCAAGTATGCTATTAAGCAGTCAATAAATACAGATAATAATATAATAATATTCGTTTATTGCGTCAAATATGGTAGATACCAAGTTGTTACAGTTATTTAGTTTCACATATTTGGCCGTTACACAGCATGCAACAATATAAATGTACTAGACGAACCATAAACAATGCTAAACAACAATCATCAACAAGACTAATCATTTATGTCTATACCTCAATGAACGTTCGAAATTATAAAATTTACAAGGATTCTTTTTTAAAAATTCCTCAATTGAATAAAAACATTCCTGCAACAACCACTTTCGCAATGCAATGCAAAATTTTTTAAAAGGAAGAATGGTAATCGATTTAGGTAGGGAGTTGTATATTAAGGGGGCCATGTAAACGCAGCTCTGCCTAAAAAGTTCCAATTTAGGAATAGGTATTTCAAAGTCTAAGTGAGTTACTTTCCTCTTATTTGTATTATCCCTAGGTTCAAATAATGCATTATTCGCTTTCACAAATTTGGCAATTTCCAGGATATATATACAGGGAACCGGTAACAGATTATGCGATTTAAATATAGGCCTACAGGAATCTGACCAATCCATGTTAAATATCGCACGAATACATTTTTTTTGAGCAATAAAAATTTTCGATATTTCATAAGAGTTTCCCCAAATGATTATGCCGTAACGGATCACTGAGCAGACATAAGCGTGATAAACCATCAAAGAGGTATTCCTGGACGTAATATCTTTAACCTTTCGTAAGGCGAATATAAATTTGTTTATTTTACTACAAATTTTCTCAATATGGTTCTTCCATGTGAAATGTTCATCAGATTTGTCAGAGGTCACGAATTCGATCCCAAGGCGCGCACCTCTGACTTTTCGTAAGTTATGTGCGTATTATAAATTAATTATTAGTTGCTAAAACGGTGAGGGAAAACATCGTGATGAAACCAGCACACCTGAGATTTTTCAATGGTATGTAAAGCTATGTCAGAGACCTATGGGCGGTTTAAACTCTGAAACCAGGTTATTCATCAACCATACGATAAGAAGAAAATTATTAAGCCGAACCGTAGAAAAATTGACTCAGCCATTTTTCAGTGGGAAGCCGCAGCCGGTAGTAATCGAGTTGTAAGGGGTTGTTGTAGGTATGTATTGTTGTTTATTTCTATGGTTGCTGTATTAAGTAGGTATCCACGTCAAATTGACTACTTCGATAAGCTTTTCCCAAAGAGGGCGATAACGCCCCCTTGTGGGTGCTGCAGGCCTAAAGGGTAAGAGACTCAGAAAACAATTGGGGCGTTGTGTCTTTATCAATTAACTTAATTTGAAATTATAGTGATTTTAAAATAATATAGGTACTTAAGTAATTTTTTTACGTAAAACGGTTTTGACATCAGAACTAAAGCTGTGTACCAAATATCAGATCAACCTGTCAACAGGAAGGGGTGAAATATCGATTACTAAATTTGAACCAAATAATAAACAGGTCAAGCTAAGTACTCGTAAAACTGTATAAAAATGGAGGCACTAAAAATAATTTATTCTCAAAGTCGGCAGTAGACATAAGAAGCTTACGAACCCCTGACTCAGATGATAAAGCGCCAAGCGGGACTTTAAACAATTCCGTTCAGGATGCAGACGGGACATGTCCTGACTTCCTGAGAGGGATGAACCCGCCTAAAGCATCTGGCAACACTACTTCTACTCTTTGTTATCTATGACGCTAGATAAATGACATTACATGTTTCCGTATGTTATTCAATTATGATAATCACACTGTGCGCTGTTGAATGATCGGCACGTTACAACCGGTACGGCCACAGTGTAGAAAAATTCAGCTCGCTAACATAAACATAGTACCGTTGTAGATGAAGTGTTAAGAGTACAATGCTAGTATCACTAGGTACGGTTGCAGTTTCAAATGAATATGGCCGAAAACTGTGTGTGAACTTATGACGTAACTTAGGAGAGGCCGCGTAAGTCCGGCAGTAGTTTATGATAGGCAAGTTACTTGATTTAATTGTTAATTACAGTTACATTGTAGACAATAACTGTCTTACGGAATGTAGAAGTTCAAAATCCCGGAGAAGTGTAAATCGTAAAGTTTTGAAGATCGAAGTGCGGAACACCGAAAAAATGATTCAGCGAAAAATCTTTGTTCGAATATCTTTTATACCAATGAAGTACGAATGACCGCAATTTTGTTACACCAAATTACCTTGTATCAAAAGTTTTAAATCTCGATTTTACGGGCTGAAATTGTGTAACACCGGTGTAGATACTTTTGTTCGAATGTTTCATATGACGAGGATCGTACGTTTAAAAGTTTGTTACTGCAATCATCATCTGCCTAGCCTTTTCCCAACTATGTTGGGGTCGGCTTCCAGTCTTACCGGATGCAGCTGAATACCAGTGTTTTACATGGAGCGACCTATCAGACCTCCACAACCCAGATACTGGGTTACAAGAAACCCCTTGGTAAGACTGGTTGTCAGACTTTCGGGCTTCTGACTACCCGTAACGACTGTCAAAGATCTACAATTGACAGCCGGGGCCAACAGCTTAACGTGCTATCCGAGGCACGGAGAGTGATAATTAATTTATAAAACGCACATTACTTACGAAAAGTCAGAGGTGCGCGCCTTGGGTTCGAACCCGAGACCTCTGACTTGCCAGTCAATGGTCACCACCCTATCACGACTCTCTCTAGTTTGTTACTGCAATGTACTTTCCTATATCCTTTCACACTATACAGATTACTGTTACTGTTACTGTCAGCCAATATCATCCCACTGCTGGGCAAAAACCTCTCCCCTGATTAATGGGAAAAAAAATTCACAATGAAATAAACAAAACTTTTTCTTTCTTTTCATTGGCAAACTGCATGTTTTTACACTATGTCACCTAATCGTCGATGGAGGTATTACGATTAATCTGTGTCTGCTGCTATTTAATGTGTATTTCTTATCATAAACTTACCTCAGTTCAGATTCAATGCACAATTACTGGCTTATCGAGTCATAAAGTGAATTATTATGGGAATGATTGCAGTAATCGTTGCGTTCCATACATTTGTACTTGTAATTTGTACCTACTTGTATTGTTATTGTATTTTCACATGGTTTTACTTACCATGGAAAGTTATTGAGTGTTGTCATGGCCACAATAATTTCCACTTCTAGCTAAAACATTGTACCATGTAATTTCGCCCACTTTTCAAAGTAATTAATGCCAACTACTTACTAAAATTATACTTTTCTAACTCTAGACGCAAAAAGAGGGTTGTGCTAAGTTTGACATGTCTGTGTAATGTGTATGTGTGTCTGTCGCTGGCATCGTAGCTCCTAAATGAAAGGACCGATTGTGATTTCATCATCATCACCATCAGCCTGTATTAGTCCACAGCTGAACATAGGCCTCTCCCAATGCGCGTCACCACTGTGCGCTCATTGGAGGTATTTGCCCATAATCGCCACGGGTTGGCGATCGTAGTAGCAGATGATTGCTGTTACACAGAGGATGCTGCTAACCTCCGGATCTTTCCCTTTGTCGCTTTTTACGACACCCGCAGGACGAGTAGGGGTGGTTCTATTCTTGGGCCGGAAACCACACGTCATTGATTTATTGACGAATTGTGATTTAGTTATTTTTTATTTGAAAGGTAACTTGATCGAGAGTTTTAGCTAAAAAAATTGAGGTATTTGTATTGTATTGTAGAGGGCTTGCACGACACTTTTTCATGATGAAAAGTGTAGGCCTCATTTTATAAATACGCTCTTACAAATACTAACTAGAGGGGGGAGGGGTCTACCAAAACCAAACATAACAATATTAGGAAACTACATACACTATACATAGTCATAATAGCCCATTGTTCTTCAATAGTTAGTCATTCGGCAATGAGGCATTGAAAAGGTAATTGTTTATCTAAATTACTATTGCCTCATTGCCTGATAGTAGTGACTAGACTGCCAAGTCAAAGGTCGCGATTTTAAACCCAGGTTACAGTTAGCGCAAACTTAGTCAGCCGAGCTGAAGTTAGGCTCTCGGATCGTTCGCGAAATAAGCGTATTTGCATCTCTTTTCTTCTCACTAGCTCAGTTACAACAACCCCACACATCCCGCCCCTTGTCACCATTTAGTCCCTTCGTGACTAACTTCAGTCCGGCTGAATAAGTTTGCGCTTACTGTACCAGGTTACGGACCACTAAGTGCGGTGCGGCGCATCGGTCGGTCGGCTAAGTGGAAGCGAGAACGTAACCGGTAACCAGGGTTGGATTTGGGTACGTTGAAAAGGATAGCGTATAAAGGTTAAAAAGATAGTATTTGTCAGAAATTATCGTACAATCATTCAAATCGAATGAATGGAACGATCCAGCATAAGGAATGACCTAAAAAAAAAGGTCGTCACATAGATAATGAAATCAATCCGAATCATAGCATCGAGAACTAAAAAAAAAAAAAAGGTCGTCAACTGCTACGTTTCGCATTTCTGCACCTTTTTTGGTAATTATTTGGACTACTTGAAATTATCGTACATTTGCGTACGATCCTTACTTATGGATCGTATATCGTACCAAGCCTGAAATTATAGTACAAATACGATAATTATCGTACAAAATCCAACCCTGCCGGTAACTGACTGTTTACAGGAGTTCGCATCTCGGCAAGCAAATAAACAATTTTTCTTAGCGCAGCTTCGGAGTGCGGCAAATGAATCCCGTACTACCACCCAGAGGGCTTCAAGGAACACCTTTTGATCCGTGCGAATCGAACATAACCCTATCACATCACTTGCCCTTCAAATAGATTATCTATCTAACGGAAAACAAAATCATCGTGAGGAAACCAGCTCACCTGATACAAATAGTCTGTATGACCGTCGACTGGTAAGATAGGATAGGAAACCCAAGGCACGCAGCTGATTTCTTGTGTAAGATAACTTACATGCGCAAAATTATCACTTGTTCCGTACCTCAAAGAGCAATAAGCTGACCGACATAACTTGAAACCAGGCGTAGGACTAATCCTACGCCTGGTCTCAAGTTATGTCGGATTACCTTCCGATCGGACAATGAGAGTGAGGGAATAGAGAATACAGCTGTATTTGCGCACACATTTGTGCACTATAATTTCTTTTACGTAGTTAGCTAATCTCTAAATTGGCCGCTGGGACTAAATCTAATCAAAAGGATATTGCTAATTATAATTTTCATATTCTAAGTGACATTTTTGATAATTCTTGCCAGTCCAACCTTCATTCTTTCTTCAATGACCCCAAATACAGGAGGGAAAACACGTACGCACCACAGCTGAGTCAAAAACTTACACGAATACCCAATAAGGTCTTGCTTCACAGCTTAGGCCAAATTATTCATTCAGTCAATAACTAATCAAGTCAAATATTCATTAGTCATTATTTCATTAAGCAAGACAGCCATTATGTCATTGTCTAAATCGATAAGTCAAGCGACACCCACTTTTTCGAACCGGATTGGTGACTTAACATTTTTGTTACTTACTGTAATTTGAAAAGGAACATTTTGCAATACCGTCTTTTTATTTTGGCTATGTCATTTAAGGAAATTAGAGTGATTTTGGGAAATGAGTTCGTGGAATTGTGGATGGATTTTGGATTATTTTAATGTCTAATCAGTCTTCAGGCTATCGAAGCCCGAAGCCTGTCTAGACAGAGCAATCTTGCGGTGCGGGGAAGCAGTATGATTAGTATTCATCAGAGGAGATCCATTTCTCCATATATCGAGACTTAAATGAACAAAAAAAAAAGACAGGGACAGAAAATTGGGATCCCATGAAAGTCCTTTTTTCAAAATCACACACTTATTTGTAATAAATTTCGCTTCTCATTAAAATTAGGGTTGGTTATTTTTTAGACCACCCATTTAGACTACCCACTACGATAAATTGGTTGCTTAGATGAAAATGCCAGACTTTAGACTTTCCGCTCAGGGTGCTGGTGTGATGTGTCCTGAAAAGCGGGACATCTAGCAAGCTGCGTATGACCCACGCCGCCATCTTCTTAGTCACTGCATGGTTGATGAACAACCTGGTGTCAGTATTTAAACCGCCCGTAGGCCTCTGACATGGCTTTACACACCGTAGAAAAATCTCTCAGCAGTGCTGGTTTCTATTTGTTTTCCTCGCCGTTTTAGCAAGTGATAATTAATTTCTAAAACGCACATGAATCCGAAAAGAGTCATGCTTGGGTTTCGACCTTTGACTTGGCAGTCCAACGGTCATTTGGTCATACCACTAGGCTATCACTGCTTATAAACTAGGCTATCAATATTTAAGTAGATGTTTTTTTACCTGGACAATATGAATGCATCCTCTCGCTCTCCAATGCAATTCAACCTCTCGTCTGGCCTTCGTGTTGTCGTGAAGAACCTTCAATGCGCGCTTCGCTCCTGTTTTCTTTTCTTTACATTCCACCACCTGGGGACAACAATAGTTAATTAAAGCAATGACTGCAATAAATTAAAATATTATGGTTTAGCTACTAAGGCCTAGTCATTGTTGTGTTTAAAATTTGAAAACATTTAAAGGAATTCGATTTGTTTTTTTTTATGATGGCGGTTGTTTTAATGTTACTGTCTGCAATGGTTTTGCAAGCTATGACATTCTTAAAAAGAAAATTCCTAAACTTTTTCTGATACTTACTTTTTTTTTAGGTATGTAGTTAAGCCTAGTTTTTACCCGACTACAAAAAAAAGGAGGGTTATGATTTTAGCAGTCTATGTATGTATGTATGTATGTATGTAAGTTTGTTCATCTGTTCCCTCGTAGCTCCTAAACTATATGTTGTAATTCAATAAATAAGGTGTCTATCGATGCGTCTTAATGGTCTGCGGGTTATAGGATATATGAAATTTCGTAAAATCAAATAAGGTGGATTTTAAAAATAAATTAGTCAGCTCGAAAAAAATAAAGTTAAGGTAAATTTATCGTGTTTGATATCAAATGGAAGGTCTTGATGAGCACATTCAGAATATGTATATATTATCTATATATTCTGGACCACTTCTTAGAATATCAGGCTTCTAACTACCCGTTACGACTATCATAAATATAAGTATGTGATTATAACACTGCATACAATGTGAAAACGTGATAACAATAAATATTTACTAATTAATTTAAAGTTTCTACACATCACTGCCTATTAAATTATGATTATATTTTAAAATAATGTTAATTAAATTGAGATTTCTTTTTCGTAACTAGATGGCGTTGGTTTGCGGTTTTGTGGAAGTAAGTAACATAGAGTTAAAAATACCTCCTCAAAAATCCCGGAATCGTAAACATAACAATTAAATCCCGGGATTTTATTAATATGGACTGGATTTTGACCTATAGTTTTTATTAGAATTAATTTTGTATGTAAAATAAAACTCATTAATTTAACAGTTTTAGTACCGAACTACTTAAGTATTACATTATCTGTTACCGATGTCTAAAAACATAATAAAGACTTTTTATTATAATAATTTAGTTCATATGTATTTAAAATGTTAAATTAATATTTTGGAGAATTTATTACATGTTTGCTTATTAAATATAATAAATTATTTAATAAGAAATTTGAAAAACAACTGATACGGAAGGGATTCGAACCCACGATCTCCGACGTACCGTGCCGATGCTCTAACCGCTGAGCCACCGTATCCCACCGTATACACACCGTATACACCGGAGATCGTGGATTCGAATCCCATCCGTATCAGTTGTTTTTTCAAATTTCTTATTAAATAATTATACGTAAAACTAATTTCTTATTTCCCGGGAATTAATTGTAATGTTTATGATTTCGGGATTTTAGAGCAGGTATTATCAACTCCATGTTACTTACTTCCTCGAACTTTAGGTAAATGTACTCTATCTATGATGATATCCCACAAAAAAGGTTTCATGTGTACTTATACAGCTTGGCAAAAAAGAGTCTGAGGTGGTGACAGCTGGAACTAAAAACAAAAATCTTAAATAACTACGTTTGTGAGTACTAAAATAACATAAAAATGATTCATTTGATTAGAATTAATGACAAAAAACTCGTCATAGAAATATGTAAGCACTTAATAACTTGTAATTTTGAATTGTAGTGTGAAAAGTGCGACAGCGGCGCCCCCAATTTTTCCAGACTCTTTTTTGCCAAGCTGTACTTCTTACTACTTTTCATGTATACTTCTAAGAAATATATGAGGCCATGTTTTAATAGCTCGAAGTCGCGGACGACACCTTTGAAATAAATTTAATTTAAAAAATACATGACATTGACTAAAGGTTTGAACCGAAGATGACAGTTAAAGAAATCTACCTATTTAAGAACTACCACATTCTAAAAAATTGTGATTAAAATTAATTTTATTGGTTTCTTTACCACTAAAAATCATTGAAAAAAAATATAGTATATAAAACTAAAACCCGACTACTTAAAATCTAAAAAAACAAGCTTCTTAGATTTGAAATAAAATTCTGTAGTCGGAGGCCTTAATGTATTATAGGTAAATATGTACCTGGGCGAATCAACTTTTAAGTCACCCCTTTGGTGTCCCAGTCATGGAAGTTGCATAAAATTTATATTTCTGTACAAATTTAATTTTTTTTCTCCTAAGCACATAATAAAACTTTTAGTTACCATGCCAGTATAATCATTTTTTTTATTTTAGAGAAAGATTTATGAAATTTTTTGATAACTCAGGGGAAGAAAACCAGTCTCCATACTAAAAATTCTTGTCCCCGAGCCTAGGTGATGTAACAAAGTGTACAATTTCTTTAAAAAAATGTATGAAAGCATTAAATATTTACGAAGTATTTCGATTCAGAATGAAATAAACTTCACTTTGAAGTACAAAACTACAGTTATTTTAATAATATAGAATTTATTAGACGTCCCTAAACATTTGTCCTAATTATTGTCAAAAACATCTACTCTACTGCGTTGCTATAGGAAGTTAATGACTGTTAATAAGAGATGGCGCTTAATTCTATATAAGTAAGAGCGACTATTGTCTAGTATTTCGTTAGATTGGTCCGGCAAGACCAGACTCGTGCCACCCGCCCCTCAGTCCACATTGAGCTTTCAAGTGGTGAGCGTGGGTTAATTGCTGTTCAACAGCGTTACGGAGGAGATCACGGTAAATCTTTGAGTTATCTTGCTTTGATTTTGTTAGAATGTTGCCCATGCCGTCTGATTTTAAGGTTGTACTGAATTTAATTGTTAGTTTTAATTGTGTAATCAATTGTAGTGTTTTTAAGTAAAATTTTCCCCTGCGTTATTGGTAACGCATTAGAAATATTCTCAGGAGTTACCGATATCATAAGGGAAAATAAGGCAGAATGTCATAGCTAATTTTAGCTTTTTCTGTTTGAGGGATTAATAATAGTTTACTTTTTCTCAGATTTGGACAACATAAACTAAACTAAAGTTCAGCAGAAAAACAGAAACGGTATAGAGAAAGACTATAGTTATAAAGAAAGGCTAGTTCATTGTCCCTTAAAGGTCGAAGAAGGGTTTATTTTTGGTTTTGGTTTCGATGTGTCTATGATATTATCTGAAAATGCTGAATAAAATTAAGGCCTAACTTTTGAGTGGAAAGAGAAAGACATTCAAACAAACAACAAAATCTGGGAAAGAAAGGCAAGTACCTAATAGAGAAGATATTTGAAACTGTGGAAGTTAAAGACTCACGAATCAAGAAACAGATACTTAAAGAGAGTTTAGGCACCATATTAAAAAAGAAAATTAAGGTATTTTACTTGAGATCACGCGCTACCGCTGCAGCTGGTAAAAAAGGAACGCTTACAAAGGCAGGGAAAGCTCAAAAAGATTGATGCTAGATACCCACAATGAAAACTTGTTTGAAGGTTCTTCTTCTTCTTATCGTGTGGTTGATGAACAACCTGGTGTCGGAGTTTAAACCGCCCGTAGGCCTCTGACATGGCTTTACACACCATCGAAAAATCTCTCAGGTGTGCTGGTTTCATCACGATGTTTAAACCTTCAAACACCGAGAAATGAGACACAAAAGGAAATCAATTGTTACTCGACGCCGGCCGGCGGGAGCCAATGGTTTAAAACTTTTATGAAAGAAACCCCGATCTTCGTTGCTCATACTCTTATTTCACCTAGAATTAACATTTCTATGGCATAAGTGCGTCTTCCTCTCAAAATAACTGATTTGACATATTGTTTTAAAGTAAATATTACATTATTTAACGGTTACTACCTCATAAATCCGCCATGTGGTTTCCGGCCTAAGAATAGAACCACCCCTACTCGTCCTGCAGGTGTAAAAAGCGACAAAGGGATAGAGATCCGGAAAGACCTGGAGGATGGGCAGCAGCATTCTTCTGTGTGACAGCAATCATCTGCTACTGCGATCGCCAACCCGCTTGCCCAGCGTGGCAATTATGGGCAAATACCTCCAATGAGCGCACAATAGTGGCGCGCATTGGGAGAGGCCTATGTTCAGCAGTGGACTAATGCAGGCTGATGAGGATGATGATGTTTTCCTCATAAATATATTTTTTTTATTCTCAGGAGTTACCGTCTTTTCTCTGGCGTTACCCCTGTGTCCCTTAATTTGTATTAAGATTTTTTACGATATCTCGGGTTGCGATTTGATTGTATTGTTAAATACTTGATATTCATTAACTTCAGGGACAGAATTTAACTTAAAAATATGAAAGGTATGACTGAATGTTATATAAAACATTTTATATTAAAGTTAAGCATTTAATATTGACCAAAGTAACGCAGTGAAGTGATAAACAGTTCTATTTAATGTTATTGTTATTATAAATTTATTGTTGATTAATAATAAGACTGCATTTTGAGTCTAAATAAATATTTACTTAATATTTTTTTTATATTTTAAATTTTAATTCATATTTTTATACTTTTAAAAAGGTAACACAGGAGATAGTTTTTCGACCCGTTGGCCAGTTTTTCTAAAAAAACTCGTTATTACTAATTCAGATTTCGCGGCCAACTACGAAACATAAAAATACGATAAATAATTGAACTAATAACACTTTACTTTCATAAGAATTCTCAATTTTTTTTTTTTAATTTTCTTTTGCAAAATGTTGTCAAAGGGGTGACTTAAAAGTTGATTCACCCACCTACTAGATAATCTTCCAAGGGTAAATACTTTGTAAATTTGGTGGCCTCCGACTACAGAATTTTATTTCAAATCTAAGAAGCTTGTTTTTTTAGATTTTAATTAGTCGGGTTTTAGTTTTATACTATACTATATTTTTTAAAAAACATTTGAAGTTTGAATTGTTTTTTTTTTACAACCAAATCTAATTAACTAATGCAGCCAGCGTTTTGGGGACATTGCCCACTGGAAGCGGACTTTAGATTAAGTTTTTCTTTTTAAATTATTTTTTGTTTTAGTGCTAGTTTAAATATAAGTAATAAAAAAAAAGTAGGTAGTCCCGAATCATAAATAGGGATATTCCCGTATATCTTTATCTAACGGTTTATCTAACGCTAAAATTTCTTTTCAAATTGGACTAGTAGTTCCAAAGATCGCGTTCATAATAACTCTTCAGCTAAACTTCGGATAGACACAGATTAAGTACTTAATAGTTACTTCGTAAGATAGATTAGTAGGATAATGTATGTCTGACAATAAAATAATATCTGTTATCATAATACAAGATTCATAGAGATATGATCTCATCATCTTACAAGTTACATAAAGTCTATACTATAATAAAATCGTAAAGGTCATACTATAATAAAATCGTAAAGGTCAAAAAGTCTGTACATTGAATATTTTTTTGCAAAAATCAGCTAGGGAGGCTAAAAATAAGCAACAAAACACAAATCAATCGTTTTTAAAATTCTTGTCTGTCTGTCTGTCTGTCTGTCTGTTTGTTACCTCATCACGTGAAAACGGCTGAACGGATTGTAATGACATTTTAGGGATAAGTAGGTATTAGCTAAACTTAAAAACTGGTGTTTGTTTTATCAAAATAGGTCAAGTATATCATGAGATACAGCTTGATCCCTCTATTGTATGCAGTTTCCTAGAACGTAGGGGTCTTGATCCACTGGTAATTGAAATACGCGTCGCCGACCGACTGGAGCCGAGTGAACCCGATTTACCGATCGACGCGACCCGAGCGTGACAGTTTCATCTGATGAACTGCGCCTAACAGCTTGACCTCTCTTTTATTAAATACATAGTTGCATTATTATGTATATTTATTTATGTATATAATAATAATGTCCTCCTGACCAAATTTCGGTCACAGCGGCCAATCTCAACTGAGATTAGCCATCGACGCGGGAGATATTATAGTGCACATTTAGTGTGTGCGCAAACACAGGTGCACTATCTATTCCCCACTGTCATAGTCCGATGGGACAGCAATTCGACACGACTTGGGAGAGGTCAGGCGCAAGGGCAACGGCTTCACGTGCTTTCCAAGGCTCGGAAGAAGTGATAGTTAATTTATGAAACGCACTTATCTTAGGAAAAGTCAGAGGTGCGCGCGCCTTGGGTTCGCACCTGAAACCTCTGACTTGCCAGTCAACAGTCAACACCACAGTGACGGATTAAGACTACTTGATGCCCATAGCAATCCATGCCTGTGGGCCCCCCTATCCGCAAGTCAACTTGAATCGGTCTTTAAACCTTTACCGCCTTTTTTTTTTGTAAAATATGATGATGAGATGTAACGTACTATATGTAGAAGTGGAGTAGGTGCGACAACAATCAGTCCTAGAATTTTTGGTTTTTCATTTTTTGGTGTGGTTTTGGGTGACGTGAGAGTGAGACGTGATGCCCTAAGGACGGTTTTTTTTGTGCTTCTTCTGGTACCCCCTCAGACGTGATACCCTAGGCAATTGCTTAATTTGATTAAGGGTTAATCAGTCACTGACACCACTAGGCTATCACAATACAAAATTATGTATATAGGTATACGAGTACATATTTGCATTTGCAGAATCGAATATTGTTTAGTAGTTAGGTACGGTTTTGTACAAGTTTAATTCGAAACTAGGTGGCAAATGTCGCACGTCGGCGTCGTTCGTTGTCTCTTCATGTTCGACTTCCACGCGAACGAAGTCGCGGGCACAGCTAGTAATAAATAATACGCCAACGCTGTAATATTTTGGCTCATGAATTCTGAGTTGAACTTGACCTAAATGGGACTCATATTAGAGCTTTCTTTTGAACTATTTAGTTAATTCTAACAATGGTGCTGATTCTCTTGTACATCCCGCTAAACGAATTTTAGTCTAACTATATCTCTTTCTTATAAACACCATCGAAAAAGGACATCAAATTGGACTACCAAATTAGAGCTGTGAAATTAGTCTACGTCCTTGCAATTGACGTGAAATTAGACGAGAGCTACGACATGCCGACTAAATTCTCGTTGATATCACGCAAATGGACTAGTTTGACAGGTCTAAAAATCTTCTATCCTTTTCTAATGATCTCTGTTAGAAAGAGAGATATTGAGTCCAAATTAGTTTAGAGCGTGAGCAAGGGAATTATCACCAATGATTATATAATTTATTAATTTATGTCTTTCTTTATCGTATGGATGACGAATAACCTGGTGACAGAGTTTACACCGCCCGTAGGCCTCTGTCATGGCTTTACATACCGTTGAAAAATTAAATGACATTAGGTACTATCGCGGACACGAACGGTGCATCACTTAGCGATCAAAATGCTCTGAACGATGCTACGTGCGTAGGGGCGAAGCTAGCGCTACATTCGGACTCCGGGTACAAGCGATTCTAACCTTAAGAGTGGTGCACCGGCTTTGTCCACGATAGTACCTACTAAGTAAAGGCTTATTGACACCGTAATACCATCATTACATTTCCTGAATCTTTTATGAATGAAGACAACAAAACAAACTAATAACGAATGTTATCAGTAAGAGGTCAACTTGTGCGCATAACAATGAAAACATCAACATTATAATATAATCTACAAGTTATCGACCTAATATAAATAGAGGAAGTAAATGGCCGCTATTCTTTGTATCTCGTTTGTAATCTTCACACTGGGATTTTTTCCTCTGGGCGCAGTTATCCAAAATTAATAATATCCTCCTGACCGAAATACAGTCAATCTCAACGGAGATTAGCCAACTGCTCAAGAAATACACAAGTGTTGGCGCAAACACAGGTGTATTAACTCTAGATTCCATCACTCTCATAGTCCAATGGGACGGGGTCTTAGAGTATATAAGAAAATATAGAGCAACCCTATAGGAGTATGAACCGTGAGCACGGGTATGAACAACGCGGCCGCGACACGAGCTCCGTTTGCGATCATATCTCGACCGACTGCAGTTCAACTAGGCTCCACGAGCGAAAAAGTTACATTTTAGCTTATATCATGGTTAACTGCTGAGTTAAATTTTGAAAAACGTGTAGAAAACATAATTTGAAAAAATGACATTTTAACATTTGTATGGCGAGACCTGCTTTCGCTCCGCACAAGGCAATGTGGTTGACGTTATCACTCTATATTTTCTTGAATACTCTATGGACGGGGTGGTCGGATTTACGGTAATGGGATTGTTTACATAAACTTCGCAATAAAAAGCAAACTGCAAAACCATGACGTCACATTGCAGTAATGACGCAGTAAATGTAAAAGCTTTGTTTATTAATACATGACACAGACAGATAGTGCGTAGGTTTTATGTAAATACCGTTATATCACCATAGCTTCCTGTAAGATAATATATGTTGATGACGTAATAGAAAGCGCGTTCGGGGTTATGTGCCACCCACAGTGATCTACAGAAGGTACAGTACTGAAGGATATACGACCTCAAGGGTTGCCAGATAGTCGGGATTCGTCTGGATTCTCCCGACATTTCAAACGATCTCCCGACGAAGTACAAGAATCTCCAGACAACTTCTCGTACCTACAGTTTTTGTTGCTCAAGTTTTAAATCTGTCCCTAGTACCTTTCCTTAGTAGTAAGAGGTATCTCAAGGATCGAAATTGGTGGTCGCCGCTAAAAAATAATACAGTATCCTACCTATAGTAGGTACCTACTTCAAAATATTAATGTTTGTATTAACTGATTTAAAAATAAAAAGCAATATTTTAATTTTGTTAGGTATTTCTCCCGACAGTCGCCCTAAAATCCCGACAATTTGACACTTTTTCCAGATATTTAGATATTCCGATCTGGCAACTCTTAATGGGCTACGAGCCTACGAACCTACTTGCACAAAATCATAGTCATAGTATAGTAATCCTACAGCACGGAAACTACGTACAAACGCTCGAAACGGCACACTCACACAATTTCTTTTAGTGGATACTAAGTCTAAAGAAACCTCTTTTAGACTATCTGTTTATGCCATTTTTAAACGGTTTTATTTAGCTGGCCCTGTTTATTATTTGGTTCAAATTTAGTAATCGATATTTTACCCCCTTCCTGTTGACAGATTGATCTGATATTTGATACACAGCTTTAGTTTTGATGACAAAACCGTTTTACGTAAAAAAATGTTTCCTACAATTCCTACTTATATTATTTTATTTGAAAACACGTTTCGATCGAGCTGAAATTTTTGCTGAAACTTTGTAATGTTATTCTCCTTCAATAGGTATATCTTTAATGTGCGAATGAGATAGCAGATTAGCGCGAAGAGGCGTCTTAAGTTGAATATTATTGTAGGTCAATGTTTTATGCGCAACATTTATAGGTTTGTATGAGACGCGACTAAAGTATCGCATTGCAACAATCACTTATCAGAAATACGACGATGACGCGTATAGGCGATAGTACAATGCCACACGTATTTTCCCAATGACATGACAATTTAAGTGAATGGGACCTGCAGTAGGTAATGTCACCGTCCGCGTCAGACTTATTACGTGTCGTGAATTCATGAATTGGTTAGACCATTGGATTTGGATTGGATTCGAAATTGTTATAATGCACAAATTGCAAATTTACGTTTTTACGACAAAACAAAAAAAAAAGAGGTTCTTAATTTTACATGTAGTATATAATTCTACATGTGCCGTGTGGTTTCCGGCCCAAGAATAGAACCACCCCTAATAGTAAGAAGCGACAAAGGGAAAGATCCGGAGGATGGGCAGCAGCACCCTTCTGTTACAGCAATCATCTGCTACTGCGATCGCCAACCCAGCCCAGCGTGGCGGTTTTGGGCAAATACCCAATGAGCGGACAATAGTGGCGCGTTGGGAGAGGCCTATATTCAGCAGTGGACTATACAGGCTGGAGATGATGATGATAATTGTACATGTAATTTTTTTAGTACTGATGATCATGTAGGTAGGTAATATGACATTAGCACTATAATTATAATTAGCATTATAAGCACTGATAGCCTAGTGGTACGACCGTCGACTGACAAGTCAGTGGTCTTGAGTTCGATCCCAAGGCGCGCACCTCTGACTTTTCGTAAGTTATGTGCGTATTATAAATTAATTATCAGTTGCTAAAACGGTGAGGGAAAACATCGTGATGAAACCAGCACACCTGCGAGATTTTTCAACGGTGTGTAAAGCCATGTCAGAGGCCTACGGGCGGTTTAAACTCTGACACCAGGTTGTTCATCAACCATACGATAAGAAGAAGATATGACATTTTTTACATGCTGCCGATTTTGATAAGTACTTAATATTTTTTAATTCAATAGATGAATAGACTAACTTACTAAATAGAGTACCTATACCTCCAAGATGGTCCCGTTTTATTATTGTCCTGATCTGATGATTAAGTTCTGAGTAAGAGAACAGAACTCCTTATTAGATGAAGCATTCATCGAGTGTTTCTGTGCAACGTACACAATCACACGGATGATCAGTTAATTGGACTAGGACCTGATATTTCAAAAGCTTGAGAAATCTGTTGAGCGATTTTCAGTTTGACGAGTTACGTAAAATATTGTGCAATTCTTGCCTAACGTTCGCGTTGTTCAGTCGTGTTGTGAGTGTACGGCTTTATTTTATTGAATCCTTGTTCAAATATTTATGGTTAAGGCGCTGTGCACAGTCAAGTTTGGTATTACAAAGGGGGTGAAGCAGGATGAAGTGGGAACGAGCCGCCCCGCCCATGGGTCCCGCCCCTTCCGTCTATTGCAAGCTTGAAGCAAAATAATAGATTGCGAGGCATCGCGCAAAACTCGCCATTGCGTAACGTCCATTATAAATAAAAGCGTAATTTCGTCAGTAATATCACAAGTGCATTTGACCTATCGTGGCAATGACCCGCTTGAAATGAGCGTGCCCGCGGCAACCTCTAGGTTCGAACCCTATCAGACATCGTATATTTTTGAATTTTTATAATACGCAATATAATAATTAGTAATTACCTACATATCTTCTTTTTGTTATTTTTTAAAATATTTATGTTCATAATTTTGTTTTCTTATTTTTAAAATAATGAAACAATAATTGTTATTTTCTAGAAAAGATTACATCAAAAATGTGCAAAATTGAAAAAAAAACTGTAAAATTTTAAAAATAATTATTTATGTACATATATTATATTTATATCAAACAAAAAAATAGACAAAAAGTAAAAAAACACTTTATTTAAAAAAGAAATCTTTTTACTCCAAAGAAAAACCATTAAAATTGCATTATAATTGTTTAAAAAATAAGAAAATCAACAAAAATAAAAAAAAATAAATAAAAAAAAGTAAAATAACAAATAAGAAAATCAGCAAAAAGTAATGCTCGATGCAGGATCGAACTCTACTCATACACTATAGTGGTTGACTACATCAACATTCTAGTTCGCTAAACCATTTAGACAGTAATGGTAGTGACCAAATTACATTTCTCCTTGATGGTCAGAAGCTTGAATAAGGTAGATGTCTGATTTAGATGTCAGACATCGTACATTTTTGTATTTTTATAATACACAATATAATAATAAGTTGGTACTTACACCTACATATTTTCTTTTTGTTATTTTTTAAAATATTTATGTTAATATTTTTTTTTTCTTATTTTTAAAATAATGAAACAATAATTGTTATTTTCTAGAAAAGATTATATCAAAATTGTGCAAAATTAAAAAAAATGTAAAATTGTATAAACAATCATTTTATGTACCTATATTATATTTATCAAACTAAAAATAGACAAAAAGTAAAAAACTATTTATTTAAAAAAAAACTTTTTAGGTACTCTAAAGAAAAGCCATTAAAATTGCATTATAATTGTTTAAAAATAAGAAAATCAACAAAAATAAATACTGAACATTTATTTCAGACAAGAAAATAGAAAAAAAAGTAAAATAATAATTAATAACAATTATTTCAAATAAGATAATCAACAAAAAGTATCACTCGATGCGGGGATGGAACTCCCAACCGGTCGCTCTCGTAGGTCACATGTGCAACGTTCAAGACCACTAAACCAATTGGACGGTATTAGTGGTGACGAAATTACATTTCCCAATATACAGCTTTCAACAACAAACAAGATACGTAAATAATTTCTGAGCGGGGGCGGAACAAAATGACATAGGTCCATCTAGCAGCGCGCCTCAGCGGTCACTGTCGCTCCGCGTAGAAATGAAAGAGAAGGGATAATGGCGTGACGTTTGGTTCGACTCGTCCGAATTATTTATCAGTAAATATATTAATTCCTACTAATATCTTATTTCAATCGATAAATACAAGTGAGGGCTCCCTTTATTATTATTTATTACGTAACTGTTATAAATTTCATCAAGATTGGTTTATAAATAATAGAGATAAAATTGCAGGAATGTTAATTTTAATGGTTGTTTTATGATTTTTTTTTATCGAAAAAAAAAACCAAAAACGTGTTTTGAAGCCGTGAGTTCTCTCATAAATATGATCGAGAATAACATATATTTTTTTTGCTACTCTAAAATGTATACATTAGGCTAAAAAACTGTTTAATTAAGCCTATTTTGACTGTGCACAGCGCCTTAATTTCGTAATCGCTTTTTATGTTCCGCATCCCAAAAGTTACACCGTCCGTTAACGACCTTTAAAATTACAACGTCGCCTGCCTTCTTCCCAATTTAGTGGGTAATCTCGTGCACTAATTTTGTGGATTATTTACTCCTTTATTCCCATTAATTCCAAATAAAACTAGTGTCCTGTTATATTCCCAATAAGTATATTAAGTAACTTCATATAAAATAAAAAATAATCTTGCGCTTTTCTTTCCCAATTTGTAAGGTAGTTTTCTTCCCAAGTTATTTGGTAATCTACTACTCTATTTTCAACTAATACCACAATCTCCTGCCCAATTCCCAATTAATTGGGTAATTTCCTGCCCTGTTCCAAGTTAATAAGGCAATTTCTTCCCAAGTTATTTGGTAATCTCCTACTCTATTCCCAATTAATTCCGTTATCTCCTGCCCAATTCCCAAATAGTTGGGTAATTTTCGGCCCAATTCCCAATTAATTGGGTAATCTCCAGCCCAATTCCCAATTAACTAGGTAATATTCTGCCCTATTGTCAACTGATTGTGTAATATTCTGCCCTATTCTCAACTGATTGGGTAATCTCTTGCCCTATTTCCAAGTTTATTCATTTATATTATTTAGTCGTCTTAAGTTTATCTGAATTCAATACTGGGAATCCTTTACACAAAAATTCATAATATTTACATTATACTAACTGCACCATCTAAGAAACACCTCAGCTTTCAAGACACCCACCAGCATTCCTGAGAGATGACTCACAGCATCCAACAGAATATTTAAAATTTATTGGCGTCGTGTCACTGAAATATACCCGACTATCAACGGTGCGTATGCGCTTCTGCCAACTTTCTCACACGTCAACAAGTCAAGTTTGATTCATGGAATCATGGTACGCCCACATTATAGTGTTGCCAGATGTCCCGCTTTTGGCTGGACGTCCCGCTTTTCAGCCCTCTCAGGACCATTGATATACCAAGTTATATACTTTTATACATTTTTGTATATCAATGTTCAGGACACGTCCTGCCAACTAAGCTAAAACTAGAGTATCTCTCATAATAATATTAGAATTATGACTATTAATCATAAGTGCCTAAAAATGGTCTAAATCATCATCTTCCTGCCTTTGTCCTAATTTTATTTAGGGTGTCGCAATAGGTTTTTTTCTTCCATTCATCTCTATTATCTAGACACTAAAATGGTCTACATGAATAGGTACAAATATTTTGATTTTGAATAGATTGTAGCCATGTTTAAATGCATTTTTCCTGCGCCCCATTTTTCCATCTCTATCCTTATCCCAGTCATTTTAAACGGTTTGACCTGTTTATTACTTGGTTCAAATTTAGTAATCGATATTTTACCCCCTTCCCGTTGACAGATTGATTTGATATTTGGTACACAGCTTTAGTTTTGATGACGAAACCGTTTTACGTAAAAAAATTACTTATATTGTTTAAAAATCACTATAATTTCAAATTAAATTAATTCAATAAAGCCTCTACACAACGCCCTAATTTTTTTCTGAGTCTCCCTTTAGACCTTTTTTTTTTTTTTTTTTTTTTTTTTTCGTGTGGAAAACCCCTTATGGGTACTCCACCACCAAAGGGCCAGTGATGGAGTTATGTCCGACTCGCACGGACTAAAAACCACACGGTGTTCCTCAACGGACCTCTGGACGGGAGAACGGGGTTCACTTGTGTATTCACCGCCCTCCCGCCCTGGTCTTGACCCGCCAATGGCAGGTCCCGTCGTTGTCGGCGCCCTGGCCGCCGCCGAATCCTCTTGAGAGGCGCGCGTGGAACACGACGCGTCGTCCTCTTGGGCCTGTTAGTAGTTGGGCGTCAGACTGCCCCTAGGTCCGACGCCCACAGGCCGGCAACTCATGGAGGCCGGAGGTCGTTAGTCGCCCTCCGGCGTCTGGTGCGTCTCCTGCGAGAGGGAAGTGTGGTTGTCATTTCCCTCTCTCGCTCTGCCGCCTCCTTTGTGGACATCACCTCTTCGCAAAAGGAGGCGACGGCGTTCCACGCTGTCTCGCTCTCGACCATCGATTGGATGATGTTCGGGAGCGAGAGGCCACCGACTGCTGCCTCGAGTTCACGGCGCTGATCCGCCCAGGCTGGGCACTCCTCTAGTGTATGCTGCGCCGTGTCCTCGAGGCCGTTATTGCAGTGATGGCAACCAGACGATTGCTCCCGGCCTATTCGGCACAGGTACTTTCCAAAACAGCCGTGTCCGGTTAGCACCTGCGTCAGCCGAAAGGTTAGGGCGCCGTGCTGGCGCCCCAGCCAATCCTCCATGGTGGGCCTTACCGCCGCTATTGTGGCGTGCCCAGCGCTGGGGTGCTCAAGCCTCTCTTTCCATTCCGCCACCAGGGTCAAACGAAGTTCTGACCGACGCCGTGCATATTCACGAGGCATCGGTTGCTCGCCCCGCCTTCGCGCCTCCCCACTCCATTGATAGAGGGAGGCGAGGGCTTTCGCTTCTAGATCCCAAGGCAGGGATCCGGCAAGGAGGCTCGCCGCCTCGAAGGAGATCGTACGATATCCTCTAATCATCCTGACGGCCATCGCTCGCTGCGGCCTCCGCAGTATTGCGATATTGCCGGCCGTCAGGCGATCCGCCCACACAGGCGCCCCGTACAGGGCCATCGATCGTACGATCCCCGTGTAGAGCCTACGACAGGAGGCGTTTGGACCTCTCAGGTTGGGCAGCAATCGTATTAGAGCCCCTGCGGCCCCCATGAGTTTTGGGGCCAAACGCTGGAAATGCTGCCTGAAGCCCCACCGGCTGTCGAGGACGAGTCCTAGGTACTTCATCGTCGACTCGACACCGATGCGAACACCTCCTATAACAATGTGGGTTCCCAAAGGTGGCGCCCGTCGGGGCCCGTGAAAACAAAGGGCCTCAGTTTTGTTGAGCGCCACCTCTAGACCCAATCGCCGGATCCTGCCTACGACTTGTGCAACCCCAGCAGTTGCCAATATTGTCGCCTGACGGTGCGATTTCCCGCACGCCGTAACTAGCGTGTCATCAGCGTAACAAACGACGCCGACGCCGCGAAGAAGTGCACCGCGCAACACCCAGTCGTACCCAATGTTCCACAGGAGCGGTCCCAGGACGGACCCCTGTGGAACACCGCACGACATCTCTCGCCGACCCCATCCATCCCGACCTGGGTAAATTACGGATCTATCCGTCAGATAGGCCCCGATAATGCGGCGGAGGTAGTTTGGCACCCGATGGTATATGAGTGCCTCCCTGATGCAACTCCAGGGCAAGGTGTTAAAGGCGTTGGCAATATCTAGGGACACTGCCAAAACGACCTCGCCCCGCGAAACTGCTTCCTCCGCCAGGGCTCTCACGCGCATGATGGCATCTACTGTGGAGCGCCCGTGGCGGAAACCAAACTGATTATCCGCCAAATCTGGTCCCACCCTCTTTAAGTGTTGGACGAGGCGGTCCGAGATGATTCTCTCAAAAATTTTCCCCACCTCGTCCAAGAGTACAATAGGCCGGTAGGCAGACGGAGAGTCTGCCGGACGCCCCTCTTTCTTTAGCAAGACCAGTTTTCCAGTCTTCCACCGGCGTGGGAACTGGCCTCGCTCCAAACATGCGCTGAAGAGCCCCATCAGTCGGGGCCCGAGTTCTTTTGAGGCCAGGACCAAGGCACGGCCAGGTATGCCATCAGGTCCTGGGGCGGTATTTTTGGCTTGAAGCCTTTGTACCGCCACTCTCAATTCTACCCAGGTCACTTCCTGTGCGTCGTCGTCATTGTCCGCGTTGGGCAATGAGGGAGGCGGAGTCATCGGTGGTGGTGTGTGCTCCGCTCTGGATGGAAATAAGGAGCACACTACGTCCTCCAGGAGCTGTGGTCCGAGACTCTGAGTCAGCGGGGGCGCCCAAGGGCGAAGTTTGCCCCTCACCATAAGGTAAGGACGCCCCCATGGGTCACGGTCCAAGGTGGCCAACAACTCCTCGCGGGCCCTTACTTTTGCAGCTCCAATAGCTGATTGAAGAGCCCGCTTTGCCACCCTATACGTTTCGTACAATTCTGCCTCCCTGGCCTCCTCAAGCTGCGCGCGGCGCCGCCTCCTGCGATGCCTAGCGTACTGGCGTCTAGCACCAACGCACGCAGCACGAAGGTCAGCGATTTCTTCGGACCACCAGTACACCTGGCGCTTGGCGGGAGTATGCCGGATACGCGGCATTGCCGCATCGCAGATCTGCGACAGCGTCTTCTGGAACCACTCGGCCTCCTCATTGATGTCGACAGGTCTGGCTGGTGCCGAGACCCAAGTCTGCACTATTGAGGCTTCCAGAAGCGCCTCCCTGTTGAGACGTTTTAATGCCCAACGCGGGCCGCACCCTTCCAGGGCGGAGTGGGTTCGACTATCCGAGGCTGAGGGGGAGACTTCAAACCGAATGTATCGGTGATCCGATAATGTCTCCACCCCTGCTAACACACGCCATCCTTGCACACGATGTGCTACCGCGGGGCTAGCGAAGGATAGGTCCACTATAGATCCACCCCGCCGTCGAACGCACGTTTTCACTGAACCCCTGTTGAGGAGAAGCAGGCCTTGCTCAACAGCCCACTCCTCTAAGACCCTTCCCCTCGGATTTGCCCTCGGGGAACCCCAAACCGGGGACTTGGCGTTGAAGTCCCCGAGGACAAGCACGGGGCGAGGATGGCTATTACTGACGACGACGCCCAGATCCCTGAGTAAACCCTCGAAGTCGGCGAGAGCTCCATTAGGTGAAAAGTACAGTCCTGCAACCACCACTTCTCCAATAGTTGCAGCCACGAATCCCCGTCCCCGGGTGACTTGCGCAAAGGACGGAGACTCCATGGACGCCCGTATAATTAGTGTCACCGTGCCGGTCAGATCGCTCACCCAGTCAACTCTGGGGGGAACGAAGTACGGCTCGGAGACTGCAGCAATATTGATTGACCACTGCGCCATGCTTTGAAGGAGTAAGTCCTGGGCTTTGGCGCAGTGATTTATATTCGCCTGCAGGAAACGAAGAGATGGAGCCATTATTGGCCGCACTCCATTGCCTCCTCCTGTCCAGCATTTTGGGCCGGTTGCGATGTAGGGACATTTGCCTCTGTGGCAGATGTTTTGCCTTTGCCCTTCTTGGTTTTTGGCGCAGTACAAATCTTTGCACCGACGCGGTGTTCCGCAGGTTGTCCCATCTTCGCACAAAGAGCACAGTACGGAGCGGCATCGCATGTTGCAGCTTTGTGCCCGGGTTGACTGCAGCGGAAACAGAGGCCGCTATGGTCCACATCCGCGATGCACCGTACTCCTACGTGCCCCTCTACGAGGCATCGGTAACATCGCTGCGGGCGCGGCTGCAGGAGTTTGACCTTCGCCGAGACCCACCCAACCAACAGTCGACCATTCTCGGCAAGCTTTTTAGCCGCCGTGACAGGACAGCTTACCACGGCTGTTCTCAGTCCAGAGAGGCCTGCATGTATGGGGCTCGACTTCACTTGGGCCGGAGGACAGTCTCCCCATTTCGCGGCAGCAGTCACCAGCTCCTCCATTGTTATTGAGTCATCCAGACCCGATACTCGCAGTTCTGCAGTTTTCGTAGGTCTGGACACCCTTACGCCCTCGCCTTCAAGTGCCACCTTTAATTTTTCGGCCAGGGCATCAGCCTTTGGGCCGCTGTTGGCTCCTGCAATCTCCAGCTTACGAGCACCTGTTGCCGTTGTTTTGCAGCTCACTCCCTCAATGCCAAGCTCTTCAAGTTTTATTTCGGCTTTGGCCTTTGCCATGACTTTACTATAGGTAATGCCCTTCTCCTCAGCTCCAGGCTGCAGTGAAATTATCACAGCCGTAGACCGAGGAGTACGGAGCCTCGCCTTTTCTTTGTTGGCCGCCTTTTTGGCTTTAGCCTTGGCTTTCTTAGTAGCCTTTTTCTCTCCAGCGATCTGCCAATCTCCAGCTTCGGGAGCCGTGGAGGACTGCGTGGCTGCGGAGGAGCTGCAAGCCTGAGTAGTGGTAGCAGATGACTTTCCCTTCCCCTTGCCCTTACCTTTGCCTTTAGTAGAAGGCGCTGAGTTGGCTTGGGTGTCCTGCTGATTTGCCGTACCTGATGTGCTTGGCTTTGCAGCCATGGCTGCAAATGTATCCGCACAAACTACAGCTGATACCGTGGTATCTCTGGTGCGATCTGATGCCAGAGGTGGACGGAGAATTATCCCTTCGACTACAGAGAACCGAGACTTAAGACTCGCCATTTCTTGTAGCAGGAGCTGCATCTCCGTCTGCTGCTCCGTTACTTTTGTAGCTACCTTTTCAGCCCCGCTCTGACGGAGTTTGGCTATGTCGGCTCGGAGCTCCTCTTGCTCTGTTAGCACCTTAGCCATTTGTGTTACTAGTCGGGCATTCTCCGCCTGCAGATGGGCAACCTCAGCAGAAGAGCTGATCGCTAGCATTTCTGCAGCTTCCTCCATGGTGGCCACTGCCTCTTTTAGTGCCTTCTGGCTTGTGCCTTTTAAGCCTTTCGAGGCTTTTGAGACTTCCCTGATGGCCTCGATGGCGTCGTAAATCTTATTCAGCTTAAACGCTTTGAGGCTCTCCATTTCAGCATCCTCCTTCGGGGACTCAGATAGCCTAGAGACCTTCCCGGCTGTAATTTTACGGGTCGTATCCGTTATCTCCCTCTCTTTCGGGTCGACTTTTTCCCCTAGTTTGTCAGCAGTTTTGGCTGTAGCCACTTCCTTTTGGGCTTTGCGTAGCCCAACATACTGACCCGTCGTCGGTGGCCTGCCTCTCCCTCTCCGTGCAGTTGTCACCTTGCGAGCCGGTGACTCTCCATCGCTCGAAGCCGAGTGATCGTGTGATCTTTTGCGTAAATGCTGGTTAGCTTCTGCGCTCGTCACACTCATTATACTGGATGCAGTATCTGAATCAGACATTGCCCCATCTTCCTCCTCCTCCTTTCTTTCCTCTTCGATTTGGCGTTTTGTTTTTGAAAAATCCATATGATTCCCACGAGTACAACAGAAATACGAGTCAACCCGGGCAGAGCTGTAAGTACCCGGGCAAGTCTGGATTTAACAACCAGGGGGGCGACAGGTACCCTGGCTGGGGAGCGCTAGCGACTGATGAACCATTACGGTCCGGTCCCGTCAGCCATTCGTCCCCTCGCCACGCTCAAGCTTGGGATTCGGGGTGATTTTTTATAGAGGTTTTCTTCCTCGTGGTCCGGGCGGCTAAGCCAAGACCCTCGGTCCTAGTATCAAGTCATGAGACATGACCATAACTTGACACTGCTACTAGGATTACGATCTCTCGGCGAGGGCTGCGGAGGACTAGTTCCCCACGTTGCCCGCTCGGAGGCAGGGTATGTGCACACCAAGCTCGCCTCAGGACTCCTCCCCTCCAGAGGATCCTCATACTCATCCACCACGCCCTCCGTTAGATCAGAGGCACGCGTGGAGAGCGGCAGGACATCGGTATAATGGACGTCCCGCCCTGCGCGGCAGTCCAGGGTGGACTCCGCTGTGTATCCCTCTTTGTCTGGAATCTCCCTCTGAACCAATCCGGCAGGAGTAGCTCTACCGGTACAGCTCCAGAGATCATTGAAACGCGCAAGCCCCCCCACGGCGACAACGTGGGGATACAGACGGGGGGGCTCCCTTTAGACCTGCAGCGCCCACAAGGGGGCGTTATCGCCCTCTTTGGGAAAGGCAATAATAATAATATCTATGTAGTCAATTTGACGTGGATACCTACTTAATAACTAAAAAAAAATATTTTACTTATATTATTTCCTTTAACTCACGATATTTGGAATGACGGATCTGGCAACACCCACGCAGGTGTGAACCGACCGGAATATTGACCGATTTGTTTTGCTTCTCTGACATAGAGAACGAAATTTCTATTTTGTTGCTGCGTGGGAGTTGCGACGAATCGGTCAATGGCTATTTATCGGTTAGTGTTTCCGTGCGTACACGTCGTGTGGGTGGTATTGTGTAAAGAAACTATAGTTTGCATTCGATTTCTTCCGCGATCTATCTTCGTAAAATTTGACAACTCTCCCTGGATTACTTGAGGCGTGGATATAATTTTGAGTTGGGGTTCATTAGGGTTATTTTAAAACTTTTTTTTTTTCGTAATATCCATTGATAAAATTATAAAAATTCGGAGCACACCCCCTTATGGTCAGATTTTTTTCCATTTTTAAATAACAGAAATACTTATAAGTATGCAAAGTTCCCTCTGATGAAAATATCCGGAGGATGGGCAGCAGCATCATCTGATACAAACGATCTCCAACCCGCTTGCCTAGCGTGGCGATTATGGGCAAATACCTCCAATGAGCGCACAATAGTGGCGCGCATTGGGAGAGGTTTATATTCAGCAGTGGATTAATACAGGCTGATAATGATTAAAAGACAATAAAGTACTCATCATCTGCCTAGCCTTTTCCCAACTATGTTGGAGTCGGCTTCCAGTCTTACCGGATGCAGCTGAATACCAGTGTTTTACATGGAGCGACTGGCAAATAACAATAAGGGACTACGAGTATCAAATTCAATTAAAATTCTAAGAGTTGGAGATTCCCCTGCAAATATTATTACTGACATTTTATACGGGAAAACACAAGGATAAATAAACAAGTGTCACATACTTATCGCTCTGATTAAATACAATTAATATCTATATGCTACTCGACGTTCTATTAGAAGCCCAAGAACAGCTCGATCTTGATAATTTATTATGCAATACGATGGCAATAGGATAGCAAATATGAAGCGTCTATTTCTCTTACGTTTTTAGAGCTTCATACCCAAAAGAAAGAAGCAAATCAAATCATTTATTTTCAAATTAAGTACATACAATGTAAACAGGGTTATTTGTAAAACACCAGCATCCTTAAAAGGGATCATTAAACTCATCATTATGAACAACCTGAAATCGCAAAAAAATCTGCAGTTCCATACATTTTGTTGAGTTATGTGAACATAAATGTATGGAACAGATGATTATTTTTTTTGCGATTTCAGGTTTGGTCCCATAGTAAAAGTTGTTAATAATGATGAGTTTAATGACCGCTTTTAAGGATGCTGGTGTTTTACAAATAACCCTGTATACAAGATGATACAATATTTATAATACTCTAATAATTTATAATCTCGGACCGAACTCAGGACCTCGTGCTCAGCAGTCGCGCTTGCTACCATAGACAGTCATAAATAATTCGTATAAAAAAAACTGTTAAGGTATAATTGAGTCTTGATTGTATTGCATATTTATGAAGCAATTCGAGACAGTTTTTATTACTTGCAATAAGCGTTTTAGCACCCAGTTGTTTGTTAGGTTTAATAGCCGTTAATGATCAGAAAAATACTTAGCGCCCGCGCCGCCAGTCATTTATTGACATAATCTTACTCAAAGCGATAGTTATGTAATGTTTGATAAGATATTTCTACAGTCCTTTAATCTACAGTTTATCATCATTATCTGACAGATAACTACCACTAAAAACTGTCTTATAAAGATATAATAACCTTACACGCATTAGCTGTAAATTACCATTTTTTTTACGCGTGGAAAGCTCTTTAAGAGTGTCCTATCACCAAGGGCAGGTGGTAGGGATATTTCCGACTCATCATCATCATCAGCCTGTATAAGTCCACTGCTGAACATAGGCCTCTCCCAATACGCGCCACTATTGTGCGCTCATTGGAGGAGGTATTTGCCCATAATCGCCACGCTGGGCAAGCGGGTTGGCGATCGCAGTAGCAGATGATTGCTGTTACACAGAATGATGCTGCTGCCCATCCTCCGTATCTTTCCCTTTGTCGCTTCTTACACCCGCGGGGACGAGTAGGGGTGGTTCTATTCTTAGGCCGGAAATCACACAACATGTCCAACTCGCTCGAACTAAAAACCACATAGGACACCTCGACGGACCTCTAGGTGTAAGCATAGGAGCACTATCGCAGCGTTTCCTAACCATTTTCGGCCACGAGTCCCTAGATATCAAGCGCAATTATTAATAGAAAAGACAGCAATCTTACGCACTTTCTAAATATTGTTAAATATTAGAGATGAGACTGCGGACCTCCAGACATACTTGCGGACCCCTAAGGG
Source organism: Protodeltote pygarga (assembly GCA_936450705.2). Taxonomy (NCBI): domain Eukaryota; kingdom Metazoa; phylum Arthropoda; class Insecta; order Lepidoptera; family Noctuidae; genus Protodeltote; species Protodeltote pygarga. The sequence goes on from OW388276.2 coordinate 3,383,914, forward strand.
TCCGCGGACCACAGGTAAAGAATGTCTGCACTATCATGTCAATCATGTTTACGTCTAACGCCAGTAAGTTTGCGATCAAGACATGTGCTATTTCAAAAGCAATAAATTTTTATCCAAGTTCAAGATAAAAGCACATGATTGAGTTGAATACTTATAAATAAATCATTAGGTATAACATTATGACTAGGAGGTATACCTATTACACCTAAACGCCTGATAAAAACCGGTAGTATCGGAATTAGGGAGATTGGTAACTGACTTACTAGACTTACTAGAGTCGTGATAGGCTAATGGTTTGACCGTTTGACTGGCAAGTCAGTGGTCTCAGGTTCGAACCCAAGGCGCGCACCTCTGACTTTTCTTAAGTTATGTGCGTTTTATATATTAATTATCACTCTCCGTGCCTCGGATAGCACGTTAAGCTGTTGGCCCCGGCTGTCAATTGTAGATCTTTGACAGTCGTTACGGATAGTCAGAAGCCCGAAAGTCTGACAACCAGTCTTACCAAGGGGTATCGTGTAACCCAGTATTTGGGTTGTGGAGGTCTGATAGGCAGTCGCTCCATGTAAAACACTGGTATTCAGCTGCATCCGGTAAGACTGGAAGCCGACCCCAACATAGTTGGGAAAAGGCTAGGCAGATGATGATAAAATTACATATAGGTATTGTGCTACTGTCTACTACGTAAGCAGTTCGCAAAGCCCTTTAAAAATACAAGCAAGATACTGTTTGAGCACTCAAAGCGCTACAGATAGCGTTCACATTAATCTACAATCAATGTTATAACCTAACACATTTATGATAAGGTCTAGCGTTAATATCGCTACATTGAGGCAATGTTTTTGTAATATTATCGCTGATCAAACACGGTACTCCGTCACTTTGATAACGTAATATTGTAATGGAATTTTGCAGTCATTCTTTCACAGTTTTTTTTCATATTCAATCCTTGTAACTAAGAAACTTGCTGTGGGTTTCTAATCTAACCAGATGCAGCTGAATATCAGTTTTCTACGGAGTGACTGCCTATCTGACCCCGCATAGCAGGGGTATTGGAAGCGAGGTGGTAGTTTTTGAGATAGAATCCTCTTTGTATTGGGCTTCGGTGCTCTATTTGTCTCGCTGACCGACCGAAATATAACGAATGATAAATTGTTATTTCAAGCCGAACGCACGATGCGTTCATGCCTCAATTTATACTTTTATGAGAGAGACTTCATTCAAAGAAGCTTGATATATTTCAACAGAGTATGGCCACAAATACCGCCTTAACCAACACATCGAGTGGTGTATATGTATAGTAGTATAGTGAGATACAGTGTAGTAGAGTATTATAACTCCCCCATTAGTACTACAAAAAGTATCGCCAGCAAAACCACAAGCCTTAAGAAATTCTACATGAACATTTCTCGACATTATGTCTCTGTCAACAAAATCTACTTATATTTAGCCAGTACGGTGGATATAAGCCCTTTTAAATAAGAGAAAAGGACGGTGTCCATTAATGGGCCTTACATTAATTTTAATTTTCGATTGCTCGTGCACTGTCAGAACAAAGTTTAATATCAACTCAGAAACAAACAACTCAATTTGAGATCAATCAGTCAATTAAAGCTTATTTATAGCTCTTTGGTCAATCACATTCAATTCTATTCATTGTCTATTATTGCTATTTATTGCTGTCTGTCTATTTTATTATTATCGACTTTGGCATGGATTTTTATTAATGTAAAAGTAAACACGATGATAGTAAAGTTTTGTCCTGGGGGTTGATCTTTATACTTCGTATACGAAACGATTTCTCACACGAATTACGTCGAGGCTGTCCGAGTAGTCATGTTTTCCTATATTTTAGAAACATTTGAAACTAGTTCCCAACAAAATCTAATAAAAAATATTTTAACATTTCACACAGAAAACGTGAAATGGTGGGCATAGAAAAACCGATAATGTAAAGAACGTGTAAAGGAACGAAACTAATAAAATCATCTGTGGTAAGAAAGTGATTGAATTTGATAGTTTCTATCGGCAGAAATCAAAATTCATGTGGTGTATCCTCGTTATTTATTTACATCACAATTTGAAAAATGGAACTAGGATACGTAGGTACGCGCTTTTAAGATTATCGTGTACGTATGACAATCAAAAGTCGGCCTCCTATAGACTTTAAATGTCAATGATCAATGTACCTAACGACCACGGGCATTTTTGAATGAACCGTGGGCCCACTTTTTTAAAGTTTGTCCAACAGTAAACTTGTGTCTAATAAAAGCTTTTGGGGTGAACATAATTTCATTCTATAGAAGCTTAGCCAATAGACAGCGCATTAATGGTGTTTTAAGTAGTATGTTTAAGGAAAAAATAACAAAAATATCTATATCAGTATTTTTTTTTATATTAAGCGATATTTTCCTACAAGACTGGGATCTCTTGAAGAATTTGCACTGTACCGTTCATACTTCTAACAGAGCTTAACACTGCTTCTGTTAACAGATTTTTTGTACTAATTGCACGCTGACGTCAATGGGAGATCCCAGAATCATTTGCGTTCTATTAATACAAGATGTGAGTTATGTGACGTCATCACATCGCTTGCAATCCTCGAACGGAGTATACTAAAGTTTTTCAGAGACGTTTACATATTCATTACGTCATTTTTCCTCTTATCAAACCATGCTTCAAGGAGGTCGTTTAAAGATGTTTTCCCATTACAATTTTCAGTATTGAAACCATATAGTCTAAGAGACTATTATCTTTTTCTTCGCTATTACTTTGTTCTGTAAATTGCAGTGACGAGCGTTTATGGGAGCAATTAAAGGACATGTTGATAGTACGAATACGTATAACAGACTTTGACTGATACATCCATATATGGAACATTGTTTGTGTTACAAAGGCTTGTGAATGTAGAAATTCGGGGCCAGAGCCCGACATTTTTAAGAAATTGTTGTTTCGCCGAAGTGGCGTGCAGCGTTTTAATCATACTTGCAGGCAAACAAAAGAGAATGCCCATAGTCAGAATCGCTAAAATAATGAGCTGTGTCACAAGTTTATAATGTCAATAATTCCTGTTATTTAATTTAATAATTTTATTTCGTAATTACGCATTACAAGTTACATCAAGTATAAGTTCTTTATTATTTACATTCAGAACTACAATATTATACAAGTTTTTACAAACTAAATATAACTACGAATTGTATTCTCCGCGGATTAAAAATATTTTATAACATTAAAAGTCTTTGTATTGTGGACATAATCAAAGTAGGTAGGATGGTTTACTTTCGCATGAAATTGTCAGTCACCATAGCAACCCGTCAACAACAAAATGACAGTAACTACGCACATCTATCTCAAACCTACCAAGGTAGTAATCATAAAATTGTTTACCTACTTTATTAAAATCTTAACTTAATTCTTGCTTTAGATTTAGGCATGCAAGTGCTCCAATCAGTCAAAAGTCGACAGCATTTTTTTATAAACTTTAGCTTTCTCCACTTTATCTCCATATAAACTTTTACTACTTATGCCAAGTTTCACACTCCTCCGTGCGCGCAATGTTCTTAAAAAGGGATCTACAGTTTTCGCTTCACTTATTAACATAGATTTCATTATGTCACAATAAGATTACTAAAGAGACTAAATCCCTAAGTCACTTAGCCAATCTCTTTTGGATTTTAAATTTTTATGTGTTGTATTTCGAAAATGTCCGTAGATTTGAATTTCTATAAGACTCAACTTAGCAAAATTTGGCTCCATGTATCCTATTCCACTGTAATACCTATGCATAGCTGTTGGTTTTCCATTCGTAAATAATAATATAAACGCAGTTAGTTTAAGCGCAGTCGTATGACTGGAAATCTACTCATCTGCCAAGCCTTTTCCCAACTATGTTGGGGTCGGCTTCCAGTCTTACCGGATGCAGCTGAATACCAGTGTTTTACATGGAGCGACTGCCTATCAGACCTCCACAACCCAGATACTGACTGGGTTATACGATACCCCTTGGTAAGATTGGTTGTCAGACTTTCGGGCTCCTGACTACTCGTAACGACTGTCAAAGATCTACAATTGACAGCCGGGGCCAACAGCTTAACGTGCTATCCGAGGCACGGAGAGTGATAATTAATTTATAAAACGCACATAACTTACGAAAAGTCAGAGGTGCGCGCCTTGGGTTCGAACATAAGACCACTGACTTGCCAGTCAACGGTCACCACCACTAGGCTATCACCCCTTTTGACTGGAAATCTACTATGCTCCAAAAATACCCATTCAATCTTTGTTGAACCACTGTAAATTGATTTCCTAAACAAACGAACACATGATTAAGATTTAACGAGGTAAGTAGTGATTCAACTTATTTATAGTGTACTATGAAATCTAGCGTTTGTATACAAATAAAATTTGAGGAAAACGATCGTTTGAACAATCTACCAATGAATCATCGTTAGTCGGTAAAGATTTCGATTTGGACTTTGGTTACTTTAATATAAGGTATATAAACATCACACCCGTATTCCCAGAAAAGTGAACAGTAGTGTCATCATCTGCCTAGCCTTTTCCCAACTATGTTGGGGTCGGCTTCCAGTCTTACCGGATGCAGCTGAATACCAGTGTTTTACATGGAGCGACCGCCTATCAGACCTCCACAACCCAGATATTACTGGGTTACACGATACCCCTTGGTAAGACTGGTTGTCAGACTTTCGGGCTCTGACTACCCGTAACGACTGTCAAAGATCTACAATTGACAGCCGGGGCCAACAGCTTAACGTGCTATCCGAGGTACGGAGAGTTATAATTAACTTATAAAACGCACATACTTACGAAAAGTCAGAGGTCTTGGGTTCGAACCCGAGACCACTGACTTGCCAGTCAACGGTCACCACCACTAGGCTATCACGACTCATTTAGAACTCTTTTACTCTTTTAAGAGTGAACAGTAGTGTACTGTCAGTTAATAAAGTCAGTGATATTATTTAATAAGCAAAACATGTGCACAAACAAAATAAGACAGTGATGTTTTCCGGTAGGTACTAAATCATACTTGCAGGTTGTGCCGTGTGGTTTCCAGCCTAAGAATAGAACCACCTCTACTCGTCTCGCGGATGTTGTAAGAAGCGACAAAGGGAAAGATCCGGAGGATAGGCAGCAGCATCCTTTTAAGTAACTGCAATCATCTGCTACTGCGTCGCTGACCCGCTTGCCGAGCGTGGCGATTATGAGCAAATACCTCCAAGGAGTACCTACACAATAGCGTGCATTGGGAGAGGCCTATGTTCAACGTTGGACTAATACAAGCTGATGATGATGATGATGACATTGAAGTCGTGCGCAGCGATAGTTTTAGGGCCACTACACTCCGGGCAAACTTTTTCCCACACCGGCAAACATTGTTCAAGATGATTGCCGGACATGTAGGGCGAATGCCATGGGCACTCTGGTGATTAGCAAATTCCTCAGTATGTAAACTTCATAATTATAATAATTAGGGCTAATAACGATAACATCTTAAATTAGCTGAACGAAACTACTTCTTCTAATTGTTTATTTAAATTCCTTCTCAGAATTCCACTGCGTTCGTGATGTTATTTAAATAATAATTTTGAAATAACTGGAAAAGAATGCAGCCTTGTCATAAACGCTAATATCGGTCTAGATGACGTCATTACTTCATGACCTAAAGTTTATGACTAAACAAAGGGCTGAGGTGGATTGTATGAAAAATAGGAGTAAACCGAGATTACACCAGAATGCTGCATAATTGTTCATCTCAAAATTTTGTACATGATCTGGCTAGAGCAAAAGCCACACCAGTTCAAGCTCCTTTAATCTATGAAAAACTTTTGCATCTCGGCAGCATATAATAAAGCATTTCCATAAGACTCTTTTTCAACCTTTGATAAATTAAAGAAATCTCAAGAATAACACTCTAATAAGGTGGGTCGAGATTCAGTAAATTTTTCCATCTGTGGCCATTTTGAAACGTTGAATAAAATAAAAAACATCCCTACGATGCCTGGTCAATAGTCATCACTGATTTGTATTATAGTATCCAAACTCGACATAACATATAAGCGTTTTGGTTTACACTGTAAGCTTGTATTGTTAATAAATAAATAAATAAATCATTATGTCTACTGCTTTCTAAAACTGGACAATCCTCCAAATTCTCCCCACTAAAATTTATCGGAAAATGTACGGTTTGTAACAATTACATTATCCCGTTTGGTCTGAGAAGAGGAAATATGTACCAGGGAAGCAAAGCAAAAAATGGAACTGCAGGGATGAGATGGTAAAGGATCATTTCATCATTTCTAGGACCATTACTATGCTCCAAAAATGATACTATGAGAATTCCGGAAATGCTTAAAATACTATTTTCCTTATAGTCACAAGCTATAATTGGATATAATTACCGCAATCAATAGGTTTATAGTTTTAGGCAAGTAATTAAATTGTAATGCCGTTTTAGTTTTGTGTACAATATGCCTACAATATGTCGCTTTTCTATAGAAACAGTACAAACAACACCACCACTTGATCACCTGGCGGTTAATGATGCATCGCCATGTAAATTGCAGGCGTTGCCGTTGCCTTTGCATTGCGGCCTTAGTGATAAAAATAAACGTTGGTGAACCAGGACCCTGAAAGGTCGAACCTCGGTCGAGAGACGGCCCATTTGTGCTGAAACTAGCATGGCTCTTTCACTCTGAAATTCTGCCGCTTTTTCTAGCTGAGATTGTTCTGTGACTCATTTAGGATTGGGTAAGTCTCAGGACTAGATGGGTAAGGAACTCAAGAGTGGGTTACTATCCAAATTCGAAAAATATTCGAGATTCGACAGATTGACATTGGCCTCAGTGTCCGAAATTCGTTTTACAAGGATTATTATCTCAATATACTTCAAACAGAGCCCGCATTACATAAATACAATCCGGTTCTAAATGGCGCGAGTTTTACTGATAGACAAAGTAAACTTAAAGTTATACAAACTGAGTTAGGTAAAAAACTTGACCTTGGTTGAAGGCCGATTTATTCAAGAGGTTAATAAGTCGCGTAATGGATTTAGTTTAAACTTATTTTAGTATAAGGTGTTCAGGTTATCGATATAATAGGTATGAGAAAATGATAAAAGTAATTAACAGATTGATAATAAGTTTGATGTGAGCATCAGCTGTATTGGGTTTAAATTGATTCTGTATTTTGAATCTATGGTCAACTGTTTGTCGGTCCTGTTTGCATTCATCAACAATGATGAATATAGGCCTCTCCCAATTCGCGCTGCTATTGTGCGCTCATTGGAGGTATTTGCCCATAATAGCCACGCTGGGTAAGCGGGCGATTGTAGTAGCAGATGGTTACTGTTATACAGATAACAGAAGTGGTTCCAGTCTAAGAATAGAACCACTTCTACTCGTCCCACGGGTGTTGTAAGAAGCGACAAAGGGATAGATCCAGAGGATGGGTAGCAGCATCCTTCTGCGTGACAGCAATCATCTGCTACTGCGATGGCCAACCCGCTTGCCCAGCGTGGCGATAATGGGCAAATACCTCCAATGAGCTCACAACAGTGGCGCGCATTGGGGGAGTCCTTTGTTCAGCAGTCGACTAATATAGGCTGATGATGATGATGTTGGACCTAGAATATATTTTCGCGGACCTCTAATAATCCACGGATCACCCATCAGTTTGGAACCGCTTTTCTAAAACAACAAAGCACGTGCCGGCCCTTTTGCAGCTGTTATTTTTATATAACCCAGCAAGATATTTTTAACTTTGGACATCGCGGAACTGAGTTCTGTAATAAACGTATATCTGACGGAGTTATTTGAGTTATTTCATGAAATGAGACTTTACGTGCAATAAATTGTACAATGTGAAGTAATTTATACGTTTTTCCTTAACTTGTACGTTGGTACAGACAGATTAGGTACCATAGTGCGTACACGTTGGATTTCTTTGAATATTTATGGCGCACACGCATAGCGTTCGATTATTTATTCGATTGGACAACTAGCCAGTTAATTGAATGCCTAATTGATTCTAATCGAATTGGTCTTACGTGCTTTCCGAAGTACAGGGCAGGAGATTTATAACGAAAAGTCATTGATGCGCGCCTTGGTATCGTACCCGATACCTGGTCTAAGTAGTATCCTAAAGCACTGATAACCTAGTGGTAAGACCGTCGACTGCCATTTCGGAGGTCTCGAGTTCAATCCCAAGGCGCGCACCTTTAACTTTTCGGATCCATCGTTTTAAAAATTAATTATCAGTTGCTAAAACGTTGAGGGAAAACATCGTGATGAAACCAGCACACCTGAGAGATTTTTCAATGGCGTGTAACGCCATGTCAGAGGCCTACGGGCGGTTTAAACTCTGACACCAGGTTGTTCATCGACCACACGATAAGATGATATAGATATCCTGGTCCAGATAAATATAAGTAGGTATAGCTAATACTTAATCAAAACAAATCTTGGTAACTGTTTATATTTTCTACACATGGGTAGCTCGTAACGTCGTAAGTACTGCACATGTCGTTCAGGGTCGCTGGTTCAATCCCGGATGTTAGCATCCGAGTCTGTTTACCGACGCGATCTGGACTAAAGTATATTTAACGACAACGTCATGTTTTGTACCCGGAGATTTTAAATAGAACCGTTGTTTACCAGTAAGTGGATGTTTATGACTGCTGGTCTACTCAGTACAAATTCAATTTCCCGGTTTCCCTAACAGTAGACTCTACAGTTAGGGAAACGGGAAATTGAATTTGTCAAGATTTTTAAACACAATAGATCTATTGATAAAAATAAAAAGAATACCTACTATTACGTATTTACATTCGATGGCCGTCGAATAAACGTTTTTTTTTTTTCTTAGCCTACTGTGTCCCACTGCTGAGCAAAGGCCTCCCCCATATCCTTCCAAGTACTTTTTTCCTGGGCCACCTCGAACCAGTCCTCGCGATAGGCGTCTAAGTCATCCCTCCACTCTTTCTAGGCCGGCCTCGGCGTCTCAGTCCGTCCTCAGGCACCCATATTGTGGCAGCTTTTGCCCAGCGGTCATCATGCATACGGCTCACGTGACCCGCCCAATTCCATTTGAGCCTCGCAGCCTTTTTACCAACGTCTTCTATCCCAGTTTTGGAGCGCAGTAGTGAAAAACGTCAACTTTATAGAAGGAAATAAAAACGTTTAAGTATTCCTTTATATGTATGTATAGTAGCAGATGATTACTGTTACATAGAAGGATGCTGCTGCCCATCCCCCGGATCTTTCCCTTTGTCGCTTCTCACGACACTCGCGGGACGAGGGGTGGTTCTATTCTTAGGCCGGAAACCACACGGCAAAGTAGTCATCGATAAAAATCAAGGCTAAAAACCTCACCAACACAATAAAACACGTAAAAGTGCTCATAAATCTGTCTGCGCAAGACAAGATCTAAATATAGACTACCTAAACAATCCATTATTTAACATCATCATCGCTAAAGGTCAGGAGCGTAAATCGAAACCCGTAGACATTCTGCTCCAAATTTAGATGAACTTGATATATTTACCGAATTCAAGAAACTTGAAGCCAATGAAATGATGAAAGATACCGAGCAATGAGAAAGACAGCATAACAATTAAACAGGAATAAAAATAACTTAAAGCGCTTTATCCAATTTGCGGAGCGCTTGAATTAGTGCTGCAATAAAGGAAAGTAAGTACCAAAGATATTGGAAAGAATATTTCTATGGAAAGTACTAAGAAAAGCTGTCTAACTGCCTTTACACAATACTTTAGCACGCTAACTCAATTAGCGCTCTGCAAATTGGATAATGTAATGGGCGCTTTAGCAGAAAAATAAGAAGTACCTAATATTTCTGTGGTACTTACTTAGGTAAATTTTTTTTTTTGGTTTTGTTATCAGAATTAAAGCTGTGTACCAAATATCAGATCAATCTGTCAACAGGAAGGGGGTGAAATATCGATTACCTTTGAACCAAATATTAAGCAGGGCAAGCTAAATAAAACCGTATAATAATAAAAACAGACAAAAGAACAAAAATGTGAATGCCACACGGTTGTGGTAAAATGGAAAAGAAATCAAACTAGTTCAAAATCAGATCTGATAGACACGGATTCCTGGCACTAGTATTCAAATAGCGCCTGGTATTATGGTGCCCCGGAAGGGGTATTATCATACCGAAAGCTATCTATCTATTAGTTATAGAGGTCGTTCAAAAAAATATCAGAATCACATCATTTTTTTTCATGTAAATTTGCACTCGGGGGGCGATGTCCTGGCATCCAGGTTCCTGGACATCACCCCACAACGCTCTTTGGCTTTCGCCCCTACATCCGCATATATTGCCGCCTACGCCTACCCCTTTGCGACCTTAAAACAAGTTAAAATAGCACAATAAATCATTAACAGTCAAGGCTATTAGTTTTAACAATAAGTTATTGTGTTCAAAGACCATAGAAGCGTAGACCATAACTTATAGAGGAAGCTTAATTATTGTTAAACGAACTGCAAGCACATTTCGTTTTATTCTCTAACAAATTGCAGAAATAAACGGGCTTCTTGGTCTGCTGATTATTGTTGAATTTTCTATTTTAATCCCTAATCAGACTGCACAAGTGTGTTTACGTTTAGATTTATAAATTAACTTCTTCTGGCGCTATTTTGTTCGCTAGATGTAGCTCGAAAAGAAAAAGATTCTTTGACTTGGTAAAATTGTTTCACAGAAAAATTCGACCGCTAACAAGAGAGATTTTGCTTAGGTACAGAATTAATAATAATGTCCTGCCTAAATTTGCTGCCACTGTCAACGAAGATTAACCATCGACGCAGGAGACAATAGTGCACAAGTGTGTGCACAAACACAAGTGCTCTCTCTATTCCCTTTCTTTCATTGTACGATGAGACAGCTAACTGACACGACCGGAAAGAGCTCAGGCGCAGGACCGACGACTACGTGCTCTTCGAGGCTCGGTGCAGGTGATACCATTATTTTATAATACGTAAGTATTTAACTTGCGAAAAGTCCGAGGCCTTTGGTTCTAACCCTAAGACCTCTGACAGGTTTGTCAACGGTCATTACCACTAGATTGCTCTATCAGCCGAACTATCCGTGATTAGACTACGGATCATCTCTTCGGATTAGTAAGTCCGGAAGTATCCATGTTTTGCCTACCGTTCAATTTAGTCAGGATATTAATTTGTACGGACTTACCGGCTAAGAGAAAATTTACAATTTTGTCTGGACTTAACTTTGGAAATGGTAACTCTATCTGTGATCATTCTTGCGACAATCTTTTTATTCAAAATCACAGACTTTTTGTTTTGTTTTGTTATGCACTTTTTCTGCGCCCTGGTGTTTTCGTCCCTGTTTCGCGTTTTTGTTTAAATCCCGTTAAAGTCTGTACTCTTTGCTTTATCTGCTAACCATAAACGGATAACCAGCTATTTGTTAATATAGTATGACTAAAATTCCGATAATTCCATCAGTAAGCCACCCACGTTCGCTTTTCGTTATTTACTGAGGAAAAATAACGTTTTATAATCACTATACAGAGCCTCTCATTATTATTCGATTACTGCTTCTTGGTAGCGAATGACAGCTTAGGTGCTATGGGGAAGATTCAAAGATATTGGAAAGAAGCGAATGACGAACGGCTTAGGTGATATAGATGGGGAAGAATCTTATTTAATATTTCTATGGGAAGAATGCTGCTGGGAGTACCATGTCTTTTGTTGTCGGGTATTGAGTCGCGCGGTATGCAGCGGTGGCTTGCCAATATGGCGTAATCAAAGCGCTTACATTAATTCGTCCACCGCTTTCAGTTCAGTATGATTTAATCGACTAAGGCCGCGTTTGTCTCCTTGATCGACGAAGACGTATTTTTACAGGGTCAGCTGCCACTAATGTTACAAGATGTTCCGCTTTTCAGCCTTTTTAGGACAAGTCCCGCTAGCACCCTGAGCGGAACTGCCTGCACAGTGGATTCCTATCCTACATACTGTACTCAGGGGCGTGTGTACATTTTTTGGAAGCCCGGACGAAGCTCGTCGAGCCCGAAAAATCTTGAGCAACGGTGGACCTTTGCTTCATAAAGAATTTTTGTAGTTGTGAAAAGGTTGTCAACCGAAAGCATTAGTACTCCTAGTACGAATTTGCAAACCATACCAAAACTGACAGTTTTTGAGAGTCGTTCAGTCAGTGATTGCTATGGAGAGCTATCGTATCGTATCCCACAACTATCATTTTAAGTTCCCTTTCTACATTATCTTTAGGAGACGCCTGGTAATTGAAATTTGATAGATGCGGGCAGCAATACGATAGCTCAGTTGGTTAGATCATTGCTAGAGTACGGCAAATGTCGCGGGATTAAACACCTATCATATCCTATCTCTTTTTTAATTTCCTGAAGTTTTACTAAGGCATTACACGACAGTAACATGTATTAAAATCAATACATTGATTAGAGGTACTGAGTAAGCGAATACATGGTGTTATCTACCCATGAACGTTTAATAAAACATAGATACAACATCAACACATGCGGGTAATTACATCACCATGGAAAAATTGATACTTACCTATACTATTAATGTCAATGTACTGTAAACTGACGTCATATGTGATGACGAATGTAGGACGGTTTGGTTCAATGAACAACTAACAGTAAATGATAGTTCAATGTTATGCAAATCAACTGTTTATCTGGGCGAGACGAAAGAATTTCTAAGAGGAACGATTTGTAACACTTGAAGTAGTCTATTTCAAAGAAAAAACGGGTCAATAAAACAATAATACTGTAATAAATACTCGTAGAAGAACATCATCCTTCTAGCCTTATTATTCTCAAACTTTGTTGGGGTCGGCTTCTAATCTAACCAAATGCAGCTGAATATCAATTTTCCACGGAACGACTGCCTATCTGACCTCCGCAACTCAAAGGGATACGATATCCTAAAGTTAGATCAGTTGTTAAGATTTTATGAGGGTACTGATTCCCTATATCGATTGTCAAAGATCTTCATGACAGCCGGGACCAAAAGTGTGCTTTCCGAAGCACGGAACAGGTGATAATTATTTTATAATGCACACATAACTTACGAAAAGTCAGTGGCGCACCTTGGGTTCGATCAGTCATACCACTAGGCTTCTTACGCTATAAATTAAAGAACATAATTGCTATTGTTCTCAGTCTAAACCAATTGAGATGATTTATTATAATTCTTGAATGAAAATGCCATCTGTTTGACCAAGAACTTACCTAATGGTATTGTCGTTAAGGTCTGCTGTGGAGTATACCTACTCTGTCTGGACTTTAAATGTACACAAAGGAAATTACATTATTAATACTGTGACTACAGAAGCTGATTCACAATGTGTTGATAGTGAGCGGTACATACAACCTTCACTTTCAACGCTGATTTTCAATCATCTCATCAGCTTTATTGGCAGTTGTGATAGCCTACTCCACAAACTGTAGGTATGTCTGCTTCGATATGTTAACACCAGCCTGAAATAACTGTCCCACTGCAGGACAAAGGCCTTATCTCCAACAGAGAAGCATTGAGCATTAATCACTACGCTAGCTTGAGCTCACTGCGTGTTGGCGACTTCAGACACTTAAGTTCAGGTTTTCTCACGATGTTTTCCTTCACCGTTATCAGTTACTCAGTGGTGTCTTGGATACACTTGGATACATAATGACATCGAAAAGTCACATTGGTACAGGTTTAAAATCACACCCACGTATTTCCATATGTCAGATAAAAAAAAAAACAAAAAAAGTCTTCAAAACACAAAAAAAATAGAAATAGCACAAAAACGTTAGCTTTCGAAATTCATTGAATTCAGATAGAAACCACCTCATCCTAAACCTTGCCGAAAATTTAAAAAAACCATCGTTTAGAATATTTTGATAAAAGATCTCTTTTCGGCCGTATCTACTTATCCAAGACCAGACGATTAATTTGAAAGATTTTCCAATCAGAGGGTAGATAAATAACTATTTAGTTAGCTATTCATCTAGGGATATCTTAGGCACGGCTTGTTTTTCAGTAAAACGGCCTAAAATAATTTATAAATTAAATATTCATTAATACCTAGTCCCTTACTTAATGCGTAGAGAATTGACGAAGCCGTAGATTTGTCCTACTTATCATTAATTCATAAACACGAGCTCTTCAAAGAGGGATTTAATTAACAAAGTTGAGGGTATTATGGCATTATCACGATGATGTAATAGGTAGGTACATAAAACGCCTACTTTCTACGGGGATTAGAGAGTAACTAAAGGTCAGATTAATGCCACGTGTGCTCTCAACATTTCTGCGGCTAGGTGCGTATGGATTTAGTCCGGATTTTCCGCATCTCGTAACCATATCCGGACTCGTAAGTACGTCCGGATTTAAATAATGCGCGCATTGATTACGAAACGTTTGATCGACGAAAATCTTATATGTAGAACCTACATCGAATGTTTGTGTCGCGGAACTGTTCGATGGAAGGGTCTATCGACGAAAAACATAAATGAGCTCTTCTGTCGATTCTCCGCTGGATAGATTTTAGCGGAGAATGGAAATCTTGCTATTCGACTACACCTCTCCTCTTCCCAGCAAGTTTAAACTCACTAAAACTCGCCGTCCGCCATTCTGACATATCTTTGACTAATATCCACAAAGATATTGGAAAGAAGAATATCCACCTATTGATTTCACTCATCAGTATGCGTTTTACTCTTAGTTTTCCCAATTCCTATTTCTTATGTTGGTTGTAGGAACCAACATTTTAATTAATATATCCAGAAATTATATATCCGCCCGTTGTATCAGCTGGACCATCCGGTCGAAATAATGTCGAAGAGCATTTTAGCAACATTATCTCGCGGATATTTATTCGAATTAAACTAGAATTTAATGTTTAGGCGATACGATATCTGAGCGTGTTGGGGCGATGTCCAGGAACCTGGACGCCAGGATATTGCCCCTCGAGATTTGCAAATTTTTGAGCGGGCTTATAGGCAGACACTGGACGGGGTTGCGAAGTACGTTTGCAGTACCCGGCTCTGTCTGATACAGTGCGAGGAACACGCAGGGGGGTGATGTTTTTAGTGGGTGCGACCCCACATAACCGTACGTCCTTGGACGCGCGGTGAGGTAGGCATCGATGATGCAATGATGTCTTCAGCTTTTTAAGCTTTTCTCGAGAAAGATTTTTTTGCCTAGTGAGAGTGGTAGCCAAGATCACTATATTTACTGCAAGGCACTACATTCTTCAACTCCAATGATAATTTCCTGGGAATCACAGAGCTAATCTAGCTCGATATATTTACCGACTAGGTCAAATTTAAAAAGAGAGTAATGTTAATGGTTTTAATTGCGGACGTTGTTTTGTAATGAATAGCGAACAAGTGCATGTCCCAAAAACTGTTTCAGAATTCACGTCAGACAATATTAACGATCTTTTCTTGGAAACAAAAAACTAATCACCGGAGTTTTTTTAGTAAATACGGTCAGCAAAGGAATTAGGTTGGCAGGGACGCTAGCTTAAGTTGTCATTTTTTCAAGAAGTTATTAATATAGGTAGTAATTTCATTTCATTTTATTTTAAGCACTGATAACCTAGTGGTATGACCGTCGACTGACAAGTCAGTGGTCTCGAGTTCGATCCCAAGGCACCTCTGACTTTTCGTAAGTTATGTGCGTATTATCGGTATTATAAATTTATTATCAGTTGCTAAAACGGTGAAGGAAAACATCGTGATAAAACCAGCACACCCGAGAGATTTTTCAACGGTGTGTAAAGCCATGTCAGAGGCCTAGCGGTATAAACTCTGACACCAGGTTGTTTATTAACCATAAGATAAGAAGAAGATTTCATTTTATTTATGAAAAGGTATGACTGAAACCTATACAAAACTAAACAATGGTGTTAATTCTCTTGCACACGCTCTAAACTAATTTAGACTCACTATCTCTCTTTCTAACAGAGATCATTAGAAAAGGAGATTTTTAGAGCTGTCAAACCAGTCCATTTATGTGAAATCAACGAGAATTTAGTCGGCACGTCATAGAGGTCTCGTCTAATTGTACGTCAATTGCAAGAACGTAGATTAATGTGACAGCTCTAATTTGAGAGTTTAATTCGCTGTGCTTTTTCTATAGTATTTATTAGAAAGAGGTATTAAATAGTTAGACTAAAACTAGTTTAGCGGGATGTACAAGAGAATCAGCTCAAATTTTACACAACCACATGCATACTTCTATGAATAACTACATCCCAAACTAGTGGCCCTGCCAACCTAACTTCTTTGCCGACTGTACATTAGACTAAATATTTACGCTAATAAAAAAATATCTGACGGTCTTACTTTGGTTGGAAGAATAATTTAAAAAGGTCAACGGACTAAGGCTTGAAGGTGTAATGACGTAAATTCTTGAAACAACCTCATCAGTGATCACCGGTGTACCGTCAACGGCACATTAGTTACTCAAATGAACCTTGATGCAATAGTAACAGAAACGATTTTCCAATAAAATTGTTATTTCCGACTGAACAGGGCGCGATTTGGGAGAGGAATATGTCCCGTTGTAGCCTGTCATGATTGAGTTGATTAATTGAAAGCGTCGTTGTTAGGGTTGCCCAAAACGCTCTATTAAAGAACATCTAGGTATTTTATGTAGGCGTATTTTATAATCTACGGTAGCAATAAAGTAGGTAGATAGGTACCTATTTGCGCTAAATTTTACTATTTTACCTGACATACGTTTTCACCTCACTGGTTTTGTGTTTTATGTTTTTTAAGTTTTTTATGACTTAAGTACTGTTATTACTCTATGATCTTTGAAGGTTGTGGTTGTGGATGATACGATTTCCGTGTTTCATTTTGAACGAAATTAGTACCTAAGAGTACACTAAACAGTGTACAGACGTCAGGACATCAAGCTATGTAGGTACTATAATCTGTCAAATTTCTTAAATAGATTTTCAACTTTCTCGCTATAGCATTAGGTTCAAAGTTCATTGGGAAAATTTGACAGTTTCAGGTAGCTTGATGTGCTGTTTTGTAATATTTTTCATTCTGAATATCAAGAAAAAATAAAAAGGACTTTTTTATCCAGTGTAGGTACTTTATTTTTACCAATTCAAAACACGAATGTCCTTTTTTTATAATTCTAAAAAATGAGGCAACCCTAAACGCAGCAGTCCCCAGATGCGTAGTCAGTATCAATGAAACGTGTCTATTCGTCGTTTGTGACAACACGTCTCGAAATCTTTCTAACGAGTCAATGGCTTTACCAGCTGGTGTCATGACTGTCATGAGTCATTAGGGAATACTTAATTACCTACATAGATTAACCAAATCAACAATGTACTTTCAAAGGACATGGAGATCGTGGGATTGTTCACATTGCACTTTTGTCATTGACCTACTCTATGCGTACATTTTTATCTTCGGAGAAGAGCATTTTTTTTTTCCAAAAGATACCTAGTTTATGGGCTTTGAGAGTGAATGTTTATATTGGAAAAACTTTGAACCATGGCAGGTTAGGTAAGCATACGTAGGCCTCTGTAGCAAGAAAGAAAGGAAGTAAAGAAAGAAACGTTTATTCAGTAAATGGGTATAATACATCGAGCACAGAAAGCAATATAAAATACCTAAATAAAAAAGCTTTGTAGCTTGAAAATAAATATATCTACTTACTTACTACTTATTAGGTATTTTTAATAAAATTAATTAATTATATTAGGTATATTAAGCCCGCGACTCCGTCAGCGTGTAATTCTTTGTGTAACTAAAAACTTCAAAAGAAAATATTTGGTTATTCTTACAGACAAGATACCTACAGTATTTTTCCAGTTCAAAAAATTGGGAGGTGACGTGACAGTTGACACCCACGGAAGGGATATTTTTGATGGTTTAAAAATTAATTTTAAAAAACTATGCATTTAGTTATTCTACCCATATAAAGTTATTTTTTTTACTTAACTTTACAATAATATTTCTAACCATTATTGATATGTGAATTTATGACGAATCAGACGGTCGATGATAATATTTTGGGTGGAAAAGTGACATTATCTACAAAAATACAATATAACGATGACGAATAGTTATCTAAGTGCTCGTGTAGGCACTTATTGGATGATTTTACCATACCGTACCATTGCCATTTTTGCACAATCTTGTGTCAATGTATTCTTTATCTGTGGATTTAGATAACGTTTACGATATAAAGGTACAACGTGCGAATATGATATTCATATTTCGGTATTTTTCATCATTTAGGAAATAGGTAAGTAAGTATGTGTACATACTTACAAAATAAATTGAATAAAAGAAAACTAGCAAGTGTGAGTCGGACTTGCAATCAAAAAGTTCCGTACAAAAACGTCAACACACACCCTACAATTTTGATGCAAAAAAAGGGAAGCAGGGGAACACAGGGATGGACATGTCCGTCCCTATGTTCCCTCGTATAGCTACTAAATGTCTGGACCGATTTTGACGAATGATAGGTAGGTATGTCGTTAGATTCGTATTTATTGTGCGAGTGCCACTAGATACCTACCAATATAAAAAATCAAAATGGCGGATTTTAGGCGCCAGAAGGTATTTTTGTTGCTATAGCGGCCATTATTAGTTCACATTCTATAAAAAAATTAAGTAGGTACCTATCTATCTAGTATCAAATAGTTATTCTTTGCTATTACGGTTTAAAAGTAAGTACAGCCCTGGGACAGACGATCGGACGGATGGACGGACAGCGGAAGCTTGGTAGGGTCCCGTTGACACGCTTTAGGTACGGAACCATTCGCGGCTACTATAGCCATACATTGTATACGTACGAAGGTTATTTGTCAACCAAAAACGAGTTACGAAATACGTTAAAACTTTCCCAAAAAATAAAATTAATGGCGGTTCGATGTAGTAATCCACAAAAACTTGATTCTTAGGGTCAATTGCCACTGAAAGAGCAGCGGCCGGCAGCGGCTTTTTAAGGCAAAATATTTTGAATCTTATACCTATTCAGTGTTTAGTTATAAAGTTCATAGTCATTTGAAGGCGAAGGACCTCTTTTTTGTGGGTGGGAGGGGAAAAAATCTTCCTACCGCATACCGTACGTCGTCTGAGGAGCGCACTGTATCGGACGGGGCAGGGTACTACTTGCGCAGGTCAAGTGACTGCCTGCAGGTCCGCTAAAGGCAAAAGGACCCTTTGCCGCGCTTTCCTTTGTTTAACGCGAGACGCGAGGCCGTGGTAGCCGTGCGAGGCGAGGCTAGCGGCACTAGCGGCTTCGTGGTCAGTCACTGGCTCTTACGGTCGCTGCGCGTCGCTGCTCTTTCAGTGGGAATTGACCCTTATTCAGAATGACCTCACTAAACTACACGGAGCAGATACTAAGCTAAACTAGCTCGAATTCGCATTCAGAATACGTTAGACTATTATTTTCATTTTTTTTTGTGATCTACACGAATGGGATGTGATGAGTCACAAATGTACGCTTATTTATATCATGTAACGACTTTTTGTGATAAGATCACACAAGTGTGTGGGCTGTAGGTATTTAAAAAACTAACAAACAATAAAACCAAAGTTCATCATCAGATCATGATAATATATGGTCTATAGCCTATAGGTATGGGACCAAACGGTTAGGTATACCCTCCCAAACCAAAAAATAATTTTCCAAATCAATGACAGAGTTCAGATAAACATAAAAAAGAAATACAACCGCATTGAGAACCTCCTTCCTTTTTGAAGACGTTTAAAAACTGAAATTATCTACTTACCTAGTTTAATCCATAAAATAACGTTTTTTGATGCCATGCCATTATTGTTTGTCAGAATAACATGCTTTGTCGAAACCGGAAAACAAACCCTGTATTCCTGTATTTTTCTAATTTTTATAACGCATTAACAAGGCAGAAATTAGTGGCTGAATAGGTCATGGAACGACGTACGGTCTATATTAGCAAAATAAACTATGTGAATTGATTAATGCAAGAGCTCCAATCAGTGGTTGATACTCGACCATATTTTTTTTTATAAACTTTAGTTTTCTGCACTTCTTTTCCATATAAACTTTTACTATTATGTTTCACACTCGTCCTTGCGCGCAATATTCTTAAAAAGGGATCCACAGTTTTCGCTTCATATATTAACACGTAGACTGCCACGCCGCAGACACAATGCAATTCTTATTGTTCGCGGTCACCGTTGACCGCGGTGGCAGTCAAAGGCTTATTATACATATAGATTATTATTCTAATTGATACCTTGTCTATTCTTAACTCATAAGTCAAGTTTTATTAGTAATATAATTATTTAAGTTCAATAACATTAAAGTGTTTCTATAAATAGACAGTGACTGAATCTTATTCAAGTAACGGCAAATGGGATGATGTATGGAATGTCTGTTAGCCAAGAGGGTAATAAGTTGTGATTTTAAGTAAGTTTTTCCATAAACAACATTTTTAACCAAGCTTTGATAGCTTTTGTATGGGTAGGTATATCAAAACTAAATGTACCTATATGCAAAAAAATACCTATATCTGTGCTGTTGACCGTTGAAGTTTCTCTATCTGGAGTTAATTCTGGATGTCGATTCAGGTCACACTTACCATAAAAATGCATTGTCTTCAGAACTTAGTTCAGTTCTGATGACAATGCAAACATCTACTCTGTAGGATAAGAGGAAGTGGTTCTAATTCAGCTTGCAAGATTCCACCCGAGCAAACATACATTGCAAGTTAAAAAAACGCTTGTAAAAAAACGGCGCAGACCATGGGGAAGTGCAGGAATAACCAGACAAGGACCAAATTTTACGTCATGCATGAGTGCAGTTATATGCGCTTGCACAGGGCGCAAAATACCTAGTTAAGTATGGCATTGAGTAACTGTACTTAGCCAGTATAGCTTTGAAATATTTTGTGACATGTAGTAGGTATCTAATATACTTATATTATTTTTTACTGTTAATAAATACTTACTTATAAAAAAACTACTTTTTAGCAGTTTTTGGTTTTAGTTTAACAAAAAAAACTACTCAAAAACTCTCGACAATCTAAATTTTTTAAACGAAGAACCCTCTTTTCTAACAAAAACCCAAAATTGGGCCATTTGTTATTCAATGAGCTACGATGCCACAGACAACCAACTTATAGGTATTACTTTTTGTGTTGTGGGTTAAAAAATTCAAGAAGAAGTATGATGAAGGTTCACAAACTTTTCTATTACAATCATGGGTAAATCCAGATGCCTTGGGAAAACCCTGCATCTGTCATTACTCATTGGTGATTAGAAAAACATTTATACATTAATTATCAAATGAGAAGGTTAATATTGGAATCAATTTTAATTTATTCAACGTAACAATTCCCCTCTGATGAGCGATACTAGCATAATGCGGTCTCTTTCACTCGTTAACGTCATGCGTAGTTGCATCCCGCTCAACAACTACAAAAACTAACTTCAGAGCGGCAATGATAAATAAACTCAACACAATAAACAAATTTTTAAGGTTTTTTTTTATTTGAATCGTCGCGGTCGGAATGATCGTACTTCCGTAATCCAGGAAGTAAAAAAAAAACTTTAAAAAAAAATTCGAAGATGACGTAAACATTTACCTACAAGTCCTAAAACTAATTTTAATTCTTTTGTCACGCACCAGTGTTAGTTTAATGCATGTTTTTAGAGGTACAGTCTAATTTTAAAATGTGACGTCATATGTAAACAACAATTCAATTTCGTAAAACTTAACCGTTTTTATTAATTTTCAAATTAAAACCCACCTTTCCATTAATGCCAAGGCCAAGCACTGTATTGGAGATCTCGTAGTCATCTGTGATTGGCGTAGTTTTAATAAATTTCGTAAAATTACTCATCTTGAATCACTACACTATTTCCAAACACAAAACTTGAGGCAATTTTAGCACTTATTATGCACAATATCACTTCAACACTGTTGACAGTTTTACAAACAATATTTGTTTTATGTTACACACGAACACGATAAATTTAATTTATTTGTAAATTAATTTTTAATTTGTATCGTGTGCGACAATAACCGACCGTGTCACAACGTTGAGCAATCGCAACACAATGCTGCCATAATATGCCATTCCAAATTTCCAAGGAAACAGCCAATCAGTGTTGCCAACCGTAAATATTATTTCCCTGTTCCGGCTACGCTCGCAGAGTGCATTAATTTTTGTATCTAAGAGCTTGGAATTCTTAGGAATCCTCACCTGTGGTATTTAAACGCGAAGATCCGAAGACTAGTGAAAAATCAATTATTTTTAAAATGTTCGTGATTTTCATATTACAAATTGTAATCATTAATCCTTTTTGTATGCGATCTTAAGATATTTCGTAGTATAAGGTAGGTATGTCTAATTTGTCTGAAAATTCGACATAAATTTATTGAAGCAGGATTTACCTTAAAACAATTTTTGAAATAAAACCGACTTCAAAAGGAACTAAAAAGCTTGAAATAACTTTAAAACGTTTTGGAGTCGGTTCCAAGTCAAGTTCTTAATGAGAAAGTTAAAGAGGCTAGAACTTGACTTGGAACTGACTCTAAAACGTTTATTCACGATTTTTAGTGGTGCCTAAAATTAATCCACCCTCCCAGACTTTTGTGGGGCTAATATTTGAAATCCTTATGAAAAGCCTTTTCAAACGATATTTCACACGATATTTTTAACCTTGGATGATTATAGAAGGGAGAGGGACCACGTATCCTTCCTCTTCCTGTTTACTCTTCAGTCATCGACTGCACGTATAAACAAAGCAATATTACTTGTTACGACAATTCTGCAATTATCCTACGAGGAGTTTTGTTCCATATCTCGTAAGTCCATGATCAGGGGGCCAATTCACGTAACGAAAAAACGTCATAATGGAGTGCACAGTCTGTTATAAATCCGATTTTTGTTTCGTCATGTTTTTATTGAAGAAATCTATAGTTTCTATCATTTCTAGTAGTAGAGTAAAACTCCGGCTTCGTTACGACTTGTAGTTTATTTTTAAAAAAATGCCAAAGTTTCGAAATATCCGCAACAAGAAAAATAAAAAAAAATATTTTACAAAAAAAGGGAACAATATATTTTCGTTTCGATTAATTACGTTAACTGTACGTACAATAACCTAATTTTTCACCAATTTCTGTTAATTAATTACAAACGAGAAGCGAGATATGATTTTTTTTCTCATTTATAGTTTTTATTTTTTTATTCAAGTATAACACCGTATTAGTTCGTGAGTTCTACATAAAACGATTGCTTTAACTTTCTATTATGTACAGTATTAAAAGCACCAACTAATTCCTTGTTATCCAGAACTTATTGCAATTTTTATTTTTATTTCAGGGTTGTCATTTTTGTAATATCCGAAAAAAATAATTAATAATACATTTTTTATACATATATTTTTTTAAACATGTTAAGGCCATGTTATGCCTATACAAACTTCAATTTTTAAAGGAAACATTGAAAAAGAATGGTCACGAGTGGGACTTGAACCCACGACCTGGGCACGAATCGGCTACATTTGTATTTCTGATTATGACCAATCGCATCTAGGCGGTGTAATATAATATAGAGCTGCTATAACCAAATAGCCTAACTACTTTTTAGCACTAGACAATACATCCGCTTCATGTAAGAAGCGTAGTCGTAACTGACTCATTTGCTGCACTGCCTGCTCACACGACTTTTAGCTATTTGCTGTTCTTAAAAATAAAATATGCGTTCTAT
The DNA here is from genome assembly GCA_936450705.2 of Protodeltote pygarga. Classification (NCBI taxonomy): domain Eukaryota; kingdom Metazoa; phylum Arthropoda; class Insecta; order Lepidoptera; family Noctuidae; genus Protodeltote; species Protodeltote pygarga. The sequence goes on from OW388276.2 coordinate 3,407,686, forward strand.
TTGTGTATAATAAAGTTCAAATAAAAATAAAAATTCAAATAACTCAAAAGCGATATAATCCTAGGCAATAAATAACTAAAATGTTAACACATGCAAACAAAGTAACTAGTAGGGAAGTAAAATCCAGTAAGTTTTTTAACAGTAAACATTTCAAATATAATAATAATTAAAAAATTGGTTGAATTGACAACCCTAACTGCGGATATTTCGGATATCACTTAAAATTGCAATAAGTTCTGGATAACAAGGAATTAGTTGGTGCTTTTAATACTGTACATAATAGAAAGTTAAAGCAATCGTTTTATGTAGAACTCGCGAACTAATACGGTGTTATACTTGAATAAAAAACTAAAAATGAGAAAAAAAATCATATCTCGCTTCTCGTTCGTAATTAATTAACAGAAATTGGTGAAAAATTAGGTTATTATACGTACAGTTAACGTAATTAATCGAAACGAAAATATATTGTTCCCTTTTATTGTAAAATTTTTTTTTTCATTTTTCTTGTTGCGGATATTACGAAACTTTGGCATTTTTTAAAAAATAAACTACAAGTCGTAACGAAGCCGGAGTTTTACTCTACTACTAGAAATGATAGAAACTATAGATTTCTTCAATAAAAACATGACGAAACAAAAATCGGGTTTATAACAGACTGTGGAGTGGCAGTGTAATGACAATGGCATCATAATCGTCTAATGGTATTCCGCAAGTACTTTTTGAGGCCAGTGACTTTACAGTCGTTTTCCACTGGCTTTTTTGACATTTATTGCAAGTCTACAAAGCAATCGTATTCCATCGGCTTCGTAATGGTGACAGATATTGGTAATCTACTGCCATTAGACGTTTCTCGTAATCGTCTCGCAATGGCTAAACGACTATTGAGCCGCCATTATGAAAACATTGCTTTTTGTTCAGTGGTGTTGGAATATGATTCAGTATTTCTTCTTCATTTTCTGCAGATTATACTTTTTGTGATATATAAATGAGTTCCACTGCAATTTCTACTTTACTTAATACGTTGGCATATTTTATCTCCCTCAAACACATAAAAACGCCCGTATCGCACTTATAGTTTGGCAAAAATTGAGGGCGCCACTAGCGCACTCCACATACTACAACTCAAAATTACAAGTTATTTGGTACTTACATATTCTATAGGGAGGTGTTTATCTAATTTCTTTACCTCTCATGTATATTGTATTGTAATTGTATATAACGAAGCAAATAAACAGAGTAGATCTTTCAAAATTTGAATAGGTACTTAGTTAAATAAAACAATTTTAATATAATAAGGTATATTTTATTCAAACAACAATATTCTGACCGCACCTATGATTTGGTTATATTTTATGAACTCAATTTCACACATACGGCACCGCGATACTCGTGCGATACGCCAAGGCTTCACTGTTGATCCCGTTGATATTGAATATGAACGACTGCATTTGCACTATCACTTTGCTTCGTTTTTGCATCCTACGCACTCATCATGTTTATGTAGAACTTTTTGGCTGCTGTTGATGTTTCTGTAATCCCGATAGCAGTCTTCAAGTCACGAGTCCTCGAGTCACATTATAGTTTACTGCTTGCTTGGCAAACGAGGCGCCCTTTGATTATTTATAAATAATCAAAGGAGACGGCAATCACTGGGAGAATTTGTCCAATATAAATGCTTATTTAGCATAGTATGTTTATTATCGAATATAAATACAGCTTTTTCTATAATTTTTCTTCTTCTTCTTATTTTTGGCAACAATGTGGACTTATAGTCTACTAATTCTGCCAGTGTCAAGTATTTTTAATATTTCAATTATATAAAACGTAAAATCACGCAATGTCTCTATTCTTTATTAAATTCACATTTATTTTCTTGTTTATTTTGACAATAGTTTCACATTTTTTAAAATATTGGATCTGAGTCCTAAAAGTGGCAAAGGCACAAAGATGAACAGCCGGTTTCTCTAATTTTAATATTTTTTTTCAATAAACCCATGTTTTTCAGATTGATGAAGTATTTTATAAATTTAACAGTTTCTTTCAATAATTGAGAACATTATTTTCAAGATTTAACCGCAGAAAACAAGTAAAATAGACGTATTTAAAATAACCGGTAAAAATACAAAACATGGTAGATTTTGATAGGCAACACTTTTCCAACTTTCAGATATTTAAGGGCAACACCGACTGACTGTGCCGACACGATCCTATTGCCATTATATTGACACTCAATTATGACGACCATGGTGGCTTCATAATAGTTAGCAGAATGATGTTATAAAGATCAATGGCAATAGCATCGTGTCAGAATTGTCATTTTTGGTAAAATAGCAGAATTGGCCCCCAGATCATGACAATATTTCTATGAACCAATTTGGGAATATGTTCTTTCAAATGAAAAAAAATAATTTCAAAATCGGTCCACAATTGACTGAGAAATCGGTGAACATACAAAAAAATAATAAAAAAATACATACAGCCGAACATAGAACCTCCTCCTTTTTGAAGTCGGTTAAAAAATAAGAAAAGAATCGAATTATTTATATTTCTTAAATGTATATTTTTTCTTAATAATTTGTACGAGGATGATTATGAAAGATATATTTTTTTACTATGCATTAATATTGTGCAAGGTAATTTCCCATACATTTTCCAACTGATTATAATGTCTGTCATCTAAGACTTCAAATCTGTAGAATTTAATATTTTAAATAATTTTGTGAAATCCGTACTACTACAAATAAGGATAAATCTGTAAGCATGGCAACACTAGACAATGTCAATTTAAAACACTTACGGCCGGTTTCTGAAAGGCGGATCAAATCTCGAATTAGCTGACACAAGTGTCACATTTTGATCCAGGATTAACTCCGTGTTACATCGATTGGGTTTCTGAAACGCGAATCAACTGAGGATTAGCTGATCTCGTGTTAACTCTAGATTTTTTATTTGTCTGGTCACCCAGGGTTATTACATTCTCTTTAGTTCACAGACATATTTATTTTCCTATCTTTTGTTTCTATCTAACGTATAACGTTGTCTTTGTCTGACGACAATTCAAGTGGTCACTGTCTAACTGAAAGCTAAAACTGTCACTAGCGGGAAGACGATTATTATTTAAAAAATTAAATATAATATATTCCGTCGCCTTCTATAATGTATAAAATGCGGCCTTAATTTACCAATTTCAGCCGAAACCTTCTTAATTATTCTGCATGCTGTTGTCTTGTGCACCCTGACGTTATCAGCTACTGAAATCTGAAACCCTCCTGAAGCGTAAAAATGTATAGCCAACAACACTTGTTCCACAGCGCTAATAAAGTTTTTGCGCTGGGTCATCGGTTGTAGATGTCCAAGCAATCTCATAAGCTGACACAGTACAGGTTTAGAAATTCTGTATCGAGCCTTGAACTCTGGTTCGCTGTAGTGTTGCAGGGGATTCATTCGCTCACGAATGACTCTAATCGGTACCAAATACTCCTCATTACTACTCAATGATACATCTTCAGCAGATAAATCTGATAGAGACATTTCCAATCTGCAAATTTTAATAATTATTTATAAAGATCTTGCTCGAGTACTTACTAAATAAATAAAAAATATATTTTCGCAATCAGGTCTAATTTGTTCAATAATCTATAATTAAATATATTTAAGTATAATGTAGTTACCTGTTTTTTTTCAAACGTATATAAACAGTATTACAATATATATAGCCTTTGATCCGAGTATAATCCTTCGATTTTCTCGAATTAGCGAAAATTCAATTTGACATATTGTTATTGTACAATAAATCATAAAAAACCTGTCCAGAAACTCAAAATGAGATAATAGGGTATTACAGTCTAATTCAAAAAGTGTTTTAATTTAATCTGTTATTGATAAAATACCACAAAAAAATATAAATACATTTTTTTTATTCCAATTATTTCATAAAAACGTGTTTTAATTTTACAATTCAAATTTGGGCGCGAAAACGCCAATTCTCAGGCCGCCATGTCTGTGACGTCACGGGCATTGTAAACATTACGCTTCGCTGAAAGAAATAAACATATTTTCGAAATAAATAATGAGTTCTAGTGGCTATAGTCCTTATCATTGGTGTCTTGTGTCTGAATGTAAGAATACAAGTGTTAAAACACCGGAAAAGTTATGGATACAAGTGCCAACAGATTTAAAAATGAGAAATACGTGGTTGAAATTAGCACGAAGAGATCCAAAGTCATTGTCCACAAAAACGAAATACTATTTTTGTGAGGATCATTTCGATGTAAGTATGCAGTTTAATAGCTCATATAAACATGTGAAAATAAATTCTTGTCATTACAAAACTAATATTTTATAGGTTATGTTTTATAGTGTTTCATGTAATTTATTTCATGTTGTAGCTGGAAAATGACATGGAGAACTATACACAATTGAAAATAATGGGCTCGGTCAAACGAATTCGCATGAGACCGAATTGTATTCCATCGAGATTCGATTGTCAGCCAGGGAGAAAACGAACCTTCACTGAAAGTGAACCTCGCGCTGCCTTTATGAAACGGCAAAGACTATCTATAATTAAGGAGATTGAAGAGACCACTATTAATGAGACATGTGATACACCATTGTCGTCGTCCAGTGGCCAAGGTGAGTTATTTTAACTGGTCTCTTATACTTACCAGTCTCTTGAATGTTGATCAATAGGAAGCTCAGACCAAAAACACAAAGTTTTGCCTAACTGGGAGAAGTAAACATCTTAGATAAAAATAGATAGCTGTATTATGTACACACATAGCTGATCAGTTTAAAAATTAAATTGGTAGAAATCATTATTAATACCATTTTATTATAATTTCAGATATTCTGACTATTGAACATAAGTGTGGTAATGATAAAGCGATCCAAGTAATACCACCACAGGAACATAAGGCAATTCAAGTTAGTCATGTGGCACACTACCGAAGTAAATTTGTACAAATTAGTACAAGAAGAAAAAATAGCACAACATCCCCTTTCAAGACAACAGTGTGCACAGCAACTTCACCATTCAAAATGAATATATCCCAAGCAAGCACAAGCAAACTATCAGCAAAAAGAAAACTGAACTTTTTTGAGGAAAAGAGTGATGACTCTTTTACACCAGCAACAGAAGGTTCTACAGTTGATTATGAGTCTTCTCCATACAAAATAAGTAGTCAATCGAAGACTACTTCTGATGGGAGTACTTCTCAAGAAGAATTTATAAAACAAAAAATTAACCTGGTAGCTACTTTAGCTAAAGTGAAAAATAAGCCACGATCTTATATTGGAGTACCAAAGGACCTGTATTTTTTAATAGATTTGATTAAAAAACATACCAATATTTCTGAACAAAATATTATATTATGTTTAATGAGAATAAAATTAAACAGAACATTTTCTCAATTGGCTGACGATTTTGATCTATCTGTGACTCAAGCAAGCAGTTTATTTTTTAACAAGATGCCAAGAATTGTAGAGGTGCTCTCACCATTCATTCAACAATTTCCAACAAAAAGTATTAAGCAAAATCTTCCCATTGCTTTTAGACATAAATTTAATAAAGTCACTTGCATAATAGATTGCTTGGAAATTGAAATCCAAAAACCGAAAAAGGCTATGTATCAAGCACTAACCTGGTCTGAGTATAAAAAAACAAATACAATTAAATACTTGATAGCTTGTACCCCAGACGGTGTGGTAAGTTTTGTATCAAAAGGATATGCAGGAAGGATAAGCGATGTTAACATAGTTGAGAATAGCAAGTTCTTAGATAGCTTGCCACCTATTGGTTGCATTTTAGCTGATAGAGGGTTCAAAAATATTGCACATTACTTGTCATTGAAAGGGTTTACTTTGATGAGGCCTCCTAGTGTTAGCAGTGGTTGTAAATTATCTAAAGCAGAAGCTCGGTTAACAAAACAAATAGCCAGTCTACGTATTCATGTAGAACGGGTGATCCGAAGAGTTAGAGAGTTTGGTATGCTGAAGATGCATTCAGTCGTCAACTCTAATCTTATTGGTATGTTGGATCTTTGTATCACTACAGCTTGTGCTCTTATTAATTTACAAGATTCTTTGATCAAATAATTAATTATTAAACATTAGTGGTAATTTCATCAATAAAAAAGCTAGTATTCAAAATGCTATATTTGAGTTTCTAACTGCAGCCAGCTGTGTACTAAATGTCATAAAAGGTATAATATTCTAACACTACCGCCTTTCCCTATATGATGGAAAAAGCATCATTTAGTAAAAAATAATTCTTATTTATTTTCTAATTCATCTGATTTATTAACAAGAAATAGACAAATATACATTTATTGCAATAACTTGTCTGTATTCATCCTAAACAGTGATACTGCATTAAAGTATAGTATGTATGGCACAAAAAATATATAAATTTGCCTTTTTTAACAAAACAGTTACTTATTATCCTATGTATCTTATTATTATCAGTAACTAATTTTCTAAGTTTAGAAAATAAGTTTAGATTTTTCTTACTTATAGGATTATTGACTGATATTTTATGTACATACTAAGGATGTAAATAGTCATTTGTAGTAGTATATATAATACTTAGAATATAGAAGATTGTATAGTAATTGATTTGATAGATGTTCAGGTAATTTGCACACTGCACATTTGTGATGATAATCAAGATGTGACAAAACTTGTACTTAAATATCTTGTATGTAACATTTTTTTTATGTAAATGGACAAATTTTAACTTCAAGATTGGTAATTTGTTAAATAAAACACTTTTGAATCAACATGGTTATTTTTATTACAACACACACAGCATTTAACATATAAATAAATAAAGTTGAATCCCTGTAAAGGGTCTCCCATATGGATTTTTTTAAGAATCCAACATCACACTTTTATGTAAAATTGGAAATATATTATTTTTCCAAAAAGAAACTACATTATCCAATAACTCGGTAACATAATCATGATCGTAATCAATGTTTATTATAGAGACTTCATTATTTTTTTCAAAATCACTGCTTGCTACACAAAAATAACATTTATTTCTATTGGCACAATACATTTGTATCTGGACTTGTGCATAATATCGAGCTGTAATTACACCATCCTTATCAATATAGTTTAAATGGGTTTTTTCTGTTGACGGGCATTTTATTTCAAATGTGGTCTTATCATTAATACCGTCTGGGGAGCCAGCAATCATTGGAAATTGCTCTGAAATGTATAGACCACATATGTCTATTTTATTTCCTATAATCTTTTCAACTGTTTTTCTAACTTTATCTTCCAGTTTTTTCCCCCTCAATATGGCTGAAGTTTCAGGAATTCTTGCACCCAGTATTATGGCTATCAAAGTCCCATCGACAGTTTTACATCGACTAACTTCATAGCATTTTGATGCTGTGATCCTGCCATATCTTAGTTCGTGCCACATGCTACTTTTATCTTGGCCTCGTGTTTGTTTTTCCATGGCTGAGATATTGTTTTTATTGAAAAATATTGATATATTTTTCAGGAAATCGTCACAGTTTTCATGCCCATTATTCATCATAAGGTGGTGAAGGGATAAAATTGCATTGTGATTAAAGTCCTGCTCATGTCTCAAGAACTGGCATGTTTTAATTTTTCTTTTTTTACAAACTTGCACAAATTCCTTTAACACACTATTATCCGGGATGATGTTCCTCACTTTTCTCTTGGAAATTTCACTTGCTGTGAGTACTTTTATAGAAGATCCTACTTTAGCAAGATTTGATTTACGCCAGTAACATTCCACTGAAGTACATGATGGATCTTCAGTTCGACGATGTAACCACATCAAAAATGCGACACCGTGCTTGCAGCCACCTTCGGATGCGGGGCAGTCATGGCACTGAACACTGGTTACACTCTCTTCTGCTTCGTTAACAACAACACTCACTGCATATGGTTTAGAGCGCACTTTGTGTTCAGGGCATATAGTGCACTTGACAATGCAAGTATTTTGATCCCTCTTGAGTTGCACGTAGCCAACGGCATCATCTCCGTAAGATTCTCTACCAGATCTGAAAGGAAATTTTAGGTTATAATACCTATGATCGCAAAATAAAGCATAATCGTAAAGTTTTGTTGTTATTAAAGGAAAGTTTGTAGTAGGTATATTAATACTTACATAGATGTTTTGACATTTCTTAATTCCGCAGAACAGAAGTCGGGATTGCAAGCGAAGAATTTCGCCACCATCAATGTATTTATTCGTGGAAGATTAGTACTTTCTGCTTTTACAAAGCCGTCATCCATGGTCAATATATATAGTATAGGTGCAGAATATCAAGAAACGTGATAGTAATAACTGAGAAACTTCGTTAATCTAATAAATTACACAGTAGACATGTACAACAAAAACCGAGGTTGTTTATTAACAAGTCCAGTGACGTCACAGCGAATGCAAACATGGCGTACAGCGTTTTTGACATTCGAAGCACAGATAAAAAAACTTGTATTTTCAAATTGAAATATTTAATTTATTTTGCAGTTTTATGAATAGAAATTAATATTTTTCGTTTGTTTTTTCATAAATGAACTATAAAAACATAAATTTAGATTTTATTTTTCATAGTGCGTAATACCCTATTCGATATTGTGACACTAGGGTTAATCTCGGATTAAATCTAGTATCACATTTGTCTTTCAGAAACTCAAATGGGTTTTGATCCGATGTTAATCCGAGATCAAATAATGATTTGCGTACCAGAAACCGGCCGTTATTCTTTTAAATCATTTTTCTTTTCGTTTTTAAGTTTATCCGATAGCGCTAAGAAATTAATATATTTTAATTGTATTAGATGAATACATACATATTGAAATAAAAAAATTATACTTTAAAATAAATTGTGAGAATGAGGTACGAACTGTTTCTGAACGGTTAAAGTTCGTACAATAACAAAACTAGAATACATTCGTTTATCTTGCATTGTCAGAACTGACTTTTTATTTTGCTAGGATTATATTTTGACAGTTTTTATTGAAATGTTGGTAAGATTGATAATCAAGGCACCAGTAGCGCCATCTTGTATTAAATAATAAAAACGTTACGGTGTCATGCTTTGTTAAGTGTTTACAACATAATTAAATAGGTGGCGTTATTTATACAATCGGAAAAAATATCATGGTACAACGCGAGGTGTCGTAGTCTATTTTATTTATTGTTTGTTTTTAATTACGGGCTCTCTTCTGTACGGATAAAATTTGATCCTTTTGAGGTCTTAACTGGGGCCACCAGCTGGCTGAGGCCAGTTTGAAAATTTAAGGCCTAATGGAATTCAATTTGTGTTGGCAAAAAAGAGCGACTGCCTATCAGACCTCCATAACCCAGATACTGGGTTACACGATACCCCTTGGTAAGACTGGTTGTCAGACTTTCGGGCTTCTGACACGTGACATTTCTACAATTGACAGCCGGGGCCAACAGCTTAACGTGCTTTTCTCGGGCTCGTAGAGTGATAATTAATTTATAATATGCAATATAACTTACAAAAAGTCAGAGGTGCACGCCTTGGGTTCCAACTAGGGATTGCAATCCAGCGGCGTTTTCAATCCAGCTGGATTCTTGCTGGATTGACCTGAATCCAGCTGGGTCCAGCGCGGATCCAGCAAAATGTGGAACGAAAATAAAAAGACAACATTTTTAAGACTTATTTTGTTAATTAATACTTCTTACTATAATATATAAAAACTTTCATTCATTTGGTGATATCTTATATCAATTTGCTTTAGTTTCTTAATCATTTGAGATCAAAAGAATCAACTTAAAATTTTGGGAACGTTGCCTACTGGTAGCGGTCTTTTAGATTAAGGGTTTTATTTTTCTTTATTTATTTTTAAGGTAGTTAGTTTTGTATATATAGATAGTTTTATTTAGTATTGTTTATTTGTATTTTAAGTTAAGTACTTAAATAAATTAAGCAGTAACTTAAAATTAAATAACAAACATATAACCTCATATAACATTTTAGATAATGTTTCTAAGTAAGCAATATCTTATTACGTTTATGTTTAATGATAGGATGGCTAATCAGTAGCAATCAGTCTTACAAATTCTTTTAAAGTTAACTATAAAAAAGGACCGTAATAATACATAATACTATTTTAATCTTCAATCAATTTTTTGTATCAAAAGAAGCTCCAAAATAATCTTCTCTCTAGGCAGTTTAAAATCTGACGATAAGAGACTGACTATTTCTTTTTTTGAATTCTCTGAAAGTAAGACCTTAGAAAACAAATTTTATCTAGGTAGTCCTATCTCTCAACCTGTTTCGCACAGAACTGCATATGTAGCCAGCTGCTGAGAATGCCCTTTCGGCCTCTACACTAGTCGGCTTTAGGGTCATTAAATACTCATAAACACTAGATAAATGTTCACCTCGCACTCCTTCGGTCTCATAAACGCTCATTTCTTTCTTTTCGTAATCTAATTGACCACTTGGCTTTTGTTTATTAAAGTTCTTCTTCTCTCTTTTATAACTCAAAACTAAACAATAGAAATTAATACGTTTGCGGATCCGCATCGCTGGATCCAGCACTGTATGCTGGATCCAGCATGTTTAAAACGGCGCTGGATCCAGCTGGATTGCTGTATGCTGGATCCAGCAATTGCAATCCCTAGTTCCAACCCGAGACCTCTGACTTACCAGTCAAATGGTCATACCATTTGGCTATCACGACTCTACACGACTTTCTTTTCTTTAAACATTATGTAATAATGTATGTTAATAAATACATACACACTTACATAATTAGCTAATTTATTCTGTGCTAATTAATACACAGCTAATACAGCTTAGTAACTTAATTACAATTGCTAATAACTGCTAATCAAATACTATTATATTGTACCTACTAGCTGATGCCCGCGGCTTCACCCGAGTGAACCTTCCATACTAAAACCTTCCTCAAGAACCACTTTATCTATTGGTGAAAACAGCACGAAAATCGGTGCAGTAGTTTTTGAGTTTATCGCGAACTGACAGGGGCCATCCATTAATCACGTGATGTTTTTTTTTTTTTTGGCATTTTTTGACCCCCCCTCCCCCTTGGTGATACGTGGTGAGGTTTAAGACTACCCCTCCCCCCTATATCACGTGTATTTTTTCGTACCTGCAAAGAATCTATTTTTTTATTTATAATAAAATACTGATATTTAGTATTATCTAATTTTATTATAGAAAATTAAAGATGATAATAGGTAAACGAAATATAATAAAAATAAATACATGTAACGCCGCTTTTCGGTTGAGTATCGCGCGCTTGCCGAAAAAATAAGTACACGTGATATAATACTTTACCCCCCCTCCAGGGCCGTAGCTAGGGTCGAATTTGAGGTAGGGCAGCATTAGTTACAGGTAGGGCGGAAGTAAAAAAATTATCATAATTGATCTGCCGTCGAAACACGGGCTCCTAAATCAATCACCATGTATATCACCATCATGTGAATAGTTATTCGTAGACAAATAATTACTGTGACAGTGCATGAGCATGGATCTAAGAACTATTAAATCCTCAATGATGAAGAACAAGTGAATAAGATGGTTGAACTTCCAGATTTGGATGTAGAGATCCACGTCTGAGTGAGAGTGAGGTAATAATTAATTATTGGGTGGGGTGATACGAGTAAATAGAAACGACCAAAAATATCATTAAGATCACATTGTTTTTGCGTACTTATTATAATAATTAACTAACATAATAATAAAAAACATTTAAAACAGCTGAATTCTACGATTCGCCATGTTATTAAAAATGCGAAGAACTTCGTTCAGATCAACTGATTTTGTTCTTTTTTTTTCAAAGGCCAGAAATACCATACCAGCCATTCTCTCGTGACCCATTGACAGCCTTTGAGGCCTATTGATTGCAGTTAAAGTTGAAAACGTAGATTCACACACTGCAGTGCTACATCCTATGGTCGCCACAGACGCAAAAAGTTCATATGTATCTTTGAACGCCTCTCGTTGCCTGTACAAAACTTGCAATGTATTTTCCATTATATCCTCGTTACGACTCAAGTAAGCTTTAACCACACTAGCCTCTTCTCTTGATGGAACTTTCAGACCTGAAAAATTAGTTAAAATTGTAAATTGAACATGACAATTTTTTTGAATTATTTTTTTTTTTAAACTTACCCAAATTTTTCAGTGGAACCATTTTATCTACATCCAACTCATCAAGACTTGCAATCGAATTAATTAAATCATCGTTGTCCGAAAACCTTCTTTGTAATTCAGCAATTAAAATGTCCAACGTTTCGAAATACTCAGACTTAAATGGCTCGTCGTTCTCATCTATATTTTGTCTGGCGGAGGAACAGGGGGTGTACGTCAAATAGTCATCCATCCGATTTGGTTTTTTTACTTGCCTCTTCGAGGTCTGTGTCCTATTTTCAGATTCGCCGCAGTCATTGCTTGTTAAAGACTTAGCTTCTTCCAGAATTTGATTATACATTTGATTTGATCTTAATTTAATAATTTCATCTTTGACACACTTTATGATTGTTATGGCATCTTTTAATCCTGCGCTTCGGGCTTGCAAAGCTGCGTCTGCAGGTTGTAGCGTGGATAAGATTTTTTTGGCCACAACCATGGCTATTCGGAATTCCAGATCAAGCATGACTTTTTTAATACCTATACTCTTGGCGACGTCATCACCGTTGAATCTGCCATTTTTAATTTCTTTCAAAGTCTGCAAAATCGATGAATAATTATCGTATACAACTTTTGTAACTGCTAAATGTCCAGACCAGCGTTGTTCGAGGAGTCGGCCAATCCTTTTTCCATCATATAAGGCAGCTATTTTGCCATGATGAAAGAATTCATGTAACATGATGCATTGGTCAAAAAATAAACGAATAAAAGTCATTTCTGAGATAGTCCTGATGACTATTAAGTGCAAGCGATGGTTATAGCAGTGGACGTAAGGAATTTTTCGGCCCAATTTATTTTCTATTCTAGTCGCAACTCCTGAAACTTTCCCACTCATTACACTTGCGCCATCATAGCATTGGCTAAGCATACAAGAGGGGTCAATGTTATTTTCCGTGAGAGTATTTAACGTTAATTCCGTGAAAGTGGCTGCATCAAGATTTTCAGTAGTCTTAACCATCAGCAACGACTCATTGACGACACCATCCTTGACGTAGCGTATTGCTAATGCAATATTTTCGCGGTTATTTTTATCTCTCGTCCCATCTTCCATTAGAGTAAACCATTTCACGTCAGATTCATTAATATCTTTGACAATGGAACTTCGTACCGCTTGAACCATTGCTTGAATTATTTGATTTTGAATTTCGGGTGAACGATATGTTGCGTTTTGTGGTATATGAGTGAGAACCTCGTTCAAATTTGGATCTTTCATACATGTGTATTCAAATAAATTCTGAAATAATCCTTGTTCTTTTTCTTCTTCCAAAATATAATTTCCACGCAAAGCTAATTCGTTGACAATTAGAAATTGTATTACTTCCATGACAGACTTTACATAATACCTATATTTTTCTAATACTTTTTGATTTATTAACGTTTCAACACTGCTAGATGCAGATATTCTTTGTAATTTCTCCTGCCACATCGACATAGCTTGAATATGAGAAATTGATTTTTCATGTTTTGGAAAACCAGTTTTAGAATCAGTGGCATTTTTCCAGTTTCTAAATCCTGTGGAAGTGTACGAAGTCTGTTTGCTTCCATGAGGTAAAAATTGCTGGCATGGATAGCAAAAAGCAGCATCTTTCTCGACAGAATACTGCAACCATTTATAACGCTTGAACCAATCGGAAACAAAGGCCCTGTTGTGTTGTTTTGGATATGTGTCTAAAACAACTTGTTCTATTGGTTCTCCGATTTGTGCAATATCAGACGGAATACCATAGCTAACGTTACCTGTTGCTACGGAACTAGGAGTAGCGATTGTATTTGGTGCTTCCACCTGTTTTGAACAGTTAGGTTTTTCGTGGTCAATTTGCTCCTCAAGTCTTCGTTTTTTTCCAAAGAAAGCCCGTATATCCATCGCGAAATAAATGAATCTTCAATTTATAGCAATACAAATAACAATTGTATCGATTTTTGTCTAAAGCACTCTTCACCGTACACTTCACTTAACCAAACTACAAACAATCATAATCAATCTTTAGGTCAGGTTTAAAAGGGGATTCCCCGTACCATAGATTGCAATATAGCCCATATTGCAGTCTATGGTACGGGGATTCCCTCTGCATCACACAGATATTGGCGCCCAGTACACGCTCAATCTGGATCACGATCCAGATCTTGCCTTCTCGCTCTTAGATAAGACGGTGTCCCTTTCAGACTCCTACGTGAAAGGGACATAATTCAGTTGAATCTTCAACTGTTGACAATTGTAAACAATTGGAAAGGTGGCTAAAATGTCATGGGCGTATAACGCTTAATTGTGATGAAAAGGCCTATAAACCCTTAGAATAATAACTATAGCCCTATTCTAATTCTTTGTATAAACCCATCGCTTCATGAGATGGCGCTTCGAATGCCATCTATACACAGAACAAAGAATGTAACACTTTTTTTTGCATTCACTGATAAAACACCTGAAATTCAATAAAATATAAACAATATCCATTTGAGGTTGTTTTTGTTTTGACGTTTTGTTTTTATTCAGCAAAATGTCATCATGACATTTGTCATTGGTGCGTTCCGTTTCATCGGCTTTAGTTTGAACCAATACAAGAGTCTTACCATCACATTATAAATTTTGTTGCAAACTTAGATACCTATCGCTACATTTTTTTTCTCATACTATGAACAAACAATTTAATTATAATAATTTATCTTAGTTTTAGATATTTTTAAGGTAGGGCATTGTGGTTTCAAGGTAGGGCATTGCCCCACAATGCCCCCCCCTAGCTACGGCCATGCCCCCCTCCCCCCTTGTGATATTTCGTGATTTTTTATGGACATTTCGAGCCTCACATGATTAATGGACAGCCCCACAGACAGACAGACGCGGCGGAGAACTTTGTGTTATAATTATAATTATGTAGTGATGACAACATGTATATAGTCTTGCCCAGGCGCGGATGCAGTTCTATTGTAAACATTATCTTCTGATTGTGTGGTTGATGAACAACCTGGTGTCAGAGTTTAAACTGCCCGTAGGCCTCTGACATGGTTTTACACACCATAGAAAAATCTCTCAGGTGAGCTGGTTTCATCACGATGTTTTCCTTCACCGTTTTAGCAACTGATAATTAATTTACAATACACACATAACTTACGAAAAGTCAGAGGTGCGCGCCTTGGGATCGAACTCGAGACCTCTGACTTGTCAGTCGATGGTCATACCACTAGGCTATCAGTGCTGTTAAAACATAATTAGACAGACTTTGTTAATTAAAGGGTAAAATTATTTCACGAATTCCGTATTCTATTATATCCACACAAAACCTAATCTAGGGCAATCATAGTTTTTTGGACAAAAGTACGTTTTTTGTTACCATCTTCACGCTTGTTGCGTTTGGGTGACGAGCAGGGGCTAATTACAGCCTTGACTCACTTGGTTACTCTGCTGTGAAAATTAAAAAAAATGTTTAAGTTATCTAGCATGAGTACTTATATGTACATTATGAATTACATATTGTTATTAAGTAATACAAGCTTCTTAATGAGTTCGTGTGCATTGTTTTGGGTTAAAAAATATCCGGGATATGGTCTAACTGTGTGGCAAGATTCATCTAAATCGGTTCAGCTGTTTAGTCGTAATCGAGAATCGAGAAAAATCACATTTATATATTAGGTAGGTACTAGTTTTAATCAAAATTGTAGTTAGATCATTTTAGGCACTTATGAATAGTCATAATTCTAATATTATTATAGGAGTGACTCTAGTTGCCAGTTCCAAGGGCAGCCTACCTTTCATGGAGAAGAATCTGGCAAGAAACTCCATGGTTGCTCTTTTAAATATAATGGCTGACAATATTTTTGGTTACATTGTTCTGAGAATGTGAGAACAATGCGAGTCGACTAAACATAGGTACGCGCCTTTTATTTATACTTTTGATAAAATTACTATAACAACTATGGGCTGATCAGTCCACTGCTGGACATAAGTTTCTCCTAACTGTACGTCATTAAGCACAATTTTTGGCTATTCTCATCCAGTTCGTGCCAGCCACCTTGCGAAGATCGTCTCTCCATCTAGCCTGAGGGCGTCCTATTACGTAACGGCTATGTCTTAGAATATATAGAGGAAATTAAAAAAGGATTGGATATTAGCCGGATTGGATAAAAGCATGTCAAGCCGTTGGCCTCGGTTATCATGAAGATCTTTGATAGTCCTTAAAGGGAGTCACTTCACTTCTTTTGAAAGCCTTAGGGCCCACAATTACGCCACGCCAATGACAGGTGTTATGATCGGAACGAAAAACTAAGTGACAGAAATTCAAGGAGGATAAATACAGATACCAAAAAAAAAAAAAAATTAAAGGAAGTAGTAGGTATAGTACTCTAATAAAATCCTGACAACTGATCTTACTTTAGAATATCGTATCTCTTTGGGTTACAGAGGTCAGATAGACAGTAGCTCCGTAGAAAACTGATATTCAGCTGCATGCAGTTAGATTAGGAGCCGATCCTAACAAAATTTGGGAATAATAAGGCTAGGAGGATGATAATGATACGAGCCGGTTTTGAACCCGTGACACTTGCAGTACCATGGCAATGCTCTAACCAACTGAGCTATCGTATCGCCTGCACCTATCTTTCAAGTTCCCTTTCTTTTCTTTTTTTTTACATCGTTTTGAGAAGACGCCTGGTTATATTTATTGGCAATTTTTACAAATTACACAACTTAGTGCTCTCTATTATCTCATCAATGTTTTTTCTCACTCAATAGTAATTTCTTTCTTGTCTAATTGTTTGCCTAGCGGTGCCATTGACTGGCAAGTCAGAGGTCTCAGATTCAAACTCAAGCCACGTTCCTCTAACTTTCGTAAGTTATGTGCGTATTATAAAATCATTATCACTTACTCTGTGCCTCGTCGGAATGGCCTTGGGCCTAATCTTTCTCCGGTCGAGTCGGATTGTCAAGTGGAGTCAAATCAAAATTGGCATATTATATCATCTGCCACTATTAGTCCACAGCTGAACATAGGCCTCTCCCAATGCGCGCCACTATTGTACGCTCATTGGTGGTATTTGCCCATAATCGGCACGCTGGGTAAACGGGTTGGCGATCGTTGCAGACACAGAAAGATGCGCTGCTCCTCCAGATCTTTCCCTAAGTCGCTTCTTACGACATTCTTCAATAACCGTGCATAAAACACAATAGCTTTTCCAATAAAACGTGGTACAAAGTTAACTATTCCGGTGGACAAAATAGGAACTAAGCTATTTCCTTAGTAATAAATAAAATAATGTAAATCAGCCCGTAACTGTAACTGAGGCCTGTGTAACCGAAACCTGTGTAACTGAGGCCTTTGCCCTGCCTCACTGCAGGGCAAAGGCCTCAGTTACACACACACACATCTCATACAGAGAAGGATTGAGCATTAATCACACTGCGGGTTGGCGATTTCAGACTATTAAGTCCTGGTTTCCTTACGATGTTTTCCTTCATTATAGTAAGTGGTGTCTTAGATTATCTAAGAAAGTACCTACATGTCATAGGAAAGGTCACATTGGTACATGCCAGGTTCGAACCCATACCCACGTGCTTGAAAAGCGAAGTCCGTAAGCAATGCGCTACCATGACATTCCTCAATTTCCTTCTTAGCGAATTTTTTAAACATCCCTAAGTGAAGAGACCATAGCGACGCTCTCAACTGTACAGGTAAGAGGCACTGAAACAGCCAACTTTCGATAAAATTATAATATATTTGGAGGCAACTGCAATGTATCGTGCACTACCAAATATTGAGGATTTTATTACGGTTGCGAGAGACGGGCCGGCTGCGTCCGTGTGTGGCCATAGAAATGGCGGCCGCGGCGATCTGATGGATTTTTACAATGGTCGCCATCCTTTTAAAAAGAATACACAATAATATAGTCTCAAACTTTCGCGAACGTTTAACATAATGAAACAACTTTTTAACGGATAACTTGACGTTTCGAGTGCTTTGCAGCTCTATCGTAGTCGCAGGCAGACTATCTGCCTGCGACAGAATACAAAATCATAAGCACTGAATAAAACCACTCTCCTCATCCAGCCAAAAGATGGTGGCTAAGATTTGTACGGAGTCACTTTGTCGATTGACCTACCTTATGAATGCTGTAATTTCCGTGTAGTGCCGACTTTTACCAGCTTTTATCGTTTTTACCTCGTTATTGTCCTTCTGACCGCATTTCGGTCACAGCGGCCAATCTCAATTAGCCAATTACGCAGGAGATATTATAGTGCACAGGTGTGTGCGCAAACACAGTGCACTCTCTATTCCCTCACTTTCATAATCCGATGGGACGGCAATCTGACTCCACCGGAGAGAGATCAGGCGCAGGGCCAACGGCTTTACGTGCTTTCCGAGGCACGGAGTAAGTGATAATTAATTTATAATACGCATATAATTTACGAAAAGTCAGAGGTGCGCGCCTTGGGTTCGAACCCGAGACTACTGACTTGCCAGTCAACGGTCACCACCAATAGGCTATCACGACTCAGTAGAGTAGGGTAGGGTAGAATAGGCGTTGAACTTGGATAATGACGTGTACGAAGTCGCGCCGCGGAAGATAGTTACATATAATTGTCTGTAACTGCACGCCCCTGCCTGGTTCCGTAGTAAATCTTAATTGCCGGAATATCCCCGTATATCGTGTTCATTCGGGTAAACAAGATTAACAAGATTAACAAGATTTACCTTCTACTAACCATGTGGTTAAAATTTTTCACAAGAAAAAAGCCAAATTAAAAATCGCTGTTCCTCTAGCCCGCTCGTGAGTCACGCTGCAGAGAAAGTGTATGACGTCATCACTCCGTGGGACGAGCTTCGGTAATGGCCGACAGTTTCACTGGTTTGTTTGTTTTGTCATTTATTAGTCTGACAGTAAGAGCAGAGATTTCGATGTTTTGAGCTTATTTTTCTGAAGTTTGCAGGTCCTAGGAGGCGGTACAGAGGTTCCGGTGCTGGTAGATCTGGTCTTAAGAGGACTTAGTCTTCCTTAATTGTCTTGATGGTCACGACAGGGGTTTTAGTAAAGACTAAAATGCACACAATGTAATTATTTAATAAGAAAATTTGAAAAAATTACTGATACAAATGGGATTCGAACCCACGATCTTCGACGTAGGGCAGGTGACCCGGTTTTGGCCATTTTAAGAATTTTTTAGACTTTGAGGCTATATCATTTTACAGTTTTTGTTATCACGGACATATTTCTTGTAAAAAGTGATTAAATATATATAAATCTAGCCTAAGGATATATTTTTTTTCATAATGATTCAATGGAAAAATAATCCTGTAGAAAAGAAAAAAAAATGGGAATTTGTGCCATTTTTGGCCAGATTTACCCCATTTCTGGCCACAGTCATGTGCCAGTTCTGGCCATCAAAATTCATCAAAAATAAAAAGCAGATAATTCTAAAAAAATAAAAAAATTATTCGAAAATCGCATATTTTACGACCAAGTCTTTATTTAGAGAATAATAGCTAACATAATATTGACGACAAATATGAAATATAATATCTCAGCTGGAACTGTACTGGAACAATTTTCTTTTCACGACACCGATTTTTTTAGTATTTGGTTTCGATGGAGGCATTATAATCGTAACTCTGAAAATTAATAGATTACTTATATCAAAATAGCTAAGTAATTAAGTTGAAAAATCACTAAAAACTAAATGGCCAAAAGTGGGGTTCTACGTGCACCACTTTTGGCCAGTCATGTGGCCAAAGATGGGAAAATTCATTCATTTTGGCTCCATTAGTGGCCACCTCTCCTATCCTTTCCTATAACAAATAGCGATAAAATATCATTAGTACCACTTAGACAGTGTATTCTTAATGAAGGATTAACATACACATTAAAAAAATAAGAAGCATTTAAAAAAATAATGATTGATAACTCACCCGCTCGCCTTAGCCTTTTTGCTAAGACTTAAAACAATTTACGCTCGTCAAAAAATAATGACTTGTTGGATTGAAGTGAAGTTTGAAACATCAAAGCTGTTAACGCTATCAGTGTTGCCAATAATAGATATTTTTATTCCCGTAAACCATACAGTAATATATTTGTCTTTGCCTTAGTTATAACGATTTGAAGTTCTAAATGGCCACAAAGGGGTCGGTGGCCACAACCGGGTCACTTGCCCTACCGCGTCGACGCTCTGACCGCTAAGCCACCGCACCGTATCCCACTAGCATCAGTCCGAAATTTCTAACCTCTTTCTACGCCTAGGACGTGTGGTAATATCTATCTATCGGAATACAAATTTTGCAGTTTTTAGAAGGCACTGATACAATATTACCAATTTTCTTAGACAATAGATGTCATGGCTGTCTCAATAAATGAATATCACATTAAATTTTCTTAATATTTTTTGTGAACATGTTAGCATATTAAATATACTTATAATTATTTAATAAGAAAATTTGAAAGACAACAGATATGGTTGGATAATATGATTATATTTAATAAAGCGTATAATATATATATAAGCGTATAATGTGCTATAACGTATTGTAAAAAAGTCAAAAAAAAAACAGACAAAGTCGCTATGCAAACTCCAATGACTCATTAACAAGGAAAAAAAAAACACAAGCACTAACTCTCTGCCCTACAAACCTTGACTTGTTTAAGTTTCACAGAACTGTGTTACTTAGCTAAGTTGCATAAGTTACATGTTTTATAACTTAACACCTAGTCTACAGAGCAGGGAGTGTAAAGATCTTTCTAGAAAAAAAAAACTAAATACTGAGTCGGGCATACGAGAATTTCCTATCAAAATCGCAAAAAAACCCGTTTCTTATCTATGAACCCTATTTAATAATAATCACTACATAGTATAAAACAAAGTCGCTTTCTCTGTCCCTATATCCCTATGTAGGTATGCTTAAATCTTTAAAACTACGCAACGGATTTTGATGCGGTTTTTTTAATAGATAGTGATTGAAGAGGAAGGTTTATAATATGTATATTGCACCCGTGCGAAGCCGGGGCGGGTCGTTAGTTTATTAATATTTATATGTATAGCGGCCGCGGTAATTATTATTAATTTCGTGGTTTCCAGGTCGTGAGTTCAAATCCCACCCGTATCAGTTGTTTTTTCAATATTTTTATTAAATAAATTATATTTAATAAGCTAACAGTATTAAGACATGAAAAAAAAAGAAAACCTTCTTTGTTCTTGTCAATTCTTGTGATTTGTGTCTTAGTTTAAATAAATATAAAATTAATTATTACAACCTTTTTAAACGGTTTTATTTACGAATAGCTTGACCTGTTTATTATTTGGTTCAAATTTAGTAATCGATATTTCACCCACTTCCTGTTGACAGATTGATCTGATATTTGGAACATAGCTTTAGTTTTGATAACAAAACCGTTTTACGTAAAAAAATAATTTTATTTATATTCATCATGGTTTTTAAGTATGTAAATCCGTCAATCAAATTCAAGTGTTGAGACTAGGATTAAAAAAGATGTTATAAATATCTAAATTAAGATTGACATCATCATTAAAATGTAAAGCATAAATAAAAGTCGGCCATAAGTAGGTATATTTAAAATTCATAAAGATATTATGTATTATGTAAAGTGTATCAGATTCGCGAGATTATCAGAATAACTGCATAAATTATTATATTATTTTTTATTTATTATTATGTCATAATAGTATGTGGGCTTGGTCGATAAGATATGACTGAAGATGAGTCCAGAATATATTGATGCAGTAAAATATGTCATTTCTACAACATACAAATACATGTGATCAAAATAATAATCAAATCAAATAAATCTTTTTATTACATTTATTTATAACGTAGGAGTTTCTTTTTACCGTATTGCCGATAATTGGGTAACTTACCTTCATCATCATCAGCCTGTAGTCATCATCATCAGCCTGTAGGCCTCTACCTATGCGCGCCACTATTGTGCGCTCATTGGAGGTAGTTAACCATAATCGACACGCTGGGCAAGCGGGTTGGCGGTCACAGTAGATTGCTGTTTCACAGAAGAATGCTTCTTCCTTCCGGATCTTTCCCTTTGTCGCTTCTTACGACACTCGCGGGACGAGTAGGGATGGTTCTATTCTTAGGCCACACGGCAGAAGTTTACCTTATAGCATTTTAAAATATAGTTTAAAAAAACCGTAAAACATTCAAATAGATGTAAACTGTTATAGTTGCATAATTTTAATTGTTTTTGAGCAATTTCTTAGATTTATGAGACGTTACGAATTGTACGGAAAACAGTATGACTATTAGTTTAAATTAATTTCCTAGTTTAGTGAAGTATTGCACCGTTATGTGTTAAGCATTTTTGAATTATTCTAGGCCTAGAACTTAGGTTCAGGGTATTTTTAGCAACTCACAGAAGGTAGGAAGGTAGGAAGTAGGTCGCGGGTACAAATCCTGCTCGTAATATTTTAACCGACGAAAAAACGCGAAGCGGAGTAGGTATTCGACATGTATGTTTTTTTCTGTATGATCACGCATAATTTTTTACAGGAGGGTCCGATTTTGATGATTTTTTCTTTGTTCAATAGGGTTAACATTCAATGTGGTCCCATTAAAAAATCAGATTTTTGTAAATATTTAAATAAATAATGAAATATAAGAAATAAATTTTTTTACTTTTTAGTTGCCTTTTTTTGTCGGTTATTTTTTTTTGTTGAAAAGTCTTTGTATTTTTAATTTTTTTTTGTTAAAAAGTTTTTCTACAAAAATTTCGAACTTTTGGTTTTTTTTTTTATGAAAAAGACATTAGTGTTTGGCCACGAATCCATATGAAAATGGTGAAGATGGGGAACACCTCCTTTTAAAGCAGGAGGACGGTTTGTTTACCGGTTACGGTTTTACCGAACATCATGCCTAAACCAGCCCATCCACGGACTGACCGCGTCAAGTGTTGCTCACCTATATTAAGCTTTAACCTTAGTGATTTTGCAATAATCACCACGCGTCGGTACCACAGCGCGCTTCGTATGTTTCTAAAACATACATTTTGTACAAAAAATAAACAATGCAATATTATTATGTTCAGCAAAACCATGAAACCACTCATGAAATAAGATATAATACCTTCTATGACCTTAATCTTAGGGTCACCAGTTATCAGCAGCGGTAACGTCTACGGTCAATAAATTGCTAACTATTATGCATCTTAATACATAAGCAGTAAGTACAATTTTGCAATGACACGGTAACGGTCTACTTATATGAGGTAACCTTTGTATGAAAACATACGGGGAGGTGTTGTAGGCGTGCCCTTTAAGCTTATTTTTAACCGACTTCCCAAAAAGGAGGAGCCTCTTTAACCTTCTCATTAAGAACTTGACTTGGAACCGACTCCAAAACGTTTTAAAGTTATTTCAAGCTTTTTAGTTCCTTTTGAAGTCGGTTTTGTTTTTTATTTAAAAAAAATTACTCTTTATTTTTCAGTTCAATATAGGGCTGTCTAGCCTAGTGGTATGACCGTTAGACTGCCAATTCAAAAGTCGTAGAAAGGATTCATGAGCGTGTTATAAAATTTATTATCACATGCTAAAACGGTGAAGGAAAACATCGTGAGGAAACCAGCACACCTGAGAGATATTTCAAGGGTGTCTAAAGCTATGTTAGAGGCTTATGAGCTGTTTAAACTTTTTGAGGCGCTTGGGGTGTCTTTACACATAAACGCCCAAAATAGGCCGACAATTGCAATACCTTCGTCAGTCGTGATAACAACAGCAAGTCGCGTCAAATTGCTATCGTCCTCACAAAGACACTAGATTTCCAACATACATACATACATACATAGACTCATGCCTGTTTCCCAGAGGGGTAGGCAGACACAACGGATTTCCACTTGCTACGATCCTTGCATAACTCTTTTGCCTCATTCACTCTCATCACGTTCTTCATACATGCTCGTCGGTTTAGGGTACTCCTGACCTGACCTTTCTCAAGGACATCCCCGACTTGGTCATAGAATGTTCGTCTAGGTCTTCCCCTTCCAACTGTACCATTCACCCTTCCCATGTACACTTGTTTTGTTAGTCTTCTTTCATCCATCCTTTCTACATGTCCAAACCACCTCAGCATTCCTTTCTCTATCTTACTGACTACATCCTCTTTCACACCACACCGTTCTCTTACCACACTGTTTCTTACTTTATCTTTTAAGGTTACACCGCACATTTCCAACATATAGAAATTAAATTGAGGAACATCCATCCAAACTGCAAGTTAATAAACGTAATAAGCTACAATTTCGAAGCAAAGAGCTATTTGCTATATGATTCATTAAAAATAAATAAAGATTCGCTTTTACGATTACGAAATTAAAATCGAACGTAAATATTGCATTACAATAAAAATTGTTTCTGCTTATAATCATTACTCGCCTGTAGCGAATCTGAAAGTGTCTACACTTACGTCTGACTCTTTGTAAATTACTAATAGCAAATCGAAGGCGTTAATAACTTTGCAGATTTTACACTTGCGAAATATATTAATAATGATTAGTGGTTTTTAGATTGTACGATTCATCTTAATTTCATAAATGCATTAGCAAATTTCGAATTTCCTATCACTTATATATTTAATGCTAGGTAGTATGAGGTAAGAAACTCTTCCTGCTACCATTATAAGGTTCCCCCCTCTAAATAGGTACGAAATTAGCATAATATAATCATTTTCAAATTAACTATTAATTTGCCATTCAAAAATCAAAATATAAATAGGTATTTTTATTCATGTAGACAATTTTAGGCAATTATATAATAAATTATTATATTTCTAACATTATTATAAGAGTGACTCTAGTTGCCAGTTCCAAGGGCAGCCTACCATTCATGGAGAAGAATCTAGCAAGAAACTCCTTGGTAGCTCTTTTAAATCATTATTTAAAAGAGCAACCATGGAGTTTCTTGCCAGAAAAAATATTGTAAGCCATTGCTTACAATATTTTTTGGATACATTGTTCTGAGGTGTTATGTGAGAACAATGCGAGTTTACTAAACATAGGCACTTGGTCTCTTAAGAGGACCTAGTACATCTTTCTTAGTGATGGGGATCAACGGGGTGGTATTAGTAAGGTGAGAATCTCGCTCTCCCCTCCCGGTCTCTTACCTGGTGCCATTATAAGAGTTTTCCCTAAAAAGGTGCGTCATGAGGATAAATAATAATAATTAGATAATAATTTTCAAAAAATCTAATTTGCATAAATAATAACAATCTATTGGTTTTTGTGGCCGTTCGTACCGTATCTATCAAAAGATTATTATAGACCTTGTGAAAATTGATGATTATAAACCTACATATTCGATGTGTTGGTAAGTTTTGATATAGGTCTTTTATTAATTACCGTTAATAAACCAAAAATGAAACGCAAAAGGAAATCATTAATTGTTATTCGACGCCAGCGTCCACGCAGTAGTTAAAGGTTAATAAGTGAAAAGGTAATAAGTTTAGGTAAATAATTGTAGTATATATAATTATATATTATGTATAAATAGTATGTGTAAAGGTAGATAATTGAATTAATGTGAGATCAAGAGCATTATAATAACATTTGGAATTTAGGTATTAAGCGTAGATAGTAAGTTAAGAAAGCCCAATGAGGTTGGCATGGTCGTGTTGAAAGAAAGAAAGAAAATAAATTTATTCTGGACTCGCACAAGTAGATACAACACATGAGTAACAACTAACAAAATAAACCACGGAATACCTGTACGAGGCCAAAAAAGGGCCCTATCCCAGCATAATGCTGCAGCAGAATTTTAAAATTAAGCAGCAGCGCTGATATTCTGATATCAGCGATTAAATCACCCTGTGATTAAATCCTCTATAAAAAATAAAGAATAAAAAAAAATAAAAAAACATTGGATTTTAATTAATTAATTTTGGTAAAAAAAAACAATAATTTGCAATTTAATTTAAAGCATCTCCTCCTTTTGGGAATACTATTTTATTGAATAATTTTATTTAAAATATAAATAAAATAACGTTGACACAGGAGTTCCCGCTCCTTAAAACCACCCGTATGTTTCCAAAGGCATCTAGTTAAAAATCACAACAAAAACCCAACTTTTTGTTACCCTATGTCACCTTCAAACCGAACCACGTATTTGTAACTTTGAAGTTAAATTAAACTACTGATAATTATCTACATTACTGTAACGTTAAGGTTAATTATTACTATTAGGATGTTAACTTGGCTTCCTATAATTAAGTTTTTAGTTCATTATATGTAATTTACGAATTCAATTGTAATTATTAAATACTGGGTTGTAATTTACGTATTTTAGACTATTTGTTGCACGCACGGCTTTCGCATAGGACGGCAGGTGGATGGTAATCAGAAGCAGAACTTAGCCAGCTGGTAGCCAGCTACTCTTCACAACCTTATGCTGGACAAGGAATTGGCTCTTGTTTTGGTAAAGAGAGGGAGAAGAAGGAGCATTTAAAGTAATCTAAAAATCACATATTCGGACATTACTTATGCTCTAGAGTCATAGCCTAGAGTCATAGCCTAGAGTCATAGCCTAGAGTCATAGCCTAGAGTCATAGCCTAGAGTCATAGCCTAGAGTCATAGCCTAGAGTCATATCCTAGAGTCATAGCCTAGAGTCATAGCCTGGAGTCATAGCCTAGAGTCATAGCCTAGAGTCATAGCCTAGAGTCATAGCCTAGAGTCATAGCCTAGAGTCATAGCCTAGAGTCATAGCCTAGAGTCATAGCCTAGAGTCATAGCCTAGAGTCATAGCCTAGAGTCATAGCCTAGAGTCATAGCCTAGAGTCATAGCCTAGAGTCATAGCCTAGAGTCATAGCCTAGAGTCATAGCCTAGAGTCATAGCCTAGAGTCATTGCCTAGAAGTTATACATCAGCGTTTCCTAATCTGTGAACCGCAGACCTCTGAGGGTCCACTCGTCTCTAGACGACACAACAATCCTAATCCTCATCATCAGCCTGAATACAGGCTGAATGGGAGAGGCCTATTAGTCCACTGGACTCACTGGACTTATTAGTCCACTGCTCAACATAGGCCTCTCCCATTCCGCGCCACTATTGTGCGCTCATTGGAGGTATTTGCCCATAATCGCAACGCTGGACCAGCGGGTTGACGATCGCAGTAGCATAATTGCTGTTACACAGAAGGATGCTGCTGCCCATCCTCATCTTTCCCATTGTCGCTTCTTACGACACCCGCGAGACGAGTAGGGGTGGTTCTATTCTTGGGCCGGCCTTGTTAGTACAACTTAATCATGAAAATAAATAATGTTACATAAATATCAAGTTGCAGGTATATCTAAAGGATATCCGTGGGTGTATTAGAGGTCACAGATAATGATTCGATTCGCAATATGACTCACAAATTATTTCTTAAATTTATTTTTATTTCAATTTAAATTTAAGAAAGGTCACATTTGCAGCAAAAGCAATTCATTTGCAATTTATCTCAATAGCAAATAAAATATAAATGTCGATCCAATCTTTAAATGCATCTAAAGTTACGAAATAAAAATCCTAACTCAAAATTATAAATGCGAAAGGCTAATGCGCTAGGCTATGACTCTAGGCTATGACTCTAGGCTATGATATTTGATTTACTTTATTTATGGATTTCAAATCGAGACAACCTGCGCCTAAATAATAAAATAACACCAATCTAGGTAACTAAACAGAAGTCTAATGATACCTAATCTAGTTTAAGCACCTAGATTTCTTAACACCAAACAAACGGTTTTATTATCTTTTTCAACAGTTTCTAGACATTCACTGAATTGTCTTTGCGTGTAGAAAAGTATAAAAAATAAAACATTACGCTGTGGGAAACTGTACTAATCCGTTGCTAAATTAATTGTATTGAAATACGCGGTAGCGTGAACGTGGTGTCAGATTCGATTATTATTTTTTATCTAGATTCGGATGTAGGTAATGTTTCTGTAAAATCTATCACATATGATGAGGATACATATATAGCAACCATGGAGTTTCTTGCCAGATTCTTCTCCACGAGGGGTAGGCTGCCCTTGGAACTGGCAACTAGAGTCACTCTTATAATAATATTAGAATTATGACTATTCATAAGTGCCTAAAATGGTCTACATGAATAAAAATATTTTGATTTTGATTTTAATAATATGAATAATCACTTCACTACATCACTATCACTACATAGTATAAAACAAAGTCACTTTCTCTGTCCCTATATCCCTATGTATGCTTAAATCTTTAAAACTACGCAACGGATTTCGATGCGGTTTTTTTTTTGATTGATGAATTGAAGAGGAAGGTTTATATGTATATTGCACATCTATACATCAAAATAACACAAAGGCAATTTATCAACATAATATCTTCCTGATCAAATTTCCGTCACAGCGGCCATTCTCAATAGAGATCACCCAACTACGCAGGAGATATTATAGTGCAAAAGTGTGTGCGCAAACACAGGTGCACTTTCTATTCCCTCACTTTCATAGTCCGATGGGCCGGACTTCCGACACGATCGGAGAGAGATCAGGCGCAGGGCCCAACGGCTTTACGTGCTTTCCGAGGCACGGAGTAAGATGATAATTAATTTATAACACGCACATAACTTACGAAGAATTAGAGGTGCGCGCCTTGGATTCGAACCTGAGACCTCTGACTTGCCAGTCAACGGTCAACACCACTAGGCTATCACGACTCATAATCTATTTATCAACATAGTACGCAGCCGAAGCCGTGGGCGGAAGTTAGTAAATAAATAGATTTTCCTTCACTATTGTTACAAGCGTTGTTGTAATTTCCTAAATTATGTATAATTATAAAATATGAGACAGATTCTAATAACATCAACCAATCATTCGAGCGGAGATCCCTCTTACTTTCTCCATAATCCCGGTCGATACGCACTCACTGAGCCGTTCACTTGGTGATCGATTGTTTAGCGTACGCGGACATGCGCGCGCGCAGTGAACTCAACCGTTGAAAGTACTTGTCTATAGGATGTTAGGAAGCATATGTTTATGGTTCAAAACATGGTTTGGACTGTCAAACACCGAGAATTGAGACACAAGAGAAATCAATTGTTCTCCTGCCTCTTTTCTCTGCTCATTACTCCTTCATCTAGCGTCTCTCTCATTTGAGCAGTGATAGCCTAGTGGTATGACCGTCGACTGGCAAGTCAGAGGTCTCAGGTTCGAACCCAAGGCGCGCACCTCAGACTTTTCGTAAGTTATGTGCGTATTATAAATTAATTTATCACTTACTCCGTGCCTCGGAAAGCACGTAAAGCTGTTGGCCCTGCGCCTGATCTCTCTCCGGTCGTGTCGGATTGCCGTCCCATTGGATTATGAGAGTGAAGGAATAGAGAGTGCACCTGTGTTTGCGCACACACTCGTGCACTATAATATCTGTTGCGTAGTTGGCTAATCTCCATTGTGATTGACCGAAATTCGGTCAGGAGAACATTATTATTACTCCTTCATCTGTTTAGCATCATAGCTCCCAAACGGATAAACCGAATTTGATTTAGTTTTTTTTCATTTAAAGGTGACTTTATAGAGAGGATTTTTTAACGAATATTAAAATTTTTTTTTTTAATTTTCGTGTTTTTTTATTACATGTTTTTTCACATGTTACCTTATTAAATATAATTATTTAATAAAAATAATATATTTAATAAAAATTCACAAAAAATATTAATAAAATTGGTAATATCGCATCGGTGCCTTCCAAAAACTGCAAAGTTTGGAGCACTGAGTCGGATACGTAATGTATTCCAATATACATATAACACCGCGCCCTAGGCGTGGAAAGAAATTTGAAATTTGACTGATGCTGGTAGGATACGGTGGCTTAGCAGTCAGAGCGTCGACACTGTGAAGATCGAAGTTCGTGGGTTTGAATCCCATCTATCAGTTGTTTTTTCAATTTATTTTATTAAATAATTATATTTTTTCTTTACATTAAAACGTGATATAAAATTGCATCTATTGTCAGACAGTGATTCAATTCAATTCGCTAATCTTTTCAAATCTGTGAGTCATATTTTTGATGCGGATTTGGCCACGTCAACATTTCCGTGGTTTCAGAGGACAATGCCTCTCATTGTAACACACAATAGAATTTAAATAACAATTGCAAGTTTGATTTCAGGTTCAATGGAAAGGTATTCGAGTTAATTGTAAAAAACAATGGATTTGAATTGAAATTAAATAAATGTGTAAATTTAATTTATCTCTCTGGTTATGTCATCATCATCTGCCTAGCCTTTTCCCAACTATGTTGGGGTCGGCTTCCAGTCTTACCGAATGCAGCTGAATACCAGTGTTTTACATGGAGCGACTGCCTATCAGACCTCCACAACCCAGATACTGGGTTACACGATACCCCTTGGTAAGACTGGTTGTCAGACTTCCTGGCTTTTGACTACCCGTAACGACTGTCAAAGATCTGCAATTGACAGCCGGGGCCAACAGCTTAACGTGCTATCCGAGGCACGGAGAGTGATAATTAATTTATAAAACGCACATGACTTACGAAAAGTCAGAGGTGCGCGCCTTGGGTTCGAACCCGAAACCTCTGACTTGCCAGTCAACGGTCACCACCACTAGGCTATCACGACTCATCTCTCTGGTTTTGTAATTCTTTTTTATTGATAATACTACTACTATGACTACGGAAAAACTGAGCATAGGTACATTTACTAGCTTTTATTTAACTTTTAATGTAATTGTATTTGCGCATTAGGTAAATCTTGCAAGCTGAATTAGAACCACTTCCTCTTATACGACGGAGTTGAATTTTTTTGTATAGGTTTTTATTCAGTTCAGGATGACCCGAATCGACATCCAGGATTAGCTCCAGAAAAAGGAACTCTTCGGCTGACTTTTCGTAAGTTACGTGCGTATAAAAATTACCTAAGTACCTATCAGTTGCTAAAACGGTGAGGGAAAACATCGTGATGAAACCAGCACACCTGAGAGATTTTTCAACGGTGTGTAAAGCCATGTCAGAGGCTTGTGGGCGGTTTAAACTCTGACACCAGGTTGTTTATCAACCACACGATAAGACACTTTTTCGATTGACACTCGAGGGGGTATTAGTATATTAGCGACGCAGTGGGTATTACCATAGAAGAGGCATAGATGACTATATCCAGTACTATTCTAAGATAATTACTTACTTAGAATTTATAATTGTAATTATTGATAAATGCTGCTTTTAATTAAATACTTGTTTTACTAAGAATTGTCGAGAAGTTAAACTGGTATGTAACAAAGAAATGATAGCCGTTGATCGTAACTTGATCGACTGGAAAGTCGGAAGTTTCAAGTTCAAATCTAAGGCAGGCAAAGCAACTTTTGAGCGGGCCTACAGGCAGGCATTGGACGGGGCTGCGAAGCGCGGTTGCAGTACCCGGCCCCGTCGGATACAGTACGAGGAACACGCAGGGGGGAGACGTTTTTAGTGGGTGCGAACCCCACATAACCGTACGTCCTCGGACTACGGTATGCGGTAGGAACATTATTTACTCCCCCGGCCACAAAAAGGCAAAGCAACTCTAAATGTTCGTTAGATATTTTTTATAATAATCCTCCTGACAGAATTTCGGTCACAGCGGCCAATCTCAACGGAGATTAGCCACCGACGCGGGAGATATTATAGTGCACAAGTATGTGCGCAGACACAGATGCACTCTCTATTCCCTCACTCTCATAGTCCGATGGGACGCGCTATCCGACACGACCGGAGAGAGATTAGGCGCAGGGCCAAAGGTTTTACGTGCTTTCCGAGGCACTGAGTGAGTGATAATTAATTTATAAAACGCACATAATTTTCGAAAAATCAGAGGTGCGCCTTGGGTTCGAACCTGAGACCTCTGTCTTGCCAGTCAACGGTCAACACCACTAGGCTATCACGACTTATTAGACGTTAGATATTTATAAAGATATTGAGTTCGTGATGGGGCACCCATTTCCACCTGGCCAATTTGACGCATATGGACTGATATTGTTTTCGATGCTAACGTCGAAAGCTGCTGCTAATTTAGCCGTAGATTGAGAGTCATCAGCTTCCACCTACCTAACTACACAGCCTGTAACAGTTAATTGCTGGACATAGGCCTCTTTTCATACGCATTCTTTATTTTGTACGCTCATTAGAAGGTGTTTGCCCTTAATCTCCTCGCTGGGCAAGCGGGTTAGCGATTGCAGTAGCAGATGTTTGCTATTACACAGTAGGATGCTGCTGCCCATCCTCCAGATCTTTCCCTTTGTTGCTTCTTACGACACCCGCAGGACGAGTAGGGGTGGTTCTGTTCTTAGGCCGGAAACCACACGGCATTCACGCCTGCCTATACCTACGGCATCAGCTTCCACAATTAACTTTAATTCGTCACTATCGACCAAAGTTTTTGGACGACCACGTGGTTTATTTTTCAGTTTGAATTTTCCAGAAATAAAGCGGGCAAATCAATAACATGTGGTGTGTTTGTTCGTAGTATATCACTATCACTACATAGTATAAAACAAAGTCGCTTACCGCGTCTGTCTGTCCCTATGTATGCTTAGATCTTTAAAACTACGCAACGGATTTTGATGCGGTTTTTTTTAATAGATGGAGTGATTCAAGAGGAAGGTTTATATGTATAATACATGTATATTAGCGTAACCGTGCGATGCCGGGGCGGGTCGCTAGTGCTCTATAAATGTCGTGGATAGATGCCACGATGCAACGGTAATCATATTCCATCATTACTCGAATTTTTAACGCATCCATGATGGCGAAGAAGACTCAAATGAAAACATGACGCTAATGAATAAACAAATGACTAAATTTTGAAATTAGAATTCCATGTTTTTAAAATAAAATAAATTTGAAATTAGAATTCTTAGGAAAACAAAAAATATTTTGATTTGAAATGACCAGATTTGAGATGATTGCAGAAAAGAAATTTCGTAGATAAAAATCTCTATGCTATTTAGAAAAAAAACATTGGTCACTCAAAGAAATTTACGGAACGGAACTCGTGATAGCCTAGTGGTCACCACTACTAGGCTATCACGATTCAAAGGTATTGCCTATATGCAGTAGAACTTTAGGTGTGAAGCTAATTAAGTTGTCCTAATTAAATACATCGTTGTCTAGGTATAATGCAGCTAATTGAGACAGTATTTTATTATGAGCGGTTTACCCGCTAAACCCACCTCCATTGAGTATATTTCCACGTTACATCACTAACCAGTTGCGCAGGCGCCGGTTTGATTACTGGCTCAGGAATATGTGTCACCAATGAGTAATAGTTGAATACTTCTATCGGCTTGTTGGGTAGGTAAAGAATCTTTGAAAATAGTGCAAATTAAGGATTTTTCTACTGGTAGAGCCTTGGTGTTGTGGTGACGCATTAGGTTTGAACCTGGCATGTGCCAATGTGACTTTTTCAATGGCATATGTACTTTCTTAGTTAATCTAAGACACCACTGTCTATCGAGGAAAACTTCGTAAGGAAACCTGGACTTAATAGTCTGAAATCGCCAACACGCACTGATCTAGTATGGTGATTAATGCTCGATCTTTCTGTGTATGAGAAGAGGATCTCCGTGCCTCAGAAAGCATGTAAAGCTGTTGGCTCTGCGCCTGATCTCTAACCGGTCGTGTCGGATTGCCGTCCCATCGGACTATTAGAGTGAGGGAATAGAGAGTGCACCTGTGTTTGCGCATACACTTGTGCACTATAATATCTCCTGCGTAGTTGGCTATCTCCGATGACATTAGTTGAGATGGCAGGGTCGTCATGTAAATGTGCGACGCGAGGAGTAATTAAAAACACAAATGAAAAAACACAAGGTGGCTCAGCGATTAAAGCGTCGGCACGGTACGCCGAAGATCGTGGGTTCAAATCCATCTGTAGCAGTTGTTTTTTCAAATTTCTTATCAAATAATTATATTTAATAAGCAAACATGTGCAACGCAAACGTAACATAACATGTAAAAATTCACAAAAATATTAAGAAAATTGGTAATATCACATCGGTGCCTTCTTAAACTGCAAAGTTTGAAGCACTAAGTCGGATACGTAATGTATTCCAATAGATATTACCACACGCCCTGAAATATCGAATGATTCTGATAGGATAAGGTGGCTCAGCGATTAGAGCGTCGGCATGGTACGCCGAAAATCGTGGGTTCGAATCCCATCCGCATCATTTGCTTTTTCAAATTTCTTATTAAATAACAACATCTATCGGAATACATTACGTATCCCGACACAGTGCTCCAAACTTTGCAGTTGATGCGATATTACCACTTTTCTTAATATTTCGGTGATTTTTTTTACATGTAGCACAATGCATGATAGCTTATTATATACAGCGTGTAACAGAAGTCCGAAATAATTCTTAAGGGCATGTATGTATATCATGAAGAGAATCACCTGTGAAAATATTGAATGGAAAAGAGGCATTTTTTTTTCATACAAAATAATTCTTTTGATTTCATTTTCTTCAATAATGACAGATTTTATTATCCTATGCGTGCCTAGTGCTTACTTAAAGAATTTATTGACGGAAAATAACCGGATTCGTGTTGATTTACCTTTCAACTGATGTCTAGAATGGCCGAATTTGAAAGATTTTGGTAAAAACTTTGACTTTGGTTTACTCGAGTATTGTTTGGGGTTCGGTTCCAAAACCCATGCTCAAGGATTGTGTATAGGGTACCTTATACGCCCTTAATGTATTATTTCGGACTTCTGTTACACGCTGTATAATTATCCATATCAGTTGTTTTTCAAATTTTTATAATTTTTTTTTTATTATATTTAATAAGCTATCATGTGCAAACCTGTAAAAAAATTCACCAAAATAATGGTTAAGTAAGTTAGTAATAATTTACAAACACCATGGATGAAATACTTTAATTTCGACAGACCCCATTGGATTTTGATGGCATTAGTTAATAAAACCATTCGCAATGAAGACGGAACCAATTGAAACTATTGCTTCTGTTTAACGCTTGAGAAGATATGTTTTAATAGGGCGAGAAATGGGACACAGTGAGAAATCTATCGTGTCGCCGAATTGCAAGAACGCATACCAAATGTTAATGATGCTTCTTTTATTAACAGCTATAACGCCATGGGGGACACATGGTGTCCGACAAACAAAAGAATTTGCATTGTGTCTGCAGTCTGGCAGTCAAAGTGTTAACCGACTTCAAAAAAGGAAGAGGTTCTCAATTCGATTGTATGTTTTTTTAATGTTTGTAACCTTTAAACTCGCTCATTTATGAACCAATTTGGATTTTTTTTCCAATTGAAAGGATGTGCTTCCAGATTGGTCCCATAGAAATATTGTAATGATCTGATCATGGAGTTAGGAGATATCGAACGGGACTCCTGGTAGGATAATAGCAGAATTATCGTAACAAGTAATATTGCTTTGTTTATACGTGCGGTCGATGGCTGATGAGTAATGAGGAAGAGGGGGATACGTGGCCACCCCCCCTTTATTCCTATCACTATCCAGGATTAAAAATATTGTGTAACGTATCGTTTAAAAGGGCTTTTTATATGATATGGATATTAGCCTCACAAGTCTCAGTGCAATCTTAGGCGCCACTAAAAATCGTGAAAAGAAATATTGATAAAAACAAAACCAACTTCAAAAGAAACTAAAAAGCTTGAAATAACTACGTTTTGGAGTTGGTTCCAAGCCAAGCCTCAATTAAAAACTTGGCTTGGAACCGACTCCAAAATGTAGTTATTTTAAAACTTTTTAGTTTCTTTTGAAGTCGGTTTTGTTTTATTTAATAAATGTTACTATTACTAATGTGTACGCCATGCCTTTACACTAGTTACCTACAGCTGCCTTGTAAAAGCCATGTTAAAAAGAAAGGTAAGTTTAGCAACCATATTATTATTTTGATGTAACAAGAGGAACTTGCGTTAACCTGTAAATTAATGAAGGCGTGAAGATAATTTACTTGTAAGTAATAACTTCATGGTGTTAATTTTGTTAGATTGTTATCTTGACTTGTAAGCAACCCTTTTACAAGTATGGTCGCCATTATTTACAAACTTAAAACCTTATAACTTGTCGCTCTAAACTTCTATCTCGCTCACATCTGCCTAGCCTTTTCCCAACTATGTTGGGGTCAGCTTCCAGTCTTATCGGATGCAGCTGAATACCAGTGTTTTACATGGAGCGACTGCCTATCAGACCTCCACAACCCAGATACTGGGTTACACGATACCCCTTGGTTATATTTACTGGTTGTCAGATTTCGGGCTTCTGACTACCCGTAACGACTGTCAAAGATCTACAATTGACATCCGGGGCCAACAGCTTAACGTGCTACCCGAGGCACGGAGAGTGATAATTAATTTATAAAACGCACATAACTTACGAAAAGTCATAGGTGCGCGCCTTGGGTTCGAACCCGAGACCTCTGACTTGCCAGTCAAGGGTCACCACCACTAGGCTATCACGACTCTCTCGTACATTGTAAATAAAAAAATACCAAATGTTATGTACAGACGCCAGCATTTATCAAGCTACTACAATCTGTCAGGTTTCTTTAATAGATTTTCAACTCTATAGCTACAGCATAATGTTCAAGGTTGATTGGGAAATTTTGACAGTTTCGAGTAGCTTGACCTGCTGGCGTCTGTACATTATAGGGCTGATAGCCTAGTGGTATGACCGTCGACTGACAAGTCAGAAGTCTCGAGTTCAATCCGAGTTCGACTTTTCTGTAAGTTATCTGCGTTTTATAAATTAATTATCAGTTGCTAAAACGGTGAAGGAAAACATCGTGAGGAAACCAGCACGCCTGAGAGATTTTTCAATCGTGTATCAAGCCATGTCAGAGACCTAGAGGTTTAAACTCTAACACCAGGTTGTTCATCAACCAGTCGCTCCGTAGGAAACTTAAATTCAGCTGCATCTGGTTAGATTACAAGCCTACCCCATCAAAGTTTGGGAATAATAAGGCTAGGAAGATGATGTCCAGGTTGTACATCAACCATACGACAAACAATAGTGTTTGGAAATACATTTTTGCTTTTTAAATGATTTTACTTAGCTTGACCTGTTTATTATTTGGTTCAAATTTAGTAATCGATATTTCGCCCTTTCCAGTTGACAAATTGATCTGATATTTGGTAAACAGCTTTAGTTTTGATGACAAAACCGTTTTACATAAAAAAAACTACTTAGGTATATTATTTATTAAAAAGGTTTTATTACAATACTACAATTATATTCTAATTTACCGCTAATGGCCACCATAAAAACATCGTAAACAATTGTTTTACTTAAACAAGGTATTTAGCAAGAGGAAACTAGGGCAGTTAGTCATTGTTTAGCAAATATTTCATAACACATGCTAGAAATGTTCAATGGTCTTGCATTCATTAGGATGGACCTTCGATTTCATTATAAGGTACGTGGCAATCCTTGGAAAATTATTGAAAAACCTTTTTAATATCCTCTTAATAGATTTTTGGTTATAGCGCCCCATCTCAACGGAGATTAGCCTATTAATTACTATGCAAGAGGTATTATAATATATTCTCCTGACCGAATTTCGGTCACAGCGGCCAATCTCAACGGAGACTAACCAACTACGCAGGAGATGTTATACTGTACAAGTGTGTGCGCAAACACAGGTGCACTCACTATTCCCTCACTCTCATAGTTCGGTAGGACGGCAATCCGACACGACCGGAGAGAGATCTGGGCCAACGGCTTTACGTGCTTTCCGAGGCACGGAGTAAGTGATAATTAATTTATAAAACGCACATAACTTACGAAAAGTCAGAAGTGCGCGCCTTGGGTTCGAACCCGAGACCTCTGATGCTACTGAGAATTTTCTAATGATAAAAATCCAATAACACTTTGCCCGACCCGGGGCCCGAACCCAGGACCTCGTGCTCAGCAGTCGCGCGCTACCACTACACCAACGAGGCAGTCAGTCATGATAATAATACCTAGTATTTATATCATTTTGTCATTCTCCTAGCCTTGTTTTGAAGTCAGTTATATATTTTTGTTAAATACATTTAAATAGGTAGTTATACTTTTTTGTTAGAAGCGTAATTAGAATAATCATTTGTTTTAAAAAACAATGGAATAATGCATACAAGAATCAATACTCCATTGTCAACGAAACAGGTCATTTGACAATGAATGAATTGGGCAATCGATTGAACGATTGAATGAATGATACGGCACAGTGAGTAACCAGGGCACCTTTTGTATTTATGATATTTTTTTTTGTTTGTTGAATAGCAGAATTTTTTATTAAAAAAAATTGATGCACAATCCGCTAGTGACGTACTTATGTTAAAAATATACGCGTAGATTTGTAACTTCTTTTTTGCGTATGAAATAGAAAAAAAAACATCATCATCATCAGCCTGTATTAATCTACTGTTAAACATAGGCCTCTTACCATGCGCTCATTGAAGGTATTTGCCCATAATCGTCACGTTTGGCAAACGGGTTGTCGCAGTAGCAGATGATTGCTGTTCACAGAAGGATGCTGCTACCCATCCTCAGGATCTTTCCCTTTGTCGCTTCTTACGAAACCCGCGGGATGAGTAGGGGTGGTTCTATACTTAGGCCGGAAACCATACGGCACAAGAAAACTATTATAAAAATAAATAAATCAGCCTGTAACTTCCCCAATGTAGGGCAAAGGCCTCTTTTCATAGAGAGAAGTATCGAGCATTAATCACTAATTAATCATTAATTAATATATGAAAACTAGCCAAGTCAGACCTTAGGCTACAATAAGTAGCCTAAGTTATAAGACGCAATATTATTTAAAGTTGTTCTAAAATATTTTATGTTGTAGATAAATAAATTTCAGGACTGACCATTGAACTTGGCACCCATTTAGATATCACTCCTTTTGTCGTTGAAGTCATCAACCAAGGCATAAGTATTAAGTATATTGACCTTGGCTCTCATTTTATATTTTTGTTTTTGATGGGTCTTGGATATGGATTCAAGTAATGTTTACTATAAAAATGCATTGTCATCGGAACTGAACTAACATGCAAAAATTCAACTCCGTAGGATAAGAGGAAGTGGTTCTAATTCAGCTTGCAAGATTCCACCCGAACAAACATAGCGTCGTTGTGCACTCTTTGGAGATTTCGACATTTTGACTATTATGACTAGTTTATAATCAGTTTCGTATAAAAAGGCTGCTATGTGATTCTAAGCATTACTTATACAGTGAACTGTAGACGCTAAAAAACACATGCTATATGCATCATCCAAAATATTGTCGAATATTGAGAACGTTTATATTAATTATCTCAAATTTATACTTTTTGCACTTAGCAGATATTGGTTTGACAACTACGATACATTGCAAATTAAACTCTTTCTTTTCTTTCTTATCGTATGATTGATGAACAACCTGGTGTCAAAGTTTAAACCGCCCGTAGGCCTCTGACATGGCTTTACACACTATTGAAAAATATCTGAGGTGTGCTGGTTTCATCACGATGTTTTCCCTCACCGTTTTAGCAACTGATAATTAATTTATAATAGGCACATAACTTACGAAAAGTCAGAGGTGCGCGCCTTGGGATCGAACTCGAGACCTCTGACTTGTCAGTCGACGGTTATACCACTAGGCTATCAGTGCAAATTAAATAAAAGCTTGTTATAAAATAAAATTAAAGTTCTAGATTTGCTTTAAGTAAAGATTTTAAATTACATAAAGCATCATGACAAGGATTCGAAGCTTGAACGCTTCACAGACAACAATACAAAGTAGGTCATTTAGTTTCGCACGCAGTTCGCGATAAGTTAAGCAACAGTCAAACCGGTTGGTAATCGGATGGGTGGCACTGTAACGTAATTGATAAAATACTGATTAATGATAATGACCTATATTGAAGTTGCCCGAGGCGTTAGTCGCATGAAGATGACAATTTTGCAATGATCTTAAATCCAACTAATATTTTAAATGTAGGTATGTTTGTTACTCTTTCACGTAAAAGCTACTGAACGGATTTTGATGAAACTTTACAATAATATAGCTTATTCATCAGAATAACGTGTAGGTTTAGATTAAGTTTATCTTTTTAATTAGTTTATATATATATAGAAATTCTATTTCTAGGTGTATAATTATAGTTATTCCTTTTCATTAACAAATAATTTGAAATCTCAATAAATGTATTCCTATTACGTATAGGCAACAATTTATTAACATACTATGCGGGCAAAGCTGCGGGCAAAAGCTAGCATTATAAATGGGAAAGTTTGTGAGGATGGATAAATGGATATTTGTTACTCTTTCACGTAAAAGCTACAGAACAGATTTTGATGAAACTTAACAGTAATATAGCTTGCTAGCTGTTCCCCGCGACTTTGTCCGCGTTAAATTAAATTTTCCCGTAAACACACGTTGATAAAGCCTGCTTTTTTCAGACTTGAATCACAGATATTGTTATTTTTTACTGAAAACTCCACGTTTTCTGAATAAAAAATAGCCTGTAGCACTCATGGATAAAGTAGCTACCTATTGGTGAAAGAATTTTTAGGATCAGATCGGTAGTTTTAGAGATTACCCCTAAGATACATACATACAAACTTTACCTCTTTATAATATTAGTATAGATTTATCAGAATAACATATAGGCAACAATTAATCAATTTATCACACTGACTAATATTATAAATGCGATAGTAAGTTTGTTTGTTACCTATTCACTCTTAAACCGATCGCCCTAAAATGCATATACGTTGTCAGGTGTACAGAAACGGACATAGGGTACTTTCATGGTATAATAATAATTGTAATTATTAATATCTAGGCTTGGCCCGCGAGGTTGTCATTATGTGTGATGTGGACTCAACTGTCATTGTGCCGATAGTCGTTTCAGTCCACGGATTAATATACAAGAGCCTCGCGTTAGATGGCTGGATCAAGGGCTTGATACAGAAGGCGGTCCTCCTGGACACAGCTGGCAAAGTCAGGAGGTTCCTCTCTCTGAAGCCCTGACCACCAGTAGCTTGGACCCTGTTCCCGATACCGGTGGGCTACAATATTTTATATTTTTATTTTGTAGATAATTATATTTAAAAATGTATTTTATATAAATTGTATTTGAATAAAAGAAATTATAATTAAACAATTTTTTAACGGATATAAACCCGCGTTTTTATTTTGATAAAACAATCCTGACGTTTCGAGTGTTTTGCAGCACTCGTGGTCAAATTATAATGATTTAATGGGTGCTTGGACCAACTTGGCTTAAATGCTACTAAGTAACAATGACCTATCCTTAGATTGTACCGAAACCTTGATAGCTAGAGCCTCTTACAGTTATTAAATCTTAAAAGATCACTTCAATATAAACTACAGTAATTTAAATTCAAAAGTATGTTAGTATAGAACTCCTTGACTCAACGACTCAACAAATTTTGATGAAATTTGACCCAGGATTTAAACACGTACGAACAAAAAAAATCTTAAGATAAATAATATTATATTTTGATGTTTCAATGTGCCGTGAGGTTTCCGGTCTAAGAATAGAACCACCCCTACTCGTCCCGCGGGTGTCGTAAGAAGTGACAAAGGGAAAGATCCGGAGGATGTGCAGCAGCATCCTTCTGTCTTACAGTGCACAAGTGTGTGCGCAAACACAGGTGCACTCTCTATTCCCTCACTCTCAAAAATCCGACACGACCGGAGAGAGATCGGGCGCAGGGCCCGTGCTTTCTGAGGCACGGGGTAAGTGATAATTAATTAATAAAACGCACATAACTTACGAAAAGTAGCAGAGATAGCCTAGTGGCATGGTCAATCTTCGTTGAAATTGGCCGCTGTGACCGAAATTCGGTTAGGAATTTATTTTGCTCTAGACAATTAAAAATAAAATCCGTGTATCCAATCTGGTTTGGGATGGATTCCATTTTATTATAGGGTGGACTTTTTGGGATGGATAGTCTGAATAACTGGATATTTTGCTTAAATATTCCTCTTGATTTCTGGAAAATTAGCCCAAATAACAAACAGGGACGGAGTCGCGTGGAACAGTTAGTAATTTTATTATAAGTAATGTAGATAATCTTAGTTGGTGATCTAAATAAGTACCTATTTAACCTTGGTTAAATCTAGATTCGCCTACACTTCAATAGTACTAAGAAATAATTTAACATTACGCTTTTGTCTAAAGGATTAGGTAGAGATGCCTTTTATATATCCATCCATTGTGTCCATCCGTTGTATCCATCCATTGCATAGCCGTTGTAAGTCTTACACCGTAATACACACAATTACACCGTTGTACAATTAGTATAAAAATCGTTATTGTAATATTGTGTTTATATTAAGTGGTGTACAATAAAGAATATAATAAATAAATAAATAAATACATCTATATTATACGAGCTGCACGGCGCGACTTTGTTCGCGTGATTATCCTACCTCTACACCTATTCTAAACCTACACTACCCTACCCTACTCTACCCTACCTTACCCTACCTTACCCTACTCTACTCTATTTGTAATATTCTTTTTCGGATTCCGTTTTAATTAATCCCCGAAGCAAGAAGAAGGGTGTTATAAGTAAGTATGACGTGTCTCTTCGTTTGTATGTCTGTGTGATTGATGTGATACCACTATCGTAGCTCCTAAACGAATGGACCGATTTTGATTTAGTTATTTTATTTGAAAAGTAACTTGATCAAGAGTGTTCTTAGTTAAAAAAATAAGGTATTTGT
This sequence comes from Protodeltote pygarga, assembly GCA_936450705.2. Taxonomy (NCBI): domain Eukaryota; kingdom Metazoa; phylum Arthropoda; class Insecta; order Lepidoptera; family Noctuidae; genus Protodeltote; species Protodeltote pygarga. Next base: position 3,450,573 of record OW388276.2, read on the forward strand.
GTTTCAAGTTTTTATTAATGATTAAATTACTAGTTATTAAGAATATTGCGCGTACAGAGGAGTGTGAGATTTGCCATAGTTAAAGATTAATTAGGAGAAGAAGTGCGGAAAGCTTTAATTTATTTTAAACACACTCATGAATTACGCGGACCACTGATTCATTTAATTCTACAAACTTTTTAATACTACTTAGGTGGCGACAAGCAGATGGAACAACCGCCATATGGAAAGCGGTTCATGTAACCTGACGCTTGCAATATTATTCGCGCTTTAACCATGATGTTCCATGGCTTTAACAACCCTGGATGGGATTTTGGGAGTGGAGAAATTAAAGATAAATGGAGCACTGAGTCGGATACGTAATGTGTTCCGCTAGATATTACCACACACCCTAGGCGTAGAAAGAGATTTGAAATTTCGACTGATGCTGGTAGGATACGGTGGCAGCGGTCAGATCGTCGACACGGTACGTCGAAGAACGTGGGTTCGAATCCCATCCGTATCAGTTTACTTATTTTAGTTTTTTCAAATGTTGTAATTGAATAATCTAATTAAGGAGAGGTTATTACCATATTTATGTTTTAATGAAATCTTCTTCTTCTTCTTATCGTATGGTTGATTAACAACCTGGTGTCAGAGTTTAAACCGCCCGTAGGCCTCTGACATGGATTTACACACCATTGAAAAATTTCCAAGGTGTGCTGGTTTCATCACGATGTTTTCCTTCACCGTTTTAGCAACTGATAATTAATTTATAATACGCACATAACTTACTAAAAGTCAGAGGTGCGCGCCTTGGGATCGAACTCGAGACTACTGACTTATCAGTCGACGGTCATACCACTAGGCTATCAGTGCTTTTAATGAAATAAATATTATGCTTAAATTATTTTAGTTTTAATTATGTACTTGTAGTTTTTCTATCAGAAAGCTATAGGTAATTATTCTTGTAAAAAACTAAGCAAAACAATAACTTTATCTTTGTTATTAAATTAAAGTTACTTAAGGATAGTTTCGGTTTTAGCCAAAAAATCCGGCCTATCTATGGTCTGGCCGAAACTTCACAATACATATACCCTTAGAGTATATAAGAAAATATAGAGCAACCCTATAGAAGTATGAACTGCGAGCACGGGTATGAACAACGCGGCCACGACACGAGCTCCCTTTGTGATCATACCTCGATCAACTGCGGTTCAACTAAGCTCCACGAGCGAAAAAGTTACATTTTAGCTCATATCATGGTTAACTGCTAAGTTAAATTTTGAAAAACGTCTAGAAAACATAATTTGAAAAATGACATTTTAACATTTCTATGGTGAGACCTGCTTTCGCTCCGCACAAGGCAATGTGGTTGACGTTATCACTCTATATTTTCTTGAATACTCTATGACATATACCTAAATATTTGTTTAATATCCGTCTTTTATGCAGCAACTTACTGATGTGATTTTTTCCGTAGAGATATTATTTTGTTATTTCAAATTTTCGCCTCTACGGCTTGTTATTACGTTGCGGCCATAGTTTATGAGATGAAAAGTGACATTGAGTTCTGTTTTGTGATTTAGTCTTTTTATCACAGAAAAATCAGAATAACTACCTACATAAATAAATAAAACTTAAATGCTATTGCTTGTTAAGCGTATCGCAGAACTGCTAGAGCGATTTCGATTTTTTTTCAATATTTGATAGTCCTGGGTGCTTAAAGACGGAAGTCTACGTCGGGTGGGAGACTGCTAAGGAAATAATTAAATTGATTTAGGGAAGACCGTTACTTAGTAGTAGGAATATAGAAAAAAAATAGACATAACAAGATTTTTAGGGAAAGAAAACTTTGATAATTTGTCCGGAAAAATAAATAACCACGGGAACAAAGCCGCTGGCAAAAGGTAGTATGCAATAAAACACTATTGTGAAGAAGTTTTTAGATAAATTGTCCCCTGTTTCTGTCTGTCTTTCAGTCTGTTTGTCCTCCCACGGCTGCCCTATTTATAGTATTGTGGACACGAGTATCACGTGGACGACTTCCAAGCTGTAACTGAAAGAGAATAAATAAACAATTATAATATAGTATGCATACAGTGGTCTCCCCAGGCTAATACAATAGAACATAATATAGAACCATGTTACCTTTACGAGGCCTAAAAAGGTGCCCATTACAGCATTATATGCCGCAGCAAGAATATTTAATGCTGCAGCGCTGGTATTCTATTGTGTCCTGTAACTAAACCTAAAACTAAACTTAACAAAGTGAAGTCACGGACAGTTAGGACTAGCGATAAAGATATATATTATTAATTATACATAGGTACCTATATACTATATCACTACATAGTATAAAACAAAGTCGCTTCCCGCGTCTGTCTGTCCTATGTATGCTTAGATCTTTAAAACTACGCAACGGATTTTAATGCGGTTTTTTTTAATAGATAGAGTGATTCAAGAGGAAGGTTTATATGTATAATACATGCATATTAGCGTAACCGTGCGAAGCCGGGGCGGGTCGCTAGTTATATACATAATAATTATGTGTTTGAAGAAACAAACAGCGCAGAAATAAATAACAGTGTGGGATAACTTAATAAGTGTAATAAATAAACTGCCTCGTTGGTCTAGTGGTAGCAAGAGCGATGACTGAGCACGAGGTCCTGGGTACGATCCCCGGGTCGGGCAAAGTTTTAGTGTGTTTTTACATTAGGAAATTCTCAGTAGCAGCACGGAGTCTGGAATTGTGCCCGGTTAATGGCAATAGGCTCGCCCCCTATTACATGGGACTTATAACATAGCACTTATAACATAGCCGGCGAAACGTGGGTGTACTGCATACACCTCTGCCTACCCCCTCTGGGGAATACAGGCGTGAGTCTATGTTATGTTGGTTACCTAGATATCTTTTCAAACAATAATCATGTTTGTCTGTCTCTAGCAGGCTACCATAAATGGTACTGACAGCTATGTAGGTGGAATTTGAAGCTATGTGCCTGAAATAATTGCGTAGTTGAATATGTCTTCCGTATACTTGCCACCATATCTTTATAATTGTCTGTCCAATACCTTAAGAATAGCACTGATAGCCTAGTGATATGACCGTCGGCTGACAAGTCAGAAGTCTCGAGATCGATACCAAGGCGCGCACCTCTGATTGGTCGTAAGTTATGTGCGTATTATAAATTAATTATCACTCTCCGTGCCTCGGATAGCACATTAAGCTGTTGGCTCCGGCTATCAATTGTAGATCTTTGACAGTCGTTACGGGTAGTCAGAAGCCCGGTCTAACAACCAGTCTTACCAAGGGGTATCGTGTAACCCAGTATCTGGGTTGTGGAGGTTTGATAGGCAGTCGCTCCATGTAAAACACTGGTATTCAGCTGCATCCGGTAAGACTGGAAGCTGACCCCAACGTAGTTGGGAAAAGGCTAGGCAGATGATGATATTGCTAGTCATAACTGTCCGTGACTTCACTTTCTTTAGTTTAGTTTTAGGGTTAGTTTCAGGATTCATCAGAATACCAGCACTGCAGCATTAAATATTCTTGCTGCGGCATATAATGCTGTGATGGGCACCTTTTTTGGCCTCGTAAAGCTAACATGGTTCTATATTATGTTCTATTGTTTTAGCCTGAGTGAGACCGTAATAAATAGTTTGCTTTTTCTCTTTCTATGAATGATGGCGTTTATTTGAATCTTATATGAATGTGGGTGTAAAATTTGGTCATTTTCGTAAGGTACCAAAGGACTAAATTGTGTTTTGAGCGATGAAACTATTCGAATTTATTTTACAAAATGTTTGTTAGGTTAAATTAAATTTAAAAAAACGCCTCACGTAATTTATGGGCGTCCATAAATTACGTGAGGCGTTTTTTTAAATATTCTGTTCCACCCTCCCCTCCTGGTGAGATGTCGTGAGATTTTATTCATACCCTTACCCCATCCCTCAATCTCACGTGAGATTTTTCAAAATGTGGGTTTCTTATGAATGAAATGGTTTCGAATTTCGAATGGTTTCGAAGTATGAATGAAATTATTTTCTTTCGAACGAATTAGTGAATGATCTTATGCGTATTACGTTTACGCTTAAGATTAAATCTTAAACATGTACAATCTGGATTAAATGGACCTAAATAGTATATTTTCTTTTGTTTCAATCAGAAAAAAAATGCGTGATATTTGCCGAGACCCTCTTCAACGTAAAATTAAACACCACACGTAATTTATGGACGCTCCCTTACAAAGCGTCGCGAGTCGCAGGTTCAATCCCTACACGTGTAAAAATATTTATGTTATCAACAGATGTTTTGTTTCGGTCGGAGACTTTGTAAGTACTAAGTACATTGTCAAATTTATGTTAATAAACCGTGTTACATGACCACATCTTAGAGTGATCAACGTTTTGGTATTAAAATAAGACCTTAAACCATAACTGCCTCGTTGGTCTAGTGGTAGCAAGCGCGACTGCTGAGCACAAGGTCCTGGGTTCGATCCCCGGGTCGGGCAAAGTGTTATTGGGTTTTTCCATTAGGAAATTCTCAGTAGCAGCACGGAGTCTGGAATAGTGCCCGGTTAATGGCAATAGGCTCGCCCCCAATTACATGGGACTTATAACATAGCCGGCGAAACGTGGGTGTACTGCACACCTCTGCCTACCCCCTCTGGGGAATACAGGCGTGGGTCTTAAACCATAACTAGGACCAAAAAGAGATCGCCTCTAGAGATTAGGATTATTCGATATTCTATTAAAAAAAATTAAAATTACTGGTCTTTGGTTCGAACCCAAGGCGACCTCGGACTTTTCGTAAGTTATGAGCGTTTTATAAATTCATTATCACTTACTCTGTGCCTCGGAAAGCACGTAAAGCTGTTGCCCTGCACCTGATCTCTTTCCGGTCGTGTCCCATTGGACTATGAGAATGAGGGAATAGAGAGTGCACCTGTATTTGCGCACACACTTGTGCACTATAATATATCCTGCATAGTTGAGTAATCTCCGTTGAGATTGGCCGCTGTGACTGAAATTCAGTCAGGGGGACATTATTATTTTAAAACAGTCTTTTGATGAAGTTGCAAATCAGGATAATATTTTTTTACAATAATTGTTTCCAATAGAACACGTAAGAATTGAAAACAAAGAAAACATAACGTTTAAAATGTATTGGAAATTAACCATTAGATACTTACCCAAGGCTTGCTTCGAGTTAATTTATCTAAAGCAGGATATCATCCAAAATCACAAAAGAACAACAGTGATAATATCAAAAAAATAATAAAAATTTCACAACAAAAGTCAACCCTGAGACTTATGAGAAAAAAAAATACCCCGGCCATCTTGTCCGCTCACTCCCCGCTTGACAGCAGGCATAAAAGCGCGCGAATCTCAAACCTTTGACTCAGTCTCAGTGCGGCGCTGACACGTACCTGTCAAAAACGCGGGGAACCAAATCAATTTTTTTATTATTTTTTTTATCTCGATTCGGCATTCGTAAGGTGTTGTTCAAAATGAAATATTTCGTCGCGTTCGCCGTTTTCGCACTCGCTTTTGCCGCAGAAGAGAAGAAAGAGGATGAAAGGCCGAAGACTTTTAGGAGATTGATCCCGGCTGATGTTTTAAGAGGTCAGTGTCAAAAAAAAGAAAAAAAATGACGTATAAGTTTTTAGGCTGTATGTGTTGTACCTATGCGTATTTATAGAACAAAGACCAAAATAATTGGACTCGTTTATCACACTAGTCCAATTATATTATTACGTTAATTTAAATGAATTACAATAAACTTGAAATTGATTACTTAAAAATACAATTATTGATACATTAAATTTAATAATTCACGTTTCTCTAAAAATAATTGAAGAATTAACAATTAGATATGTTTAACAACATGTCTAATCGTCTAAAAAATATGATTAAAATCTTTTTGGATGGAAATGTGTATACTTAGTTTTTTTTTCTTCAATTCAATCATGTTATTTTTTCTCATAATAAAATATTATAATTAAAGCAAGGTTTAGTCGTGGTTTGAAATTAAAATTACTGTCAAAGACTTAAATATTTGAAGCTAAACTATTACAGCCATTACAGCTGAGTGCTGTAGAAGGTTTTTTTATTTATCAAAGTTTAAGTTAGGAATTTTGTACTAGGTACCTTGTAATAGGGATTCATATTGTAGATACTAGCGCTTCGTTTGCGACTTTACCTGCATGGAATTTGTATTTTTGATGCTTTATTTTACCCTCTTAGAAGTGGAATTTCAGAAAACTTTTTCTTAGTGCAAATTAAGGGTACTTATGAAAACCCTTCCTTATTGTATCTCTGGGGTACTCAATAAATATTTTCCCTAAATTTCAAGTCTCTAGGAGTAATGGTTTAGGCTGTGCGTCGCGTTGTATTTCGGTACATTTTTTTATAATAGTACAATTAAGGGATTAAGGTACAATGGTTAGCACTTCACCGGATAATGTCGTACTTGAATAAAAAGTACTTTTAATTTGAAAAAAATAAATTAAAAAGTAAGTAATTTAAATAAAATTATTATTTTTTGTACAATTAGTTCTAAAGGTGTTTTATAGCACTGAATTGTTGTTCATTGTACCTACATTCGTAAAGACGGTAAACATCAATAATAACGTTGAAAGTTTAAACCAAAGAACGAGAATCGAACATTCTAGTAATAGTTGAACGCTAGCCGCTGTTACGGTTAACTTGTTTTAAGTAATCCGTTACTGCAATTAACTCATTATTACGTAATTAATCTACTTACACTAATATTTTAAAAAAGTAACTACAAGTTGTTTGTTTGTAGAGGAAATAAAATAGCTAGTATAATTAATTAACTGATTCTAATTATTTTTTTCACTAATTGAAAGCTACATTTTTCTTTAGCGTTAAAGATTTTTTAAATAATTATACTTTTTACTTTTTTTACATGACGTTAGCTTATTAAATAAGTAATAATTATTTTAACAGAAAACTTGAAAAAAAAAAATCTAATACGGATGGGATTCGAACCCACGATCTTCGACGTAGGTACCGTGTCGACCAAAGATAATGGAAATTAATATTTCTATGGTGTCGACCTGACCGTTAAGCCGTATCCTAAAAAAAAAAATCTAATACGGATGGGATTCGAACCCACGATTTTCGACGTACCGTGTCGACGCTCTGACCGCTAAGCTAGCGTATCCTATCAACACCAGTCGAAATTTTCAAATGTCTTTCTTCGCCTAGGGCGTGTAGTAATATCTATCGGAATACATTACATATCCGACTCAGTGCTCCAAACTTTGCAGTTTTAGAAGGCACCGATACTTTCTACCCTAGTCACATATCAAATTGGGATTTTTAAAAAAACTATTTTTTTAAAGAGACACTAATTCCCGCTTCTAGATATTTCTAAAGCTAACTTCGATATTACTTGACAAAATTTAGAAAAATTGGAGGAGGATATTTTAAAAAACAATATAAGTATGACTAATTTTAATGACTGCCTCGTTGAACTAGTGGTAACAAGCGCGACTGCTGAGCACAAGGTCCTGGGTTTGATCCCCAGGCCGAGCAGTGTTATTAGGTACTAAATTGTTATTAATAAATAAATAAATAAATAAATCAGCGTGTAACTGTCCCAATATAGGGCAAAGGCCTCTTCTCATACAGAGAAGGATTGAGTATTAATCACCACGCTAGCTCACTGCGGGTTGGCGATTTCAGACTATTAAAGTCCAGGTTTCCTTACGATGTTTTCCTTCACCGTTAGTCAGTGGTGTCTTCGATTAACTAAGAAAGTACATATGACATTGAAAAAGTCACATTGGTACATGCCAGGTTCGAACCCACACCCACGCGTTTGCAAAGCGGGTCCGTAACCAATGCGCCACCACGACATTTTCTCAGTTTCAGTTATTAATATGATATCAAAATAATCATTATACTTTTTTAACTCTGGACTCTTTTTTTGGACTCCGCCAAATACACAGTCCAGTGTCCACTAAAACAAATACACAATTACCTCATCAAATCTCCAAGATAATAGATAATAAATAATTATTACATCAAATCATTATACTTTTCTAACAGTACACTTTTTTTGACTCCACCAAATACGCAGTCCACTAAAACAAATAAACAATTACCTCATCAAATCTCCAAGATAATAGATTACAATAAATAATTAGGTATAGTTTACAAAAATATTTTAAAGAACAAAGACATTACATATTATAAACATTGTTAATATTTTTCATTAAACAATAGTGTAGTTATACAATTCTGAAAGGATAACTATAACATATACATAATTATACATACTATTTCTACACGTGTCTATTAAGTTGTGATAGCCGTGATTCTTCTTATCGTATGGTTAAAGTAAAGTAAAAGTAAAGTAAAATTTTATTGTCTTTGATTGAGTAAGGTACAGATGTTATTTATACTTATGATAGTGTTACATCAATCAGCCCATTTTGAGCATACAATAATTTTAGAAGAAACATAATATGAGAATTTATAAATAACAATAAAACCAAAATAAGTAGAACCAGGTTACAATCAAAATTATCGAGGCTTATGTTTTGATTCCAGAAATTCCTTAACAGTATAAAAACATTTTTCAATTAGACATCTTTTTAAACTTAAGGGTAATGAACAATCTGGTGTCAGAGTTTAAACCTAGGCCTCTAACATGGCTTTACACACCATTGAAAAATCTCTCAGGTGTGCTGCTTTCATCACGATGTTTTCCGTCACCGTTTTAGCAACTGATCATTAATTTATAATACGCACATAACTTACGAAAAGTAGCGTGCGCGTCTTGGGTTCGAACTCCAGACCACTGGCTTGATCATATTACTAGGCTATCAGTGCTGTAATAGCCTAGTGATAGCCGTGATAGCCTAATGGTACCGTTGACTGGTAAGTCAGAGGTGTCAGTTTCGGAACTCAAAGGGCGCTCTTCTGACTTTTCGTAAGTTATGTGCGTATTATAAATGAATTATCACTTATTGCCGTTGATGAGTTTAATGACCCCTTTTAAGGATGCTGGTGTTTTACAAATAACCCTGTATAATTTAATTAAATATATCTATTTTTAGAACATATAAGAATCCTGCTTAACCTAGCAAATATACAAGCAAACATACGAATTTATATGTGTTATTACGAAAACATAAATAGAATAAATTACATTAAAACATCGGCCACTCTTGTTTAACGTTGCGTGAGGTTGTCGAGTGAAAAAAGTGTCACGATTATGTAATAGATGGCAGCACCGCCCCAATTGGTACGGTACAGGGTTGGCAACTTCATGAATACGAATTTGAATATCGAATATTGATTTTTTTTTATCTAAATTATTGCTAAATATTATTGTTTGTTATCTTAAAGACTCAACTTTACCAAGGTGTATCGTGTAACCCATTATCTATTTATCTGGGTTGTGGAGGTCTGATTGGCAGTCGCTCCATATAAAACACTGATTGCATCCGGTAAGACTGGAAGCCGACCCCAACATAGTTGGGAAAAGGCTCCATTCCCCTTTTCCATCATCATCATCAATAATTAAAGATCTATAGTCTTTTTGATGCAGCTACTTCTAGCTCTACCTGACAAGAGCCAAACCTCCTTATACGTCATGCGCTACATGTCTTGGCCTACATCTTCCTCTTCATCCATCGATTTTTCCTTCTTCTCTTCTTCTTCTTCTTCTTATCGTATGGTTGATGAACAACCTGGTGTCAGAGTTTAAACCGCTCGCAGGCCTCTGACATAGCTTTTCACACCATTGAAAAATCTCGCAGGTATGCTGGTTTCATCACGATGTTTTCCCTCATCGTTTTAGCAACTGATAATTAATTTATAATACGCACATAACTTACGAAAAGTCAGAGGTGCACGCCTTGGGATCGAACTCGAGACCGCTGACTTGTCAGTCGACGGTCTTACCAATAGGCTAAAGGATTTTTCCTTCTAAAATGTTGTTTTTTAATATTAAATTATTGTATAATTAATATTATGAAAAAAAAAAATTTTTTTGAGACAACCCTTACCACAACAGCAGTCACAGTAAGTGATTTACCAGTGAAATTAATGCACCAGCGTTCTTGTAACAGGTTTTTTTTTCGAGTAGCGTGTTCAATAGTTCCTGTAAAGAACGCAGTTTTATGCATTCGTAATTAATGTCGCTGAACGCACCATAAACAGATGGTGTGTATGTTTTTTTGATGTGAATCAATTTGATGATTCTTCCTTGTGGTCTTAACTGATCATCTGCCTAGCCTTTTCCTAACTATGTTGGGGTCGGCTTCCAGTCTTACCGGATGCAGCTGAATACCAGTGTTTTACATGGAGCGACTGCCTATCAGACCTCCACAACTTAGATACTGGGTTACACGATACCCCTTGGTAAGACTGGTTGTCAGACTTTCGGGCTTCTGACTACACGTAACGATTGTCAAAGATCTACAATTGACAGCCGCTAAGCTGAAGCCAGACTTCTAAGCTAAGCAAGTGACAATTAATTCGAAAACTCGCACGAATTCGTAAAGTCAGTGGTGCGTGCCTGGATTCGAACCTGCGACCTTTAATTTAGCATACAACGATCATTACCGTTAAAAGTTGAGGTGAATAATATTCTTAAAAAGTTACTAGGGCAAGGATTGTAAGCTACCAAGCATAACATGTTGTTTTTTTTTTAAAAACATTACGTTCATGACATAATTTGAGTACTTCAGTGACTCGCTTGTTGCAAGGCTCAATCCCCGTTGACGTCATTTTCGTATCGCCTGATGTTTTAAATAAGATATTATTATTAATTAGAGCAGTATTTTTTTTAATTTCCATTTCTTATAACATAAACTACGTCGAATATCGATATACGAGTATAATACCGGCAACAGTTCGGAATGCTTACCACATACTTTTTTTTCGATCCGAGGACACTCCGGTTACTATGATAGCGAGGGAATAGAGAGTACACCTGTTTGCGCACACACTTGTGCACTATAACATCTCCTGCGTCGATGGCCAATCTCCGTTGAGATTGGCCGCAGTGACGGAAACTCAGACAAGGACATTACGGTATTATAAACCGTAATAGGTAGTTGTATTTTTTACAAAATATGTTATACTAGCGACCCGCCCCGGCTTCGCACAGTTACGCTAATATGCATGTATTATACATATAAACCTTCCTCTTGAATCATTCTATCTATTAAAAAAACCGCATCAAAATCCGTTGCGTAGTTTTAAAGATATAAGCATAGATAGGGACAGACAGACGCGGGAAGCGACTTTGTTTTATACTATATAGTGATAGTGACTAATGACTATGGTAGATATCCTAAACAAAATAATAATTACGAAAAGGAGAAGTCCAAAAAGAACTCTAGCTGATAGCTTTTTAGTGATTTGAATTTTTTTAGCTAACTTTGAGTGTGATTCATAAGCGGTTTCTTAAAACCTAGACCAATAACTTAATAAATCTAAGTCTAAAAGAAATATCGTTTAAAATCTAGATCGACCGCGCCTTCTTATTAATCTATAATACGACCTAGTTTAACCTAGTTATTGGTATAGACATGATTTAGTAGTTTTATAATAGTCATTTCTACTAGAATGTGTCGTGACCCCATTAAAAAGAATAAAGGAGTGCTCTATGATTGTTATCGTCGATTAGTGAAACAAAGCTGAATGTTGTTCCTGTGTCATCGTGTTGAGTCATATTACTGCAAGGAATTCAACAAACTTGATAAAGAATTCTCTGTGCTGTGTAAAGAGGCCTTAATCTGAATTCGCTATTTATTTATTTATACAGGGTTATTTGTAAAACACCAGCATCCTTAAAAGGGGGCATTAAACTCATCATTATGAACAACTTTTACTATGGGACCAACCCTGAAATCGCAAAAAAAAATCAGCTGTTCCATACATTTTGTTGAGTCATGTGACCATAGTGATAAAGATTTAGCTTCTATTGCCTAACTAGGAGGAGCCAGTATTTAAGCTTTCCGCCCCAATTTCCTCGAGTTAAAAATACATTAAAGAATAATTAATTAGCGCTAGAACTTTTAAGATATAATCTAATTTTTTTTTTGCACTAGCACTAAGTCAATAAACTTGAAAAAGTCCTTTGTGCAGTGTAACGAGGCCTTAATTCGAATTCACTAAGAAACAAAAAATATAATTAAAAAATTTCAAAGTCAACATAATTAAAATAGCATAGAGGTTATTGTATAGAGATTAGTTATACTTATTAGATTTTAATTAAGTAATTAGCTAGCGATGATAATTAATTTTTAGCATTTTATTTTCAACCACGTATTGACCGTTGGATAGATAAGGTTAATGGAAAGAAAGAAAATGCTTATTCTGTTTTCTATTTGCACAAGGATAAATGAATACCAAATTAATTAATATTTTAAATTAATGATAGAAATTTTTAAATTGTATGTCGATACTTTTCCGTTTACAAAAATTTAGAACTATATTTTTTGCATGATTGATGAACAACCTCGTGTCAGAGTTTAAACCGCCCGTAGGCCTCTGACATGGCTTTACACAACGTTGAAAATTCTCTCAGGTGCGCTGGTTTCCTCCCTAGTATTCCTTCACCGTTTTTGGCTTTAGTATTACCATTGCATATTACCAAAACTGTCAGTATTCCCTGGGTTTTGAACCTAGGACCTCTGACTTGGCTGCCCAACGGTCATACCACTAAGCTATCACTGCTATATACTTAAAAAAAAAGATTATATATTTGTGCCGTGTGGTTTCCGGCCTAAAAATTGAACCACCCCTACTCGTTCCGCGAGTGTCGTAAGAAGCGACAAAGGGAAAGATCCGGAGGATGGGCAGCAGAATCCTTCTGTGTAACAGCAATCATCTGCTACTGCGATCGCCAACCCGCTTGCCCAGGGTAGCGATTATGGACAAATACCTCCAATGAGCGCACAATAGTGGCGCGCATTGGGAGGCCATGTTCAACAGTGGACTAATACAAGCTAATGGTGATGACCAATGTTCTAAAGGAACAAAGAGACGAGGATTAATGATATTTAGAGTTGTTAAATCACTAACAATTATTGGGAAATCCTTTGCCCAGCAACGCAAACTGATTTATATACAAGAGAAATCCTCATTGCTCAATCGCAATGTGTATAATCGATTGCAAAGCGATATCATTGGAAAAGGGATGTGATGAAACCAGGATTCGATATAATGAAGATTGTCGTAACGCGTGTTGCAATCCGGCTCTATGGTTGGAGTGAGTTGTTGCCGGTCGACGGTCGACACTCGACGGTCGAATTAGTGATTAGGCCGCGAGCAGATTTGAGATAAAAACAGTTTTAGGATATATTTAGGTACCTCATCTGCCTAACCTTTTCCCAATTATATTGGGGTCGGCCAACTTACCGGATGCAACTGAATATGAATGAAAATATTCCTTGTCAACAATGGACGATGAGTCTAATATAATCACAAAGAGGTGTCCTTACATTAAGCTGGATTTACACTGAGCCAATTACTACCCATAAGATAAGATATCCTAACTTAATCCTCATCATCTGTCTAGCCTTTTCCCAACTATGTTGGGGTCGGCTTCCAGTCTTACCGGATGCAGCTGAATACCAGTGTTTTACATGAAGCGACTGCCTATCAGAGCTCCACAACCCAGATACTGGGTTACACGATACCCCTTGGTAAAACTGGTTGTCAGACTTTCGGACTTCTGACTACCCGTAATGATTGTCAAAGATCTACAATTGACAGCCGGGGCCAACAGCTTAACGTGCTATCCGAGGCACGGAGCAAGTGATAATTTATTTATAATACGCACATAACTATGAAAAGTCAGTAGTATGCTCCTTAAGTACGAACTTAAGACCTCTTACTTGCCAGTCAACGATTATACCACTAGGCTATCACGACTCAATCAATGAGGTACTAAAAAGGCTTATAACGAGTTCAAAGCCTTTACATTGTCATCCAACATAATGAAACTTGAAATTTAAGTAATATAAGTAATATTTTTTTTACGTAAAACGGTTTTGTCATCAAAACTAAAGCTGTGTACCAAATATCAGATCGATCTGTCAACAGGAAGGGGGTGAAATATCGATTATTAAATTCGAACCAAATAATAAACAGGTCAAGCTAAATAAAACCTTTTAAAAACAAAAACAAGTTGTCGTGTGAGACCGAAAATGGACCGTATTTTCAGCACAAACTACAACATAGTTAGCAGCACTGACGATGTGTCTAGAGTCTAGTGTGGGGTTTACTTTATTAAAAAAAAAACCTCATTCGTGAAAGTAGCAATAAAAAGCTGAACAAATTGAGAGAGATTTTATGTACCTAGTCTATTCTGTAGTAAGCGATAGAATTTCTATTTACTAAAAAAAATATTAGCCAAATTGAAATGCTCTAGACTTTTTTATTTAGAAGTTAAAATGCTGTAGCGCATTTTGGTAGAATTTGTTGATCGAATATTGACAGGAAAAACAGCTAATATTGGCCGTTAATTAAAAATATTATATTCCATTTTTAAAATTCAAGTTTCGTTTTTTAAAATGCAATTGAAATAAATACAAACATTTCCGAAATCGCTGACCTTTCGAAATAGGTCACTGACCTTATCTTTAGGGTTGTCGTGTAAAATTCTTGAATAAATTTGTAAGATGACTCTTTTTATGTCGTGGTGGCTCATTGGTTATAGACCCGCTTTGCGTGGGTGTGGGTTCAAACTTGGCATGTACCAATGTGACTTTTTCAATGTCATAATTATGTACTTTCTTAGTTAATCTAAGACACCTGGACATAAAAGTCTGAAATCGCCAACCCACAGTGAGCTAGCGTGGTGATTAATGCTCGATCCTTCTCTGTATGAGAAGAGGCCTTTTACAGTGCGACAGTTACAGGCTGATTTATTTATATTTATTATGCTCTTTTTTTACAATGACAGATATTGATGGTCTAAGTGGGGTATTTTTAACATGACTGTAAACGTTCTTGAGGTAGGTAGTTAAAACTTAAGGAAAACCGATCCGAAATTTTAAAAAAGGAATACAAAATTTTTAAATGAGTTAACCCTAAAATGCATTTACTTTTTTGGACATTCGGCGAACTGGTTACGAAGCGAAACGTGAAATTTATCTTTTTTTTTAGACATAACGAGTTGCATGGCCAGTTATGACCGAGTAGGGTTTGCGAAAAAAGTTTATGAATTCGTAAATTGTATTACCATAAATTATAAATTATTTTGTCATTTTTTTTTTGCGATTAGGTAGAGTACGTAAGCCGCGTTGGTTAGCAGGCTCTAAAAGTCTATGCTTAGTTATTCATTATACTTACATATTATATAATAATAAATCAGCCTATAAATGTCCCACTGTAGGGCAAAGGCTTCTTCTCATACAGAGAAAGAAGAACAAGTTATTATTTATACTTAAAACAAATTGCCAAATCATATGTGTTTTTCCAACGGTACCAAATTAATTAGTTAAGAAACGACTCATAATTACATGTTATTGTACGTTAAACATGCGTTTTTTGTTTATAGTAACTGTTTTAAAAGCAGTTTAAACATTCAGTTAATTTAGTCAAAATTAAATTTTAATAAAAACTAAAATTTGGATTAGTGTCATCCCTGTTAGCTTAGCTAGTGAAACGGTTTGTGTGATTTATATTTATTTACATAATGTATTTTTATATCAATAAACTCATTATTACATAACCATAGACTCACTCCTATAATTTACATAAGTTTTTTTTTATTTATTACAAAAAAAAAACATGAAAATAACATTATATTAATCTGAATACTCTATAAAAACTTAACAAGGTTTGTAGTTGATGTGTTATTCCTCTAAATAAAATACAAAATTCTCTTTTCTCTTCATTAACTAAGTAAATAATAATTATTCAACTTTATAAGTCAATCAGATACGAGACTAACTTCACCATTACACGGATCATTTAATTTGAAATCTGTAACGTAAAATACAATTAGTTACATAAAAAATTAAACATCCATTCAACATTAAATAAATAAAAATAAAAAATGTTATTTTACGCTCAATTTTCTACACTTCGACTCGTCGATTTGCCGCTTTACAATTAAATAAATATCTATTAAACTAATAATAAAATTTATAACACTCATAAACATTCAATCAACGTGTAAAATTATTTATATTTCTATAAGAAATTTCCTGGAAGTAGCAAAACTTATTATTTAACTTATTATTTAAGTATTTCCTGGTGGCCTTACCACGTAAGAGGTGTAATAATAAAATCACTGAGTCATACAGCTCATACACAAATAAATGCAAAAGTGAATGGCTGGACCTTGGATCTATCTAGAATGCAGGGCTGCTCTTGATTTGACTTAAGTTATTCAACTTAGCTGTGCTTAGGAGGTCGGTTTACTTAGAATAATATGTAGTCATCGTGTAGTCTGAATCTAAATTATTTTATGAACTGTAGAGAATTATAATTTTTTTATTAAGTGCTTTTTGCTGTTATCTTTACATAAGTACTTATAGATTAATAGCACTCATAGCCTAGTGGTAGGACTATCGACTGACAAGTCAGAGATCTTGAATTCGATCCTAAGGCGCGCACCTGACTTTTCGTAATTATGTGCGTATTATAAATTAATTATCAGTTGCTAAAACGGTGAGGGAAAACATCGCGATGACCAGCTCACTTGAGAGATTTTTCAATGGTGTTTCAAGATGTGCCATGTCAGAGGCCTACGGGCGGTTTAAACTCTGACACCAGGTGGTTCATCAATTTGATGGTTCATCAGTGGGGGCTGTATTTGATCAACGAATTTGTAACTTATGTTTAAAAAAATTAGGATTTGGTTCGTTGTAGGAAAGAAAAACAATACAATTATTCTCTGTCTTAAAAGTGACAGTACAAGTTGTCCCTAAGAAAACCACGCGGGTTACAAATGACCCGCAGATAATTTATTTTTAATGACGAAAAATATTGCGAATAAATATGCCAAAGAGATGTAGAGTGTGTATCTATGTTCTGCTGGTGTTTCAAAATCTGACAAAAGTATTTTTGTGAATTTTTTTACATGTTAGCACATGATAGCTTAAAAGAAAATTTGAAAAAACAACTGATACGGATGGGATTCGAACCCACGATCTTCGACATATATATATATATAGATACGGTGGCTCAGCGGTTAGAGCGTCGACACGGTACGTCGAAGATCGTGGGTTCGAATCCCATCCCAGTTGTTTTTTCAAATTTTCTTATTAAATAATTATCTGTCAAATGATTTATTTTTCGAACTAAGAAGAAATAGGTATAAAATATTTTCCTATGATGAGAACAGCTGATAATTATTATAAAGTTGCAATTTCCCATGACTTCTCTCTAATGGTTTTAAAACACTTTTGCATATAAATATAATATTTATAGGTATGATATTGTATGGTTAAACTTATTTGAAAACAAAGCAAACGGTGTGGTGTGAAAGAGGATGTAGTCAGTAAGATAGAGAAAGGAATGCTGAGGTGGTTTGGACATGTAGAAAGGATGGATGAAAGAAGACTAACAAAACAAGTGTACATGGGAAGGGTGAAGGTACAGTTGGAAGGGGAAGACCTAGACGAACATTCTATGACCAAGTCGGGGATGTCCTTGAGAAAGGTCAGGTCAGGAGTACCCTAAACCGACGAGCATGTATGAAGAACGTGATGAGAGTGAATGAGGCAAAAGAGGTATGCAAGGATCGTAGCAAGTGGAAATCCGTTGTCTCTGCCTACCCTTCTGGGAAACAGGCGTGAGTCTATGTATGTATGTATGTATGAAAACAAAGCCAGTTATTATCAAGGTAGATACTAGATTATACAAATATTTTAATAATACAGCGCGGGCGCCTGCGCATAGGCTTAACACAAAACAAATAAGAAACTGTCACCAATGATGTCACTTTTCATTTGCATTTTAAACGCATCAAGATTACAAGATGCACAAGATTTACGAAATAAAGAATGGTTCGCGAAACGAGTCACGCTAATGGTTACGTAAAAACGACGTAATTTCGTAAACGCTTTAGGCGTAAAAGTAGTTGTTATGAAAAACGCTGAATAACATTCTTTAGTAGCCAGCTAGCTAGCTAGCCAGCCAGCAGTAACTTTTAATGTTAACTTTTTTTTCGAGCTATGAATTTAAACTTCTTTGACTAGATAGAAAAATAAAGAATAAAGAAAAAATGATTTTGTGACTAATAAAATCAAAATCAATAAATATTTTATTAAAGAAAACCATTTTAGGCACTTATGAATAGTCATTATTTATTCTTATTTTATTGTAAGAGTGACTCTAGTTGCATGACCCTAAAATACGTGTAGGTATGAGAGAAAAACCTAAAAAATAACAATAAAAAAATCACAATGCTTGAAAGTTTTTTAACATTTTAAAATACACGCAGAAAATGCAAATATTTTTTTTATCATGTGGGTCAACGAGGACCCAGACAGCGTTCGAAGATTTAAATTGGATACATTTTGATATCACCTTTCATTACCAACTATATTGCTTCACGTTAATTACCAATAAATAAATTCTAAAATGTCAATGGACGGTATATGATTGCTAAATAAAAACATTAAATTTATGTTCAGTGGTTTGATATTTGCGCTCTGAATCGAGCAAGAACCTTGATATGTTCTTTCGGACTTTTTCTAAACTTTTGATTAGAAAAATATGTAATACATTAAGAAGGCTAACGTTTATTTTATTATTATTCGATTTAAAAAGTGAAGTGGTTTATGATATAGAACTCTTAGCTGTCAAAAATCGATACGATCATAGAGATTATGTTTGGTTTTTCACAAGATAGCATCAGCAGTATATAAATGCTTAGATTTGTAATCGATAAAAAAACAATAACTTAAGTTTCATTAACATTATCATTTAAGCACGTCAAACATTTGCCTCTACATTAAAAAAAACTATAGCATGATCCGGTCTGTGATTATATTTGTCATTTAAAACATCGATCATAAGTGAAGGGATTTTCTGTTCTTTAAAAAAACACAATTGCACTTTTTTTTGTCACCAATACCAATTCGAGCAAGGCTACGGCTTTTGCGGGTTAAATAATAAAGGAAATGACATTTAAATTGACATTTTATTTTTTCTGCAATGACAGATGTCAACCACCTGTCAAATCAATTTGAAATGGATATTGAATGCATTCAATACTTCATGTTTTAATTAGTGATTAAAGATTTACTTTATCGATTATTGATGACTTTTTTTAATGCATTTTGTTTTATAATTAGAAATATCATAGGAACTGATACTGTTATGTTATAAATTGATATTGTTACAATATTTTATAATATTAGCACACTAAAAAAAAAACGCTACGCCATCCGTACATGACGAAGACGAGTAATTGCCCCAATCATGCTCCACACGTGAATCGTGGCAGAACGGCTGATTCTCATCTAGGTAGCTAGGAAGGCCCAGCTACCCTGCTTAGGAACTAATTCAGGAAATTGCCCCTTTTTGCCTACGTATATCAAAACTTAGATGGCAATTTAGAGTCATTTACCCTCCTACACCCTAGAATCTAGATTACTTTTGCGGTATGCGTGTAAGTAGCCTACTACATACTTATTATAAAGTTTATTTTAGGGAAAAATATAATTTCACGCGGGGGACAGCTACCTATTAGTTTTGATCGAAATATAGGTTCATTATATTGAAAAGTATCAATTTCAAATTTAAATACCAATCAAATACCGTTCAGTCATTTTGTCGTTCAATTGAATGAGTCTAAATTCCTAAGCATTTTATAACAAACTTTCACATAGGAAATGAATTCGATCTTCAATGACAGTTAGCTTTGTCACGACTAGGTACCTTCCTACTTACCTTTCACTGAATAACATCATAAACACTAATTTAAGAGGAAGAAAACTGCTTGTGATTAATTTATTTAAATACAATGTTTGCGGTTTAGCTGCGGTTACGATGCGGTTTACGGTATTAAGCTTTAGCTAACTTTATTGTTACAATTATTCTTCATAGATCGATAGAGATTATATATTGTTCTTAGATCTCATAGCAAAAAAAAAGCAGAAAGCCTAATGATAACTAATGATAAATGACTGGCAAGTCAGAGGTCTCAGATTCGAGCCCAAACCTCTGACTTTTCATAAGTTATGTGCGTATTATAAATTAGAAAGCACGTTATGCCGTTGGCCTTGGGTGTCATGAAGATCTTTGACAGTCCCACGATTTTCGACAAGCCACCGTATCCTACCAGCAGCAGTCGAAATTTCAAATCTTTTTCTACGCAGGGCGTGTGGTAATATCTATCGGAATACATTACGTATCCGACTCAATGGTCAAAACTTCGCAGTTGTTTTTTTTATACAAATGTTAAGTAAGTGATGAATGAACGTCTTTTCTTTTTATACATTAATTAGTACATAATGGTGCTGATTCTCTTGTATATCCCGCTAAACTAATTTTAGTCTATCTATATCTCTTTCTAATAAACACTATCGAAAAAGGACAGAAAATAATTAGAGCTGTCAAATTAGTCTATGTCCTTGCAATTGACGTGAAATTAGACGAGACCTTTATACCATGCCGACTAAATTCTTATTGATATCACGCAAATGGACTAGTTTGACAACTCTAAAAATCTTCTATACTTTTCTAATGATCTCAGTTAGAAAGAGAGATAGTGAGTCTAAATTAGTTTAGAGCGTGTACAAGAGAATTAGCACCATTGTCGGTAATTAATTAGCAAACACACAAAGCTTGGCCTGTAAGGACGATTATTAATTCAACGCGTCTACTTACATAATGGCGTTGCAAAAGTTCAATTCGACGGATTAAAGTAGTGCACGCGAAATAGGGTTGTCACGTTTGCTGTTTAAAAAAAAAATATTTTCTAAGCAGAGAATAGCATAGAATGAAAATAATTCAAAATAATCATTATTGAACTAATACGACGTTTCAATTCGTGGAAGTTGAAAATTTTCTAAACAAAACACAAGTAGCGGGGCCAAAACGAGATAGCAATCTATGACCGCGCGCGACGGTTTCGTACGCCAGCGGTTGTCGTTCGTTAGCGCATCGGTTAAACTCGGAGTTGCTCGGAGTCTCCGATGCAATTGACTGCCGCGTTATTTTATAGCGTGCTATAAATATAGCATATAAAATAGCATGCTATAAAAATATAGTCTATAGTCTATAGCACGTCTATAGTTTATAGCAGATTTGAACATCACTATACCTATACACTCGCTCTTGAAAATGGACTCCGTTTGAGTTCGAAACTAGTCGGGCAAACTAGTAAAGCCGTATTAATTAATATACTATAAGTATGACTCACGATGAATGGTAGATGCAAGCAGCAAGTTGTCGCTCGTCGTGGCATTCTATGGGGGAGGCTTTTGTTCAACAGTGGACGTCTTCCGATGATGATAATGATGATTATGTCTCACGCAAAGTTATTATTCTGAAATATTAATTTTAACTTGAAATATTACTAGGTATTTTATTTTTTTATTAAATGTTTAAAAAATAATTAACTGCTTCTGCCAACCCTACTTCGCCAATCGTCCCACATAGTATAATCTAGATGTATGAGTACTTTCACTTTTGCAACGTTCAAAAGCCTTCCGCTTGCTCTAAATCTAAGTGAACATTGTAATACCTGGTTAATGGTTGGTTTTGATAACAAAACATAGTAAACTGTCAGCCTTATTAAAACCTAAAATCTTAATTTAGATTTATTCATTTACTTAATTAATAAAAACCGTTGCAAGACTCCAATAAAATTGGCAATTAATAAACAAAATCGAACAAAATTTAACAAAAAGAAGACAAAAACTATAGTTTTTTTTAAACTATAGTGTTGTTAAAAACAAAAACACAAAAAAAAAGTATAAGTGTAAGTTTGTATTTTAAGTTACTTTCGATAAATAAATCTATCTTAAAAATTACTACTATATTATTACTTTATATTTAGGTTTATTGTATTTAGGTTTGTATATAATAGATAGGTAGTCTTATTTAGTATAATAATTAAGTATTTTATTTTTTTAGTATACATATAAATACCCAATTGATAAATAAAATTAAGACATTAAATCTTAAAAATTACCTACTAACATCATTTGAAGCAATTTTCATCTCTGAAAACTTATTCCGATCAAATTTATATTTTTGCTGAAACTTTGTAATGTTGTTCTCATTAACTTGGTGTGATGCGATATTTCGTAATTATATTCAGTACTAGCATCCGCCCGCGACTACGTCCGGGTTGATTTTGGTAACCCACGTACTGTTTATCCCCCATAATTATTGTGATAAAATTTGTACCCTAAAACCTGACTTGGTATTTAACAATTAATATTTTTTCCGAATTTAAACTAAATCTGTCCAGTAGTTTTCGCGCCAATCGAAGACAGACAAAGTTTCTAAAACATACATTACATACATAATTTCGGCTTCAGTATCGTTCCTAAACACTTAATATTTTTGTGAATTTTTAACATGTTATAGAACAATATGTTAGCTTATTAAATTACGTTACTTTTTTCCAAAAATATTAAACGTAAGTTTTTACTTTTTTACGATTTTTTTATAGATTTGTATATAGATTCTTATATCTTCAATGCTCGCACATTGAACTATTTAGCGAGGGTCCGCGCCTTAAAAAAGAAACTGAAATGACCATAAACATACCAATTATAATGACTCAGCTACAAGGTACGTAATCACCAAATTACAGAAACATTGTCCAACAGTTCCTAGTCATAGTATGTTAATAAGGAAACAGTCCACTTCTGAAATAGTCTTTTGCGAATTCCTCTAATGAATGTCACTAAGCTAATTCTGGCAATGATGGTAGCCTTGTTGAACGAACTCATTGGTCGTAAGTTCGAACCATAGATTTTTCACGATCATAATTGGGGCGTTTACAAAAAATTTCGCGCCGAAGATGTTAGAAAAGATGGTGATAATTTGTAGTTTAGAAACTATTTCTAAAATAAATTTAAAATATTATTTCGTGCCTTTAAAAGTATTTCGAGTCTATACGCAGATAATTTAAAATAATCATTATTGCACTAACCTCGACGTTTCGGTCAAGTTGCATTGACCGTGGTCACGCGAAGACTGATGTATGCGGGCGTCATTGTCTTGAGCTGCGGGTGGTTTTCTCAACTACCCGTTTGATTTTGAAACGTAACTGTCCCAATCACGACACACAATGTTAATATAACCGTTTCGGCAGACACACAGAATGAAAAATTCAGACGCGAACACTACTAATAACTGGATTCCATGCTGGAGATAACCTGTATCGATCTTCCCGATTTAAAGTTTTATATTTTTTAATTTCAACCGCTTCACGAATCATTTTAGGGTAGAAATGACGATCAGTAGAGAGGATTTTCGGGTTTTGTAGCTTAATCCAGTAGATGGTCCCGATTCACTACATAAAAACTATCTAAAAAAAATCTGACAATTTTGTATCACAATAGTGAAAGCACTGTATCTAATGAACTTGTCAGACAGTTTACCTGACCTACCTACAACCTTAACAAAATTCTCACGCAAAATTCAACAATTTGCCATTCAGCGCAATGCCATTCATTCATATTTACAAGAATATGCAAAAATGTGCACAAACAAAAACGCATGAAAAATTCACACGGCCATTTTTATGAAAACAATTGTCAATTGGGCTTTTTGAAAAATTTGTTCGCGTATTTAGATCATGGCCGGTTTGTGTTCTATTGTAATTTTAAATGTGAAAGGTATTGCAATGGGTACTGTTATTCCTTTGTTAGGATTAAGTTCATGCGTATGAGTTGGTTTCAGTCTAATAATTGTTAATAATTGTTTGTTTTTTAACAACATTTTGTGGATTAGATTGTCGAATTGTTCGTCTTTTTATTTCATTTGAGTTATAAGTCCAGTCCTACCTTAAATATCTACGAAAATTACTCATATATTTGAGTTTTGCTTGAAGAACCTTCTTTACTCCGTCTCCATTCAAAGCATTCTTCAAATTGTCCTCGAAATTTTTATTTATTTATTTATATTTCTTATTTATTTCGTATATAGATTACAATAGTGAAGAAATCTCGTACCCCGGAACAGTAAAAAAAAATTGGAGCATGGAGCAGAATTAGACCTACGCAATAAAACGCAGGCAAAAGAAAAAAAATTATGACGTTAGATAAAAAAAAATACTTCACTTTTGTAATATAAATAACCAATATTATCTCTATAAATAATAATATCTCTAATATTATTGCAGCCGTGGCAGATAATTTAGAAGCACCTTATATAAGAGGAAGAATATATTAGTTAGGACAGATAATATAGGCGGGGTTAGGAATAGCTTAGCTGGCAGCCGCTGGTGGATTTAGCTGTGGATTGCGGGTCCAAATCCTGCTTGTAATCGACTTTTTCTTTCGAAATTTAGTGTTCACATCGCGTGCATAAATGCTTTATGAAATAGTTTATGAACAGTTAATTTGATCTCAGTTAAGATTGTCCGAAATGCGGTCAGAAGGACATACCTCTTTTTCAAAATTTGTCGGCTCTTAAAAATCTTATATTAAGATAAAATTACAGCATAATGAGTATATTAGAAATCGCGAACGGTGTAGAAAGTAACTACAGGTCGAAAGTTTAAGATAAATGTTTGTTTTCGTCTTCAAATACACAGAAACACATACAAGAATTATGTATGAGTTGTGTAATTGTGTGCGTAAAGAAAATATAACATAACTAACGTACACTCACGCTTCTATTCCACAGAGGGGGTAGGTAGAAGTGCAGTACACCCACGTTTCCCCGGCTATGTTTTAAGTTCCATGTAATAGGGAGCGAGCCTAATGTCATTAACCGGGCACAATTCCAGACTCCGTGCTGCTACTGAGAATTTCCTAATGGAAAAATCCTATAACACTTTGCCCGACACGGGGGATCGAACTCAGGACCTTGTGCTCAGCAGTCACGCTTGCTACCACTAGACCAACGAGGAAATTAGTTAAAATCCATATGTATTTAGGTATATACGTCGTAATAACAACGTTTCTAACCATTTCTATTCTATTTCAGACTTCCCCGGCATGTGCTTCGCATCCACCCGATGCGCGACTGTCGAGCCCGGCAACACCTGGGACTTGGCTCCGTTCTGCGGCCGCAGCACCTGCGTCGTCAGCGAGGACACGCCCCCGAGGCTGCTGGAGCTGGTTGAGGACTGCGGACCTCTGCCACTCGCTAACCCCAAGTGCAAACTTGACACTGGTAAGATATATTTTACAAGCTGTTATTTAGTTTCACCTGTCCCGTTGTCTGTAATCAAATCTTGCAAGTTAAATTTGATCCACTTTCCGGTTTCCGATTGAGCTGAAATTTTGCATGCGTGTATCAATCGGATGGCAATGCAATATTATTGTGATATAGAGCTGATCTGATGGTAATAAGAAGAGGCCTTTGCTCTGCAGTGGGACAGTTTTAGGCTGGTTTATAAGTAAGAGGCTCTTACTTCCCTCTGGCCATATTTGACAACACGATTGTAGCGAAGCGGTTAAACGATTTGCCTTCTATCGTTGATGTCGCGGGATCGATTCTCGCACGGGATAAATATTTGTGTAATCTACAGATATTAGTTCCAGTCTTGGTGTTTAGCACAATGAAAAAACATGTCACAAGATACAGAAAAAAGTCCTAATGCAGCGTTTAAAAAAATAATATAAAAAAATCTTATCATATGTTTTTCCATTCTCAGACAAGACGAATAAGACTGCACCTTTCCCTGGATGCTGTCCAATCTTCACCTGCGAAGAGGGCGTCAAGTTAGAGTACCCCGAACTCCCAACCCCCGCCCCCGAAGAAGCAGAGAAGAAGGAAGAGGAAAAGAAAGCTTAAATACTCAAAAAATTGCGGGCATTTTACAATACAAGACATCTCTAGTGTCTAGTACAACACGAACACGTGATTGGTCAAACATCACGCGATAAATTTAACCCTGCAATCCCATTGGCTGTTAAATCGAATAGTGATGGGAACGTAAAATGCCCGAAACGTTTTTGTCTCGCAAAAACGCTAATTGGTCTCATAATATTCCTTAATTATACCAAATTTTTATTCTTGTTCTGATTGACTTTAATAAAATTAATTAATAACATTAACTTTTCGATGATTTTTATTTTTGTAAATTTTTTTTTTGCTCTTTTTCTTGCCTTTTGAGTAGGAAATGTTAAAATATGTTTTATCAGCTTGTAGATCTGTCATTCAGAACATATTTTTGTGGTTCGTAAGCATAGTTTGGCGTGACTCAGTCACAAATGAGTTCAAAAGTGGATTTCTATTTCCTGTTTTTTATTAAATTTACAAATGAATCCGATAAGTAACAATTTGTTTTGTCATTGTGTGACAATAGAAAGCGTTGGTGAAACGCTGCTATGTGATTGTACACTGTTGGAAAAAAATCACAAAACAATAATAATAATAAAAATCCTATGACATAAAATAAAAAAAATAAAAATTTTAATAAAAAATAAATTTTATGACTTTTTTCGAACAGTGCACTTAGTTTTTAGAGATTTATCGGCTTTTTTACTTGAATACCTGCCTAATGATAATGTTTTGTGATATTGATAACATTAATTTAAATAGAAAAGTTATTCAATAAAAAATACAAAATTTCTATATTCTGTTTTTTTATTTTTCCTTGGCGATCCTACATAATCCTAATACACATCTACTAAACTAAATAAAGACTGTCTACTTCAACTCAACTTCTGGGTTCGAATCCTAGTTTCAAACAAATGAAATAAGAAATTTTTTTTTTTGTCAGGAACATCATACATCATCAGGCTGTATTAGCACAGATTAATAAATAGTTACTACGTAAGTATTAGTCCACTGCTGAACATACGTCTCTCCCATTGCGCGCCACTATTGTGCGCTCATTGGAGATACCTATTTGCCCATAATCGCCACGCTCTGGGCGCAATCTCAACGGAGATTAGCCATCAACGCAGCAGATATTATAGTGCACAAGTGTGTACGCAAACACAGGCAGGTGTACCATTCATTACGTCACTCACATTTTCTCCTATGGGACGACAATCCAACACTATCGGAGAGAATTCAGGCACGGGCCAACGGCTTTACGTCAGTTTACGTGCTTTCCGAGGCACGAAAAAAGCGATAATTAATTTATAATACGCACATTACGAAAAATCAGAGGTGCGAGCCTTAGGTTAGGTTCGAACCTGAGATGTCTGACTTGCTAATCCGCTAGGCTCATACCACTAGGCTATTACGACTCTTATGAGGATATAATCAGTATGAATACCACCAGTAATTAACTCAATAGTTTATTCGGGAATAATGAATTTAATTACAATTAATAAATACACAATACATTAATGATTGTCAACACTTTTTAATACGTGTATAATATAATCATTTTAATTAACCATACACCTAAAAACCTTAATTAAATATGACTAAAAAAAAAACAATTTAAAAAAATACACAACAATGACATCTATGCGTTAAGAAAAAAAAATGACAAACAAAAATAAAAAATAAAAACTTTTTCGAACTTTTTTTGAAAGCGAATAAGTACACCCTTATATTTTAAACGTAACAGTCTATAAATACATTTTTAACTCCATCTAATCTAAACACTGATCCTTAACATTACATGATATTACATATATTTTAAAACGTTATTATTTGTTAACTATAAGATAAAATATAATCAACTATATTTTTAAAATCACATTTTTCCTAATTTTATAACATTTATATTGCACAAAATAGACACAGACCGCGATTACAAGTTACACCGTTTGAGCCGAACTACAATTGCCGAGTTGTCTGACACACGGCGAAAAAGGGAACTAACTGCGTTGCTATGGTAACTCCTAGAAAATATCAAAGGAATTGATTTGTTATATAACTGTTATATAGAGTATACAGCGCCCCCACTCGTATTTCAGACAACTCGGTAGTCTAACGAAATCCAAAGCTGTCACGACATCAATGGCGGGTGACGAAAGCGCGAATTTATTCATTACTTTGCAATGTAACTCATTTCCTCGGCCACAACTATATTATTTGCGATTACACGATAACATTCAATTATATTAATGTTATATGATTAAAAACAAATGCAAACATCACCAGTTTGGTGAAATTTTCTAGAAACGTAATTTTTACGTCGGTATTTTAAAAAAATCGTCCATCATTTCGTTTACTTAATTTCCAATTTTTCGTAAAACGTAGAATTCAAGACGTGATGAAAAAATATGTTAAAAATATTAGCGATTTGTGAGTCACAAAGATAAAAATAATATATTTTGTATTTTTATTTATGTATATTGATAAAAAATAATATATTATTATGTGTGCAGTGTTAAATCTATATAGTTATAAGAAAATTTCATCAAAATATATATTTTCTTGAAGGCTTCGAAAATAAAAAATGTATTTGATATGTAATAATTGTACATCACAATGACTTTGGAATTAAAAAGCTTAGATAATATATTAAAATAAGCCAGTTGTAACAGAAAAATCATACTTTTTAGAAAATTTTGTATTTAAGTATTTAAGTAGATTGATTTTAAAATTTATGAAAAATCTTATTTTAATGTAACAACTGGCTTTTTCGTTACAAATTAAATCGCTGAATTATTATGTGAAAAAATATTATTTTTCGTAATTATTATAGAGTTCGAAAATTTATTATTTTGCTAATGAAAATTTAAAAAAACAATAAAGCAAAAAGAGGTAGTATTCGGAAGATGCAAAAATATTTTATTAGACATTTTATAAGTATATTAATGAAATACTTTTTTCGATATTATTAGCTCAAACTTTGTATGACGACAATCAATACAATTTTCCCTATGTTTTATGTACATTTATTAGAATAATTCCTCTCATTTTTGACCTTTCTTTTATACTTACAATATTTTTTTAAATTTTACTCCCCTACCGATACCAGGATATGCTTTTGTTTTTTTTTTAAAAGCTGTTAATAATCGTTGTCCAAATTCTTAAAATGCCGTATTTTTTAAAAGGGGTTAGACTTAGAAGGTTAGCACTTAGTACTGTTTAACTTGATTCACTTGTTTTGCGAAAAAAAATCGGATATTATTTCAATTTTATCCCGAGAATAAGATTGGTTACACCTAGTTTAAAGCGTTAGCGTACATTTAGTAGAAATAATACTAAAAATTGCATAGCAAAAATAATTGAAAAAGCATTACAGAGGTTTCATCCCATAGACCCCATTAAAAATAGACATTTATTTTCGCATAAACACGACAGTAAAAAATATAGTTCTCAGCTATTTTATTTAAATTTCAATGAACCGACTGATTGTAATGGAATTTGTCTACTGAATTTAACTGTCACTTTCAAAAAAAAAAATTTGATTTGTAAAATTTGATTTGACAGAATAAATTTATGTGTCATGTTTTTAGTTTTTTTTCTTGGTCAATTACATCGATACTCGTTTCGAAAGATATCAATCGCCGATTTACTAACACATATAAGGAACCAGTATGTTAAACATGTCTACTGATGCAACACTGCCTATATACAAGTATAGTGACTAATATAGTCGTTTTAAAGTATCGGTGTGACCAACCGTGTTCATTAAATTTTTTATTTTCTAAAACTATTTTTTTAAATTATCTTAACAATTATGTTGTTACGACATTTTTCCACTAAAATCGGTTTTTGAAGCTCAGTTAGGAATTTTTTAAGTAAAAATTAGTTTTTTTTTCGTTTCTATGTAACAGATCTCATTTTTTTTGCAACTAATTAATATGAACATTGAACTGTCTAACACCTATAACAACAAGCTACGTGGTACACCTATATATACGCTAATATCTATAAAACTTTTATAAATGTATACAATATTTTTGGATTCTGATGATTTTTTTTTCTCAATATTTTTAACATCGATTCGAACTACTTTTACGGAATGTAAGCATTAACATGTAACAACAAGCATTTTGATACTATTTTTTTATACTTTATAATAAATATATATATATATTTTATTTATTTATTAACAAAAAAGTTGCTACCTATCAAACCAAGCTATGGCCACAAGTTGCTTGATGTTTTTTTTAGAACGGCTTGCAACTTTGGGCAATTCTTTCAAAACTTTTAAATTTCACCTAAAATTGACCAGCCTCATACACTTGCAACTTTCTTAATTTTTAACAATTAATTTAGAATGTATGTTCTTACTCCATTAAGCATCTTCAATATAGAAAGCAAACTTTTTGACACAAGTTTCTCAAAAATCTCTTTTAAAGATGTTATTTTTTTTTCATAGGTAACAATTTGGCAGTTTGATATTATTACTCTGATGATTTGATCACATTTTTTTTTCATTAAAAATGGTAAATTAATAAAAAGTTTTTCTTTTTTTGATGACTCTTAATTGAGCAATTCAAAAGCAAGATACTTTTTTTTTATTTAAAACATCGAACTTTACGTATTCAATTTAATATTTATATAAATAAATAAAATACAAAAAAAGAAAAATCTACACTTCTTTGTGCGACGTGAACCCGACTTTTCGTAAATTACTACATTTTTAACAATTAATTTATAATTCTAACAATATTTATTATTTAAATTTTTAACATTCATCATCCAACCATTACTTCTTAATAAAACGTCAATAAAGTTTGAAGACTCGAAAACTATTTAGAAATGTTGTGTCATAGAAATTTAGTTACAAAAAAAAAAAAAAAATGTGTTTCAAACATTATGTTTAAAAGCAGGACCACAAAACTAAGGTACCCAAAAAAATAAATATAAATTACACAAACAAATGACGTCCATTTAAGAAACACAGAAACTTCATGCTCCAATATATATAAATTAAATAAAAATAATCTAAATTCGTATGAACAACATTCCAAATTAGTTTTATTTTAGGAAAGTTAATGTTCAACACTTTGATTTCTTTTAGTAGAAATATCACCTTTAGATTTTAATTTTAGTCAATTTTATATTTCTTTTTTTTTGTTTTAAAGATAGTCAAGTTGGAGAAATAGCGTGTGCATAGAAAATATTAAAGTGCATTGCAAATGCAAAAACGGTGTGGAAATTAAATTACAATCTTTAAAAAAATGTAAAAAAAACTCTAAATATTCAAATTGACAATGCATTTGGAGGAAAACTCTAATTTTTTTTCTAAACCAATCATTTCTAGAAAGTCGTAACAAACAAATAATAATAAAAAAGTAAGATTTTTTTTTGACAAGGAAAATAGAAAAATGTGCACAACGCCAATACAAGGACAGATCAAAGATTGGTGTGCCATTAAATTTTGTTAACCGTTCAGTCTTATGACGTTTTTATATTTTTTGTTATTTTTTTTTTATATTTTTTCTTCTGTTCACTCGGGCTTCAGGCGATGCCACTGAACGATCGTCTGCCTCGGTTTCGTTATCATGTCCTGCCAGTGTTTTGTTTCAGTTGCGCCGGACCCATTTTTCCCTGAAAAAAAATGAGAGAGATATTAGAGAAAATTTTAAAAACGACGGCTTGAACCCACGATATTTGCCGTAACGTGGCAATGTTCTTAGCAAATGAGCTATACATCGCATCGATTTATCAAATTTCAAGTTCCCTTTCTACATCGTCTTAAGGAGAATACAATAATGATGTAACTACGAGTATGTAAGTAGTTATTATTAAAATTTTAAAACCTAAAATAATTCTAAAAACCTAATATTTTTTTGTTCAAAGGTCTCAAACTAGAAAAGATTGATATTAACTCAAGTTAGCCCGCCTGCTGCGTGATCTCCCAATGCGCGCCAATTTTGTGCGCTCATTGGAGGTATTTGTCCATAAACGCAAAGCTGAGCAAGCGGGTTGGCGATCGCTTTATCAGATGATTGCTGTTACACAGAAGGATGCTGCTGTTCATCCTCCGGATCTCTTTCCCTTTGTCGCTTTACGACACCCGCGGGACGAGTAGGGGTGGTTCTATTCATAGGCCGGAAACCACACGGCAAAAATACCAGTAAATAATATAATTAATTTAATAATAAATTTGAAAAAACAACTGATTCGGATGGGATTTAAACCCACGATCTTCGGCGTACCGTGCCGACGCTCTAACCGCTGAGCCACCGTATCCCATCGGAATCAGTAGAAATTTCAAACCTCTCTCTACGCTTAGGACGTGTGGTAATATCTATCGGAATAAATTACGTATCCGACTCAGTGCTCAAAACTTTGCAGTTTTACAACTTTCCAGTAAATAAATAAAGAAAAAAAACTTACCGGCTAGCAATATTCTTCCAATCAGTTCATTCCTGCCGATATTATCGAAGTCCATGACCTGGACGTCCAAGGAACACTCTCTGATCTTCTCCCAGGGTACGTTGAAGGAGAAGGTGTCGTTGAACACTGGGTTCAGGGTACACTTGAAGATAGCCGTCTTGCGTTTCTCGATGCGTTTGTCGCCGAATTGGAGCCAGACTTTCACGTAGGGATCTGGAATTCGAGGAAGTGATTTATTTATTTATGTTAGGTAAACCAACAGCTAATAATTTACTGTGTAGAACTTAATATAGAAAAAAAGAAGAAAGATAAAGGTTTTATTACCTCCTGGTAGAGGTACACAATTGTACACAAGGTACACAATACATACACAAAAAAAAAGAATAACCTAAAGTTTGACAAAAGAAAAGTCTGCAAATAATTAGGGGCGCCACTGGCGCACTTCTCAAACTACAATTCAAAATTTAAAGTTTTCGGTACAATTTTTTTTATAGGTGACATAGGGCCAATAAAAGTCGTGATAGCCTAGTGGTATGACCGTAGACTGGGAAGTCAGAGGTCTCAGGTTCGAAGTCAAGGCAACCTCTGACTTTTCGTAAGTTATAAGCGTATTATAAATTAAATCACTTACTCCGTGCCTCGGAAAGCACGTAAAGCCGTTGGCCTTGCGCCTGATATCTCTCCGGTCGTGTCAGATTGCCGTCCCATCTATGAGAGTGAGGGAATAGATACCTGTGTTTGTCCACACTTGTCCACTATATTGGCTAATCTCCGTTAAGATAATCCTCATAATCTGATGGCACGGCAATCCGACACGACTGTAGAGATCAGGCACAGGACTAATGGCTTTATAATTATGCTTTCTAAGGCACGGAGCAAGTGCTTATTAATTTGAATTACGCATATAACTTACTAAAAGCAAAAGGCTTAAACTTGGTGGTATGACCAACTTGTGGTTAACTGGCACGAGGTCTGAGACCTCTGACTAGCTAGTTATTCTTAACGGTAGGATAACTTTTAGGTGGTATTACTGACTTATAATCGTAAATCTGCCATCTTTCTACATCTATATCCACCCTTCTCAAAAAACCAGCATAAAAGTACGTCTTAAATTAAACTGACGCGACCCATTAATAAAAATATTTAATAAACCCGTCTCTAGGTCATCTACTAGACATTTTGCTCATGAAAATTCTTCGAGAAAAAATGTGTTCCCCTTAAGTTAGGGTTGTCAAAAACGCATTTTGCAAAGAATTCTTTGGGTAAAATATTTTGAAAAAAGTCCTTGCATTTGTTACATTACAAGGCAGGTTTAATCTATTTCTATTTTACTTTTTTAGTGGTATAAGCAAAGTAAGCGAACGGAATGCAACTGATTGCTATTAATTTGTGGAAGGCGTTTGAGTATATTTATACAAAATTTAAAATTAAAAGTTATTGTTATAATTACCACCTATGTTCTATTGACAAATCGTAAATTAGACATTTAATTGATTGAATTTAAACTCGATTGTTTCTTCCTACAAAAATTTTCAACTGTAGTAAATTAAATGTCAAACATTGAGAAATAAGACAATTGGAAATCCATTGTTACGCGTATGCCGTTAATAGTTGTTATGTAAAAGTTCGCTTCATATTCGTAAATGCTTTAAAAAAAATTATAAGTAAGTAAAAGTTAAACGTATTAAGCCTTCAATACGCCGCACTGTACAAAGGGTACCTACCTATGTATCTACTATCAATTGTATTGTACGTCTGGGATAGTTGATGTAAAAAAAAATCGATAGCATAAGCGGAATCACGAAAAGCTCTAGACCGGCTAGTGGCTTAAACCAGTAAATACGCAGGTTTAATTTCTGCTCCTAATCGGATTCTCTCTACAAATCATTTTTTTTAAACTACTTGTTCAAAAAAAAATCTAAAAAAAAATTACTACAAAAAAATCCTGTAGTGCCAACCCTGATAACAGATCATTAGGGCAGAAAAAACGGTAATATTTCAGTCTCCAGTTACCGTTGAAAGCGGACCCAACACTTAATTGGTACTTCTTAGATCCGTCACAAGATTTATGCCAACCCTACTGCGGGCGAATTAGTGACTTAAGGAAAGAGGTTCGAATTTAAATAATTAAATTTGAAAAAAAAAAAAATGTTTTGAATTAAGAATGCGTTCTCTTTTTTGTTTGTTTTTAGATTCTCAAATAAAAATGGTTGCCGTTTTAAATTTTAATTTTAGTTTTGATATATTATGTGTGAAAGTCCAGGGAAAGGGTAGGGTAAGGGTAGAGTAGGGTAGGGCTAGAGTAGGGTAAGGGTAGAGTAGGGTAGTGTAGGATAGAGGTACAGTAGGGTAGGGTAGAATAGGCGTTGAAGTAGGATAATCACGCGTACAAAGTCGCGCCGGGAAGCTAGTTTATTTATATTTTACTTCTTTTTATTAGAGAACTAAAGCTTATAATTATAATGTATTATTATTGAGGAATAAATAAAGCTTATATTTTTATCATTCATCGCTTCGATCAGTCTGAATCGACGAGACGGAAAGGCAAATCGTACTAGAAAATGGCGGCAAAACTAACCTGATTTCCCATTAATATCTTTAGCCTTCAAGTTCCTCGCCTTCAGCAGGGTGAGAGTCAGCACACTGTTGCTCGGATGGTAACACAGTGACGTCAGCAGCTCCCCGCATTTGTCCTTCGCTGGGGGCTTTAACGCCTTCCAGAAAGATGGCTTCTCGCTTAAGTCCACCTGAAAATTAAAAGTATAACATAACTTAGAGTTACGCCTGTATTTGAGTCGTGATAGCCTAGTGGTGGTGACCGTTGACTGGCAAGTCAGTGGTCTCGGGTTCGAACCCAAGGCGCGCACCTCTGACTTTTCGTGAGTTATGTGCGTTTTATAAATGAATTATCACTCTCCGTGCCTCGGATAGCACGTTAAGCTGCTGACCCCGGCTGTCAATTGTAGATCTTTGACAGTCGTTACGGATAGTCAGAAGCCCGAAAGTCTCAGCAGTAACTCAGCTGATAACAGCATCTTATCGTTTTACTTAAGAGTCTTTTATCACATAGGACTGCGTCTTGAGTTTGCACTCAAGATCGCTCTTAAGAAAAAGATTGATTTATAAATATGGGTCTAGGCAAGCCTGTATTTTGGGAACCAGAGTTCAAACTTGAGACCTCTGAGTTGCCAGTCACGACTACTACTACTATACTAGAGCTATCATGACTCAAACTACAACTTTTGAAGTTGTAAGTACCGAAACGACGATCTTCCAGTATATTTTCATTCTTTCCCCCATCAATAATATTCTTTGGTAGAAAAAGTACTTAAAAAAGTTGGTATCTTCCCAAACAATGTTACGTACACTGAATCGATAATATTGAAAGTACACAGCGCTTCTGATATTCAAAATGCCGGCATTGTTTCGCAGATGAAGTTGTTTTCTTTATAATTAAAACTTTTTAGGGGCCTGTGGGTTAGCGATGGATATAAGCTGAAGATATAATATAGAAAACGGATTGATTTGAATAAAAAAACAACGAAAAATGATATAGTTATAGAGAAATTTTATCAATAACAAAAAATATATTTAAGGCGTACCTATGTTTAGTCGACTCGCATTGTTCTCACATAACACAGAAAAATGGAACCAAAAATATTGTAAAGGTATGTCCAAATACAGCGCGGTATTCGAGCGCGGCTGCCGCGCGCGGCTAGCCACGCTTTGTTTGGACGACTGCCGCGCGCGGCAGCCGCGAGCTACTCTACGTAATTTACGAATAATAAGCAGGGCTACAACACACGGCCGCTTTCATTGTGGTTTGAATACGAAATGAAGAGCGCGGCGTGTCTCGGACATGCCGCGCAGCACTGTCGCGCAGAAGGTCTAAACTAGTCGCGCGGCAGAAATGTGTCCTGGAAACGCCGCGTGTTGCTGCCGCGCTCTTGCCGCTCAATGTTTGGACACACCCTAAGCAATTTTTTTAAAAGAGCATCCATGGAGTTTCCTATCAGTTTCTCATTAGATTCTATTCGTTTGTTTTGACCACGTGACATAACGATAATCCTATCCATTTATTTTGTTTTCTATAACGTTAGCGATTGTAGATAGTCAACTTGGCTAAGCCCCCTTATTACTGAACAAAATTGGATTAAAATTAATGATCAGTCGAAAAAAACAGTCAACAACAACCCAATAGAATAGTATGAAATAAAATAAATCAAATCATTCCTTTTCGACGGGTGGAGTTGGTTCGTTAAGCTGTCAATTTAGTTGAATTGTGTAAAGAAAATAACAGAATTTGTTCCCCGTGGCTCGGTCTGCTCTAAATTAGTTTTTGCCGTATTTATTACTAGTGATGGCCGAATCTGGAACTGCCGAATAAGATTGGCCGAACATTCAGTTATAAGTTGAAATATTTGCCGAAGCCCAAATTCGCCCAAACTTTATTAACATTTTGTGATTAATAAATATTTTCGTCTTTGTGGGTAGGGCGTGCGATGGTGGGGGCACAGCTAACTCGCACTAGCCGGGCACTCTCTGTCTGACCGTCGAGCAAGCAATACGTGTTTACGCCTAAACTGTATTTTATTTAACATACCTAACCCTGGACATAACACATTTATTAAACTTGCGACGTAGTTATACCCATCTTAAAATAAGAAGAATCACTGTTATCTGCATGATTTGTAGACCGTCCTTGGAATTGGCTACTAAAATCACTGCTTATCTGCATGATTTGTAGACCGTCCTTGGAATTGGTTACTAAAATCACTATTATCTGTATGATTTGTAGACCGTCCTTGAAACTGGCTACTAGAATCACTGTTGTCTGCTTGATTTGTAGACCGTCCTTGGAACTGGCTACTAGAATCACTCTTATCTGCATGATTTGTAGATCATCCTTGGAATTGGCTACTAGAATCACTGTTATCTGCATGATTTGTATATTGTCCTTGGAATTGGCTATTAGAATCACTGTTATCTGCATGATTTGTAGAAAGTCCTTGGAATTGGCTACTAAAATCACTTATCGGGTCGATTTGTAGACCGTCCTTGGAATTGGCTACTAAAATCACTATTATCTGCATGATTTGTAGATCATCCTTGTAATTGGCTACTAGAATCACTATTATCTGTATGATTAGTATATTGTCCTTGGAACTGTTTACTAGAATCACTGTTATCTGCATGATTAGTATATCGTCCTTGGAACTGGCTACTAGAATCACTCTTATCTGCATGATTAGTATATCGTCCTTGGAACTGGCTACTAGAATCACTCTTATCTGCATGATTTGTAGACCGTCCTTGGAATGGGCTACTAGAATCACTATTATCTGCATGATTTGTAGACCATCCTTGGAATTGGCTACTAAAATCACCGTCATCGGGGCCCTACTCCGAAATTTGATTGATCAATTCCTTAAGTTTCGATTTCTTTGCAGCACTCGTGGTTGCAGTCCCTGCAGTTAATAAATATAACGCTACGGAAATCTGTTGTAGAGTCGTTTCATTATGTTAAACGTTCGCAAAAGTTTAAGACAATCTCACATCTCTCATTTTGTTCCCGTTTTGTTCTCGTCTCGTTTAAACAGAATAGCATTCCCGTTTCAACGTTGGGTCGCTCGCATTGGTTTGTTACGTTAATTTGGAAGAAATTGCTTGTCGAATTGTATTGTTATTTTTGAGATACTATATTGAAAGATGAACACGACGCGTTTCTCACAGGCCGGCCAGCTCTGGAGGCCGGAGGTCTTTGGTCGCCCTTCGGTGCCGGGTTCAGTCCTCCTGCTTGCTCCATCGTACCACAACACCGCTTTCCATCAGATGGATTCATAGTCAAACAACATTTTTTTTTATTTAATTTAAATGGGGATGTCCTTGAGAAAGGTCAGGTCAGTTGTACCCTAAACCGACGAGCATGTATAAAGAACGTGATGAGAGTGAATGAGGCAAAAGAGGTGTGCAAGGATCGTAGCAAGTGGAAATCCGTTGTCTCTGCCTAGCCCTCTGGGAAACAGGCGTGAGTCTATGTATGTTTGTATGTATGTATGTAATTAAAAAAAATCAATTTGTCAAATTACTTTTCTTAATGGTCTGAAATTCTAAAAGATAGTAATAACAGGTATAATAGTTGGATAAAATATAATAAAAAATAGCTTTATTATCCTTAAAGAGACATCAATAACGACTAAACGCCCATCTTTTTGTCTTCATTTCCATTTTTTCTCTTACGAAATGTTTCGTTGGGCACAAAAAACAGTTTTGCGTTACTAATATTCCAATTTTGTCTGAAATACAAAAAATAACTGGGCAATATATAACATGGAATACACGTATTATGCTTGATAACTTTCATACATTTTGTTCTAAGTAAAATACCACAGTATAAAAATTTCAGTAGACTAAAATCACAAAGGTAAACATTGTTTTGTACTGAAACATCAGAAGTAGCATATTGTATCTTTAGAGTGGCAATATCAAGTATCAAATGAGACCAGTTGCTACTTTTACTGATAAATATTTTGTATCCGTATCCGCGACCGCGGAACATCCGAATTAACTTTGACATCCGCTAAAAATAATGCTGATGTTGTGCTCAATGGTTGTGCAGTAAGTGCACTTACTTATCAATTTTGAAACTTGATTACTAACTTACTATTATTTTTGTTTATTACAAAGAAATATTTTAAACAACGTCTCATAGAATACAAGTCCGCGCACGATAAATGTCATAATCTCAAATACCTCTCTAGTTATTATTATTCTTAGTTGACATTATCATAATTATGTAAATGCAACGCAAAACGTAATAAATTGACGTCGTAATTTTGAAATCTTGTCCTATAACTGTGATCTTGTCATTCTGAGATATCGTCACCCTGCGATCTAGTAATTCTAAGATCTCCACATTTTGAGATCTTGTCATTTTGAGATATCGCCATTCTGAGATCTTGGTATTGAAAGAACTTGGCATAATAAGATGGACCGAAAGTTCAACCCTAAAATCGTTCGACATTGGTGCTAATTCTCTTGCACACGCTCTAAACTAATTTAGACTCGCCATCTCTTTTTCTAACAGGGATCATTAGAAAAGGAAAGCAGATTTTTAGAGATGTCAAACTAGTCCATTTGCGTAATATCAACGAGAATTTAGTCGTAATAGGTCTCGTCCTAAGATAAATTTTACGTCAACTGCAAAGACGTAGACTAATTTGACAGCTCTAATTTGATAGTTCAATTTGCTGTCCTTTTTTGATGGTGTTTATTAGAAAGAGATATAGTTAGACTAAAATTAGTTTAGCGGGATGTACAAGAGAATCAGCACCATTGTTCCACTGTTACTATTTACACTGTGGCTTAGCGATCATACACGACTTATGATTGTATCCTAAGTACTCTGCTACTGGGTACAGTAATCTACGTCATAATATTTAGCTAGGAAGCTAGGGTTGTCAAACGTTTTAATTGTAATTTGTAATTATTTTTACAACCTTTTATTTAACTTGCATGTTTGTTTATTCAGATTAAGTATTGTACTCAGTTTTACGGATGGCCTAGTGGTATGACCGTTGACTGACAAGTCGAGTTCGGGTCTCGAGTTCGATCCCAAGGCGCGCACCTCTGACTTTTCGTAAGTTATGTGCTTATTATAAATTAACTATCAGTTGCTACCGGTGAGGGAAAACATCGTGATGAAACCAGCACACGTGAGAGATTTCTCAACGGTGTGTCAGAAGCCATGTTAGAGGCCAACAGGCGGTTTAAGCTCTGACACCAGGTTGTTCATCAACCATACGATAAGAAGAAGAAGTTTAATTTTTATTACATGTTAATTCAGTTTCGATGACAATGCAATTTTATGGTAAGCATGACCTAAATTGACATCCAGGATTACCTCCAGATAAAGGAACGCTTCCACGGTCAACAGTACAGACATAAATTTTTGCATAATAATATATACATATGTTTTGTTGTAAAATTCCTATATAAAAGCTTGATTAAAAACATTGTTTTTATAAAAACTTATTTATTACAACTAAATGAAGGCGATGCATACTTTTATATTAATTTAGATATTTAAATTTTAATTAAAATCAATAAATGTTGGTCAACAAGATCTTAAGACTAATTCTCTGTTTGTTAGAATTCTTAAAAGAATATATATTTTAATGTTTGACTTAGAAAAACAAAATATTAACGGATTAATATAAGTTCCAAAACTTCATTATAATTTTCCTGGAACGTACATTAAGCCTGGAATTATTGGCTAACAGACTTCGAAGAAAAGGGTGAACGGATAGAATATTTTGCTCATTTTTGGTATTTAAACTGAAAAAATAATCAGCTTAAAATTTTAAACGTATTTTGTAAATCATTAAAGTAAGCTTTTAATCCTAGCCTATCGAAGCAAGCAATACCTTACTGGAAGAAAAATAACACCCCACTTTACGTTAGGAGAGGGAGAGGCACCCAAATTAAAAATGTATAATTTTTTTATCTTATAGTTAAACTATTATTTCATCCAAAATTTAATTTTATAGCTTAGATAATTATCTGTGACATAGTTTGTGTTTATTTGTTCATATATACTCGTATGTATACGTTTTGCTTATTAAATGAAAATATTTTAAAATTTGTATAAAAAAATTGGTGATATCGTTTCTAAGCCTTCAAAACTGAAAAGCTTGGAGCATGGGATCGGCAATGCGTAAAGTACTCCGATAGATATCACACCACACCTATAATTATGGTGTTTAGAAAGAAATTCGTAATTTCGACTGATGTACTGACTCGGTGGTTTAGTTGGTAAAGCGATGGCACGGTATGCTAGAGATTGCAGGTTCAAGTCCCGCCTGAAACAGTTGTTATTCCGAGTTTCTTATTAAAATATTTTCGTATCTTTGACAAAACGAAAATATTTATATTGTACTCTATTTACTACGGAGCCCTACAAATCACGTACAACTACGTGTCCAATATGAGTATTTTTTTAGAACAGGGCTGTCCAAACCAAGGCCCGCGGGCCGCATGCGGCCCGCGGCTTGTTTTCATACGGCCCGCGACACACATTTTAATCTAAAAATAGTTTTGGACACAAATAGTTTGGATAATATTATTCGTTGTCAAAACATGTACTCAATACTTGGTATAATTATTTATCTTCAGTCTTGCAACTGAAAATATTTTTCTGGCCCTCCAGCTTTTGTATGAAATTTAATTAGCCCGCGAAGGTGTATAGTTTGGACAGCCCTGTTTTAGAACATGTCTTTACATTGAATACGCGTCATTTCCTCTTTTTTCGTATATTTGCTGACTAAACTATAGGTATCATCCCTTTTCCTAAACGGCTCTCATTATGTGACAGCCGGGACCGGGAACCGGGTACCGGGAACCGGGGTTTAATGCGCCTTCTTGCGCGGCAACCCTATTAAGAGGACGCGAGCATTATAGAACTAAAGATATTAAAGGATATTACTGTTTTACGATAATGTGCTCTATTAAAACAATTTGGGTGATTTTATGATCTTGTTTTTTTACCATAAAATCGAATGCGGGTTATTTTCTTTACCGCAACGTACTGAGTCTGTAGTGGAAGTGATTACCGGTTTTATTTTACCGGTTCCTCTTGTAATGCTAAAATCTCGTATGATTGGATTTCAGAATGATGAAATCTCAGGATGACGATATCTCAGAATGACAAGATTGCTGAAAAATGAGGGTTTACTAATGATAAGCATAAAATAGATTGTCATAATCTCTTCCTTAGGTTTGAACCTGAGACCTTTGCCTTGGTAGTCCAACGCTCGTACCACTAGGCTACTAATGTTGCTTTGAAAACTACTACCGTGACGTCATAATTTCTTGGAAATATATGTAAATAGGTACTTTTATAAAAATATGGCTGCCTTATACATATAACCATCGTACCGTGAAATTAAATGTCAAATACAGGTAATATATCTTTGGCATACAGCATAATATTTTGAAAATATTATAATACTTGTCTTGGCTTCGATCCCCGGGTCGAGCAAAGTGTTATTGGGTTTTTCCATTAGTAAATTCTCAGTAGCAGTAGTCTGGAATTGTGGTCGTTTAATGGCAATAGGCTCGCCCCCTATTACATGGGACTTAAAACATAGACGGCGAAATGTGGGTGTACTGCACACCTCTGCCTGTGTGACTTTAGCAGTAGCCGAGGGTGAATTTTTCGGTCAACCTGGAGAAAATCTGAAGGCGTTATTGACTGGCGTTTTTCAGGGGAAAGCCGGTAAGACTCGAGTTGTATGGAGCCTCCGCCACTAATGTCTATGCGCGCCACTACTGTGCGCTCATTGGAGGTATTCGCCCATAATCACCTCGCTGGGCAAGTTTGGCAATCGCAGTAGCAGATGATTACTGTTACACAAAAGGATGCTGCTGCCCATCCTCCGGATCTTTCCCTTTGTCGCTTCTTACGACACCCGCGGGACGAGTAGTGGTGGTTCTATTCTTAGGCTGGAAACCATACCGCACTGCTGTATTTAGTTTCCTTTACCAAAAAGCATTGTAAGCAAGAAAAATCTATTTAAAATTTTAATTATGGAACACACCGTGTCACTGCGCGCGTTTTTTTGATAATTCATACTGGCCGTTTATAAACACAAGACCGCAGCTTTTTTTTCTTAATTATGTTAGATTTTTTACTCTCGATAGCCTTACCGAATTTAGTTCTATTTATAAAATTTATTCCCTCCCTAGGGAGGAAAGCAATTACTATGAGTTGTTCCCGCCCAAAGGAGGGAAGTAGCATCTTCCACCCGCTACTTGGATCAAATAAACACTACTTTCCGAGCATGAGATATCAAAATCAAAATATTTTTATTCATGTAGACCATTAGGCTCTTATGAATAGTCATAATTCTAATATTGTTTGTTATAAGAGTGACTCTAGTTGCCAGTTCCTAGGGCAGCCTACCCTTCATGGAGAAGAACCTGGCAAGAAACTCCATGGTTGCTCTTTTAAATAAATGGCTTACAATATTTTATATGAAAAAGATATTACCTGACATAGAGGCAGGAACACCTCCCCGATGGAGTCATCTCTTGAGAATCGATCGTAGTCAAACACGTGAAGGTGGAGGACCTGGAAATATATAAAAAAAAACATTATGAGCAGCGATATATATGAAAATAAATAAATAAATCAGCCTGTGGCAAGTCAGAGGTCTCGGGTTCGAACCGTAAGTTATGTGCGTTTTATAAATTAATTATCACTCTCCGTGCCTCGGATTTGGCTTCTGTCAATTGTAGATCTCTGACAGTCGTTACGGGTAGTCAGAAGCCTGAAAGTCTGACAACCAGTCTTACCGAGGGGTATCGTGTAACCCAGTATCTGGGTTGTGGAGGTCTGATAGGCAATCGCTCCATGTAAAACACTGGTATTCAGCTGCATCCGGTAAGACTGGAAGCCGACCCCAATATAGTTGGGAAAAGGCTAGGCAGATGATGAAATAAATCAGCCTGCAACCGTCCCACTGCTGGCCAAAGTCCTCTTCTCATACAGAGAAGGATTGAGCAAATAATCACTACGCTAGCTCACTGCGACTTTTTTTAAAACTTTTTTAACAATACAATGATTTAAAAAAATTAAAATGCCATTTTTCGTGATACGACAAAATCGCTTTCCTGTGTCGATATGGTCACAACTCAGAATTAATTTCCACTGACAACCCTTGATAGAGTCGATTATAATTATAATGAATAACCGTCACAGTTCATTTCAATTATAAAACCATTAGGAGAACGATTAAAATATCAATAAAAGGGTCCTAAATACTACTAATCGTTCAGTGTACGCACTACGGTTTTCTGCCGCGGGCGGTTCTAACTTGTACCATCATCA
Source organism: Protodeltote pygarga (assembly GCA_936450705.2). Taxonomy (NCBI): domain Eukaryota; kingdom Metazoa; phylum Arthropoda; class Insecta; order Lepidoptera; family Noctuidae; genus Protodeltote; species Protodeltote pygarga. The sequence continues at coordinate 3,494,800 of OW388276.2, forward strand.
TCTGCCTAGCCCTTTCCCAACTATGTTGGGGTCGGCTTCCAGTCTTACCGGATGCAGCTGTATACCAGTGTTTTACATGGAGCGACTGCCTATCAGACCTCCACAACCCAGATACTGGGTTACACGATACCCCTTGGTAAGACTGGTTGTCAGATTTCGGGCTTCTGACTACCCGTAACGACTGTCAAAGATCTACAATTGACATCCGGGGCCAACAGCTTAACGTGCTATCCGAGGCACGGAGAGTGATAATTAATTTATAAAACGCAATAACTTACGAAAAGTCAGAGGTGCGCGCCTTGGGTTCGAACCCGAGACCTCTGACTTGCCAGTCAACGGTCACCACCACTAGGCTATCACGACTAACTTGTACCAATCGATCAATAATTTATTTGTCATAAAAAGGGGTTGCAAAGGTGTCGTACATTTAGGAAAGGTACATTTTTAACCTTTAGGGTGTGCAAATAAATAAAATGAAATTATATTGTAGTAATAATTTTAGTTATCTACTTGAAATAATTACAATTTATATATTCGTTAAGCATGAGAGCGTAGCTTTAACTAACTGTAAACGGCTTGAATTGAAGCTGAAATTTTTGCTGAAATTTTATAAGGGTCTCCTTGACTTGGTTTATTGTGATTTTCATAATTGTATTTATTGATTTTATATCTTCAATGTGCGAGTGAGATTGCAGCTTTGTGAGTATCCTTTCCGCGCCTTAAACTTTCAAATTTTTATCAAACGCAAATTATAATTTTTGTAGAAAGACAAAATCGATGACAATCATTTTAATGTATTATGTATTATATTGCTTGTATTTGTATTGTATTGTGACGCAGTTTTACGACACCAATTACCAACATGTTACTACTTGCATTTTTGATATGATAATTCGCAAACAACTGCGTAATTGCATCAATAAGTAAATCTGAAAATCGCCTTTTAAAATACACCCGCGGCAAACCGTAGTGCGTGCTGCCACTAATTTTAAATTGACACGAATTGACGTTGACAGCGAACGTGACTATCATGGCCCGTAGAGAATTGTAACAGACATACCTAAAGTTAATTAATTAAATTAAAATGAAACGTTTTAATTATCTTTATTGGAAATTGTAATCTGTGGGGAATTATGGCCAGGAGAGCGTAAAAACGGTTGCAATAATGACGTGTCAGAATGTTCGGAATACGAGGTCTTATATCCATTGAGCTATGACTTACTATAGTAACACAATACTTATTAAATGAAATTATTTAAAAAGAAACTCGCAAAATCAACTGACTCAGGCGGGACTGGAACCCGCGATCTTTGGCGTGCCGTGTTATAGCTTTACTTGCCAACTCAACGCTTAGTTGGTCACGCCATCGCGGGTTGAAGTCAGTCAGTCAATTGTTTTTGCAAGTATCTTATTAAATAATTTTATTTAATAAGCTAAATATGTGCAAAAACATACATACCTAAAACAATAAGTACTTATTGTCTATGCTCTTTCTATGTTACAACGAATATAAGCTGTTTAATAAAATTAAACATAAGTGTGATTTTTAAACACATTGATAAATGTAAAACCGATAATCACTACATTTCTATTATGAAGCGCCTTTGACTCGTTAGAAGTAACCAGCGGTTCCAATATTGGCTCTCTCTCATAAACCAAGGAAATAAAAATAGAAAAACATTTATTCGAAACGTGACAGTTCAGAGAAACCAAAATAAAAATCAATAAAAAAAAATTATAAACAAAAAAAGACATTACCTACTTAAAAATAAAATAATTATTTAAAAACACAGTATTTTTGTGAATTTTTTACATGTTTAATATAATTATTTAATAAGAAATTTGAAAACTGACTGACTGCCTCGTTGGTCTAGTGGTAGCAAGCGCGACTGCTGAGCACGAGGTCCTGGTTTCGATCCCCGGGTCGGGCAAAGTGTTATTGGGTTTTTCCATTAGGAAATTCTCAGTAGCAGCACGGAGTCTGGAATTGTGCCCGTTTAATGGCAATAGGCTCGCCCCCTATTACATGGGACTTATTACATAGCCGGCGAAACGTGGGTGTATTACACACCTCTGCCTACCCCCTCTGGGGAATACAGGCGTGAGTCTATGAAATTTGAAAACACAACTGACAACTGATTTTTACCCGACTACAAAAAAAGGAGGGTTATGATTTTAGCAGTCTATGTATGTATGTATGTAAGTTTGTTCATCTGTTCCCTTGTAGCTCCTTAACTATTTATTGTAATTCAAAAAATAAGGTGTCTATCGATGCGTTTTAATGGTAAGCGGGTTATAGGATGTATGAAATTTCGTAAAATCAAATATGGCGGATTTTAGAATTTCGGACTTCAGAATTTTATTTCAAATCTAAGAAGCTTGTTTTTAGATTTTAAGTAGTCGGGTTTTAGTTTTTAAACTATATTTTTTTATGTGTGAATTTGTGCTGTAACAAGTAAAAAATTCACAAAAATATTCTTATTAAATAATTATATTAAAAACACAGTGTTTCTATACTATGTGCTGACAGCATGCCCATATCGAATAGGTCACCAACTCAGCATTAGCTGGATGAAGTTGTTGACCACTCAGCACTGATTTTTAATTGGCACTTATCTATTCGATTCAGGTACTTATCGGAATTCTTACCCGACTCTGCAGCTTCTGAATCGGGAATCCCTCAAAGTAGAAGGTCTCGTTCCACCTCGGGTTCAGGGTACGCCTCTTGATCTTCGTCTCCAGTCGATGCTTCTTATCAGGCAGTAAGGTGACCCTCACGTAAGGATCTGATGTTCCACTCAAGTCCTTTGCTGGTAACTCCTTGCCCTGGAAAGAAAGTATGGTCAGATTTTTTTGAAGAAAGAAAGAAAAGATTCTGAGCAGAGTTTTAGTGGAAAAGTAACTCGAAATCAAAATATTTTTAAGCTATAGCATAGATTTTATCGCGGGCTTTGAGCGCGGTGACCGAATCAAGAAATTCCGTAACGAAAATAAAACCTAACAACCTTTATTGCAGAATAATCTATTTAAAAGATTATCGTCTAACAAATAAGGTATATTTTATGTTGACACATTAAAAAACAAAACATTTAGAGAAATATAAACATTCGAATTTCGAAAACTAATTATTTGCTTAGATTTTTCAAGACGTGATTTTGTATTAAGTTTTTAAGCTATTGACTGCATAAATAAAAAATAAAAAATTATAATTGCATAAGTTGATAAAAAATGCTATGCATTAGCTTTACCGCGGCAGTCCCCGACTGCCACACGTTATTTTTTATTCAAGTAGACCATTAGGCATTATGAATACAGTCATAAATAATATTATTCTAGTAAAAGCGACTCTAGTTGCCAGTTCCAAGGGCAGCCTACCCTTAAAGGAGAAGAATCTGGCAAGAAACTCCATGGATGCTCTTTTTACATAAATCACACGCCTGTAACTGTCCCACTGCAGGGCAAAGGCCTCTTCTCATACAGAGAACAATCGAGCATTAATCACCACGCTAGCTCACTGCGAGTTGGCGATTTCTGACTATTAAGTCCAGGTTTCCTTACGATGTTTTCCTTCACTATTAGTCAGTGGCACAGACTTACTAGGGATGACTACGCGTACGCATGTCAGTGGTGTTCTAGATTAACTAAGAAAGTACATATGACATTGAAAAAGTCACATTGATACATGCCAGGTAAACGATAAGTCACCACAACCTACCAATTATTACAATTTTATAATATTGTCTATCACATCTGCCTAGCCTTTTCCCAACTATGTTGGGGTCAGCTTCCAGTCTTACCGGATGCAGCTGAATACCAGTGTTTTACATGGAGCGACTGCCTATCAGACCTCCACAACCCACATACTGGGTTACACGATACCCCTTGGTAAGACTGGTTGTCAGACTTTCGGGCTTCTGACTACCCGTAACGACTGTCAAAGATCTACAATTGACATCCGGGGCCAACAGCTTAACGTGCTATCCGAGGCACGGAGAGTGATAATTAATTTATAAAACGCACATAACTTACGAAAAGTCAGAGGTGCGCGCCTTGGGTTCGAACCCGAGACCTTTGACTTGCCAGTCAACGGTCACCACCACTAGGCTATCACGACTCTCATAATATTGTCTTTGGACGGCCGAAAAGAATCAAACTTAGAATCACGTAATAATTGAATACACTTATAAACACCATGTTCGGTAAATATAAGCACAAAAGATTTCCATATTAGAAATATTTGTTATACAATTATCGTTTCTATTCGTGACAGTATAATAGAGTACTTATTAACGTTATTTGGTATTAATTAACAAGCAAACGTTACTGGCTGGTACACGAAGAAAAATACAAAAAAAAATGTTTTATTAGGACTTTTGGATGTCAATTTAGACTGAATAAAGAATAAAGTTTAGCAGTGTCATTTAAAGATTTACTGAAAAAAAAATCTATTCTATTTTGAATTTTCCTATTTAGTTTTTTTTTTTATTAGAAAGGTGACTTAATGGAGAGTGTTTTTAGTTGAAAAAAATAGTTTTTATTTTGGGTTTTTAATTTATAGTTATTTATATTATTATTTTTTTCGTATAAAAAATACAAAACAATTTTGATTAAATAACTTAATATTGCTTTGTCTAATTTGTCCGTGTAGACGCAATAAAGTAGATTGCACGGTAGTGTGCCTAGCCAAGTTTAACGCTACAAAGCGCGGCTTTATTAAATTAATTATAGTGGTCCAGTCAGTGGTCAAATTCGACCGAATTTTTTTTATAAATTTCTGCACTACATCTCCATATAAACTTTTACTATGCCAAGTTTCACACTGCTCCGTGCGCGCAATATTCTTACAATGGGATATACAGTTTTCGCTTCACGTATTAGTATATAGATTACTCGAACCATTTTGAGCCATTTTGACTGCCTCGTTGGTCTAGTGGTAGCAAGCGCGACGGCTGAGCACGATGTCCTGGGTTCGATCCCCGGGTCGGGCAAAGTGTTATTGGGTTATTCCATAAGGAAATTCTCAGTAGCAGCACGGTGTCTAGAATTGTGCCTGGTCAATGGCAATAAGCTCGCCCCTTGTTGTATGGGACTTATAACATAGCTGGCGAAACGTGGGTGTAGGTAGGTACTGCAGACTTCTGCCTATCCCCTGTAGGGAATATAGGCGGGAGTCTATAAAAAAAAATTGAGCTATATACAGCGTATAACAGAAGTCCGAAATAATATTTAAGGGCATGTATGTATATCATGAAGAGAATCACCTCTGAAAATATTGAATGGAAAAGAGGCATTTTTTTTTCATACAAAATATTTCTTTCGATTTCATTTTCTTCAATAATGACAGATTTTATTATCCTATGCGTGCCTAGTGCTTACTTAAAGAATTTATTGACGGTAAATAACCGGATTCGTATTGATTTACCTTTCAACTGATGCCTAGGGCCGAATTTGAAAGATTTTGGTAAAAACTTTGACCGTGGTTTATTCGAGTATTGTTTGGGGTTCGGTTCCAAAACCCATGCTCAAGGATTGTGTATAGGGTACCTTATACGCCCTTAATGTATTATTTCGGACTTCTGTTACATGCTGTATAATTATACTTTACCTGAATGATCCTCAATATCAGAGTGGTATTCTGGAAGTCGTACTCCAAGCTGAAGTGGATCTGGCCGACGTTCTCCGAAGGTTCGGAGTTGTCGATGTACATATCCACCAGCGATATGGAGCGGTTCTGCAGAAACGCCATCTGTCAGCATAAATCGGACACTTAAAGCATTTGGTGTGGCTTGGCGCCTTTAGAAGCGTGTTAGACAAAATTTTGATGAAAATTTCTTTGATTTTTTTTTAGTGAAAAAGTTTAACGTTGATTCAAAAACAGAGAGAAAAAGACTTATTTTTTGAATTACAACGAATATTTTAGAAGCTACGAGGGAACGGATAAACAAATTTACAATTTATTAGACTGCTATAATCATAACCCTGCTTTTTTTGTGTCGGGTAAAAATTGAAGCCAGTTGCCAACTGGGGAACTTATTTGACTAAGAAACAAAAAATATATACTAAGGTTTTTTTAAATTGCATTTCCCTCAGAATAACGCTACTGAACTAGATTTAAAAAAAATGAATTAGGGTTATTTTTTTACTAGTTGTATAGATAGTTACGTGTATACGTATGACAATGGGCAACAAGGCTGGGGTCCTGGCGACAATATTATTGTTTTCTTTTGTTAAATTTAGAATATCTAATAATTATATCACAATTATTTTAAAATTTTAATATGCCTTTGATAAATCTCATGTCTAAAACTATACGAGATTTAATAATGGCAAGATTTCGTTGATCAAGGAACTTTAAAAAAAAATATCTTATTTGAAGTTTACATTAAAAATATTCCAAATTAATTGTCATCAAAATTTTGTCCGCTCTTTATGTAATCGTGCATAGAAAAACATGATACTTGGTTTACAAAAAATACAACTTCTTAACTTAAGAAAAAGAGGAAAGCATGATTTTTTACTAATAAACGATGTTTTAAAAAATTGCGTTACTGCCTATAGTCAAATTTTTAAAAAGCATTTTTAATATTCCATTTTTGTTTAAAGCTAAAAGAAATATTTAAAAAATCACACTTTTTAAGTACTTATTTTAAGTTATTTGCGGGGAAAACGGCACAAAAATCAATGGGGTTGGTACATGCAGGTGTTTTTTGTGACTTTTCTATGATTAAATATAAACGTTTTTGAATATATTTTATATAAGTAAAACGATTAAAGTTTGAAACTAACGATTTGTTTTTAAAATATTACTTCTAAAGAGAATGGATTTTTTAAAGAAAATTACGTAAAAAAAGCTTTAAATTGTTTTTTAGAGAAAATTATTTAAATTCTATTTTTGTATTTAATAAGCAATAAAACTAAACTAATCTAGACTATTTGTATTCTATTTCTACATATTTTTTTATAAAAACTTAACAAATTTGTAGGTACTGTTAGTAAAAGTTTTTTTTAATATTATGGCTATACAATTCTATGCGGTAAAAAAAAATCGTAAAAAATAATGTGAGATCTCATAAAATAATAATAAAACATATAATAAATCTTAAAAATATACATACGTTTATTATGAAAATATATATAATAATAATATATCGCATTGTTTTAATATTTTAATCTCACATCATATTTTTTGTTGCTATTTTACTGATTATCTAATAATAAAAAATTTAACTTAATTTTTTTAAATTATTGTGTGATTAGTGCTAAGCTATTCTAATTCCTATTGACTACGTATCTAGATCTAAAATTGACTTTTTCGTAATAAGTCGTGAATTTTAGTGGCCAAACCCAAAATAATTTATTGTTTTGTGATTTTATTTAAGAAAAAAATTTCGCTACTCCAGTCCTTGTGGAATTAGAAATTAAAATTGTGTTTTTTTGTGCTACAAATATTTTATTTATAAGCTGTTAGTGTATTTAATTTAGTTTTGCGCAACTATTTTTATCATATTTACAAAATTAAGCTTTTCAGCTGAAGCCAAGCGGGCTCACTGAAAAATGTGAAGCATCTTATTATAAAAAAGTAAATAAAAGCGAAAATTTTTAAGCGTTTCGCCGTTTGTCGTAAAATTTCTCTATTTTTTCATATACAACCTCTTCTACCTACCATGTTTGAAGGAGAAAGCATGGAAAGAGAATTCATAGTTTAGAAAAACTCCGTCGAAAAGAAAAAACAAACGAAAAATAAAACAAGGAGCACAGTAAAAAAAAGGACAGTTCGGAAACACTCGCGAAAATTTTTTTTTTCACTTTTTACAAAAAAATTTTTTGCTAATTTTTTTTTCACTTTTTTTTAAATGTGTGCTATATTTCTTAGAGTTTTAACGTGACTGTGTAAAATTATGATAAATTCAGATTATTTGTTGTCTTAATTTACGCCTCATTGTTTATACATCGTGATATCTTCATTCATACTTAGATAAAACGTCAGTATTATGTGTAGTCCTTTATATTTTGTTAAAATATTAAGTTTTTTGTTAAAAAAATATTGTGTTGGTGGCTAAAACCCAGTTTTTAAGTCATAGTTCCAGAAATATAAACATTCGAATTTCGAAAACTTATTATTTGCTTAGATTTTTCAAGACGTGATTTTGTATTTTTTAAGCTGTTGACTGCATAAATAAATAATTATAATTGCATAAGTTGATAAAAAATGCTATGCAATTGCTTTACCGCGGCAGTCCCTGAGTGCCACACGGTTTTTTGTTTATCCTTTCTATCTCGGAAAAATAGAATTCACAGGAGCGAAACCGTGAGAAAAAGCTGTGGTACATAAAACAGCTGATATCTGCATTATTTCTAAAAGTTTTTCCATTAAGACTCAGGCATCCGGCACGCTTCCGGAACGTTTCCGGTCCGATAGTAAATTATTCACAAACGTATCCGTATCAATAGTGCTCAGATCAGTTTGAATTTCAACAATTCCAACATTTTAGAGTTCCGCTAGCGAAATAGAAAAACGTATTGATAAATGGTAGCAATCTGATTTACCATTATTTCGTTATCATCATCATCATCACCCTGTATTAGTCAACGCACACCACTATTGTGCGCTCATTGGAGGCGTTTGCCCATAATCACCACGCTGGGCAAGCGGGTCGGCGATCGCAGAAGCAGATGATTGCTGTTACACAGAAGGATGCTGCTGCCTATCCGAATCTTTCCCTTTGTCGCTTCTTACGATACCCGTGGGACGAGTAGGGGTGGTTCTATTCTTAGGCCGGAAACCACACGGCACTATACCATTATTTGATATAACCATTTTAATAAAGAACCCTCTCTCAAATAATGCTTCACCCTTTGCAGTTTTAAACTTTAGTTACTTAACGCGAACCGTTGAGAACCTTGGACATTTCAATTGAAGTACTTTTATAGATTTTCCATTATCTTGCACTTAGGACAAAGATGTCTAATGGAATCGAATTTGATAAGAGATCTTGTCATTGACTCATCTGGTTAGACAGGTACGAGGACCCGTACCCTCAATGTTTCAGCATTTTCTTTCCTTCTTTATCATTATATGGTTGATAAACAACCAAAAGTGCCATGTGGTTTCCGGCCTAAGAATAGAACCACCCCTACTCGTCCCGCGGGTGTCGTAAGAAGCGACAAAGGGAAAGATCCGGAGGATAGGCAGTAGGATCCTTCTGTGTAACAGCAATCATCTGGTACTCGATCGCCAACTCGCAAACCCAGGACGGGTTCGATCCCCGGGTCGGGCTAAGTGTTATTCGGTTTTTCATTGGGAAATTCTCAGTAGCAGCACGGAGTCTAGAATTGTCGGTTAGTGGCAATAGGCTTGTCCCCTATTACATGAGACTTATAACCTAGCCGGCAAAACGTGGGTGTACTGCATACACATCTGCCTATCCCTTCTGGGGAATACAGGCGTGAGTCTATGTGATTTAATTTAGTATTATATTTAAAATTACTCTACGGAATCACTGTAAGTACTGTTAAAACTAATTCTCTCTGAAATTCCGTTTTCATTTCAGCGACTCGTCCTATTTGAACAAAACTGAAGCTTCAACTATTTCATTACATTTTCAACTACAAAGTACATTGTAGTTTTAGAAGGTGGTTAAATTTTACTTGTGAATGTATTTATAATTTAATTATAAGAGTCGTAATAGCCTAGCGGTGGTGACCGTTGAATGGCAAGTCAGTGGTCTCGGGTTCGAACCCAAGGCGCGGACCTCTGACTTTTCGTAAGTTATGTGCGTTTTATAAATTAATTATCACTCTCCGTGCCTCGGATAGCACATTAAGCTGTTGGCCCCGGCTGTCAATTGTAGATCTTTGACAGTCGTTACGGGTAGTCAGAAGCCCGAAAGTCTGACAACCAGTCTTACCAAGGGGTATCGTGTAACCCAGTATCTGGGTTGTGGAGGTCTGATAGGCAGTCGCTCCATGTAAAACACTGGTATTCAGCTGCATCCGGTAAGACTGGAAGCCGACCCCAACATAGTTGGGAAAAGGCTAGGCAGATGATGATGAATGTATTTATAATTTAGTTTTGTGCCAACGAAGGTTTGTAATGTTTAAAACGCTTAATAACTATAAAGGTGACGTTTAAAAAATGTATGGGGCTTAGAACTAATTAAATGAAAACCTGAACTGCAATCTGACCTACACAGGGTGAAGGAGCATAATTACTATGATTTTTTGACGCATTCAAAAATATTTTAAAGTCTCTCGTTTTTTTTAAATGAAGCGGTGAAAAATAACAATTTTCCAATACTAGATCACTCAATACTTTGATAGAATGCTTAGCAACCTGCAACCCTGTGTCAAATAACGTGACTTTGACAGTAATGTCACTCAGACTGTCAGACAGACGTTGCGCGCGCCACTTACTCGATCGTATCGTTTGAGGGAAGCAATCTTTGTGGATCGCTTAGCAGCGCCCCTGGGGTAAGGCCGTGACGCCCCAGGGCGTCGCGACGCGGACGCCTGGGCCCTGGCGTACGGTGAATGCCCAAGCAAAAGCCGTATTTCCGCCCAAAGGTTCGTGGAAGAACACCGTGAAGTTTTTAGCCCATCGCCAGCCCTTGGTGATTAGGGAAGCTCTGGGTTAGAGCATTATCACGGTACAGCAAGTGTCACGGGTTCAAGTCCTGCTCGTATCCTATCATAGATATTTGTATCCGCACTGTATTTTACTAAGAAAACACCTTAGAGTATATAAGAAAATATAGAGTGATAACGTCAACAACATTGCCTTGTACGGAGCGTAAGCAGGTCTCACCATTGAAATATTAAAATATAATTTTTAAATTATGGTTTCTAGTCAGTTGCAAAATTTAACACAGCAGTTAACCATGATCATCACTACATAGTAAACAAAGTCACTATCCGCCGTCTGTCTGTCCCTATGTATGCTTAGATCTTTAAAACTACGCAACAGAATTTGATGCGGTTTTTTTAATAGATGGAGTGATTCTTAAGGAAGGTTTATATGTATATTGCACCTGTGCGAAGCCGGGGCGGGTCGCTAGTATAAGCTAAAATGTAACTTTTTCGCTCGTGGAGCCTAGTTGAACCGCAGTCGATCGAGTAATGATCGCGGACGGAGCTCGTGTCGCGGCCGCGTTCATACCCGTGCTCACGGTTCATACTTCTGTAGGGTTGCTCTATATTTTCTTATATACTCTAAGAAAAACACTATCCACATCACAGGAAAATTCCCTAACAAAACAAGGTCGCAATTTAACCAATTTTTCCAGCATATTATCTGGTCGTATATTTTCTCTATAGGGCATGAATGTTTCACATTATTCATGAAGCGAATACGCAGCCATTTTGCAATGTTGACTCACACTGATTTGGTTTTATCAGATTATTATGGTAATGTTTACCTTTTTATCTCGATTGGTCATGGATATTTGTGGGTTTACCGTATTTTAATGCCTTTTAGGTTAAGATATGCCGTGCCGATAGTGCCGTGTGGTTTCCGGCCTAAGAATAGAACCACCCCAACTCGTCTCGCGGGTGTCTCTTCTGATCGAATTTCGGTCACAGCGGCCAATCTCAACAAAAATTAGCTTACTACTCAGGAGATATTATAGTGCACAAGTGTGTACGCAAACACAGGTGCACTCTCTATTCCCTTACTCTCATAGTCCGATGGGACGGTAATCCGACACGACCGGAGAGATATCAGGCGCAGGGCCAAAAGCGTTACGTGCTTTCCGAGACTCAGAGTAAGTGATAGTTAATTTATAATACACGTAGAATTTACGAAAAGTCAGTGGTACGCCGTGGGTTCGAATCTGAGACCTCTGATTCATTGTACTCATCAATACATAGTATAAAGCAAAGTCGTTTCCAGCGTTTGTCTGTCCCTATGTATGCTTAGATCTTTAAAACTACGCAACGGATTTTGTTGCGGTTTTTTTAAATAGATAGAGTGATTCAAGAGGAAGGTTTATATGTATAATACATGCATATTAGCGTAACCGTGCGAAGCCGGGGCGGGTCGCTAGTTTATAATAAATGAGAAATAAACAGTACGCAGCTGTAACTATAATAGTCGTTTAAAGATGTTAGATTTTCTTTGTTTATTTGAGTCTAAGAAGGCAAGGAATCTACCTAATTAACAGACTTTGCGTCTACGATCGTGTCTGTGACGTAATGAGTAAATCTGGTTATATATAGTGTAATATTAAGCTGGGTACTCACTAAGCAGTGTTGCTTGTAACGTATCAGATACTGTATCAACCTGCAAGTGGGTACGGCTCCTCCACGGTCCACCGCGTATCTACGAGCTGCCGGATCCGCAGTGCTCGCGACGACGTCACGCCGACAACATGTCTCAAATGTTAGCTAGTGCTTTGCATCCAGTTTTAGATGTTTTTTAATAATTTTTATCTTTAGGGTCCCACCATTTTGGAGTATTTTGGTAAACATCAAAAATAAATAAATAAATTAGCCTGTAACTGTCCCAATACAGAGAATCACCGCGCTAGCTCACTGCGTGTTGGCGATTTCAGACTATTAAAGTCCAGGTTTCCTTACGATGTTTTCCTTCACCGTTAGTCAGTGGTGTCTTAGATTAACTAAGAAAGTACATATGACATTGAAAAAGTCACATTGGTACATGCCAGGTTCGAACCCACACCCACGCGCTTGCAAAGCGGGTCCGTAACTAATGCGCCACCACGACGAGAACATCAAATAGATTATATATTTTTTTATTCAGTCCACTTCATAACCGCAGTGATACCGCCACTCGGAGGGTCACTGCGAGCAAGCGCTCCTCGCGCGAGCGGCGGGCTCGTGCCAACGTATTTACTTGATACCGTATCTGATACATTACCTGTGACATTACTGCAAGTGAGTACTCAGCTTTACAGATAATAATAGCGGAGGCTTTGATTCCATGCTACAAGAATATGGAGAATACTAAAGTGCGAAGTTATCATTGATCATACCATAGCCATCCTTCATCGCATCTCATCTTCACATGAGCCATCTTAGCTTAGTATAATAATCATACAGCACGGTAACGACGCGTCGTTGTTACTGCGAGTACCGCGACGTTCGCTTAGGAGTCTCATCGTTACGAATTATTACGCATGTTTGTGTGAGTGTGCCGTTTTCGAGCGTTTCTACGTAGTAACCGTACCTACCTACTGTATGATCATTTATTATTCTGTGATCTTAGTCTGATTCTAATGTAAAATTAAACACAACATTACATAGACTCACGCCTGTATTCCCCAGAGGTAGAGGCAGAGGTGTATGCAGTATACTCACGTCTGATGGCTATGTTATAAGTCCCATGTAATGACTATTGCCATTATGGCACAATTCAAGATTCCGTGCTGCTACTGAGAATTTTCTAATAGAAAAACTGTTAGTCAGTGGTGTCTTACATGAAAGTACAGTCATATGACATTTAAAAAGTCAAATTGGTACATGCCAGGTTCGAACCCAAACTTTTTGCAAAGCGGATCCGTAACCAATGAGCCACCACGACGCACTACCACAATAATTATTATTATTTTATAATTATTATCTTTCGAAAAACCCAATATCAATTTGCCCGACCCGGGGATCGAACCCAGGACCTCGTGTTCAGCAGTCGCGCTAGCTACCACAATACCAACAAGGCAGTCAATTAACTGTAAAAGATTCAAAATTGTAAATGTTGTAATTCCATGTTTTTCGCCTCAAAAAGTTTTGCCTACCCGATATCCATATTTTCATTTTGCAATATTGGCAGGTTCATTAATATCCTGCATCTGATTTGTCTGTTAATTATCGAATCTGATTAAATGTAAACGAAACGAATATTTAACGAAATCATTAAGAACTTTTACGCAATGCGTCCAACCCAATATGAATAACAGTGATTGTTACAAACTCTATTTGAACTTCACCTTTTTGGATTACCTTTTTGGATTTCTATTTAGTATTCTAAATTCAAAAAGTAATGACAACGGTGAAATACTAGGAGTTCATACGGGTTCACCTTTGTATGTGTTATGATTAAGAGTAAATATCTATACATAATTACAATCCTAATTATAATTAATAAATACAATAACTTCTTGAAGACGGTTAAAATTTATAATAGGTAATGATTAATTATTAATATAAAGATATCTCAATAATTTTACACTTAGGTACTCTTTAAAACACTATTTTAATTACATCCACATAATGCTGATATAGATATATAATTTTAACAGGAATATTGTTAAAATTGAATTGAAATAATTAAATATAACTGAAAATTTGCATTGTAAACATATAGCGCTCTTCCTCCTCTCTCCTAAGTAACTATGCTGTGCCCGACAGGGTCCATAATTGATACCTTATCTTATGTATACCAACTGTTATGTAACATTATGGAACGCAATAAAGAATTGAGTATCTTTAAAATAAACTGTGGTTTAATCATTTTCAGCGCCTTTCTTTCATTCGTTACACGCCGTAAGTAACAGTGATATTGAATTAAAAACTTAATTAGATTGTACTATTAACACCTATGTATTTATATACCTACATAAATTTGAAAGTACCTCTGTCTGTCTCTCATTACGTTTTTACATCTGAACCGCTTTTGATGAAATTTGTCATAGAGATGGATGGGATCCAGATCTATATTACTCTATGGGGGAAGCCTTTGTTCAACAGTGGACGTCTTTCGGCTGATATTGTTCTCAGAGTCGGATTGGCCATCTAGTTCGAGGTAGCATTGGCCATCCGGGCCCCAGTCAGCGCGCGCCCCCCGTGAGCCTAGTATGCGGGGCTAGGTGCAAGCCAGGCGGTAGATAGGACAGAGGGCCCGCGCAGGCTAACTCCCAGCTCTTGCGACCTAAATGTAAACTAGATCAGACCAATTAGAATGCCGTGTGGTTTCCGGCCTAAGAAGAGAACCACCCCTTCTCGTCCCGCGGGTGTCGTACGAAGCGACAAAGGGAAAGATCCGGAGGACGGGCAGCAGCCTTCCATAACAGCAATCATCTGCTACTGCGATTGCCAACCCGCTTGCCCAGCATGGCTATTATCGGCAAAAACCTCCAATAAGCGCACAATAGTGGCGCGCAAAAGAAAGGTTTATGTTCAACAGTGGCCTATACAGGTTGTTGATGATGAAAAAAACCAACATGTCTGACACACGATATCAAAGTCTTATTTCAAGAACAACCTATAAGTGTCAGAGTTTGTAGCACCCGTAGGCTTCTGACATGGCTTCAAATACCGTTGAAAAACCGCTAAGTGTTGATGATGATGAATGTGCAAGCGAGATAGGCACCTTAGATCATTTTTTTAAAGATCATAACTTACATTTTGAATAAAATGGCGCGTCCTTACGTCTATACATACGTAAAAGTATGTTTAACTGTACGTACCCTGATATAACCTCTCATAACGAAACCACCTGTGTCGACTTAGGGAGGTTTTATTACTTCAGATGAATTATTTATTCTTGTACGTGTCTTGGTTTAAAAATGAGACTCATATGTACCTACCTTGTCTTATTAAGGTACGTTTGTGCGCTTATTCAGATAGAATCGAAATTTTGGTCGAGAACGACAAGTAAAAGTTTGTGTAGCTATATTAATTGCTAATGTTATGAATGAAGAGTCGTGATAGATAGGTGGTGACCGTTGACTGGCAAGTCAGAGGTCTCGGGTTCACCCAAGGCGCGCAGCTCTGACTTTTCGTAAGTTATGTGCGTTTTATAAATTAATGATAACTCTTCGTGCCTCGGATAGCACGTTAAGTTAGGCCCCGGCTGTCAATTGTAGATCTTTGACAGTCGTTACGCGTAGTCAGAAGCCCGAAAGTCTGACAACCAGTCTTACCAAGGCGTATCATGTAAGCCAGTATCTGGGTTGTGGAGGTCTGATAGGCAGTCGCTCCATGTAAAACACTGGTATTAAGCTGCATCCGGTAAGACTGGAAGCCGGCCCCAACATAGTTGGGAAAAGGATAGACAGGTGATGTTATGAATGCTTGCAGGTTTTTAGCTTCTTCTTCTTATCGTATGGTTGATGAACAACCTGGTGTCAGAGTTTAAACCGCCCGTAGGCCTCTGGTGGCTTTACACACCGTTGAAAAATCTCTAAGGTATGCTGGTTTCATCACGATGTTTTCCCTCACCGTTTTAATAACTGATAATTAATTTATAATACGCACATAACTTATGAAAAGTCGGAGGTGCGTGCCTTGGGTTTGAAACTGAGACCACTGACTTGCCAGTCAACGGTCGCCACCACTAGGCTATCATGATTCTAAGGGCCCTTGTTAACGAGACGGTTTTCCGCCGGAGCTAAGCACGGTTTTAATAACCGTCGACAGTTATGTATGGGACACTATGGGGGTTTATTAACTACGCCGGCCAGTGAATGTTAAAACCGTGCATAGTTCCGGCAAAAAGCCGTCTCGTTAACAAGGGCCCTAACAAAACACGAAAAGCCGGGCCTAAGGGCTTAAGGTGCTTTCCGAGGTACGGAGCAGCTTTTACATAGGTTCCGAAAACTCAAAGGTACCTTGGGTTTCGATGCTGGAACCTCTGACTTGTCAGTCAACCGACGGTTATACCACTAGGCTATCGTAATGTATCTATCTGAACGCCATGTTAGAATAAATGTTATTGACCATTTTAGGTATACGAATCCCATTTCAGAGCTTTCTAGAAGACTATAGTATTATAAAACTGCTAAAATATTTAAATTTCTCAGAAAGTGGTATTATAAAATGGTTGAATGGTTCAATGTCGTATAGTAGTGTCATATAAGTCATATTAAAGTGTTATAGCTTTTTTTCGTACGTTATATTCCGCGCTGTCCTTTTTTATAGAAACACTCATTATCAGGAAAAGCTTACAGTTTCCATTATAAAAACATCTATGTTTGTACAATCAGTTACAGGTCATTATTTTGTATAAATTTGTATTAAATAAAAGCAACAATTTAAATTTACTCAAAGTCCTTATTAGTAATGTTTTTTTTTGTTACACAAACTATATTTATCTAATAAATTATATCAATTTGAAGTGTTCATTACAATATAAGATTTATAGTTTTGCGGAGTAAATGTATAATATACATCAACATTTGATTTATCTTCAAAGAGTCTTGTTTATTTTATTCAAGCGCCTTTATAAGACTCTTATAGTGCTAAAGAGCTGTATAACTGTCGCCCATGAGACTAGTTCCAATCAAAAACTGTTCCTAAACCTGTTTAAACCATAACTGATTGTAAAAACGAAACAAATCATTACACACAAACATAATTATATATTTTTGAAACACCTAGTTGTAACAACTATTATAATAACTATCAACAACAAATTCGTCGTAACAACAGCCAATCACATCGAACATTGACTAACAACAACAATTTAATTATCTGATTATTAATTAATTACCCTTACTTACTGTGTCAATTTACTTGTTTATTTAAGCCCCAAATAATTATATAGAACTAATACTACCTACTCAGGTATGGATTAGATATAAAATTCAGTTAAAAAGATGCTAAATGAAAGTATAATATTATAGTTCGAAATTTTGTCGAAAGAAAAAACCGATTTCGATCGGATAAAAAAAAATTAACTATAATTTTTGCTTATTATGCATAAATACTTTAGTTAAATGTTTATTTATTTAGAAAATATATTAAAATATAATAAAATTGGAGTAAACCTTTCAGAGTCTTGTACATACTCGTATTCTTTAAAAAAAAATTAATCCCTTAGTTAGATTTACAAAATATTTTGTATAAATACATAATTTAATTCGCGGAAACTAATGTAGATACTTTTATTACTGCACAACATTTAGACCGAATGTCATACAAAGACTGACAATCTCCTTTAAAATTTCTTCCTTTTTTATATAATTTAAGTTGCTATTTAATTAATTATGTCGAGATTTGTCGCCAACAATATAAATTACGATTATCTTGTTTAGTAAATTAGTCGTCCTACAATTAATAATTAGAAAAGTACTTTTTTAATCTTTTTACTTTCATTAGCATTGATGACCACTTCTCTAAATTATAATAACTTTTATTTTTAATAATAGTCAATTCAACAAAGACTATTATTGTCAATAGAGTCACGAAGTTTCGTAGTTAGAATTTAATTTCCAAATGTATTCCTAATGGTACCCAAAAACTACATCAACATTGTTTTTAAACGGTTTTACTTAGCTTGACCTGTTTATTATTTGGTTCAAATTTAGTAATCGATATTTCACCCCCTTCTTGTTGACAGATTGATCTGATATTTGGTTTATAACTTTAGTTTTTATGACAAAACCGTTTTACGTAAAAAAATATTTTTACTTATGTTATTCCTCATATACGCATATATTTTTTTAGTTAATTTTGTGAAAGTGGCTCTACCTAAATAGGTTTGTATTTTTTTTACAAAGATAACAGTTGCAATCGAGAAATCGGTTGCGGCCAGTCATTGTATGCGGAATAAAAATTGAATTCGTAATTCAAAAGTAGCCCCCTTTCGAAGGGTTGGCCGCATCTTTGGCGAAGTGTGCAATGGTTGCAGCAAGACATTGTGAGCGAGATCCTTATGTTATCTATCTCGCTCGTACATTGACAATCCCACAAGCGGGCCCTACTCACTATTAAATATTCCTTCAGCATAGAATAGAATGGATCCTCCCACACTAAAAATTATGGCGGTCAAGCGCTTTGTAACAAGGTGTCATACATAAAAAATGCCTAAACATAAATTCATTGCAAGTAATTTTTATCCGACTTCAAAAAAAGGAGGAGGTTCTCAATTCGATTGTATGTTTTTTTATGTAAAAAAACTTGTTTCGATACCGACATTTTTGCTCCTATTTTGTAATACTTTGTAATATACAAATAAAGATATTTTGATTTTGAAATATTCTTCTGCTTTTCACGATTTTTCATAATATAATTTTAATTTAGTGATTTTATATCTTCGAGTGGGAGCAAGTTAGCGTTTTAGATACATGATTAGGTGGGGGTGGCGATAGGTGCTTCCAAGATCTCGCTCACAATGCCTGGCCGTCGCACACTACGCCAAAAATGCAGTCAACACTACCTCTAGAGGGCAACTTTTGATACGAATCCAATTTTTATTCCGTACAAACGATCTCATTGCAATTTTGGTGCAAAAATATTTGCTAGCAGATTGAGGAATTTGCACTTTTTCTTTCTAACAATAGGACTCTTATTTGATTGTTCAAGAGTCGGACGAAGCTCGGGTTTGACCACCATTTGTATTTGACCTTATTTATAGGGACATACAAATCAAATTGCTATTTGAGGCGGAGAAAACGTATTGCTAGAAAAAGTAGCTATTGCTTAAATCCCTTGTTAGCATTTTGTAGAAATATACATTTGGCTTGATCGCAGTGCCCAGTCCTGACCCATTGTGCTTTTGAGTGCTAGATGTGCACTTTACATAGTTATAACTTCTGGTGTGACAGCCGTTGTGGTTGCACAGTGGATCTAATCATCCTCATCCTCCTAGCCTTATTATTCCCAAACTTTGGGATCAGCTTCTAATCTAACCAGATGCAGCTGAATATCAGTTTTCTACGGAGCAACTGCCTATCTGACTTCAACCCAAAGCGATACGATATTCTAAAGTTAGATCAGTTGTCAGGATTTTATGAGGGTACTGTTTCCCTATATCGACTGTTAAAGATCTTCATGACAGCCGGGGCCAACGGCTTAACATGCGTGGGGTTAATACCAATAAATAAATAATATAAGTAAAAATTGTTTTTACGTAAAACGGTTTTGTCATCAGAACTAAAGCTGTGTACCAAATATCAGATCAATCTGTCAACAGGAAGGCGGTGAAATATCGATTACTAAATTTGAACCAAATAATAAACAGGTCAAGCTAAGTAAAACCGTTTAATATAAATTATAACCCTATTAGATCTTAACTATTTTAAAACTTTATTCATAATTGAAGTTTTGTATTAATAGACGTACCAACTTTTAGATCCTTTAGTGGTTTTACGCCAAAACATACTACCTTTATTAAAAAAGTATTTTTATACCTAAAATTTTGCTACAGAGTTTCAAATTAACTTCTCCCTTATTTTTTTGAATTTTTTACATGTTTATAGCACATGTTTTTGAAAAAAAATTAAAGAATTTTTGAAAAAACTTCGAGTTTGGCTTTCGGGTGGGATTCGAACCCACGGTCTTCGACGTACCGTGTCGGTGCTTTGGCCGCTAGGTCACCGTATCCCACCAGAATCTATACTATTTCCTAACAATTTTTACCTCTCCATTTTTTACTCTACCCATCTCTAATCACGACTTAAAATCGAATCTTATAATGGTTTGTATTTTAAATATTTTCAGGAAGACTTTTTAGCAACTATTGCTAATGTATCAAGGTTTGTAATGAAGCGAAAGACTTGGCAATGGCAACTTGATATAGGCTGACAGTAACAGTAACTACTATAGTATTTTTTAAAAGAAAAAGCACATTCTTTAATCAATTTATAAATTACAATACTTTCATAATATAAATAATATAAATAAATAAATCAGCCTGTAACTGTCCCAATGTAGGGCAAAGGCCTCTTCTCATACAGAGAAGGATTGAGCATTAATCACCACGCTAGCTCACTGCGTGTTGGCGATTTCAGACTATTAAGTCCAGGTTTCCTTACGATGTTTTCCTTTACCGTTAGTCAGTGGTGTCTTAGATTAACTAAGAAAGTACATAATATGACATTGAAAAAGTCACATCGGTACATACCAGGTTCGAACCCACACCCACGCGCTTGCAAAGCGGGTCCGTAACCAATGCGCCACCACGACACCATTTAAACAACTACTTTCATATAAACAACACATATTTCATTTTGACGCCAAAAACAAAAGACGGCTCGTCGGATGGGATACGTGTGCAGTCATTGAGAGGAACGAGATCCGGGCTTTTTATTCCCAGCCAGCTTCGTGGTACATGTTTCGTGTTTTCATTCCTTTTCGTCCGAAACATGTGCTGTTTCTAAACTTTCATTCATTAAAAGTTGTAGGGAATGTGTCGAAATATGCTTCACGACCGAAATTTTTAATTTATGCGAAAGGGTTTGATGTTACAAAAGTAATATTTTTTATATTTTATGTATGTTTTTTACGCTTCGGCCGTCTAGGAAATCAGGGTTTCGTAACTGGTTTCCATGAAGGCTTTTTTTATACTTCCACGTAACTGGTTTCCATGTTGATGCACATGTTTTGCTTATTAAATGATATTATTTAATAGGAAACTCGTAAAACAACTTACTCGGGCGGGACTTGAACCTGCGATTCTTGGCGTGCCGTGCCATCGTATCTCTATATCTTTCATTTAGCATCTGTTCTAAATTTTATATCTTTGTAATCATTTCATATCTTTGTTCACCTGCCTAATAAATTTAATTTTTGAATTTTCCACGCAATTTTATAACTAAATTTAACACCCCATTTACAACTATGTTGACTTGACACCCTATGAAACTACATTTCAAAAACTAACAGCTACAATTTGAGACCTTATTTATAACTAGAATATGGCCCTTATTGATTTTACTTTTGAATTTAATTCTTCACTTATACTTAAAAATTGACACCCCAAATTACATTTCTTAAAAAATTACACCTGATTTATAACTTGAATTTGACACCCCACTTACAACTACATTCTGACATAAATGTTAAAACTTTATTGACATGCCACTTACAGATGGATGCGGCGGGTGGTCTTGTCCCTTGACATTCTGCAGCTGCTTGTTGTGAGCGGTCGGGGTTCGTTCTCCGGGGGCAGTGGAAGCGCTCGCAGCGGCTCCAGCGCTGCTTCCAGCTGGGGACTTCGCTTGAGGGGAGCTTATTGAGGTAGTCCTGGAAGGGAAGTGATTTTTAGTACATGTTGGTACATACCTGTACATATAATCATACCAGTCAGAGACTATAGAACGCCGCTTGCTACGATCGAGATTTTTTCCATATTTTAGAGAACGTTTTTTAACACCTTGAGAATATATTAAAACAACTTTATAAAATAATAAAAGGTCAATAAATATTTTTCATCCTTTCATCATATTTACTTAACAAAAGATTTTTTTTAAACTATGGTAACTGTTACTGTGGGTTGGGGTAATATGACGAATGGCTACCAAAGTTTCAACTGTGTATAATATCCTCCTAACCGATTTTTCTGGTCAATCTTAACGGAGATAACTCAACTACGCAGGAGATAAGTGCACAAGTGTGTGACCAAACACAAGAGCACTCTCTATTCCTTCACTCTCATATTCCGATGGGACGGCAATCCGACACGAAGAGAGATTAAGCGCAGGACCAACGGCTTTACGCGCTTTCCAAGTCACAGAACAAGTCATAATCAATTTTTAATACGCCCATGAATTCGACAAGTCAGAGGTGCCTGGGTTTTGAACCGACCATCTTTAACTTGGCAGTCATCGGTCATATCACTACTCACTAGGCTATTGCTGCTCAGCCCCCTGTGGACTTAGCCAAGTTGACTATCTACAATCGTTAACTCAAATCCGCGATCAGAGGCAGCTAAAAAAATATGTCATTTGGTAATGATCGTTTAGTAGTGATTCGTCTTAAATTAAGTAATTAATTATAATTAATTTTGTTGTATTAGTTAGAGTTAATTCTGTAATACGATGGGGTACGATGGGGTTGACATATCTATCGGATAAAAGCCCCTAAACATAAATAAAGATTAAAAAAACAAAACAATTGTTAACGCTGCAGAAAACGAAAGAAATATATAGGATTAGATTCTATTCGTTTGTTTTGACCACGTGACATGACGATACTCCTACACATTTCTTTCGTTTTCTATAGCGTTAGCGATTGTAGATAGTCAACTTGGCTAAGCCCCCTGTCATATTTAAGCTTCAAGCTAAAATTACTTAATTAAAAAAATGTTTTTCCCTTACCTAAAAATAAACCTAAAAACCATGTAAGCCTTTAAACATGGCCAAGTTAATTTTCATGTAGCTATCCCATGGGTGTCATAATGCTTTTAGCAAAATGTGATGAATGACTCAGTTAGTTTATTTTGAACCAGTTGAGCTATATTTTAAAGTTTGGTGTTTTACTTGTGTGGTTCAAAATTGAAGTCCATTATTTTCCCATGTCTTGAAAGAATTTTTAGAGGATATGGGAAATTGACGCTAGCAACACTGATTTGTTAATGTCATTTAATTTGGGGTTAATATAGCATTAAAGACTTAATGTTATTCTTAAATTCAGTCTCGGGATAAACAAACTATTTTAATGTGGATAGGTATAAAAAAATAATAGTTAAAGATTTAAAAAATAAAATCAAAATCGAAATTCAAAATCAAAAAAAAATAAAATCGAGAGCCTCCATCTTACGGCAGTTAAAATAAAACCTAAAAAGCTCAAAATAACTCAAAAATGTTAGTTTTGGAGTCCGTTTTTTAACTAAGGCTTGATATAAATACTCTTTCAAATTTTCAAACAAAAAATTGATTACACAAAAAAAAATCGGTGTACAAACATAAAATAAAATCCGCATTTCCTCCGCTTGCATCCTCGTCCTTTTTTGAAAAAAAAGGACATTTGCAAGTCTGTGGGTTGTAAACGTAAAAGCCTTTATTGGCCTATTGCTGGAGAATCTTTCGGTCAGTCGAAATCCTTAGGTTTGACCATTTGAAAGGGTTTTCGGCTACGAATAAACAATTATTTTAATACATATACTTACTCAAGCTGCGCTCTGCAGAAGTCCGTAGGAGGTACATGAAACAAAGGAAATTCATAATTAGTTAAATAGACAAAACACACTTGGTGGATATTAAAAATCACCAATACCTCTAGACCTAGACCTATAGTCCTAGACCTCTAGTTTATTAATTAATATACCTACCTAAGTAATTTTTTTTTACGTAAAACGGTTTTGTCATCAAAACTAAAGCTGTGTACCAAATATCAGATCAATCTGTCAACAGGAAGGGGGTGAAATATCGATTACTAAATTTTAACCAAATAATAAACAGGTCAAGCTAAGTAAAACCGTTTAAAAACGCTAGCTACGTAAATAAAAGTTTTTTTTTTTTATATTAAAAATCTATAGTGAGAAGGATTTGAACACGCGACCTTCTGGTTAAAATCACCAGCCTATCAACCAACTGTAAGATCTGTACTCCTTCTCATACTATAAATATTCTTTTTTAACAATCTTTACAATGGTGCTGATTCTCTTGTACAACCCGCTAAACTAATT
This sequence comes from Protodeltote pygarga, assembly GCA_936450705.2. Taxonomy (NCBI): domain Eukaryota; kingdom Metazoa; phylum Arthropoda; class Insecta; order Lepidoptera; family Noctuidae; genus Protodeltote; species Protodeltote pygarga. Next base: position 3,519,101 of record OW388276.2, read on the forward strand.
TTAGTCTAACTTCATCTCTTTCTAATAAAACCATCGAAAAAGGATAGCAAATTGAACTATCAAAATTAGAGCTGTCAAATTAGTCTACGTTCTTGCAATTGACGTGAAATTAGACGAGACCGATCACATGCCGACTAAATTCTCGTTGATATCACGCAAATAGACTAGTTTGACAGCTCTAAAAATCTTTTATCCTTTTCTAATGATCTGTGTTAGATAGAGAGATAGTGAGTCTAAATTAGTTTAGAGCGTGTGCAAGACAATTAGCACCAATTTTTTTAACAATCCTGACGCCAAAGAGTTGGTCGTAATAATCCGAAATATTGCCGAAATTTACACACGAAATCGAGAGACATCCTAACAATAATAAAGTGAAATAAAGATAAACACACCAGAGACACTAGTTGCCACTAATAGTGTCCTCTGGGAGCTAAGTACCATAAAAATGTCGCCTCTAGATTACACATAACATGAATTTATCCGAGTTTGTCGGGAAAATAAAAAGGAAATAAACAATTATTATGTAGTTTGTGATAGCGTTGATCTGTTCTTTGACGGTTTACGGGTAGATAGGTTTATGTGTGTCTTGTGGTTTCCGGCCTAAGAATAGAACCACCCCTACTCGTCCCGCGGGTGTCGTAAGAAGCGACAAAGGGAAAGACCCGGAGGATAGGCAGCAGCATGCTTCTGTGTAACAGTAATCATCTGCTACTGCGATCGCCAACCCGCTTGCCCAGCGACGCGATTATGAGCTACCTCCAATGAACGCACAATACTGGCGCGCATTTGAAGAGGCCTAGGTTCAGCAGTGATTTTTGACATGACATAACAGTCAATTCTAGATTTTCATATTTCGACCTGTGTTTATTGGGGAAATTTATGGAGTTTCATGGACCTTATTACCTCCTTAAATTTGACTGGTGTCTAAAAAACGAGGTTGTATTCATGTTAAATAAAACCTAAAAGTATACGAAATAGTTTCCCTCTTTTATTTAGCATAGTTTGTGTAAAGACCTTTATTACTACCGAATATCACATCAAGATACTTAGGGTACTAGACCGACATTAGTCCATGACCGACTGGTGTCGGTTTTAATATCCGGGTAATCATTACCGAATAACGACCCTGATATAGATTCAAGTGCATACAGCGCTCGCATATTACTTACCGCTTAGCTAAGAATTCGGGAATGGTAGCGAGCGGGCGCGGGCTATCGAAAGCAGCGGCGAGCGGTTTTTATGAAGAAAAATTCGTAAACCGCTCCACTGCCCGCTTCGCTTGAAGCTTCATGGTCAAGCGGTTATGGTATACGAGCCGAAACCAAGAAAACATTAAGATGTAATAGTCGTTAAGCTAAGTTCAAAGGTTTATGAGCGGAAATATATATTTATTTCGGGTCATAAAAACCAGTACATGGGAGTCCGTGTGCTCACTGAGCGAACCCAGAGAAGATGGTGGCAAAGTGGTCACATGCTACCGTGCACAGCGAGGCTCAGGAGAGACCCCTTCACAGTCTCTCCGGGGATGTACCTAATAGGCGTTGCGCATGGGAGGTTCCGGAGCTGGTCTCTTAAGAGAACCCCGGATCTCCCTCCATGTGCTGATGGTAATCATCAGGGTGGTTTTGGTGAGGTAAGAATCCCACACTCCCCGGTCTCTTCCCCTGGAGGCCGGGTGCTTTTAAAGGTTTCCCCCCGTAACAAAAAAAAAGGTCAGCGTGACTTTGCATGGTTAAGAAACTATCCGGTTATGAAAGTTAGTTTAATACTAACCGGATATTTAATTAATCATCTACTATAAATAATTTTATTTTTTACTTAATTAGTGTAAATAATAAACAAACACAATTAAGAACAAATCTAAATAAAAACAATTAAAAAGTAAATCAAAGAGTTTGAAATATTAATGAAAGACTTATTGGACCCAGAGGCTGGTTTCAGTAAATATTTTTTTCAAGTAATTTTAAACCACAAACTTAAGACCATAGAGTACATTTTGGCTTGGAATTTAGTTCCAGTTTTCAACCTATTTAAGGATAGAAAAGTGACGATTCAAGTGATATTGAATTTAATGCTTTGTGAAATAAGGTTGATTTTGATTTGGATTTGTTTTTAATATAAAATAAATGGGCTTTTCATATTAAATGAAAACATGGTCAGTATTTTTCTAATAAAGTGTTTGTGATAGAAATCGACTGTGAATGAAATAATATTAATATTTCGATATATTTCGATTCGATTTCGAATAATAATAATATTTTGATTCGATTTTCGAATAAATTTTCTATTGGTAGGTATCCATACTAATGTTATAATGTTTGTATGTATGTAGAGAGTATTATTTTTTATTACTGCCGCACAAATTCCATCCTGCCTGATGGAAAGCAGTCAGTAGAGTCCCATAGTGATGGCCATCATCCCAGTAGCCAGCATAGCAATGTGGCATGATGGCCCTCACCTTGACGGCCTTGAGAAAAACTTTTTCACGTCCTGCTTAAAGGACCCAGGATCATAAGTGGAGGAAAACACGTGGGCTGGTAATGAGTTCCACATCTTAATAGAACGGCAGAGATAGGAGGCGCCGAACCGTTTGTAATCTCTTCTTCTTCTTATCGTATGGCTGATGAACAACCTGGTGTCAGAGTTTAAACCGCCCGTAGGCCTCTGACATGGCTTTACACACCATTGAAAATCTTGCAGGTGTGCTGGTTTCATCACGATATTTTCCCTCACCGTTTTAGCAACTGATAATTAATTTATAATACGCACATAACTTACGAAAAGTCAGAAGTGCGCGCCTTGGGTTCGAACTCGAGACCACTGACTTGTCAGCCGACGGTCATACCACTAGGCTATCAGTTGCTTTTGTGATCTCTAAAAATGATAAACCAATTCTGAAAAATGTTTCACTAATAAAAAGCCAGATTACTCCACAGCGCAGACGCAGATCTCATCCAGAAAATAAACCTAATGTAAATGTAGCTTAATCAGATCAGTATAAACTTTCTTTTACATAGGCCATCACTGAAAAGAGGCCAATCAGAAATAAATAAAAAATAAAATACAATGGTATTGAATCTTCCCTTTTATTTCGTCCGATAACTGCCTATGGGACGTCCGGACGCGTCCGAAAGGCACATACGTTTTATTGCTTAAACGTGGGACATTGTATTTACGGGGTGTTTGTAAACCGAGCCATTTATTATTGATAATTATCGCCGGTGGCGGCTTTATTGGACGTTTCGATTTTTGTATATTAGATTCGGAATTTTCTGTATGGGATCGGTTTAGTAAGGATATAATTCTGTGTCAAATTACATTGTAGGCTATATTAGGTGTGAGGATTCTGTTTTATTTATTTTTTGTTTTTTTTTCCCGCGATTTCGCAACCGAGGTTTTCATTTTCCGAGAAAAAAGATCCTATGTCACTCTTTGGCCCTTAAATCTACTCTATAGTAGGTAGGTATAGTGTGGTATGGAGGTGATTAAGGGCAAACACCTTATAATGAGCGCACAAAATAAGTGACGCGTATGAGAGAAAACCTATGTCCATTGTCCAGCAGTGGACTGATTCAGGCTATGTAAGTATGTATGTATCTGGTTCCGGGAAAAATAAACAATTTTTAAACGGTTTTATTTAGCTTGCCCTATTTGGTTCAAATGTAATAATTGAAATTTTAACCCCTTCCTGTTGACAGATTGATCTAATATTTGGTACATACCTTTAGTTCTGATGACAAAACCGTTTTACGTAAAAAAAGATATTAATATTATTTTCATAGGAATGGATTTTCCACTTGTATAACATACGCCGCAGCGGTATGGGCAGCTAGCGTCCGTCAGTGCCGATGTAATCATACTCCTGCGGCGGCAATATCGCCATCGCACCGCTACGCACGATGCCATGAATTGGCCCTACCAATTTTGAAATACTCGGTAAAATGGCCACGATTTTGGAATCAACCTGTATATTTTACAACGGAATAAGGATTTGCCCTTTCCTTGTTTAAATATTTATGTTTCAATAATCTCTGAGGACACATTCGCTCGTAAACGTTTGTGTACGCGCGTAGTTGGCGCTCACAACGAGAAGGAAGCCATCTTTGTTGGAAAAACCAAGTTTGCTTGAGATAAATAATAGCTATCTATACAATGCATAAATGTGCCGTGTGGTTTCCGGCCTAATAATAGAATCACCCCTACTCATCCCGCGGGTGTCGCAGAAGCGAGGGTCGTCTGGAGCTCTGGAGGATGGGCAGCAGCATCCTTCTGTGTAACAGCAATCATCTGCTTCTGCGATTACCAACCCGCTTGCCCAGCGTGGCGATTATGGGAAAATACCTTCAATGAGCGCACAAGAGTGGCGCGCATTAGGAGAGGTCTATGTGTAGCAGTGGAATAATAAAGACTGACGATGAAGATGATCCATACAAAGTTTCACGCCATTTAAAAATAACTTTAAATTAATTATTGTTTTACGCCATTTTTATATTTGAATAAATGTTTCGATCAAGCGCGATTTTTTTGCTAAAACTTTGTAATGTTGTTCTCCTTCAAATAGTTAAGTTAAATTTTTCATAACCATATCTACTCATTGATTTTATATCTTCAAGGTGCGAGCAAGAGCAGATTACCGAGTAACCGCACCTTAAATATAAACACACATATTTTCTTGACAAACGTCTCCAATCTAAAGTAGCAATAACATAAATGGACGGGGCTCATGAATACAAACTCTCGTTTAGGCAGACTGCTAACCTATTCCTTTAGCCAAAACCGTGACGCATGTCTCAGACAAAACCCCGACAAATCCCTGACACAAATCCCTGACACACAGATGTCTTTCAAACTCAAGCAACGCTGTCAAAGTTGTGTGAATCTAACTCTTGAATCAAACAAGTTATTTGAGCAATTAGGGAGGTCTACGGTGATTTTTTGCAGCGATTTGTAGAGATACAATCGCAAAAAATAAGTAAAAATATTTTTAAGGTTTCATTGAAAATAATGTAATAAAAGCTAGAAAATAATTCAGTAGGTTCTAGGTACCAGTCATCACACCAGTCTCCTCATCAATATAGGGCATTGATCAGACAAAAAAAATAAATCCACCATTTTGTAGCGGCAGCCATCTTGGATTTACAATGATAGCGAAAATGTTAAATTGTATTGTCATCAGAACTAAAGGTGGTACCAAATATCAGATCAATTTGACAACAGGGAGGGGGTAGAATTTCGATTACTAAAGAACCAAATAATAATCACGATTAGCGGTCGCTGGTAATCACGCTACTACCGCGATACAGAATCGATGCCGTCGCGATTCAGTATTGATATAGCCTGTTTGCCTGCCTGTATCTTTATAACGACACCAACATTTTCCTTTACTCGATGTCGTCTTAGTAGCGATGGCGAATTAATACAAATACGGGTTGCTATCGATGCAGAAAAAAAACCCCAATTATAGAAAATCCAAATGGTTTTTTACAAGCTTTTATTTAACTTGCAATGTATGTTTGTTCGGGTGGAATCTTGCAAGCTGAATTTAAACTACTTCCTGTAACCTACGGAGTTGATTTTTTGCATAATAGTTCAGTTTCCATGACAATGCATTTTTATGGTAAGCATGACTTGAATCGACATTTAAAATTATAAATTAATTATCACTCCGTGCCTCGGATAGCACGTTAAGCTGTTGGCCCCGGCTGTCAATTGTAGATCTTTGACAGTCGTTACGGGTAGTCAGAAGCCCCAGTCTTACAACCAGTCTTACCAAGGGGTACCGTGTAACCCAATAGCTGGGTTGTGGAGGTCTGATGGCAGTCGCTCCATGTAAAACACTGGTATTCAGCTGCATCCGGTAAGACTGGAAGCCGACCCCAACATAGTTGGGAAAAGGCTAGGCAGATGATGAACTCTTCAATGGTCAACAGCACAGATATAATTTTTTGCATAAACGTTTAGTTTTGATATTCCATACAATAGCTATAAATGCTTGGTAAAAAACGTTTTGAAACTTGAACTCTCGATCAAGTTACCTTTTAAATAAAACGAAACAAATCAAGATTGCTTCATCCATTTGGAAGTTACAATAGCAGACATACAACAGATACAATAATAGACAGAGATTTAGACAAAACACAGATACACAGACACAAAACTTATAACATCCCTCTTTTTGCGCTAGGGGTTTAAACAGCTAAAACCAATCTATATTTACAATTGCCACAATTGAAGATCTTCTTGTCTCTGGAGCTCGCGAATTGACAAGCAGATAGCTGCAATCATGCTAAGTTATACAACTCAATACCTTACTATGCCAGGCAGTCAGAACTTTATAACTTCTAAAACTAGGTATTTAGGCGGCGACGAGAGAAAGCGGACGGGGAGATGAATAAAGTTGAGGTCAGATTCTCGATAGCCTAGTGGTGGTGACCGTTGACTGGCAAGTCAGAGGTCTCGGGTTCGAACCCAAGGTGCGCACCTCTGACTTTTCGTAAGTTATGCGTTTTATAAATTAATTATCACTCTCCGTGCCTCGGATAGCACGTTAAGCGGTTGGCCCCGGCTGTCAATTGTAGATCTTTGACAGTCGTTTCGGTTAGTCAGAATCCCGAAAGTCTGACAACCAGTCTTACCAAGGGGTATCGTGTAACCCAGTATCTGGGTTGTGGAGGTCTGATAGGCAGTCGCTCCATGTAAAACACTGGTATTCAGCTGCATCCGGAAAGACTGGAAGCCGACCCCAACATAGTTGGGAAAAGGCTAGGCAGATGATGAATGTTATTTCTATTATATTTAAATATATATTTATTTAATAAGCTTTTGTTGAGTAGTGATAGCCTAGTGGTGGTGACCGTTGACTGGCAAGTCAGTGGTCTCGGGTTCGAACCCAAGGCGCGCACCTCAGACTTTTCGTAAGTTATGTGCGTTTTATAAATTAATTATCACTTACTCCGTGCCTCGGAAAGCACGTAAAGCTGTTGGGCCTGCGCCGGATCTCTCTCCGATCGTGTCGAAAGGCCGTCCCATAGGATAATGAGAGTGAGGGAATAGAGAGTGCACCTGTGTGCACACACTTGTGCACTATAATATCTCCTGCGTAATTGGCTAGTGTCCGTTGAGATTGGCCGCTGTGACCGAAATTCGGTCAGGAGAATATTATTATTTAATAAGCCAACATGTGCTAAAACATGAAAATAATTCACATAAATATTATCATATTTCTTTTAGTTTTTCATATTATTTTCTTGCTTTATTATTACTACTTATTTTAGTAGGTAATTCCAGAATCTTTATGCGTTGTCAAAAATTCCTTTCTTACCCTGTGAATTTCGAAGCTTTAACGTATATCCTCACAATTCCTACTGATCAAGCTCAATATTATAGTACTATTATTCTACTGAAACTGTCGATGTCAGGCAGAATATAGTTCTCTCGATGGAGTCATAATAACACTTACATTGGAATTGGATCTCCAATGAAGATGGCTAGTATACGTACGATTGGCCGCTTTAAAAAGTCGGTCAGGGGGATTTTATTATTAGATAAACTGAGCCTGTGGATTGTTTCAACTATTTGATATAAAAATAAGATGACATCTCATAAATGACTGCCTCATTGGTGTAGTGGTAACAAGCGCAACTGCTGAGCACGAGGTCCTGGCTTCGATCCCCGGGTCGGGCAATGTGTTATTCGGAAAATTCTCAGTAGCAGCACGGAGTCTGGCGTTGTGCCCGGTTATTGACAATAGGCCGCCCCCCATTACATGGGATTTATAACATAGGCGGCGAAACGTGGGTGTATTGAATACACCTCTGCTTACCCCGTCTGGGCAATACAGGCGTGAGTCTATAAAAAATAATCTAATGAACATAGTGGTTTCCGGCCTAAGAATAGGGACACCCCTACTCATCTCGCGGGTCGTAAGAAGCGACAAAGGGAAAAATCTGTAGGATGGGTTGCAGCAACCTTCTATGTAATAACAACCATCTGCTACTGCGATCGCTAACCCGCTTACTCAGCGTGGCGATTATGTGCACACAAAAGTGGCGCGCATTAGGAGAGGCCTATGTTCAGCAGTGGACTAATACATGATGATGTGTCGTTTCCGGCGTAAGGATAGGATTGGTAGGGGTTCATCCCGCTGGTGTTGTAAGAAGCGACAAAGGGAAAAATCTGAAGGATGGGCAGCAGTATCCTTCTATGTAATAGCAACCATCTGCTACTGCGACCGTCAACCCCAAAGATATTGGAAAGAATATTTCTATGGTCAACCCGCTTGCCCGGCGTGGCGATTAAGAGCAAACACCTACTAATGAGCGCACAAAATAAGTGATGCGTATGAAAAGACCAGTCCAGTAGTGAGTGGATTGATACAGGATTACAGGCTATGTTTAGTAATAAACAAGACTGGAATTCAATATCCTGCTTCACTGGTCGCGTCTCTCGTTTACAAAGAAAGACAAAGAAAAGTATATTTTTATTTAGGAAAGGCTTCGCGGTTCTTAATGAGCAATATAAACCTATTCTCCTAAAGCCATGTTTTCACTGACCTACCGAACGAACTTTTGTGTCGAGCAAATGTTCGAACGTTCGACCGATGTTCGCTAGAAACGGAAAAAGTCGGTGCTCACCTCAAAAGAAAAAAAATCTAGTCAATTCGCTGCCGAGTAGTGATCGATACCGTCATATTGTTAGCTCGCTCGCTAATGACGCCATTTTCAAAGCTTTTTAATTTATTATGAAAAAAGAAATCCTACCCAATGGTAAACGGTATTGAAATCTTGTCTATTCATTCTAGATTTTGAGATCGGATTGCAGTAGCAGTTGCAGTTGAGCAGTTTCAAGACACAGACGCCCGAAAGGACCATAATTTTTTACTGGCAAGGATAATAGTTCCTTGTGGTTTCCGACTTAAGGATAGAATCACCCCTACTCATCTCGCGGGTGTCGTAATAAGCGACAAAAGGAAATATCTTCGGGAAGGGCAGCAGCATCCTTAACAGTAATCATCTACTTCTGCGATCGCCAACCCGCTTGCCCAGCGTGGAGATTATGGGCAAATAATTCCAATGAAAATGAAATGTGCATAACAGTGGCGCGCAATGGGAGAGGCCTATGTTCAGCAGTTGACTAATACAGGCTGTTGATTATGATGGATAATAAGTTAGCTCTAGTAAACTGTGAGAATAGACCCATAAATTAGAGAGCGTGTATTCGTTTTCCGAGTTTTATCGAACATCCCCGAACGAATAAATGTTCGCTCACTCGTCTACCGCGTGAACGAACGATTGCTTATTCGGGACAGTTCGGAACTGTTCGTAACGTTTAGTGAAACCGCAGCTTTATACTTTAATTTTATGACTTAAACGTGATTTGGAAGTATCTCTCGCTTTTGTTTGAATATTGAGAAGTTAGAATTCGTCATTTTGTTTCATACGTATTTCAAGTTAGTTCGAAACTTAATGCTTAACAAGGAAACTTATGATATAAGTTAGCTATGTTACGGAGTGTTATTGGATTACTAATATAATTCGTGATATCCGGTCGTGTAGAGTTGCATTCCCATTGGACTATGAGAGAGATAGAGCATAGTGAGTGCAGCTGTATTTGCACATATTAGTACTCTATAATATCTCCTTTTTTTATCGAGTAGAAAAGAGTAGAGTAGAGTTATCTCCAACTCGCAGGGACTAAAACCCACACGGTGTTCCTTCATGAACGTCTACGCGGCAGTACGGGGTTTTCTTCAAGCAACCAGAATTTGAAAAACTACGCAGGAGATATTATAGTGCAAACACGGAGGCATTGTCTATCCCTCACTCTCAAAATCCGATGGGACGGCAATTAGACACGATTGGAGAGAAATCAGGGGTAGGACCAACGGTTTTACGGCCTTTCCGAGGCATGTTTGTGTGAGTTTGCCGTTTCGAGGGTTTGTACGTAGTTACCATACTGTATGATTATCATACTGTGGCATAATGCTAGCTGGTAGTAACACTGCTCACCCAGCGCTGATTTTCAGCTGCTTGGCACTTGGCAGTCAACGGTCATCTTTCTAGGTTATCACGACTCAAGCGAGTATTCTAAGTGCAGATGCCATCACACCTAACTTTATAGACACAAATGTCCATGATGGTTGTACATTAGCATCTGTGTACAACGTTGAATAGGTACCTCTGAGATGTGGCTACAATACACGTCGGCGTTCTGAATAGTTTGATCGGCAGTACACGGACGGAAATTGAACACCCCATAGAAAACGGCTTGAATACGGATGGTTTATTGTTTTAGTTGAACGAGAATTTTTCTGTGTCTATAGTGTATTAATGTGGTAGGACCCAATTTGCAAGCGCGTGGGTGTGGTTTCGAAGCTAACATGTACCAATGTGGTATTTTCAATCTTCTTCTTATCGTATGGTTGATGAACAACCTGGTGTCAGAGTTTAAACCGCCTTACACCTCTGACATGAATTTACACACCGTTGAAAAATCTCAGGTGTGCTGGTTTCATCACAATGTTTTCCCTCACCGTTTTAGCAAGTGATAATTAATTTCTAAAACGCACATGAATCCAAAAAGTCTGAGGTGCGCGCCTGGGATTTGAACCTACGACTGTGCTACGACCGTCGTCCGTCCTACCTACGTCATACGTCGTAGGTTCGAATCTCAGGCTCGCAGAACTGGGTAGCTTAGTTGGTAAAGCAATGGCACGGCACGCCAGGCATCGCGAGTTCAAGTCGCGGCCGAGACAGTTGTTTTTGCGAGTTTGTTATTAAATAATTTTATTTAATAAGCAAATTAGGTGCTTAAACATGTAAAAACATACATACAGTGAAGGTTCTTAGTTTAAATAATTAGGGGGTGTGTCTATTGCCATAAATATAAACTAGGCCACAGAATTTTAAGTTAAAACCCTAATAATACTTTAGTCTTATCGAACTTGGAGATCGAAAATAATGTGACACTATTTTCTAGGCCACTAGTGTACTTAGTCAAACTTAGCGCTAAGTTTTAGATTTTATCGCTTTTTCATTATAATATATTATGTTATGACCATAAATTAGTATTTTGCTAAAAAAGAAGTCGATAGGGAGCAAGATCGCACCTCTGACTGTTCTAGTCAGAGGTGCGTCTTGTTCAAACCTGAGACCTCTCACTTGCCACTCAATGGTGATGCCACTGGGCTGTCACGAATCAGCGTTTATCTATCAGGTTACGGTAACCACTTACTATCAAGCTAACCGTATGCTTGTTTGCAACATTCCTTATCACGCCTAACCGGAGCTAAAAAGTCCATCACGCCACCTTATGTATTTTAAGGGTTGAAGTTATAGAGTATTCAAGAAAATATAGAGTGATAACGTCAACCACATTGCCTTGTGCGGAGCGAAAGCAGGTCTCACCATAGAAATGTTAAAATGTCATTTTTTTTAATTATGTTTTCTAGACGTTTTTCAAAATTTAACTCAGCAGTTAACCATGATATAAGCTAAAATGTAACTTTTTCGCTCGTGGAGCCTAGTTGAACCGCAGTCGATCGAGGTATGATCGCAAACGGAACTCGTGTCGCGGCCGCGTTGTTGTGCTCACAGTTCATACTTCTATAGGGTTGCTCTATATTTTCTTATATACTCTAAGGTTGAATTACATCCTTGTTCGAGCGAAATGCCGTGACAAGGGTCGTGTCACGTCATCGTGTTCAAATACCTATATTTATTTTTAATTTGCGTCGCCTTGGGGTAGGTTGAAATGTCCCGAGATAGCTAAGGAAAATATTCCTTGCCAACAATGGACGATGAGTCTAATAGAAACACAAAGAGGTGATAGGTGATAGCCTAGTGGTGTTGACCGTTGACTAGCAAGTCTGAGGTCTCAGGTTCGAACCCAAGGCGCGTACCTGTTTTATAAATTAATTATCACTTACTCCGTGCCTCAGAAAGCATAAAGCCGTTGGCCCTGCGCCTGATCCCTCTCCGGTCGTAGATTGCTGTCCCATCGGACTATGAGAGTGAGGGAATAGAGAGTGCACCTATGTTTGCGCACATACTTGTGCACTATAATATCTCCTGCGTAATTGGCTAATCCGCGTTGACATTTGCCGGAAGACTTAATCTTCTTCTTACTTAATGACTTAATCTTAATCTATAGACTGTGAAACAGACCCTAAGTAGAGTGCGTGAGCGAGGCATTGTTTTTAGAGGAGGATGGTTGAACAGTATCGTTTAGAATGCTTAAGTTCGTGACATTTGAAAATCTTATAAAATTAAGCCGGATTTTCAATAACGGCAGAAAATTGTCATAAAGCACAAAGGAACGTGGCATATAACCGTAAATTCCGTAACCGTTTTTTTTCATTCTCTGTATAAAATATAATAAATAATTTTTCGTCACCTCCTGGCGCTTTATATTATATTTTTTCTTTACGCTTTAAAGTCAAAGGTTAGCTGTGAATACATTTGGAAGGAACCTTTGATATTATTGAATTTAGGAGAGTAAAAATTGTTGGCGTCTTTGTAGTAGACAAAAAATTGGAGATTTATTAACGACTTCGTGTCCTTATTTTATCTATATTTATAATAGAAAAAGATATTATATAACGTTTATTTGTATACGTATAAAATATTGTGGAAATACTAAACATAATAATGGAAAATTCTTTTAATAATGGAAAGCCATCTAAATTAAATCCATAATAGACTTTACTTTAGTACCTAATGCTAAGATTGACAAAAAAAATATACGTAGTGATGATCCTACATCGCAATATATATTAGACACGCGATTAAAGAAGAAAATAAATATAATCATGTTGCATTGTCGACCAAGACATTGATCTCGACAATACAATATGACATACCTATGTGACTTTCGACATATGTGAAACCTAATACCTTCTTAAATTAATGTATTTGATATATTATTCCTTTGTTTAACTACTTTGAGTCGTGATAGCCTAGTGGTGTAGACCGTTGACTGGTAAGTCAGAGGTCTCAGGTTCGAACCCAAGGAGCGCACCTCTGACTTTTCGTAAGTTATGTGCGTTTTATAAATTAACTAGCTTTTCCCGCGTGGCTTCGCTCACGTAGACTATAGAATATTTTGAATAGAATTTATTTATTTAAATCGAATTAATATAATCTAGGTAGTACTGCCCATGAGAACAACTTGTACAGCTTTGAGTCGATGCCACTACTTTTAGTGTCATTGTATAAGCAGAATTAGGTACAGGGCGAATGACAGTCAATTATAATGTCGGTATAGCAATCACAAATAGTCGCCTATAATAATAATCGAATTCTAAAAGATTTCCAAGGAATTTTCAAAGGAAAATCAAGGTACACTTTGGCAAAAAGGAGTCTGTAAAAATTGGAGGCGCCACTGGTGCACTTTTCATACTACAATTCAAAATTTCAAGTTATTTGGTGCTTACGTATTACTAAAACAAATTTTTTGTCATCAATTATTATGTAATGACTCACTTTATGGCTATTTTAGTACTCACAAACTAAGTTTTTAAGATTTTTAGTTTTAGTTCTAGCTGTCACCGCCTCAGACTCTTTTTTGCCAAGCTGTATAAGGTAAGTTTTTCTTTCAAATATAAAAAGACAAATAAAATTGAAATATCGAATTCTAATCCGATTTATATTTGACATTCCAATTTTAAAGGGTAATATATTGCACCAAGCCAGTTTAAATCAAAAGCACTAAGGAGTATTGATATCAACTTCGATGCAAATTACTCCCAAAATAACTTTCTACCCCTTTTTAACCCCGTTAGGCGATGAGTTTAAAGAAAATACGAAACACGTGTTCCATCAATTTTTTAAAAGAATGTTTATGCAAAATTTGAAGTAGATTGAACCAAGGAATCACGTTGTCCCATACAAACTTTGCCCCCGTTTTTCTCCCTTTTAGAGGTGGAATTTCGAAAAATCCTTTCTTATCGGATCCCTACGTCATACAAAGAACACACCCTCCAAGTTTCAGGTCTCTACGTTCAGCGGTTTAGGCTGTGCGTTGATCCGTCAGTCAGTCATTCAGGACAAAGCATTTTATATGTATAGATTATCACTTGCGCCTGATCTCTCTCCGGTCGTGTCGGATTGCCGTCCCATCGGACTATGAGAGTGAGGGAATAGAGAGTGCTCCTGTGTTTGCGTAAGCATTTGTGCACTATATCTCCCGCGTCGATGGCTAATCTCCGTTGACATTGGCCGCTGTGACCGAAATTCGATCAGGAGGACATTATTATTATTAATTACTGTACCTAAGTATTTAATGTAAAAAATAAACGAAATTATACTAAAATAATAAGTAATGTATTTATTTATTTTCTCGTGTTTCCAAAATAATGTGTAAGTAAAGATAAAGTAGTAGTAGTATGAGTGCTCGGACGTGAGGTATGCTGAAGGCATTTTTTACTCCCCCCGGCCACAAAAAAAAGGGCTATTACTGCTTAATCAGTCTTCAATGTGCGAGCGACATAGAAGATTATCAAAATCAAAATCATTTTATTTGCATGAAATGTGGTACAGATAAAGGTGTTACAATTAATTTGAGTTCTACACATTTCACCATTTTTGGTGTACAAATAATTACTCATGCTGACTAAATAGGTAGGATATTAAAATTATTAGCGAGGATCCGTAACTTAATTTACCCAATCAAGCACTTCTATCCACCTCAGCAGTTTTTGACCGCAAAACACTAACGAAGCGATCGATATTTGAGACTTAACTGAAAAGGCATTAAAATATCCTGGAACGTGTGGTCGGTAATATAGGTCACTGGTTTTGCGTGGGTGTCATAAAAGGTGACAGAGTGGTTAATCAGGTGGGAAAACAATGTAAATTTGTGTCGAATTTCAAACAAAATTTAATAATTTCTTGACCAGCTTGTGATTTTTGTTGTGATAGGTCCCGAATCTATTTGTAAATAGCAAAACAGAAAATAGTTAGGTATCGTTTTCTATTCGGTTTTTCTATCGCTTTTTTTTTATCTAATTAGGCTGCCTGTCCGCTGAAACGGAGAGGAGAGGAGTCAATAGGTATTTTCGTACTAATGACAGATTAAGCTTCGCCGCTCGAGTTATCATTTTTGTATGAAAAAAATTTTTAATAAAAAATAAAACCGACTTCAAAAGGAACTAAAAAGCTTGAAATAACTTTAAAACGTTTTGGAGTCGGTTCCAAGTCAAGTTCTAGCCTCTTTAACCTTTTTATTAAGAACTTGACTTGGAACCGACTCCAAAACGTTTTCTATCAATCGTTTTCAAACAATCTAACTTTTTCGCTCGTGGAACCTAGTTAAACCGCAGTCGATCGAGGTATGATCGCGGTCGGAGCTCGTGTTGCGGCCGCGTTGTTCATACCCGTGCTCACAGTTCATACTTCTGTAGGGTTGCTCTGTATTTTCTTATATAGGTACTCTAAGATTATAGTACTTGCTAACCGAATTTCGGTTGCGAGCCAATTTCAATCTAGAACCAGCCGACTACTTATATTAAATTATTAACGAGATGTCTAACTCAACAAATACTATTTCATTTCATTTCATCATTATTTAATTTTAAACACAGGTCGCTTTTGGTCGAAATTAGATCGATTTTTATTCCAATTTTTTATTGATAATACTAAAGTTTAGTAGGTACTGTATAAATAATAATAGTACCTAGTCTCGAGCTTTAGTGTTATCAATAAAAAAGGTATTAAACTAATAAAAGGTACTAAAACTACTACTAATAAAAGGCGGAGAAAAAATGTGTTTTTTTTTGTAATTTTTTTACCTAAGTACATTTATAAGCACATGTTAGCTTATTGAATATAATTATTCAATAAGAAAATTTGAAAACACTACTGATCCCATCCGTATCAGTGTTTTTAAACGGTTTTATATAGCTTGACCTGTTTATTATTTAGTTCAAATTTAGTAATCGATATTTTACCCCCTTCCTGTTGACAGATTGATCTGATATTTGGCACACAGCTTTAGTTTTGACGACAAAACCGTTTTAGGTAAAAAAAAATTTACTTATATTTTTCAAATAAGTATCATTTTCTCATTTACCGGTAGTGCGAGCATGGATCTTTTTATCGAAAGCTAGTCGAAAGATTTTATCGAAAGCTTATCGAAAATATATCGATATTAAACGTCAAATTTGACACATTTTGATGAACTTCATGTCAAATTTGACACATTTTGATGAAACTTATGTCAAATTTGACATTTAAAATTGATAAATATTCGATAAAAAGTCGACAAAAAGTTCCATGCACGCACCCCGGTTTTGACGAAATCTTAGCTACAGTTTTTTTCTCTTCGCTTTTAGTAAACTTATCTTCAAAGTTTTAAACTTAATTACCTACAAGCTACAGTAACTTAAATAAAAAGTTTTGCACTTTCACGTCTTTTACTACGAAACTAATATTATTTTTATGAAAGTATCTTCGAATTTTGTTACGAGAAAGACGTAAATGTTAAGAATCGTGATAGCCTAGCTGGTGATCGTTGCGCGACCTCTGACTTTTCGTAAGTTATGTGCGTTTTATAAATTAATTATCACTCTCCGTGCCTCGGATAGCACGTTAAGCAGTTGGCCCTGGCTGTCAATTGTAGATCTTGGACAGTCGTTACGGGTAGTCAAGAGCCCGAAAGTCTGACAACCAGTCTTACCAAAAGGTATCGTGTTACCCAGTATCTGGGTTGTGGAGGTCTGATAGGCAGTCGCTCCATGTAAAACACTGGTATTAAGCTGTATCCGGTAAGACTGGAAGCCGACCCCAACATAGTTGGGAAAAGGCTAGGCAGATGAAGGACTTAAATGTTATCTTTCAGTTGATATACTAACATTTATTTCTCTTGCACGATTTTGCCAAAATCCGTATTGATAGTCCCTTAGGAGCTCGTTAACATCAAGGTGTGCCACTAATTGATTATTGATCACAAGTTTCATGACTAAATATCCTACTAAGTCACGTGGATTGGTTTCGTGGTCTCGTCATGTAATCGGATCGATGGCGTTTCTTTACAAATTCAGATCTCCACAACCCAGATACTGGGTTACACGATACCCCTTGGTAAGACTGGTTGTCAGACTGTCGGGCTTCAGACTACCCGTAACGACTGTCAAAGATCGTATTCAATATATTGACAGCCGGGGCCAACAGCTTAACGTGCTATTCGAGGCACGGAGAGTGATAATTAATTTATAAAATAAAACGCACATAACTTACGAAAAGTCAGAGGTCTTAAATTGGGTTTGTGTCCGAGACCTCTGACTTGCCAGTCAACGGTCATCACCACTAGGCTATATAGACTGAAATATGATAATTTTCTTAAACTACCTAACTTTCAAGATATTCCAGACACCAGTTAGCTAAGTTAGTTAATGTTTCCCCTTTACGGTTAGACTCAAATAATACAATCAAGGTTAGGTATACAGGTAATTGGAGTTACAAGTTTGTCTAGCTAACATGAGTTTAATCTAGACAGGAGTTTAGGTAGACCGATTTCCCTAATGGATATTTAGTAGAATAGGTTTCTAGGTTACTGTTACAACACTTAAATATGAAAGACAAGTTGACGAGAAGATTGGAATAGAGGTTGAGCGATTCGCTTTCTGTACTTGGTATCGCAAGTTCGACTCCCGCGCGGGACATATATTGGTACTTACCTAAAGATATTATAATTATGTATTAATTATGTATAAGATTTATTTATATATTTATGTATAGATATATGATTAATTTCATCATCATATTTCCTATTTTAGTAGTATGACCATTGACTGACAAGTCAGTGGTCTCGGGTTCGAACCTCTGACTTTTCGTAAGTTATGTGCGATATAATTAATTATCACTTACTCCGTGCCTCGGAAAGCACGTAAAGCTGTTGGCCCTGCGCCTGATCTCTCTCGTGTCGGATTCCGTCCCATCGGACTATGAGAATGAGGGAATAGAGAGTGCACCTGTGTTTGCGAACACACTTGTGCAATATAATATATCCTGCGTAGTTGGGTAATCTCCGTTGAAATTGGCTGCTGTGACCAAAATTCGGTCTGGAGAACATAATCAATTAAAAGCACTAATTAAATTACCTACCTTGTTATAATTAAATTTTCATCATTATTCCTATTAAACTTTGGGACACAGATAATCTGTAATTGGACAGTTAAGTCGATTTTAGGACAAGAGGGTTGATGAGTTCTTGTTATTTAAATTTATTTTTTTTATTTGCTATTAGCTTTGGCCCGTGATTTCACTTCCATAATTCTAAATGTACTCATCATCTGCCTAGCCTTTTCCCAACTATGTTGGGGTCGGCTTCCAGTCTTACCAGATGCAGCTGAATACCAGTATTTTACATGGAGCGACTGCCTATCAGACATCCACAACCCAGATACTGGGTTACACGATACCCCTTGGTAAGACTGGTTGTCAGAGTTTCGGGCTTCTGACTACCCATAACGACTGTCAAAGATCTACAAATTGACAGCCGGGGCCAACAGCTTAACGTGCTATCCGAGGCACGGAGAGTGATAATAATTAATTTATAAAAAGCACATAACTTACGAAAAGTCAGAGGTGCGCGCCTTGGGTTCGAACCCGAGATTTCTGACTTGCCAGTCAGCCGTCACCACCACTAGGCTATCACGATTCTTAATTCTAATTATAATTCTAAATGTAGTATAGAAGGATATAATAAATGGTCAATGTCATAGCATCTTAAAGCCTTAAATAAAGCATAACTAAGTCCACTAAGTTATCTAGTAGATAAGTTTTTTCTATGAATGGTTTCCCACTTTATCTCAAGTACTCGGTAACTTAACTAACTTAACGAACTCTCTTCTCGTTAGTTCGAAGTTAGTTAGTTGAAAGCTGAATAAAGTTTAACTTTGAACTAACCGTGAGCTTCCTGTATCGAATATTGATACAAGGAGCTTCATTTATTTGTACTATACAGGGTTATTTGTAAAACACCAGCATCCTTAAAAGGGGTCATTAAACTCATCATTATGAACAACTTTTACTATGGGACCAACCCTGAAATCGCAAAAAAAAACAGCTGTTTCGTACATTTCGTTGAGTTTACAGAGAGGCGGTTTAGATAGATAGATAAAACATTTATTTAGTACAAAACAAGACACACATTACAGTTGAAATCACAATAAACACAAAAAAAAGAAAAACATAGTAAAACGAAAAACAAATAAACGAAGGGTACACAGAAAACAAGATTTTTTGTTCATAGACAATTTATTTTCGTGTGGTAATGTGTCTCAGGATTGTACCAAAAAGGTGTCCAGCTCAGCATGTGTCAGGTATAATGCCTGACGCTGGTATTCTGCTGGAACCCAGCAGTGACACCCGGATATCAAAACAGTTACATACGAGGGGTGGCTGATATATAATCTACTTTGATAAATAAAGTTACAAAAATCGTACTACCCACTATGTAGTTTTAATACTTATAGATTCCTTATTTGAAAACAATAGCATTCATTTGTTTTTATTGTTTTCGTTAGGAACAGTGCATTAACATAGTAAACATGTCGGAAGAAAATATTAAAATGTTTAAAATCGAGCAGCGTGCCGTGATAAAAGCCTAACTAAAGAGGGAAATACTCCGCCGCAAATCAAACAACGGATGTTCAATGTGTTTGGTGACTCATTTTCTTCCGATTTTGTAATAAAGTTTTGGTCAAAAGACTTTAAACATGGCCATGAGAGCTTAGAAGATGGTCCCCGTAACGATCGGCCTGTTTCTGCAGTCACAGAAGACACAGTGGACCTAGTGAAAAAAATAATGCTCGCAGATCAAAGAATCAAGCAGTGGGAGATCGCTAAGGATGTCGGGATTATTAAGGAATATGTTCACGTAATTATTCACGGACATTTGGGGATGTCAAAGGTGAGCGCCCGATGGGTGCCCAGAATGCTAACGCCCTTCTTTAAACAACGACGCGTCGAATGTTGTGAGGCATTTTTGGTTTTGGTAAAATACAGAGAAAAAGAAACTATCTCCAGAATAGTAACCTGCGACGAAACCTGGATTCGCCAATGGAAACCCGAAAGCAAGCAGGAGTCAATACGGTGGAAATTTAAGGGGAGAAGCCACCGCACAAGTTTAAGGTGTTTCTACGAGCAAGCAAGCTTATGGCAACATTTTTTTGGGATGTAGAAGGGATTCTTTTGATAGCTTACCTACCAAAAAATACTACGATGAACACGGCTTACTATGCCAGTTTACTTGACCAACTGCGAGCAGCCATCAAAGAATAACGAAGAGGCAAACTCGGTAAAGGAATTTTAGTTTTGCACGACAATGTTCCGATCCACACAGCTTCCCATGCAAGGTCGCTCTTAGAAATAACGGCTTCACGGAACTAAACTATCCACCCTATATTCTAGATTTGGCCCCCTGTGACTATTTTCTTTATAGAAATTTGAAGATAAACCTAAGGGGAAAAAGTTTTTCAACCGATGAGGAAATGAAGGCCGCTGTGGATGACTATTTTTACGACCAATCTAAGAATATTTTTTTTGACGGTTTCATGTCTCTTATTTACAAATGTAATAAGTGTATTACAGTTGCAGGGGACTATATTTAAAAATAAAAAAATATTAGCTTCCTATGTCAATTCTTTCTATGTTAGGTAGATAACTTTCCAGCCGCCCCTCGTACATACGTGTGTTGGTGTGAAATGTGTTTGTTGTGAAATATGTTTAAACTCTGACACCAGGGGGGTAATTCCGCTATTTTACCAAATATTTTACCAAAAGTGTCCATTCTGACACCATGCTGTTGCCATTGTTCTATAAATGTCACTGGCCTTAAAAAAGTACTTGCGGATTACCATATGACGTAAAATAATGCCATTGTCATTACACTGCCTCTCTATTAAGACGTTTTGTCGTTACGTGAACCAGGCCCCAGGTTGTTCGTCAACCGTACGATAAGAAGAAGAACTTATGTACGCAAACCTTTATGGCTTTAAGATGCCATGGCATTCACCATATTATAATTATCCTTTTTTAGTATAACCTATCTTCGCCGTGCGGTTTCCGACCTAAGAATAAAACCACCCCTACTCGTCCCACGGGTGTCGTAAGAAGCGACTAAGGGAACGATCTGGAGGATAAGCAGCAGCATCCTTCTGTGTAACAGTAATCATCTGCTACTGCGATCGCCAACCCGCTTGCCCAGCGTGACGATTATAGGCAAATACTTCTATATTTTGGATAATTTATGTACTTACCTGTGTTTTATGCATGTTTATTCACATGTTTTGCTTATTAAATGAAAATATTTAATAAAAAATTCGCAAAAACAATTGACTTGAACCCGTGATCATTACTAATCTGCACTAATAAAAGTTTGTGAAGATGTTTGTTGCCTAATCACTTTTGATTTGGATAAAACTCCAAACACATAAAGACCATATCCTGGATTAACACAAAATATAAATTTTATCCTGGTTCGACATCCACGCGTGCGAAGCTGCGGGCAAACGCTAGTACCTAATAAAGATACATAGTACAATATACAACAGTATTAGATTTCACAAAAGATTACATAAGAAGCTTGCATCTTGCAATGTTGCGCTGAATGATACGACACACAATGGAACGGACATACCGCCACTTCTCTAAGGGGGAAAATAGTCGACCACAAGACGGGGAAAATAGTCTCACACAAGACGGGGTAAAAGGAACTTTGTAAAGCAGATAAGTATGTCAATATATAGGTAGATACTACGTGAATAGGTTGACCGTCCGCCATATTGTTAATTCATTTTTATTTTATGATACATATTGATAACCTGGACCTGCTAATGGTCTGAAATGGCCAACCCGCAGTGAGCTAGCGTGTTGATTAATGCTCGATCCTTCTTTGTATGAGAAGAGGCTTTTGCACTGCAGTGGGACAGGCTGGCTGCTTTATTTATTTATTAGTAATTTTATTAAATACGATGGGAAATTTATTTTAATAAACGTTTATTTAACTTTCAATGTATATTTGTATGTTCAGGTTAAATTTTGCAATCTGAATTAGAACCACTTCTTCTTATCTTACTGAGTTGATAGAATAAGAGTACTTAATTATTTATCTGCTTGACTTACTGTCCCACGTCCCACTCCTCGGCACTTCTCTCTGGGTATTCCTGTACTTTGTTTTTAGTGTTAATATGCTGAAAATGCATGGTATACGATAACCGAGTGATAACCGCCGCGCCCGTGCTCCCTGTACATATCGTCGCACATCTCTAGTGGGGTGTGAAAATCTTATACTTATCTATATACTTTGAAAATCAATGTCTTAAAGGGTCCCACACTATTTTTGTTACAAGTTGTATAATTAAACTATCCCACCATCTACACAGCTCCTTTTAAAATTGGATAAATTAATTAACAGATGCTCTAAATAAACAGAAGACTACATTTAATTGTACCCAGTTTATTAGTGGACGCATAACTCAAAGTTAATTTGTTTAATCAACATAAATTTTCACTGTTTACTTTAACTGTCAGTTAGTTTACGAGCTCCTAAACTACCTTGGTAAGTTTTGTCCTTTTAGTTTATGTTTTGTCACGGGCCTAAGGGCCATCGCATACAGGATGCTTTAAGGCGCCTCTTCGCGCTAATCTGCTATCTTGTTCGCACATTGAAGTTGATTGAAGATATAAAATCAATATGAAAAATCTAACTAAATTAATTGTAGAAGAACAACATTAAAAAGTTTCAGCTAGATCGAAACAGGTTTTCAAATAAAAAAATACCTTAAAATTAATTTATATTTTAGGCTGAAATGTATGCTGAAACTTTGTAATTGTGTTCTCCTTCAAATGGTTTTTATAACTATACTAGCTGCCCCGCGCGACTTCGTACGCGTGATTACTATCCTACTTCAAGGCCTATTCTACCCCTACCCTACTCTACCCACTACCCTATTCTACCCCTACCCTACCCTATCCCTAACCTACCCCTACCCTACCCTACACTACCCCTACCCTACCCTACACTACCCCTACCCTACCCTACTCTACCCCTACCCTACTCTACCCCTACCATACTCTACCCCTACCCTGCTCTACCCCTACCCTACTCTACCCCTTTTTCTCACCTTTAAACTTTCCCTGGATCTCCACAAATAATTCAAGACCAAAATCAGCCAAATCGGTCAAGCCGTTTTCATGCTATGTCGTGACAATGGAAAACGGGTTTCATTTTTACCCGACTACAAAAAAAAGGAGGGTTATGATTTTAGCAGTCTATGTATGTATGTATGTATGTATGTATGTATGTATGTATGTATGTATGTAAGTTTGTTCATCTGTTCCCTCCTAGCTCCTAAACTATTTGTTGTAATTCAATAAATAAGGTGTCTATCGATGCGTCTTAATGGTCTGCGGGTTATAGGATTTATAAAATTTCGTAAAATCAAATAAGGTGGATTTTAAAAATAAATTAGTCAGCTCGAAAAAAATAAAGTTAAGGTAAATTTATCGTGTTTGATATCAAATGGAAGGTCTTGATGAGCACATTCAGAATATGTATATATTATCTATATATTCTGGACCACTTCTTAGAATATCAGGCTTCTAACTACCCGTTACGACTATCATAAATATATGTGATTATAACACTGCATACAATGTGAAAACGTGATAACAATAAATATTTACTAATTAAATTAAAGTTTCTACACATCACTGCCTATTAAATTATGATTATTTTTAAAATAATGTTAATTAAATTGAGATTTCTTTTTCGTAACTAGATGGCGTTGGTTTGCGGTTTTGTGGAAGTAAGTAACATAGAGTTAAAAATACCTCCTCAAAAATCCCGGAATCGTAAACATAACAATAAAATCTCGGGATTTTATTAATATGGACTGGATTTTGACCTATAGTTTTTATTAGAATTAATTTTGTATGTAAAATAAAACTCATTAATTTAACAGTTTTAGTACCGAACTACTTAAGTATTACATTATCTGTTACCGATGTCTAAAAACATAATAAAGACTTTTTATTATAATAATTTAGTTCATATGTATTTAAAACGTTAAATTAATATTTTGGAGAATTTATTACATGTTTTAACACATGTTTGCTTATTAAATATAATAAATTATTTAATAAAAAATTTGAAAAACAACTGATACGGAAGGGATTTGAACCCACGATCTCCGACGTACCGTGCCGACGCTCTAACCGCTGAGCCACCGTATCCCATCAAAATCAGTCGAAATTTCAAATCTCTTTCTACGCCTAGGGCGTGTGGTAATATCTATCGGTGCCTTCTAAAAACTGCAAAGTTTAGAACACTGAGTCGGATAACGGATAACTGAGTTCGAACGGAATACATTAATTATCCGACTCAGTGTTCTAAACTTTGCAGTTTTTAGAAGGCACCGATAGATATTACCACACGCCTAAGGCGTATAAGGGATTTGAAATTTCGACTGATTCTGATGGGATACGGTAGCTTAGCGGTTAGAGCGTCGGCAAGGTACACCGGAGATCGTGGATTCGAATCCCATCCGTATCAGTTGTTTTTTCAAATTTCTTATTAAATAATTATACGTAAAATTAATTTCTAATTTCCCGGGAATTAATTGTAATGTTTATGATTTCGGGATTTTAGAGCAGGTATTATCAACTCCATGTTACTTACTTCCTCGAACTTTAGGTAAATGTACTCTATCTATGATGATATCCCACAAAAAAGGTTTCATGTGTACTTATACAGCTTGGCAAAAAAGAGTCTGAGGCGGTGACAGCTGGAACCAAAAATAAAAATCTTAAATAACTACGTTTGTGAGTACTAAAATAACATAAAAATGATTCATTTGATTATAATTAATGGCAAAAAACTCGTCATAGAAATATGTAAGCACTTAATAACTTGTAATTTGAATTGTAGTGTGAAAAGTGCGACAGCGGCGCCCCCAATTTTTCCAGACTCTTTTTTGCCAAGCTGTACTTCTTACTACTTTTTACTTCTTAGGCCATGTTTTAATAGCTCGAAGTCGCGGACGACACCTTTGAAATAAATTTAATTTAAAAAATACATGACATTGACTAAAGGTTTGAACCGAAGTTGACAGTTAAAGAAATCTACCTATTTAAGAACTACCACATTCTAAAAAATTGTGATTAAAATGAATTTTATTGGTTTCTTTACCACTAAAAATCATTGAAAAAAAATATAGTATAAAAACTAAAACCCGACTACTTAAAATCTAAAAACAAGCTTCTTAGATTTGAAATAAAATTCTGTAGTCGGAGGCCTTAATGTATTATAGGTAAATAGGTACTTGATAATCTTCCAAGGGTAAATACTTTGTAATTTGGTGGCCTCCGACTACAGAATTTTATTTCAAATCTAAGAAGCTTGTTTTTAGATTTTAAGTAGTCGGGTTTTAGTTTTTATACTATATTTTTTTATATATATAGATTCACTGATTTTATATTTTCAATTAACTTCAATGTGCGAGCGAGATAGCAGATTAATAAAAATCAAAATCGAGTCAAGACCGAGCCAGTGCCTTATAATCGTCGAGTATGCGTTGGCCCTAAAATGAGCTGGAGGACATCAAATTAAATTAAAGTTGTAAATTAATCACTTTTGAGTTTTGTTTTGGCACGGGTTAGTTCTTGAGGTTAGTTAGTAAATTATACGTATAGTCATTAATATATCAGGTTGTAAGAAAGAATGAAAGAAAGCATTTATTTTGGCATTAAATAGATCCTCCTCCTAATTCCTTTTTTATCATATGGTTAATGAATAAACTGGTGTCAGTTTAAACCACCCGTAGGCCTCTGATATTGCTTCACACACTGTTGAAAAATCTCTCAGGTGTGCTAGTTACCTCACGATGTTTTCCTTCACCGTTTTAGCAAATGATCATTAATTTTTAAATCGCACATGAATCTCAAGAGTCAGAGGTGCGTGTCTGGGTTTTGAACCTACAACCTTTGACTTGGTAGTCCAATGGTCATACCAGTAAGCTATCACAGCTTTTAACTACGATAATAAATTTATAATATGCACCAAACTTGTTAGAGGTGCCTTGGGTGTTGACCTGAGACCTCTGACTTGCCAGTCTACGGTCATAATAAATAATAATAATAAATCAGCCGGTAACTATCCCACTGCAGGGCAAACTTTCATACAGAGAAGGATTGAGCATTAATCACCACGCTAGCTCACTGCGTATTAGTGATTTTAGATTATTAAGTCCAGGTTTCCTTACAACGTTTTTCTTCACCGTTAGTCAGTGGTGTCTTAGATTAACTAAAATATATTAACTTAGATTAATGAAAAGGTCACATTGGTACACATCAGGATTGAACTCACACCTACGGGGTTGCAAAGCGGGTCCGTAACCGTTGTGCCACCAAGATACTCTACGAAAGTCCACGGTCTAGATTCTATTTCATACAGAAACTTCAATATCTCGAGATCTTATAGATTCATTGTTCCTATACCCTAGTCTACCATTATTGATTTCATGCTATACTTGTCTGCGGTACGGTTGTCTGCAAGAGATCTCTGCGCGCGATATGCGCTCTTTTGTGCTGTCAAAGTTAATATTTTTATCAAATTTGTGTGCAATAAAGAGTATCGAAGTATCGAGTATCGGAGCAAACTATGCTTTAAATTTAATATTTTTCCGGACTTTACTAAAATCAAATTAGTAAAAAAAATAAACTGACTTTCAAAAGCGAGGAGATTCTCAATTCAATGCGTATTTTTTCATGTTGTTTGTAAAGTAAAAGTCGTATTGCTATTATATTGTGCTTTGGAGAAAGAGTAAAAGTCGTCTTGCCATTATATTTGTGCTTTGAAAAAAGAGTAAACGTTGTCACGCCTTTATTTGGCGCTTTAAAGAAAAAGTAAAAGTCCTCTCGCCATTAGACTGTGTTTGAAAAATAAGTAAAAGTCGTCCTATTGCCGTTCGTTTCTCGCTTTGGAGAAGGAGTAAAATTTTACTAATTCTACCTCCTGACTTTGGACCAATCAGTCAAGATGTGTTTGTGCATGCCAAGTCAAAAGATACGAGCGTTGCTCACATAAATCTGGCAACAGATAGAAATGTCAAATAACAAATTAAATACATGTTTACGTTCCGACGGATCTGGGGTAATTCCGACCATGGGGTTATAAAGGAAATTTTGTTTAAGTGCGAACGAAGCCTTACATTAAAAAAAATACTAAAAAAATAAATTCAACGCTAAACACTTTTTGTTTCATAAAATACGATGAAATTAGATTTTTTTCCTTCAATGTAACCCTAAAATGCGTACCGACACCAATATATTATTGGCAATATTTATTGCAAGAAGTGTCCATAACTGAAGTAGGGTGCTAAAATTTTTATTGCTTAACCTGTCTGAAGGTTACCGGAATAAGATATTTTTTTTATCGTTCGGTTTCAAGTTTAGGTGTCTTTTGTATAATGGTGGGGTAAACTTACCCAGTTGTTGGGAGTTTAGATACTCCCCAAACATTATACAACGTTAGATTTCAACCCGAGAACCGAAACAACCCAACTTAAAATCATCTACCTAGCCTTTTCCCCAATATGTTGGGGTCGGCTTCCAGTCTTACCGGATGCAGCTGAATACCAGTGTTTTACATGGAGCGACTGCCTATCAAGCCTCCACAATCCAGATACTGGGTTCAACGATACCCCTTGGTAAGACTGGTTGTCAGACTTTCGGGCTTCTGACTACTAACGATTGTCAAAGAACTATAATTGCAAGACATTATAATTACAACAGAATCTAGCCTTACAATAATTTCTGAGTGTAATTAGGTACGTACTCCTTTAAATATTTCAGACCTAGACCGTCCAAACTTTAAATAGGCTAAGTTTAAAGTTAAGCTAGGTAAACTACGAGCTTGTTACATTATATATTTGCCAGACAGACTGTTGATACTCTATTAGGTCCAAAACACACATAATACATTTAAATATAAATATTTAATAATAAATTTGAAAAAACAACTGATACGGATGGGATTCGAACCCACAATCTTCGGCGTACCGTGCCGACGCTCTACCCGCTGAGCCAACGTATTCCAGAATCAGTCGAAATTTCAAATCACTTTCTACGCCTAGAGCGTGTGGTAATATCTATCGGAATGGGTTAGAATCCCATCCGTATCAGTTGTTTTTTTTTCAAATTTCTTATTAAATATTTATATTTAATAAAACATGTAAAAATTTTCACAAAAAAAATATAATACATTTAGTTTTGCTCTTCTTCTTCTTATCGTATGGTTGATGAACAACCGGTGTCAGAGTTTGAACCTGTAGGCCTCTGACATGGCTTTACACACCATTAAAAAATGTCTCAGGTGTGCTGGTTTCATAACGATGTTTTCCTTCACCGTTTTAGCAACTGATAATTCATTTATTATCCGCACATAACTTACGAAAAGTCAGAGGTGCGCGCCTTAGGATCGAGCTCTGATCACTTACTCCGTGCCTCGGAAAGCATGTAAAGCTGTTGGCCCTGCGCCTGATCTCTCTCCGGTCGTGTCGGATTGCCGTCCCATCGGACTATGAGAGTGAGGGAATAGTGGGTGCACCTGTGTTTGCGCACACACTTGTGCACTATAATATTTCCTACGTAGTTGGCTAATTTCCGTTGAGATTGGCCGCTGTGACCGAAATTCGGTCAAGAGAACATTATTATTATAGAGACAAAAATCCATTACCACGTCAAGCTTTTACACAAACTTCTTCTTTGCGTGTGATGAGTGCAAAGAAATACAAATTGTTTATGGATTAATGTCGCTGTCAGTATATATAACAAAGGTACACTTAAGTCTTAGAATGCCACGTCGGTCACCGTAGTCCGACATACAATAAAAATTGCATTGTGTCTGCGGCGTGGCAGTCAAAGTGTTAAACAAAGGTCACAACAACGAGATTCAAAGCGATTAAATCTCCGACGCGTAAAATATTTTGTGTGCGTTAGCCCTAATGAAATAGGCTGTCAGACACATTTAAAGGTTTTAGCTGTTAATTATCTAACGTAATTAGTAGATGCTGTAGCATTAGATTTATGAATCAAATTAAGTGTAGAAGGTATTTGTGGGACATTATATCATGTGCGTCTAAATTATCTGCCACGGTTGCAATGGGAGAAAGTATTGGGTATATAGATTACAATAGTGAAGAAATTTCGTACCCCGGAACAATAAAAAAAAATTGGAGCATGGAGCAGAATTAGACCTACGCAATAAAACGCAGGCAAAAGAAAAAAAATATGACGTTAGATAAAAAAATTACTTCACTATTGTAATATAAATAACCAATATTATCTCCGATTGCAGCCGTGGCAGATAATTTAGAAGCACCTTATATACAATATTTTAACTAACATTGGGCGATCCCGTTAATCCGTGGTCACAGCGGCCAATCTCAACGGAGATTACCCAACTACGCAGGAGATATAATAGTGCACAAGTGTGTGCGCAAACACAGATGCTCTCTCTATTCCCTCACTCTCATAGTCCGATGGGACGGCATTCCGACACGACCGGAGAGAGATCAGGTGCAGGGCCAACGGCTTTACGTGCTTTCCGAGGCACGGAGAGTGATAATTAATTAATAAAACGCACATAACTTACGAAAAGTCAGAGGTGCGCGCCTTGGGTTTGAACCCGAGACCACTAGGCTATCACGAATCAAGTGTCTACTAGTATGATAAAAATATGCAGCCCTGGAACAATGGATTCATACCCAAGGGGTGCTAACGTAACCCCCGTGGAACCATAAAACAACAACGCTACGTTGTAACTAATAAAAAAATGTCAACCCCTAAAGTTCTAATGAAACATTTCAAAGGGGAAATTGAAAAAATAACATTGATTTACGTCAGAGTAAACAAATTTTTAATTAAAAAAATTCTCAGTCAAAGCTGTAAATTAGCTTTGGTTAGGAAAAAAGAAAACAGCCCGATGGATGTAAATAAGGATCAAAATTAAATTAGTTTCTGATATACCTTAAGTGTTCCTGAAAATGTTACTAAAAATTTTACCTAAGTAGTTAAAAGGACCTAGCTAATTTTTGCTTGCGTAAATTTTTTGTGATGATAATTATTACTGATATTTTAATAGCCAGTTTTTTACGTCTAAAAGCCGATGTCACTATTCTCTTAAAAAACCGAGTTTAAAAGCCCTACGAAAATTGCAGTTCATCATCATCATTACCAAGCCTTTTCCCAACTATGTTGAGGTCGGCTTCCAGTCTTACCGAATGCAGCTGAATACCAGTGTTTTAAAAGGAGCGACTGCCTATCAGACCTCCACAACCCACATACTGGGTTACACGATACCCCTTGGTAAGACTGGTTGTCAGACTTTCGGGCTTCTGACTACCCGTAACGACTGTCAAAGATCTACAATTGACAGCCGGGGCCAACAGCTTAACGTGCTTTCCGAGGCACGGAGTAAATAGTAATAGTAAGTAGTGATAATTAATTTATAAAACGCACATAACTTACGAAAAGTCAGAGGTGTGCCTTGAGAGGGCGCGCCTTGGGTTCGAACCCGAGACCTCTGACTTGCCAGTCAACGGTCACCACCACTAGGCTATCACGAATCCGATTCTGAACTCAATTAAACGCTTGAACTGAGTTTAACTTGATTGGTCGCGTTTAGTGTCAGTGGTAAAATCGGCTCTAACTCGCTAATCTAACTGTTGAATGTTTCTCAATAGAAACATTAAAAAGATAAAAGGTATTTTTTGTGATTTTTTTTACGTTATAGCACATGATAGCTTATTAAATATAATTAAAACTTGTAGGTTGTTATAACTTGTTAGTTAAGTTTAATATTTTTCAAATTTTCTTTTTAAATAATTATAAATAAAAGGTAGGTATTTCATCTGTCCGACAGAAATGAATGAATCCGAGAGAATGTTGGACAGAATCCTTGATCTAAACGCTCGCTCCACAGATAAAATACCTACAATTCAAAAGACGAGTCAACATTTCTCTTCAGGCCACAACTACCTATCAGTACAATCAACCCCTAGAAGACCCAGACGCACCGAGTCGAGTCAAAGGGGCAAACATCCCGACGTTTTAGATAAACAACAAGGTTTTGGAGGTAATCAAGTGAACTTCGCGATATCAACGTTGGTTGTCAACGTAGCCGAAAGATTAATTACTTGTGGTGAAATCATTTGCATTAATTACAAAGCTTTACTTAAATCAAAGGATTAAGCAGAATTATTGGTTGACCGTGTGGTTTTCATAAGAATAGAACCACCCCTACTCGTCCCGCGGGTGTCGTAAGAAGCGACAATATGAAAGATCCGGAGGATAGGCAGCAGCATCCTTCTGTGTAACAGTAACCATCTGTTACTGCGATCGCCAACCCGCTTAAAAATACCTCAAATGAGCGCACAAAAGTGACGCGTATTAGTATAAGCCTATATTCAGCAGTGGACTAATACAGGCTGATTATGATGATGATGTATAAGTTGCATAATCATTGTATTAACTGCTTAATTAGTCATGCTAGCCCTCTAGTAATCCATACAAGGAGTGAAACTACCATCTGAGATGGTAGATTGTAAAAGAAAGTTTGATAGCATGGGCAGTATATAAGGTGCTTCTAAATTATCTGCCACAGCTGCAATGGGAGAATGTATTGCATATATAGATTACAATAGTGAAGAAATTTCGTACCCCAGAACAGTAAAAAAAAATGGAGCATGGAGTAGAATTAGACCTACGCAATAAAACGCAGGCAAAAGAAACAAAATTATGACGTTATATTATAAAAAAAGAACTTTACTATTGTAATATAAATAACCAATATTATCTCCCATTGCAGCCGTGGCAGATAATTTAGAAGCACCTTATATACAGCGTGTAACAGAAGTCCGAAATAATACTTAATGTATGTATATCATGTAGAGAATCACATACATTTTTTTCATACAAAATACTTCTTTTGATTTGATTCCTTTTCTTTTGATTTCGTTTTCTTCACTATTTACAGATTTCATTAACAAGCATGCCTAGTGCTTCCTAAAGATTTTATCAAAGGTAAATAACCTGATGCGTGTTGATTCACCTTTCAGCTGATGTCTAGGGCAGTATTTAAAAGATTTTGGTGAAATCTTTGACTGTGGTTTACTCAAATATTGTTAGGGGTTCGGTTCCAAAACCTATGCTCAAAGATTGTTTATAGGGTACCTTATACGCCCTTAATATTTTATTTCGGACTTCTGTTACACGCTGTATAGGTCGCAGTATAAATCTTGCTCCCACCCTGACAAGAGCTGGAATCTCTTTTTCATCTCCGTTAGATGTCACCACACGCCTTTATAACGATAAGAAAGAGATTGTAATTTCAACTGATGGCAAGACTTGGAAGCTTACTTGGTAAAGCAATGAAACGGCACGCCAGGGAACGCGGGTTCAAGTCCGAGTAAGTTGTTTTTGCGAGTTTCTTATTAAATAATTTCATTTAATAAGCAAAATATGTGTATACATATTCATGACAAAAACATACATGAACTAAATTTCTAATTTTCTTTAGCAAGTTCCCCTCACGTCTCCACGGAACTTTTTTCATGAGATTAATTTAAATATCTCATTAATTTGGTAAAAAGGTCTTGGGTATCCCCGGGTGTAGTTAATGTGCGTCCCATATGATATGGTAATGGGGCCCGAATGACCTCGCAGACTGCTTATGTAGGGTTAACATAAAATATGGCTAAGTATTATACAATAGGGTTGATGACAGATTTTAAATTAATGTTTTAATCTTCTGGGAAAATCTTAACAAATAATGAATAGCTATAAATTTAAAAAAACAGGCCAAGTGCGAGTCGGACTCGCGCACAAAGGATTCTGTATCATCACTACATAGTATAAAACAAAGTCGCTTTCTCTGTCCCTATTATCCCTATGTATGCTTAAATCTTTAAAACTACGCAACGGATTTTGATGCGGTTTTTTTAATAGATAGAGTGATTGAAGAGAAAGGTTTATATTGCACCCATGCGAAGCCGGGGCGGGTCGCTAGTTATCTATATACAACATTAGACACTCAAGCGTCTAGCAGTTGCCGTTATTACTATCGAGCAAAAAACGGCAAAAAATATCACGTTCGTTGTATGGGAGCCCCACTTAAATAATTATTTTACTCTGTTTTTAGTATTTGTTGTTATAACGGCAACAGAAGTACTTCATCTGTGAAAATTTCTACTGTCTAGTTATCACGGTTTATGAGATAGAGCCTAGAGACAGACGGACAGCGGAGTCTTAGTAATAGGGTCCCGTAAACTCTCGACACCAAATATAAGATATTTGGTGGTATCATAGAGTATTCAAGAAATATAGAGTGATAACGTCAACCACATTGCCTTGTGCGGAGCGAAAGCAGGTCGCACCATTCATAGAAATGTTAAAATGACATTTTTTTGAAATTATGTTTTCTAGACGTTTTTCAGAATTTAACTCAGCAGTTAACCATGATATAAGTTAAAATGTAACTTTTTCGCTCGTGGAGCCTAGTTAAACCGCAGTTGATCGATTTATGATCGCAAACGGAGCTCGCGTCGCGGCCGCGTTGTTCATACCCGTGCTCACAGTTCATACTTCTATATTTCTCGATATTTTCTTATGTACTCTAAGATCTTAATTGTTTTTTAACTAAGAACATTCTCGATCATATTGTCTTTCAAATAAAAACAACAAAATCAAAATCGGTTCATTTGTTTATGCCACACAGAGACACACAACACAGACACGTCAAACTAATAAACAATCCGCTTTTTGCGTCGGGGGTGAAAAATAATACTAAACATTTTTGTATTTGCCTATTTATCGATATCGATAACGCTTTTGATGTCACCTGTCTCGATACAATCCTATCGTACACTTTGGAAATCAAAACTCAGACAGGCTGAGCGCAGAAAAAAGACAACAGTCTACAATAATTTGATAAATTTTCCTACCAAGTTTTTAGTTATTATTTTTAAGATAATAATATTTTTTTAATAATAAAGAGACGTGATAGCCTATGGTGATAGGTCTCGGGTTCGAACCCAGGGCGTGCACCTCTGACTTTTTGTAAATTATGTGCGCATTATAAATTAATTATCACTCTCCGTGCCTCGGATAGCACGTTAAGCTGTTGGCCCCGGCTGTCAATTGCAATCCTTTAACAAACGTTACGGGTCGTCAGAAGCCCGAAAGTCTGACAACCAGTCTTACCAAGGGGTATCGTGTAACCCAGTATCTGGGTTGTGGAGGTCTGATAGGCAGTCGCTCCATGTAAAATACTGGTATTCAGCTGCATCCGGTAAGACTGGAAGCCGACCCCAACATAGTTGGGAAAAGGCTAGGCAGATGATGATGAATATTTTTTTTATTAGTGCCATAGCCAACATATTATAAGTGTTATGTACGCTGTAATTGTCATAATACATTAGTAAATTAACTGTTATAATATACAAAAAATTTAATGTATATTATGTGGCTGTAATTTAATAAATAAATAGTCTGCGCTCAGCGTTACGACAGAAAACAACATCATTTTCAGTAGAATTTTCTAAAATCAACCCCCAAAGGGACGTCTACAATTTCACAAAAGCCACCCCCCTTGTGTCCCCCCTTTTGTCACCCCTTTTGTCACTACAATATCACTGTAGGTTTCAGTTTTCAGCAGTTTATTTTCAATTTCAGTAAAGTTTACCCCGGTTTGTTATTTTTCAGCGGTGATTAATAGTGGCCTAAATATTTTTGGTATTTTAAATATGAAAATTTGCATAATAACCAATGATAGCCTAGTGGTATGACCATTGGTCTGCCAAGTTAAAGATCGTAGGTTCGAAACAAAGCACGCACTCTGACTTCTCGGATTTATGTGCGTATTAGAAATGAATAATGATCACTTGTTAAAACGGTGAAGGAAAACATCGTGAGGAAACTAGCACACCTGAGAGATTTTTCGACAGTGTGTAAAGCCATGTCAGAGGCCTACAGGTGGTTTAAACTCTGACACCAGGTTGCTTATCAACCGTAAGATGAAGAAGAAGAAGCGATGACTAATAGTGGTTTAAATATTTTCGGTATTTTTTGTTTTGCTTTTTAAAATTGAAAAAAAAAACGCATTGTTGTGATAACCTCCTCTTTTTTGAAAGTCGTTTAAAAAGCTATCATCATCATCATCAGCGTGTCTTAGTCCACTGCTGAACATAGACCTCTCCCAATGCGCGCCACTATTGTGCGCTCATTGGAGGTATTTGCCCATAATTACATGAGACTTATAACATAGTTGGCGAAACGTGGGTGTACTGCACACCTCTGCCTACCCCCTCTGGGGAATACAGGCGTGAGCCTATGTTTATATAGTCTATGATATCATCATACGTGGAGCCACAAAGACTTTTCTTTACGACCTTAAAGATAAACTTTTCAGACTCATCATCTGCCTAGCTTTTTCCCAACTATGTTGGGGTCAGCTTCCAGTCTTACCGGATGCAGCTGAATACTATGTTTTACATGGAGCGACTGCCTATCAGACCTCCACAACCCAGATACTGGGTTACACGATACCCCTTGGTAAGACTGGTTGTCAGACTTTCGGGCTTCTGACTACCCGTAACGATTGTCAAAGATCTACAATTGACAGCCGGGGCCAACAGCTTAACGTGCTATCCGAGGCACGGAGAGTGATAATTAATTTATAAAACGCACATAACTTACGAAAAGTCAGAGGTGCGCGCCTTGGGTTCGAAACCCGAGACCTCTGACTTGCCAGTCAACGGTCACTACCACTAGGCTATCACGACTCTTAAACTTTTCAGACTACACAATTATTAAGTAAGACCAATTTGCTTTCATATTTCATTAAGATAGCTCCTTTGTTATTCTCCTAATTAAGTGTTAAGCTAATTTAGTAGCGTTAGTAAGGCGTAAGTTATAATATGGTCTGTAAATTAGGGCGTGGAGACATAGGCATACTTTAGAATGAACAGACTTAACATTACGTGTAAAATTTTTTTAATAAAAATAAAACCGACTTCAAAAGGAAGTTAAAGTTCTTAATGAGAAGGTTAAAGAGGCTAGAACTTGACTTGGAACCGACTCCAAAACGTTTTAAAGTTATTTCAAGCTTTTTAGTTCCTTTTGAAGTCGGTTTTATTTTTTATTAAAAAAAAATTTTTTCACGATTTTTAGTGGTGCCTAAAATTAATCCCCCTCCCAGACTTTTGTGAGGCTAATATTTGAAATCCTTATGAAAAGCCCATTCAAACGATACCTCACACGATATTTTCTGCTATAATCCTACGAGGAGTTCCGTTTCATATCTCGTAAGTTCATGATCAGATCACGATAATTTTTCTATGGGACCACCTCGGGAGTATACCCTTTTGACTACAAAAAGAATTTTGAAAATCGGCCCACAACTGAAGGAGTAATCGCGTAACAAACATACAAAAAAAAAACATACAGTCGAATTGAGAACCTTCTCCTTTTTGGAAGTCGGTTAACAAAATTGACTTATACTCACTAACGTATAAAGAATGTTAAACGGCCAACTCATACAACATTACTACATACTCGTAGTATAAAACAAAGTCGCTATCCGCCGTCTGTCTGTCTCTATGTATGCTTAGATCTTTAAAACTACGCAACGGATTTTGATGCGGTTTTTTTTAATAGATAGAGTGATTCTTACGGAAGGTGTATATGTATATTGCACCCGTGCGAAGCCGGGGCGGGTCGCTAGTTAACTATAATAATAAAGAAATCGCAGCACGACTTTGTCTAGATTTCATTACTTTTTAGAGATAAACAAACAGCTCCATCGAGAGTTGGCTAGTTTTTTTACAGAATGTTTTTGGTGGGATGTTAATTTTTATGCGAATAAAGAATGAGATTAAAAATGGCGTCTCCTCATCATATAACCTGTAGTTACGAGTACGATCTCCCTCCATGCGCTGATAGTGATCACCGGGGTGGTTTTAGTGAGGTAAGAATCCCACACTACCGGGCTCTTAAAAAAAAAAGGTACGAGTGGGAACAAAATACATCAAAGACCTTGTGTGCGAGCGAGAAGCAGATAGTTATGGCGCCAATTTCAATCCCATTCTTTTCCCGCACGGGTAGTATATTGTTTTAATACAAAGAACTTTTGAAAAATCGGAACAACGGATCAACAGATCGACAAAGAGACGAGAGATAGTATTTCCGGAAAATTAACTACGTCAGCAATACTGCGGGAAAGGCTATGTTTAAAAAGATGGAAAGCAATCAGGATTTATTGCATTGATCTTTTTTCTACCATATACGACGAAATGTCGAGGTGGCATTGGCTACGGACCTACTTTACAAGCGCGTGAGTGTGGGTTTGAACCGGGCATGTACAGTCACGGACTTTAATTGATGAGCCACTTGCACTACTCTTGTTTTAGCCGTGTACCTAATGCAAATCGGGTTTAGGCGGCTATGCTCGCTCATACTTCGTTTTCATATTTAATATCTCTGTCATTGAGTGTTTGACAGGCGTCTCATTTGTGTTAAGATAGCTTGTTAGTAATTTTATATTTTCATGCAATTTCAACCAATACTACTACTACCCAAAGTCATCCAATTGCAGGTCTAGCAACCGTAACCTAGCGACAATTATTTAAGCGTAGCTATAGTAACGTTATGGACGAAGAAATTATGATTGGTCATTTCGACATCGGAAAAACTTTGACCCACGATTTTATCCGAACGAGTAGTGTCCAAGATGACGTTCATGACAATTATGTTATCTATTGCACATAAACTTATATAAGACCTAACTGCCGCCATCTTATTTCTGTTTTGTAATTTATAAAATGTGCAAGCTAAAAAATAGTCAACATGACAATTTTTTTAAATTTCATTTATCAATCAATCAATATTGTTGATTTGACTTAATAAAATATTAATTAAATTATTACTGACTATTTCCGATAATTACTGATTTGTCATCTTGTTTACGAGCATGCGGTTTGAGTTCGTGTTTAGTCGTGTAATCTCGTGAATGTATAATACTGCAAAATTGAAAAATTTGAAAGTGGCTCATCAATTAAAGTCCATGACTGTACCAATGTAACTTTTTCAATGTCATAATTATGTACTTTCTCAGTTAATCTAAGACACCACTGACAAAACAAAACATCGTAAAAAAACCTGAAGTTAATAGTCTGAAATCGCCAACACGCAGTGAGCTATCGTGGTGATTATAATCACAATACTCGATCCTTTTCTCTATGAGAAGAGGCTTTTGCCCTGTAGTGGGACAATTACAGGCTGATTTATTTATTAATGCTTTATAAATTTGTCCTTTCACGCAGAAACGGAGCAACGGATCAACGGATAGACGAAGAGACGATGGAAACCGCGGGAAAAAGCTGTGTTAAAACAGATAGCAAGCATTTAGGATTTATGACATTTTTTTTACCACTATCTTGACTTATGACTCCTTCTCTTAGCCACCAAAAGAAAAAAAAATTAAAAAAATGCCAGCCACATAGAATTCTTTATTCAAATAATTTAAAAAAGCGAATAAATCGTCCATCTAAAGCTAACGCCACGCATCCGTCACGCTCACTCTACGCCCTCCTATTGTCTGATCACCCTCTTAAAACCATTTCCTTTATTATTTCTAAAAGCACCTTGTACTTGCGGACAAAATTAATGGGCACCACTTAATAAAATTCATTCTTATGCAAATGTATTGTTAAGGTTCGTTGGAGTGGTTGTAAGAGCGTCTGCTGAGGGCTATGTCTTGGGTTTCAATCGGGTCATAAGTTTTTATTTTGTCGTATGGTTGATGAACAACTTGGTGTCAAATTTCAAGCCTGACAACCTCGTAGATATGGCTTCACACACCGATAAAAAAAAAATCAGTTTTTCTATGATATTTTCCTTCACGTTTAAGCAAATGATAATTAATTTCTAATACGCACATAATATCTTAAATGCTTCAAACCTACGACCTTTGATTTGGCAGTAGGCTAGGCTATCATTGCATAGCGTCAATCTGTTTTAAGAACAAAACTTTCTTATCCTTTTTTTCATATACCTATTTCCTTTTCTTTCTCTTTCTCTTTCTCATTCTGAATCTTTTATATAATATTCGTTATATACATTTGTCTGTCTGTCACAAAAAAATAATTTTTATTTCATGTAATAATGAATTTAATGAATAATTTTAATTGCATGCTTTACTTGCAGACTTTCAATGATAGAAAGCAATTCGCCATAAATATGCATAATTATAACGACGACAAAGTTATAATATTACTGCACTATCTATGAAAAAAATTGCTTTGGAAAAAACAAGACAGTTTACGTTCAAAGTGCAAAACAATTTTTTTTTTAGCAACTATTTCTATAATGATAATTAAAATTTTCATTTATACAAAGAAAATAAAGTCATGTGTTTGAAATACGGAAATTTTCAATGTTCATAACACTTCAATTCATAACAAAAAAAAAGTGTACAATTCAGACCAGAAACAATAACTCAGCAGGCAGCTGACTCGTCTACGTGACGAGTTGTACAAGGTTTTTCTAATAAAACTATTATTGCTAGCAAAAATATATAATTCTTAATGAAATACCACACCGTTTAAGTAAATACAATATCTAAGATCTAAGAAATTTCCGATCGTAATTTAATAAGAAAGTGTTTGCGCGTGCCCCAATTAATTGGAGGTAGTAATAATTGTTATAACAAAGACAGAATATAGTTTTGATAAGTTAATAAAGCAGAAGAGAAATAATAGTGGAAAGAAAAATTAAGGAAAAGATGGAAAAAAATATTTAGCAAGGCAACTAATCAAATAGCAAAAAATCCAAACATTTTTTTGTTTCACTCTATATTTTCTTTAGAGTCGAGTTAGCCGAGTAGTGATAACCTAGTGGTGGTGACCAGTGGCGAGTCAGAGGTCTCAGGTTTGAACTCAAGGCACTTTTGACTTCTTGTAAGTTATGTGCGTATTATAAATTAATTTCAACTTACTCCGTGCCTTGGAAAGCACGTAAAGCCGTTGGCCCTGCGCCTGATATCTCTCCGTTCATGTCGGAATGCCGTGTCATCGGATTATGAGAGTGAGGGAATAGATAGTGTACCTGTGTTTGCGTACACACTTGTGCACTATAATATCTCCAAGTTGG
Source organism: Protodeltote pygarga (assembly GCA_936450705.2). Classification (NCBI taxonomy): domain Eukaryota; kingdom Metazoa; phylum Arthropoda; class Insecta; order Lepidoptera; family Noctuidae; genus Protodeltote; species Protodeltote pygarga. Next base: position 3,559,309 of record OW388276.2, read on the forward strand.
CTAATCTCCGTTGAGATTGGCCGCTGTGACCGAAATTCGGTCAGGAGGACATTATATTTTCTTATTATATAAAATTTTTTCCTAAAAGTGAGCCAAAGAAAAAAAATTCTATCAAAATTTCGTCTTATTTCGCATTCCCTTTGACATTGAAAAGTCCACTAAAACGTGGGGCGAACCATCTTTTGCAATCAAGTCTTGACAAAGGTAACCCAATTATTTTGGCCTGAATTGTACGTCATAAAACATTCCTTCCTTCGCCTCGCCCCGATTGTCTACTATGACTACCATTCCTTTTACTTTACTTTTAATTTTGCTCGGAAGTGTACGACGGTTTTATGTATAAGTAGGTGTAAAAAAGGGGCCAAGATAGCTTAGTGGTATGACCGTTGCCTGGCAAGTCAGAGGTCTCAAGTTCGAACCTCTGATCTTTCGTAAGTTATGTGCGTATTATACAATAATTTTGAGGCACTTACATCGTGCCTCAGAAAGCACGTTAAGCCCTGCGCCGAATTTAAGAAAAGAAAGAAAGAAACATGTTTTATTTGACACAAACAGAAACTTAAGCTCACAAAAAAAGAACTCGGATTTGTCTTTGATCTCTCTCCGGTTGTGAGACCGATTTTGATTTAGGTTTTAAGCTATTGCATAGATTTTATCACGGGCTTTCAGCGCGGCGACCGAATCAAGAAAATAAAATCCTAACACCCTTTATTGCAGAATAATCTAATTGAGTGTTTAAAACTTTAACCTAACAATAATAAGGTATATTTTATGTTGACACATTAAAAAACAAAACATTTAGAAATATAAACATTCGAATTTCGAAAACTAATTATTTGCTTAGATTTTTCAAGGTGGCGTCTCAGACCTCACTAAAAATGGACTCCGTTGGAGTACGAAATCAGTCGAGCATTCCCGGAATCAATCTGTGGGTAAAGCCATTAGTTATCTGCCTAGCCTTTTCCCAACTAGGTATCTTGGGGTCGGCTTTCAGTCTTACCGGATGCAGCTGAATACCAGTGTTTTACTTGGAGCGACTGCCTATCAGACCTCCACAACCCAAATACTGGGTTACACGATACCCCTTTGTAAGACTGGTTGTCAGACTTTTGGGCTTCTGACTACCCGTAACGACATTATCTACAATTGGCAGCGGGGGCCAACAGCTTAACGTGCTATCCGAGGCACGGAGAGTGATAATTAATTTATAAAACGCGCTTACGAAAACTTACGAAAAGTCAAAGGTGCGCGCCTTGGGTTAGAACCCGAGACCTCTGACTTGCCAGTCGACGGTCACCACCACTAGGCTATCACGACTAAACACGGGTAAAGCTATTAGTATTTACCTAATAATATATTTATTCTTATTAGTAGCTTGGCACACTTTAGTTCCAAATTATTTTATTGTATCGACCATGCTCGACTTGGCTCTGTTTTCCTGTTTCCGTTTTTGTTAGGATTCGATTAACTGTGTGTAGGGCACTTCCAGTTGATTCCGCACTATTTGTTTACACTTAACTAGATTGGGTTTGAAGTGCAAGCCTCTTAATATAAGTTTGAGTGTTGGGCAGGAGTATTTTTATACATACTTGGCAGTTTCGCAAATATATCATGTTTTTTTGAGAGATATCATTATATCTAATTATCTGTTGCTGAAGCAGTGAGGGAAGACATCGTGAGGAAACCAGCACACCTGAGAGATCTTCTTCATGAGGGGTAGGCTGCCCTTGGAACTGGCAACTAGAGTCACTCCTATAACAATATTAGAATTATGACTATTCATAAGTGCCTAAAATGGTCTACATGAATAAAAATATTTTGATTTTGATTGAGATCTTTTAATGGTGTGTAAACTGTAAAAAAGCCATGTCAGAGGCCTACGGGCGGTTTAAACTCTGACACCAGGTTTTAATCAACCACACGATAAGAAGACCACGATAATTCTTCTTCTTTATTCAATTGAATTACATAAAAAAATCATTTTTAAATATACATATAAGTATAAAAAATAAAAATATAGGTACATTTAAAAATAAAAATTTCACCACCAGTATCGGGAACAGGGTCCAACTTCAGGGTGGTCAGGGCTCTAGAGAGAGGAACCTCCTGAATATGCGAGCCGTGACCAGGAGTACCACCTTCTGCATCAAGCCCTTGATCCAGCCATCCAACGACAGCCTCTTAAGGATCGTGGCTCTTGGATATTACCTCATAATACGCTCATAACTTACGAAAACTCAGAGGTACGTCTTGGAATTAAACTTGAGATTCTCGAGAATTATCGTGGTAAAAAAGTGAATATAAAATCCCTCCTGTTTATCCTTTCGGGCAAACAGGCGTGAATATATAATTAACTACGAGTATGTTAGGCATCGCTGGTTGATTCCGTATCGTAACACTATTTGTATACACTCAGGTAGATTGAGTTTCAAGTGAGAGTGCTACTCTATTCTAAGCACAATAATGAGGTTAGTGTGTTGTTTAGTCAAGTTAAACTAATATCTAATACAGCAAGTAAAAAAAACTGTAGCACTGTGTTGAGTATACATACCTATATACATATAAACACAGCCTGTGTCAGTCCACTACTGGTGATACCTATAATATGATTAAAAACCCTGTTGTTTCCACAAAAAAAAATGATACATCACACATTCTCCTCAAATGAATAAATGAACAAATCTATATCAGCAATAGAACCTACCGTTTAAGGGAACTACACAAATTCGGATACACCCTGTATAATTTATTTATATATATATGTTTATATGTATAATATAAGTGTTTATGTAAGTAAATATTTGTACGTATATACAGCGTGTAACAGAAGTCCGAAATAATACCTAGTGCTTACTTATAGAATTTATTGAAGGTAAATAATCGGATTCGTGTTGATTCACCTTTCAGCTGATGTCTAGGGCTGTATTTGAAAGATTTTGGTGAAAACTTTGACCGTGGTTCACTCGAGTATTGTTTGGGGTTTGGTTCCAAAACCTATGCTCAAGGATTGTTTATAGGGTACCTTATACGCCCTTAATGTATTATTTCAGACTTCTGTTACACGCTGTATAATAGATATGAAACTAGGTATTCATTTGTGTCTTTGTTTTGTACACTACTGCCTTCCTATAATTTTCTTTACTTTCGCCCAAAGTATTTTTGTGATTTTTTTACATGTTATAGCACATGATAGCTTATTATGATTTCTTATTAAATAATTATATTTCGCCCAAAGGTTCGCTGGAAGAAAACTCAGTGTTGAGTTAAGCTCGCCATTGTACCTTGCCCTTATTATGTTACTTTCGTTTGTTACTTTTATAATGTGTGTGTACAACATTTAAAATCTTCTCGTATGCCGTGCGCCAATGGACGCTAGTCCTAATACCACAGTATAATAAACATACAGTACAGAAACTACGTACTCACTCACACATAAAGCGCAAGGACGCGTTCGTTAATACTGCGAGTACCGCGACGTTCGCTTAAGAGTCTCGTCGTTACGCAATATTACGCATGTTTGTGTGAGTGTGCCGTTTCGAGCGTTTGTACGTAGTTTCCATACTGTATATTTATTATACTGGGCTAATACAGTCAATGGGAAAAAAGAAACCAGGTAAGTACACTCGTTCACAAAGACTACCTTTATTGAGACTTTCGATTACATAAAGTGTTAGAAAGAGACACAAGATAATGATTTTCATTACACAGAGAGGAACAGAACATAATGATGTTGTTTCCCAAGTCGAAATTAGGGCACCTTTACTTAGCATCGATTGGTATGACTGTAATTTTATTATGTAGATTACTAATATTATTAAGGTGACATACAAACATACGGCCCGCCAGTAGGTTAATGTATTTTAGTATATTAATGACGCTTTCAATTTACCCCCGACGAAAAAAGACGTGTGTTATAAATTTAATATGTAAGCAGGTCGTAGGTTCAAAACCCAGGCACCTCTGACTTTTCGGATTCGTGTGCTTATTAGAATTTAATTATCACTTGCTAAATTGCTTGCTAAGTGAAGGAAAACATCGCGAGGAAACCAGCACACCTGAGAGTATTTTTAACGGTGTGTCAGCATGTCAGAGGCCTACGGACTATTTAAACTGTGACACTAGGTTGTTCATCAACCATACGATAAAAAAAAAATTGTAGGTACATCTGTGTCTGTGGAATCGTAGCTACCAAACGGACTTAATAAATAAAAAAATGACATCCTCCTAGCCTTATTACTCCCAAACATTGTTGGGGTCGGCTTCTAATCTAACCAGATGCAGCTGTTTATCAGTTTTCTATGGAGCGACTGCCTATCTGACCCCCGCAACCCAAAGGGATACGATATTCTAAAGTTAGATCAGTTGTCAGAATTTTATGAGGATACTGATTCCCTATATCGACTGTCAAAAATCTTTGTAACAGCTGGGGCCAACGGCTTAACGTGCTTTCTAAGACACAGAGCAAGTGATAATCACTACATAGTATAAAACAAAGTCGCTTCCCGTGTCTATCTGTCCCTATGTATGCTTAGATCTTTAAAACTACGCAACGGATTTTGATGCGGTTTTTTTTAAGATAAAGTGATTCAAGAGGAACGTTTATATGTATAATACATGCATATTAGCGTAACCGTGGGAAGCCGGGGCGGGTCGCTAGTAAATTTATAATCCGCACATAAGTTTCGAAGTCAGAGGTGACTTTTAAATTGCAAAGTGACAGATAGTGATGGTCTAATGGCTAATACTGCTTTTTGATAATAAATGGTAGTTATTTATTTTTTCTTTATCCGTGTCGCGGCCACGTTGTTTATACTCATTTTCATGGTTCATACTTCTGTAGGATTGCTCTATACTTTCTATAAATTAATTATCACTCCGTGCCTCGAATAACACGTTAAGATATTTTCCCCGGCTGTCAATTCTAAATCTTTGACAGTCGTTACGGGTAGTCAGAAGCCCGAAAGTCTGACAACCAGTCTTACCAAGGGGTATCGTGTAACCCAGTATCTGGGTTGTGGAGGTCTGATAGGCAGTCGCTCCATGTAAAACACTGGTATTCAGCTGCATCCGGTAAGACTGGAACGACGCCAACATAGTTGGGAAAATGGCTAGGCGGATGCTCTATATTTTCTTATGTAACTCTAAGCCTTAGAGATTGTATATAATAGCCTTAGAGTTTAGGTTTATTATATTATTTATATAGTTTTTATCATCTATAGAACCACAACCATCAGCGCAGAAGGTATTAAGAATAGCAGACTACGTAATAGTATCGCCATTTTGTGGCTTTGTAAGTAATATTTGAACAATCTTTGAAATATAACTTTGCTTGGTGTTGATAAGCTCCTAATCCTGTTATTGTTATTCAGATGCGGGAACCGTACTGTTTTTGTTCAATTTTATATAAAGGGACGGGTTTGACTCCGGTTTGTGACCGGATGAGGTACCTACAACCTCTATGTACAAGTTGAACAAATATGCTTATAATCTTCACACTGTTAGTTCATGAAATAAGCAGTGTCCAGAGCTAAATATGAAAAAGAAGTATTTATAAATATTTTAAAAAGAAATTGAAAAAAACACGATCTTCGGCGTACCGTGCCGACGTGCTAACAGCTGAGTCAACGTATTCCAGAATCAGTCGTTTGAAATCTCTTTCTACGCCTAGGGCGTGTGGTAATATCCGACATATTTCTATAATATGTAAAAAATTCACAAAAATATTAAGAAGTATCTAATCGTAAATTAATTTTTAATTAATATTACGACCATTTCCATCGACGACGAGATAGGATACGAGCAGGGTGAACTCGAAACACTTGCCGTATGCTCTAATTAACCAACTGACCTATCGTAAATTTCAAATTTCGTCAGTTTCCTTAAAGTGCATGAGATTTAAAATTGTTATATGTACTTATAACTACTACTTAAAAACTTATTTAAAAAGCACTTGGGTACTTATTTAAAAAGCTCACATTAATGTAAGTACTTTTAAAATAAGCAAAAAACACAACAACATAATAAAACAACACCATTTCACACCATAAATGTGTCAAGACCGAATCAGTATTAATACAAACTCATTGAAACTTGGTAGAACGGTTCAAGTTCAGCAATTTCCCCACGGAACTCCGATTAGGAAGGGACAAAGGGCCGCCGCCATCTTAATTTATTATTTCTACTTACACCCTTACCCTCGTGTGTAAATAATGACTAAACCTTTTAAATTATTTAAGGTGACCTTTATTACTCTGTTACTCCATACAGCAGGTAATTTTTAAATCTATTTTTATCATTGAAAAGGCAAATTGAAAACATTTATTATTAGCCTAGGATGTCCCATTTCTGAGCCCTTTTCTCTCTTTTTTCTCCACTCCTCCCAATCCTTCGAACTGGATCGTTTCCTTCCTGACTGGCAGGAAATAACAGGGGATCGGGAGGAGTGAAAACATTTAATCTCGCAAAAAAAACTGATTCGGGAGGTACTTGAATTCGCGATCTCTGGCGTGCCGTGTCGTCGCTTTACCAACTGAGCCACCGAGTCCTACCATGGAGCAGATACTAAGGTCCTGCCTACAGTTGAAATTGAGAATCTCTTTTTCAACGCCTCTTTCAACTTTCTTTTTCACCGCCGATCCCATGCTCCAAGATATTCAGTTTTGAAAACATAGAAACGTTATCACCAATTTTTTAAATGGCGTTAGGAAGGAGATTCGTAATTTCAACTGAAGCGGCAAGGAATCGGTAGCTCAGTTGGTAAAGCGATAGCATGGCACACCAGGGATCGCGAGTTTAAGCCCTGCTCGAGCGATGCAGTTGCTTTTACAAGTTTCTTATTAAATAATTTTATCTAAAGTAACCTTCTTGACAAGTAAAAGTGGAAAATATTTTCAGGAAATCCCGCGGGGTTTGAATAACTACAATGTATGAAGAAGAGATGAAACATGTCATTTAGAATGGCTAACAGGTAAAGTGCGTGGTTTAGTTTTATCCGGTAAGGGTCGCTTAAACCTCTTAAGGTTCGTTTAACATTATATTATTTTAATAGAACGATTTTTTATACGTGTTACGATTAAGATAATTTTAAGGGAATCTTCTTCTGCTTATCGTATGGTTGATGAACAACCAGTGTCAGAGTTTAAACCACTCGTAGGCCTCTGACATGGCTTTACACACCGCTGAAAAATCTCTCAGGTGGTTTCATCACGATGTTATCCTTCACCGTTTTAGCGACTGATAATTAATTTATAATACGCACATAACTTACGAAAAGTCAGAGGTACGCGCCTTGGGTTCGAACCTGAGACCTTTGACTTGGCAGTCTAACGGTCACACTAGGCTATCACTGCTTCCATGTGGGCTATGTGGGCCTTAGTAAACCAGCCCAAAATTCTAGGTTCTTTTAAAATGTAAATTGAGCCTAAATACATAATTCTAACTTGAAAGTAATATCACACCCTGGAAAATATAATCAAATAACCGTCTCGTCGCGTTGGTCCTATCAAAACATCGTCCCAGTTTCGCGCCGATGAAATATTTCGACAGCGAAACATTTTCACATTTCATTTTGTATTGAGCGCTTAAAAGCTAGAAAGGAAACGTTTTTTGCAACGCTTTTGAAATTGGGAAGTGTTATAAATTAAATTGTATTAGCTGAGGTTGTTAGAGCTGAGTTCTGTTTATTTAGCTTAAGATAGATCTGGCTAAGGTTGATTTTACCGGATTTCTGGAAGCAAAAGGAATGAAGCTTTTGAAAGATATCTTAAGTTAGAATAAAGTTGAGAAATAGGATTACTTGGACTAAAGGTAGGTTGTTCGTTTATTTTTAAGTCTCTACATAAAAAGAGGGATGTTATATAAATTTGACGTGTCTGTATGTCTTCGTGTCTGCCTGTAGCATCGTAGCTTCTAAACGAATGGACCGATTTTGATTTCGTTTCGTTTCCGTAACCCAAAGGTAAAATGGGAACCTATTCCTAAGACTCCACTGTCCGTCCGTTTACCCGTCTGTCACCAGGCTTTATCTCATGAACCGTGATAGCTAGACAGTTGAAATTGTTACAGATGATGTATTTCTGTTGTCGCTATATATATATTAAAAAAATCAGCTGTTCCATACATTTTGTTAAGTCATGTGAACATAAATGTATGGGACAGCTGATTTTTTTTGCGATTTCAGTGTTGGTCCCATAGTAAAAGTTGTTCATAATGATGAGTTTAATGACCCCTTTTAAGGATGCTGGTGTTTTACAAATAACCCTGTATAGAATACCTCCATTGTATCCAATACTTTGAAAACAGAAGTAATAAAAAAAAAACTTTGAAACACAATACGCAAAGTTCCAAACGACGTTCAACCCTATAAAAATAAATGAAACAGCTTTCTTGACGCAAATAGGGGATGATAAATGTTATTTTGTAATGTAAGGGATGAAATTTGAGTGGTGTAAGTTAAGAGGTGTAATAATATGCGATGCGGGTAGGAGGAGAGTTTTTTATTTAGTACTAGCTTCCGCCCGCTGCTTTGCCTGCATGGTATATTGATAAATAGTAGCTTAAATGTTAATCTGATGTAAACAATAATAATAACGTCTTCCTGACCGAATTTCGGTCACAGCGGCCAATCTGAATGGAGATTAGCCATCGACGCGGGAGATATTATAGTGCACAAGTGTGAGCGCAAACACAGGTGCACTCTCTATTCCCTCACTCTCATAGTCCGATGGGACGGCAATCCGACACGACCGGAGAGAGATCAGGCGCAGGGCCAACGTCTCTACGTACTTTCCGAGGCACGGAGTAAGTGATAATTAATTTACAAGACGCACATAACTTACAAAAAGTCAGAGGTGCGCCTTGGGTTCGAACCTGAGACCTCTGACTTGCCAGTGAACGGTCAACTCCAATAAGCTATCACGACTCGAAACAATCTAAAATAAACTAATCAGATGTATAAGCTATACCTATTACTGTAAAGTTTCATCAAAATCCGTTCAGTAAAAATTGGGCCCCCCTCTTCTTCTTGGAGACCATTATCCGTAGTGCCATTGGTCGATTTAAAATGCATTTATCTATAACAACAATTGCATTTCCATGCGCTTCTAAATTGTGTCCAACTCATGATTTAATTAAAATAAAACGGAAATTTATAGCGTCGTTTCGGCTCAGTTGTATCAGCCGTGGTCATAGGACTTTCAGTATATTAAAAAGTACTTTGTGGGGGTGACAAGCGCGAGCAACTACGCTCACTTGAGATATTGTAGGACCCGGAATATGTGCGTTAAGTTGGTACAGCATAGAGTCATATAGTGGCTTATGATAACTCTCCTTTGGTTCGAACTCTCACATTGTTGAATGACCTTCTGACATCAGCACCGCACTGCGATTTATTTGCATCAAGATGGATGAACAGTATGTTGTGAGTGTCTGAAGTATTGCGAGATGTTGGATGAATCATAATTATTAATCTTGGTTGGTATGTATGTTACAGTCAAAACCCTTAACCGGTCAAAACTACTTTTGTCTGGCAAAATCAGTCAAAAGTACTTTTGACCATAGGCTTTCGTCACTCGTACTTTTGACTGAAATAATAGTCAAAAGTGCTATTGCCCAATGAAGCTGGTCAAAAGTACTTTTGACCAACTGATTCCGTCAAAAGTAGTTTTGACTGGTCGTGTCAGTCAGTCGTGTCAGTCGGTTATTTTATCATACAAAGTCAATTCTAAAAATAATTGAGCAGTCCAATAACTGAATGAGCGGTAAAAATGATGGAATGAGCAGTTCGATAAATAGTTCGGCAGATTACGATTCTGTGTATGGACTTTAGGGCACCCCGAATCGGACAGGTTAGGTTAGAAGGGGATGGCGGAGTCGTGTGAGCGAGCGAAGCGAGCGAATAGACCTCGCCTTCCCCTTCGTTGTTATTTTTTTTTAAACCACCCAGAAGTAGGAGCCCTGCGAAGCGGGGCTCCGTCGATTATATGATAAAGATTATTTTTATTATATTATTTATTTAGATTATTAGCAAATAAAATCAATTTTATAGCTTACCAAAATTATCGTTTAAATGATAGCCTATCACAAAAACTATTTTACCACACGTAACTGCTCATTCAATATTTTGTACCGCCCATTTAATTATTTTCCTACTCAATTATATATTCACTGATCCATTTCATTATTTTTTATTATTACTCATTTTTGTTTACTTTACTGCTTAGTTTAAACTGCTGAACTAGTTATTAAACGTGCCATTTATAATTTTTAACTTACCAAAACCGCTATTTACAACTGCCTCTTTAAATGAGTGCCCTTTAATTTCCACTCCTAACGATTAAAAGTAATTTTGACTGACTATCTAGCGGTTAAAAGTAATTTTGACCAGGAGCGTCAGTCAAATCCACTTTTGACCGCAAATTTACAGTTAAAAGCACTATTAACCAATGATTTACCGGCAAAACTACTATTGACCAACCTGTGCAGTCAAATGTACTTTTGCCTGATTTTGCCAGTCAAAAGTACTTTTGACCGGCTAAGAGTTTTGACTGCAACATGTACAACGAATTGGTTACTGAAGCTGTAATGTTGTATATGTGTATTTGAATAAATAAATAAATACTATTTAATAGATTTTGCATAGTCACCGGTCATTACTTAAATAATAAGGGTTGTGTGAGGTTCGAAGTTGTAGGCGATATTCGGGTGTAATCAAGTTTAGCCGTCACCTATTAACGGCTTTACCCAATTTTGATTGTTATTTCATTACAGTTTGTAACTTCGTGGTTGCGTGTGATTTTGATGTTGTTTTGATGCGCAGGTGTTGAAAATTAATTTAGTAGTGGCTTCTTACTGTTTAATTTCGAGTATTCTAGTTTTAGTTTTAAATACATCATCATCTGCCTAGCCTTTTCCCAACTATGTTGGGGTCGGCTTCCAGTCTTACCGGATGCAGCTGAATACCAGTGTTTTACATGGAGTGACTGCCTATCAGACCTCCACAACCCAGATACTGGGTTACACGATACCCCTTGGTAAGAATGGTTGTCAGACTTTCGGGCTTCTGACTACCCGTAACGACTGTCAAAGATCTACAATTGACGGCCGGGGCCAACAGCTTAACGTGCTATCCGAGGCACGGAGAGTGATAATTAATTTATAAAACGCACATAACTTACGAAAAGTAAGAGGTGCGCGCCTTGGGTTCGAGCCCGAGGCCTCTGACTTGCCAGTCAATGGTCACCACCACTAGGCTATCACGAATCTACTTACTTATACATTTGTTCTTGTAGTAATGAAACGGTGAGTCAGTGACGAAATTGACGTTTTTTAGATATCAATAAAATCTAAAGTATAAGAGCTACGCAATTGATACTTTATATGTTTAATAAGTCTACTATTGACATCATATTCCGAGAATTTTGTATATCTGGTATATAATTAAAACCCAAGGTTCAAAAATACGTCAAAACGCTTTGAGAAAAGGTCCGCTTTGTTTGGCTTGTCTCGGCTTGTCACTGCCGTGCCCCCTGATTTTCAAAGCCCTAACCTAGTGGCCACGACTTCGGTCTAAGGCGGCGGCGACGGGCTAGGTCTGCGAGCGGCGCGATGGCCATGCCACGTATTTAGATGTATTTAGATGTATTTAGACGTATTTAGGCATATATTTTCTAATGATATTTTAAATTCGACGGATGGAGTGCACGAACTCAATACAAATCATTTTAAGTATGGAGAATGGAGAAACCGCCGCCGCCGCCGCTGAGAGCGGCGAGTCGTGGCGTCGTTGAACATTTTAGTACATTTGTTCTTACCGCTCGCCGCACCGCGCCGCGCTAAGCCGCCGCTGCGAGCGGCGAGTTCGTGGCCAGGCCGTAAAGGTAATTTATAACCACACAAAAGACGACTAAAAATTTCTATAAGCATTCAGTATCAGTCAATCAATATCAAAACTGTCATGGATCGCCATCCTACCCTTTACATCTTCGAAACAATCTATAAGTATCGGAATAATTAAATGAACTTCAATCAATAAGATTCAACCACTCGCTTGCTTGACTAAATATCTTTTAAATTGACAGGTGACATTTAGGTCTATACCTAAATAAATAATGTTTACAAGTCCACGTTTATATTTTAATTAATTCGATTGAAATGGATGATTGAAGTCGAACTACGAAATAATTTCGTCTCAAGTCTTCATCGATAATTTATTCGAAACCAATTTTGTTAAATAAATTATTATGTACGGCGCGGTAAGGTGATTATAGGTGCTTTGGGTAAAGGTAGATATTATAATAAATTATATCATACAGAAAGCTAAATAATTTTACTATTTACTGGTCGTTTTAGAACTATTCTATACAGGGTTATTGGTAAAACACCAGCAACCTGAAATGGGGTCATTAAACTCATCATCATGAACAACTTTTACTATGGGACCAACACTGAAATCGCAAAAAAAACAGCAGTTCCATACATTTATGTTCACTTAACTCAACAAAATGTATGGAATAGCTGTTTTTTTTGCGATTTCAAGGTTGGTCCCATAGTAAAAGTTGTTCATAATGATGAATTGAATGACCTTTTTAGGTTGCTGGTGTTTTAAAAATAACCATGTGTATAAAATCCCTGCATCATGTACCTAGTTGTAAAAAATCGCAAAAACTTAAGTTAAGGAGAATAACATTACAAAGTTTTAGCAAAAAATTCAGTTTGATCGGAACAAGTTTTCATATAATAAAATTGCCCAAACAAACAAACAAAGCAATTTTTATGCAAGAAAACTTGTACCGATCAAACTGATATTTTTCTCCTTAACTGAAAGTTATTTATTAGTTTAATGTTAATGATATTCAATAAATTAATATATACAAACTTATAAGCTACTTTACAAACGAATTATCAAGTACATAATATACTTAACTTGTTTTTTAGCGATTTTTTATAACTACACATTTTTAGTGATTTTATTCTTCGACAGATCGCGTTGAGCGCGGTTTACCCCATTGATCGTGAGAATCACCCCTCTGTTTTATTATATCACCGACACCTATTTCGCTAATCGAGTTCTCAGCTAGGTAAAAACCTCAGAATATGGAAGAAAGCAGAAGCTGCCAAATCGCAAAAAAGTGAGTAAGTACCATATTTAAATCTAAAGAAAAAAAAAACACATTTCAACGTTTAATATTAGATCGCGTGCATCGTGTTACTACATTTTTTTTAATGGCATTTGAAAGCCCAAAACCCAATGACAGGTTGACAGGTAAAATAGTTGGAACGAAAAACTATGTGACTAAATACTATCAAGGAGGCTAAATACATAAAGATACAAAAAAAATGGGAAAACATAATTTTTGTCACGCTGTAAATCCTAAGTAAGATGAGCCGTCGAGTGTCGTTCTCACCTGTAATAACCTCCTTCTTTTGAAGTCGGTTAAAATTGCTGTCGGGTTTAGTAACAGAATTGGATTAGTGGCGTGTCCACCCAACTCCTTTTTTAAGTTAAAAAAAATATTAGGTTTCGAAGTATTTTTGTTTTACTATATTTGTATTATTTAGGCAAACCAGGTTTGTCTAAACGTGTAGGTGATGAGAAAATATATATTATTATGTTTCGAAGTATTTTTGTTTTACTATATTTGTATTATTTAGGCAAGCCGGGCTTGTCTAAAAGTGTAGATGATGAGATAACATTTCGTTCTTTTACGATTCAACGCAGGTTCTGGTATGTATCTGTATTCTGAGGTAAAACCTATCTCCAAGCCCGCAAAAAGCTTAGTCATTATCATTACCGGGGTTAAATGTATTTGATTAATGAACCGAATTAATACCGGGATTCAGATCATACTGAAAGGAATGGACTGTCGCTTTGATGAAGGCGAGGAAAAAAAATGGGTCACTTATACCCCGATTATGTCGGCAGGGGTAAATGAGAATAATTCACATTTACCCCTGCCGACGTAATCGGGTAGGTTTCTGCTAAATTAATAGTGATTAGACAAAACTAGCACTTAATAAAATTTTGGTCTTCTTTCTTATCGTGTGGTTGATGAACAACAACAAAAGGTGTCAGAGTTTAAACCGCCTGTGGGCTTCTGACATGGCTGTACACACCATTGAAAAATCTCTCTCAGATGTGCTAGTTTCATCACGATCGTCCCTTACCGTTTTAGCAACTGATAATTAATTTTTAATACGCACGTAACTTACGAAAAGTCAGAGTTGCGCGCCTTGGAATCGAACTCGAGACCAGACTTATCAGTCGACGGTCATACAACTAGGCTATCAGTGCTATAAGTAAAATCTTGGTTAAAAACGTTGTTTTTATAAAAACTAAATACTACGCAAAAGTTGCCAATACCTACCTACCAGAAAATAATGCGCGCATTAGCTCATGCATTTGTGTATACATTGCAAACATTGGATAGGTAACGTAATTTCCAGACAAAAATTAAACCTAGAACCTCGCACTCAGCAGTCGTATTGTTAACGTGTTTTGCGAAGAAGACCTTAATATAAAAGAAACGAATAAAAACGAAAAAGGGTCGATTACCATCTAGAGCATTGTAATTGGGTCTTCTTATCGAGAAATCTCAATAACTAGCCCAGAGTTTCGATTTGCCCCATAAAACGTAATTGACCGGCTAAGGTAGTTTATTAACCTGCTATCAAAAATTTAAATCAGAAAGAGTAGATATTACTTTCGCTAATTAGAGTTCGTTAATTGTATGTAAGAGATCCTTCTCCTAACTACTACTAACTATAGGATCACGCCTGTATTTTTGTGAATTTTTTTTACATATAGCACATGATAGCTTATTAAATATAATTATTTAATAAGAAAATTTGAAAAACCAACTCAGCGGTTAGAGCGTCGACACGTTATGTCGAAGATCATGGGTTCGAATCCCATCCGTAACAGTTGTTTTTTTCAAATTTTCTTATTAAATAATCACGCCTGTATTACCCAGAGGGAGTAAGCAGAGGTGTGCAGTACACCCACGTTTCGCCGGCTATAAGTCCCATGTAATAGGGGGCGAGCCTATTGTCATTAAACGGACACAATTCCAGACTCCGTGCTGATACTGAGAATTTCCTAATGTAAAAACTCAATAACACTTTGCCCGACCCGGGGATCGAACCCAGGACCTCATGCTCAGCAGTCACGTTTGCTATCACTAGACCAAAGAGCCAGTCTTTATTAAACTTGTGACTCTACCTTACACAAATCCAAAATCTACGTTAACAAATCGAATTAGGTAGGTACCGA
This sequence comes from Protodeltote pygarga, assembly GCA_936450705.2. Taxonomy (NCBI): domain Eukaryota; kingdom Metazoa; phylum Arthropoda; class Insecta; order Lepidoptera; family Noctuidae; genus Protodeltote; species Protodeltote pygarga. The sequence continues at coordinate 3,574,577 of OW388276.2, forward strand.
CGCGACGTTCGTTGCAAAATGTAATAATCCGTCCGATATTACCCACTTATCCGGTAAATCCGTACGCATCAAGGGCGTCGGTCGATTTTACCCCGTTTTAGAGAGGATAGGATAAAAGAGTGAAAGGAGATCTGTGGACTTCAGGTAATATTAGTAGAGTTGGAAACAAAGGTTTTTTTTTTAAATCCCGATACGAAAAGAGTTTAAAGTTTAGATCTGTTTGTCTATAGCCATTGCTGCAATTGTTGAAACAATGATGGAATAAAAAAACTGGATAGTGCTAGTTAGACTCGCACATAAAGGGTCCCGTACAGAAATGAAATACAAAACAATTTTTTGTATTTTTAACTATAAGAAAAATCAAACTACCGACTTGTAAAAAGTAGGTTTGGTTCCAAAGAGGCCGGCCGGCGGGCATTCTGACTTGAGCAACGGCAGTGTGCAGACGTGTATCTGAGTGGAATACTGTAATTTGTGTTTATAACTATTTATTTAATTATATTTGGAAATATATACCGTGTAGAAATAAACCAGGAGTTATTTTTAAACCCTACAATATTATATAAATATTAGGGACGTAAGGTACCTAATTATATGATAATATGGATATCGATAGTTTTTATGCCTATAAACAATAATTATTGTTGCTAAGGTTAAACTTATTAAACTTTAATTTCGTTGAAACGGTGGTTACACCAAGAATTATATTACATCTCTTTAATGTTCATCTGAAATTGATGCTGTCTTACCCATCTCAAGTTATCGTAGCCTTCGAAACTTACCTGTGAAAGAGAAAAAATATAATATTAATTTGACATTCATAAGTTATCGTAAATACTTTTAAAAAATTCAAAGGTGTGACATTTTTTTTCAGAGAGAGAATAAATATAATAATAATATGTAGGTAATACTTTTTGGGGTTCCGTACCAAAAGGGTAAAACGGGACCCTGTTACTAAGATTCCGCTGTCCGTCTGTCTGTCCGCCTGTTACCAGGTTCATGAGATACATGAACCGTGATAGCTAGACAGTTGAAATTTTCACAGATAATGTATTTCTGTTGCCGCTTTAACAACAAACAATAAAATTAAAATAGGATTTTCGGATAGAAAGAAAACTGCATATTACAAAGATTTTCGAAAATTCGCTTGCCACACACGGGAATCGAACCGACTAAAATCTGTAAAAAATACACTCTGTAGTTTTATTGCATCGATTGTTAACAAACTTAATAAATTAAATGACACCCCTAGCCTATCGACACCTCTACGCGTACTACGGCCCTACGTTTCGGTTCCAGAACAACTAACGGCCTGGCCACGAACTTAGCGCGGCGCGGCGAGCGGTAAGAACAAATGTACAAAAATGTTCAACGACGCCACGACTCGCCGCTCTCAGCGGCTGCGGCGGTTTCTCCATTCTCCATACTTAACATGATTTGTATTGATTTCGTGCACTCCATCCGTCGAATTTAAAATATCATTAGAAAATATATGCCTAAATACAGAAAATAATTATATGCCTAAATACGTCTAAATACATCTAAATACGTGGCATGGCCATCGCGCCGCTCGCAGACCTAGCCCGTCGCCGCCTTTGACCGAAGTCGTGGCCACTAGGTAAAAACTCAACGTGTATATACGAGTGGGTAGATATCCCTGGAATATCAGCGTTCTGTGCTGCTCAACCTGTCTACTTTAAGCAGTCGTAATGAACATCGTACTGTATTAACCTGCTATTGTAACGCCTCGAGCACTTCATCCAATATCGTAAAATAATTGAAAGTATCGTATTATGTTTAAATTGAATCGATGTTAATAATCGATTCAATATCGCCATCGACTGTGGCGATTAGTATGCAAAAGATATAAATGGTTAATACAGAAATGCGGGCGGAATTTTAATGGGTTTGACGAGCTGGTATTAAATACAAACGTATTTTTACATAGTTATAATAATTGAAAAGACCGTTTACCGTAATAGTCAAAACGACCGTTGACTGGCTAGTTAGTGGTCTCGGGTTCGAACCCAAGGCGCGCACCTCTGACTTTTCGTTAGTTATGTGTGTATTTAAAATTAATTATCACTTACTCCGTGCTTCGGAAAACACATAAAGCTGTTGGCGCTGCGCCTGATCTCTCTCCGGTCGTGTCGGAAGGCCGTCCCATCGGACTATGAGTGAGAGAATAGAGAGTGCACCTGTGTTAGCGCACACACTTGTGCACTGTAATATATATGCTGCGTTGGCTAATCTCCGTTGAGATTGGCCGCTGTGACCGAAATTCGGTCAGGAGAACATTATAATAATTGAAAACAATGTATGAGACCTTATATGTATAACCTTTGCCCTACATTGGGACAGTTACAGGCTGATTTATTTTATTATTATTATACCTAATATATCATCTGCCTAGCCTTTTCCCAACTAGGTTGGGGTCGGCTTCCAGTCTTACCGGATGCAGCTGAATACCAGTGTTTTACATGAAGCGACTGCCTACCAGACCTCCACAACCCAGATACTGGGTTACACGATACCCCTTGGTAAAACTGGTTGTCAGACTTTCGGGCTTCTGACTACCCGTAACGACTGTCAAAGATCTACAATTGACAGCCGAGTGATAATAATTATAAGTAAAATATAAGTGATAATAATAATAATAATTAATTATACCTAATAATTGGGTTATTATGGGCTACAGACCTACTTGCATGTAATCATAGTGCAATGAGGAAGTTAAGATTTATCATTAATACGTCAAGTGTCAGAGATTATAAATATTCATCATCATCATCATCTTCATCAGCCTGTATTAGTCCTTTATTAAACATAGGCCTCTGCCAATACGCGCCACTTTTGTGCGTTCATTAGAGGTATTAGCCCATAATCGCCAAGCTAGGCAAGCGGGTTGGCGATCGTATTATCAGATGATTGCTGTTACACAGAAGGATGCTGCTGCCCATCTTTCAAATCTTTCCCTTTGTCGCTTCTTACGACACCCGCGGACGAGACGATTCTTTTCTTAGGCCGGAAACCACACGGCAATCCTACATCAACATTATTGCACTCAAGAGGATAATTTAACACTATACTGAGAATAACTTGCCTAATAAAAAATGCATTAATTACTTACCCATTACATATTCAACGCTTCACTACCTAATACATTTTGAATCACGTAATAAAATATGGATGCTCCAAAGCGCTAACCGCGCACTAAAATTTCCTATAATGTGGTATCCGTACAATATGATTAGGTAATAATATCGGGTGCTTGTAAAATTATGGTTACGCGGTTATTGTCACGATTACTGAGGTTAAGCAACACTTTACGTGGTCAGGCTATAGATGGGTGACTATTTTGATCGCAGTAGCAGCAATCATTTGCTACTGTGATCGCCAACCCGCTTGCATAGCGATTATAGGCATACCTTTTATTTACTCATGTGATATAACTCCAATGAACGCTCAATAGTGGCGCGCATTGGGAGAGGTGCTATGTTCAGCAGTGGACTAATACTACTTCTTTAAATAATTGCATGTTGAATTGTGTCGTGATAGCCTAATGGCAAGTCGGAGGTCTCGGGTTCGAACCCAAGCCGCGCACCTCTTACTTTTTGTAAGTTATGTGCGTAGTAGGTATAAATATAAATTACTCACTCTCCGTGCCTTGGGTAGCGCGTTAAGCTGTTGGCCCCGGCTGTCAATTGTAGATCTTTGACAGTCGTTACGGGTAGTCAGAAGCCCGAAAGTCTGACAACCAGTCTTACCAAGGGGTATCGTGTAACCCAGTATCTGGGTTGTGGAGGTCTGATAGGCAGTCGCTCCATGTAGAACACTGGTATTCAGCTGCATCCGGTAAGACTGGAAGCCGACCCCAACATAGTTGGGAAAAAGCTAGGCAGATGGTGTTTGAATTGCATATTAGTACGTGTTAAAGCCGTTTTACGCAGCTGGATCGTGTAAAACTGGCCCAACTCACTCTCCTCACGGTTTTATTTTCCACGTCTGTGTAATAAGTGTAAAAACTGTTTTATTTTATTAAAAAATCTACTTACCACATTGCTGAAAGCTCACTTAAAATCCCGCGGAAATATCTGAACACGAGTAATCGTAAAAAATGTTCTTTGAATACTCTCTGAGAGAAATAATCCGACTGAATTCCCCTTTTGCATTAGAACATGTTTTCAACATGTTGTTGAGATCCGTAAAATCCTTCGAATACAAATAAAAGTATGTGTTGCAATTCTTCTGGTTACAAAGATATCAGTAGATTTCTAGGAAATGTTAAGAGCATATAGACTTAGATACGTTTTTTAATGGAACTTTTTGTTGTCATGGACAGCATAAGACCGTTGACTGGTACCTAAAATGGTCTACATGAATAAAAATAATTTTTGATTTTGTGTGCCTGTAATTTTTGATTCGTACGGTGGTTTACACGCAGAGTGACAAACATCTTTACAAACTTTTATATTATATTTATAATATTAGTAGAATGAACTTGTTGTGTGTGTGTTGTGTGTTTATGTTACTTTTTCAATGTCATATGTAGGTACTTTTTTAGTTAATCCTCTGGCTAACGGTGAAGGAAAACATCGCGAGAATACCGTGAAGCGTGGCGATTAATGCTTGATCCTTCTCTGTATGAGAAGAGGCCTTTGCCTTACAGTGGGACTGTCATAGGCTGGTCTATTATTTTATTTGTAGAAGTAGTATATAAGATACCGTTGTTTTCGTGTAAGAGATTTTTATTTTTTATTATAATATTTTATTTTATGCTAAACTTTTTTCCATGTCTCCCTTCGGCGTATTTGAGAACACGACATCCTGCATGTACCCATTTCCCGACATGCGTTGTTCTCGCCCACATTCTACAAAAATTGGATACAAGTTCCATGTTTCGGGAGATTTTTCTCTCTCAATTTTTTTTATAGACTTACGCCAGTATTCCCCACAGGGGGTAGGCAGAGGTGTGCAGTACACCCACGTTTCGCTGGCTATGTTATAAGTCCCATGTAATAGGGGGCGAGCCTATTGCCATTAACTGGGCTCAATTATTCCAGTCTCCTTGCTGCTACTGAGAATTTCCTAATGGAAAAACCCAATAACACTTTGCCCGACCCGGGGATCGAACCCAGGACCTTGTGCTCAGCAGTCGCGCTTGCTTCCACTAGACCAAAGTATATTTTATTTTTAAACTGACTTCCAAAATAGAGGATAATATTGTTGAATTCGATGCTATTTTTACAAGCTTTTATTTAACTTGCAATGTATGTACTTATGTTTGTCCGGGTGGAATCTTGCAAGCTGAATTAGAACCACTTCCTTTTTACTAATGGAGTTGAATTTTCAAACTTAAGGTACCTATAAATTGTTTAATTTATTAAAGGTCGAACCTGAGACCTCTGATATATGTACCTTTTGCCTGATTATGCAGTGATAGTCTACGTAGCTTTTACTATTAATTATTAGACAAAAGTCTCAAGATTTAATTAATTGGACTCCACACAAAAAGCACCCAATTTCCTTCGTCAAGTTTAAAAAATAAAAGAAAACGATCAATGCCTTGGACTTAAGAAATCAGAACCCCGAAAGCTTACTAAGCTACTTTGAGCTTAAACTAAGCACATTTATTTGAGCTTAGTCTGTGAAATGGACAATTAAGGCCACGCCGGAATTTTGATAACGTAACGTGGAATAGTAATAGTTTTGTTGATAATGTTTTTTTTTTCTTAAAAAAGGTTAAGAATAAGAGGACGGATTAGATTTTAGATTCAGTAACAGAAAATAAAATTCTAATTTTTGAACTTTTTGTATCAAGCGATCTTTACGTAAATCTCTCGTGGCATACAATTTTAAGGCATAATTTATTGTTTGACATAACGTTTTCGCATTATTTTTATTAGTATTACTAATTGGCATAATGAAAAAGTTACTAATTGACTGCCTCGTTGGTCTAGTGGTAGCAAGCGCAACTGCTGTGCACGAGGTCCTGGGTTCGATCCCCGGGTCGGGCAAAGTGTTATTGGGTTTTTCCATTAGGAAATTCTCAGTAGCAGCACGGAGTCTGGAATTGTGCCCGGTTAATGGCAATAGGCTCGCATATTACATGGGATTTATAACATAGCCGGCGAAACGTGGGTGTACTGCACACCTCCGCCTACCCCCTCTGGGGAGTACAGGCGTGAGTCTATAAAAAATAAATAAAATAATAATAATGAAAAAGCTAGCATAACTGTCTTAAGTCAAATTTGGTTTTAACATAATTTAGAGTGACATCAATTTTTAAGGCCATCGTCTCAGAGCGAACCCGTTGAACAGTGTGACCATGTCAGAGGCCTACGGGCGGTTTAAACTCTGATACCAGGTTGTTCATCAGGTACAATAAAGATGGTGGTGGAATCATGTTGGTTTTAGCTCAGGGTAGTAAGAGATGAGAAACGCCGGTCGTGTCGGATTCCCGTCCCATCGATTCTGAGAGGGAATAGAGAGTGCACCTGTTTTGTGCACACACTATCCGTTGAGATTGGCCGCTATGACCGAAATTCGGTCAGGAGGACACAATAAAACAAACCGGATTCATTCCGGTTTTTTTTATTATGTCCATATGACCGAATTTCGGCCACAGCGGCCTTGTGTCCGTATAAACGCGTGGGGCAGTGTAATAATTGTGTTATATGCTATGCTATTTATTATGTATATTTATTTTGCTTATTTTTTAGATTGTTGTTATAAATTATGAATTTGTTTATTTTATTTTTAAACGGTTTTATTTAGCTGTTTATTATTTGGTTCAAATTTAGTAATCGCCCTTTCCTGTTGACAGATTGATCTGATATTTGATAAGTGATGACAAAACCGTCTTACGTAAAAATAAAAATTACTTATTTATTTATTATGTAGTTATAGGTGTAATATAGTCTCAAACTTTCGCGAACACTCAACATAATGAAACAACTTTTTAACGGATATAATTCGCGTTTTTATTTTGATAATACAACCACGCCTGTCTGTCTGCCTGCAACCACGAGTGCTGCAGAGTACTCGAAACGTCAGGATTGTATTATCAAAATAAAAACGCGAATTATATCCGTTAAAAAGTTGTTTCATTATAGGTTTAGTTTTGTTAAAGTCAAATAAATGTAGCTTCCCTTCTTCCTTCTATAAATGAATAAACTTACCACAAGAATAAACCAACCGTTTTAAAATTGTATCAATATTTTTTCAGGTCACTGATTTTCTGAGCGATGCGACGCGACGTCTTCATAGTTTAGATATTCTGAAGGTTTGAAATTTATTTAGAGAAAGAAGCCATCAATTATAATTATTTATCGAACGCTCCATTGTTGTCGTCGAAGACGGACAGTTTTGTCATTAGCATAGAAAATAGCTGCCACAGCTCTGTGGTATAGCTAAGGCAGTAATTAATATTTAATGCTAGCTTATCCAATTTTTATTAATTTTTTTTTTATTTTTTATTTTTTTTATAGACTCACGCCTGTATTCCCCAGAGGGGGTAGGCAGAGGTGTGCAGTACACCCACGTTTCGCCGGCTATGTTATAAGTCCCATGTAATAGGGGGCGAGCCTATTGCCATTAACCGAGCACAATTCCAGACTCCGTGCTGCTACTGAGAATTTCCTAATGGAAAAACCCAATAACACTTTGCCCGACCCGGGGATCGAACCCAGGACCTCGTGCTCAGCAGTCGCGCTTGCTACCACTAGACCAACGAGGCAGATTAATTTTTTTGTGGAGTAAAAATGTTCCTACTGCATACCGTAGTCCGAGGACGTACGGTTATGTGAGGCTCGCACCCACTAAAGGCTGCATTTCCACCAGAGATGTGCGAGGATGCGTAGCGAGGGATGTGTTTTTAAAGAAACAATAGAATCGCTTCATTTACCTTACCTCGGTTAGCACAGCTCTGGTGGAAACGGCTCAGCAGAGCTAGATTTTTGCGCATACAAAACAAGCGAGGGATGTGTGCGAGGGATGTGTTGCGAGGGACGTGTTGCGAGGGATGTGATACGAGGTTTGCCCTTCTGTATTAGCCAGTCCATAGATGGATTTTGTTGGAAGTAAAAGTGCGTAAAACAGATATGGATATTCACAGCTTCGCAACGCATCCTCGCACCACACATTAATACGCATTTTCACAGCTCCGCTACACATCCTCGTAGGTACATTTTCATCGCACAGCTTTGGTGGAAACCCCCACACATTTTCACAGCACAGCTAGACATCCTCGCACGACACATTTCCATCGCATATCTCTGGTGGAAACGCAGCCAAAAACATCTCCCCCCTGCGTGTTCCTCGCACTGTATCGGACGGGGCCGGGTACTGCGAGCGCGCTTCGCAGCCCCGTCCAGTGCTGCCTATAGGCCCGCTAATGTTAGCTGTTCCTCACACGGCTTTGCCTCTTCGCCCTTTAAGGCGCCTCTTTCTGCTAATCTATCTCGCTCGAACGAAGATATAAAATCAATGAATATAATTATCAAAAATCGAACTAAACCATTTGAAGGAGAATAATATTACAAAGTTTCAGCAATTTCAGCAAAATTTCAGGTTGATCGAAACTTATCTCGACTTGACTGTCTTGTTGGTCTAGTGTTGTGTTAGTCTAGCAAGCGCAACTGATGAGAACGAGGTCCTGGGTTCGATCCCTGGGTCGGGCAAAGTGTTATTGGTTTTTTCCATTAGGGAATTCTCAGTAGCAGCACGGAGTCGAAGTGAAATTGTGCCCGGTTAATGGCAATAGGCTTGCCCCCTAATTACATATGAATTACCTATATCATAAGCAGCAAAACGTGAGTGGACTGCATACACCAGTGCTTACCCCCTCTGGGGAATACAGGCGTGAGTCTATACTATGTTATGTTTATTTTCCATCCCTTCTTTTATATTAAAAAAAAACCGCCTAGGTTTCGTATCTACCCAAACATACAGGGGGCTTAGCCAAGTTGACTATCTACAATCGCTATCCAGGTATTTGACATCTTAGTAACCAATTTTATCTAAAGGTTACACCAGATAATGTAACCAACATATAAATGGCATATTCAGAATGACCCCTTAATCCGTTAGATTAGGAGTTCCCAAACTAATTTTTACTGTGATGCTCTTCGGAGTTTAGCATTACTTTGCGATGCCCCCCTCCCAACATAGTTATGAAAAGGCTAGGCAGATGATAGTAATCATTATTTTATAAGTAAACTCGCAAAAACAACAGACTCAGGCGGGACTTGAATCCGCGATCTCTGGCGTGCCGTGCCATCGCTTTACCTATACATTTTTTACATGTTTAAGCACATGTTTTGCTTATTAAATGAAATTATTATAAATTAATTACCAGTTGCTAAAACTTTGAAGGAAAACATCGTGATGAAACCAGCACACCTGAGAGATTTTTCAATCGTATGTAAAGCCATGTCAGAGGCCTACGGGTGGTTTAAACTCTGACACCAGGTTGTTAATCAACCATACGATAAGAGAGAGAATGAAATTATTAAATTAAATTGCCGCTTACACGAGTCGGTTGTATCGTTAAAGACAGATAATCTGTATGGATCGTTTCGAGACGCCCCAGGGGTAGTGCTCCGGCGCCCCTGGGCGTCACGACTCACAGTTTAAACACGAGCCACACTGAAGAGACAATGCGAGTACGAGGCGCAGACGCGCATTTCTCCATACATTAATTCTAAACAGTCGGACGCGGCCGCGATTGGAAATGTTTGAAGGAACATGCGTCCGCGTCCTGTCCTCGTCCTACGTATCTTCAGTGTGGCCTGCGCCTTAGGAAGCCCTGCGTTAGATCTTCTTCTTCTATCGTATGGTTGATGAACAACCTGGTGTCAGGGTTTAATTAAACCACAGGCCTCTGACATGGCTTTAAAAATCTCTCAGGTGTGCTGGTTTCATCACAATTTCCCTCACCGTTTTAGCAACTGATAATTAATTTATAATACGCACATAACTTACGAAAAGTCAGAGGTGCGCGCCTTGGGTTTGAGCCTGAGACCTGTAACTTGCCAGTCAACGGTCACTACCACTATGCTATCATGACTTGAATGTAAAAATAAACCTTCTACTAAGCGACCAGGGGTTTTACCTGAAAGACAATACCCCTTTCTGCGACACTGATGCATCCCAACAGAGACCCCTTTTAAGTCATGAGACTGGAGACGTGTTCTTTCTTCGCCCTTCGTAAACATGTATCAGGTGTGGTTAGCGTTAAGAGTCGCACGGTTGATTTATTCTCTTAGTACCTTACTTATACAGGGTCAAATTAAAAACACCAACAACCTGAAAAGGGGTCATTAAACTCATCACTTCGAACAATTTTTACTATGGGTCCAATCATGAAATCGCGAAAAAAAATCTGCTGTTTCATATATTTATGTTCACATAACTCAACAAAATGTATGGAGTAGCAGATTTTTTTTTGTTGCTCTATAATATCTTCTAAGTAGTTGGCTAATTTCCATTGAGATTGGCCTCTGTGTCTGAAATTCGGTCAGGAGGACATTAAAACTCTAACAAGTTAATGTTTTTATCATAGAGAATTTTTCTGTCAATAAATTAATAAATAACAAGTATAAATTAAAAAACTCCCGACATTTTTTTTACTCAGAACACTATCGATCAAGTTAATTTTCTAATAAAAACGAACTTAATCAAATTCGGTTCATCCATTTACACTGATATACAGATACATCTGTGTATAGATATACACAGATGTATCTGTATTACAGTAAACTTTTAATAACCCTCTCTTTTCGTCGGAGTTTAAAAACGAGAAGAAAATATAATTATTTAATAAGAACATTTGAAAAAACAACTGATACGGATGGGATTCGAACCCACGATCTTAGACGTACCGTGTCGACGCTCTAACCGCTGAGCCACCGTATCCCACCAGCATCAGTCGAAATTTCAAATGCGTGTGGTAAATGTGGTAATATCTATCGGAATATATTACGTATCCGACTCAGTGCTCCAAACTTTGCAGTTTTAGTAGTCACCGATGCGCTATTACCAATAATAATTATATTTAATAAGCTATCATGTGTAAAAAATTTACAAAAATACGAGAAGAAAATTTTTAAAAATCAGCAGTAAGAATTGCGACCCTTAATAAGACCACACCTCATACCTATGGCGAACCTTTTCATCTCGAATCAGCTGTGCACATTTCCTCTATTCACCCCTTTTACCTTTCACATTATTTATGCTAGCTTGTCACTTTTCTGTGCCCATATAGCCGCCATTTTGTCACAGGTCACCGCTTCTGTTATCCATGACATAATATTTTGAAATAAAGCGTCCATAACTGTAATAAATTATGCTGAAAACCTGTCACGATAGGTTTTTACCCTACAGTGTTCAAGGCTGTTGTGAAATAAAACTAGTCTGCTCTTATAATTTCATTAACAATTCACTCATATAGCACTAATAGCCTAGTGGTATGACCGTCCACTTACAAGTCATAGGTCTCGAGTTCAATCCCAAGGCGCACCTCTGACTTTTCACAACTTACAAATTAATTATCACTTACTCCGTGCTTCGGAAAGCACGTAAACCCGTTGGCTCTACGCCTGATCTCTCTCCGGTCGTGTCGGATTTCCGTCCCATCGGGTCAGAGAGTGAGGGAATAGAGAATGCACCTGTGTTTGCGCACACACTTGTGCACTTTAATTTTTTTAGTTGGCTTATTTCCGTTGAGATTGGCCGCTGTGACCAAAATTCGGTCAAAAGGTAATTTAGGGAGGATTTTTACGTCTCGCAGAGGTATAGCCTTAGTTACTATTCTTTCCCTACATCACACAGTAGAAAATTATAATACAAGGCGAAATATTTCAAACTATATCATACTACAGGTACCTATATAAAGTTGTTACACGCAACGCCGCAGGGAATATCGAGTATAATAGGCCCTAATTAGCACAATTTGCTTCAAACAAGTTCAATTACCGAATGACGTCATATGATTGTTGTTTCACAAAAAGGACAATCTATCACGCAATTAATTTATTGTATTTGTGTTTATTACGTCACCACTGGAAAGTTTTGGGTTTCAGTGTTGATCGTATGGCTGTTAAAAAAAATGATTTTCTCTTTTAAGAGGAGTGCGGGGGACAACGATTTTCTCCCACATTAGGAGTGCAGGGGAAAACTTTTGTTATTTAATTTCAGTGGTTATTTATGAATTGTTCACGAGTTCACAGTAACACGGTTCGTGTTCAAACCCAATTCAAAAATGAACATTTGCCTGATGTTTAACGGTGTTGTCGATTACGATGAGCACCCCCTTTTTTGTGTAGAAGGCAAATGCGTCTTATGAATACCGTCCCGCTCGGGGTAATGCGAGATAGGCTCTCCAGCCTAGAGTCATAGGCATACTGACTATAAGTCCCCAGAGTCACTAAACTTCTTTTTTACACGCGGGAACGCTGTTAGCATACTTCCGCGAAAGGATAGGGCCCCCTGCCTTTTAAGCTGGACAGAAGTTGAACGGTATCCATCGCCAATAGAAAAACATTTATTCGATATAATGACAGTGTTAGAATGTCAAAAATACTAATAAAAAAAAAGATTTAAAAGTAAAAAGAAAATTTGTGATGCATGATGATGAATGATTATAAGTCTTTTTGCAAAACTTTGAACTAAAAGAACAGTTTATAACCTTGGCCTCGCTTAATCTCATATAGGCCTAATACATTTCCTTTATAGCAACTTAATTAAAAATATTTCCGCCCCAGCTCATGTTAACTCGTTAATTTCCGTCAAATGGCTATCTTGTTACATATGTTGGTTCATTTCCGTGTTCAGGCTTCACGATTTAAGAGTAAGAGGGTAGGCAGGTTCATTTCCTATTCGACTCTGATGTTAGCTGTTCTTTTCTGTTTGTGTATTGTGTTGCAAGCGCGTGGGTGTGGGTTCGAACCTGGCATGTACCAATTTGACTTTGTTTGTTTTTATTACCTCTAGGTCCTTTGATTGATGAACAACTTGGTATCAGAGTTTAAACCGCCGGTAAGCCTCTGACATGCATTTGCACTCTGTTGAAAAATCTCTTAGGCGTGTTGGTTCCCTCACCGTTTTAGCAAGCGATAATTATAATTAATTTCTAATACGCACATAAATTTAAAAAGTCAGAGGTGCGTGCTTGGATTTTTAAACTTGACAGTCCAACAGTCATACCTCTAGGCTATCTCTGCTTTTTTTGACAGAGATGAGTAAACATAATACTTTTTTGGGGTCGAGACGCTGGAATCGTGGGGGCCAGGAGCTCGAAAATTTTTTAAAGAACTATCGTGGCGTCTGGTCTAAGCTACTCGGGATCAAAACGCTGGCCTATACCTAGCTCAAAAGCATAGCATCGTCATTCAACGTGGCAATGCAGCCAGCGTTTTGGGGACATTGCCCACTGGAAGCGGTCTTTTAGATTAAGTTTTTCTCTTTTTATTTATTTTTTAGTTTTAGTTGTATTTTAATGTTAATTGTATCTGAAGATGAATTAATTTTGCAAATAAATAGTCTGTACCTATCTCTGTTTGCAAATTCGTATCAAACACCGAAAAATTAGACATCATCACTACATAGTATAAAACAAAGTCGCTTCCCGCGTCTATCTGTCCCTATGTATGCTTAGATCTTCAAAACTACGCAACGGATTTTGATGCGGTTTTTTTAATAGATAGAGTGATTCAAGAGGAAGGTTTATATGTATAATACATGCATATTAGCGTAACCGTGCGAAGCCGTGCGTGCTAGTAAAAGATAATCAGTTGTTACGCGTCCTTGAGATAAGGGATTAACAGGGAACTAATAGTGTATTCTTTGCTAGTGATAAGGAAGTAGCCTTTTTCAACTAGCTAGAAATAAAGCTTTCCGTTCATCCCTTGAATTAGAACCGCAATATTTAATCGCGTAATTTACTTAACCTAACTCAGACACATTAGAGGAGGTGGAACTCATTACATATTTATCTTAAGTAGGCAATACTAAGATACGAGCGTTCTTTTCCATTTTACTTCGTAAAACCACTCTCATGTGTTTTGCCGTTTAACGGCGTTTAAGGGTTGATTACTGGGTAATAAGGTTAAAGATTTAACCAAAATATTGTTCTGTATATCATTTATTTAAAGGATAAAAAGATTTACAAAATTAATGATAAAACGAAAAACCTAAATAACTAACTAACCTATAAATAAAAAACTGAATTTAGGTTGCTGCCCGGGGAAATCGTGCCGAGGAGGTTCTTTATTAATTTTGAATTCTTATGACCATGTAACACTTTAGAAAAATAAAAAAGTCAAACCGATTTCTAGTAATAAGTGCCTATGAAATTTGAGGGCAGTACAGAGTTCAGTTGGGGAGAAGGGGGTATGGAGCGACGACCAGGGCGAATGGCCAAAATTCGAAATCGGTCAACAATTCCAAAAATCGGTAATAAAAAAAATATACAGTAGAATAAAGGAATCCTCCTCCTTTTTTGAAGTCGGTTAATTAGGGGAAATTTATACCAAACAAACTAGGTATAACAAACAATAAAAATAAAATATAATAAAAAATTTAAGGGGTTACTTTATGTCCCCAAACAATTTTTTTTCCAGGATTGGTGTGCGAGTACTTCACAGTTGGCCAGTTTTTTGCATAATATAATATAGTTTTTGGGTCGAAAAAGTCACGCTTGCTACCACTAGATCAACGAGGCAGTCAAGTTGTAAGAAAAATTACGTGTTTATCATTTGAGTTCTACAATACAGTTCAAGATATCATAAACTAAAAAATACAGACAAACCAAAACAAAGACCTCTTTTACACACTGTCTATCCCTAAAGGAACATCAAAAAAAAAAAACACCATAAACCAAAATGAACCTTATTACTACGTACAAAAGATTAATAGTAGACATTTAACATTTTCTTATTGTAGGAAACTCAACGATGTGTGTTATCACGGCTAAGTTGAGCTGTGAAAAATAGATCTCGAGTCGTTTTAGGGTTCAATGGGAATAGGTTTCGGTGACCTTTAAGGGGTTATATGGATGGGAAAATTAGCGACCATCTTCATGTTACAAAACTAGCGAGAAAAGAGATAGAGAGGTAAGTCAGAGGTTTCAGGTTAGAACCCAAAGCATGCACCTCTGACTTTTCGGAATGTGCGTATTATAAATTTATTTATTACTAGCTTTTGCCCGCAGCTTCGCCCGCGTGGATGTCGGACCAGGATAAAATTTTTATTTTTGTTAATCCAGGATATATGGTTTTTATGTTTACCGAGTTTTATTCAAATCCAAAGTGGTTAGGTAACAAACATCTTCACAAACTTTTATTAGTGCAGATTAGTAATGATATGATATGACAGTTCAAGTCCCGCCCAAGTCAGTTGTTTTTGCGAGTTTCTTATTTTCATTTAATAAGCAAAACATGTACATAAACATTTAAATTATCCAAAATATTTATTATTGAAAACATTATATATTGCCATTACATTAACTCGTTACTCCCTATAATTATAATTAATCAAATATATTAATTTTTCCTTTCATTATTAAGCTTTCATTTAAGAATTTACTTACTACATTATGTAGAAACATTTCTCTGTCAGCTAGATATACAGAATTTTCCTACATTTTTGTTATGGTAAACTTGTAATATTATGAGGTATTTTTTAAAATATATTTTTATGCACATTTGAGAGCAATTATTCTAACAAAGATTAGTTTTACATTTAAGTCTAACTAATTTATAGGGCAAAAGAAAAAGTTAAGAGTGCGCTTCGCATATTTTATTGCATAATGTCTGACCAAATAAAGCGAAAAACCTATGTAAAAGAACAAAAGTTTCGCATCAATATCAAACCCGAACCAGGATATTTAGAAAAACATACAGATTACTTTGTTTGTAGTTTTGTTCTCGATAGTTAAAATGTACAGAGAGTCAGGACTGGTGACCCGAGAGCAAACGACATACAGTCTATGTGAGGAGAAGCCGGTCCTGATATCGATACCCGCAGACTTCTGTGTCTACCTCTGCGACTTATTGATTATCATGGCGAAACAAACGTCCACAGGAAACTACACTCGCTTAAATTGAAAAGGATAATATTGGGGAGAATTAGTGGTACGTGGTATAATTATTAATAAACACTGTCTCGCCAATACCGAAACCCAATGATGATGTTTCTCTGCAGATAAATTACATTAAGCCCTTGGTCCCTTTACACAATTTCGAAGGCGTTAAGTTACGAAGAAGCATAATCGGGACACCGACCTTCAACTTGATGACGTCCGTCGGAAGTCCACTTGCAGTGAGGGAATTGAGAAATTTTACAGGATAATGAGTGGCGTCATCTTGATTGACAACAGTGTTATAAAATGTGTTAAACACTTCATTCCCTTCCATTTTTAAAAGAATGCATTCGTTGATTGATGCAGCTTGATTATTTATGGGCGTTTTAAGTTGGAGAATTCTTGAGCATGTGGATTCCTATTCAGCCGCCTATAATTATTGTCAAGCTCAACCTATGAATACAGGATCATAAAAATGATCGTTTTAACAAACCATTCACCTCATCAGCCCCAGTTCCTCGCGTCACCACAGGCAGCGTTCAGCGGAAATTGCCGCTGAACATAACTGTGACACCACCCATTATGTGTTGGTTCCTACGGATTTCTTGTAGAGTTCTGTGTACCGCATCAACTGCTTTTCTGTTTGCCATTATACATTCATCCCATCATACGATCAAAGAACAATTCCTGAGCAAATGCCTGTCTTGTCACTGTTCCGTGACACATCACAAACAGGTGTTTCGTTGCTCTGTAAATTGATGGGAATCCTAAACATGGTGTGCGCTGTTTTGTCACCAGAAAACAACGTGGCAGTAATCCCCGAAGACGCTACTGCAATTGTAATTTTGCCCTGCCTACTGATCACTGCAAGGATGCCACTGGTTATAAATATTTTTCCTGTTCCATCAGGAGTATCCAAAAAAATCATTTTTTCTCAGATCTAAATTGACACTAACGCCATCTAGTTAAGAAAAAGGAAACATTATGTTTTAAATAATAATAATTTTAATGCTTCAAATTAAAGCGGTATTTTTTATAAGCTAAAATTTTTAAAAGTATAATCCCACACGATGCGCGTTGTTTCCTTCGGGGTTCAAATTGAAATATTTAAAAAAGAATTTCGCTGATCTAAATAGACTTAACGCCATCTAGTTAAGAAAAAGGAAACATTATGTTTTAAATAATAATAATTTTAATGCTTCAAATTAAAGCGGTATTTTTTATAAGCTGAAATTTTTAAAAGTATAATTCCACACGATGCGCTTTGTTTCCTTCGGGGTTGAAATTGAAATATTTAAAAAAGAATTTCGCTGATCTAAATAGACTCTAACGCCATCTAGAACACTATGTTTTAAATAATATAATTATAAATGTTTCAAATTAAAGTGGTAACGTATAAGTTGAAGAAATATTAAAAAACATGTTTCCTTCGGGTTCCAGCCGGTAAGTAATAAAAGTCATTAAGAATGAAATACCACAAAAATACATAATTTCAATGATAAAAAAAAATACTAAAGAATCCACAAAAAGTTTGCAGTACTGAGGATCGAACCCAAAGCCTTACACTTCCCAGGCGTACGCCCGACCGGAAGGCTATGAAGTCTGTTGACATATAGTCAAAATAATCGTTCCTAAAAGATATTGTTATGTTATGTAATGTTTAGCTCCTTGTGGATATAGCGTGATAATATTTTGTAAATAGCAATTTAATACCATTTTTCTCAACAACAACAACAATTCTGGAGCAAATTCTAGAAATACGCTGCTTACTACAATGCTGCTCATCCCCCATAATTATAAACGTGATAATTTATACCCTATAAGTTGACCAAGAATTTAAAAAGTATATTTGCCGAATTTCAACTAAATCTGCCCAGTAGTTTTCGCGCCAACCCTTTACATACAAACAGACAGACAAAGTTTTTTTTTCTTCATATTCGGCTTCAGTATCGTTCCCCGAACACGTAGCATTTACTTTTTTCCAAAAATTTTCAATGTACAGTTTTTACTTCGTTACGATTTTATTATATGTATATAGATTTTGCTCCGTGCCCCCGACGTGACTGCCTCCTAATACATGGCCTCCCCCTCTGCCTACCCTCTCTGGGGAATATAGGCGTGAGTCTATATATGAGTTTATGTTGCTCCGTGCCTCGGCTGTTAAGCTGTTGGCCCCGGCTGTCATGAAGATCTTTGACAGTTGATATCGGGAGTCAGTACCCTCATAAAATCCTGCCAACTGATCTAACCTTAGAATTTTATATTCCTTTGGGTTGCGGAGATCAGATTGACAGTCGCTCAGTAGAAAACTGACATTTAGCTTCATTTGGTTAGATTAGACCACCCTAATAAAGTTGTTCTCTATTCTCTCACTCTTATTACCCGATGGGATGCGGCAATGACCGGAGTCACCGGAGACGGAGAAAGATCAGGCGCAGGACCAACTACATAACGTAATCTCCGAGGTACGGAGCATAGTGATATTTATTTTGTGATAGTCTTTTTTTTCTTATCGTATGGTTGATGAACATCCTGGTGTCAGAGTTTAAACCGCCCGTAGGCCTCTGACATGGCTTTACACACCATTGAAAAATATCTCAGGTGTGCTGGTTTCATCATGATGTTTTTCCCTCACCGTTTTAGCAACTGATAATTAATTTATATTAGGCACATAACTTACGAAAAGTCAGAGGTGCGCGCCTTGGGATCGAACTCGAGACCTCTGACTTGTCAGTCGACGGTCAAACCAGTAGGCTATCAGTGTGTCTATGTGTGGCTATATATGTATTTTTTAATATGCACATAACTTCCGAAAAGTTAGATGTTGCGCACACCTTAGGGTTTGAAATTGACCCCTCTGACTTACCAGTCAACGGTCACACCACTTGTTTAAAGACAATTGTGGTTGACTAATAAAGTCTACAAATTCTAATAAATAAATCAATAATGTTATCTAACCACACTGCAAAACCTCATAACAAAAGGAAGCTTTGTGTAATATACTAATGGTCTTCATCATCATCATTAAAAAACCCGCTCATCATCCCTCCAACCCTTGTGCCCCAGAACAAGCTATAATAAGATTGTCAGTTTTTCTCCCCCGTCGTATAAATCACGGAGCGAAACGCGTAAATATTACACCTGTGATGAATATAGACGTCCGATCAATTATACATGTGGCAGTATGGAGGTGGAAGGGGTGTGTGCTTTCGTTACAAATCTATTTAATGATTTAAGCTTTGTTGGAGGCCTGCGTTCAGGTTTAGTAAGTGGTCAAATGCGAATCTTACACACCGAAGGCTCTGTAACACAACAATTGCGAGCCAAATTTACCCGATTTTGTATTCATTTATTTTTCGAAAGTAACTTAAAATACAAATAGACAATACTAAATAAAAATATCTACCTATATATACAAATCTAACTACCTTAAAAATAAATAAAGAAAAATAAAACCCTTAATCTAAACCGCTACCAGTAGGCAACGTTCCCAAAATGCTGGCCGCATTGCCTTTGGGCTAGGAACAGACCAGCACTTTGGTCAGTTGCAGCGACCAGACGCCCAAATTGGTCTTTGTAAAAATTCCGGGCTTCAAGTCCCCACGGTCCCAGCATCTCGACCTCAAGGGTAGGTACCATATTTGCACCTAGGGTCTTAGCAATCGCTAACGCTATAGAAAATACCTGCTTTGTACATGAAGTATAAATAATTAAATAATTATAAATTAATTATCACCTGCTCCGTGCCTCGGGAAGCACCTTAAGCCGTTGGCCCCGGTTGTCATGAAGATCTTTGACAGTCGATATAGGGAGTCAGTACCCTCAGAAAATCCTGACAACTGATCTAACCTTAGAATATCGTATCCCTTTGGGTTGCGGAGGTCAGATAGGTAGTCGCTCCGTAGAAAACTGATATTCAGCTGCATGTAGTTAGATTAGAAGCCGACCTCAACAAAGTTTGGGAATAATAAAGCTAGGAGGAGGATATACATCAGTTTAACCCATAGGTTACAATTTAACAACAAACCACATAAGCAAAACCGCGGGTGAAATCTAGCACACAATACAGAGTAGAAAACGATTCTATCAGATTCTAAAATTGAAACTTTAAAACCAAGATGGCGACTGCAAACTTGTTTATGCCAATTCGAGTCAACAGACTTTTATACCAAGTTGTGCAGAAAACTGTGGTAACTTTTGAACTAAGTCTGGTTTAAGTTAGCCAATAAATAAGGCTGTACTGGAAAGTAGGAGCTTTTAGTCCAAATAGAATTTAGTGGGTGTATGAAAGTATGAGTTGTAATGCTGTAGAATAAGGTTTTATATATATTTGAGAGTTTTTATGGAGTGGTCGAGGTAGCTTAGAATTTTATGAAGGAATTATTAAAAGTTATGGCTTTTTATGTGGGTTGGTATCTAGTATTTAAATGGTTTTGCACATAGATTATATATTTATTTTTTAAATTTCATTTGCGAGAATATGAGTAAGATTAAGGTTACAAAAATATAATACTTAGCATCTGTCATATTTTGACAGGGCTGGCGTGAGCCAGATTTTTTTTTTTTTTTTTTTTGTTATTATATTTTCTCAAGTAAAAATATAAACAAAAAAACCAGTCAAGTGCGAGTCGAACTCAACAGAAAGGGTTCCACAATTATAAAAATGATGAAAAAAATAATACTTTTTTTTTCGCAACCATCTGCTACTGCAATCGCCAACTCGCTTGCCCAGCGAGGAGATTAAGGGCAAAAACTTCTAATGAGCGCACAAAATAAGTGATGCACATGAGGAGAGGCTTACGTCCAGCAGTGGACTGATACAGACTGTGAATGTATGAGTATATACTACAAACTACCTTACCTTTGTGCGTAGTACTCGAAGAATGCAACTAATATTTCAATAGATCTTGTCATAGCCGCCCACATTTCGTGTGTCTTGCATTTTGGGGTGAGAGCGGACGGTAATCGGGATGGCCCCTCCGACATTAGCACTGTTGTTTACATCATTTTTTTAACAAAAAAAAAACACTATTACACTATGAACACACTTAGTTTATTGACACTTGTATTTAGTTTAAAACACCACTTGATTTAAAGATTTAGGTTTCTGTGAAACTAAAATAAAAGTAGGATTTTGAATAAAATTTTGATTTAATACGCTCATGCTGGCATTAGTTCAGTCAATGGTGCTAATTCTCTTGCATGCGCTCTAAACTAATTTAGACTCGCCATCTCTCATTCTAACAGAGATCATTAGAAAAGGATAGAAGATTTTTAGAGCGGTCAAACTAGTCCATTTGGACTGGATTGTTACTCTAGGGTGGAGGAAGTCCGCTGACTGTTTGGGCGATATCCAGGAACCTGGACGCCAGGACAACGCTCCCCCAAGTGCAAATTTGAGCGGGTCTACAGGCAGGTATTGGACGGGGCTGCGAAGCGCGCTAGCAGTACCCGGCCCCGTCCGATACAGTGCGAGAAACACGCAGGGGGAGACGTTTTTAGTGGGTGCGAGCCCCACATAACCGTACGTCCTCGTTTTAAAAAGAGAGAGGTCTTTGCTCGGCACTGGATATAGGCTAGAAATTTTAATTATAATTTGATTGAATAAATGAAAAAAATAAAGTCATAGACTAAACTGACGCCAGAATGAACGTATTGTCAGTGTGAATTATATCAAAGTAACTTTAATCTTGATTAATTATTCCATGGAGTTACGAAAAATATCAAATCACTCATAGCACTTTGATAAAAAGGTCTTAATGGTAGGATTTTACATGTTGGTAGGTAAATGTATACATTTACCACCATATTGTACCACATATAAAATGTGGTACAGTCAACCGCACATCAGTAGTAACAATTTGACATTGACAGCACCCTTATTACGTAGCGGTAAAGGCTTTTTTTGTAGTACAGTGTCACTACTGTCATGCGGTTGACTGTACAATATGGTGGTTAATAAATAAATAAAATAAATAAATAAAAAATATGAAATTTCTCCGTTCATGACTAAAGTATTTGACTAAAACAGCGAGTTTTTTTTTTGTGGATCTGGATCATTTCACCTTCTTTTTTTTAAAAAAAGTGTACGATTTATTATGTACTATCTGTCCGGCTCGATTTAGTACTCGTTATTGTTCTACCTCTACGTCTATTGAAAGAAAGAAAACCATTTATTCCCTTTAGGGCAGAAATACAAAAAACAAAAACAATAATTTTAAAAAAAGAAATTGAAAAATAAAAAAAAACAATATTTACTGCTATTCTACTCTACCTTACACTACCCTACTCTAGAAAGAAAGAAACACACATATATACTTGCGATAAAAAAAAATTAAAATACCTTGCTAGGTACTCAATAAAAACGCTCCGTAGCAATGCAAAAAGCTACCCATGCAAAACCGGAACGAAGTTAACGAACTTACTTAACACAAAGTTTTTAATCAAAATCGGATCAGCCGTTAACGGGACAGTTTGTGGGAGATAAAAGTAGGTTTATTGCTATTACTACGAGCCGTGTTCATGAAAGTATTAAACCGTGGATATGTAACCTTTAACTAACTTATACAAAGT
Organism: Protodeltote pygarga; assembly: GCA_936450705.2. Lineage (NCBI taxonomy): Eukaryota > Metazoa > Arthropoda > Insecta > Lepidoptera > Noctuidae > Protodeltote > Protodeltote pygarga. The sequence continues at coordinate 3,597,231 of OW388276.2, forward strand.
AAGTAGCTTTTAAAATGAAGAAGTGATAGCCTAGTGGCATGACCATTGGACTGCCAAGTCAAAGGTCGTAGGATCAAAACCTAGGCACCTCTGACTTTTCGTAAGTTATGCGTTTTATAAATTAATTATCACTTACTCTGTGCCTCGGAAAGCACGTAAAGCCGTTGGCTCTGCGCCTGATCTCTCTCCGGTCGTGTCGGATTGCCGTCCCATCGGACTATGAGAGTGAGGGAATAGAGAGTGCATCTGTTTGCTCACACTTGTGCACTAAAAATATCTCCTGCGTAGTTGGCTAATCTCCGTTGAGATTGGCCGCTATTACCGAAATTTGGTCTGGAGGACGTAAATGAAACTACCTACTTATTTCACTACACGTTTTAGTTTTCTTTTAGTTTTGGCATCGACGTCATTGTGTGACGTATTCATCAGATAATGTTACGTCACTGTATTCTGACGCTAATGATCCCTGAGCGTCGCTCCGGTCGGTAGCGTCACTTTTGTCTACACGTTCATTACGAGGTGCTAATGAGTGTTCCAGAGGGATAAGTTGAATTGTAAATGGATGTGGTATTTTATCTGATACTCATATCACTTATTAGGTATCACTTGCGCGATATGATCGCGGACGGTGCTCGTGTCGCGGCTGCGTTGTTCATACCCGTGCTCACGGTTCAGACTTCTGTAGGGTTACTCTATACTTTCTTATATACTTACTCAAAGTTTAACCTTTAATCCTTTGATTTTGACCAAGTATAGCGAAATTTCAGCTTGATCGGTCATAATGTCCTTTCAACTCAAGTTACAATTTTCTTTTTATAAGAGTTTTCCCTAAATATTGTTGCCCTGTGATTGTTGATACGAATTTAGTCAAAGAAATATTTATTGGATATTATATACTCGTATATATATATATCCTAATTATTACATTGACTCATGCCTGTATTTTCTAAACGGGTTAGCAGAGGTGTATGCAGTACACCCACGTTTTAATAATAATAATATAATAATAATTTATTTAATTCAGATAAAAAAAGATCCATAATAAAAGTACAAAAGTCAATCACACAAAAAATAAAATAAATAATAATAAAATCAAAATTAAAATTTTAAAAAATAAAGTTTTGCCGGCTATGTATAAGTCTCATGTAATAGGAGCGAGCCTGTTACCATTAATCACAATTCCAGTCTCCGTGCTGGAAAAATAACAAATTACCCCACCCGGGGATCGAACCTAGAACCTCGTGCTCAGCAGTCGCGCTTGCTACTACTAAACCTACGAGGCAATCATCATTTACTTTTAAAATATTTACTGCTTTTCAACGCTAAATGTATCCTTATCAATAATTCAATGGATTGGGATGTATAGGGATGGGGGTGGATGACATGTTTGATATCACCCCATCGCACCTTTATTACTTTTTACCCCTTTTAACCCCCTTTTACCTCACTTGCGTATCAGGATGTTACGTATTAGAATCATGAAGCAAAAAAATGATTTACGGGTTCACAAAAAGTACTTTTCTATGTTTCATTGTATTTTTTCGTTTTCTTTTTTAAGGGTTTATATCCTGTTGTTCTCTAAGCAGTGATAGCTTAGTGGTATGACCGTTAAACTCCAAGCCAAAGGTCGTAGGTTCAAAACCCAGGCACTTCTGGCTTTTTGGATTCATGTAAGTTTTGCGTGTACAAAATGTAATGTTTCTTTTAAATCTGTTCAATGGTTTGTACTCGTCATAAAGTTGAAAACATCTAAACAAACTTTTAAATGTTTTATAATATTAGTAGAATGTATTTTATATTATATAATCTAATCGAATACGATCATAGCCGCTAATCTCCACGGAGATTACCCAACTACGCAGGAGATATTATAGTGCACAAGTGTGTACGCAAACACAGGTGCACTCTCTATTCCCTCACTCTCATAGTCCGATGAGACGGCAATCCGACACAACCGGAGAGATATCAGGCACAGGACCAACGGCTTTACGTGCTTTCTGAAGCACGGAGCAAGTGATAATTATTATAATACGCACATAACTTACAAAAAGTTAAAGAGCGCTTTAAGTTCGAACCTGAGATCTCTGACTTGCCAGTAATCAGTCATACTACTAGATTATCATTGTACTATGATACTACGCTACTGATGTAGTCGTACTACACGACTCTAATACTACATTTTTGAACGCTAATTTCTTAATACTATTTCGCGCTTGGCTGAGTTTTTAGACGCGGACAAGTTTGGAACTGTGCAGCTAAATACAGCTCTATAGGATGCTCAGCAGCATCTTAGCTCCTATTTCAATGTCAGAGTTCAAACCGCCCGTAGACCTCTGACACGGCTTTAGATGCCGTTGACAAATCTTTTAGGTAGATATGCTGGTTGCCCTGATAGCCTAGTGGTATACTAGGCTCATCATCTGCCTAGCCTTTTCCCAACTATGTTGGGGTCGGCTTCCAGTCTTACCGGATGCAGCTAAATACCAGTGTTTTACATGGAGCGACTGCCAATCAGACCTCCACAACCCAGATACTGGGTTACACGATACCCCTTGGTAAGACTGGTTGTCAGACTTTCGGGCTTCTGACTACCCGTAACGACTGTCAAAGATCTACAATTGACAGCCGGGGCCAACGTGCTATCCGAGACACGGAGAATGATAATTAATTTACAAGTGGTATACTAGGCTATCAGGGCTATTAAGTTTTGTTATAAGAAGATCTCTAATAAAGCTGAAAAAGCGAATATTCTCAGCTTCAAATTTCACGCTCGTAAATATCCTACAACAAAAGTTATGTTTTAAAAAACTTCGTTAAGTACTTACTTTGACTACTGAGGTATATATAAACAGTGAATTTAAAAAATATACTGTCTTTTGTCAGCGGGTATCATAGAGAAAAGAGATGGAAAACATTGTGATGAAACCAGCACACCTGAGAGATTTTTCAATAGTGTGTAATGCCATGTCAGAGGCTTACACGCGGTTTAAACTCTGACACCAGGTTGTTCATCAACCGCACGACAAAAAAAAATCATAACATAGACTCACGCCTGTTTTCCCCAGAGAGGGTAGGTAGAGATGTATGCAGTACACCCACGTTTTTACGGCCATGTTATAAGTCTCATAGAGGCTTTACTCAGTGGGTCAAGGGTTCAAATCCCACTCAACCCCATCGATTTTTACTATCTACAAACTTTAAAAAAATCACTATTCAGTTGTTTTTGTGAGTTTCTTATTAAATCATCATCATCATTCTCAACCTGTATTAGTCCACTTCTGAACATAGGCCTCTCCTAATGTGCGCCACTATTGTGCGCTCATTGGAGTTGCGTCAAGCGGGTTGGCGATCGCAGTAGCAGATGATTACTGTTACTAAGAAGGATGCTGCTGCCCATCCTCCGGATCTTTTCCATTGTCGCTTCTTACGACACCCGCGGGTGGTTCTATTCTTAGGCCGGAAACTACACGGCACATACTTAATCATTTATTTATTAAATAATTTCAAACTCAAACTCAAACAATTATTGCATTCCACAATGTAACACTTCGGTTGAGATCATTACGGACCCTGTCGGGCACAGCAAAAATAGAAAAAATAGAAGAGAGGAAGAGGGCTTAAAATTATATTACGTTTGTTATACCTATGCATTTTTATAATATGGTATTTTATTAGGAATTAGTTTAATTTTGTTTTAGAGTAGGTACGATTATTTATTTTTATTCTTAATTATAATTTCGTTTATTCTTAATTATAATTATAATTTCATTTAATACAATCACCATTTCAGTAAAAATTAATAGCAGAGAATTGACAAAATGGACTCGATTTAAAGAACGGATGGGCATCATTTCAAACGCATACGACTCACAGAATTTTAGTCCCTTACACCACAGAAAAAAGGGAAAATAATTTCCCAAAATCCCCTTTCACCCCAGGGACTGCGAACAAGTCTGTGGAGAAATACGAAAAATTCTGAGTTGGCGAAAAGTGGGCAATACTCTTTATGCTATATTTTATCGAATATCGGAAAGGCATTTCATGAGCTATCCTTTCTATTCGATATGTGGGTAGTTATATTTATGATGGGTTTTTTAAGGGTTTCGTAGGAAAGGTACCCTTATATTTTGGTCTGGTCTGTCTGTCCATCAGTCTGTCACAACCAATAATTAACATATAGCACAGATAGCCTAGTGGTATGACCGTCGACTGACAAGTCGCAGGTCTCGAGTTCGATCCCAAGGCGCGCACCTCTGACTTTTCGTAAGTTATGTGCGTATTATAAATTAATTATCAGTTGCTAAGACGGTGACGGAAAACATCGTGATGAAACCAGCACACCAAAGATTTTTCGATGGTGTGTAAAGCCATGTCAGAGGCCTACGGGCGGTTTAAACTCTGACACCAGGTTGTTCAACAACCACACGATAAGAAGAAGAATAATTAATACATGAATAATATTTTAAAAATGTAGGTAATAGTGCCGTGTTGTTTCCGGGCTAAGAATAGAACCACCTTTACTCGTCCCGCGGGTGTCGTAAGAAGCAACAAAGGGAAAGATCCGGAGGATGGGCAGCAGCATTCTTCAGTGTAACAGTAATCATCTGCTACTACGATCGCCAACACACATGCCAAGCGTGGCGATTATGGGCAAATATCTCCAATGAGCGCACAATAGTGGCGCGCATTGGGAGAGGCCTATGTTCAGCAGTGGACTAATACAGGCTGATGATGATGTAAGTAATAAAATAAAAATATATTTTATTATTAATTTATCTAAGTAGGTGTATTTTTTTGTTATGTCGCAATTGGCACCTGATGTAGAATAGAATAATTATTATTTTGTTTAGTGTTATTATTATTTATCTAATCTATGATACCTATGAAGTCTATTTTTTCCTAAATAGTTTCGCTCACTAATTTAATTTAACCTTTAATTATGTAAAATTTATATACATTTTAGTTTATAAAATAATGTTTTATAGGTATGTGTACCTGTACGTATATTCTATGGGTCCTAAATGTAACTACAATTATATTTTAGTCTAATGATTTCTTTAACTTAATTAAGTAAGTAAATAAAATAATTGTATTTTTTTTTACGTTAAACGGTTTTGTCATCAAAACTAAAGCTGTGTACCAAATATCAGATCAATCTATCAACAGGAAGGGGGTGAAATATCGATTACTAAATTTGAACCAATAAACAGGTCAAGCTAAATAAAACCGTTTAAAAACTTGTTGCTTTTGAAATCATAATCTTAGTAAATCATACCTACAGGAAAAAAATCTTAATGCAGTGTTTCCGAGGCTATTGTCAAGCTTTTCTATATTTTCCTCAAAATTTTGCTTCACCTTTCAAACAATAACAGCCGTTCCACACAATCTATTCTTCTCACATTCAATCCGGGCCGAAAATCGACTATGTATGCATGTCTTAACAGCATTCGAGGCACGTACCTCTCGTTGTCTGTTCATAGCTTAAGCCACATAAACTCCGTGTTACGGGAAGGTGTGGTTATATTTTAGGACACACACGACACTTTGTCGGTTTGAAAAACAGAGGCAGATCGCGCAAAATGGCCGACATTATAGCGGTTGTTTTACATGGAGCGACTGCCTATCAGACCTCCACAACCCAGATACTGGGTTACACGATACCCCTTGGTAAAGACTGGTTGTCAGGCTTTCGGGCTTCTGACTACCCGTAACGACTGTCAAAGATCTACAATTGACAGCCGGGGCCAACAGTTTAACGTGTTATCCGAGGCACGGAGAGTGATAATTAATTTATAACTTACGAAAAGTCAGAGCGGCCTTGGGTTCGAACTCGAGACCTCAGACTTGCCAGTCAACGGTCACCACCACTAGGCTATCACGACTCACACACGACGATTTATATGCATTTAAACCATCTAGAGATAAGACTTAATACGTTTTTCGTTTTCTTGAAATTACGCGGCCTTTGTGACTGAAATATCGATTCATTACGGCCCCAAATGTAACCACACCTTACTGATATACTGTAGGTATATGCCGACGGTAAACCTAATGTAATTTCGGTAAATGGATGGAAGTCTTTTTACATAAATTGCGATGTACCCTCAATCGAATTGGTAACAATCAATTATTGTATTAAAAACAATTACTTTGCGTTGTGATGAATTAATAATGTTTTAGTTAAAATATTTTATTTTAATAGATAGGTACATAATCCTATTGATATTGATAGCCTAGTGGTATGTAGACTGGCAAGTCAGAGGTATCAGGTTGGAAGCCAAGGCGCGCCTCTTAAACGATCGTAAGATATATAGTAACTGCCCCGCGCGACTTTTTAGGCGTGATTATTTTACCTCTACGCTTTTTCTACCCTACACTACCCTACGGTTGTCTACCCTACCCTACACTTCTCTACCCCTAACCCACCCAACCCCTACTTCACCCCTACCCTACCCTAACCTACTCTACCCCTACCCTACTCCTCTATTCCGACCTTACCCTACCCTACTCCTTACATACCCTAAGGGTATAATTCCATATATTTTGTTCTATTCTTCTACTCTAGGCGGAGACCTGCTTACGCTCCGCACAAGGCAATGTTGTTGACGTTATCACTCTATATTTTCTCTAAACTCTAAGTGTGGTACAGAACCCCTTGGAGAGCGAGTCTGACTCACACTTGACCATTTTTCTCAGCTACTTATCACTAATTTAAATGGACCAAGTTTATATTGTATCGCACAGCTCTGCGACGGCTTGATTTAAAGTTAGACAGCTATTTATGAGAACAATTTTAAACTAGGTAACTACGAGTAAGTATTATAAATTGCTGTAAAATTCTTTACGTTAGTAAATAACGAGCGGTTGTCACTTAATTATAGTATAAAAAAACCATATAGCATTTGGATTCTATGACACAAAAACATAAATACATTGACTCAGGATTGTTTTCCAAAAGGCTTAGCAGAGATAATTTTAATCCGTTCGCTGGGTCAGCTGGTACCATAGAGTATTCAAGAAAATATAGAGTGATAACGTCAACCACATTGCCTTGTGCGGAGCGAAAGCAGGTCTCACCATAGAAATGTTAAAATGTCATTTTTTCAAATTATGTTTTCTAGACGTTTTTCAAAATTTAACTGAGCAGTTAACCATGATATAAGCTAAAATGTAACATTTTCGCTCGTGGAGCCTAGTTGAACCGCATTCGATCAAGGTATGATCGCAAACGGAGCTCGTGTCGCGGCCGCGTTGTTCATACCCGTGCTCACAGTTCATACTTCTTTAGGGTTGCTCTATATTTTCTTATATACTCTAAGGCTGGTACAATGTAATACATCTTCTCAGTTCTTCTTATCGTATGGTTGATTAACAACCTGGTGTCAGAGTTTAAACCGTCCGTAGGCCTCTGTCATGGCTTTACACACCATTGAAATCTCTCAGGTGTGCTGGTTTCATCACGATGATTTCCCTCACCATTTTAGCAACTGATAATTTAAAATACGCACATAACTTACGTAAAGTCAGAGGGAGACCACTGACTTGCCAGTCAACGGTAACCACCACTAGGATCACGACTCCCACTAGGCTATCACGACTCCGATCCGACCCGAACAAACATACATTGCAAGTTAAATAAAAGCTTGTAAAATAATGACGATCTACCATTCCGGAATTAACTATTATAAATACTTATAAGTACACTACTTCTAAAACAGACGTTCCACCAGGAAAACATAACAAAGGCCAAAACAAAAAGAAAAATATTATCTCCTCCACACACAATAAACAAAAGAAGTTCCGAACTGATGGGAATCAGCTGCGACCTTCCCACGCCAATCTGGAGATTAAAAGCTGGTCTGCAGATGCTTTTAGAGGTCAATATTGAGTGAAATTTTATTGAAAGATTAAATTGATATTTTATTGCAATAAGATAAAATCTCTTTGTAGTCCATTAGGTTTTTTTTTCTATATAATATTTACTTTTTTATAAAGAATGCCAGTCATGTTTTGTTTTGAATGTTTTCCTGACAGAATTTTGGTCACAGCGGCCAATTTTAACGTAGATTAGCCAACTATGCAGGAGATATATTAGTGCTCAAAGGTGTGTGCAAACACAGGTGCACTCTCTATTCCCTCACTCTCATAGTCCGATGGGACGGCAATCCGACACGACCGGAGAGAGATCAGGCGCAGGGCCAACAGCTTAACGTGATTTCCGAGGCAGGGAGTAAGTGATAATTAATTTCTAAATCGCACATAAATACGATTAATAAAAAATAAAACCGATTTCAAAAGGAACTAAAAAGCTTAAAATAACTTTAAAACGTTTCGGAGTCGGTTTCAAGTCAAGTTCTTAATGAGAAAGTTAAAGAGGCTAGAAGGTGCGTGCCTGGGTTTCGAACCTATCTTAACTTGGCAGTTCAACGGCCACATATTTTGACTAAGGTGAAGTTTGTAAAGTTACGGCTTGTAGAGTTCGGGCGTGTAGAAGTTTGGCTTTTCATGAGATCTGATTACTTTTTTACAGTGCAAACCATATGGTGATGTCTTAGCAACATTTTACACTAAAATATGTTTTGTGGGATTAGTATCACTACATAGTATAAAACAAGGTTGCTTCCCGCGTCTGTCTGTCCCTATGTATGCTTAGATCTTTAAAACTACGCAACGGATTTTGATGTGGTTTTTTTTAAAAGATAGTGATTCAAGAGGAAGGTTTATATGTATAGTACATGCATATTAGCGTCACCGTGCGAAGCCGGGGCGGGTCGCTAGTAACACAATAATACAACAATTACTACCTTATTTTTTTTTTTTTATAGACTCACGCCTGTATTCCCCAGAGGGGGTAGGCAGAGGTGTGTAATACACCCACGTTTCGCCGGCTATGTAATAAGTCCCATGTAATAGGGGGCGAGCCTATTGCCATTAAACGGGCACAATTCCAGACTCCGTGCTGCTACTGAGAATTTCCTAATGGAAAAACCCAATAACACTTTGCCCGACCCGGGGATCGAACCCAGGACCTCGTGCTTAGCAGTCGCGCTTGCTACCACTAGACCAACGAGGCAGTCAATTACTCCCTAATACCTACATTTATATAAATGTTATCTTCATAACGGTTGTTCGGCTTGCCTTCTGGTTAGGTGTTATAGAAACAGCTAACCATAGAGAGAACGGCAAACTTTGATCACTCACATCACACCCTTAAAATTGCGTTGTTCCGCAAGGGTAGAACTTTCCCTTAAGTGTTGGTTAAACTTCAACCAAATGAGAACGTTTCTGATGCAAATTTAGCCATTACCATATTTATTTAAGGCGCGTATGGCTCCAAACTCTATGGTTCTTAGAAATATATTTGCGTAGACGCTGCATTGCTTTTGTTAGTTGAAGTTTGACGATTGATTTTTTATTACGGTTTTATTAACTTTTGAGGGTAAGCAGAGGTTTTTATATACCTGTCTGTTACAGCAATTATACTCGCAGTCTATCGATTAGCTACAATTCAGCGCAAAAGTAGATCACGGGTTCACATCTCATTCGCAAAGATTTTTTTCGTTCTACGAAATTTCGATTGTTTTTTTTTACAATTTTATCTTCTAGATATTTTTAAGGTTACATTTTTTGATAAAATAATTAATTAATCCGAATAATGGTTCTAGAGATTACCCCTTACATTCAAACGGACTTTTTCAACGTCACATAAACTTGTCCAAATAAAAATAAAAAAAAACCAGCTGTAACTGTCCCACTGTAGGGCAAAAGCCTCTTCTCATACAGAGAAGGATCGAGCATTAATCACTACGCTAGCTCACTGCGTGTTGGAGATTTAAGACTATTAGTCCAGGTTTTTTCACAATGTTTTTGATCACCGTTAGTCAGAGGTGTCTTGGATTAACTAAGAAAGTTCATATACCATAGAAAATCACATTGCTACATGCCAAGTTTGAACCCACACCCACGTTCTAAAGCGGGTCCGTAACAAATAGATCACCTCCACACCCTATGGTTTCACCACGGCGACACCATAAGGCTGACTTTTACTCAAATTATGACACTGGTGCTAATTCTCTTGCACACGCTCTAAACTAATTTAGACTCGCCATCTTTCTTTCTAACAGGGATCATTAGAAAAGGTTAACAGATTTTTAGAGCTGTCAAACTAGTCCATTTGCGTGATATCAACGAGAATTTAGTCGGCATGTTATAGGTCTCGTCTAATTTTACGTCAATAGCAAGGACGTAGACTAATTTGACAGCTCTAATTTGATAGTTCAATTTGCTGTCCTTTTTTGATTGTGTTCATTAGAAAGAGATATAGTTAGACTAAAATTAGTTTAGCGAGATGTACAAGAGAATCAGCACCAAACAAAAAAATATCGCAGCTTTCCTTTTTAGTACCAACCTACTGAAACGTAATGTTTCACAGTTAGTTCAAAACTTTTTCTTTTTTCATATTTTAGTGGGCACGGTCGACTCGTGACAGACTGAAATATGTATTTTATTCTGTCATCTAAACTCTAGTCTTGTGTTTGATGTTTTATTTTACAAATTATTTTTTTGTGCCTTATTTTTTGTGCTTTATTTTTTGTGCTTTATTTTTTGTGCTTTATTTTTTGTGCCTTATTTTTGTTCTTTTACAAGGCTAGTAATTCAGTCAGACTACCACACTAATTGCCTGTTTCAAAAATATAGTTCTACTTAGATAAGCTTTTAGGTATGATACTAGATAAATATACTTTATAGGTGGGAGAGAGACAAAATTCGAAGTCACGGGATAAAGCTAGTATTTTTAATTATAGTAATAGAATCCTTCTGACTAAATTTAAGTCCATTCTCAAACGAAATTATTCAACCACACAGGAGTTATTTAGTGATTTTTTTAACCAGCCACCAAAAACAGAGGGGTATTAGTTTAACGTGTGCATGGTAGCTCCAGAACCCCTCTACCCCTACCCCTAACCTACTCTACTCCTACCCTACTTTACCTCTAACCTACTCTACCCCTACCCTACTCTACCCCTACCCTACCCTACGCTACCTCTACAAATCAAAAACAATGAAAATCGGTCCAGCCGTAAAAAAAAACTTATAAAAAGTATCCTATGTCCTTTTCCTGGTTCTAAGCTACCTCCCCACCAATTTTCAGCCAAATCGATTCAGCCGTTCTTCAATTAATAATGGTGTAACTAACACTATTTTCGACTTTCTTTTATACATAACTAGCTGCCCCGCGCGACTTCGTACGCATGATTATTCTACTTCAACGCCTATTCTACCTCTACCCTACTCTACCCTACCCCTACCCTACTCTACCCCTACCCTACTCTACCCTACCCCACCCTACCCCTACCCTAATCTACCCCTACCCTACCCTACACTACCCCTTCCCTTCTGTACCGCTAGCCTACCCTACTCTACCCCTACCCTATCCTACTCTATCCCTACCCTACTCTACCGCTACCCTACTCTACCCCTACCCTACGCTACCGATACCCTACTCTACCCCTACCCTACTCTACCCCTACCCTACCCTACGCTACCTCTACAAATCAAAAACCATGAAAATCGGTCCAGCCGTTCTTAAAAAAAAAAAAGTATCCTATGTCCTTTTCCTGGTTCTCAGCTACCTCTCCACCAATTTTCAGCCAAATCGGTTCAGCAGATCTCGAGTTATAAGTGAAGTAACTAACACGACTTTCTTTTATATATATAGATTATACCACAGTCTAAACATCATAGAGAAAGAGAAGAGCTCTTTATACTGTGATTATACTAGCAACCCGCCCCGGCTTCGCATGGGTGCAATATACATATAAACCTTCATCTTTAATCACTCTATCTATTAAAAAAAACCGCATCAAAATCCGTTGCGTAGTTTTAAAGATTTAAGCTTACATAGGGATATAGGGACAGAGAAAACGACTTTGTTTTATACAATGTAGTGATAAAGATTATCTTATAGAAAAAAAAAAACACTGCGTCACTCCGTGACTACGTAATTAACAAACACTAGTACGATTCAAACACGCGCACAAATGTAAAACACGCATGTCGGAAATGTCAATTAGACCCCTGACGAAATGACGTAAAAAAACTAATTTAGCTATGTTAATTAGACACGAGTTGCGTGACAAAAACTTTATGCATGAAATAATACTAATTTGTAAAATAATAGCTCATCAGCGATTACAATCTGTGATAGTATAAAGGTAATAATAGTAATGTTCTCCTGACTGAATTTCGGTCACAGCGGCCAATCTCAACGGAGATTAGCCAACTACGCAGGATATATTATAGTGCACAAGTGTGTGCGCAAACACAAGTGCACCCTCTTTTAACTTACTCTCATAGTCCGATGGGACGGCAATCCGACACGAACGGGAAAACGCACATGACTTACGAAAACTCAGAGGTAAGGGTTCGAACCCGAGACCACTGACTTACCAGTCACCACCGCTAGGCTGTCACGACTCACGAGCCTAGAGGTATTGTATTACCGTTGGACTGCCAAATCAAAGGTCGTAGGTTCGAAACCCAGGCACCTCTGACTTTTCGGATTTTTCGTATTAGAAATTGATTATCACTTGCTAAAACGGTGAAGTTATAAATTAATTATCACTCTCCGTGCCTCGGATAGCACGTTAAGCTGTTGGTCCCGGCTGTCAATTGTAGATCTTTGACAATCGTTACGGGTAGTCAGAAGCCCGAAAGTCTGACAAGCAGTCTTACCAAGGGGTATCGTGTAACCCAGTATCTGGGTTGTGGATGTCTGATAGGCAGTTGCTCCATGTAAAACACTGGTATTCAGATGCATCCAGTAAGACTGGGAGTAGACCCCAACATAGTTGGGAAAAGTCAAGGCAGATGATTGCTAAAACGGTGAAGTAAAACATCGTGAGGAAACCAGCACACCTGAGAGATTTTTATATCTATAGATAGCTAGCTTAACATTTCTTTTTCGAATCACTTTTTTAACATTTAAATAACAGCTACTATCTATCTAACTATCTATACAACTAGTCAAAATTTTATATTTAACCGCCCACAAAAAAAGAGGGACTATTATAAGTTTAACATGTGAATCTGTGTGTGTGGCATCGTAGCTCCCAAACGGAAGAACCGATTTCGATTACGATTTTTTTTTAATTTAAAAAAAACCTGTTTAAGAGTGTTTTTAGTTTTAAATTTTATTATCAGGTGTTTTTTTTTAAATTTATATTTGTGTTAAATAGTCATTATCCCAGTAAGCTAAAGCTCAAATGTCTTACATGACATGATTGCATAAAAAATTGAGGTGTATTACGCCTCTGTGCTGAACATGCCACATAAAGATGAGAATATAAGTAATTTCATTTGGTAATTAGTTTTTTAATATTCCTTCAAATTTTCATACTACAAGAGCTCATTAAAATAATTATCTTTACAAACTAAAAAGTTTTATTTAGCCTTTTTAATTATTCCTCATAAAAACCTTTTGTCTTAGGTACTACGACAATAATTGTTCCAAGTACGCTACGCCGTAGTACGCTACGATACACCTACGCCGTAGTCAACAGGTGCAATGACCCAATTCCACAAATAATAACATAACACTCCAATTATAACATTGTAAAACGAATAACAAAAAACACTCGGATTTTTTTTTCACTAAATTTTTTTTCACTTACAATTTTTTATTTTTTTATTACCGTTCCCGGGTTTAAGCAGCAAGCGTACGGGCGATCTTGCCGGCTTACAGCGACTGGCCGTGTAGGTCTGTCTGCGCATGTCTTTAACAAAATTGTATAGGAACTGACCAGTCTCAAAGACCTCCATCCCCTCCCGCGCTAGGACTAATACAGCTACTTTTCGGGACCCTTGTTTCAGTGGCTAGGGTTCATCTTTATTTGGGCATCCCGGGTACAATAATATATAAGGCTGTAAATATAAGCAGGTATTTGAATCCACAGTTGGTTTGGATCTTCGAGGCTGTGTTGTTATATAATATTTGGTGGCAATGTTATTCAAGATGGGCTATTGTTCCCGTCTGTTCTAAGAGTAGATAATAGTTTTTATTAAGAAGAATATGAGTGATTATTGTTTTTGTTAGGTATTCTTTTGTTGTGAGAATTAATTATAATATCATGCTTTTTTTTTGTTATAGAATATTAGTGTTTATTTGTATAGAACGTAGGTATATTTTGTTGTTAGATGTTAGTACAATTTGTAAGCGAACTTTTATATTCTGCCTCATCGGTATACTATTTTAATTTAACTTAAAAATATAAAACTTAAACGATGTTCATAATACAAAAATATGTTTGTTTTTGATTTTTTAAAATATTAATAACATTTTTTTTTAATATCTCGGATGCGCTGATCTGAAATCAACATACAACAATAATCTGAAATCAACACGCAGTGAGCTAGCGTGGTGATTAATATTCAATCCTTCTATGAATGAGAAGAGGCCTTTGCCCTACAGTGGGACAGTTACAGGCTAGTTTTTTTTAAACTATTGCTTTAGCTTTTATCGCGGGCTTTGAGCGCGGCGACCGAATCAAGAAATACCGTAACGAAAAAAACCTAACACCCTTTATTGCAGAAGTGTTTAACACCTTATTAACTAACATATAAGGTATTTTTTATGTTGACACATTAAAAAACAAATCATTAAGAAATCTAAACATTCTAATTTCGAAAACGAATTATTTGCTTAGATTTTTTAAGACGTGATTTTGTATTAAGTTTTTATGCTCTTGACTGAATAAATAAATAAATATATGTAATTGCATAAGTTGATAAAAAATACGATATCTTTGCCGTGGCAGTCCCCGAGTGCCACACGTTTTTTATTTTTTATTATTCAGCTGCATCCAGTTAGATTAGAAGCCGACCCTAACAAAGTTTGGGAATAATAAGGCTAGGAGGATGATGATTGACCTTTCCAAGATACGAGGTTTCTCAAGATATCTCCTTTATATCACACCAAAGGGTGATAATGAATTCCAGGAACGAGAATTGCAAGTATGAGGAAGCTAATTAATTTGATAAAGCTTAGAGATAATTATAATGTAATGAGCACGTTATCCTAACATATTACTGACTTAATTGAAAATACACTAAATTACTGCGGCATTGTTGAATAATTTGAGATATAGGGTAGAGAGAAGTAGGGTTAGTGGTATAAACGTTTACTGGTTTGTCTGAAGTCTCAGGTTTGCAACCGAGACGCGTACTTCTGACTTTTCGTACGTTATGTGCGTAGTATACATCAGTTTTTTTTAGGGGGGTAGGCAGAGGTGTATGCATGTAATAGAGAGCGAGCTTATTGCCATTAACCAGGCGTAATTCCAGTCTCCGTGCTGCTACTGAGAATTTCCTAATTGAATCGAATAACACTTTGCCCGACCAGGGGATCGAAATCAAGGCCTCGTGCTCAGCAGTCGCGCTTGCTACTAGACCAAAGAAACAGGCACATACAGACAGACATTAATTTATACACATTATTATTACAACATAATTATTAAATAGACTTTTTAAATTCATGCAAAAGAACCCAGTCCTCATCTTACCGAATCTCACATGGGATTCGTCTATCTACATTTTGAAATCCAATCCAAATCTCTCCGCTCGAAAGATACTGAAATATGCAGCAATTTCAAACCAATACGAATACTTCCGTATTTAAATGTATTTTACATGCATTACCTTTTGCATGTCGTTAGGGGAATGTAAAAGAAAGTATGTAATTTAATTCCAGTAACGGAAAAAGTTGTGGATGTCAAAGGAGTTCCTTTATATGTTTATGAAACTTTTCTGCGGTTGGTTTTCCTTTTTACAAGTTTATTATAACATTTTTATAACTATTTAAGCATACTACACGAAGATCAAATTGCGTATATTTTGTAGAAAGACAAATTCGATTACGAGTAAGATTTGAACTCGGGACCTACTAGGTAAAGCCACTATTAAGTTTTAAGTTTGAAATTTTAATGATGCAGCTAATTAACAAATATTATTTTATATTCTTACTTCAATAATAAATCCACAAAAGATTTGAAAAAAGTGATTTTGAATTCGTAATTTCATTTAAAAACCAATGTTCTATTATAATTATTAGGCAGTTAATTGCCAAATTAAACTTTACAGTATTATACTTTTTAGTATTATATTTAATTAAGGCGCCTCGTACAGTTAATCCGCTATCTCGCTCGCACATTGAAGATATAAAATCAATTAATATAGTTATGAAAAATTGAACTACACCATATGAAGGAGAACAACATTACTAAGTTTCAGAAAAAAAATCAGCTTGATCGAAACATGTTTTCTATCTATCTATCAAACAACGCATTATTTTAAACCAAAGTATATCCATAATTCTTTAGAATGCTGCGTAAAAACAAACGACTATTAGTTCCCCGGGACATTTTTGCATTTCCATTAAAACCTAGTTTCTAAGATGCTGTAAAACAAATCCCATCAAAAACATAAATGTAAAATGAGAGCCAAGTTCAATATATGCCTTGGTTGATGACTTCAACGACAAAAGGAGTGATATCTAAATGGGTGCCAAGTTCAATGGTCAGTCCTGAAATTTATTTACAACATAAAATATTTTATAATAACTTAAAATAATATGGCTTCTTATAACTTAGGATAATATATTGTAGCTAAGGTCTGACCTGACTAGTTTTCATATACGATTTTTTCTATATAATATATTCTACTATATATCTATCTGTATCTATATGTTCTGCAATGTTCCGACTAACTGCCTGACTCATCAGCTTCACCGCCCAGCCCAAACCACTTAAGCTAGAAAGTTGAAATTTTGAAATGTTGTTAAACTTATAAGGTAGAATTAGTTTAAGAAAGGGTTTTCCGAACTTTAACCCCCAAGAGTAGTTTAACAAAAAATCGTATATGAAAACTAGCCAAGTCAGACTTTAAGCTACAATATATTATCCTAAGTTATAAGAAGCCATATTATTTTAAGTTATTATAAAATATTTTATGTTGTAAATAAATTTCAGGACTGACCATTGAACTTGGCACCCATTTAGATATCACTCCTTTTGTCGTTGAAGTCATCAACCAAGGCATATATTGAACTTGGCTCTCATTTTACATTTATGTTTTTGATGGGATATCATAACTTTTTGTAAAGAAAACTACACTTAATTCATCGTTGAGAAAGAAGCATGATGAATATAAATATAATAAAACAATAAATACTACACTGAATCGGTATTCGTAAGCGTTGCCTATGTTTATTATGTGTTGCTCGGGAAAGTTTTTATATAGATTTACTTCTGTTCTGTGTATAATTGTTGTTTTGCCCGTATTACAAGTTTTTTGTATGGGGACACCACTTATTTTTTTTTTGTTTTATTTTTCTATTTTTGGATTTTTTCCTTCGCTTACACGCAATTTCCAAGCTGGATTCCAAATTTCATCCTTCTAGGTCATCTGGAAGTAGGTTATAATTAGGTACTATAAGTCAGTCATTACTAAAATTTACGATTTTTGGACATTCATATTTTTGTAACCGTTGGAGCTAGCTTTATGAAATTTGGGCTTCTACATGTCCTTATGGATATAATTAAACACACGTAGTTTTATGTGTTTACGTTAAAGAGGTTTTGAGTTATAGAAGGGTCAAAAGTGGCACCAAATGGTTCGTGTAATATTACACTCGGCGCTGGCTAGCCAATGCTTGAACTTGGCTTGACACGCTGCCGCGTGTCTAGATTGTTACTAAGATATTCAAATTTGTTTAGTGTTTGCGACAAGGGCTATAGTAACGCAGTGTATCTTTATTCAAGGTTAGCCTTTTCCCAACTATGTTGGAGTCGGCTTCCAGTCTTACCGGATGCAGCTGAATACCAGTGTTTTACATGGAGTGACTGCCTATCAGACCTCCACAACCCAGATACTGGGTTACACGATACCCCTTAGTAAGACTGGTTGTCAGAATTCGGGCTTCTGACTACCCGTAACGACTGTCAAAGATCTACAATTGACAGCCGGGGCCAAAAGCTTAACGTGCTATCCGAGGCACGGATAGTGATAATTAATTTATAAAACGCACATAACTTACGAAAAGTCAGAGGTGCGCGAACCCGAGACCTTCGACTTGCCAGTCAACGGTTACCACTACTAGGCTATCACGACTCTAAAAGATTGAAAGAAAATTTTTACACTAAGCAGACGAAAAATGACGAGACGGTTTTAGATGCGCGCTTGACCACAGAAGTCATCGAGATTTTGGTATAAGTTGAAAAGTAAGTAAGTAAAGTTTAGATGTATTAATAAAAATAATTATTAAAAAAGTTTCCAAACTATTAACAGCCCAAAAAGTTTTTAATTAAACAACAATGGAAAAATACCTGGTCATTGTAATTAACAAGAAACTCCTTGAAACTTTATAACAAGCGGTTTTCAAATAAACTCGACTTATGTTTTAGAAACAAAATGGTCGCCAAGACAGTTTTAACTTGTTAGTACCTATACTTTGATGTGGAATTTAATTGTTTACGATGTGTCGTGGTGTGAGTTCTAACCTGGCATGTACAGTTGGCCAAAAAAGTGGTGTATCACCCTAAGGTTGAATGCCGCTTACAGGTTCATAGGTTATAAAGATTAGTTTCGCTTGCATATCGATGTGACACTTCTAATGCCATCTTTTAAAATAGTTTTTATGCTTTTAAATTTAGAAACATTTAAATTTTCTTTGTAGAAATTAATGTCTTATCCACTTATAATAAAGGTTAAAATTTCCTGCACTTATAAGTGACTTATGACGTATGAATACTTTTCAAGGTTATGTCATTATTTTGCATCTGTTTCAGTGATATCTTTTTAGTAGATATGAACCTTGTTGTCATTTTCGATTTTTAGGATACTAAATCAAAACTGATACACCACTTTCTTGACCGACCGTACCAATATGACTTTTTCTATGTCATATGTTCTTTCTTAGTTAATCTAAGACACCACTGACTAACGGTGAAGGAAAACATCGTAAGGAAACCTGGACTTATTAGTCTGAAATCGCTAACACGCAGTGACCTAGCGTGGTGATTAATGCTCAATCTTTCTCTGTATGAGAAGAGGCCTTTGCCCTGCAGTGGAATAGTTAGAGGATATATACAGCTTTCGTCATAGGAAAATTCTAATCTGTGTTTTTGAGAGCTTATAAAGCTGTTGGTTCTGCTCCTGATTTTTCTCCTGCTTCAGCTATAAAACAATGTCAAATAAAGTCTTCCTGACCGAATTTCGGTCACAGCGGCCAATCCTAATAGAGCCAACGGCGCTGGAGATATTATAGAGCAAAAGTGTCCGCAAATACAGGTGCACTCTCATAGTCCGATGGGACGGCAATCTCACACGACCGGATAGAGATCAGGGGTAGGACCTACGGCTTTACGTGCTTTCGGAGGCACGGAGCAAATGATAATTTATTTATAATACGCATATTCCTTACGAAAAGTCAGAGGTGTGCGTGTCGGGGCTACCAAAATGTTTCCACCGAAAGCTGCCTAGATTATTTTAATGAAAATAACATATTCCTCTCAAACAACCACCAACTGCGATTACCAATTCCATAAAATATCCCACACTACTTTGTAATTATCAGTTATAAATTCTTAGTAATATGATCAATCATACTCGTGACTCTAGGCTCGCCTTGGGTTTGAACCTGAGACTTTTGACTTTTGACAAAAACCAGTAAAAACAGATAAGTGTATTTGAAACAAGGATTTTTGTCTCTGTAGTATTGCGAATGTTTTCCTTATCCCATCCAAATTCCGATAACTGCAAAATGTTGAACCGTACCATGGTTTTCTTTTGTTTATTTCTAATAAAAGGCTTTTGTTGACATTTCAGCTTGTCATTTCAAGTTTTCCTTGTTAGTCGATCATTCGGGGTTTGAATTTTGATAAAAAGTCGTTGCTTTTTTGTTTTACGAATTTTGAAGTATGCTCTGTATGTTTGTACCTTAGAGTATATAAGAAAGTATAGAGTAACCCTATAGAAGCATGAACCGTGAGCACGGGTATCAACGCGGCCGTGACATGAGCTCCGTCCGCGATTATATCTCGATATACTGCGGTTCAACTAGGTTCCACGAGCAAAAAAGTTACATTTTAGCTTATTTTAGATTAACTGCTGTGTAAAATTTTGCAACAATTACTAGAAAATAAATAAATCAACCTGTAACTGTCCCAATGCAGGGCAAAGGCCTGTTCTCATACAGAGAAGGATCGAGCATTAGCATTAGTTTTTAAATCATAATTTAAAAAATGATATTTTAACATATCTCTGGTAAGACCTGCTCACGCTAAGGTCAAGGCAATGTTGTTGACGTTGTCACTCTTTTTTCTTATAAGTAATATGCTTTAAGGTTTGTACAAAGGCTCGCCATATTTTGGTAGTTATATGACACAATCATTCTGTTTTACAATAGGCAGAGCTCTGAATTCCGAATCTAATCTAAATTATTTATAAGTCACTTGCTAGAAAATGTTCCCTAATTCTTCTCTTGAAGACAGCCAAAGAAGAGCTATCACGTAGAGAATATGGAAGAGAATTCCATAGACGTAAGTACAGCTCTTAAACATGCGCATAAACATGTAAAAAACAAACAAAATATATTAAATACTTATGTGAATATTTAACTGCCTCGTTGGTCTAGTGGTAGCAAGCGCGACTGCTGAGCACGAGGTCCTGGGTTCGATCCCCGGGTCGGGCAAAGTGTTATTGGGTTTCAATTAGGAAACTCTCAGTAGCAGCACGGAGTCTGGAATTGTGCCCGTTTGATGGCAATAGGCTCGCCCCCTATTACATGGGACTTATTACATAGCCGGCGTAACGTGGGTGTACTATACACCTCTGCCTACCCCCTCTGGGGAATACAGGCGTGAGTCTATGTTATGATGAATATTTAAAGCTAGAAGTTGTATGGGTTTCCTTTTGAATTGTATTGTTACAATAATTTGAAGGTTGTTTGGTAATTTCGAAACCTTAATACGTCTTTATTGAATTGTGATAGCCTGGTGGTATTACGGTTGACTGGAAAATCAAAGATTTGAGGTTCGAACCCAAGGTACACACCTTTGACCTTTTGTAAGAACACTGTTTGTCTTAATCAGCACCGATAGTCAGTATGAGAGAAAAAAATACCACAAGCTCTAGGTCAGAGGTTCCTAACCTTTTTAACATAGTTACCCCTATGACCTATTAGCAAAATCAGTTTTACCCCGACCTTAAAATGTTATCAATACAATTATGTAGATATTAGGTCTTATATTCATTTATTTATTTACAATACATATAAAATACATTTTTAAATATATAGAAAAAAAAACAAAAATATACATGTAAAAATATAGTAGCCCACCGGTATCAGGAACAGGGTCCAAGCTACCGGTGGTCAGGGCTTCAGAGAAAGGAACCTTCTGACTATGCAAGCCGTGTCCAGGAGCACCGCCTTCTGCATCAAGCCCTTTATCCAGCCATCTAACGAGAGTCTCTTAAGGTGTTGATAGAGGCTCTTGGGTATTAAACCATGGACTGAAACGGAAACGACTATCGGCACAATATAGGTCTTAATTATTAGGGTCCTCGTTACCCCCACAAAAAAGCTGATTTACCCCAGCGGGGATAATTACCCCCAGGTTCGAAACCACTGCTCTAGGTACTGCGTAAATTACAAAGATTTTCTTATAAAAACATTTTTACTAGCGCAGTTTGAAGTCAGGTTATTTCACGGTAATAAACTCCAAAACTCTTTTTATTTTCAACATTTCTGCACACCCTTTTTGATAAGCATAAACTTTATGATATGCTAATTATAAAAGCGGTTCTTTTTCCGACAGTAAAAATTTTATTACTTGATTTTAAGATTTTGTTACACCAAAAGCTAGGCGATACGCTTGCATGGTATTAATTGAAATATTTCGATGACAAAGTTTTTTGTCTATAGTATGCACACAGCCTAAGGGTTGCCCCACATTATGTCAGCTCGAAATCGCCTTTTTTCATGCTCTATCCTTTTCTATGGCTTAGTATCGTCATTGCCTAGAATGAGAAAGATAGAATGGCGTAGATTCCACTCTAAGAAATGATAAGATAATTTATTTGTCAATTTTTTGGTATTACATAAGGTCGTATATATTATGATACATAATAGTCGTAAATATTGACGATCATTCACCCAAAAGATCATATCTCGCAACTACTAATTACTAACATAGTCAATAAGTCATTTGACTAACACCTGGTCATTTGACTACCATTGATCTGATATTAAATGAAAAATTTAAAATAATAATATAAGTATTTTTTTTTTACGTAAAACGGTTTTGTCATCAAAACTAAAGCTGTGTACCAAATATCAGATCAATCTGTGGATCAACAGGAAAAAGGTGAAATATCGATTACCAAATTTGAACCAAATAATAAACAGGTCAGGTAACTAAGTAAAACCGTTTAAAAATAATGCGCTTCGGTTCTCAATTTAACTCATCCTTATTGTGTCTATTTAAAAAAAAATCTGCATCGCACATCTATAGCTTTCGTCTCGCTCTCAACCAGCTTTCTATACAGCTAGAGGTTTATAAAAATCCCTTGTAGCCCAATTTTCAACACCTACATAAATTCTCTGAAGCTAAAAATTGGTGAAGTAACACCTATTTATTTATTTGTAAAACAACCTTTACTGAAGTAGGTAAAGAAGTTATTTTTAGAAAAAAAACATTCTTTACGTAGTCATTTGAGTCCTAGTGGTGGTGACCGTTTGACTAGCAAGACAGAGGTCTCGGGTTCAAACCCAAGGCGCGCACCTCGGACTTTTCATAAGTTATGTGCGTTTTATAAATTAATTATCACTCTCCGTGCCTCGGATAGCACGTTAAGCTGTTGGTCCCGGCTGTCAATTGTAGATCTTTGACAGTCGTTACGGGTAGTCAGAAGCCTGAAAGTCTGACAACAAGTCTTACCAAGGGGTACCGTATAACCTAGTACCTGGGTTGTGGAGGTCTGATAGGCAGTCGCTCCATGTAAAACACTGGTATTCAACTGCATCCGGTGGGACTGGAAGCCGACCCCAACATAGTTGGAAAAAGGCTAGGCAGATGATGACACACATAACTTATGAAAAGTCAGAGGCGCCTTGAGTTCGAACCTGACCACTAGGCTATTGACTCAAAAAACTTAAACATACGAGTACTACCTATATACGGAGCCTTTGAAACGACTCAGCTTTTCATGGAAAGGATCTATGGACGATACGACAGCTGCATTAATAACCACTAAACCAACCAAGTGTTACATTTTCGACTTGATTTGATATTAATGAGAGTACCTACGTGAAAGTGGGGTCGTAAAATATACGACCAATGAATATATGATTATATCAAATGATTATAGTACCTACCTAAGTAATTTGATGTATATACTAGAAAAGCTTGCAGCTTAGTCTGCAAAGAAATATAAATTAATTTTCCATTATTTTTAACACGGACTTATATTATTCTTTATGACTGCCTTCTTGGTCTAGTGGTAGCAAGCGCGACTGCTGAACACGAGGTGTTAGGTTCGATCCTCAGGTCGGGAGAAGTGTTATTGGATTTTTCCATTAAGAAAGTCTCAGTAGCAGCCTGGAATTGTGCCTGGTTAATAGCTAGACGCTCGCCCCCTATTACATGGGATTTATAACATAGCCGGCGAAACGTTGGTGTACTTATCATTTACATCATGGTGCGATGGGATCAAGAAGGACATTATAATTACATAAATATTTTTTCTAGCATTTTGCCCTAGGCGTAGAAAGAGATTTGAAATTTCGACTGATTCTGATGGGATACGGTGTCACGGCACGGTACGCTGAAGCTCGTGGGTTCGAATCCCATCCGTATCAGTTGTTTTTTCAAATTTATTATTAAATTATCATTTTTTTTCTATCTCCATAAACCAAGAAACTTTTTAATAAGAAATAAGCATTCAATTTCACAGCAAATTTAGTCTGAATGTTTAAAGTTTTCTCCGAAACTTTAAGGAAAGGTAACTAATTGTCTCGGTCCACGGAAAGTTGCCAGATTCAAAGACACTGATTTAATTGATATGTTTAATTTGTAACAGAAGTTAAAACTAGTTTTTGGATTAAGGTTTTAACTTTATGAGCGATTTATTAATAATACAGGGTTATGTTTTAAATATTATTTCGGGTCTATTCGCGCACAGATAATTCAAAATTTCTTCTTCTTTTTTTCTTCCTGTGAGTCTAAAGAAACTGTTAGCATTGTGTGTCGTGATTGGGACAGTTACGCTTCACAAAATCAAACGCGGGTAGTTGAGAAAACCACCCGCAGCTCAAGACGATGACACCCGCATACAGCAGTCTTCTCGTGACCACGGTCAATGCAACTTGACCGAAACGTCGAGGTTAGTTCAATAATGACTATTTTGAATTATCTGTGCGCGAATAGACCCGAAATAATATTTAAAACATGATTCCAATACAGGGTTATTTGTAAAACACCAGCATCCTTAAAAAAAATTAGCTGTTCCATACATTTATGTTCACATGACTCAACAAAATGTATGGAACAGCTGTTATTTTTGCGATTTCAGGTTTGGTCCCATAATAAAAGTTGTTCATAATGATGAGTTTAATGACCCCTTTTAAGGATGCTGGTGTTTTACAAATAACCTTGTATAAGTAAAAACCCTTCTTTTACGTAAAACAGTTTTGTCATCAGAACTAAAGCTGTGCACCAAATATCAGATCAATCTGTCAACAGAAAGGGGGTGAAATATCGATTACTAAATTCGAACCAAATATTAAACAGGGCAAGCTAAGTGAAACCGTTAGAAAATCTTTTTTTTTCTGAGCTATGTGGTTTCCGGCCTTCCAAATGTAGCGCTATAAGCCCCTAAGCACGTAGCATCATTCAAAGCATTCTATCGCAAAGTGCACCGTTTGTATCCACGATAGATACACGCATGCATAAAAAAGGTAAGCTTTTAACTATAAACCCTTTAATGTTTAAACCTTCAATGAGACAAAAAAGAAAATCAAATTATGTTAATGAAGTCAGAAAAGTCAGAGGTTGCCTTGGGTTCGAATCCGTGACCTCTAATTTGCCAGCCAAGGGTGCTACTAGACTATTACTGAAGGGTACGTCGAATTAGTCAATAATATAATTTAATCGCAAAAACGGAACTCCCAAGCGCCCATAAATCGTGGTTGCAAGAAAATCCAATTTCAACAAAGCAAATTATAATATCTAAAATCATCGCCATTTTTCATACGAACTCAAATAATATTTAACGTAATATTTCACTAAAATTCGGGCAGAACCGTGCCCAAATCCTAGTCGAATAAATCACTCAAATGATTAAATACAGTCTACCACAAAATTCATCATCTCCCTAGCCTTTTCCCAACTATGTTGGGGTCGGCTTCCAGTCTTACCGGATGCAGCTGATTACCAGTGTTTTATATGGAACGACTGCCTATCAGACCTCCACAACCCAGATACTGGGTTACACGATACCCTTTCGATACACTTTCGGGCTTCTGACTACCCGTAACGACTGTCAAAGATCTACAATTAACAGCCGGGGTTAACAGCTTAACGTGCTATCCGAGGCACGGAGAGTGATAATTCGTTTATAAAACGCACATAACTTACGATAAGTCAGAGGTGCGCGCCTTTGTTCGAACCCGAGACCTCTGACTTGCCAGTCAACGGTCATCACCACTAGGCTATCACGACTCCACAGGCTACCCCAAAATTATTCTATCTAAAACATTTTGTCGAACGCTGTAAAACTCAGCTGAAACTTACGGTGCAACCTGTACGGTTGCTATGACAACCTGATCGATTGATGATACGCTGTGCCTCTCGCTCGCACTTGCACCTTACCCTTACTTCTATCCTGCTCTCACAGTTATTATTCGAAAAGGTACTTGTAAACTGGTTTTTTTATTGTTTTTAATTTCGGAAGCACTTTTGGTTATTACGTACTAGTGTTTTTTCTGATGGTATCGCTTTTCGTTGTCATGTAGCGTCGACAACGTTTTTCTTTTACTAAAATGGATGTAAATTTTAGTTTATTGATTTATAATATAGGATACAAGGTCGGGTACAATAATAATAACTATAACTAACTATATCCTACACCTAGGAATAAACTATCTATATATGTATAAGGTGCTTCTAAATTATCTGCCACGGCTGCAATGGGATATAATATTGGTTATTTATATTACAATAGTGAAGTATTTTTTTTATCTAACGTCATTTTTTTTTTTCTTTTGCCTGGGCTTCATTGCGTAGGTCTAATTCTGCTCCATGATCCAATTTTTTTTATTGTTCCGGGGCACGAAATTTCTTCACTATTGTAATCTATATACGAGTATACCCAATATTTTCTCCCATTGCAGCCGTGGCAGACAATTTAGAAGCACCTTATATATAAACTAATTAAAAATATATACTTAATCTAAAAGACCGCTACCTGTAGGCAACGTTTCCAAAATGCTGGCTGCGTTGCCTCGCTGGATGGCTAGCCTTTGGGCCAGATACAGACCAGCATTTTAGTCACGAGATGCCTCACAATTTCCACTCGAAAAAAATTTAGCTGCTAAGGTTGGCAGGCTCAAAATTCGGATAGAGATTCATATTTAGCTAGACATTTTGCCCTGAAAGCTTGAGAAACTGATTTCAGAAAAAAATATATTTTGATTTGTATATCTCTATTACCATCACTACATAGTATAAAACTAAATCTCTTTCTCTGTCCCTATATCCCTATGTATGCTTAAATCTTTAAAACTACGCAACGGATTTTGATGCGGTTTTTTTTTAAAGTATATTAAATAGTGATTAAAGAGGAAGGTTTATATGTATATTGCACCCGTGCGAGGCCGGGGTCGCTAGTTTAATATAATATGAATTATAATTCGCGCACTTTCATTCCGTTCACTGATCTAACAAAAGTCGGACAGGCTGAATTTGTAGGTATATATTTGGCCGGACACGATGTAAAAACCCGGACAACTGGCGACCCTATTAGCGGCTATAGATACTTACGGAAAAATTAGTATTCCAGACGAAGTCGCGGGCGACAGCTATTTTTTACTAATTAAACAAAATAGGTTACAATACTTGAGCAAAAGAAATTCGCTAACAAATTACAAATGGCTCCCAATAGATATTGCTCCACATAATTTTATAATTAAAATAAGTTTGCCCCAATTCCGCCCCTAATTCTAAAGAATTTATAACAGTAATAACTTATATAGGTTCTTTATTTCTTGAAACTAAAAATTATATAAATTATGTTCGAAATTTGTAGAAAGGAACATCGGTCAAGAGCGGGATTTGAACCCATGACCTACTGGGCAAAACCTATTTGTGATCCCGCCTGTGTTATCGAAATACTCTTTCAATTTCAACTACATATCTTTCACATTTAACTGCAGATTCCGAAATTTAGTATTTGCATAATAAAAAATATTTAAGTAAGTATTTACTAGTTAAAGCCCACAGTATTGCCCGCGTGGATGTTAACTATCGTGACCAAAAGTAATCATGAAATTTTGAATATAGGATTGCCCCCGATAAACATACAAGCATTACCTCTTTGTAATATTAGTATAAATACTTACGATCCAACGAGAGCTTCTTGAGGTGTTGATAGAAGCTCTTGGATATAAATCCAGGGACTGAAATGGCTATCGGCACAATGATAGCTGAGTCCACATCCCGATGTCGACAACCTCGCGGACCAAGTTCATGTATTTTATCTGTTTTATTTTTCAACTAGCTGATGCCCGCGGCTTCATCGGGACCAAAAGTAATCATGAAATTTGATCTCGTTTTCCGACACCTCAAACAAATATAATTGTATTTTAGCCAATGTATACAAAAACTTGACTATTATAATTATATACTTACCTACTTAAACTTTCCTAGAAAAAGGTGAAAACAGTATGAAAATCGGTGCAGTAGTTTTTGAGTTTATCGCGAACTGACAGACAAACGCAGCGGAGGACTATTGTAAATTTAAAGAAATTAAAAATGCGTAATTGTCTTTCTTGGATTGCACATCTTTCACGCAGCAACAGAGAGCTACGAATGGAGTTTTTGCAAAGATATTTGATGGACAAAGGCTACTTTTGATACCGGAAATTTCAGTCACGGAGCGAAGTCAGAGCCATAAGTATGTTTCTAAATAAATTGCTTATTGCTCAAGAGCTGTGCAACACTTTTTTGTGAAATTTTTACATGTTGGAATATTTATATTTAATAAGCTAACATGTGCTAAAACATGTAAAAATTTCACAAAAAAGTATTAAGAAAATTGATTATATCGCATCGGTGCCTTCTAAAACTGCAAAGTTTGGAACACTGAGTCGGATACGTAATGTATTCCGATAGATATTACCACACGCCCTAGGCGTATAAAGAGATTTGAAATTTCGACTGATTCTGATGGGATACGGTGGCTCAGCGGTTAGAGCGTCGGCACGGAACGCCGAAGATCGTGGGTTCGAATCCCATCCGTATCAGTTGTTTTTTCAAATTTCTTATTAAATATTTATAGCTGTGCAACTGTTGCGCTAGTAATGACTCGGACGAAACAGTGTTTTAAACAAAGTTAATACAATTTAACTTTAACAAAACAAAATTTAACTACATAAATGCAAATTTCATAAACAAAATACATACTTTGAATTGTCCAAACCGCTTCAAAGCGCAGTTTGTTTGTTAGAAAACGCAACTATACCGGTTTTGGTGTAACTTTCGTCAAGTTGCAAGTTTAGGATGCAAGGGTTGTTGTTTAGTTTTCTAGGAGAGCACGGTAAGCGAAGACAAAATAATTTTGTACGCCACACCCCGGGCCTCAGACATAATGATTTCATTCACGTAATCAGAGGGGCTGGCTTATTCCTTGGGCAAAGGATCAGCATTGCCATCCAACGTGGCAATGCTGCCAGTCTTCTAAGCTCACTACCCGGGGACAGCGATGCCGAGGAGTTTTTTGACGCCTTTTAAGTTTATTTTATTTATTATTTTACTTTAATGTATACACTACTTTATGTTTAGGTATATTAAGTATTAAATAAGGTTGTATAAACATATTCATACTTATATTTAATTCTATGATATGGATAAAATGACACTGTGGAAATAAAAAAAAAATGATTTCATTCATAATTTTTACGTAACTATGAGTATCGCGTAATGTTTTAAACTAAATAATGCTTTTATATTATAGCATGTTTAACATATTTATTCTTTAAATCGGTTGGCACATTTATCATAACCAACATTTAGCGCGGCGCGCCAATATACATTGCGGTTGTACAGCACATCAGCATGTACGAAGAGGCGCGACGCGCGGCATTGCTTTGTGTCGGCTTCAACAAAGCGCGCAAACCATTTGAACCGATGAATTGTAATGTAAACTGTATGTGCTCGAAACGCCGGGAAATACACTCACGCCTGTATTTCCCAGAGCGGGTAGGCAGAGCTGTATACAGTACTGAGTACACCCACGTTTCGCCGGCTATGTTATGAGTCTCATGTAAATGTAACCGGGCTCAATTCCAGACTCCGTGCTGCTACTGAGAATTTCCTAATCGAAAAACCCAATAACACTGCCCGACTCGGGGATTGAACCCAGGATCTCGTGCTCAGCAATGAGGCAGCCATCAGACGTCAGGAAAATATAATAATAAGGACGTACGGGTTAATCCTCGTTTTAATAATTACAGAGATCCTTTCCAAACACTATAATTTCAAACTTGTGGGTAGGTGTAACAATATCACTACATATTATAAAACAAAGTCGCTATCCGCCGTCTGTCTGTCCCTATGTATGTTTAGATCTTTAAAACTACGCAACGGATTTTGATGCGGTTTTTTTTATTAGATAGAGTGATTTTTAAGGAAGGTTTATATGTGTAATACATGCATAATATAGTAGAGAAACACTGATAAATTTAGAGGTTTCTAATGTGATGTCGTAAATAAGCACGTTTGTTTGCGCATATATTGCAAAAACGCTGGCTGAACCCTACGAGATAGACCAAAATAATGTACTACAGTATTGTCCACCTTAAAAAGTTCAACAAAAAAGTCCGCGATGGTGTATGTCTATCTCTTAGGGATAACCCACCATAACCATTTTTCCAAAGATAATACAAATTGCACCCGTGCGAAGCCGGGGCGGGTCGCTAGTTATTTATTTTACCTTAAGCTTTAAAGCGGGTAAGTCGTGATAGCCTAGTGGTGGTGACCGTTGACTGGTAAGTCAGAGGTCTCGGGTTCAAACCCAAGGCGCGTACCTCTGACTTTTCGTAAGTTATGTGCGTTTTATAAATTAATTATCACTCTCCGTGCCTCGGATAGCACGTTAAGCTGTTGGCCCCGGCTGTCAATTGTAGATCTTTGACAGTCGTTACAGGTAGTCAGAAGCCCGAAAGTCTGACAACCAGTCTTACCAAGGGGTATCGTGTATCCCAGTATCTGGGTTGTGGAGGTCTGATAGGCAGTCGCTCCATGTAAAACACTGGTATTCAGCTGCATCCGGTAAGACTGGAAGCCAACCCCAACCTAGTTGGGAAAAGGCTAGGAAGATGATGAAGCTTTAAAGCGGGTATGATTACTTATACTAAAGTTTAGTACTTCCCACCCACAAAATTATAGTAGTTTAAACCTTAAACCTCGAAGTGTTGGGTGACAGATGTGGTCTGTAATTAATCATGTAACAGGAGGTAGTTGGGGTCTAGGATAAGATATTAAAGACAGCTAGGTCGTTATTTTAAACCTATAGTTATGTTGCAGTCAAAGTCTGAATAAGACGTAAGTAGTATTTCTTTTTAACTGAAAAAAACCTTTTTGCTAGTTAAAAGTACTTTTGACTGATTAAAAGTTCTGACTACAACATACAATTAAAAGGCAAAATAATAATTATTTAATATCGCATCGGTCGATGTCGTGGTGGCGCATTGGTTACGGACCCGCTTTAGAAGCGTGTGGGTGTGGGTTCGAACCTGGCATGTACCAATGTGACTTTTTCAATGTCATATTATGTACTTTCTTAGATATTCTAAGACACCACTGACTAACGGTGAAGGAAAACATCGTAAGGAAACCTGGACTTAATAGTCTGAAATTGCCAACACGCAGTGAGCTAGCGCGGTGATTAATGCTTAATCCTTCTCTGTATGAGAAGTGGCCTTTGCCCTACATAGGGACACTTACAGGCTAATTTATTTATTTATTTATTATCGCATCGGTGCCCTCTAAACACTGCAAAGTTTGGAGCACTGAGTCGGATACGTAATGTATTCCGATAGATATTACTACACGCCCGAGGCGTAGAAAGAGATTTGAAATTTCAAATGATGCTGGTGGGATACAGTGGCTTAGCGGTCAGAGCGTCGACATGGTACTTCGAAGATCGTGGGTTCGAATTCCATCAGTATCAATTAATTTTAAAAAATTTCTTATAAAATAATTCTATTTAATAAGCTAACATGTAACAAATTCACGAAAATATAGGTATCCTTGGGTAGTTTTCGAGATATTTTATTTTAAGGGATCTATTTATACAGGGTTATTTGTAAAACACCAGCATCCTTAAAAGGGGTCATTAAACTCATCATTATGAACAACTTTTACTATGGGACCAACCCTGTTGTTCATAATGATGAGTTTAATGACCCCTTTTTAAGGATGCTGGTGTTTTACAAATAACCCTGTATATTACGTGTAGAAAATGCGCAGCCTCGTTGGTGTAGTGGTAGCAACCGCGACTGCTGAGCACGAGGTCCTGGATTCGATCCCCGGGTCGGGCAAAGTGTTATTGGGTTTATCCATCAGGAAGTTCTCAGTAGCAGCACGGAGTCTGGAATTGTGCCCAGTTAATGGCAATAGGCTCGCCCCCTATTACATGGGACATAACATAGCCGGCGAAACGTGGGTGTACTGCACACCTCTGCCTACCCCCTCTGGGGAATACAGGCGTGAGTCTATAAATAAAATAAATATAAATAATAAAATAAAATGCGCAGTCCTTAAAAATATAGGTATCCTTGGGTATCCTATATTAACCTTGCAACAGGTACAGGCAGTTAAAATATTCGGCAACGAGTTTCTTCAAGCGATATCGTAAAAACAAAGATGAGAAAAGATGCTTGAACTTGACCTTATAAACCTTACTTTCATACCTTTTGAATTTTTACTAGTTCAATCTTCTATGACCCTGAGAATTTGTAAAAAATTACCTTTTAAACAAACCAATATTACGCATGTCTTTTTATATCTGTAAATAATAATAGGTATAAGTAAACATTTTTTTTACGTAAAACGGTTTTGTCATCAAAATTAAAGCTGTGTACCAAATATCAGATTAATCTGTCAACAGGAAGGGGGTGAAATATCCATTACTAAATTAGATTACTAAATTTGAACCAAATAATAAACAGGTCAAGCTAAATAAAACCATTTTTTTTTTCATTTTTTTCAAATTTTCTGATTAAATCATCATCTGCCTAGCCTTTTCCCAACTATGTTAGGGTCGGCTTCCAGTCTTACCGGATGCAGCTGAATACCAGTGTTTTACGTGGAGCGACTGCCTATCAGACCTCCACAACCCAGATACTGGGTTACACGATACCCCTTGGCAAGACTGGTTGTCAGACTTTCGGGATTCTGACTACCCGTAACGACTGTCAAAGATCTACAATTGACAGCCGGGGCCAACAGCTTAACGTGCTATCCGAGGCACGGAGAGTGATAATTAATTTATAATTATCACTCTCCGTGCCTCGGATAAATGATACTAAATAAAACCGTTTAAAAATCAAAATCATTTGCAAAAAGCTTTAAATGAATTTTTATTTTTTGCCATTTTTTTTATTTCAAAACATGTTTCGATCAAGCTGAAATTTTTGCTGAAACTTTGTAATGTTGTTCTCCTTTAATTAGTTTAATTCAATTTTTCATAACTATATTAATTGATTTTATATCTTCAATGTGCGAGCGAGATGGCAGATTAGCGAGTATCTGCGCCTTATTGGCTAACTACCGCAAGGACTCCGGCGATGCGTTACAATAGATTTCCTTTTTGTCTCATTTCTCGGCATTTGACGGAATAAGGACGCTATTCAGGATCATACTAAGGCATAAAAATCAGGAATTATACATGTATTTTAACATAATGTGCCTTGTGGTTCCCGGCCTAAGAATAGAACCACCCCTACTCGTCCCGCGGGTGTCATAAGTAGCGACAAAAGGAAAGATCCTCCTCCAGATCATCCTTCTGTGAAACAGCAATCATCTGCTACTGCGATCGCCAACCCGCTTGCCTAGCGTGACGATTATAGGCAAATGCCTCCAATGAGCGCACAATTGTGACTTGCAAGAGGCCTATGTTCAGCAGTGGACTAATACAGGCTGATGATGACTTGTATAATATACTATACTAGCCAGAACAAGAACTACCCATACAATACTACAATCTATGTACTACTCATTACCAGTTATACCCGCTCTTTTGTCTGCCGCCTTTGTTGTAAAAGAAAATAGGTCTGCTCATTAGCAAGATAGTTCGATGATTATTACAGACTGCTTGGTTGTTTAGTTGTAGCAAGCGCGACTGCTAAACACGAGGGTTCCATTCCTGGGAAGTGTTAATGGGTTTTTCCATTAGTCAGTCTCCCGTTTATTCTATGTTTTCAGCGCCTTCATTCATTCGACACTTCATTCCACGCATCTACACTTACGTTCCATTTATTTCTATCCTACAGTACTAATTGATCATAGGTTGGTGATAGAGTCGTGATAGCCTAGTGGTGGTGACCGTTGACTGGCAAGTCAAAGGTCTCGGGTTCAAACCCAAGGCGCGCACCTCTGACTTTTCGTAAGTTATGTGCGTTTTATAAATTAATTATCACTCTCCTTGCCTCGGATAGCACGTTAAGCTGTTGGCCCCGGCTGTCAATTGTAGATCTTTGACAGTCGTTACGGGTAGTCAGAAGCCCGAAAGTCTGACAACCAGTCTTACCAAGGGATATCGTGTAACCCAGTATGTGGGTTGTGGAGGTCTGATAGGCAGTCGCTCCATGTAAAACACTGGTATTCAGCTGCATCCGGTAAGACTGGAAGCCGACCCCAACATTGGTGGGAAAAGGCTAGGCAGATGAGATTGGTGATAGAGAGGGCCTGGCTAACCCTTAAACAGTTACAAAACTGAACACAAACGACTGTTCATAGCGTAATAATTTGAACACGAATTGTACATTTCCCGGTCACGACTTCCCATGGGAAATTATCTTTCACATTGTAGTAATATTTAATAGGTACACAACTATAATTTACAGTATCTTCTCTACAGATCTAAGGCAGAGATCTAAGCGTATTTTGACTTTGTTTAGACATAAATTACGTAACATAGCCTTTATTCCCCAGAGGGGGTAGGCAGAGAGCAGTACACCCAAGTTTCGCCGGCTATGTCCCATGTAATAGGGGGCGAGCCTATGATATTGCCATTCATCATCATCAGCCGGAAGACATCCACTGCTGAACAAAGGCCTCCCCCATAGAACGCCACAATGAACGACAACTTGCCGTTTGCATCCACCGGTTACCCGCGACGTTATTGTCGTCTATTGCCATTAACCGGGCACAATTCCAGACTCCGTGCTGCTACTGAAAATTTCCAAATGGAAAATCCCAATAACACTTTGCCCGACCAGGGGATCGAACCCAGGACCGTGCTCAGCAGTCGCGCTTGCTGCCAGCTTGCTCTGGGGAATACAGGCGTGAGTCTATAAAAAAAATGAGTCGTTACTAAAAATGCGCAACTTAAAAATATTTTTTTAAATGACCCAGTCATTAACTAAGCTGCAGCTTTATCAAGTTGAAATTGACTAAAAGATCATCAAAAATAAAAATACAGACAGGATTCTTCTAAAAAGTTATTATTTTAGCCGACAAAGACTATCGCATCTCTCGGGGCAATGTTTTTCTTGCCAAGTACCTATTATGACGGCGTATCTTTATTTTTTCATCTTTCCACCCGCTTAACAAAGAGTATAAAATGAAAACAGATAGGATTTTATGTCACTATTGGATTAAAACGTTTTTGATTTATCGTGAATCGTAGATTTATTATGATTACCGACGCCGTAATGATTGTTTTTCATTTGTAATCAGTGTCATCGTTTTTAATTTAATCAAAAAATAGTTAAGCTATTTTGTGAAAGAAATTCATAATGTTATCCTGACCGAATTTCGGTCACAGCGGCCAATCTCTACGGAAATTAGCCCACTACGCTACGTTACTATGTGACCAACCCTGAAATCGCAAAAAAAAAACCACTGGTTCATACGTTTATGTTCACAAGACTCAACAAAATGTATGGAACAGCTGATTTTTTTTGCGATTTCAGGGTTGGTCCCATAGTAAAAGTTGTTCATAATGATGAGTTTAAAGACTCCTTTTAAGGATGCTGGTTTTTAAAAATAACCCTGTATACTACGCGGGCAAAGCCGCGGGGGAAGCGAGTTACTAATAGAGTTTTCTTTTGTTTCAGGTAAGTTCGAAACTCTGTCTCTCTTTTAGACGTATTATTTCGATTTTCGTTTTAAAAATTCGCACTAATTAATCCTGTATTAAAATTTGGTCAGTTTACACACTAAAATAAAATCCGCTCGCAAATAATAAAAACAAATATTGTACAATAAAATGGGCTATAAAAATGCTCCACTTGAAATATGGAGCAGTCATAATAATGACAATTAATTTTAACTGGTACTTTCCTGTTACGAAACTTTGTGTTACCAGTAGAGAATACAATTCAGCATGATTTGCAATCCCGGGATTACGGGACTTTATGTTTTTTTTTATTTATTTATTTTCTTAGAGAGATTTACAGGTTTTAAATAATATTTTCCTGCCAAACTACTGAGTAGTTGTCGGCAGTTTTCTCGTAGTTACACATACAGTTACAATCTTCATACAATACAATTACATATACATTACATTTACAATTATATAACATGATACAGGTACAGTGTTTCATTAAATACTTAATACATTATATTAATCTAAGGTATATAAACACGTAATTAGTTCATTTTGTATGATTGCCATTGTTTTCATTTGTCGATCTTTAACTTCAAATATCTCAGAAACGTGACACTTTAGGACATCATGTTGCTAACATTTTTTGTTGGTTAAGATGTCTTCTATCCAAATATCCCCATTCTGTGCCGCCACTTAAAAAAAAATGACGACGGCCCGCTATGGCACAAAGCCACAAAGATGCCACAAAGGTTCGAACCCCAATATAGTATAGGTAACGTCATTGTCTAGGCGCAATGGACTGCAGAATGCAAACTAGACCTGTGTCTCCGAAAGAGACTAGACCTCACGACACAGGGAATCCTAGTGTGGAGTCTAGGGTTTCAATTTAATTAAATTGTGCTTTTTGGAAAAAAAATCATTATCATTTTCATTATGATAGTCCCGAAAATCTCGAGATTTGCCGAGCACGGTCCCGGGATTTTTGAGTCTAGAAAACGGCCGGGATCCCGGGATTCCGAATCCCGATTGTAATCTCTAGTTACTAGCAAATGAATTATAAAAATGTAAATGTCCATTACAGTCTTTGGTTTGTGGAATTAATTGTGGTGGTAAATTATTATTAATTAGTACAGTTTTGGTGAGATCTTGTTTAAATGGTGCGTATAATTATAATTAATTATCTTTATCGTTTAGTTAATGAACAACCTAGTTTCATAGTTTAAACCACCCGTAGGCCTCCGACATAGCTTTACATACCGTTGAAAAATCTCTCAAGTGTGCTGGTTTCCTCACGATGTTTCATACAACAACATCTATTAAAATAAACAATATGTTTTTATCGTTGGATCTTAAAATACGACTGTTTGCGAGCAATAAATATATCGGATGGAAAACAAGGAAACAGCGCGTTTGAAATTGCTTCCAGTCTAAACGGTAAATACTGTTATCATTGTAATCTATCACACCTTCGGAAAAATATCGTAAAGCACTTCCAATAAAACGCCTGCTGTTAAAATGATTGCAACTTTAAACTGCAAGTGCTGCTATCTATGTTACCATTCACGTACTTTATGTTGACAGCGCCATCTATTAATATTTAGAACAAAGTGCTTGCAAAAAGACTGGTTCTGCATACTTGCATAAAACGCCATCTATGTAAACTTTAAGTAAAATTGAATTCTTTTAACAGCGCCATCTATTATCATATAAAAGTTGCTACAAACTGCCAACAGATGGCGTTATTTTAAGTTTATGTTTAGTTTCAAATCTCGCCACCAGGGGCGTGGCCGTATGAACAGTAGGCATGCTAAAAAGACACTTTTAGGTAATTTTGTGCCGGAATATTTAGACTTTTGCTCTGGCATTTGTAAAGAGTCTTTGACATTGCTCCTCCCGCGGGAAATAGGCCGTGAATTTAAACGATCCACTATATTTGTGGCCGCTTTTAACCGAGCATCACAGAAATGGCACGATAATGTTTAAATATTTTTGTTTTGTTTGTAAGCACAATATTTTGAATATTTCTTGGGTTTTTAGGAATGTTGATTTTGTTGTCGGATTCTTTCTATTTTGTGTTGAGATTTCTGTGAGATTTTGTTTGTTGGAAGAGTTGTTCTTTGAATTTAGAATTCTTACATAAAGCTAACATGCGCAATGTGACAAAATGATTTCTATGAAGCCTTTTTGGTCTCGTTAGAAGCCCGGTTAATCAGTCTGATCGCCCTAGAAGCTGTAAATGAGAGTCACCACGGAGTGCCAGGCAGAACATCGACCTGGTCGGAGGATCCTCCCTTTTCAATGGAGGAATGCCGCAACTTGTTCCTCATCACGTGCATCTCTCCTGTTGTATTATACTCGATACTTCGACAGCACACATCAGTACTCTATCGCCTCTAAGCTGCAATTGACTATGGTGCCGAGCGCATCGCTAATTCCGCCGCGCGCACTATACAGGCGCACTATAAAGAGCAAAAAAAAAACAGCTGTTCCATACATTTTGTTGAGTC
Source organism: Protodeltote pygarga (assembly GCA_936450705.2). NCBI lineage: Eukaryota > Metazoa > Arthropoda > Insecta > Lepidoptera > Noctuidae > Protodeltote > Protodeltote pygarga. The sequence goes on from OW388276.2 coordinate 3,635,345, forward strand.
ATGTGAACATAAATGTATGGAACAGCTGTTTTTTTTTTGAGCTTTCAGGGTTGGTCCTATAGTAAAAAGTTGTTCATAATGATGAGTTTAATGACCCCTTTTAAGGAAACTGGTGTTTTACAAATAACCCTGTAGGTATATGTATATTTTTCGCTCTAAGAAATGAAGATCTTGAGCGATAGAAAAGGATAGAGCATGAAAAAAGGTAATTCCGTACTGACAAATGTGGGTCAACCCTAGCTGTACCACAAAGTACCAAAGCACTTACGTCAGATACGCTGGTATACTAATATTCAATGTTAACTTGGATATAACAAAATATTTATTATATTGTTATTTTGTTATATTGTTATAATATTTTTATGGTTCTAAAAACCATATATTATTTATTTACGACCTACCGACCGTATTTTTACGACTGTGAATGGCTTTTATGATCTAAAATTGAATTTTTCATTTTCAGCTCATAAAATGATGAAATGAAAACGAAACTCGTCCGTCGAGGTACTCAAAACTAATTTAATTCAAGATAACTTCATTCCATTCATTCATTACTGGATTTCATTCAATACTTCATTCTGGATTGTTTTTCTGGAATAACCTGCTTCATTGGAGATTGCGGTGGCGCATTGGTTACGGACTGTTTTAGCTAGCAGGTGGGTGTGGGTTCAAACCTGGCTAAGTGACTTTTTCAATGTCACATACTTTCTATACTTTGTTAGTTAATCTAAGACACCACTGACTAACGGTGAAGGAAAACATCGTGAGGAAACCTGGCATTAAAAGTCTGAAATCGCCAACCCGCAGTGAGTTAGCGTGTTTCTATGCTTGATTGCCGGACACCCACTATAAATGGCGCCCAACGTGGGGCCATTGACAATACTTCTGATATGAGGGTAAAAGACAAATCCTTCATTTTTAGGTTAGACTCATAAATTGGTAGGTATTGTCTGTCTGAATGTTTTGGCTTAATTAAGTTGTGATCGAGTGCTTTTAGCTAAAAATTGAGGTATTTGTGGCGATCGCTACTGGAAACTCTGGGATTTAAAAAAAACTTGAGAGGTGTCAAGGGACACCCGGATGGAACGAAGTTCTTTTCTATTAATTAGTGAAGGAATTGTAATATTTTTTTTTAAGTTATAATAATATTTTTTTTATTATTAGAAAATATACCTACTTACCTAATGTAAATAAAAAGTTCAAAATGGTGACCACTTTTTCCAATTCTGACAACGGGTATGTACTTGAAGACCATGCGGCCTCTCAGATATCGATTTTGAAAGAAATCGGTCCAGTAGTAAAAAGTCAAAATGGCTGCCACCTTTTCCAATTTTGACAACAGTGTTAAAAACAAATTGTTTTTGTCAATTTTGACAGAAAAAGTCTTAAAGTGTCGCATGTCGCTGTTTGGTCTTAATTTTTTCCGTCTAGCCCCCTTTCGCAACGCGCGATAAGGAACTTCGTTCCAAAAAAAAATATAGTCATGGTAACAATACCACAATTGTGTTAAAAGTCGTGATAGCCTAGTGGTGGTGACCGTTGACTGGCAAGTCAATGGTCTCGAGTTCGATCCCAAGGCGCGCACCTCTGACTTTTCGTAAGTTATGTGCGTTTTATAAATTAATTATCACTTACTCCGTGCCTCGGAAAGCACGTAAAGCTGTTGGCCTTGCGCCTGATCTCTCTCCGGTCGTGTCGGATTGCCCTCCCATCGGACTATGAGAGTGAGGGAATAGAGAGTGCACCTGTGTTGCGCAAGCATTTGTGCACTATAATATCTCCCGCGTCGATGGCTAATCTCCGTTGAGATTGGCCGTTGTGACCGAAATTCGGTCAGGGGGACATTATTATTTGTGTTCAAATTGCGTCCGATTCGCACTTGACCGGTTTTTTAAAAAAACCGATGTCCTTCCCAATGTTTTTCATTTGACACTGAATCTCTATAAAAAATGTCTGAACAATATTGACGGTTACTGACGGTTACACAATACAAAATTAACGATAGGCCTTTTTGCCTTAAATAAATAGACTTGTCAGCTAGAATAAAGGCCTTTTGAGTGATATATTGTAAGATATTTATATTTTTATACAAAATTAATTGTGTACATATTTTATATCTTTTATAAAGAATATCGTTGTTCATTGAATATTTATTTTGTTGCCTTTTTTGGTCACCGAATATCTGAAATTGATCGAATATTTGTCTCGTAAATATTTGTTAATATTATTTAGAAGAAAGAGAGACACGTAGGTATACTAGCGACCCGGCTTCGCACGGTTACGCTAATATGCATGTATTATACATATAAACCTTCCTCTTGAATCGCTCTATCTATTAAAAAAGACCGCATCAAAATCCGTTGCGTAGTTTTAAAGATCTAAGCATACATAGGGACAGACAGACGCGGGAAGCGACTTTGTTTTATACTATGTAGTGATTTGGCCTCAGTACTGAGACATACAGACCAAAATATGAAGGTAGGGTTAGGTACTAGAAGACTTCCTCGTTGGTCTAGTGATAGCAAGCGCGACTGCTGAGCACGAGTGTCCTGGGTTCGATCCCCGGGTCGAACTAAGTGTTATTGGGTTTTTCCATTAGAAGATTCTCTCAACGGAGACTAGCAAACTTCGCAGGAGATAATTATGTTAGTGTACGCAAACACAGGTGCACTCTCTATTCCCTCACTCCCATAATCCGATTTGAGATTTAAGAATCCAAATTGATCGAAACAAGTTTATAAATAAATCATTTTTATTTTATGCCATTTTTATGCATGAAAACATGTTTCGATCAAGCTGAAATTTTTGCTGAAACTTTGTAATGTTGTTCTCCTTCAAATGGTGTAGTTCGATTTTTCATAACTATATTCATTGATTTTATATACCAAGGGGTATCGTGTATCCCAGTAACTGGGTTGTCGAGGTGTGATAGGCTGTCGCTCCATGTAAAACACTGGTATTCAGCTGCATCCGGTAAGACTGGAAGCCGACCCCAACATAGTTGGGAAAAGGCTAGGCAGATGATGATAATTCATTGATTTTATATTTTCAATGTGCGGGCGAGATAGCAGATTAGCGAGTAGATCCGCGTCTTAATTCTGACACAAAATCGGTAAAAAAATCGGTCGTTGGCGTAGATTTTAAGCTGTAAGATTTACTCATCAATATAATCTAATTAAATCTTCGACTAGTCGTTTGACTAGCTTTTTGATAAAATATCCAACACCACACAGCGCAACGAACGTCTAAAAAAACAAGTAAAATGCAACCTCATTTGTCAAAAAAGTTCCTATTTTTCCTAAAAATCTTTCCCACAAATTCATTTCAAAAAGATTCTCTCTGCACACTATAAAGAAAATAGGAATATTTTCATCAAATCCCCAGCTAAGAGAGACATTTTCGCTGGCAACTCGAAAACGGACCGTTTTCTAGTCTATTTAAACCCTGACCTATTTTCTGAAGCAAGATGGACACCAAATAACACCTAATAATGCCCCATTTGTTAAAATACCGCAATTCTGTGGGAAATTTTCCAATGATTTCGCAGTTTCGGGGAAATTGAGGTGGAAAATTATTTGGAAAGAAAGTAGAAAGATTCCGTTATTCGGTGGCATGATTTTGGATGGCTACATCGTAGCTCATAGCACTGATAGCCTAGTGGTATGACCGTTGACTGATAACTCAGAGGTCTCGAGTTCAATCCCAAGGCGCGCACATCTTTCGACTTTTCGTAAGTTATGTGCGTATTATAAATTAATTATCAGTTGCTAAAACGGTGAGGGAAAACATCGTGATACCAGCACACCTGAGAGATTTTCAATGGTGTGTAAAGCCATGTCAGAGGCCTACGGGCGGTTTAAACCCTGACACCAGGTTTTTCATCAACCATAATACGATAATAAGAAGATCGTAGATCAGGCGAATTGAAGTGTTGACCTACTGACAGAGTTAAGCAACATCAGCCTTAATTGGTAATTTGATGGGTAAAATTTTTTTCAACAATATTAAACTCTGAATTTTCGTTATTAGAGGTTTTAATTAGGTCCCATTAGTGTTTAATTTTGACAGCTATTTAATCAATAACTTAGCGACCTCTTAGCGCTAAATAACGTTAAAAGGTGAGAATTTTGCTAATCAATTGCTTTAAATTTAATAGGAGTTCTTAATTAAGACTATAGTATAACATTAAGACGTCATCTGTTTGTCTGACAAAGATTGTTTAAACCTATTTAACTTTATTATAGTAATTTCCCTCCCTTATAAGTTCTTTCATTATTATTATTTTTTAGAAAATTTACCTAAATTTTTCAAAAAATTCTTTAAAAAATAAAGTTATTTATGTACTTTCTTTCGTAGACTAACAATGAAGGAAAACATCGTAAGGAAACTAGGACTTATTAGTTTGAAATCACCAACGCTAGCGTGGTGATTAATACTCGATCCTTCTCTGTATTAGACCTCTTCTAATACAGAGAAGGATCGAGCATTAATCACCCTGCAATGAGACAGTTGCAGGTTGGTTTATTATTATTAAACGTTAATTATTTGGTTCAAATTTAGTAATCGATATTTCACCCCCTTCCTGTTGACAGATTGATCTGATATTTGGTACACAGCTTTAGTTTTGATGACATAACTATATTATTACTTATATTATAATTTATTATAGTCAACATACCTTTTGTAAAGAATCAAAATGAAGAAAACCTAACATTTTGCTGTGCCGGTATTTTCTAACTTGTAAAATAAAAATGGCGAAACAAACTGAGCGGTTCCAAGTCTTTGCAACAAAAAGTTTATATAATACGGGAAACATCTGGACGTGTTGTTAGACGGAACATATAAAAATACGGTTACCTGAGCTTACTATGTTGTAGATTTTAGAATAATGTTGGCAGTACTAACATTTTTATAAAGCATTTAAATGCATGCGATGCGGAAACTAAAATTAAAAAAAATTCTACTTTTTTTTTATGGCAAGCAGAATTTGAACCCGCGACCTATTGGACGAATTAAGCTTTTAGTGGAGCCCGCTTGAAAAGTCGTAAAAGTTTTGTCACACATATTCTTCTTCTGACCGGTTACAGCGGCCAATCTCAACGGAGACTAGACAATTACGCAGGAGATATTATAGTGCACAAGTGTGTGCGCAAACACAGGTGCACTCTCTATTCCCTCACTCTCATTGTCCGATATTATAGTATTTGGGAGTGTCACGATGAGGGTGAAGTGTCACGATATTTTTGTAAAAAAAAACCCTCTATAAATAATAAAGATAAAAAAAGTGTGTGCGCTAACACAGGTGCACTCTCTATTCCCTCACACTCACTCACTCACTCGCCTTCCGACACGACCGGAGAGAGATCAGGCGCAGGGCCAACGGCTTTACGTGCTTTCCGAGGCACGGAGTAAGTGATAATTAATTTATAAAACGCACATAACTTACGAAAAGTCAGAGGTCGAACCCGAGACCTCTGACTTGCCTGTCAACGGTCACCACCACTAGGCTATCACGACAGTAAGCTACCTACATACACACAAATATTTGTCCGTCTGTGTATCCGGATTGGTTTCGGTATCCGGTATGCACGCCTTATACATCCGGCCCCATTATTCGCATACCCGGTTCTGAAATTCAATTCGCATTCGAAATTCAAACCGTAACGAAATCAGGTTAAGTGCTATCAATGTGGGTAGGTGTAAAAATAATAGATTATTTATTTTTAGAGGTACCCACATTTTTATTTCGCTTTTGTTTTGGTTAAATGTTTAAATAGTGACAGTCTAGTGTTATGACAGTTGAATGGCTAGTCAGAGGTCTCAGGTTCAAACTCAAAGCACTGACCTCTAAATTTTCGTAAGTTATGTGCGTATTATAAATTAATTATCACAACCTCCGTGCCTCGGAAAGCACGTAAAGCCGTTGCAGCACCTCTCTCCTATCGTGTCGGAAGGCCGTCCCATCGGACTATGAGAGTGAGGGAATAGAGAGTGCACCTATGTTTGCGCATACACTTGTGCACTAAAAATATCTCCTGCGTAGTTGGCTAACCTCCGTTGAGATTGGCCGCTGTGACCGAAATTCGGTCAGGAGGACATCGTCATCATAATATATCATCTATGATGATAGACACATTGAATGCCAAGAATTTACTTGGCTGTGCTAATAGTTTTTTAATAGTGATTGTGGGCGTGGCTTCATATCTCTCTCCGGTTGATTTTCGCCTTCAAACTCCAGTATTTTGCTTCCCCGAATTGCGATTGCATTGCTCTACTAATGGAACTCACTGTTAACTAGTTGAGTGTGAGTTTAGAAGTGATATTGATTGAACACGATAGACGCTGTGGTTAAACTTTTGCCTGCAGTCTTAGTGTCTGGTTTGTTGCCTGAACCGGACAATTATTTTCGTTGAATAGATATTTATTTTGGTTTGTGTTTGTGCATCCTTACTAATAAAAATACGAAGGTGTGTTTGTCGGTCTTTTTTGTTTTTCTTTTACACAGCGATAGAGCAATGGATTGACTTGATTTTTACATAGAGATAGTTTATGGAGAGTGACAACTTTTTTAGCAAAGCGACGACGTCTAAAAATTAGTCAACTATAAATAAATAGAAGATGTCACAATAATTATGACGATTTTGGAAAAAATAATGTAATCCCTAAATAATTATAGCTATCACTAAACTGGGGGCTACATTTAGGTAACTAAAGAAATGCGAAATCGTGCAAAAACGCGTAACGCCTACATTGTTTCCTGGCTAATTAAGGAATTCGTAACTTTTGCATAATAAAATAAATATTTGGAATTAGATTCGAATTTAAAAAGTAACCCTCTCACCATCCAGACTTTTTAATTTCGCAAACATCAATTCCATCATTCTAAAATTAAAATAATAAAAAAACAAAATACAATCATAAAGTAACGTTCTAAATTAAAACCTTCCGTTTAAACTTTGAATTTAAACATAGAACTCAATAGTACCGACTGTGGAATCGGCACCGGAATTCAAATCGTCAGATTGTTTGGCCGCCGGAGTTTGTCCTGCGTACCGGAGCGGATGGGTGCATAGATGACATACCTAGCTTACGTTAGGTAATAAGCTTGATATTGGGGCTATTGATTACTGTTTTATTACATTGTGTTTTGATAAGTGATTTGTGATGTGTTGTGGTTTAAGGCTAGGCTATCTAGGTAGACAAGTGGAACATGTACAGAGTATGAGGCTCAATTTACATTGAACAGAATTGGTCAAAGCATAATGAACTTTAAGTCAATTTAGCAACAAAACAGAATAGATAAAGAATTCGCGGGTTTTCCAGGGAATTCTCGCGCATTCTCGGGAGTTTCCACAGCTGGCGTCGGCGGAGTTAGTTTGTACGTTACACGATTGACATAAAAATCATTATGCTATATCAGATTCAATTCACTTCTATTTTCGCAGCTATGTAAATTGAGTATAAAATGTAAAACACCTACTCGCTATTGCTAACTAAAATCTTGGGCAGTCTGTCAGACAAGAAATTTGATCACTACAGGGGATGATGTCAAAAAACCAGCGCTGGACGTTTTGGCGTCCAAAATTTATGCTGAGTACAACTTGAATTTTAGTTTTTAGGTATTTTGTATTATTTTTGCTTTATATAAACGTTTATTTATTTTGTTTACTGAAACTTGCAGAGAACGCATAATAGGACATTAATGGATTTCCATTAAGCAGCGATGCAGTGCGACGTACAACGCATATTCACACCTCATTAGCTATAAATTAATTTATTAGCGCACGTTAATTACGATAATCTCGTACAGATAGTGTGAATTGACCCGAATGTAGCGCATTCGAGTCGATGTAATATTTAAAAGGGTAGCAGGTAGGGATAATGACATTATCGGGTTTCCGATAAGTCCAATACGTGTCAGACTGCCATTTTATTGTACTGGATAAGGTCTGAGATTTTTTTTTGAGGTTAAAGAAAAGTAATATTGATGGTAGGCTTTTGCCCAGCAGTGGGATGATGATGATAGTAATATTGAGAAGCTTTGCGTAATCTGATTACATGATTAAATTAGATGATTTTACAAATCACCGAATATCTTTTAAACGATCTTCTTCAGTTAGAGCCTATTGCTATTAACTAGGCACAAAAACAGCCCCTGTGTTGCTACTGAATTTTTTTTAATAAAAAAAACCAATAACACTTTACCCGACCCGGGTGTTGAACCTAAGACCTCGCGCTCAGGAGTTATTGAGCAGTAACGTAGTACCATATAAATTAATCGTTGCCTCGTTTCTAAAGTGGTCTATATCAACCCACAGGGGTCGATACCGACAAAAGATCCTTATTTAGGCAATTAGGCAGATTATCACCAAAAAATTGCGAAGAGAGGAGCTGTAATTTCTGTCCGGGCTGTGCCCTTAACAGGTGCAGTCAACAGCAAAAGTAGATGATAAAAATCAGAAATTCAATACTAATGAACGGACTTCGCGTCAGAACTGTGTGGCGTCGAAGTGATTCAAAAGTATGTGATTGTAAATTATACCAAACATATATTTCGCGAACTCCGTTCATTCGTATTGAATTTCTGATTTTGATCATCTACTTTTGCTGTTGACTGTACTAAAATAAAATTAACTTCTACGTCTGCAAGGGGTCTACACAAAATAAAATTTATCGCCAAGTGTCTAAAAAAAGCTAAGAAATACGTATGGAGACTTCAGTCTAGACTATTTTTATACCTAATTGAATTCAACTAATTTATTTCCAAGAACGTGGTGTTTATTTCCAAGGACATGTGCTCCGCCGCCCAGAAGATCACATGGTACGAGTTGCCCTTAACCTACCGACGAAGACGCGTCCCCGCGGAAGACCTCCCGCCACCTGGCTGACAACAATCCAAAAAGACCTAAAGGAGAAGGATATAGATACTGCGACAGCGCTAAATCGGAATAGATAGAGAAGGCAGACAAGGAGAGCCGACCCCAGATAAGGGGATAAGGCGAAGGAAAGAAGAAGAAGAAGAAGATGGTGGTGGTCTTAAATTGCAAGCATTTTTACTAGCTATGCGACCAATAAAGCTCCAAACTTTAGGCAGAGACAGTGACGTTAATTATGAGAATCGCAAATACTGTGAAAATAACAGGAATGTATCGCATTTACTTCATACAAAATGTATAAGGGCATCCGATACCGACATTATTGGGTTTTCGATAAGTCCCAATCGTATTATGTAGACGCACATTTCGCGGGTGAACGTTTTTGGTAAAGGCCGTTATTAGGTTTGAATTTCGAGCCCGTAGGCATTGAAAATCGAATCTGTCAGACTCAAGTATTTAGACTACGTTCCCGTTCACATAAAATACCTAAATAATAAAAGACAAGCATTTTATTTTGGATTAATGACTTAAACACAGCATTTACTTTAAAAAAAAGTGAAAAATCGCATCCTAAAACTTCACAAATTTATTGCAATAACAATACAAGTCAGACAGCGTAACCTAAATATACTCTTTCTAAGCAATCCTCGGACATTGATAAGTCGCTTCTCGTTCTGAATTTGAATTACATAATAGTACACTGCCATTTCGTTGGCGCATCTCAGCAGAGTTGGTACTTACCGAGAATGATACGCCAACCATTATCAAATACATCTATCGCTAGATTGATTAATTTTCTAATAGTTCCTCTTATTAACCAATTTATCTTTTTGTCTTTGGTTTAATGTCAACTATTTGTATTTTTTTTATAGTAACAATTTATCCACTCTACGTCAATAATTCTAGGTGTTTACAAAAAATAATACATTAATTAAAAATATTGTTTATTCCTATAAGACTAATATTAAGCAGCAAACTAGGCAAAAACTTGTATCTCAGATTGCAGCACCAAACAAACACAAAACTTTGCCATAGTGTTATTTTATTAGTCACAATAATTTAAAAAAAAAAAAATTCTAGGTACCTATTTATTTCTTATCACTGATGTGCCATCTAAAGCGCAGGGTACTGTATTTCCTACTCTATTTTAGATCGCACGTGACTCTTGTTGTCTATATTTTTGTCATTTTAAAACGAGAACACTACGTGCATTGGTTTTTTAATAGACTTGAAACATTTTTCAAGCCAGCATCAAATACATAAGAATTTGTTTGTTTAAAAAAATAAATTGTGAAAAGGTTTACATGTTTTGAATTTAGATTGTGCAGGCGGTGCAGCTGTCATGCAAGCAAAGAATTGGATGATCAGCTTTCGTTGTAAGAACCTAGACATTCAAAATGCTCATGTAGGAACATGGAACAAAGCTATTAAATATATTTTTTTAAATCTATAGTGTCTGTTAAGGGTTTATTTTTACAGAATATAATGTAAAAAAATTTTTTTATGTAATATTTTCTTCAAGGAGTTCGTTCAAAATTCAAAAATCTTTATAAAATGCGTAGAAACTTGGAACAAAACTATTATTTTATTATTTTAAAAAATCTTTATTTGTGTATTGACGGTTCTTACATAAGTAAAAACAAAATAGTACCTATCAAATATTTTCTTCAAAGAACCGTTCGAATTTCAAAAACTTTTTATGTCGATTACTTATTTATTTTTTAAATAAATACAGAAAATACCAGTGGTCCAAGTCAGTGGACGAAATTCGACTGAATAGCTTACTGCATTCATGCTCTATATAAAGAAGAACGGCAGTGTCAGTGTCGCTCTATTTAAGAAACGAATAGAAACTAAATTACATGCATTTTATAGATCAAGTGCAGTAGTTTATATTACTATGTCAATTTTTTTTTTATTTTGTGGGAGAAGAGAAAAAAAATATAAATAAATATTTTGTTAATTGAGAAGTAAAAGTAGCAATAACTAAACGGAAAACAGCGGTGTTGTAGTCTTAGAGTCTATGGTTGTAGTAGTCATTGCCATTTTCAATAGAATATTACTGATTAGTTAATTATGAATATTGGCTGGATAGTTAAAAACTAACAATCCTTTTATTATTACATTATGAACACATTTTTCTTTTTAATAATAGACATAAATGCTATTACAATATTCCAATCTTAACTATAAACTATATTCTTAAGTACAGCTTGGCAAAAAAGAGTCTGAGGCGGTGACAGTTGGAACTAAAAAATTATAATAATGACAACACTGTTTTATTTGTCAACTACAAGTAGCTTCCTTGTCATCTTTACGTATTGCGAGTAATTTTCTTTAAAATTTAAAAGATTCGTGTGAATTGTGGGTGATATTCTTACATAATAATAGTTGATATAGTTATTCGTAATGAATAAAACCGTTCGCAGTAGTGGAAGATCTGTTAAATATCAAGTTTTCTTAAGATGTTTGGCCGAAAGCAAAGCCGGACAAATTTTGTCTGAAATTGACAATGTTTACCTGAAAACTGCTCGAATGACAGGTAAAGTCCATGCATTTTTTCTTCTAGAATGTAATTAAGTCGTTATATTTACTTTCTGATAGCTATACCACCAGTTTTTGTCGTCTTGTGTACAAATCATTATTGAGGTTATGTTTTGTAATTCGACGAATCACGTGTAGTTAAACTGTTTAAATTGATACTTGAAACATGAATAGAATTTATACAGAGTTATTATTGTTTATTTCAGGTAAATCTGAAAATACAATCAGAGCAATTGTCAATGAAGGTGAAAAAAGTAAGAGTATTTTTTCGACACCTGGAATACACCGAAAAGGTCGCCCGAAGAAAGAACTTGATGATTTTAATTTATGTTGCAAGTTGCCGTTCGTTGTGGCGTTCAATAGGGAACGCCTTTGTTCAACGGTGGACGTTTTCCGGCTGATGGTGATGACGTTGAATTTTTTGTATTTTAATAAAATTTAAAATGAAACATGTTATTTAATTTCCCTTGTTGATAATGAAGATTTATTATCATAATCCACAATCCATAATTGACTCACTGAGAGGCTCGCTATAATTCTAACTCTTGAGAAGACCATTCTCAAGAGTCTGAATGATAGCGATTACGTACTTACATTATGGGACTATGCATTGCGTGTCAGATTTTTCTTATTCTACTTAGATCTCCCACAGAGTAAGCCACCAAGCTTTATATTACATATAAGTAGGTAGTTATTGCCGCCAATGTACAATCTTCCTAAATATAATTTGGTTACTGTTTTGTACAATAACTACTACCAGATCATGACTATTACAAATAAAGTTTAATCTTTCTTAATTTTAAATATGTTCAATTTACTTTTTTAATTTGATAAATATTGAAGACTAAAATTATCAAGTATCTTGTCACTTTTAGTCGTGGTATATGGGGTGGCCATCGTAGGATAAAGGCGCCCTCAATTTATCCAGACTCTTTTTTGCCAAGCTGTAATTAAAAAGAAAACTTAACATAATCATTAGTTTTTACAGTTTTTACCTGGCAACATTAACCATTTGAGAGCGAACGTCAAAACTGTCATCATCTGCCATCTGTGTTCTGTCACAGTCGACGATAGCATAGCATACGTACCGATTTCTGTGGCGTCTGTTGTTGTTATTTGTTTACTTCTATCTCATTAATGTTTACTTGCATTGTTTATTCCGCGTTCAGTTGAGCTTTCGAGTTCCTGCATGTTGAGTACTTGTGATAGTGGAGACTTTTTTGAGACAGGACTCTTATTTTTGTTAGTATAAACATGTCTCGTTCTAACTTACGATGTGTTAACTGCGAACTACGGTTGACGAGACCGCGTCATCGTCTTTCAAACGAAAACGAAGACCTTCTTAATATTATAAGATTATGGACTTATCCAAGAGAGGTGAGTAAAAATATTCAATTGCTGTCATTATAACTGAACACTACTGTAATAAAACATACCTAAATGTGTCATACAAAGACAGTGGTGTATTCAACCTCTATATTGTGTGTGATAGACTCACTATTCAGAGTGTTACGGAGGCTAACAAGCTTTTTTATTATTACGTTATTTGCAGACAACTCGATGCTGACTTTATATGCCAGGCTTGTTGGGAATTAGCAAGTCATGCAACTAATCAAGTTGCACCTGAAAGACAAGTTGGACATCAAAATGTTTGTGTTGGTTTTGGACGTTCGATTTTGAGAAGCAGAAGTCGTTTAGTACTGAGAGAAAACTGTACTGATGAAGACAGACAACTTGCTGCAATCATTTCACAGTGGATACAGCACCGTCAAGTAAATACATTTTCTTGTCTTTATAAAAAGATATTCTTATTATTTCTGTTGTTATATTATTGATTGTATTATTTATTGTTTTAGCTTACTCCTACTGATGAAGCATGTGGGCCATGTTGGCTACGAGCTCAGAGAATATTGTGTTGCAGGACTAACACCCAAAACATTCTGATTAACATTGGTGCTTCAGAGGATATGGCTGTATCCCTACACCAAAGCCCTCAACATGAGGAAAATTGCTGTGTGAACTGTGATATTCAATTGCTGTCTGCAGAAAATAGGCATTGTCTGTCATCAGAAACTGAACATTTTATCAGAGTTATAAAGCTAAAAAATAAAAAAATAAAAAATAATGTTTGTGAAAAAGTGATTGTTTTATCTTATATTAATAACATCCTTTATTACATACTTACCTAGTTACCTATACACATAACTATCAACATCAATCACCAACCTGCTGCTTCACTCATTTGCTAGACCTAGGCTTCTCCTAAAGTACGACATTCATACATACATATAATATATTATAGAGATGGCAAACGAGCACAGGTACGGTTCGCCTAATGTCCCAGCCACATCCAAAGGCATAACCTTATGGTGTACGTAACAACAACCTGCTGTAGGTTACACGTACAGTTTGGCAAAAAAGAGTCTAGAAAAATTGGGGGCGCCACTGCTGCAGTTCTCATACTATAATTCAGAATTACAAGTTATTTGGTACTTACATATTTCTATGATGAATGTTTTGTCATCAAATATAATTAAATGAATTACTTTTAAGATATTTTAATACTCACAAACATTTTTAAGATTTTTATTTTTAGTTCCAGATGTCACCGCCTCAGACTCTTTTTGCCAAGCTGTACATCCTATCGGTTTCGCCTTGAAGGAAAAGCGATATTTTACTTTAATAGATATATAATATGAAAATAATATGCTCATTAATCACTAGAGGTACCTATCAATATATGTTTCACAACACACATAACCTAACCTACGTGGCAAATCTTTAAAACAATTTTCTATCAAAATCCCATAACAAAAAAATTTCCTATGATTACACTTTATGTTAGTAGGCCTTAGACTCATCTCTTTCGGGTGTTTTTACTAATGCTCGCGAAGTATAAAAGCGACACTCAAAATACACGGGGTTTTGCCAATCTTCTTTTAACCATGCCAAATTTCGGAGTTCTCCGTGCGCGCAATATTCTTATAAAGGGATCCGAAGTTTTCGCTTCATTTCGATTTTCGATTAGAATTTCGAACAGACATTTATTTTGAGTTCATCCAAACTGATTGAAATTCGAAGAAAATTCGAATGACTTGCTACAACTGAACGCGAAAAATGAGACTTTGAAACATAGCGTCTATGGTTTATATTCTGTAGGGTTGCCAGGTTTTTAGAAACTCTGGACATGTACTTAAATTGAACACAAAATCGGGGAAAAGCATTTTGTCGCGGGACAATTAGAAATTAGCTAAGAAAATGAAAAGTTTATTTTTAAGAGGTTTTATTTAGCTTGACCTGTTTATTATTTGGTTCAATTTTAGTAATCGATATATTCCTTCCCTTCATTCATTCATTTTTTCATTCCTTCATTTCTTATTTTTTTTCATTTCTTCATTCATTCATTCCTTATATTCATTTCCTTCCTTGATAGATTGATCTGATATTTGGTACACAGCATAAGTTTTGACGACAAAACTGTTTTACGTAAAAACAAAATACTTATACTTATACTAGAGTCACTCCTATAATAATATTAGAATTATAACTATTCATAATAGTGCCTAAAATGGTCTACATGAATAAAAATATTTTGATTTTGATTTTTTTTTTAAATACTTATAATATTATTAACTAGCGACCCGCCCCAAATTCGCACAGGTGCAATATACTTATATTATAAACTTTCCTCTTCAATCACTCTATCTATTGAAAAAAACCGCATCAAAATCCGTTGCGTAATTTTAAAGATTTAAGCATACATAGGGATATAGGGACAGAGAAAGCGACTCTTTGTTTTATACTATGTAGTGATGACTTATTTTATCATATTTCAATTCACTTTTAGAGGTGAAAAATCAACGATAATTAAGATAAGTGCTAGAAATAAGTGAAAAAATAATAATTTTTCGGTGGAATATTACTCTTTGATTGTTTTGTTTCTTTGTTTAACTGAAAAATATATTTATTCAGGACATACCTGTCCCGGCAGGACATTATAAAAGTCGCCCGTCACGGGACGTCCCTAAAATCGGGACATTTGGCAACGCTATGTTCGAATCTGAGACCTCTGACTTGATAGTCAAAGGCCACTAGGTAAAAGGTCATAGGTACCATTTTTTTTGTGAGTTTTTTACATGTTATAGCACATGTTAGCTTATCTTATCGACTGATCCTGATGGGATACGGTGGCTCAGCGGTTAGAGCGTCGGCACGGTACGCCGTAGATCGTGGGTTCGAATCCCATCCGTATCAGTTGTTTTTTCAAATTTCTTATTAAATATTAATTATAGTCATAGGTACCACTCGGTCAAAGATAATACCACTGTTTCGCAACAAACGTCACAAGTTTTGTTTTAAATTAATAACATTCAACCCGTCACTAACAAGAAAAACCTTTTCTACCCCTCACATAGGCTTCGGCGAAATAAATCTAGATTACTCACTGGTAAAATAAACGGCGCTCGTAAAACAAAACGTCTCGGTTTAGAGGTACTAAAATGAGTGTTCAAAAGATAATTTTTGGTCACAAGGTCAGTTTTGGTTGAAAAAGGACTGGAATCTCGTAAAATTTCGGCCTGTTTTATGTTTCGAATGTATTCACATTTAAAAAAAAGGAAAATTTTAAAACATTTGTGCCTGACGCATTCGTAGGGTTTAGTACCCAATTATTGACAATTTAAACAACTTTTTTTTAGTTTGCTTTAATTAATTATTTTTTTCTTTAATATATACAGGGTTATTTGTAAAACACCAGCATCCTTAAAAGGGGTCATTAAACTCATTATTATGAACAACTTTTACTATGGGACCAACCCTGAAATCGCAAACAAAAATCGGCTGTTCCATACATTTATGATCACGTGACTCAACAAAATGTACGGAACAGCTGATTTTTTTTGCGATATTTAAACACTATAACCGACGAAAAAGAGTAACTTATTTACTACGGTACCCTAAAAAATCGATGAGGAAAGTATAATTTTATATATATAAACGTTCAGTAGGTATTTCCTGAAAACACAAAATATTGAAATTGTATAAAATAAAATTCGTACATGTCACACCGTATCGTCTCCGTGATTGGAAATAGGTCATTTGTATGTATGGAAGGTGGAAGTATTTTCCAATACATTTTCTTTTTATATAAAGTGTTCAAAAAAAACTGTTCGATCGGTGCGGGTGTTGTTTTCATAATGTATGGTTATATGTATGTATTCACGTAATAATTTTCTCGAAATAACAAAAAAAAATATTTTTTGTGAATTTTTTTACATGTATATAGCACATGATAGCTTATTAAATATAATTATTTAATAAGAAAATTTGGAAAAACAACTGATATGGATGAAATTCGAACCCACGATCTTCGACGTACCAGTGGTTAGAGCGTTGAGTTGTTTTTTTTTAAATTTTCTTATTAAATAATTATAAATAAATAAATAAATAATCAGCCTGTAACTGTCCCAATGTAGGGCAAAGGCCTCTTCTCATACAGAGAAGGATTGAGCATTAATCATGTCATTAATAGTCGCATTGGTTACAGACCCGCTTTGCAAGCGCGTGGGTGTGGGTTCGAACCTGGCATGCACCAATGTGACTTTTTCAATGTCATATGTACTTTCTTAGTTAATCTAAGATACCACTGACTAACGGTGAAGGAAAACATTGTAAGGAAACCTGGACTTTAATATTAAATAATTATAACAAAAAAAAGGTTTTTAAAATGGGGAATCCTAATGTATGTCCTCTGCTGACCTCAGGCAGGATAGTTTGGCAAAAAAGCGTCTGCAGAAATTGGGGGCGCCACTAGCGCACTTCTCATACTACAATTCAAAATTGCAAAATATTCCTACTTACATATTTCTATGACGAATTTTATGTCATTAAAATGACACACTTTTAAGTTATTTAAATACTCACAAACTTAGTTTTTAAGATTGATATTTTTAGTTCCAGCTGTTACCGCTTCAGTCTTTTTTGCCAAGCTATAAGTGTCTTATAAGTTCTAACTCTTGAGGAAATAAAGTTAGTTTGTGGCCTCTCATAAAGAAACACTAACCCTTTATTTTTATAACAAAATTATTTAACCCTCTCGTACATAACCTATTCCGAATAGGGTATTTTAAACCCCAATAAAAATTTGCAATTACTGAAGCCGTTTCGAAGCTATCAATAAAATTTATATCTAGCCATTAATCGTAGAATTTGAATCGTAAACAAACATACAAAGTTGGTAGTTTTTTATGGATAATCGGGGTAGATTTGTCATTAATTACAGTTGGTTAAATTTTATGGAAAGGTCTATGAAATTATCATTATGATCATCAGCCTGTATTAGTCCCAATGCGTGCCACTATTGTGCGCTCATTAGAAGTATTTGCTTATATTCGCCACGCTGGGCAAGCGTGTTAGCGATCGCAGTAGCAGATGATTGCTGTTACACAGAAGGATGCTGCTGCCCATCCTCCGAATCTTTCTCTTCATCGTTTCTTACGACACCCGCGGGACGAGTAGGGCTACTCTTGGGCCGGTAACCACATGACTCGGGTTTTTTATTGAAAAAACGGTTTTTTTTATCATATGATGAATACATTCGTGTTAGCTTTTAAACAAACTGTAGGGATCTAACATGGTTAAATAAAGCGTTGTAAAATCTCACAGGTGTGCTGGTTTCTTCGGTTTTTTCCGTTTTGTTCTACTAGTAGAACCAGATGGAATTCTTGGATGACATCTTTTTCCGTTCTGTTCTACTAGTAGAACTAGACGGAATTTGTGCAGATTTTTTTCCGTTCTGTTCTACTAGTAGAACAAGCTTAGTAGAACAGAACGAAATACACCCTGAAAGTCAGAAGTGCGTGCTTGGGTTTCGAACCTTCGTAGGTTCAAATATCGGATTTTATATCGTCAAACAACAACGTGCGAGCAAAATACCAGAATAGCACGAATCCTTAACAACCGCAAGGACGCCAGCATCGCAGCGACGCGTAACAATTGATTTCCTATAATTATTTAATAAGAAAATTTGAAAAAAACAACTGATACGGATGGGATTCGAACCCACGATCTTCGACGTACCGTGTCGACGCTCTTACCGCTGAGCCACCGTATCCCACCGGCACCAATCGAAATTTCAAATCTCTTATACACGCCTAGGGCGTGTGGCGACATCTATCGGAATACATTACGTATCCCGACTCAGTGCTCCAAACTTTGCAGTTTTAGTAGACACCGATGCGATATCACTAATTTTCTTAATATTTTTGTGAACTTTTTTTACATGCTTTGTGATTTCCTTTTATATCTTACTCGGTTTAAATAAAAAGATCTTATTTGACAATCCAATTTGCATGTTTTTCTTTCAACAAGTCTATTAAAAGTGTATTTACTTGTTGACTTAATGAGTTTGCGAAGAAAAGTCACGTTCAAAATTAAAATGCCTCTTGCATGCGCAAGAAATGAAAAACATAATTTATCTCTTGCCTGTCAGCGAGTGGGTAGTCTTTATCTTAATGTAATATCACGACTGATATTTGCAGACAGACAGATGTAGTAGTTAGAGAGAGATGTAATAGTAGTTCCTTTCTTTCTTTCTTTCTAGTAGTATTAGTTTTTACAAGTTTTTTTTTATAGAATCACGCCTGTATTCCCCAGAGAGGGTAGGCAGGTGTGCAGTACACCCACGTTTCGCCGGCTATACACTTTTCCCGAACCGGGGATCGTGCTCAGTAGTCGCGCTTGCTACCACTAGAGACTAGACCTTCCAATATCTTTGGACTAGACCAACGAGGCGTGGGTCTATAAATAAAAAAAATGTATTTATTTCGATTTTTTTTAAATCAGTTATTAAAATTTGATAAGGCCTACTACTAGGCAAGACAGCCTCATAAGTGTAAAGGACAGTAATTCCTGAATATGTAGACAAAACAGCAAGAAATAACTAGTAAAGAAAAATCATTATTTCAGACGGTAAGAACTTCAAGAGTCCCTCACTCGATAGACCCTTAAGTACCATTTACATGGCTCTTGAGACTGTCTCGCTTTGCACTTGACTGAAAAACACTTTCTATGATAATATGGTAAATTCTACATTTTTGGGAGTTTAGAAAGGAAACTACTAAGGGTTACTTTTGTTGCGTTAGCATGTTTCTAGATTATATTCTATATATTAGTCCACTGCTGAACATAGGCCTCTCCCAATGCGCGCCACAATTGTGCGTTCATTCGAGGTATTTGCCCATAATCACCACGCTGTGCAACCGGGAATAGCTATACAGATAATAAATTCCAATTCCCATCCTCAAATAAAATGGATATATTCCCCGATCATTCGAGAACGTTTTTTAGCTGTAAAGACATAAATTAAGAAGCCAAAATGTCAAGATAGAGTCTGGCTATTGAACGAGGGTTAAAATAATACAATTTATTGATAAAAGTCTTTTTGACCTAGATACGTTTTTAGGCTGAAACGTGTTAGGTTAAGCGGAGACTAGGGACAAATCAGGGTACAGGATTATATATTCTTAATTCATTCAATGAAATAACACATAAAATACATTTTTAAATACCTATATATAAAAAATAAAAATATACATTTAAAAATATAAAAATATAGTAGCCCACCGGTATCGGGAACAGGGTCCAAGCTACCGGTGGTCAGGGCTCCAGAGAAAGGAACCTCCTGACTATGCGAGCCGTGTCCAAGAGTAGGTTGCTTTTAGTATAATATTAATAATAGCATTAATAACATTAGTAATAAGCAGTAATAACCAAGTGCTTTGACCTTTGACTTTAGGTTCAAAACCAGGCACACGCACCTTTGACTCTTCGGATTCACGTGCGTTTTAGAGCGAACTCTAAAACGCACGTGAATCCGAAAAGTCAGAGGTGCGCGCCTTGGGTTCGAACCCGAGACCTCTGACTTGCCAGTCCTATAACATTGATACTTGAATAAATAAATAATTAAAAAATAAACTAATGAAAAACTAACACCACTTAGCGAGTTTATCACTAAAGACACAGAGCTTTTAACTTAGTAAACTATAAAAATAACTTAGAGTAACTTAAGGGCTTAAGGTAACTTTATTTTGCTTAGCGCTTAAACATAATTTAAGAGTTTATTAGCTACTTAAGTTTGAGTTCTTCGTTTAGGTTTTAATAGCCTATTATATTTTATTAATATAATATAATTATAATGTTAAACATAGTTTGTTTTACCTTGGCTCCACATATTAATTAGGTCCCACGTTATTAGTTTACCAATCTTTCTTTATCGTATGGTTGATGAACAACCTGGTGTCAGAGTTTAAACCGACCGTAAGCTTCTGACATGGCTTTACACATCGTTGAAAAATCTTTCAGGTATGCTGGTTTTAGCAACTGATAAAATTAATTTATAATACGCACATCACTTACAAAAAGTCAGAGGTGCGCGCTTTGGGATCGAACTCGAGACCTCTGACTGACACTGTCGTGATAGCTTAGTCGTGGTGACCGTTGACTGGCAAGTCAGAGGTCTCGGGTTCAAACCCAAGGCGTGCACCTATGACTTTTCGTAAGTTATGTGCGTTTTATAAATTAATTATCACTCTCCATGCCTCGGATAGCACGTTAAGCTGTTGGCCCCGGCTGTCAATTGTAGATCTTTGACAGTCGTTATGGGTAGTCGGCTCGAAAGTCTGACAACCAGTCTTACCAAGAAAAGGCTAGGCAGATGAGAAGTGATTTCAATCATTTCTTTCAACACAGTTAAGTGGTTCACTCTTACATACTCACCCCAATAGCATTTCTTATCATCCCCTTATCAGTATTTCAGCTCCGTTAGTTTCCCATAAGTCTTGTATAATCTTCATTGAGAAATGAGAACACTTTCCTTTTACCTCGCGCACTGGATATAAGGTCTTGCTTTATTAATGCAAAACGTTTTAGGAGTTAGATTTGAAGGTTGGTTAGAATTTAGATGTTTTGTGAAATTTTGACAGAAAAAATATTTAAAAGAATCAGAGTAAAATAATTTGAATATCGTTCTGTTGTTTCTTTTTTTTTTGCTAGCACACCACACCAAATATAGTTCATTAAACGGCTGTAAACCCACGCAACGTGACAATTTTAATTGAGTTATAATTAAATATCAGCAGTGGAAAAATACAGGTTTAAAAAAACCCAATTAAGATCAAACTTTGTTTGTTTGGACCCTCACAATCAGCCAGGACTATTATAGGACTATGCATGCATTAGTACATTACCATGCGTTTTTGCACCAACATTGCTTTAGCAATCCCCTCAATCCTTCCAAATTTCCACTTAAAATCCTATAACGAAAACCTCTAAACTTCTACTGAAAACATTGATATCTTTATTGCTAAACCGATCGACCGCTAAGCGAAAATTGATAGCTTTTTGTGGATCACAATCATCAACATAATCCTATTTACCTTATCGCGGCTGTTATGGGTGTCGACATAAAACCGATAGGTATAGAAGGTCCTTATATTCAAGGCTGAGCTTATCTTAGGAAGTGTCGCGCACACTACATAATATTTGACTGAGGTGTACCACGTTCAGGTAGTTCTCGAGTACAGATGGCTAACTCCTTAGATGCAAGCCACTTGTGGTGACAGCCTCTTTAAAATAAGAGATCACTACATAGTATAAAACTAAGTCGCTTCCCGCGTCTGTCTGTCCCTATGTATGCTTAAATCTATAAAACTACGCAACGGATTTTGATGCGTTTTTTTTTAATAGATAGAGTGATTCAAAAGGAAGGTTTATATATATAATACATGCATATTAGCGTAACCGTGCGAAGCCGGGGCGGGTCGCTAGTTATAAATAAAAAAGAGAAGATGGACTTGACAATCAAAATGGAATATAAAAAACTTAACCCTTCCATGATATATGATAAAAGTATTAAAATGATTTAAAAACATAATTATAATAATTTAAATTCTTCGCATTTTGATTTAAAATATCGTACCGTGTTACATCACAGTGACCGACCACCTGCCGTGTGGTTTCCGGCCTAAGAATAGAACCACCCCTACTCGTCCCACGGGTGTCGCAATAAGCGACAAAGGGAAACATACGGAGGATAAGCAGCAGCATCTTTCTGTGTAACAGCAATCATCTGCTTCTGCGATCATCAACCCGCTTGCCCAGTGTGGCGATTATGGGCAAATACCTCTAATGAGTGCACAATAGTGGCGCGCATTGAGAGAGGCCTATGTTCAGCAGAGGACTAATACAGGATGATGATGATGATACTAATTTGATAGCTCTCTTATTTGGTGGTAAATTTTTTTGTCCTTTTTCTATGGTGTTTATTATATTATAGAGATATAGTTAGACTAAAATTAATTTAGCGGGACGTAAAAAAAAATTCAGCACCATTGACCACGCAGTGGTGTTGTTGATATTACGAAAAAAAAGCAACTTAACTCTATGGCCCGTTTCCGCCATCTTAAAAATATAAAACCAAATCTATAAACTTTTTATTTACCCGAAAGAGATATAAAATCTCAGCGTCTATTACGTCACATCCTCAGGATACGGGGGCCGGACCGGAACCAAGATGGCGGCTCAACCGGCCCGATTCCGGATATACGTAACCGAATTATTGGCTAGTACATATCCACGTGTAAAAGTCTGACTTTTACGACTAGACGGTCGTTCAGAGGACTTTTTATATAGGTTTCTTATATTTTGTGAGTTTCTTAAGTTGAGAAACGATTAGTACGACTTAGGTTAATAGAAAAAATAATCTACTATATAAAAATAAGTCGGGTTTTCCTTCCTGATGCTGTAACTCCAGAACGTTTGGACCAATTTGGCAATTTCAATGTCATATGTACATACTTTCTTAGTTAATCTAAGACACCACTGACTAACGGTGAATGAAAACCTGGACTTAGTAGTCTGAAATCGAGAACACGCAGTGAGCTAGCGTAGTGATTAATGCTCAATCCTTCTCTGTATGAGAGGAGGCCTTTGCTTTGTAGTGGGACAGTTACAGGCTGGTTTTATCATTTATTTTAATATAGGGCGATGCGCTGCACGCCATTTTATTGTGCGTTCATTGGAGGTATTTGCCCGTAATCGCCTCGCTGGGCAAGCGGGTTGGCGATCGCAGTAGCAGATCATTGCTGCTACACAGAAAGATGCTGCTGCCCATCTTCCGGATCTTTCGCTTTGTCGCTTCTTACACACCCGCAGGACGAGTAAGGGTGGTTCTATTCTTAGACCGGAAACTACATGGCGGATAATATTATAAGTATATATTATTAAACTAGTACGTTTCTTTTTAGAATGTTGGAGGTAGGTTTACAGCGTTTCTATTTCTAGAACATTATAATTTGTGGTCCTTCAAATAAATAGTGATCTTGAAGTCCCTCCTCTTCTTAGACACACCTTTTTTATACAAAAAAAAAAGACAAGCTGACATAGATACCAGGGGAACACGAACGAAAAAAAATCGAGAGGAACCATAGTAAAGGCGCTTACGAAAAAGGTCGGAAGCTGTAGGTAAATGATCGATACTTCTTATCTTATGGTTAATGATTAACTTATATAGTTACGGTAGGGCATACGTTATCGGGTCGGCACATTTAGTTCGGCTCTTTTTATTGGACATTATTTATAACTGACTCTGAAGACTTTTCTACATAATATAGAAAATTTTCATTCGGCCCATCCGATCGGTGCGGAATGAAAATATAGATTTACCTAATTGAGATTTCTAGTCGAAGAGTTCAATATGCTGAATTCGCATCGCCGAATTCTATTTCGCATCATCATCGGGGATTTGAGTTTAAGATGCTATGTCGGCCAATAAAATTCGATCGGCTCATGTCAGTTCTACATTGAATACACATTAATTCGGCACACTTGATCTCGACTGGGCTGAGGGGACGTTTTGTCGATCATTAATCTACACAAATATTAGATTATTTTATCGGCAAAACGTGCGAAATTCCTAATCCTAACGTAATTATTATTATAAATGCGAAAATAAGTTCGTTTGTTTGTTACTTTTCACGCTAAACCATTAAACCAATCATCCTGAAATTTTGCAAATTCGGTGTTAGGTTAGGGTAATCATAATCGTCATCATCATCAGCCTGTATTAGTCCACTGCTGAACATAGGCCTCTCCCAATTCGCGCAACTATTGTGCGCCCATTGGAGGACCATTAATCGCCACGCTGGGCAAGCGGGTTGACGATTGCAGTAGCAGATTTTTGCTGTTGCACAGAAGGATGCTGCTGCCCATTCTCCGGACCATCCCTTTGTCGCTACTTACGAAACCCGGGACGAGTAGGGGTGGTTTTATTTTTAGACCGGAAATAGAATGGCATAGGTTAAGTTACGGTACGGATATAGGGTACCTTTCATCCCAAAAAAAGTACAGTTCCCGAGGAAAATAACAATAACGTTCACATGATAAAAGATGGTTCCACATTTTTCAAATCATGATTTAAAATTAAATTTTATGCGAATGAAATTGCTGGCGACAGCTAGACTTTAATAAAACCCCAAGCACACAATAGTAACACAAATTCTAGCACTTCTTAACAAACTAAACGACGCATTTCACAAAAATAATTGTCGGTTAAACGCAGACATTTTACAACTAAGTTTGTTAAAGTTGCAGTATGCGACAACTTAGGAATAACTTTAGCATAATTATGCGATGTTCTACGAGTACATTTATAGTTTACCTCGGATAGTGTCGTGCTTTGAGATGTCTTTATTAAGAATTCATACGACAGAAATGTTACTGACGTACGCTATTCGCAACACTGATAATGTGACATATTTTTGGGAATGCCTTTTTTAGCATAATATTATTATTATTTAGTAAGAAAATTTGAATAACAAAAACAACTGTAACCGATGGGATCCCATCTGTATCAATTGTTTTTTTTTAATTTTACTAATAATTATGTTTAATAAGCTAACATGTGCTGTAACCAATTCACACGTCATGGAAAAAAAATCACAAATATATTATTATTGTTTGGTATAACGTTTCCGTATAATTTTTAGTAGCATAATAATACATTGGCATAATATAAAGGTTAGCATAACTATTATATTATATTATCTAATTTATTTTGGCATAATTTGAATTTTCATAATTTTTTTAAGGCATAACTTGTAAGGCGAATCCAAACAATCCAAAACGAAGAGAAGCTAGCCATAGCCTTCTTTTTTAGTGCCTTCTCGTAAGACACAGGCAGTGTGGCAGTAGCAGGGTCAAATCCTACGATCCTAGAAATATAAAACGTGGGTGTACTGCACACCTCTGCCTACTCCCTCTGGGGAATACAGGCGTGAGTCTATAAAAAAAAAATTAAAACTTTTTATCTCGCATAAACTTTCACCTTCTCGCATAAACTCAAGTTAACATCGATTAGATTTTAACATAACAACACGGCCGCTGTACACTACATTTCTCACAAACACGCCCAAGTTTCCAGTTTCCAGAACAAGTTATAACAAAGAGTTCTACAAGTCTATGCTTTTGATAGAGTTGGCAGAGTTAGATATGTGGGGAAAATTTTAAACTAGAACGCATACTCGGTCCGCAAACTTTAATTCAGTATGAGACAGTAAGATATGTACAAAAGTGAGACTAGCTTATCGTAAAATATATTGAGAAACTAAGTTTAAAGCCATTTGATGTTGAAATGCTCGGATTTTGTGGTCCGATTGCCTAAGTTATTTTTGGAAATTACAAGCTGGTATTCAGCTGCATCCGGTAAGACTGAAAACCGACCCCAACATAGTTGGGAAAAGGCTAGGCAGATGATGATGACAAGCTTGTATTATTTGTAGTGAAATCTTAATAAATATACCAGTTTGTAACTGTCCCATTGCAAGAAAAGAACCTCATTTCATACAGAGAAGAATCGAGCATTAATCCCCATGCTAGCTCACTGCGTGTTGGCGATTTCAGACTCTTAAGTCCAGGTTTCCTCACGATGTTTTCCGTCACCGTTAGTCAGTGGTGTTTTAGATTAACTAAGAAAGTATTTAAGACATTGATTTAGTTACATTGGTACATGCCAGGTTCGAAACTACACTCATCTGCTTGCAAGGGTCCCAATGCGCTACCATGACACTTATCCAAATGATACAGAAAATAATGTTTTTTTTTACTACCGCACAAATTGATTCCATGCTTCCAGACGGAAAGCAGTCAGTAGAGTCCCATAGTGAAAGCCATCATCCTAGCAGCCAGCATAGCAATATGGCATGATGGCCCTCACCTTGACGGCCTTGAGAAAAGCTTTTTTACGACCCGCTTAAAGGACCCAGGATCATAAGTGGAGGGAAACACGGGGGCTGGTAACGAGTTCCACATCTTAATAGAATGTTTTTTTTTTAACTTTTGATTTTTTTTTTACTTTTTATCCGACAAAACTGTCTATCTCAGGTACCTATGACAAAAGCTCTGACAATCTCGCATAAGGTCCAATAAACAATACATTTCGACGACTTAAAGGATTAGATTTTGTAATTTAACTTTACAAAATTGAAATAGGTACGCAAGAATATTGCTTTTGTAACTGAAATACATTAAATTTCAGTTTTAGAAGCAATATTTATAACAAAGACAAATTAATAATATTTTATTTTGTTTTCGTTAGCGAAGTCTCGTGTCTGAATGTCGTGGTGGCGCATTGGTTACGGACCCGCTTTGCAAGCGCGTGGTTGTGGGTTCGAACCTGGCATGTACCAATGTGACTTTTTCAATGTCATATGTACTTTCTTAGTTAATCTAAGACACCACTGACTAACGGTGAAGGAAAACATCGTAAGGAAACCTGGACTTTAACAGTCTGAAATCGCCAACCCGCAGTGAGCTAGCGTGGTGATTAATGCTCAATCCTTCTCTGTATGAGAAGAGGCCTTTGCCCTATATTGGGACAGTTACAGGCTGATTTATTTATTTATATTGCGAAGTCTATGTTCATAAAATTGAGGTATTGAAAAATTCATAATTTTATGTATTTATCATCACTACATATTATAAAACGAAACTCGCTTTCTCTGTCCCTATATCCCTATGTATGCTTAAATCTTTAAAACTACGCAACGGATTTTGATGTAGTTTTTTTTAATAGGTAGAGTAATTGAAGAGGAAGGTTTATATTATGTATATTTGCACCCGTGCGAAGCTGGGGCGGGTCGCTAGTTATACATGGAAGAGTTTTTGACACAAAATTGAGGTTAAATTTTAATTACAGGTAGCCATTAATACATTAACAGGTCCTCACAGATAAAAGTAGTATACATTAAAATGTGTGAATTATCAGAAAAATAATAAATAATTATTTTATTTACAGTACTTAAGACTCATCATCTGCTTAGCCTTTTCCCAACTATGTTGGGGTCGGCTTCCAGACTTACCGGATGCAGCTGAATACCAGTGTTTTACATGGAGCGACTGCCTATCAGATCTCCACAACCCAGATACTGGGTTACACGATATCGCTTGGTAAGACTGGTTGTCAGACTTTCAGGCTTCTGACTACCCGTAACGACTGTCAAATATCTACAATTGACAGCCGGGGCCAACAGCTTAACGTGTTATTCGAGGCACGGAGAGTGATAATTAATTTATAATACGCGCATAATTAATGAAAAGTCTGCGGTGCGCGTCTTGGGATCGAACCCGAGATCTCTGACTTCTCAGTCGACGGTCATATCACAAGGTTATCAGCTTTAAATATATTTCCTAAAAGTAAGAATTTTTCACATCCAAGCTCAAAAGTAATCAAGTAGTTCTTTGACTGTATTTGACATTTTGACAGGAATCATTTAGGTACCTAATATTTCTTATATTTTGTTTACAGAGTGGCTAAAAATATCAAAATGTCAAGCGGCACATTTTTGCCCGCTTCATTAGAAATTACTATTTTTTTTCTTAATGGGCCTGTATAGGCGTATGTTTATTAAGTTGGTTTTGAGAGTTTCTTATTAAATATTTTCATATTTTTACATGCAAAACATGTGCATCAATACATAGTATAAAACAAAGTCGCTATCCGCCGTCCGTCTGTCCCTATGTATGCTTAGATCTTTAAAAGTACGCAACGGATTTTGATACGGTTTTTTTTTAATAGATAGAGTGATTCTTAAGGAAGGTTTATAATGTATATTGAACCCGTGCGAAGCCGGGGCGGGTCGCTAGTTAATATGTATAAAAAACATACATAAAATATATTTTCTTTCATAGTTTGGGTTAAGATCAAAATTATATTTTGGTAAACCATATTTATATTGTATACAAAACAAAAAAAATAGATGTTGTATTCATATTTTACTCTCCTCATATTTAGAAAGTAGGTTAAAAACCGCCTATTGCCTAAGTAAGGACAGATGAAACTTGTTCATTCAAGTTCTTAAGCTCCATGAAAGCCCCATTTGTGTAAATGGACTTTGCAAGTTCTGAGTGTGTAGTAATAATCCTTATAAAAAGCTTGCATAAATGTTTGTTGGGTAGACAGAGTTTTGGTAGCCATTTGCAAGGATTATGAATAAAGAGAATTATGAATAGAGAGGGAGGAAATAAACATCAGCGGTGTCCTTTTCGTTCGCGTAATACTGATTGTCCTAATTTCTATTGTCAAAAAATATTTGGCATAATTTTTTTATCGCATAATAATTATAAATAAATAAGTAAATCAGCCAGTAACTGTCCCACTTCAGGGCAAAGGCCTCTTCTCATACAGAGAAGGATCGATAATCACCACGCTAGCTCACTGCTGCGTGTTGGCGATTTCAGACTATTTTTGTGAATTTTTACATGTTATAGCACATGATAGCTTATTAAATATAATTATTTTAATAAGAAAATTTGAAAAAACAACTGATACGGATGGGAGTTTCGCCGCCAAAATTAAAAAATTGAAAGCTGATTCCTGTAATTTAGCAAAACATAACACGATTCGTTTTTTTTTTTAATTTTCACGCATTTTTAAAATATACTTATTGAACTCTTAAACTCTGGCATCATGGTCCATTTATAATTTTCAATTAATAAAAAAAAATGGCCAAGTGCGAGTCGGAAACAAAGGGTTCCGCACAAAACATTTCTTGCATGGGGCTTTAATTTTTTTTAAGATTATTTTATTTTTATTATTTGCTGTTATAGCGATCATCGTAGTTATACATTCTGTAAAAATCCCAAGAGTCTACCTCTTTATTTATTTATGTATGTACACAATCTTCTTTCGCCTGCCCTGGCAATGGTATTTGGTGTCGGCGCAAAACGTCTTCTTCTTCCATTCCTCTCTATCAGCCGTCATCTGAGCATTTACTCCTTTTTTATTCATATCAGTGCTTACACACTCCATTCATCTTTTCTTTGGTCTCTCTCTCCCCTTCCATCCATCAACATTTAATATATTCATCACTCTTTTAGACACAAACGTTAAAAATAGGCATTTTAATATTTTTAAGTACAAAGGCACTGTCTATTTTGGTTCCAAGGATACAGCTCTGAGACAAACAGACGGACGAGCAGCGGAGGTTTAGTAACAGGGTTTTGGTTGGCACCTTATGGACATGGAACCCTAAAAATGAACCCTCACGTACCGCTTACCTCTCGACCGTCCTCACCGCTTCAATTAATGTCATGGCACCTCTTCAAAAAAAATAGACCAATACCTACACCTACTGACCCTCTGCTAGAAAAGCTCTCTCGCAAATTGAGGTAAAAAAATATGTTTTTATTATTATTAATAAAAATTAAATATCTTAGATATCTATAAAGTGCTACTAAATTATCTGCCACGGCTGCAATGGTATATAATATTGGTTATTTATATTACAATAGTGAAGTAATTTTTTTTATCTAACGTCATAATTTTTTTTCTTTGCTTGCGTTTCATTGCGTAGGTCTAATTCTGCTCCATGCTCCAATTTTTTTTTACCGTTCCCGACTTCCGGGGTACGAAATTTCTTCACTATTGTAATCTATATACCCAATACTTTCTCCCATTGCAGCCGTGGCAGATAATTTAGAAGCACCTTATAATTATGTTTAATTAAGTACATAACCATTTTTTTTGTGGTTGGGGGAGTAAACAATGTACCTACCGCATATCGTAGTCCTAGGACGTACAGTTATGTGGGGCTCGCACCCACTAAAAACATCTCCCCCTGCGTGTTCCTCGCACTGTATCGGACGGGGCCGAGTACTGCTAGTGCATTTTATCATCATTATTATTAATAATAGTTCACTTCTGAACATAGGCGTCTCTCAATGCGCTCATTTGAGGTATTTGCCCATAATCGCTACACTAGGCAAGCAGGTTAGCGATCGCAGTAGCAGATGATGATTACAAAGAAGGATGCTGCCGCCCATCCTCTGGATCTTTCCCTTTGTCGCTTCTTACGACATCCGCGGGACGAGTAGGGGTGGTTCTATTCTGCCTTCTATTAAGCTGGAAACCACACGGCGCGCTTTGCAGCCCCTTAATTACATAACCAAGCAACTGAATTCAAAACTAATTATTATTTTCTTTTAGCAAAACTTAATTAAATATTATCTTGTGTCGTTATCTAACCCACACGGTCGGACGGACCCTCGCTGACGGTCCTACTCAAAAAGGTTTCTATTGTAAAACAGACGTTAATTAGCGTCGAGCGGCGAGCGGATTAAACTTTGACACCAGGTTGTTCATCAATCATACGATAAAGAAAGGAAGAAATGGAAAGATTCAGACTGCAGATGACGAGGATGATGATGATCTATAATATGACCCCAAAACGACAGGAAGTCATAAATGAAATAATGAGTACCATATTAAAATTTGCTTAAAGTGCATCGCTAAGGTCATTTTACTGCCGCAGTTATAAAGCTGAGAATGTCAGCGAATATAAATGGTAAAAGAGCCTTTATAGTTACTTTATGAGGTATTAAATCCAATATTGGTGCTGGGAAAGCTGTCTTATTATGGTGTGGTTAATGACAAAGGGCTTAGAACATTTTAGTATAGCTAGCCGCCGCCATTTTGAATCTTTTCCAAAATGGCGGCAGAATGTGCTATGTGGTTTCTGGCCTTAGAATAGAACCACCTCTACTCGTCCCGCGGGTATCGTAAGAAGCGACAAAGGGAAAAATCTGGAGGATGGGCAGCAGCATCCTATAATGAAATAGCAACCATCTGCTACTGCGCTCGCTAACCTGCTTGCCCAGCGTGGAGATTAAGAGCAAACACAATAATTGATGCGTATGAGAAGAGGCCTATGTCCAGCTGTGTAATACAGGTAGGTAGGCACAGGATAAGATTAGTATAAATGGATAGAGGACACAAGTATGATAGATACAGTTTCATAAATTACTATTATTATGTATTTCTCATTAATTTGTATTAAGATTACATTACAGGCCATTATCGTCCCACTGCAGGGCAAAGGCCTCCCTACCCTCCTTCCATTCCTTCCGGTTTTGAGCTTTCAGACAGACCTTTCCTTTCTTTCCCGGCAGACCCAGAAGGAGATGGCGGGACGAGCTAGATGCTTATTGGGAGGATTGGCCACAGAAAGCTCAAAGTATAATAATTAGTTTTAAAAAAAGTTTACTAAGAAAAAAAAGTAGAGGCACGCTTACTATTTGCTCTCGAACAAGAGAAATATAAAAGTCTATTCCTTAACTCAAAGAATAAAAGGCATGCTTCAGTGGTGCGAGAAATATGTAGGTAGTTGGCAAAGAATGAGAAATAACTTGGGTAAATTATGCAATCTATTCTACTAGCTCTGTCGGATTGCTTTTATCATAGAAAGGTTCAAGATTATGATCATTTTACAATGGAATCGCATCTTTTAAAGCTAAAGGTACATTCCGACACCGGCGAGACCGATAGTCATCATCTGCCTATCCTTTTCCCAACAATGTTGAGGTCAGCTTCCAGTCTTACCGGATGCAGCTGAATACCAGTGTTTTACGTAGAGCGACTGCAACACCTCCACAACCCAGATACTAGGTTACACGATACCCCTTGGTAAGACTGGTTCTCAGACTTTCGGGCTTCTGACTACCCGTAACGACTGTCAAAGATCTACAATTAACAGCGGGGGTCAACAGCTTAACGTGCTATCCGAGGCACGGAGAGTGATAATTAATTTATTTTCCCCACACTATTTTCGGTATAAGTTATATAATGGTTACTAAGTATTCCATCTATTTCCTAGCACCACAATTGTTAATTAAACACTCGGAACTAGTATTACAATTTAGTCTACTCGTCGCAAACCACGACAATATTGTCAACTATTTATCTGGCACTAAACGTACCGACTTAATGGTTTATAATCAATCCGACTGGTAATTAACATTAGCACGCGCTTTTAGCTGTTAATAAACTGAAGGTATTATAATATCCTCCTGACCGAATTCCGGTCACAGCGCTCGATCTCATCGGAGAGTGGCTATATCTATACTAATATTATAAAGAGTTGTTATGTATGTATGTTAGGGGTAATCTCTGGAACTACCGATCCAATCCTAAAAATTATTTCACTAATAGGAAGCTACTTTATTCCTGAGTGCTATAGACTATTTTTATTCCGAAAAAAAAAATTGAGTTTTCAGTAAAAAAAAACAATATCTGTGATTCAAGGCAGAAAAAAAAGCAATCTGGCTGCTTTATCAACGTGTGTTTACGGGAAAATTTAATTTAACGCGGACAAAGTCGCGGGGAACAGCTAGTTCTTCTAAAAATAAATAAATTAGCCTGTAACTGTTCCACTGCAGGGCAAAGGCCTCTTCTCATTCAGAGAAAGATTGAGCACGCTAGCTTACTGCGTATTGGCGATTTCAGACTAATAAGTCCAGGTTTCCTTACGATGTTTTCCTTCACCATTTTAGCTAGTGATAAAACGCACATGAATTCGGAAAGTCAGAGGTGTATGCCATTGATTCAAAGTCCATTGACTTGGCAATCCAACTGTCATAACACAAGGCTATCACAGCTATTTGTGCTATTTGAAATCCGATAGCGTTAAATAACTTCCATACATTTAAACGTGGGTTGCCCTTTCCCCTGCAATGCGTTATATTTACGACTTCAATTCTGAATTGGAGTAAGCAGAATTGCGGCAGTGATAGCCTGGTATAACCGTTGACTAGCAAGTCAGAGGTCTCAGGTTCTCAAGGCAAGGTTATAAATTAATTAACACCTACTACGTTAAATACTATCAAAGCTCGTAGAGCCGTCCTGCGCCTAATCTCTCTCCGATCGTGTCGGATCGGACTATGAGAGTGAGAGAATTGAGACAAACACTCTCAATTCTACAAATATTCTCAGTTACAATATCTCCCGCGTCGATGGCTAATCTCCGTTGAGATTGGCCGCTGTGACCGAAATTCGGTCAGGAGGACATTATTATTAAATATATACTATGGAAAATTTCGGATTTTGATCTGACCTACGAAACATTTTTACGAGTTCGAAACCGAAATCTTTACTTGGCTATCACTTATATCACAGAGTTCTGCCAACCCTCTCGACAATTACAAAGCTTGAAGACAACAAAAACACTCGTAATATTTTTGTATCCGCGTTGAAATATGAGTACAAAGCGAGCTATCTGAGCCGGAAAGGGGGGAAAGGTGTGGGAATGGGGACAGGGGGTGAACCGGGGTGATAGGAGGGTGATTGTCGGCTTCCGGTAACAAGCGGCAATTTCCGATTAAGCCCACTTCACGGCACTCGTTGGGCATTTAAAAAAAGTTAGCCGCCATTTTTTTTGTTTGTACTTTGGACAAATGTGGTCGGGCTCATTTGCATAGGTGGGTGGTTAAGTGCCATTTATACCTACACATATAAAACCAACATGATTATACCTGCATGCTATTTCAATATCTATGGCTAAAACCCTTTATTTAGGTTACTTTCAGACTCAAGCATCATCATAATTAGCCTATATGCTGCTGAACATAGGTCTCTTGGCCTCTACCAATGCGCGCCACTAATGTGCCCACTATTGGAGATATTTACCCATAATCGCCACGCTGGGCAAGCGGGTTGGCGATCGTAGCAGCAGATGTCTATTTCACAGAAGGATGCTGCTGTCCATCCTCCGGGTTTTTCCCTTTGTCGCTTCTTACGACAGCCGCGGGACGAGTAAGGGTAAGAAAAACACATAATATCTAAGGACCATGGAATGAATGAAATACCTAACGACCGAGACATGGAGTCAGTAGTACCTATTTTTATAGGTTTTTTCGGCGTATTTTAAACCCTTTTAACTAGATCTAGATAAAACTTAAATTTTCAAGGTAAAAACTGATCACTTGGCTTACGGACAATGACAATTTATTTTCCTCCCATTTTTCTTAGGCATACATATTTTTAAAATCATTTATTCCGTAAATGGCCGTAGCGTGAATTAAAAATCAATAGTATGATGAATAGACATCTTTATAATTTCACATTATTGCTTTTCATCAGCTGGGTTTGTGGTTAATAAACCTTTTCCAAAAAAAAAAACACAAGCCACAGACTAAAAAATATATGAGTACCTACTAACAATTTAGTAGTTTTTTCACGTACCGCCAATGTTTCCTATTCCTACCCTATTGAGCACATACAGTCTCAGAAGGCTATGTTTTACTTCAAATTGTGTCCGTGGATAGAATTTATGTCGTATACTCTGTAAAGTTTAAAGTTGGCGTAAAGCAAAAAAGAACGAAAAAAGACACGAAAAGAGCAGATCGCCGCGCCTTTCGTTTGTTTTTATTTTGGGCAAAGGCACGTTTCGCTACGGAGTTTGGAGGTGACAGTGTATTTCCAAAACACTACAATTTGGGGATTCAATTTCGACCATATATTTTTTTTAATTTTAGCTTTCTGCCCTTCTTCTCCATAGAAACTTTTACTATGCCGAGTTTTACACTCCTCCGTGCGCGCAATATTTTTAAAAAGAGATCCACAGTTTTCGCTGCACGTATTAATATTAGATTTGGGACCTGTGCAGGCAAAAACAAGGCATTATAATTTAATGTGAAGGTGGATTCGTGGCCAAACACGTGATGTTTTATAAAAAAATATATACTTATCTACCTTTCAGTAGTGAAAAAGAAGAAGGCAGAAATGAGTGTTACGAACTCATTAAACATCACCTTTTTGGATTACCTTTTTGGATTTCTGTTTTGTATTCTAAATTCAAAAAGTAAGTTAAACTATCATTCTCTCTCACTCATTTGGGTTCACCTTTGGTAAAAGAGCTTTTAAAATAAACTGTAACTCAAATCAATTCCAGCGCCTGTTTGTTCCATTCGTAAACTACGTAACTAACTAACAGTGAGCTCTTCATGTGTTTTGATAAAGACGATACGCAGTGTCGCCCATGTCGCCCGTGTCGCCAACATTTGCTTTCGAGACTATAATCGATGGCTCGTTGTCTTTTAGCTGAGATTATAAAAAATATTTTCGCAAAGATTTTTCTTCGCTCAATTTTTTTTATTTCTGCCAGTCACTGATTTTATTGGCTTAACTAATCTATTTTTTTGGTATAAGAGGCAAATAAGCATAGAGCTATTTTATAAATGAATAAATCTGTCGTTGGTCTATGGTTATCAGAGTGGCTCGATTCCTTGGTATATATTTTATATTAAAACCAGCCTCTATATTAAAACTAGATCCGGAGTATGGGCAGCAGCATCCTTCTGTGTAACAGTAATCATCTGCTACTGCGATCGCCAACCCGCTTGCCCAGCGTGACGGTTATGGACAAATACTTTCAATGAGCGCACAATAGTAGCGCGCATTGAGAGAGGTTTATGTTCAGCAGTGGACTAATACAGGCTGATGATGATTAACTTAATTTTATAAACAACTAGCGACCCGCCCCGGTTTCGCATGGGTGCAACATACATAATTATAAACCTTCCTCTTTAATCACTCTATCTATTAAAAAAAACCGCATAAAAATCCATTCATCATCTGCCTAGCCTTTTCCCAACTATGTTAGGGTCGGCTTCCAGTCTTACCGGATGCAGCTGAATACCAATGTTTTACATGGAGCGACTGCCTATCAGCCTCCACAACCCAGATACTGGGTTACACGATATCCCTTGGAAAGACTGGTTGTCAGACTTTCGGGTTTCTGACTACCCGTAACGACTGTCAAAGATCTACAATTGAGAGCCGGGGCCAACAGCTTAACGTGCTATCCGAGGCACGGAGAGTAATAATTAATTTATAAAACGCACATAACTTACCAAAAGTCAGAGGTGCACGCCTTGGGTTCGAATCCGAGGCCTCTGACTTGCCAGTCAACGGTCACCACCACTAGGCTATCACGACTCTCCGCATAAAAATCCGTTGCGTAGTTTTAAAGATTTAAGCATACATAGGGATATAGGGACAGAGAAAGCGACTTTGTTTTATACTATGTAGTGATGGACAACACCTTATTAGCAATGGACGGTAACAGCAGTTTACAACATACAATGAAAGATGTATTTTTTCAAAAAAGTTATTTAAAACAATAAATTTCTTAAAAATGTACTTAAAACCCTTGTTTACAACGAAAACACATATATTTTTAGCATTTAAAAGAAATTTATGGGACAAGATGTGGAATGAAATATGTTTTCGAGCAACTACTTTACATTTAAACCTATTTTCTACTTTATTAATCAAGTAATAAGGTTCGTTTTGCCAAATCCAAGTGATTTATGTATGTTTCATGAAATACAGTGGTTTCAAACAGACACAGTTTGAGAACAAAAGACTTATTTTTAACTTTTATTTTAGAGTTGTTACTTTGAATAAGTGGCTCAGTTCTTAAGAGGAAATAAACTGTCGTCTAAACTTATAGTATAAAGAGAAAAAATACCTATAATTATTTCATAAGAAATTTGAAAAAAAAAACAACTGATACGGATGGGATTCGAACCCACGATCATCGGCGTACCGTGTCGACGCTCTAACCGCTGAGCCACCGAAATAATAATGTTCTCCTGAATTTCGGTGACAGCGACCAATTTTAACGGAGATTAACCAACTACGCAGGAGATATTATAGTGCACAAGTGTGTGCGTAAACACAGATGCACTCTCTATTCCCTCACTCTCATAGTCCAATGGGGCAGCAATCTGACACGATCGGAGAGAGATCAGGCGCGGCTTTACGTGCTTTCCGAGACACGGAGTAAGTGATAATTAATTTATAATACACACATAACTGCCTCGTAATGCCTCGGATAGCACGTTAAGCTGTTGGCCCCGGCTGTCAATTGTAGATCTTTGACAGTCGTTACGGGTAGTCAGAAGCCCAGCTGACAACCAGTCTTACCAAGGGGTATCATGTAACCCAGTATCTGGGTTGTGGAGGTCTGATAGGCAGTCGCTCCATGTAAAACACTGGTATTCAGCTGCATCCGGTAAGACTGGAAGCCGACGCCAACATAGTTGAGAAAAGGCTAGGCAGATGACATAACTTACGAAAAGTCAGAGGTGTGCGAACCTGAATCCTGAAAAGTCAGTTGACTGAAAAGTCAGAGGTGCGTGCCTTAGGTTCGAACTTAAGACCTCTGACTTCAACTTCAACAACTTCAACGGTCATACCACTAGGCTATCAAAATCAAAATCAAAATATTTTTATTCATGTAGACCATTAGGCACTTATGAATAGTCATAATTCTAATATTTTTATTATAAGAGTGACTCTAGTTGCCAGTTCCAAGGGCAGCCTACGCTTCATGGAGAAGAATCTGGCAAGAAACTCCATGGTTGCTCTTATCTATCACTGCCAGTATCACTTAAGCCAGTAACCCGGCTTATATGGCCGGACTGCCAATACAGCTTGCTAACACGATGCTAAACTACTTCACAGCTACGTCAGCTACACATAATTGTCCTATAACTGCATAAAGCAGACGAATCCAGACCAAAGCTTCTAGCATCAATCCAAATGGAACAGAGTAATTATAGATGTAGAGGATTCCCGCATTGTGGTCGTATCACTTTGAGACGCATCTGTACCATACATTAATCTGTGTTGTACTTCATAGGTGTGTATGTTGTTTCGTTTGTAACCTTTATTGTGATAGGAATAAGGTTGA
The DNA here is from genome assembly GCA_936450705.2 of Protodeltote pygarga. Classification (NCBI taxonomy): domain Eukaryota; kingdom Metazoa; phylum Arthropoda; class Insecta; order Lepidoptera; family Noctuidae; genus Protodeltote; species Protodeltote pygarga. The sequence continues at coordinate 3,673,848 of OW388276.2, forward strand.
GGTAAGATTTTTGTTTTTTAGGTTAGGTCATTCATCATCTGCCTAGCCTTTTCCCAACTATGTTGGGGTCGGCTTTCAATCTTACCGGATGCAGCTGAATATCAGTGTTTTACATGGAGCGACTGCACTATCAGACCTCCAAAACCCAGATACTGGGTTACACCCCCCCCTTACCCCTTGGTAAGACTGGTTGTCAGACTTTCGGGCTTCTGACTACCCGTAACGACTGTCAAAGGTCTACAATTGACAGCCGGGGCCAACAGCTTAACGTGCTATCCGAAGCACGGAGAGTGATAATTAATTTATAAAACGCACATAACTTACGAAAAGTCAGAGGTGCGCGCCTTGGGTTCGAACCCGAGACCTCTGACTTGCAAGTCAACGGTCACCACCACTAGGCTATCACGACTCTAGGTTGTAGGTGTCACCACGATTTTAGGTTAGGTCATTATGGTAGTTTATTACTAACTTGCTTAATGCTTCTTTACAATGTTACAGGACGATTGACATTCCTGTAAACCACGTAAAGAGTATCATGTTCTTATCATACCTGTAGTATACAAAAAATCAATCAAATCCAACAAATACTTTAGCCACAGGAAATTATTTTTCATTTTCGTATTTTTTAACATGATTAGATCTGAGTTCTTTAAATATTAACATAGACATTGTAAGGTCAAGAAACTGCAATCGTGCTGCTTGAAAGACAGAGAAAGATGTCATTCGATTCCACCCTGACGCGCCCTAAGCGTGTTTACATTGTATGCAGTTGATTTTGCTATTTATTTTGTTCGAAAATGTAAATGTTTAAATCTTCTATTAACTACTGATCTTTAGGTTTTAAAATGTTTAGATGGACTAGTACTGTGCTCGTTTTAATTTAATGTCGTACGTCCAGAAACATATGGTATATAAAAAGAGGCCTATGCCCTATAGAGTGTCATGGTGGCGCATTGGTTACGGACCCGCTTTGCAAGGGCGTGATTGTGGGTTCGAAACCTGGGATGTACCAATGTGACTTTTTCAATGTCATATGTACTTTCTTAGTTAATCTAAGATACCACTGACTAACGGTGAAGAAAAACATCGCAAGGAAACCTGGACTTTAATAGTCTGAAATCGCCAACCCGCAGTGAGCTAGCGCGGTCATTAATGCTCAATCCTTCTCTGTATGAGAAGAGGCCTTTGCCGTATATTGGGACAGTTACAGGCTGATTTATTTATATTTATATATATATGCCCTATAGGGACTACTGTCCCTATACAAGCGGGTTTATTTTATTTATTTATTGGAGCTTCAGATAAATACAATAGACGCTACAAATTGCCAAATAAACTTTTAATTATTTCACCTAACCCGTTAAATGAGTCACGCCATTCCCATTATAACCTTTACAAAATATCTTAAATATTAAACTTTATACCATCTAAACGTTATACTGAAAATAACCTTTCAAGAATAATTACGTTAACGACTGAACCGGAACTGGCGCCATCTTGCGGAGGCTCGCGTAAACACTCATTTCCGGTCCCAACTGACAATGGAGTGAATTCTTTTGAGTTTTCATTGCTTTTGGTGACGTCACTTAATGAGTTGGTTAATTAGTGCTTAAGTTTTAATTGTGCGGATAATTAGGAATCTAACTGTGATTTGAAAGGCCGTCAAGCTTTTTGATCATAAAATTAAGAGTGAGATTTAATTGTTTTTACCAAGATTAGTTTAAGTGTCGTGGTGGCGCGTTGGTTATGGACCCGCTTTGCAAGCTCGTGGGTGTGAGTTCGAACCTGGCATGTACCAATGTGACCTTTTCAATGTCATATGTACTTTCTTAGTTAATCTAAGACACCACTGACTAACGGTGAAGGAAAACATCGTAAGGAAACCTGGACTTTAATTGTCTGAAATCGCCAACCCGCAGTGAGCTAGCGTGGTGATTAATGCTCGGTCCTTCTCTGTATGAGAAGAGGCCTATGCCCTACATTGGGAAAGTTACAGGCTGATTTATTATTTATTTTAGTTTAATGACTTATAAGTTACTTATATAACTACCAAAATATTATTATATTTAAAAAAATGTTTGTAAATTAATGTTAAACGACAATTCTATGTCAATGAAAGCTTAGTGGTATCACCGTTTGACTGCCAAGTCAAAGGTCATAGGTTCAAAACCCAACCACGCACCTCTGACTTTTCGGATTTATATACGCATTAGAAATTAATTATTATCACTAGCTAAAACTTCGTGAAGGAAAATATCATAAGGAAATAAGTACACCTGTAAGATTGTTCAATAGTGAGTATAGCCGTGTCAGAGGCCTACGGGCGGTTTAAACTCTGACACCAAGTTCTTCATCAATCATACGATGAAGAAGAATAAGAACAAAAACTTATTTACTACGACTCCAAATAAACTACCACGGAAGGCTTCGCGAAAGATGCCTATAAAAATGACGCAAAGACCTCCAACCTAATTTCAATAACAATGAGACAACAATAACAGATTATTTGTTGCTAAAACAACAATAACACCAGAAACAACACGTCAACAATAACAATTTCCATAAATATGAACATTTATCTAAACAGGGATAACTATTAACTATGAAGGATGAGGAACTAAGGAAATTACTCTTTGTCCCTTGTAGGGACAGCAAAGCAAGACAATAAATTAATAATGTACCTATTGCCAGTATTTGGTAAAAGGTTTGGCTTCGGAGTGTTTTCTTCTACAGTATAATTATAGTTAAATTTGTCATCCTCATCCTCTCTACTGGTAGCAAGCGCGACTGCTGAGCAAGAGGTCCTGGATTCAATCCCCCTGGTCGGAAAGAGTGTTATTGGGTTTTTCCATTTGAAAATTCTCAGTAGTAGCACGGAGTCTGGAATTGCGCCCGGTTAATGGCAATAGGCTCGCCCTCTATTACAAGGGACTTTATAACAGCCGGCGAAACGTGGGTGTACTGCACACCTCTGCCTACCCCCTCTGGGGAATAGGCGTGAGTTTATAAAAAAATCCTAGCCTTATGGGGTCGGCTTCTAATCTAACCAGTTGCAGCTGAATATCAGTTTTCTACGGAGCAACTGCCTATCTGACCCCCAGAACTCAAAGGGATACGATATTCTAAAGTTAAATCAGTTGTCAGGATTTAATGAGGGTACTGACTCCCTATATCAATTGTCAAAGATCTTCAGTAGTAGTTTACACAGAATAAAAGACAATAATTTTATTTTGTTTTCTAAAAAAAAACCTTTCTTTGCCTCACGTAACAATAAACTTTTCCTGCCGACAGTGCAAACGGTAACACGATTACTCGCATTGTGAGTAATAGTGATGTGTAATGCGGATATCGATAGGAGCCGCGGATATCGACTGTAAGCCCCGGTTTTATCAGGAAAATAAAGAAGAGGATGTATTGGAATTGTATCCGCTGAGAAAGGATATTGTTTTGTGAAATTTTCAATTTTCCGGTGTACCTAATGAGAAAGGTGTGTCTGGTTTTATTGGCTTGTGTTGGCTTACGAAAAAGTAAAAAGCGGCTTCATTTTAGAAACACGTGTAAGAGTGCACCCAAGATTTTTTTTGTAAATAAGATGTTGATATTAGATAGGTAAATACAGAGCAGTGATACAAATTATAAGTAGTTATAGCCTAGTATCTCTATGTAGTCTATGGATGTTGAAGTAGGTTTTCATCAAGCGTCATTTTTCAAGATCTTACAGGAATATAAAGATGTTTGTTAGTATAAGTTTAGTTAATTTAAAGTTTTCTAAAATACTGACAAGAAAATGTAGAATATCATATTGATTGCGGTAAATATTGAAAGTCTAGAGTACCCTAATTACAAAAGTTATCTTGTTGAAGGAAACATAAATAATGTCTGAAATGGTTCCTTAAATAAATTTTATCTAGACCAAAATTTATAGCTATTTTTATGTGTCTTTTTTACCATGAAATGCGTTGGATAATGAATCTATTTTGATGTTAAATGGTGGTGCACTCTTCGGTGGAGTACCTCTGCTTTAAATGGTGAGTAAAATTGGTCGGTACTGCAAAAAATATGTATGCGCAAATCAAGGTTAAAACCCATGACAGGATCAAACATTCTTCAATCTTAAGCAAGCGTTTGCTATTTTATCAGAGATAGTTCCAAACCTAATAACAAACTTGTTTATCGAACGCGAGATCTCTGGTTAACCAATCACTTAACTAAAAATTTGTAGTCAGCAAAATAAAGTCATAATTTTTCGAAATAAATCCAAGTAGGTATGTAATTTATAGCTATTCTTACGACAAAATTCCAACAAGACGGTTACACAAGAAATAAATATCTCGTAATCCGAAAGGTTTATGTAAATTCAAAGCGGATCTATTCTCGGATAATCCTTTGGATATCCGAAACGGATTTGAATAGCACAACACTATTAATATAGTTGCTGTCACTTTTAATGTTGTACAATCCAAAGAAAGTCGGTTTATATATTATGAAAACTGCTCTTATTGATAGCCTAGTGGTATGACCGTCGACTGACAAGCCAGAGATCTCGAGTTCGATCCCAAGGCGCACACCTCTGACTTTTCGTAAGTTATGTGCCTATTATAATTTATAATTATAATTACCAGTTGCTAAAACGGTGAGGGAAAACATCGTGATGAAACCAGCACACCTGAGATATTTTTCAATGGTGTGTAAAGCCATGTCAGAGGCCTACGGGCGGTTTAAACTCCGACACCAGGTTGTTCATCAACCATACGATAAGAAAGAAAGAAAGAAAATGTTAGTACTTTTTAGAATTTTTTCGAGGATATATCAAATTGATGTGAGCAGTGATATCCTAGTGGTATGACTGTTGACTGGCAAATCAGAGGTCTAAAGTTCACACCCAAGGCATGCCTTCGTACCTATGACTTATCGTAGACTGGCGCAAAGCTTGGCAGAATATAGGTACAGTCGGCAAAGGACTAGGTTGGCAGGGACGCTAGCTAAAGTTGTCATTTTTAACCGACTTCCAAAAAGGAGGAGGTTCTCAATTCGACTGTATGTTTTTTTTTTGTATGTTTGTTACGCGATTACTCCTTCAGTTGTGGGCCGATTTTCAAAATTCTTTTTGTAATCAAAAGGGTGTACTCCCGAGATAGTCCCATAGAAATATTATTGTGATCTGATCATGAACTTACGAGATATGAAACGGAACTCCTCGTAGGATTATAGCAGAATTGTCGTAACAAGTAATATTGCTTTGTTTATACGTGCAGTCGATGGCTGACGAGTAAAGAGGAAGAGGGGGGATACGTGGTCCCCTCCTATAATCATCCAAGATAAAAAATATCGTGTGAGGTATCGTTTGAATGGGCTTTTCATAAGAATTTCAAATATTAGCCTCACAAAAGTCTGGGAGGGGGATTAATTTTAGGCACCACTAAAATTCGTGAAAAAAAATTTTTTAATAAAAAATAAAACCGACTTCAAAAGGAACTAAAAAGCTTGAAATAACTTTAAAACGTTTTGGAGTCGGTTCCAAGTCAAGTTCTAGCCTCTTTAACCTTCTCATTAAGAACTTGACTTGGAACCGACTCCAAAACCTTTTAAAGTTATTTCAAGCTTTTTCAAATCTCTTTAACACGCCTAGGGCGTGTGGCGACATCTATCGGAATACATTACGTATCCCGACTCAGTGCTCTAAACTTTGCAGTTTTAGGAGACACCGATGCGATATTACCAATTTTCTTAATCTCTCTTAATCTTCGACACGGTATGTCGAAGATCGTGGGTTCGAATCCCATCCGTATCAGTTGTTTTTTCAAATTTTCTTATTAAATAATTATATTTAATAAGCTATCATGTGCTATAACATGTAAAAAATTCACAAAAATATTATTTCAAGCTTTTTAGTTCCTTTTGAAGTCGGTTTTATTTTATGATAAGGTATAACTGAAACCTGTACAAAACTAAACAATTTTAAAACATGTAAACTTCAATGAATAACTTCATCCCAAACTAGTGGCCCTGCCAACGACCAATACATTTTTTGATGATGATGAAATTCGGAGATACAGAACTGAACTCCTTATCGGACAACTAATTCATTTTGTTTGTATGTGTTGTATAAATCCAACTTCAAAAAAAAAAGCCAGGAATAAAGGTGTGGGAGCCATACACCCTTTGAAGTTAATATATAATTCAGCCTGTAACTGTCCCAATATAGGGCAAAGGCCTCTTCTCATACAGAGAAGGATTGAGCATTAATCACCGCGCTAGCTCACTGCGGGTTGGCGATAACTTAATAAAACATATGACTAAAAACGTATTATATTGGGACAGTTACGGGCTGATTTATTTATTTGTTAATTATGTTTTTAGTAGAACCTCAATTATATTTTGTAGGTGATATTTATAATTTCTAAAAAGCCATAAAAATGTCTGCTACTTGATTTGTGTTCAGCAACCGTTATAACAAACGTTTATTAAAATTTGTTAATTGAAAACCGACTGGTATTTTGATTCAATTAGGATTGTATTGTTGTTTCAAAATTAATTTATTGGTAAAGGTTTTACCTTTCCGCTCGTAAATTGTGTTGGAAATAACAATACCATTTTATTTGTTACGAAGCGAAACAGCCTAGTGGTTAAACCGTTGTATGGCAAGTCAGAGACTCTGGTTCAAACCCAAGACAGGGACTTCTGAGTTGTCGTAAGTTAAGTGCGTATTATAAATTAATTATCTCCTGCTCCGTGCCTCGGAAAGCACGTAAAGCCGTTGACCCTGTGCCATTTGAAGAATTTAAATTTTGCCTATTGAAGTGAGGGAATAGTTATCTCAATTCAAATTAAATAAAAATATTTTTTTGGTAAAAATCGTACCCATCAAGTACTATCGCGGACAAAGCCGGTGCACCACTCTTAAGGTTAAAATCGCTTGCACCCGGCGCATCGTTCAAAGCATTTGGATCGCAAAGTGGAGCACCGTTCGTGTTCGCGATAGTACAATTTTCACCAAAAAATATCTGTAACACCATGTGTCATCCGTCTGACATTTATGGACAGAATGAGTTGTCGGTGCGGACGGCTATCTGTTTGTTTGTCGGTGTATTTCACGCTGGTTATTTTAAGGTCAATAGAGGTTAGTCGGTTCAGTAAATCAAAGTTTAGTAAAACTTCTATTACCTATATTATAAATGCTTTAGCTTTAATTGACGTGTACTTTCACCTAGAAATGGAGCTGTTGTGACCGAATGTCGTACTGACTTATATTTCTTATATAATTTACTAGCGACCCGCCCCGGCTTCGCACCGGTGCAATAAACATATTATAAACCTTCCTCTTCAATCACTCTATCTATTTAAAAAAACCGCATCAAAATCCGTTGCGTAGTTTTAAAGATTTAAACAGGGATATAGGGACAGAGAAAGCGACTTTGTTTTATACTACGTAGTGATAATTACTAACGAAAACATTAAGAAAATTAGTAATATCGCATCGGCTACAAAGTTTGGAGCACTGAGTCGGATACGTAATGTATTCCGATCACACGCCCTAGGCGTAGAAAGAGATTTGAAATTTCGACTGATTCTGATTTTGAGTTTAGAGCGTCGGCACGGTACGCCGAAGATCGTGGATTCAAATCCCATCCGTATCAGTTGCTTTTTTCAAATTTCTTATAAATAATTCAATCCTTCTGATCTTAAACAATAACAACTACACCTAAAATATCATAAACAAACTTTCATTCGTAGTTTAGGCGAGATAAACTGTAAGGGCGAATACGGTATCTAGCTGTTTGTTGTCGAATATTTCACGCTTGTTATTTTGGTGTAAACAGAGGTATTAGATAGAAGTAGTCAATCCAATTTCAACTTCTGCAACTAAGACACATTTTTCACCTAAATGTTGTTGTTTGTCTCTGTTTGGGATTATCAAATCTTTTTCAATATTCAATAACACTATGTATTGCTTCTAAAATGTACAATATCTTTATAATATTATTAATCTATACAAATAATAAAAGGAATTAGAAAAACGATCATTTGCAAAAACGGTGCAGGAAAACATCGTGAGGAAACCAGCACATCTGAGAGATTTTTCAACAGTGCATATATCCATGTCAAAGGCCTAAGGGTGGTTTAAACTCTGACGCCAAGTCACGAGAAAATAAGGTTGTTTTAAAAGGGGTTATAGATCCTTATATGTTTTGGGATTAAAAAAATAATATTTCATAATCAAATTGGCATCACCATAGCTCAAAATGTTTTCAGTAAAAGCAAGCACTTTAGTTTTGTATATATCATTGTGATTTATATCAACCATTACACAATAGTAGCTGTTGCCCGTGCCTTGGATTCTTTCTAAATCTACCTATGTTTTTTGTCTCCTAATTTAAGCCAGATTATAGCCACGTCGACAAATAATGAAAAAAATTACACATAGTGTCGAATATCGAATAATGTACCGTGTGGTTTCCAGCCAAGAATAGGACCACCCCTATTCGTCCCGCGGGTGTTGAAAGAAGCGACAAAGGGAAAAATTCGGAGGATGGACAGCAGAATCCTTCTGCGTAACAGTAATCATCTGCTGCTGCGATCACCAACCCGCTTGCCCAGCGTGGCGATTATGGGCAAAATACCTCCAATAAGCGTACAACAGTCAACAGACTTAGGTAGTATTAGGAGAGATTAATTAGAGGCAAATTAGGAGAGAAGAAGTTATCATTTCTTGAACATGCTTAAAAGTTAAAAGTTGAAGTTCTAGGAAACATAAATAAATAAGTTAAGTAAAACACTAAACACAACAATTAAATTTTCCAAAAAATTTTAGTAGCCTAGGGTAGGTGCAAGTCGGACATAACTCCATCACTGGCCCTTTGGTGGTAGAATATCCATAAGGGAAAAAAAGGAAATGGAGGTTTTTTTCCAGCAGGAGTGGAAATCCCCTCGGACACCCAAGTTATCTCACGAGTTAAATAACTTGGGTAGTGTCGGACTCGAACCGACTAAAAACCACTCCTATGGGGTCCATTTGACGGTAGAGTTAGAGTAGTGTAGGGTAGGTTAGGGTAGGGTAGAATAGGCGTTGAAGTAGGATAATCACGCGCACAAAGTTGTGCCGGGCAGCTAGTCATAACATAACAATAACTCCTACTATAAACAACGCTGGTTTTCAATTTCAACCTGTCTAACTTAGAAATTTTACTAAATACCTTAAGATTTACTTCCAGCAGCCATCTTGAATCGTTTTCTCAACAAAGCTAAAAGAGCTATAAAGCTGAAATCACCTATTCGAGAAATCAAAGCAAGCTGAGCCATTAGCGTACCGCTGTCACGTAGCAAACGCAATGCAGAATACATTTATCATAGGTGTTCCATTTTCGCAGTTATGCAGTTAAACTATCTTGGAGCGTTGAGTGCACGATCTGCAGAAAACGGTATCACAAGTGTGAAGTTAAAATAAGAGAATGAGGAAGTGAATATGATGGTTAAGCCCATAGAGTATTCAAGAAAATATAGAGTGATAACGTCAACCACATTGCCTTGTGCGGAGCGAAAGCAGGTCTCACCATACAAATGTTAAAATGTCATTTTTTCAAATTATGTTTTCTAGACGTTTTTCAAAATTTAACTCAGCAGTTAACCATGATATAAGCTAAAATGTAACTTTTTCGCTTATGGAGCCTAGTTGAACCGCAGTCGATCGAGGTATGATCGCAAACGGAGCTCGTGACGCGGCCGCTTTGTTCATACCCGTGCTCACTGTTCATACTTCTATAGGGTTGCTCTATATTTTCTTATATACTCTAAGGTTAAGCCGCTCTTAAGGCGCCTACCTCGCTAAACTGCTATTTGCCACGCAAATTGATGATATAAAATCATTGAATATGATTAATTAGTATAAAAACCAGTGCTCCAGTCAGTGGTCGACATTCGACCGTATCGTTTTTTACAAATTTTAGCTATCTGCGCTTCTTCTCCATATAAACTTTTACTATGCCAAGTTTCACACTCCTCCGTGCGCGCAATATTCTTAAAAAGGGATCCACAGTTTTCGCTTTACGTATATTATTATATATATATAGATGATATTAAAAATGTTTATGTATGAAAACTTGTAGAATGAATGAACAATAATTATTTGCGACAGCATACAAGAACACAGACAATCAAAAAACAGGGGAAAATTAATTAAATTAAATTAAATTTCAAGGCCAAGTGTATTATTACTAAGTTTATACATTTAATTAGTATACTCATATTCGCAACATAATAAATATCTTATCTAAGTCCAAGACTTAAAAAAAAAGTTATTTTTTTTATGTGATTCAAGATTGTTCCGATCAAACTAATATTTGCGTTAAAACTTTGTGATGTTATTCTCTTTAACTTAGTTTTTTTACGGTTTTCTTAACTACATGCAATGGTTTTAAATCTTCAACGTGCAAGCGAGATAGGGATAGAGAGAAAAAATACTGTAGCAAGCTTTGCGTTCACACTTAACGTATTTTATTACGTAAGGTACCTATTCAACGGAGCTTTCGACGCGATCCTAAAGTGCTCTATGCAGTCACTGATTAATCTCGGATAAGTAGGAGAAAATAAAGAAGGTTTTTGTTTTGCTAGACTGCATTTTACAGTTATAGCTATAGTACTATAGAATTAGGAATGTTTTTTTATTTTTTTTTATTTCGTCGGTATTTTTTTTTTAAGTAGTTCGTATTTGAGTCGGGATACGCAATGTATTCCGATAGATGTCGCCACACGCCCTAGGCGTGTAAAAGAGATTTGAAAGCTTCGACTGGTGCTGATGGGATACGGTGGCTCAGCGGTTAGAGCGTCGACACGGTACGTCGAAGATCGTGGGTTCGAATCCCATCCGTATCAGTTGTTTTTTTCAAATTTTCTTATTAAATAATTACACTAGTTTTTGTTGTAGTCAAAAATACCTATTAGTTTTGATTTTATAGGTATTTAAACTTACGATAAATACAGAGTCCCGCTAACAATCACGTGACCTCATGTGACGTCAATTTAACTATTAAGCCCTCATTGGATGTTGCCCATAATCGCCACACTGGGCAAGCGGGTTGGCGATCGCAGTAGCAGCTGATTACTGTTACACAGAAGGGGATCTTTCCTTTTGTCGCTTCTTACGACATCACCCGCGGGACGAGTAGGGGTGGTTTTATTCTTAGGCTGGAAACCACACGGCACAGACTGATTCATTAACTACTTTAGGGTCCAATACACATGGATATCTATGTCAGTCTGATATTAACATGTTCTAATCCAAATGTCCAACTAACCCGGCCAATATATCGGTTACCGCATGACCGATTTATCGCAAAGCCGACCGCTACGTGCTGGACCGGAATAATTTATTACCCAATGATGATTCACTAGTCGATGTGAAATGAGAATAAACGCATATTTTCTCATAAAACAGGGTTATTTGTAAGAGAGTCGTGATAGCCTAGTGATGTTGACCGTTGACTGACAAGTCAGAGGTCTCGGGTTCGAACCCAAGGCGCGCCCTCTGACTTTTCGTAAGTTATGTGCGTTTTATAAATTAATTATCACTCGCCGTGCCTCGGATATCACGTTAAGCTGTTGACCCCGGCTGTCAATTGTAGATCTTTGACAGTCGTTACGGGTAGTCAGAAGCCCGAAAGTCTGATAACCAGTCTTACCAAGGGGTATCGTGTAACCCAGTATCTGGGTTGTGGAGGTCTGATAGGCAGTCTCTCCATGTAAAACACTGGTATTCAGCTGCATCCGGTAAGACTGGAAGCCGACCCCAACATAGTTGGGAAAGGGCTAGGTAGATGATGATGATGACAGGGTTATTTGTAAAACACCAGCATCCTTAAAAGGAGTAACTAAACTCATCATTACGAACAACTTTTACTATGGGACCAACCCTGAAATCGCTAAAAAAAATCATCTGTTCAAAAAAACATTTTGTTGAGTTATGTGAACATAAATGTATGGAACAGCTGATTTTATTTATGTGATTTCAGGGCCAACCCTTCAAACAAACAAACTCATCATTATAAACAAGTTTTACTATGGGACCAATATGTTACAAACTCATTTGAACATCACCTTTTTGGATCACCTTTTTGGATTTCTATTTTGTATTCTAAATTTAAAAAAGTAATGACAACGGTGAAACTAGGAATTCATGCGGGTTCACCTTTGTATTAAGAGTATTTCAAAATAAACTGTGGTTTAATCAATTCCAGCGCCTTTCGTTTACTTCGTTACACACCGTCAGTAACATATGGGGACCAATCCCATAATAAAAGTTGTTTATAATGATGAGTTTAATGACCCCTTTTAAGGATGCTGGTGTTTTACAAATACCCCTGTATACCTACTCTTAGGAATAAATGTTTTTCTATTCTATTCTTATAACTTGTCCGAATGTCACATCACTACTCAGAGACACCAGAAAGTCTACAAGTTACAAAGAGTTCTTCTATTGATTTTGTTTCGGCGAGTTACGGAGGCGCTCGGGTGTTCCCGGTAAATCCGAATTACTGCCATAATGGTCGTTGCATTAGACACTTTATTAGTGAGGTAAATAGAGTTTTAATTTGAATATTTTGAGTGAAAATTGAATGACAATTTGGTTGTATTTTTCGATGAAGGGTTTGGGCACAGATGTCTTATTATAGTTACACTAACTTTAACCTAACCGGCCAATGTATATAATGTGCTTCTAAATTATCTGGCACGGTTGCAATGGGAGACAGTACTGGGTATATAGATTACAATAGTGAAGAAATTTCGTACCCCGGAACAGTAAAAAAAAAATTTGAGCATGGAGCAGATTTGACCTACGCAATAAAACGCAGGCAAAAGAAAAACAAAACATGACGTTAGATAAAAAAAATTACTTTACTATTGTAATATAAATAACCAATATTATCTCCCATTGCAGCCGTGGCAGATAATTTAGAAGCACCTTATAATATATCTATTTATTGGCACAGTGACAGTACTGAGTAGTATCTACTGGAAAAATGAACAAACCTCTGCGGAAAATTCTAAAAAAAAATATATAAGTATTAAAAAAATATTCGAATTACTTGTCTGCATTAATTTATAGTTTAAGTTAAAATTAAACGAATATAATTTACGTATAATAATGTTAATAAATTTCTTATTTAACTTCGCTACTATTGAGAGTCAAGATCCTCAATACTGACCGCTGTCAAATCAAGCTAAAAAATACACTAAGAAATGTAAGCGAGAATATTAACTTAAATGCATTGCAGATACTAGGATTCAAGCATAATCCAAATCTGGATCTCGTGACAAATTGTATCTATCACATGAAACAAACAAATGAATGACGTAAGCGAAAATGTAGACATAAATGCATTGGACGTACTAGGACACCAGGAATTCAAAGCGTTCTCCAAATCTCGTGACAAATTGAATTTATCACTTGAAACAGCAGCTTTATTCAATTAATTAACTGAGTTTGACCGTGTGACGTCTGCATACGTTGCCTGCGGACTATTCACGCAATAAGATTATTGGAATACCCTTCTAGGTTATGGGCTCCTGGTACTTTAGATTAGTGAACGCTGTTTGATAGTGTGTTAAATTTTATCTATTTTGGTCTGTTTGTTTGTCTTAGAAGTTGTAAGGTTCGTAAATGAAGGAGATGTTGTTTAAATTGTAACGTAATAAATAAATTAGTGCAAATTAAAAAACGGCCGAAGACATTATATGTTCATTTTAATTATGAATTCGCTAAAACCTTTCGTTCTAATAAAATTAAATAAGCAGTACCTACTAAAACCCCTAATAATAAAATTAATAATCCAATAATAATTATATAAATATCATTCATAAACATATACTTCTTGGTTTTTTTTTTGTCTTTTTTATTGACGAGATTATTGAGAATCCGCTATCCGTCCGGCCATACGTCTCGTCTTGTCCCAGGGCTTTATTTTTTTAAACTTTAATAGATATAGATATTTTAATTTCACATAGTATTTGCAACTGTAGCCACTTTACATATTTATTATAAATAATAAAAATTAATTAAAAATTCGTGGTGGTTGCCATAGAAGAAACGATATTTTTGCGTTTTTTATGGAATCCTTTGAGTGCAAATCCGACTCACACTTGGCCAGTTTTTTTACCTTTCAATATTTGTATTTATGCTGCGATTTAATGATACACGATGATGTTGTTTATATACAAAATATTTTTTTTTTTTCATAATTTCCACAATCATTGTAATTTTTTAATTTGAGTATCAAACGCAGTCACAACAATAAGAAAAAGGCGTGTATTCTCAATGGCTGTTACGTCACCATGGAAATACTGAAAAACGTCTGAATGGAAACCATACAATTACTCAGTCAACGGCAGCGAATAATAGGAACGGAGTATAGTGTATAGAAATGGACGTCTAATTAAAATAAATATACAAAATTAAAGTAAACTTAAACTTACTTTAGTTAAGGCTCAAATTACTTTAAAATTCTAAAAAGGTATTTTATGTGTAAAAGCTTAGAGTATATAAGAAAATATAGAGTGATAACGTCAACAACATTGCCTTGTGCGTGCCTTGCGTGAGCAGGTCTCACCATTGAAATGTTAAAATATCATATTTTAAATTGTGTTTTTAGTCATTTTTGTAAAATTTAACACAGTAGTTAACCATGTTTTAACCTAAGCGAACTTTTTCGCTCGTAGAGCCTAGTTAAACCGCAATTGATCGAGGTATGATCGCGGACGGAGCTCATGTCGCGGCCGCGTTGATACACCCGTGCTCACGGTTCATACTTCTGTAGGGTTGCTCTATATTTTCTTAGGTATATACTCTAAGTGTAAAAGGTTATTTGTGGCATATGATTTAAAACCTTAACCTATGAAGTACAGATATGGTCACTAACAAAGCGTCAAAAGTCGACCCTAGGGGCTTATTTAGCGTGCAATGGAACGCAGTATTTTAGGAGTAAAACTTAATGACCGCATTAGGAACTCTATACTGACATAATTATGAAATACTAACGGTTTCTTCTTCTTATCGTGTGGTTGATAAACAACCTGGTGTCAGAGTTAAACCACCCGTAGGCCTCTAACATGCCTTTACACACCATTGAAAAATCTATCAGGTGTGTTGGTTTCATCACGATGTTTTCCCTCACCGTTTTAGCAACTGATAATTAATTTCAAATACGCACATAACTTACGAAAAGTTAGAGGTGCGCGCTTTGGGATCGAACTCGAGTCCTCTGACATGTCAGTCGACGGTCATACCACTAGGCTATCAGTGCTATGTTTTGACAGTATGTACTGATGGTTTTACTCACGGATTGGTTTCAAGAATGCCTGACTAGTTTCGGACTCAAACGGAGTCCATTTTCAAGAGCGAATGAACTCACACACACATACACACAGTGTTCACCGTTTTAGCAAGTGATAATTAATTTCAAATACGCACATAAATCCGAAAAGTTAGAGTGCCTGGGTGTAGAACCCACGACCTTTGATTTGGCAGTACTCATACCACTAGGCGATCACTGCTTATCACTTTATTCACCAGGGTTGATTATGGAAATACAGTAAGGGCTTCTGATACCATTTTATGAAAAGATGGCGGCCCTTAATGGCCCTAAATGAAATGATAATGGGCCACACCTTCGACGTTGGGGGCGCGGTTGCATCATGGAGGGCTTATTCCTTATTTTGTTATGGGATTTTTAATTTTTTGCTTGTTTTTATCATGTGAACATGATCAAATAATATTGTTCTTTTACAGTTTCCGCAGTAAGTTATTCATCATCATCATCAGTCTGTATTAGTCCACTGCTGAACATAGGCCTCTCCCAATGCACGCCACTATTGTGCGCTCATTGGAGGTATTTGCCCATAAACGATACGCTGGTCAAGCGAGTTGTCTATTTCTCAGAAGGATGCTGCTGCCCATCCTCCGGATTTTTCCTTTTGTCGCTTCTTACGACAGCCGCGGGACGAGTAGGGGTGGTTCTATTTTTAGGCCGCAAACCACGCGGCACGGAGTTATTATTACCTATCAGATAACTTCATACAAAAATATTCCATTTATAATCTAGTGAAATGTTATAATAGATGTTATCGGTATATGTTCGGTTATATCGGTTTATAGCACTGCTAGCCTAGTGGTATGACCGTCGACTGACAAGTCAGAGGCCTCGAGTTCGATCCCAAGGCGCGCATTTCTGACTTTTCGTAAGTTACGTGCGTATTATAAATTAATTATCAGTTGCTAAAACGGTGACGGAAAAGATCGTGATGGAACCAGCACACCTGAGAGATTTTTCAATGGTATGTAAAGCTATGTCAGAGGCCTATGGGCGGTTTAAACTCTGACACCAGGTTGTTCATCAACCATACGATAAGAAGAAGAAGAAGAATTGGTATATGTATAATAGATAGATGATGTAGTGTCTGTCCAGGCATTACGATTGCCCGTTAGATTTATAATAACTTATAATTAATAATCACTTTATCTTTCATTCAGTTTAGATTCAAGCAATGTTAAACTGTCATATTACTACTGAACCTTAATTCCTTTGTGTCCCAAAGCATTTAAACCCGCAGACGTTGACAAATGGAGGATCAAGACCCACCCTTGTCTATTTCAAATTCATGAGGGTTTGAACAACCAATACCGTTTTAGAAGTGTCCTACATGTGTAGTATTAAAGGGCTGGCTAGACAGAGGTCTAAGGTTCGAACCTAAAGAACGCAATTTTGACTTTTCGTAAGTTATGTGCGTGTACAATGTGTTTCTGGATGTACGACATTAAATTAAAACGAGCACAGTACTAGTCCATTAAAACATTTTAAAACCTAAAGGTCAGTAGTTAACAGAAGATTCAAAAAATTAAATTTTCGAACAAAATAAATAGCAGAATCAACCGCATAAAATGTAAACGCGCTTAGGGCCCGTCAGAGTGGAATCAAATGACACCTTTCTCTGTCTTTCAAGCAGCACGATTGCAGTTTCTTGACCTTACAATGTCTATGTTAATATTTATTATGAACTCAGATCTACATCATGTTAAAAAATACGAAAATGAAAAATAATTTCCTGTGGCTAAAGTATTTGTTGGATTTGATTAATTTTTTGTATACGGGTAAAGAACATGATACTTTTTTAAATGGTTTACAGGAATGTCAATCGTCCTGTAACACATTGTATATGATTTATAATCTGCTCCTTAGCTCAAAGGGCATTTAAAGTCGTGATTCAATTTATATATTATCAGCTTTACTCATGGATTGGTTTCGGGAATGCCCGACTACTATCGGACACAAACGAAGTCCATTTTTATTCTAGTTGGGCATTCCCGAAACCAATCTGTAAATAAAGCCGTATTTAATAATATTTATTTTTGTGATTTTTTTTTTACATGATAGCTTATTAAATATAATTATTTAATAAGAAAATTTGAAAAAAAAAACAACTGATACGGACGGGATTCGAACCCACGATCTTCGACGTACCGTGTGGACGCTCTAACCGCTGAGGGGATCATGTGCTGAACATGTAAAAAATTCACAAAAATATTAAGAAAATTGGTAATATCGCATCGGTGTCTATTAAAACTGCAAAGTTTGGAGCACTGAGTCGGATACGTAATGTTTTCCAAAAGAATTTACCACACGCCCTAGGCGTAGAAAAGAGATTTGAAATTTCGACTGATGCTGGTGAGATTCGGTGGCTCAGCGGTTAGAGCGTCGACACGGTACGTCAAAGATCGTGGGTTCGAATCCCATCCGTATAAGTTGTTTTCCTCATTTATTTTTTTCAAATTTTCTTATTAAATAATTATGTTTAATAATATTATCAAAGACAAGTCGATTGCCGTCCCATCGGATTATGAGAGTAATGGAATAAAGAGTACACTTGTGTTTGCGCACAGACTTATGCACTGATTTCTGCGTAGCTGGTTAATCTCCGTTAAGATTGACCTCTAAACCGAAGATCAGAGTAAAGATTTTTATGTTATAATGCATATAGGCAATACACATAAACTAAATACCATTACCCATGATTCGGAATTGAAAGAATTACCTATCCCATTGCATTGCCCCATTGGATCCGATGTTTCCCGAACGGTAGTCGTAAAAGTCAACGAGGGGTAAAGTACAGGGGAGTCGGAATGGGAACTTAAAATATATGGGACTTAAAGATATTTCGACAAGCTTAGAATGAGAATCTCAGTTTAAAACAGTATTGCTGGCACTTCGCCCGCGTCTTTGTGCAGGTGGATTCCTTTTCAACCTATTTTACCCTTTGGGGGCAAATAGGAATCCGGAAAAGTCGGGAAAGTCCGAAATTTTTGTAAAGAATTTTGCTCTGCCTTTCTTTTTTTCTTCTTTTATTTTTTTCTTATCGTATGGTTGATGTTAACCTGGTACCAGAGTTTAAACTGCCCGTAGGTCTCTGACATAGCTTTACACAACATTGAAAAATCTCTCAGGTGTGCTGGTTTCATCACGATGTTTTCCCTCACCGTTTTAGCAACTGATAATTAATTTATAACACGCTCGTATCTTACGAAAAGTCAGAGGTGCGCGCCTTGGGATCGAACTCGAGACCTCTGGCTTGTCAGTCGATTGTCATACCTTTAGGCTATCAGTGCTCTGCCACTCTGTTGCTCTGCCACAAAGTTATTAGTTATCTCTCGGTAGGTCGTGTGTTCAACTCCCGGTCAAAATAGATTATTTTTACTACAAAAATTTTAAACTTTAGTATTTGCATAATATGCATAAATATATAAACATTTTTATGAAGTACTAGCTGTTCCCTGCGACTTTGTCCGCGTTAAATTTTTGCCCGTACACACACGTTGATAAAGCAGCCAGATTGTTTTTTTCTGACTTGAATCACAGATATTATAATGCAACCATCATCATCTAGCCTGGCCTAGCCTTTTCATAACTAATTTGGGGTCGGCTTCCAGTCTTACCGGATGCAGCTGAATACCAGTGTTTTACATGGAGCGACTGCCTATCAGACCTCCACAACCCAGATACTGGGTTACACGATACCCCTTGGTAAGACTGGTTGTCAGACTTTCGGGCTTCTGACTACCCGTAACGACTGTCAAAGATCTACAATTGACAGCCGGGGCCAACAGCTTAACGTGCTATCCGAGGCACGGAGAGTGATAATTAATTTATAAAACGCACATAACTTACGAAAAGTCAGAGATGCGCGCCATGTGTTCGAACCCGAGACCTCTGACTTGATATTATATATTGAGATATTATAATGCAACCATTATACAATTATCTATTCAGAACTGCACCAAGCAGTTAATCACCAATTAAAATTAATTACAACACGGTGATTTCAATCGCTAAATCAATGAAACATTATTGACTAAGTTATTTGAAATTCTTTGTCCAAAACTAGGTCAAAGTGCCAATAATCGTCTATTATGAAATATTATGATTATAGTGTTAGACAGGAGGCGCGCAGAATGTTAATGGACTATAAAATGTTGTTATTGTTATTATAATATAGTATCCTATCCTAACTTAGTACTATAAATGCGAAAGTAAGTTTGTTTGTTACTCTTTCAAGCTAAAGCCGGGTCCAGACGGGTGTAACGTGTAATGCACCGTGTAATGTAACACGACTTCTACGTGTGGACGGCACTACGAGCATCATATGTAACGCACGCGCCGGTGCTTGGACTGATCCATCGGCTGTCGGTTTTTTGTGCGAAGACAAAGGCACTCGCAGTGCAGTGCACATAAGTCGCGTACATGATTCGCATTGATTTCACGTGCCATCCACACAATGTGATGATATTTATCTACATGTAATCTTACATTACACGTTACGAACGTCTGGACCTGGCTTAAACCTCTGAACATCAGTTCAGTGGTTAAAGCCGGGTTAAACAGTCCTTCTCCTTTTCCTCCTCTCCTTAAATCTCCTTAAACTTATTAGTTTGGATGTTAGACGGATGGGCTTCACTACATAGTATAAAACAAAGTCGCTATCCGCCGTCTGTCTGTCCCTATGTATGCTTAGATCTTTAAAACTACGCAACGGATTTTGATGCGGTTTTTTTTAATTGATAGAGTGATTCTTAAGGAAGGTTTATAATTGTAAAATGTATATTGCAACCGTGCGAAGTCGGGGCGGGTCGCTTTATTATATAAGAATAAGAAGAGGATAAAAGATTTTTAGAGCTGTCAAATTATTCAATTTTACTACCGTTTAGTACAGTTAAAAGCACTATAAATCGGAACTAGACTCCCATTTATTGAAAAACTAAGGACTTTAGATCTTTAATTTACAAAACCATAGTCAATAATGCATAGAGGCGCGTATTTGAGTCGCATTGTCCGAAACTAGGTCGAACTGACTGTCAATACTCCGGCATTTTGTTTAGAGAACATACACGGGCTTCACGGATTTTATTGAGAAGGGGTAAGCAGCAGTTTTGGTATAGTACAGCTGGTGTAGTGTTAGACGACTACTGCTATAGGCTTGTTCTTATTATTATTAAAAATGCATGGAAAAATAACTCGGACTTGTCCACCGAGGGTTATGTCTATTAAGACTATAATTTTTTTTTATAGATTCACGCCAGTATTCCCCAGAGGGGATTCCATTATTCCATAGAGGGGTAGGCAGAGGTGTGCAGTACACCCATATTTCGCCGGCGATGTTATAAGTCCCATGTAATAGGGGGGCGAGCCTATTGCCATTAACCGGGCACAATTCCAAACTCCGTGCTGCTACTGAGAATTTTTAATGGGAAAACCCAATATCACTTTGCCCGGGGATCGAACCCAGGATCTAGTGCTCAATAATCGCGCTTGCTGCCACTAGACCAACGAGGCACTCAGTTTAATGATTTAATTACAAATATATAGTTTTCAGATTTCCCTATATTTGTATTTGTTATAATTAGCCATATTTCATAGTTCTAAGTCAATTAAATAAACGAATAAATAGATGTTTGATTTTTCCAAAGCTTCAAGGGACTATTAACTATAGACTCCATTCGTTCCCGAGATAAAGGGTCTAAACAGACAGACGGATATCAAAGTGATCCTATAAGGGTTCCGTTATTCCCTTTTGAGATACGGAACGCTAAAAACGGCATAAAGTCGCAATACAACAATGAATTTAACATTACGTAGAATTTCCCCGTTAAAATACTTAAACAACATCCGTTCAATGTTAATTTAAACACAAAATCTAATATTAACTCAGCCCAAATTTCACGCAGCTTAAAAACCCGACCACAATTCCAGCTCAAAGCTTGTGTATCCCACATGAATTGTGTATTTTCACACTATATATTCACCATGCCTAAGGCTTTGTGTCAAAAGGCAGGGAAATGCAAAAGAGCCATTTTGTGAAAGAGATTTCATATCTTTTTTCAATTAATAAAAAATCTACAGGCATTACATAGCTGTAATATCTATGCCGTGTGGTTTCCGGCCTAAGAATAAAACCACCCCTACTCGTCCCGCGGGTGTCGTAAGAAGCGACAAAGGGAAAGATCTGGAGGATGGGCAGTAGCATCTTTCTGTGTAACAGAAATCATCTGCTACTGCGATCGCCAACCAGTTTGCCCAGCGTGGTGATTATGGGTAAATACCTCCTATGAGCGTATAAACAAACGGTAGGTGATGGTGATGACGATGAATATGAACTAAAAATCAATATAATGGTCCATTTTACTGGTCAAAATACCATGACGCGTTGGAAAATATTCAAGAAACCTACACGAAGTGGATATATTATAAACTTTACAAAAGAGCTTTGGCAAACATGTACTCGTCTCTGTCTAGCAGTTCAAGTTTGACAGTTATGTGACAGTGACAAGGATACTAAGCCTAAGCGTGTTAACTTACCTTTATTTGTTTTGGCCTAAGAGACCCGTGAGATAGCCTTAGGGGAGTACTTGACAGCGCTGGGTTAGTAGATATAATTAAACACACGTGTAAAACAGGTGCAAGAAGATGATGATTTGCGGAGACTGCCTGATTTAGGCCAGAAAAAAATTTTTTTAATAAAAAATAAAACCTAATTCAAAAGGAACTAAAAAGCTTGAAATAACTTTAAAACGTTTTGGAGTCGGTTCCAAGTCAAGTTCTAGCCTCTTTAACCTTCTTATTAAGAACTTGACTTGGAACCGACTCCAAAACGTTTTAAAGTTATTTCAAGCTTTTTAGTTCCTTTTGACGTCGGTTTTATATTTATTAAAAAATTTTTTTTCACGATTTTTAGTGGTGCCTAAAATTAATCCCTTTCCCAGACTTTTGTGAGGCTAATATTTGAAATCCTTGAATTAATCCTTGCTAATATTTGAAGTTATGCCCGAACATACATAAAAAAAATATAAACATCCGAATTGAGAACCTCCTCCTTTTTGAAGTCGGTTAAAAAGGTCTATTTCGTTCTCTTATTCCCGCGGAAAAAGAAGTAACGCGGAGTAAGAAATGAATATATTAGGGGAAGTTTAAAAGTGGCGCCAGTGACAGATAAGTTGAAAGAAAATCGTTTGTCTTGGTATGGGCATGTGATGAGGAGGGATGAAACACATGTGTCTAAAAAGGTGATGAATATAAGTGTTGATGGATGGAAGGGGAGAGGGAGACCAAAGAAAAGATGGATGGAGTGTGTAAGCACTGATATGAATGAAAAAGGAGTAAATGCTCAGATGACGGCTGATAGAGAGGAATGGAAGAAGACATTTTGCGCCGACCCCAAGTAATATAGGACCAGGGCAGGTGAAAGAAGATTCTCGCGGAAAAATACTAATTGATTCAGTTGAATGAACCTGGGTCGTAGGTACTATGATGTGTTATGGCAGCCATGCTTAATATGTTTGTTCTTTATATTAGGTAATTTTAATGATTTTATTGTAATATGGAAATGTTACAAACATTTTGACAAAAAAAGTCAAAAATTAGTTATACAAGTTATAGAATAGTAGTACAAGTTATTTTGTACTTACATATTTCTATGACAATATTTTGTCATTAAATATAATCAAATCATTTACTTTCAAGTAATTTTAGTACACACAAACTTAGTTTTTAATATTTTTATTTTTATTTCCAGCTATCACAGTCTCAGACTCTTTTTTGCCAAGCTTCGAAACATTTCCATACCATAATAAATTTATCACGAGGGCTTATTTATGCCTATATTATGCCTAGGATTATTTATGCCTATCTTGAGGGCTGGTCCGAGGTAGCGCGAAAAAAGGATTCTTGGAAGGACATGGGGGAGGCCTTTGCTCAGCAGTGGGATACAGTAGGCTAATAAAAAAAATATATATATAGCGTACACTGCGTACATGGCGGTGAGGTGATAATTATTGTTAAACCTACATCTGGTTAATGAAGTATCTATGTTTCAACTAATAAACAATATTATAAAAGTGGGCCTTCTGACATATTTCTACTGCACGTCCGTCAGTACAGAGAGACGAAGTTTCCTTTGTGAAGAGTCCAAACAATGTTTATTCGATACAATATGTTCAGTTAAGTTGAACTTACGTTACAAGTTAGGGTAATGTACTTTCTTTTTAACTTGGAAATTGAAATTTAGAGTTATCTTTCAATTGAAAATGCTTTGAAAGACACTTATTAAAATACTTTGTTTAACAACAAAAGCAGCTAGGTCATAGGTTGTTCAATCCTTATTTAAATTTATTTATTTATTCGCGAAAAAACCAACAGCTAAACATACATCTTTTAGTAATAGAATAAAAACAGTAAGCCAATTACAGGTCTTCACTAATAGAAGATTGTCTTCACCTTAGAGCATATAAGAAAATATAGAGCAACCCTATAGAAGTATGAACTGTGAGCACGGGTATGAACAACGCGGCTGAGTTAAATTTTGAAAAACGTCTAGAAAACATAATTTGAAAAAATGACATTTTAAAATTTCTATGATGAGACCTGCTTTCGCTCCGCACAAGGCAATGTGTGCAAGGCAACTCTATATTTTCTTGAATACTCTATGGTCTTCACTAATAGACATGAATGGTGTGCGACAATAATTACCAGCACAACTCAGTTATACAAAAAGAAGCTAAACTTATTGATTTCAATATTATATAATTATTTATTTATTTTTTATTTATAGACTCACGCCTGTATTCCCCAGAGGAGGTAGGCAGAGGTGTGCAGTACACCCACGTTTCGCCGGCTATGTTATAAGTCCCATGTAATAGGGGGCGAGCCTATTGCCATTAACCGGGCACAATTCCAGACTCCGTGCTGCTACTGAGAATTTCCTAATGGAAAAACCCAATAAGACTTTGCCCGACCCGATCGAACCCAGGACCTCGTGCTCACCAGTCGCGCTTGCTACCACTAGACCAACGAGGCAGTCGTTTTTATTTATTTTATCTATACTTATAAAATGGTAACGTGACTGACTGACAGACAACGCACAGCCTAAACCGGTGGACCTAGGGACTTAAAATTTTGAGACAATATTTTTTAAGTACCGTAGGGGTGCACTAAGGAAGGATTTTCTGAAATTCCCCCCCTAAGTAGGTAAAAAAGGGGGAAACAGTTTGTATGTAAATCTGTCATTCTTAACGTTAAATGTACGAAACTTGGTATTCAGCTTTTCGGTTGATAAATAAAAGGACGAGCATTATTTTTTTTTTAAAAACTACCCTTGAGTGGATAAAAAAGGAGGTGAAAGTTTGTATGGGAGATTCGTTATTTTTTAAGTTACAGATGTAAAAATGAGTATTAAGCTTATGCACTAAAAATAAGAAAGACGTGTATCAAAAAAATTGGATTTTTTTACCCCTGAGGAGATATAAAAGGGGACTAAAGTTTGTAGTTATGAAAATCCGTCATTAAACTCGATAATTAGCTTTTCGGTTAACAAATAAGACGTGTTTTAGCTTTTTGATAACTCTACCCATTAGAGGGAAAGGCCCCCCCCCCCCCTTTCTCTCTAATGGGTAGAGTTAGCAAAAAGCGCGGATATTTTGTGTAAGAAATTCGGTATTAGTATGAGACATCAAAGTGGCATAACTATGCACGTATATCTCGACATTCAATCACTTTGGGAAGAAAATATAGAAAATAAAAGTTTGAATGAAATTCTGCCATTTTTATTAAAGTTGAAGCCATGAAAATTAGTAGGCACACACGAGACCTGCTGGACTGATTTTCATGGTATTTAATTTGTTGGATTAGTCTCCGCCTATAATAGAAGAATCGAAGAAAAAAAAATGGCATTATACCCCTTGGGTATGGTAGGGTATGGGTAGGGTAGGGTAGAGGTAGAGTAGGGTAGGGTAGGGTAGGAATAGAGGGGTAGGGTAGAGGTAGAGTAGAGTAGGGTAGAGGTACAGTAGGGTAGGGTAGGAATAGAAGGGTAGGGTAGGGGTAGAGTAGAGTAGGGTAGAGGTAGAGAAGGGTAGGGTAGGGGTAGCGTAGGGTAGGGTAGGGGTAGCGTAGGGTAGGGTAGGGGTAGCGTAGGGTAGGGTAGGGGTAGAGTAGGGGTAGGGTAGGGTTAGAGAATGCTAGGGTAGGGTAGAATAGCGTAGGGTAGTGTAGGGTTGGGTAGAAAAAGCGTAGAGGTAAAATAATCACGCGTACAAAGTCGCGCGGGGCAGCTAGTTATATAATTATAAAGATTTTTAATATAATCTGTGTAAACAAATAATCATCATCTGCCAGCCTTTTTCCCAACTATGTTGGGGTCGGCTTCCAGTCTAACCGGATGCAGCTGAATACCAGTGTTTTACATGGAGCGACTGCCTATCAGACCCCACAAGCAAGAAACTGGGTTACACGCTACCCCTTGGTAAGACTGGTTGTCAGACTTTCAGGCTTCTGACTACCCGTAACGATTGTCAAAGATCAACGTGCTATCCGAGGCAAGGAGAGTGATAATTAATTTATAAAACGCACATAACTTACGAAAAGTAAGAGGTGCGCCTTGGGTTCGAACCCGAGACCTCTGACTTGCCAGTAAACGGTCACTACCACTAGGCTATCACGACTCCGTGTATACAATTTAATATTACCGAAAGAACTCTAGGCTTAGAACGCTGTGCCTTTGAGACACTTATTCCAAATGGATCAAAGTTGTGTGCTTTGCAAATATAATACCTATAATATAATTATGAATCCCAAAAAACAAAATACCAATTATACCAGCCTGTAACTGTTCCCTTGTACTCCCAGAAGCGATAAAGGCCTTGCTAATAATCTCAAATACTTGAAATTCAATCAGTGGTTTACTGGAATAGTTTATTAGCCAATTTACCATCAATAGGGAGTTATAATAAACCGCATCATCAAAGGATGCCGCTTAGTTTAATTAGTTGTTTTATTAGTTTGCCAAATAATATGTTTTGAGTCGTGATAGCGTAGTCGTATGACTGGAAATTCAGAGGTCTTAGGTTCGAACCCAACATCTGAATTTTATGTCATTATCAACATCATCAGAAAGAAGGAATAGAGAGTGCACCTGTGTTTTAACAAACTAGATAAATTTGATAATATGATGATGATGAAAATGAAAACCATATTAAAATAAAATTATATAATTTAACTAGCCGTTGCCCGCGACTTCGTTCGCGTATAATTTACATTAGTAAAGGCAAATATATTTTTTGAAAATATAGACTGATAATTGCGAGATTTTCCGGGGATTTTCGTAACATTATTAATAAAAGCCAATATTTTCGCTTTAAATTTTATTTACATAAAAACCAGTGCAAGTTAATAAGGCAGTCAGATGGCCTGTTTTAATTTAATTAATTACATTTGTTGATAGTAAACTTTTTTTTGCCTGGCTTACAGTCTCAGTCAGAAAGCCACTAAATTATTTAGTTTAGTACCTACAGCTTATGTCCATATTTGGGTCACTGAAGCTAATTCAGAGCGTACCGTCTTTGACGATGATATATCGTGGCATGTGCAAACAGAACGGTGGCTAAATCCCTCCATATACAGACATACACACATACATGCAGTGCTAAATTCTATGTGCGATTTGGAGTAAGGTTGCTCTCCGATTAATTTGTAAGTATAATTATTTAATAAGAAAATTTGAAAAAACAACTGATACGGATAGGATTCGAACCCTTGATCTTCGACGTACCGTGTCGACGCTCTAACCGCTGAGCCACCGTATCCCATCGGCACCAGTCGAAATTTCAAATCTCTTTTACACGCCTAGGGCGTGTGGCGACATCTATCGGAATACATTACGTATCCCGACTCAGTGCTCTAAACTTTGCAGTTTTAGTAGACACCGATGCGATATTACTAATTTTCTTAATATTTTTTTCTATCATGTGCTATAACATGAAAAAAAAAATCACAAAAATAATTTGTAAGTAATAACTATACAGGGTTATTTGTAAAACACTCGCAACCTGAAAAGGGGTCATTAAACTCATCATTATGTACAACTTTAACTTGAACCCTGTCATCATCTGCCTAGCCTTTTCCCAACTATGTTGGGGTCGGCTTCCAGTCTTCCCGGATGCAGCTGAATATCAGTGTTTTACATGGAGCGACTGCCTATCAGACCTCCACAACCCAGATACTGGGTTACACGATACCCCTTGGTAAGACTGGTTGTCAGACTTTCGGGCTTCTGACTACCCGTAACGACTGTCGAAGATCTACAATTGACAGCCGGGGCCAACAGCTTAACGTGCTATCCGAGGCCCGGAGAGTGATAATTAATTTATAAAACGCACATAACTTACGAAAAGTCAGAGGTCGCCTTGGGTTCGAACCCGAGACCTCTGACTTGCCAGTCAACGGTCACCACCACTAGGCTATCATGACTAATACAGTGCATAATTTTATGTTGGCTTTTAATGCATCCCTTCTTGATATATGTATTAACTAACGGAATTAACATTACATTATATTTTAGAATAATAAGTGAGGTCCGCGACGCCGCCGCGTATACACCCGCTCTTGAAAATGGACTCCGTTTGAGTTCGAAACTAGTCGGGCATTCCCCGAAAACAATACGTGAGTAAAGCCGTATCAATATTTATATATTACATTATATTGTTTTCAATCATTTTAATGTTTCAGCTAATTGATGTCTGATTCCATTTGATATCATTTTATATTGCTTAATAATAATATTCTAACGATATGACACGTAAAGCGTTTTCCTGTTTGTAGTCATGACGTAACCGAGAGGGCGTGGAGTGCGGCAGGAAGAATAACAAATGAGCTACGAACATTTAAGAAAGTAGTTTTCATATAATTTTGTTGATTGATATTTCGATTCTCGATTTATCTAGCTTTAGAAATTACTAGCTGATGCTTGAGGCTTTGCCCGTGAAAACGTAGGGGGGAGACGTTTTTAGTGGGTGCGAGCCCCACATAACCGTACGTCCTCGGCCACAAATTATTAAAAAAAAGGCTTTGCCTGTGTGGATGTCGGTTATCGCGACCAAAAGTAATCACGAAATTTTGATCCTGCTTCCGCAACCTTTTTTCTTCCATTTTATCTTTATTCGTCATGTCACTGACTAAATTTATCTTAAATTTTTATTAAATACTAGCTTTTGCCCGCGACTTCGTTCACGTGGAATAGTGACTTCGACTCTTGACCAATAGATGGCGCTGTATGTCCGGAATAAATTTTATTTTATGTTTTGTAATAAAAACTATCCTATGTCCTTTCTCAAGTTCCAAACTATGTCTGTACCAAATTTCACACAAATCGGTTCAGTAGTTTAGGCGTGAAGCAAAGACAGACAGAGTTATTTTCGCATTTATAATATTAGTTTGGATTTGGATGAACTGTATTTATTGTGTTATGTATTGGTTGTTAAAGGGGGGAGGGGGTTAATTCTAAGTTACTAGCTAATCTAGGAATTTTGGATGGACATAGCCAGGAAAACTGATTTATTATTTATCTATTGGCATTTTCGATTTAGGAGCGGCAGAAATATTAAAATATCCAAATGGCTATGATGTAGTGCTGTCTGACATCTGTTTGTTGATTTTTTTTTTTTTTTTTTGGTGCCAAAATAAAAGCTTCTTTCTTTCTAAAATACCAAAAATTGCAAAGTTCGACTCAGAAAAATTATAAGATAGTCAAACCCCCTCTTTGGACTAAAAGCCTACAGATGGTTTAAGCTCTAACATTTTTTGCAAACGAAACTATAAAAAGGAGAAATTTATGTGAAAAACAACCATTCCTTACTTACCTGATTGACATAGAAAATATAAAGGTATAAAACTGAAAATACCTTTATTTGCATCGTAAAACATGCTTTAAGCTGACGACATAAGGCTTATATTTGTATAACAACTTTTCCTGAACTTTTAAGACAGAGGTGTGTTTTTGCTGTTGTAAATTAAACCTTATTCTGGTGTAATAGAGGTTATTTTCTTATAACAGGTTTGTTGTTTAAGTTTTCAGCTCCCATACCTCGCCCATTATGAATGTACAAGGGATTTACAAGTTTTTATAGGTTTCTCGACTTTACGAAACAGCCTTAATTTTATGTAATAACATTACGTAATGTGACGTCATATTGCTGAAGTATTAGCAGAGGTACGTACCTACTGTTTTAAAACTATAAATTTTTATGTAGACTTCCCCAGAGGGGGTAGGCAGAGATGTGCAGTACACCCACGTTTCGCCGGCTAAGTTATAAGTCCCATGTAATAGGGGGCGAGCCTATTGCCATTAACCGGGCACAATTCCAAACTCCGTGCTGCTACTGAGAATTTCCTAATGGAAAAACCCAATAACACTTTGCCCGACCCGGGGATCGAACGCAGGACCTCATGCTCAGCAGTCTCGCTGGCTACCACTACTAGATATTATGTTAAAACTTGTTTTCAACTATTTATGTGTCTATCTGTACTAAGAAATACCTGCATAATTATTAAGATATGTTAATTCCCGCAATCACGAAACCTCAACCCTGTGACCTAGATATCAACGTGCAAGACAGAGATAGACATTGTTGGAAAAGGATAGAAGATGTAAGGGACTCAATTGCAAACGACGGTATTACGAAGATTAGGGTACTAATACCTAGGAAATTATACAAGAAGAGGTTGTGGGTACTGTGAGAGGAGTAGCGGGTAGAGTAGAGTAGAGTATTCTTTATTGTACACCATAAGGAAATAAATAAATAAATAAATCAGCCTGTAACTGTCCCAATGTAGGGCAAAGGCCTCTTCTCATACAGAGAAGGATTGAGCATTAATCACCACGCTAGCTCACTGCGTGTTGGCGATTTCAGACAATTAAAGTCCAGGTTTCCTTACGATGTTTTCCTTCACCGTTAGTCAGTGGTGTCTTAGATTTACTAAGAAAGTACATATGACATTGTCAAAGTCACATTGGTACATGCCAGGTTCGAACCTACACCCACGCGCTTGCAAAGCGGGTCCGTAACCAATGCGCCACCACGACAATAAGGAAATTACATAAAAAAAATAATTAAAGTTTTTAAGGTAGGTACGGTCGGCCAAGAAAGTGGTGTATCAGTTTTGATTTAGTATCCTAGTCATCGAAAATGACAACAAGGTTCATATCTACTAAAAAGATATCACTGAAACAGATGCAAAATAATGACATCACCTTGAAAAGTATTCATACGTCATAAGTCACTTATAAGTGCAGGACATTTTAACCTTTATTATTAGTGGATAAGACATTAATTTCTACAAAGAAAATTTAAATGTTTCTTAATTTAAAAGTATAAAAACTATTTAAAAAGATGGCAGTAGAAGTGTCACATCGATATGCAAGCGAAACTAATCTCTATAACCTATGAACCTGTAAGCGGCATTCAACCTTAGGCTGATACACCACTTTTTTGGCCGACTATACAATAGGCGGCCTTATCGCTAAAAGCGATTTCTTCCAGACAACCATTGGATAGACAAGTACATGGAAGATAGATAAATGAGTAGTCCACGGGGTAGCGGGTTGTAATATTTATAGAACTTTTTGAGAAAATCCAAAGATTTATTATCTTCTTCTAATTGTATGGTTGATGAACAACCTAGTGTCAGAGTTTAAACCCCCCGTATACCTCTGACATGGCTTTACACATCATTGAAAAATCTCTCAGGTGTGCTGGTTTCATCGCGTTTTCCCTCACCGTTTTAGCAACTGATAATTAAATTTATAATACGCACATAACTTACGAAAAGTAAGAGGTGCCTTGGGATCGAACTCAAGACCTCTGACTTGTCAGTCGACGGTCATACCACTAAGCTCGGAACAGTAAAAACGTATATTACTTCACCCTAAAACTGTCAGTATTCAAAAAGCTGATAAACTCGTACTAGGCCTCTGGCAACACTAGGCCTAATCATTCATAACTCTAAATATTTCATAAGAAAATTTGAAAAAATCAACTGATACGGATGGGACCAAACCCACGATCTTCGACGTACCGTGTCGACGCTCTGACCGCTAAGCCACCGTATTCTACCAGCATCAGTCGAAATTTCAAATCTCTTTCTACACCTAGGGCATGTGGTAATATCTATTGGAATACATTACGTATCCGACTCAGTGCTCCAAACTTTGCAGTTTTAGAAGGCACCGATGAAATATTACCAATTTTCTTAATATTTTTGTGATTTTTTTCCATGTTAGCTTATTAAATATAATTATTTAATAAAAAAATCATTTATAATTACTAGTTTGCACAAATACATACAAAAATCGCTCATTCCTCATCATATTCTGCTCCCTTAAATTATAATTAAAGTACAAATAGGTATTTGCTAATTAAACCCTGTTTGTTTTTAATTAAGCAGCAGTTAATGACGTAACAGGCAGCATTTAATATTTAATTGCCTAATAAATGAATTAAAATCAAAATGTTTGGTAAATATACGATTTTTGGGCTTTTAAAAATGTTATAATGGCGCATTGGGTTCGAACCTGGCAAGTACCAATGGGACTTTTTTAATGGAAGTACTTTCCTAGTTAATCTAAGACACCATGGAATAACGGTGAAGGAAAACATCGTGAAGAAACCTGGATTTTATTAAATAGTCTGAAATCAGTGAGATACCGTGAGAAGGATTAAGCCTTAATTACCACGCTAGCTCACTACGTATTGGCGATTTCAGACTATTAAGTCCAGGTTTCCTCACGATGATGTTTTCCCTCACCGTTAGTCAGATATGATATGATATTGCAAAAGTCTCTTTGGTACGTGTAAGCTTCGAACCCACTCCTACTTGCTCGCAAAGCGTGTCCGTAACCACAACTGTCTACGTTTTATTTAACCACCACTTAATAATGTACGTATGTTTAAACAAATCTTCTTATCGTATGGCCTACGGGTGGCTTAAACTCTGACGCCAGGTTGTTCATCAACCATACGATAAGAAGAAGAAGATCGTATGGTTGATGAACAACCATACGGTCAGAGTTTAAACCGCCTGTAAGCCTCTGACATGGCTTTACACACCATTAAAAAATCTCTCAGGTGTGCTGGTTTCATCACGATGTTTTCCCTCACCGTTTTAGCAACTGATAATTAATTTAATACGCACATATCTTACGAAAGTCAGAGATGCGCGCATTGAGATCGAATTTA
This sequence comes from Protodeltote pygarga, assembly GCA_936450705.2. Lineage (NCBI taxonomy): Eukaryota > Metazoa > Arthropoda > Insecta > Lepidoptera > Noctuidae > Protodeltote > Protodeltote pygarga. Next base: position 3,706,444 of record OW388276.2, read on the forward strand.
AGACCACCGACTTGTCAGTCGACGGTAACACCACTAGGCTATCAGTGCTTTATAATTTGAATTTGATGATAAGTAATATAAAATAAATCTCCCATTAGAGGCGTAGGCTAATTCATTTCACTTGAGGTCAGCTCTGCTCCTGACGGCCACTTAATTGTAACCCCTGAAATCAATTAGCTACATAATTAATTCTCTTATGGACGATTAAATAGTGACTCTTTATTTTTGTCTTTACTCTCTTGTGTTGGAAAGGATATGCTTGATGTATGAAGAACTTAGATACTCGCAGTTACCCATTTGTTTAATAAACAAATTATAAATAGGTAGACAGATAGCGGTCTTTTACATTAAGTTTATCTTTTTAATTAGTTTATATATAAATAGATAGTTTATTTTTGGGTGTACTTAATTATTATAAATACGACTAACGGCGAAGGAAAACATCGTAAGGAAACCTGGATTTAATATTCTGAAACCGCCAACACGCAGTGAGCTAGCGTGGTGATTAATGCTCGATCCTTCTCTGTATGAGAAGAGGCCTTTGAACTACATTGGGACAGTTACAGGCTGATTTATTTATTTTATAAACACGATAAACAAAACATTAGTCAGTAGCAAGTAACAGTTCAATCAGGCTTCTCTGTTCTTAAATCAACATACAAACGTTTCCCTTCCACGCAAAAACAATCAACTATTTTCACCAATCTCCAAGTCACGAGAGCAAGCAAAACACTCTTTAAGTATTATTATAAGTAACTTTATAGGTACCAATTTGGTTTCAAAGACCTACTTAGTTTACTCAAGTAACCTCGCAAAGTTTTCTTTGAAAACAATTCAGATATTTTTGTAAAAGAACTTGCGTCTCGACTTGAAGTTGGAATGGAGTTATTTACTTTGTTGGTTTACCTAGATATTTCAAGTATTCAGTAAATATTGAGTGGTTGATAACAATGTTTTTATTGTAAAACTCTTCCGCGTATCTTTGTGTTGGTAATTGTAAACTAAAATCATCATCTCATCTGCCTAGCCTTTTCCCAACTATGTTGGGGTCGGCTTCCAGTCTAACCGGATGCAGCTGAATACCAGTGTTTTACATGGAGCGACTGCCTATCAGACCTGCACAACCCAGGTAGTAGGTTACACTGGTAAGACTGGTTGTCAGACTTTCGGGCTTCTGACTACCCGTAACGATTGTCAAAGATCTACAATTGACAGCCGGGGCCAACAGCTTAACATGCTATCCGAGGCACAGAGAGTGATAATTAATTTATAAAACGCACATAACTTACGAAAAGTCAGAGGTGCGCAACTCGAGACCTCTGACTTGCCAGTCAACGGTGACCACCACTAGGCTATCACGACTCTTCATGGTTTGGCATGGCTTTTAATTTACTATGAGCCATTTTTGCCCATAGACACAGACTAGTTTTTTTTTTTAAAATTATGTTTTCGATTGTTGATCTCTGCGGCTTGTGTCTGTGGGCAATATTGGGCATAGATCCAGTTTGTTTTTTTTTTTTAGTTATTTTTTTTTCGTGTGTGTGTTTTTATTTTTTTTTATTTCCTAAATACTTCTTTATGTAGCGCCTCGCGCAATATTTGCGTGTTAATAAATGATTTCTTTCTTTCTTTATTTCTTAAAAAGACACGTAAAATAAAATACTTAAGCACTTTAGCAAGCATTTCACAAGGAACCACCGAAAATGATCTTCCTACCTATAAATATGAATCCACAGCATTTTTGCATTACATTCGGCGTTGAGGAAAGAATTTAATTTCAGAACGAGGATGACGTTGATTTATGATCTTCTCGGACAGAATAATATGTGGAATATCTCGAGGAAATACGCGGAATGCAGTCACCTATTGGATTTTTTGACAGCTGATGCTGAAGTAGTGTTTGCATAGATTCTGTTGCATACAGTTTTATTCGCTATATTTATACTTTGTAGCACTCGTGGTCGCAGGCAGAGTGCTGCAAAGTACTCGAAACGTCAGGATTGTATTATCAAAATAAAAACGCGAATTATATCCGTTAAAAGTTGTTTCATTAGTATACAAATTTTAGATTTTATTACTAAACTACTTATTTAGGATTCCTTACTTACCCAAAAGGCGAAAACGGGACCATAAACTTACGCACCAAACAAAATATCCAAAGAATTGTAATCTTTATGATAAATGTAGATATTAGTTATTTTTATTACTACTAGTTAGGCTATAAAAGAAAATGTGTAAGTGAAAGTCTAGAAAAAAAATTGTAGTCTATGATAACATATTTTTTTCACGAGATACGTGCCTTGTTATGACATATGATAAAGACGAAATACTTATACCTAACTTATACCAAAATGTTACTGTACAAGTGATCTTAAACTCGTTTCGTTAAAGATTTTTCTATTTTTAACCGACTTCAAAAAGGAGGAGGTTCTTTGATCGGCTGTATGTATTTTTTTTTACTAGCTTTGTGCCGTGTGGTTCCCGGCCTAAGTAGAAGTACACCTACTCATCTCACAGGTGTCGTAAGAAGCGACAATGGGAAAAATCTGGAGGGTGAGCAGCAGCATCATACTGTGTAGATAATAGCACGGAGGAATGGAGGTATACTCTATTCACTATTGAATAAAAAAATTTTTTTGAACAAAAAAGGCAAGAATTAAAAAAAAAAACAAAGCAATAAATAAAACTAAAATTGAATAAAAAAAACGATTCCGTACATAATTAGTGAAGTAATCGCGCAACTAACTTACAAAAACTTACAGTCAAGAGAACCTCTTTTGTGAAGTCGGTTAGTAAAATTTAATAGCACCCATGGTCACACTAATCAGCAAGCTTTTTTGCAACGCCGTGTTTTAACGAGAACATTAAAAAAAAGAGCTCTCTCTCTCTCTACTCTTAATAGTCGCTTTCAGTCAGTTTGAATTGTTCCACTTCGTACAACGGACTTTGGGAAACATCTGAATAATATTTATTTTTGAGTCTTTTCAAAATCAAAATCAAAATATTTTTATTCATGTAGACCATTAGGCACTTATGAATAGTCGTAATTCTAATATTTTTATTATAAGAGTGACTCTAGTTGCCAGTTCCTAGGGCAGCCTACCCCTCATGGAGAAGAATCTGGCAAGAAACTCCATGGTTGCTCTTTTAAATAATGGCTCACAATATTTTTGGATATTTCTGGAATTATTATAATTATATTTTTGAATATTTTCTTTTGAGTCTTTATCGTATGGTTGATGAACAATCTACTAGAGTTTAAACCTCTGTAAGCCTCTGACTTGGCTTTATACACCCTTGAAGAATCTCTCGCACACTGGAGACCTGGTTTCTTCAGTATGTTTTAACAGATTTTGATTTTTTTTTAAATAAATGCTCAGATCAGTTAAAAGGTTGTATGATTTATAAAGGTACTGGTCTGTAAGATACAGTCCAGTCCATGTTAAAAATTGCACGAATGCATTTTTTTGTGCTATTAAAACTAGAGTCCCATAGTGGGCGAGCCTATTGCCATTAACCTGGCACAATCCCAGACTCCATGCTGCTACTGAGAATTTCTTGAAAAAACCCAATAACACTTTGCCCGACCCGGGGATCGGACCCAAAACCTCGAGCTCAGCAGTCGCGCTTGCTACCTACCAACGTAGCAGTCAAATATGAATAATAAATTCATTATACGCAAAGTAATAAAGCAACGGGTTATAATAATTATTATCGTCACGTTTTGCAAATTTATAAAACAAACAGTTTCCCTTTGAACGCTGAAAGGGTTATAATTTCATTTTCATAGTCGCGTAAAAATAAAATAAATAGAAACTCTACTAACAAAAGCCAGAAATATATTTATACTAATTTCTTGAACTCTTAATTTAGTTTTTATAGCCTTTGTAATTGGAGGAATACTGCCCCAGTGGCCTCCGAAGTTAAATTGGGCGAACATTTTATTTGCGGTTTTTATTTTAAAAATCTTTTGGGCCTGCAGACTTGAGATATTGATTGTGAAATAAATTATTTCGCAATTGTATTTTCTGTGTAAGGTAGGTATACCAAAAATAATGCAAAAATAGACGATAAGCAGACGCAAGAGGTAATTTTTTTAAAGGTAAACCAGTGTCATATAAGAGAAAAACAAATTCTAGCTCGGTCGGTACTGAGATTAGCCAACTACGCAGGATATATTATAGTGCACAAGTGTATGCGCAAACACAGGTGCACTCTCTGTTCCCTCACTCTCAAAGTCTGATGGGCCGGCATTCCGACTCGATCGGAGAGAGATCAGGCGCAAGTCAACGGTTTAACGTGCTTTCCGAGGCATGGAACAAGTAATAATTAGTTTCTACTACGCACATAACTTACAAAAAGTTAGAAATGCGCCGCCTTGGGTTCGAAGCTGAGATCTCTGACTTGCCAGTCTAACGGTCATACCACCAGGCTATCACTCATTTCAAAAATAATAAAAAAGGCGTATAACAAATAAATAAAAGTTAAAATGGTTTCCTACATCCTCCTCCTCGCGTCGCCGCGTCGGTCTCTTCAATGCTGAGGGTCGTGACCGCTTATTGATGAGACTCTTCCTGTCATCTCCTGGACTATCTGGCGCCAGCCGGTCCTGTCTGCCAAAAGAGCATTGTGGACGGATGATTCAAGGGTGGTGAAGATTTGGTCCGTCCAACGTGTCGGACTCCTTCCTCGTGGCCTTTTTCCTGGTACTTTGCCTGTCACTATGAGTCTTTCACGATTGTTGCCTTCCTTCCTCGCGATATGCCCGAAGTACTCGAGGACTCTACGGAGGCAGATGGTGGAAAGCCTCGTTTTGACGTTGAGCTCACGCAGGATTGACACGCAGGATTGACACATTGGTGTGGTGTGCTGTCCATGGTATTCTGAGCATTTTTCTCCAGCACCACATTTCAAAGGCATCCTACATCACCAACTAACCATAATGCAACACTTTTATGCAACAGTGTCGCTTCTTATAACATTGAAAGTGGATTTGCAATTGGAAATTGAAGAAGCTTGTGAAATTTATTGAAGCGAAGATTGATTCTGTGAGCCGGGATATTAAATCTTGTCTGCTAAAGAGCATTATAGTTAGTTTGGCTTTTAGAAGGCTTTTGTACCGCAAAGCTAAGTTATTAGGTTTCGCGAAACGTTTCAGGCTTTTGACATTATGTTATTATGACATTATGTATGACATTATGTATGTCATTTTGACATTATGTATTAATTTCGGTCACAGCGGCCAATCTCAACGGAGGATTAGCCAAATTTTAAATCGTTTAGTAAGTTTAAAATCGCCAACATGCAGTGAGCTTGCGTGGTAAACAATGCTCGATCGTTATCTGTATGAGAGGAGGCCTTTGCCCTGCAGTGGGACAGTCACAGACTAATTGTGTACTTATAATAAAAGATTATGAACTTCCCTGAATGCGTTAAAGATTTATTTATTTTGTACAAGGCATAGCCTGCAATGTAGATGTTAAAAATATTGTATAAGTAATATTGGTAATGTTTTGTCAAATAATGGCGTACAAAATGTATTATTATTGGAGAGAGAGAGCTTATTGCCTTCTATAGGTTAAAAGTATGAATTTAATACAAAAATAAAATCATCTGCCTAGCCTTTTCCCAACTATGTTGGGGTCGGCTTCCAGTCTTACCGGATGCAGCTGAATACCAGTGTTTTACATGGAGCGACTGCCTATCAAACCTCCACAACCCAGATACTGGGTTACACAATACCCCCTGGTAAGACTAGTTGTCAGACTTTCGGGCTTCTGACTATCCGTAACGACTGTCAAAGATCTACAATTGACAGCCGGGGCCAACAGCTTAACGTGCTATCCGAGTCACGGAGAGTGATAATTAATTTATAAAACGCACATAACTTACGAAAAGTCAGAGGTGCGCGCCTTGGGTTTGAACCCGAGACCTCTGACTTGCCAGTCAACGGTCACCACCACTAGGCTATCACGACTCTCTTAATACAAAAATAAAATATGGCACATAAAATTAACATGTTATTTTTAACAATATGCGATGTTAAGCAAATACCTGGGTCCTGTATTTTACTTAGGGAGGCTTTTTGAAACTTACCTGAAACAAAGAAAAAAATTAATTAGTATCAATAAAATAAAAAATATGTCCGTTTTTGTTCCTGATAACGTATGAGCTTTCAGGATGATCAGTTCAGTGATTTAGACCTAGGTAACAAAGAAACTCACTTTCGTATATATAATACTAGCGACCCGCCCCGGCTTCGCACGGTTACGTTAATATGCATGTATTATACATATAAACCTTCCTCTTGAATCACTCTATCTATTAAAAACCGCATCAAAATCCGTTGCATAGTTTTAAAGATCTAAGCATACATAGGGACAGACAGACCCGGGAAGCGACTTTGTTTTATACTATGTAGTGATTAAGTTAGGATAGGTTTTACACAAAAAGATAAACAGGTTTTCCAACAAATATCCTTAAAGGGTACTTTTTCCCCATTTTAGTTTTAACCCTTCGAACAATGGGTTGTATTACCATTTCCATAACATTACTGAGGTCTTGTAAGGTCCCGGCGTGGTTTCAAACAGGGTTTTTGTGTCCGTAAGTGCTAAATAAAACTTTTGCGCTTAAAGTCCTTTACAGTGCCCATTGTAACTTCAAGTTTAAGTTAACAGATGACAGTAAAAGCAGAAGGAGGCACGGAGAGTGATAATTATAAATGAATTGTCACTCTCCGTGCCTCGGATAGCACGTTAAGCTGTTGGCCCTGGCTGTTAATTGTAGATCTTTGACAGTCGTTACGGGTAGTCAGAAGCCCGAAAGTCTGACAAGCAGTCTTACCAAGGGGTATCGTGTAACCCAGTATCTGGTTTGTGGAGGTCTGATAGGCAGTCGCTCCATGTAAAACACTGGAACTCTTGAACGGTCAACAATACAGATACAATTTTTTGCGTATACGTTTAGTTTTGATATTCCAATAAAATAGCTTGGTTATAAAACGTTGTTTTTTTTAAAACTTATTAAGAATATTGTGCGCACAGAGGAGTGTGAAACTTGGCATAGTAAAAGTTTGGAGAAGAAGTGCAGAAAAGCCAAAATTCAACATACCGCAGGTTCAAAATCTGCTAGTAACAGATTTTTCATACAAATAATTTTTAACTTAAGTATTCGTCGCATGAAATACAGAAATGCTATAAAAAAATGTTTACAAATAAATAAAAGTGATTGACAACAGTATTGGTCGTTTAACAAGTACCATTATACATTATTGCCATTTATGGGAAAATTCTAAACGCTTTCAAAGGGAAAGCTGACAATGGGAATGCAGAATTGCGAAGTTATAAGGAAAAAAAGAAAGATAAGATGGGTACTGGAGGGGACCATGCGGAAAATGGAAAAATTAACGAAGACATACAGGAAAATGAAGATATTTTATGAAGCCATAAAGAAACTGTGTTATAAATTGAATATTAGAAAGATTTAATAAATAAGTTTTTTAAAACTAATGTTTTTCATCAAGTTTTTATAAAGGAATATAAAAACTAAACGTAGGTACCTATACAGCGTGTAACAGAAGTCCGAAATAATACTTAAGGGCATGTATGTATATCATGAAGAGAATCACCTGTGAAAATATTGAATGCAAAAGAGGCATTTTTTTTCATACAAAATAATTATTTTGATTTCATTTTCTTCAATAATGATAGATTTCATTATCCTACGCGTGCCTAGTGCTTACTTCAAGCATTTATTGAAGGTAAATAACCGGATTCGTGTTGATTCACCTTTCAGCTGATGTCTAGGGCTGTATTTGAAAGATTTTGGTGAAAACTTTGACCGTGGTTTACTAGAGTATTGTTTGGGGTTCGGTTCCAAAACCTATGCTCAAGGATTGTTTATAGGGCACCTTATACGCCCTTAATGTATTATTTCGCACTTCCGTTACACGCTGTATATAAAATTTGTATCTGTGCTGTTGACCGTTGAAGAGTTCCTTTATCTGGAGCTAATCCTGAATGTTGATTTAAGTCATACTTACCATAAAAATATATTATCATCGGAACTGAACTAACATGCAAAATTCAGCTCAATCGGAAACCGGGAAGGTCAAATTTAACTTGCAAGATTTTATTACAGACAACGGGACAGGTGAAACTAAATAAAAGCTTGTAAAATGGTTCCCATTCTCGTAATGTGACATTGGAAATCGATGGGTCCTATGTATAAGCCATGCTGTTTGGTTTCCGGCCTAAGAATAGAACCACCCCTACTCGTCACGCGGGTGTCGTAAGAAGCGACAAAAGGAAAGATCCAAAGAATGGGCAGTAGCATCCTTCTGTGTAACAGCAATCATCTGCTACTGCGATCGCCAACCCGCTTGTCAGCGTGGCGATTATGGGCAAATACCTCCAATGAGCGCACAATAGTGGCGCGCATTGGGAGAGGCCTTTGTAAATGTTCAGCAGTAGATTAAAACAGTCTGATGATGATGATGACGTATAAGGACAACAATTTGGCGATTTTCACTTTATAAAGATTTATGGATTTATCGGATCTATATCCGTTGCTCCGTTGCAGCGAGAAAGGAAGATAGGCAAAAGAAGGATTGGCCAATAAACACACATTTGCATTGCATTCACAAAAATATTTAAAAATTGGTAATATCGTATCGGTACCTTCTAAAACTGCAAAGTTTGGAGCACTGAGTCTGAGATAGATTATTACCACACGCCCTAGGCGTAGAAAGAGATTTGAAAGGTAGGATACGGTGGCTTAGCGGTCAGTGTCGACACGGTATGTCGAAGATTGTGGGTTCGAATCCCAACCGTATCAGTTGTTTTTTCAAATTTTCTTCTACTAATATGAAAAAAAAATCACTAAATTAAACCAAACTTATGCCGTAAGTTAATATAGTAATTAAACTTAATCTCCACTTAAGACCGTTAAGTTAAAATGTTACTTAATTCGAGCTTGGGGCTAATTTTAATTAGTCCAATTCATACTTAACTATTTAAGACAGCTGTGGAGTTAGTTAAGTCATTAATTTAACTTGAGTCTTAGAATAAACGGATTGATTTAACTGTTACAAGTTACGTTTTTGTCGAACCGCCAACAATTTTTGACTGTAATAAAAATTAATAAATAATCCAGCCTGTAACTGTCCCACTGTTGGGCAAAAGCCTCTTCTCAAACAGAGAAGGATCGAGCATGAATCACCACGCTAGTTCACTGCGGGTTGGCAATTTCAGACTATTAAGTCCCGGTTTCTACACGATGTTTTCCGTCACTGTTTTAGCTACTGATACACTAAGTACATAGCTATATATATAATTATACTAATATATAGCTACTGATTTTATTTATAATACGCACGTAACTTACGAAAAGTCAGAGGTGCGCGCTTTGGGATCGAACTCGAGACCTCTGACTTATCAGTCGACGGTCATACCACTAGGCTATCAGTGCTTAAAAACTCTGTGTTAAACTGTACAAATGAGCAGACGCCAAGGGCTCACAATAAAGGTTTCGTTACCTTTTAAATCCAGAAAGGTGTCGGACATGATACCGCAATGAAGGTTGTTCCTTTACTAAACTTAGGGGTGGGGGCAAAACTTTCTGCTCCCCCCTGACCTCGAATTTGGGGGATTTCCGAAAGATCGTGGGTAAAATCTTATCTCTTATTTCGGCGTTAAAGTGTGAATTTATTGACGAAGTTTATTTAAGTTTTTGAGCTGCGAGGAAAAGTCGATACTTATAAATTTTTTGTTTGTTATTTTGTACTTAGATATTTTATAGCCTGGGAGTCGTGATATAGTGGTGGTGACCGTTGACTGGCAAGTCAGAGGTCTCGGGTTCGAACTTACCCAACGAGCGCACCTCAGACTTTTCATGAGTTATGTGTGTGCGTTTTATAAAATTAATTATCACTCTCCGTGCCTCGGATAGCACGTTAAGCTGTTGGCCCCGGCTGTCAATTGTAGATCTTTGACAGTCGTTACGGGTCGTCAGAAGCCCGAAAGTCTGACAACCAGTCCTAATACAATGTAAAATTATTAGTAAAATTAGTAAAATTGAACCCAGGACATCGTATTTAGCAGCTACTACGACCATTGCGTACCAGTGCGTTTACAAGACAAATAGGGTTTCATAATGAACATGAAAGTGCCACAACATAAATTGGGCTACGTAGTGCCGGGCCTAGTTGGGGTGAACTCATAGCCCTTGGTATGTATTTATTTAAGTGTAGGGATGACCCAAAACTTAGCGGAAAGCGAGAAGGGAATCTCTTCTCGGTAGAGTTTAGATTATAACTTGGGAGAGAGTTTTCGGCAGATTTTATGGAGGAAGAGAAGAAGACAGGGAATGTGAATCAGGGTAAGAGTTTTCTCATTGATGAATGGACATCATGCAGTACACATAGCATAGTCGTGATAGCCCAGTGGTGGTGACCGTTGACTGGCAAGTCAGAGGTCTCGGGTTTCTGAGGAGGTTTGACTTTTCGTAAGTTATGTGCGTTTTATAAAATTAATTATCACTCTCCGTGCCTCGGATAGCACGTTAAGCTGTTGGCCCCGGCTGTCAATTCAATTCAATCTTTGACAGTCGTTACGGGTAGTCAGAAGCCCAAAAGTCTGACAACCAGTCTTACCAAGGGGTATCGCGTAACCCAGTATCTGAGTTGTGGAGGTCTGATAGGCAGTCGCTCCATGTAAAACACTGGTATTCAGCTGCATCCGGTAAGACTGGAAGCCGACCCCAACATAGTTGGGAAAAGGCTAGGCAGATGATATGAATGGACATCATGCAGTACACATACACGACGTAGTAGCTTGTTCACTAGGTTAAAAGCCAATCCCACTAGGAGGATAAGGAGGCGTCGAGGACACTGAAATCCAGCCCGCACTAATCAAGGCAGGGCCTTTGGGCTCGCGGGCGCTCAGATTGGGGAGTCTGTGCGCTCACTGAGCGACCCCAGAGAAGAAGGTGGCAAAGTGGTCACATGCTACCGAGCACAGCAAGGCTCAGGAGAGACCCCTTTACAGTCTCTCCGCGGTTGTATCTAATAGGCGATGCGCAGGGGAGGTTCCGGGGCTGGTCTGTCAAGAGGACCCGGGATCTCCCTCCATGTGCCGATGGTGATTACCGGGGTGGTTTTAGTGAGGTAAAAATCGCACAGTCCCCGGTCTCTTCCCCCAGAGGACAGGTGCCTTTGTAGGTTTCCCCCGTAAACAAAAAAAATATACCTATCTAGTGCAGTGTTTTTTAACATTTTTCATGACTCGGCTCCTATAGTACCTATGGAAGAAGTTTTTTTTTTATGTAATTTATTTTGTGACAAGTAATTAATCCAACATATTTATTTATTTTTATAATTAGGGTTCGGATAAACACGTAATTATTTTTCACTGTAGTAGCTTTCCCAAACTTTTGCAACACCCGTTAGACTTCGCGCCCCCTAAAGAGTCTTCGTGACCCCCCAGGGGGTCGCGGCTCCTTACGTGAAAATCACTGAACTAGTGGATGGTAACTAAGCTAAAACGCAGAGGGAGAGGCATTGGTGTTTTTCTTCCCCGACATCACACAGTGGTATTTCCGCTCGAACCTAAAATTTGGGACAGCCCTAAATATATCTTTAGCAAGTCTCGTAATAACAATGTGTGCAGACAACCCTTATTGGACAAGTAAACATTGTTACGGAATTTACCTTAGGCAACGTACTACGTGACTGGCAGAGGCAGATGAGACCATAGAGTAGAAGATAATTTTATTATGACACGATTTGTTTATTGCGAGGGATAGACGACAGTAGATAATTATTATTATTTATTTATTTATTTGTATATGAGAGACCAACAGCTTCTTCTTCTTATCGTATGGTTGATGAACAACCTGGTGTCAGAGTTTAAACCGTGTAGGCCTCTGACATGGCTTTACACACCATTGAAAAATCTCTCAGGTGTGCTGGTTTCATCACAATGTTTTTTTTTCACCGTTTTGGCAAGTGATAATTTTTTTTAAACGCACATGAATCCGAAAAGTCTGAGGTGCGTGCCTAAATTTCGAATCTACGACCTTTGACTTGGTAGTTAAACGGTCCTACCACTAGGCTATAACGGCTAAATAGACATTGAAGGTCCCTTAGAGTCGTGATAGCCTAATGGTTTGACCATTTGACTGGCAAGTCAGAACTGGTTCGAACCCAAGGCGCACCTCTGACTTTTTGTAATTTATGTGCGTATTATAAATTAACTAGTTTTTCCCGCGTGGCTTCGCTCACGTAGACTATAGAATATTTTGAACAGAATTTATTTATTTAAATGGAATTAATATAGTCTAGGTAGTACTGCCCATGAGAACAAATTGTACTGCTTTGAGTCGATGCCACTACTTTAGTGTCATTGTATAAGCAGACTTAGGTACAATAGGTACAGGGCGAATGATGTCGATATAGCAATCATAAATATTTGCCTATAATAATAATCTAATAGATTTCCAAGGAATTTTCAAAGGAAAATCAAAGTAGGTACTTATAAGGTTAGTATTTCTTTCAAATATAAAAGAACAAATAAAATTGAAATATTGAATTCTAATCCATTCCCTTTTTTACTTTTCCCTTAATTTATTTTTGGTATCTGTATTTATCCTCCTTGAATTTCTGTTACATAGTTTTTCGTTCCGATTATAACACCTGTCATTTACGGCCTAAGGCTTTCACTCGCCATTCAAAAGAAGTGAAGTGATTTATATTTGACATTCCAATTTTAAAGGGTAATACATTGCATCAAGCCAGTTTAAATCAAAAGCACTAAGGAGTATTGATATCAACTTCGAGGCAAATCACCCCCAAAATAACTTTCTACCCCTTTTTAACCTCGTTAGGTGATGAGTTTTAGTAAAATACGAAACACGTGCTCCATTAATTCTGTAAAAGAATGTTTATGCAAAATTTGAAGTAGATTGGACCAAGGAATCACGTTGTCCCATACAAACTTTGCCCCCGTTTTTCACCCCCTTAGAGGTAGTATTTCGAAAAATCCTTTCTTATCGGATCTCTACGTCATACAAAAAATACACCCTCCAAGTTTCAGGTCTCTACAATCAGCGGTTTAGGCTGTGCGTTGATCCGTCAGTCAGTCAATCAGTCAGTCATTCAGGACAAAGCATTTTATATGTATAGATTATCACTTTCTGTACCTCGGATAGCACATTAAGCTATTGGCCCTGGCTGTCAATTGTAGATCTTTCACAGTCGTTACGGGTAGTCAGAAGCCCGAAAGTCTGACAAGCAGTCTTACCAAGGGGTATCGTGTAACCCAGTATCTGGGTTGTGGAGGTCTAATAGGCAAACGCTTCATGTAAAACACTGGTATTCACATTCAGCTGCATCCGGTAAGACTGATAGCCGACCCCAACATAGTTGAAAAGAAAAGGCTAGGCAGATGATGATGAAAGTCCCTTAAAAAGAAGGTCCATATCATTAAGCTATGCAATGTACATTGTCTGTCAGTCAGTCAGTCACGCTACTGTTTTATAAGTAAAAATAAAAAGTATTCTGCTTATCACCTCTCGTTAAGTAGCCTTGATTGCACGCGTGTGTAAACGTGCAAAATTTCTATTGATATTCATGTTTGCACACAAGCAAACGCCTCGCCGGTCTTGTTTATTAAGTTAACTTGTAAGTAAACTAGGTAGATGTTTAGTTTAACTAAGAAGTTTAAGTTGTTATGTTCGCTTTTTTCATAACTTATGGTTGATGAATGGCCTTCTAAGCGATTGTAACCTTAAGAGTGGTACACCGGTTTTGTCCACGACAGTGAATAGCAAGTTAAATAAACGCTTGTCTTCTTCTTATCGTATGGTTCATTAACAACCTGGTGTCAGAGTTTAAACCGCCCGTAGGCCTCTGACATGGCTTTATACACCTTTGAAAAATCTCTCAGGTGTGCTGGTTTCATCACGATGTTTTCCTTCACCGTTTTAGCAACTGATATTAATTTATAATACACACATAACCTACGAAAAGTCAGAGGTGTGCGCCTTGGGTTTGAACCTGAGACCACTGATTTATCAGTCGACAGGTCATACCACTAGGCTATCAGTGCTATAAGGTATCAGTGTTATATATATATAACGCTTGTAAAACTGATATATTCCTTCCTCGCTTCCTCGAAAAAACAACATATTGAATATTCCAACAAAACATTAGCAATTTATCAAAAAACTTAACTTTTTTCAGGCATTTTACTTATGAATCACAGATGAGTTTCCGAAACTTAGTTTTGAAGGAAAAATATTTATTGTTCACAAATTCATTAGAATTTTTTTGTTGTTAAAAACAAGAAATTAGAGCCAGAGGTATTGGTATAAAAAGCTATTATTAACCTACTTTCAAAAAGGAGGATGTAGTCAATTCGAAGCGTATTATTTTTGCTTCGATTACTCCGTGATTAGTTGGAAAATTTTAATCGAAATAGTTTTATTTTTCTTTTTCTTTTGTTTCCCATTTAAGGTTTTACATGTTGCTTGCATTTTCTTCAGGATCTTTCTTATTGCCGTCACGAGCGCTGTATCTATGCAATTTCTGTGGCCATTTTAAGATTGTGGGGGTGAACGACCGATGACATCGCTGTTAAATGAAAGTTTCGTAAATGCAAGACTCCGTAATGTTATAAGGTTTTAATTTATTTACGCAAAATATTTTAGGAATAAGATAATCTATGTAAAAATTTAATAATATTCATTTTTACATTAATATAAAAATTAATGTCCATATTATGTACATTAATTTTATTGATCATATAAAAGTAATAAAAAAACTTAAAAATAAATAATAAATCAGCCTATAACGGTCCCGCAGGGCAAAGGCGTCTTCTCATACTGAGAAGGAATGAGCATTAATCACCACGCTAGCTCACTGCGGGTTGGCGATTTCAAACTATTAATTCCAGGTTTCCTTACGATGTTTTCCTTCACCGTTAGACAGTGATGTCTTAGATTAACTAAGAAAGTACATATGACATAGAAAAAGTCACATTGGTACATGCCAGGTTCGACCCATACTAGAAAAAAAACTAGCTATCTTAAAAATAAAAAAAATAAAAATAAACATAAATCTACAAAACCAACCAACCTTATAAGTTTGTTAAAAACGGACGCATTTTCCTCACAACCAACTTAAGCTAACGTTATTTAAAAACAATAGCATCAAAAATCAACTACGTGTCTATCCGAAGAATTGACAAAAAAATATTATTCATGAAATACTTAACATCTCGACCGAGGACCTTCCTATAACCTCGAGATTTCGGCTAGGGTTGCCAGATGGTATCCAAAAGAAGGAGAAGTCCTCCTTTTCCGTGTTTTGTCCTCCCGTCCTCCCTTACCTACTGTAAATCCTCCTTTTTTTAAATCTATTTATTTATCGAGGCTTTTGTCCACAAGGTGGATATGCCGGCCTCATAGGTACACTCACAAAAAAATCCTCACTATACAAACCTTAGTTCATCAATAATTAAAGATTAGAAAAAACAGATTTTATAAATTTATAAATAGCTACAGATTGGATAGAAAGTGGTTGACTCAAAAAACAATTAATTTTGCCATTTTATATATCAAAACCAATTGAATTACATAAAATTACTCTATATTACTCCTCCTTTTTGAAAATAATATAAAAATATCGTTGAATTGTAAATTTATTTATTTACTCATTTTGGGAACGTTGCCTACTGGTAGCGGTCTTTTAGATTAAGGGTTTTATATTTCTTTATTTCTTTTTAAGGTGGTTAGTTTTGTATATATAGATAGTTTTATTTAGTTTTGTTTATTTGTATTTTAAGTTACTTAAATAAACGCATTTACCCATTCTTTCTGCGCAAACAAGTGTACAAAGGCAGACTTTTTGCCAGTCAAACTTTATAAATGTTCTCCTTTTTTACGGAAAATCCTCCTTTTTATACCCATCTGTCCTCTTTTACCAAATTATTATCTGGCAACCCTACTCGAGATGGATTCCGGCTAAATTCGCACGATCGTCACAAACTTTTGCCCATCGGCTATCGATCGACAAAATGGCCTCTCAATCGTCTTAGCAAAATTGTGATCAAAGTCTAAATGTTTTGTAACTGTTCTTATTGACATCAATGGAGTTGCGGTTAAGTGATGATTTGTAAGTATCTTTGCAGAGTTTTGAGTTTTGCTTGAGTCAGTTGTACAAATGCTTTGATAGCCTAGTGGTGGTGACCGTTGACTGGCAAGTCAAGGCATCGGTCTCTGACTTTTCTTAAGTTAGGTGGGTATTATAAACTAATTACCAACTGCTCAGTGCCTCGGAAAGCAAGCTAAACCGTTGGCCCCGGCTGTCACAAAGATCTTTGATAGCCGTTAAAGGGAGTCAGTACCCTCATAAAATCCTGACAAATAATCTAACTTTAGAATATTGTATCCTTTTGGGTTGCAAAAGTCAGATAGGCAGTCGCTCCGTAGAAAACTTATATTCTGTCATTCGGATAGGCTATCACTGCTAAAGGCTTTAAAATCTAACCACAAATAATTTAACAATAATGAAAAAAAACAGACGTTTGCAGGCAGAAAGTGTGTCCAGCAAGCCGCGCCAAATAGGTCCAGATAATAAATAAAAAGTCCATTAAATTTTAATAAATAACCAAAAATATTATAATGAATGGTTTGTAAAACTACTGTATAGCCACTTTTGTAGCTAACTGTACCTTCTGATATCTATATAGATAATTTTATTCTACGAAGGGGAAACGAGTGATATCAGTTTCCGATACTGTCGCAATAAAATATCAATTTTCTTCAATTTATTGCTCGTACGAGACTCGAACCAAGGACTAGAGACTAAGAATTGTATAAAAACAATTTATTCTCGTACTATCTGTATAAAATAGGGGGTGTAATAATATTTTATTACTCTGATAGTCGTAGCATTGTAATCTTAGAGTATTTAAGAAAGTATAGAGCAACCTTATAAAAGTATGAACCGTGAGCACGGGTATGAACAACGCGGCCGCGACACGATTTCCCTCCGCGATCAAAATCAAAATCACAATATAGTTTTATTCATTTAGACCATTTTAGGCACTTATGAATAGTCATAATTCTGATATTGTTATAAGAGTGACTCTAGTTGCCAGTTCCAAGGGCAGCCTACCCCTCATGGAGAAGAATCTGGCAAGAAACTCCATGGTTGCTCTTTTAAATAATGGCTTACAATATTTTTGGAAACATTGCAGTCGATTAAACCTCGATCGACTGCGGTTCAACTAGGCTAAAAAATCAGCTGTTCCATACATTTTGTTGATTAATGTGAACATAAATGTATGGAACAGCTGTTTTTTTTCGATTCCAGGGTTGGTCCCATAGTAAAAGTTGTTCATAATGATGAGTTTAATGACCCCTTTTAAGGATGCTGGTTGCAAATAACCCTGTATTGTTTAAAATAAGTTTAAAATTAAACCAAACTTTTAACAGCATCCCTCACAACTACATCACAGTACAACCGCAGGTCATAATTCAAAGTCACTCCATTAACTGTCATTGTCATATTTACGTTGAAATTAAGTGGTTAAGAGCGGGTGATTAAACGAAATTTCAGTAATTGGCTGTGCAAGATAAAAGTCATTATGACACGCGCGTTAAGCAGGGTTAAGCAGACTTTTAATATGATAAAACCACAATGTGTTTTTGGGACTATATAACTTTAACCCCTTGCAGTCAAATGAAAAATGAGAGTCGTGATAGCCTAGTGGTATAACCGTCGACTGGCATGTCAGTGGTCTCGTTCGAACCCAAGGCGCGCACCTCTGCCTTTTCGTAAGTTATGTGCGTTTTATAAATTAATTATCACTTTCCGTGCCTCGGATAGCACGTTTACCTGTTGGCTCCGGTTGTCAATTGTAGGTCCGGCGGAAAAACAGGTCAAGCTAAGTAAAACCGTTCAAAAATACAAAAACAGAACAACTTTTTAGCATTCAATTAAAAAATTCTTTGTTGATTAAACAAACTACTTTGAATGCTACCGTTAATAATGAGTAGGTACATACCATAACGAACCACAATATCTCATTTAAAAACCTTCTAAGTCAAAACAAACCCGGAACTCCACCAAAACAAACCGCTATAAGTTTTAAAAACCTAATAAGACTTAATTAAATTCGTATAACTTTCGCCCGCGGTCATATTTCAAACAAATTGACTACAACTAATGGAATTCGTTGGAGAATATAATTAACTGAAAACCTTTTGTAATTAATTTTATATCTACTTGCATTTATTGCTTTCGTCATAATTTATTGTTATTACTTATGTAATGTATGGAGAGTGGTAGCCTCAGGTTCGAACCCAAGGCGCGCCCTGATTTTTCATCTGCCTAGCCTTTTCCCAACTATGTTGGGGTCGGCTTCCAGTCTTACCGGATGCAGCTGAATACCAGTGTTTTACATGGAGCGACTGCCTATCAGACCTCCACAACCCAGATACTGGGTTACACGATACCCCTTGATAAGACTGGTTGTCAGACTTTCGGGCTTCTGACTACCCGTAACGAATATCAAAGATCTACAAATAACAGCTGGGGCCAACAGCTTAACGTGCTATCCGAGGCACGGAGAGTGAAAATTAAGCCTTAGGTTCGAACCCGAGACCACTGTCTTGCCAGTCAACGGTCACCACCACTAGGCTATCACGACACCTACGATATATCCTATACATATAGGTATGCTTAAATCTTTAAAACTACGCAACGGATTTTGATGCGGTTTTTAATAGAGAGAGTGATTGAAGAGGAAGGTTTATATGTATATTGCACCCGTGCGAAGCCGGGCCGGGTCGCTAGTTAATTTATAATCCGCACTTAACTTACATAAAGTCAGAGATGCGCGCTTTGAATACGTACCTCAGACCTCCAACTTAAGTCTTACTTAAGCCTAGTGGTCAACGGTCATACCACTAGGCTATTACTGCTTTTACTCTATTACCTAATTTATTTCTCTATCGAATAAATTCTAAGAAAAATACAATGGAGACTTTTGTTAGAAAAACTATTTCGCGTCTCGTTTGCTGAAGAAAGCGGGGAATAAGAAAGTCATTTTGTTTTTATAGCATATTGTCTAGCCTGCTAAGATGGCTGCGTTAGTCGTGTCATTGTCTAACGGTCTAGTTTCACGAGCGGTCGGTGGTAGGAATTAAAATGTCCTTCGCACAGAATTTCGGTCACTGCCAACAAAGATTAGCCATCTGCGAAAGAGATATAATATTCTCCTGACCGAATTTCGGTCACAGCAGCCAATGTCAATGGAGACTAGCCAATTACGCAGGAGGTATTATAGTGCACAAGTGTGTGCGCAAACACAAATATAAGTTTATTTTGAAATACTCTTAAAATATAATCTTAATACAAAGGTGAACTCGCATGAACTCCTAGTTCCACCGTTGTCATTACTTTTTTGAATTTAGAATACCAAATAGAAATCCAAAAAGGTGATCCAAAAAGGTGATGTTCAAATAAGTTTGTAACAACCACTATTACCTACTACATAAAATTATAGAACAAGTGACGTCACAAAATGGCGCATGCAGCGTGTCGTTATAAAACTTAACTTGTTAGAATGTTCAGTATATTTTATGGCTTTATTAACTGTTTTCAACGTATAAACTCGTGTAATAAAAAGTTCGTGTTCCGTACCAATAAAAAAAAGTTTATAGCTTGTTTTAGAGAGTGTCAAATGACTTTCATATATTTTAATTAACTTAAAATAGGGTACTTATCTAACTATTAATTGTCTTGGAATTGACACTGTGATACTATAGAAATATGACCGTTGGACTGCCAAGTCAATAGTAGAAATTTCGAAACCCAGACAACTCTGATGTTTCGGATTCATGAGAGATTTAGAAATTAATTATTACTTGTTAAAAAAATGTAAGGAAACCTCCTATGGTGTGTAAAGCCATGTCATCATCATCATCAGGCTGTATTATTCCACTGCTGAACATAGGCCTGTCGCGAAGCGCGCCACTATTATGAAAGAAAGAAATAAAGAAAACACGTTTATTCAGCAAATGGGCATAATCATAAGCACAGAAAAACGATATAAAATAAAACTAGGTACTACTTAAATGCCTATGCCGAATGGGTCACGATCTCAGCATATATGCTAGACGCCAAAACGTCCAGCGCAGGTTTTCAGATCATTATGCGCTTATTGGAGGTATTTGCCCATAATCGCCACGCTGGTCTAGCGGGTTGGATAATGGACAAACTGTTTTATCTACCAACCAATAATAGAAGTACTGCAACAATAATACACAAATCTTGAATCATCTCCACAGCATCTAAAACACATCTTCGTAGCAACATCCTCAAACGGTTATAGGTTTGGCTGAGCGCCAGGCTATCAACAAGTGAATGGATGGATTGGAGTAAATGGCTGCCAAGAATACGAAATGATCAGAAGGATATTGGAACAGCTACCCGCTCTAGTTAGTTAGATGGTTAAGTTAGATTGCCAGGATTGAACCTACACCCATGTGCTAGCAAAACGGCTCCGTGACTAATGCGCCATCACGATAATTTAAAAAGAAGTTGTACAACATTTTTATTGATATAATGTCCTCTTGACCGAATGTCGGTCACAACGGCCAATCTCAACCGAGTTTAGACAACTACGCAGGAGATATTATAGTGCACAAGTGTGTGCCCAAACACAAGTGCACTCTCTATTCCCTCACTTTCTCTTGAAAATGGACTCCGTTTGATTCGAAACTAGTCGGGCATTCCCCAAAAACAATACGTGAGTAAAGCCGTATCAATATTCCATAAATTTTTAGCACTTAAAACTTGCTTATGATTAAAATACTTTTCGTTCCTTCAACAAGAAACGACTAAACATCAATCAAGTACAAAACATTACCAAATTTAATTAACAGACACAAAACGCTTGTTTTCGATAAACTGTTACCAATCTCCTGAAAAAGTTCCAATCGACACTTCAGGAATGTTTCATTAACTAGCGTTTTACAGTACCCCACAGAAGAGATGGCACTTCATTTTATTTTAAGCCTGACATGTCAGTGAGTGATGTTTCCTGATACATATAATTTGGGAGGCTTCAAGGCTCGATTAAATAGGTTACATTGTAGGCGAAAGCATGATCGGTGAACATCAAATGAGATAAATGTCAAACAGCGAGGAACATAACACATTTAAACTACTATGGCTTTATTTGCTTTGTTTTCTTTTAACTATCCAAAGATTGATTGATAGAAATTGGTATTAAATAATTTACCTAACTTACTTCATCATTTTAATGGTTATTATCAATACTATATTTATAACAATTTAAGAAAACACCAATTATAAAAAGAAAAACCTAAATAACTTACTAAAATAACGACTAACCTAATTATAAATAAAAAACCGAATTTAGGTTGCTGCCCGGGGAAATTGTGCCGAGGATGCTAGCGGCGTTACCCCGTTGTATAGCCAGACTGAGGCGTTGACCGAGGTAACTGCCAGCCCTCCGGTCACCAGTGGTATTCACCAGCCTGGAGGAAAGCTCTACTACTACTATAACTACTATTATAATACTACAGTTTGGCATAAAAGAGTCTGCAAAAATTGGGGGCGCCACAGTCGCACTTCTCATTTACCGCCTCTGACTCTTTTTTGCCAAGTTGTACTCAAGTTTATGGACAGTGGAACAATCATCTATGGTTTCATATTATTTAGGTTACGTAGTATTCAAAGCCTTCAAACATACTCTTCATTAAGAGAAACGATAGTTTAGAAATATTTAAGTATAAATAAATATAGGGCAAGGTTGCCACATCTTAACTTACTATAAAAGTGTGTTTACCAAATTATTTAAATTGGATGTCTTTTCTACTTATTCTGTTGTACAAAAAAAATATGCAGAACATTACGATTTTTATGACATTCGTTTAGACTTGAAATATTATGCGAACTAACTAAAATGTGACAACTAACTCAGCAGCGTGCTGTTAAATGTTCAGATTTCACACATTTTTTTTTATTTGACAACAACATACAAACTGAACTCCCCGTTAAATTAAAAATCGACATTTTTCGCACAAATCTGTATTGCATTATACACATTTTATTTACTTACTTTGTATTGCTGTATATTGTAGTGCTTGTATTGTTGATTTTTGGGATTCTACAAACAATTGAATGTATTAGAAAATATTTAAATATTGAAATTAGCTGTTGTTTTCTACCCGACTGTCAAGGAAGGGTTATATGTTCGCGCGTATCTTGTATATTTGTTTTCCTAGTATTATAATGCCTTTGAAATACTAAGTCAAAGGTCGTAGGTACAAAACCGACTTTTTTGATTTAAAAATTATCAAAACTGCAATGTTTGGAGTACTGAGTCGGATACGTAATGTGTTTCGATAGATTTTACCACACGTAGAGATTTGAAATTTTGATTGATGCTGGTAGCAAGCAAACGCAAACGACTAAACCGCTGAACTGACCGCGACGCGTCACGTCGAAGATCGTGGGTTCAAATCCAATCCATGTCAGTTGTTTTTTCAAATTATTCTTATCAAATTCTTAAATTGAATAAGCTAATATCTGCTACAATAACAAGAAAAAATTATCGCTTGCTAAAACGGTGCAAGAAAATATCGTGAAGAAACCAGCACACCTGAGAGATTTTTAAACGGTATGTTAAACCATGTCAGAGGCCTATAGGCGGTTTAAGCTCTGACTCATGCAGTTTGTCCATCAACTATTCGATGAAGGAACACAGCGAACTCAGCGCTACGGGCGCCAACATAGTTTTGTGAAAACATTAAAGTAGGTCACAAACTAAAAGCGACATCTTGACAATATTAATCAGAAACGTAAGTCTTGAGAGACGTCTGTTAAGTCTCATAGGACTTAACTTCAAATTAGGTAGAAAATATTTATAGAGAAATTACTCGTACCTTGGTTGGCCTACAAATTTCAACTCAATTTAAGATAGAATTTTTTATGAAATATATAGGAAAAAGAAAAAAAATGCATTTGTGAACCATTAAGGGTTTTACTGATGATGATGATGATGAAGGTTTTTACTGATTGCGACATAGTTCTACATAGTTTTACAACGTTAATTAAAATATATATATAAAACCGACTTCAAAAGTAACTAAAAAGCTTGAAATAACTTTAAGACGTTCTGAAGTCAGTTCGAAGTCAAGTTCTTAATTTATAATACGCAT
Organism: Protodeltote pygarga; assembly: GCA_936450705.2. Lineage (NCBI taxonomy): Eukaryota > Metazoa > Arthropoda > Insecta > Lepidoptera > Noctuidae > Protodeltote > Protodeltote pygarga. The sequence continues at coordinate 3,729,700 of OW388276.2, forward strand.
CTAACTTACGAAAAGTCGAGGTGCGCCTCGGGTTCAAACCTGAAACCTCTGACTTGCCTCTCACACCACTAGGCTAACACAGCTCTTAAAATTATCATTATTTATTTTGGCCCGCGCGGGACGCCGTGTCACATGCCGCTCTGCGGCAAATCAGGCGCCATCTTGGATTCTAGAAACGATAGTCACGAATAAGATGGTGGCTCTAGTACATGGGTACCATTTTATCTAAACCTTGAGTTATTTAAAGCGCTTTATTATATGAATCTGTCAAATAACAAGATGAAAGTTTATCTTATCAGAAAACCGCCTCAAGAAAACATTACCAAACGTTTGAAATACCAACTTGCTTCGTTAAGTTTGCAATTAATTCCAAACGTTGGCAATGGTTGGCATGTTGCCAGCTCACCGCTTTTAACTTGGTGTGAAGTTGTCGAGGGAGTTGGGCCAATATCTTGGCGTAAATGGTATTGGAAAATAGTACGATGTATGAAACCTAAATTGGGAGAAAGTTTATGTATTAGCTTATTTTATATGTTTGTTTGTGTAATTGTTAGGAGTATGACCATTAACTAGCAAGTCAGAGGTATAAGGTTTGAATTCAAGAATTGCCCCTCTTAACTTTTCACTAGTGTTTTCTTCATAAATAATAATGACCTCTAGACCGAATTTCGGTCGTAGCGGCCACTCTCAACGGAGATTAATCAATTACGCAGGAGATATTAGAGCATAAGTGTGTGCACAAACACAGGTGAAAGAAAGAAAGAAAGAAACTCAGGTGCACTCTCTATTCTGTCACTTTTATAGTCCGATGGGATGGCAATCCGACATGACCGGATGTTTACTACGGTTACTTACTACGTATAATTATTTATTATTTACGTAAGTATATGTATTTACTTTAGTTTATGTAATTACCCTACTTTAAGAAAAGAGGATAAAATATCCAATGTACAATTTACAAAAACAACTTTTCCCATTTCTTACCAAGACATAAAGAATGCAAGTTGTATCACAGAATTGTGCAAATGATCAACATTATTATATTTTCTAGAATATCTCAGACAACTTCTGTTTAACATATTATTATTAAAAACTGGCCAAGTGCAAGTCGGACTCGCATACAAAGGGGTCCGTATAAAAATGGAAAAAAATCAGGTTCTTTGTAAGGAGTCCCCATTTAATTATTAACTGTATTTTATTTCTCTCTATACAACATTAGACTCTCAAGCGTCCACCTGTTGTCGTTATTAATATCGAGCAAAAAAACGGCAAAAAAATCACGTTTGTTTTAAGGCAGCCCCACCTTTTTTATTTTTTTTTGTCGTGTGTAAAACTTTTTATGAGTACTAAGGGCTGGCGATGGGGTTCTATCCGACTCGCACGGATACACACCACACGGTGTTCCTCCACGAACCTCTAGGCGGAAATACGGTTTTCAAATATTTATTTTACTTTTATTATTTGTTGTTATAGCGGCAACAGAAATACAACATCTGTAAAAATTTCAACTGTCTAGCTATCACGGTTCATGAGATATAGCCTGGTGACAGATGGACAACAGAGTCTTAATAATGGGTCCCGTTTTACTCTTTGGGAATGGAACCCTAAAAATGAATGCAAATTTTATTACTTACATAGAAAAAACTTTGTCTCCGCTTCAGTTCAGACTGGTTCTGATAATATTTTTAAAAGAAAAATAAAAATTCCAACTAAAACTATGATATGTGTATAGTGGATATTACTTATTCCGTTATCGGTTCAAAGAAATTTATTTCTTAAAAAAACTTCTCAGTCAATAAGAAATTGATATTTTTATGAATTTTTACATGTTACAGCACATGATAGCCTACTAAATACAATTATCCAATAAGAAAATCTGAAAAAAAACAACCGATGTGTCGCGGTGCGTTGGGGATCGTGGGTTCGAATTCCATCCGTATCGGTAGTTTTTTCAGATTTTCTTATTGGATAATTGTAAGAAATAGATAGGTACCTAATTCCATTTTAGATTACAATTTCATTTGCCTCTGGTACAAATGATGATACATTTACATTAAGATATTGTGATTCTTCAAATAATAAAAAATAAATAAAAAATAAGACAAGAATAATAAATACATAATAACTTAATTACATTAAAATCATTATTTGGTCTAATCAATTGATGTTATATAATTCCTCAATTAAGATTTAAAAATATTAATGTTTTTACAATTCTTTATTTCTGGAGGTAGCTTATTAAACATTTATTCCGTTATATAGTTAGTTATTATAATTGTACCGTGTGGTTTCCGGACCAAGAATAGAACCACCCCTACTCGTCCCGCGGGCGTCGTAAGAAGCAACAAAGGAAAAGATCCGGAGGATGGGCAGCAACATCCTTCTGTGTAACAGCAATCAGTGCTACTGCGATCGCCAACCCGCTTGCCTAGCGTGGCTATTATCGGTAAATACCTCCAATGAGCGCACAATAGTGGCGCGCATTAGGAGAGGCCTATGTTCAGCTGTGAACTAATATAGGCTGATGATGATTGTGCCTGACCTTACGTTTTGTTTTTTTTTCATCATCCGCGTGGTTGTCAGTTATCGCGTAGCCTATGTCCTTACTTATATTCTTGGCTATATCCTTTCCAAATTTCTTTCAAATCGGTTCGGTGGTTTAGGCGCTATGAAGTAACAAACAGTCAAAATGACTTTCGCATTTATAATATATATATTAGTGTAGATTCCGTTTCATAATTTATTGATTTTCGCTTTGGTTGAGAAAACAGTGAGTGAGTGAGTTTTTAAACAAAAAATTCAAGGCTAGTCGACATTATACTAAGAAAATATTTTTAATTTGTGTCTAAAACAAGACAGTAAGCATAATGATAGCCTAGTGACAGCATGAGCGATAGCATGAGAGGCCTCAGGAAGGAATCCAAGGCACGCACTTGTCCCCTGCCTCCGAAAATACGTAAAGCCGTTAGTCCAGTGCCAGATCTTTCTTCGGTCGACAAGGGGAGACAAGGAGGAAGGAGGAGAAAGAGGAGAAGGGGAGAATGGGAGAGTAAGAAGGAAGGAGGAGGAGGGTGAAAATAGGAGAGTAAGGGAATACTTGTGCACTATAATAATATTATCTCTTGCGTGGTTGGCTAATCTCCGTCAAGATTAGCGTCTGTTGACATTCGTTCAGGATGACGTTATAAGATTTATAATTACGTAAAAGAGATGCAAAATTAATTATGCAAAATTGATGACATGAGCAGGATTGCTTAATTGGCCGAGTGGTTAAATCTCCTTCTCATATAATTTTTTTAGTAACAAGTCAGTAAATAACCTGAAGAAAATTACCCTATTTAGAAAATTGATACAAAAAATACATTTCACCAGTTTGCCGCGGAATGAATGGCGTTAAATTATAAAAAAGTTTTTCTTTGTACTTGAAAAAGAAAGAAGTGTCATTTTGTATCAGAGTTTTGTAAAAGTTCGAGTATTTGGTAAAGCCAGATCTCCGCTATCCCCCCTTTCCTTACATAATACCGCACATATTAGGTAAAGCACAAAATGATAGATACACATAGGTATGTTTTAGATTAAGTTAATCTTTTCAATTAGTTTATACAGATAGTTTATTTCTAAGTGTATATATAGTTAGTTATTATTATTGCTCAACCTTTTATCTATTTAAATAAATTCATTAGTAGTTTTTTCGGTATGTTCTCCGATATTCGATCAAGGAAGTTTCGTATAATTTGGTATATTAAGTATTTAATAAGTTTGTATATTATAATAATATGATAATTCTGAATAAACAAGAAATATGCGTGTTCATCAATCAAATTTGCATAAAAGCGTTATCAAAGTACCTTCATCTGCCTAGCCTTTGCCCATGTTGGGGTCTTACCGCATGCAGCTGAATACCATGTTTTACATGGAGCGACTGCCTATCAGACCTCCATAACCCAGATACTGGGTTACACGATACCCCTTGGTAAGACTGGTTGTCAGACTTTCGGGCTTCTGACTACCCGTAACGACTGTCAAAGATCTACAATTGACAGCCGGGGCCAGCAGCTTAACGTGCTATCCGAGGCACGGAGAGTGATAATTAATTTATCACTCTCCGTGCTTTAATCCGTATCAAAGTACCTAGTAGGTAAATCCTACCTACCTAGTAGGTAAATCTCAATTAGGCTTTCACCTACTTAAGCAAAAGATATTCACAAATTATTTGTTACGCCTTACGCCCATATAGTACGCCATAAATGAAAGCGCACAAAAGCGCACCTGAACATAAAATTCCGACGTGACGTTCTTTAAGGAAAAAATATATAAATATTATGCAAAACAAACCCTTTTTTTATGAAAATATCAAAATTAGCATACGTACAGTTCATGGCTTAATTTCAAGTTATAGGTGGCAAAAAGAGGAATAGTTAGGTAGTTGGAAACTTTTGTGAAAACATAATTATATAAACATAGTTTAATAAACAAAGTTATTTAATAAGAAAATTTGAAAAAACTTGAAAAATTTTTGAAAAAACAACTGATACGGATTCAGCGGTTAGAGCATCGACACGGTATGTCGAAGATCATGGGTTCGAATCCCATCCGTATCAGTTGTTTTTTCAAAATTTTCTTATTAAATAATTATATTTAATAAGCTATCATGTGCAACATGTAAAAAATTTACAAAAAATATTTTGTGAAAACGTTTGAGAAAATATCTTCGCTTACAATAGTTCTTTATCTTGTAAAGACATATTTCCAAACATATAATAAATGCTGCCTCATTGGTCTAGTGGTAGCAAGCGCGACTGCTGAGCACGAGGTCCTGGGTTCAATCCCCAAGTCGGGCAAAGTGCTATTGGGTTTTTCCATTAGGAAATTCTCAGTAGCAGCACGGAGTCTGGAATTTTGCCCGGTTAATGGCAATAGGCTCGCTCCCTATTACATGTACTACACATTTCTACCTACCCCCCCCCCCTCTGGGGAATACAGGCGTGAGTCTATAAATAAAAAATAATAAATGCATCTTCATCGTCATCTAGCCTTATTATTCCCAAACTTTGTTGATGTCGGCTTCTAATCTAATTAGATACAGCTGAATATCAGTTTTCTACGGTGCGACTGCCTATCTAACCCCCGCAACCCAAAAGGATACGAAATTCTAAAGTTAGATCAGTTTTCCAGATTTTATGAAGGTACTGTTTCAAAATATAAAATAATGCGTTTAGTTAAAATAAGTTTTTATTTTACTAATACAGAACTGGAATGATGATGATGATGAATCACTACATAGTATAAAACAAAGTCGCTATCCGCCGTCTGTCTGTCCCTATGTATGCTTAGATTTTTAAAACTACGCAACGGTTTTTGATGCGGTTTTTTTAAATAGATAGAGTGATTCTTAAGGAAGGTTTATATGTATATTGCATCCGTGCGAAGCAGGGGCGGGTCGCTAGTAAAAAATAATACTAAGATGACAAGAAAGCATACGGCCCGGCTAGATATTAGCAACACGATGGTTGTCACTTACGCGTCGCCGACTCTGTGCAGGATTATGGAAGGGGAGAGAAGATTAAGGGAGGGGATTGGACTTCTGGTTCACTGATCATACCCAGCAGTACCAATACTGTTATTTCTCGCCCATATTCTGTGAAAGGGTCTAACTGCCCCGGAGTGGGCCTACAGGCAGTACGCTAGCAGTACCCAGCAGTGCGAGGAACACGCAGAGGGGAGATATTATTAGCGGTTGCGAGCCCCACATAACCGTACGTCCTCGGACTACGATAGGCGGTAAAAACATTTTTTACTCCCCCCACAAAAAAGGGTCTAACTGCTCTAGTCAAGCTGGCTATATCATATAACTCTCTAGCATCAAAACTTCGGTAAAATACCGAATTTCAGACCATTCTCAGCACTCCCAAGTGACAGATAGCCGTAACCCGATGTAAAACGGTATAGACGAACATTTTAAACTAACCGGATTGAACATAGCTATGTCGCAGGGAAACCGCGCTGGGTTGTATTAATTATCTAGCCTAATTGTTTTAAATGTTCATCATAGATGTTGATGGTAAAAGTCATAAGAGGTAGCGATTTAATGTAATTGTGACAGCGGCAGAAAAATTTTGCCATTAGTGGCGTGCGTTTTTTTTAGTCGTGTGGAAAATTCTTTATGATTTAACATATGATAAACATCACCAAGGGTTGGTGATGGAGTTATGTCCGTCTCGCACGTACTAAAAACCATACGGCGTTCCTCCACGAACCTTTGGACGGAAGTTAAGCTTTCGCTTGCGCATTCACCGTACCCCCACCAAGTTTCGACCCGTCCGCCCCGTAAGTATAACAACAGTAGCTAAAGGTAAGTGCGCCGTGTGGTTTCCCTACCCTACTCGTCCCGCGGGTGTCGTAAGAAGCGACAAAGGGAAAGATTCGAAGGACGGGCAGCAGCATCCTTCTGTGTAACAGTAATCATCTGCTACTGCGATCGCCAACCCGCTTGTCAACCGTGGCGATTATGGGCAAATACCTCAATGAGCGCACAATAAAGTGTTTTTTGTTAGATCTCTCGTCTTGGTATTTTTAATCGCCTTGAGGCGAGTTTGAGGTCACTGCTTAGAGCGTTGCTTGGGGACAAGCAAGGGAGAACCTGGATCTGATTAGGATTATTTTAGTGGTACAGATTCAGCCTGGGCTGGCATAAGCAAGATGTGAGTCCACAAGGAACTTACATCATCTGCCTAGCCTTTGCCCAACTATGTTGGGGTCGGCTTCCAGTCTAACCGTATGCAGCTGATTACCAGTGTCTTACATGGAACGACTGCCTATCAGACCTCCACAACCCAGATACTGGGTTATACGATACCCCATGGTAAAACTGGTTGTCAGACTTTCGGGCTTCTGACTACCCGTACCGACTGTCAAAGATCTACAATTGACAGCCGGGGCCAACAGCTTAACGTGCTAGCCGAGGCACGGAGAGTGATAATTAATTTATAATACGCACATAACTTACGACAAGTCAGAGGTGCGCGCCTTGAGTTTGAACCCGAGACCTGTGACTTGCCAGTCAAACGGTAAAATCATTAGGCTATCACGACTCTCTTTCCACAAGGAACTCAGGTCCTCAAAAAAATCCTGTGTTTGTTTTCCCGTTTTTGTAAATCGCTCATTTCCTGACACTTGTAACATACAAATCTTAGGTCCCTCATGAATCTCTCTCGTTTTAATGAACTGTGGGATGGGCAGCATTGGCGGTACCTAAATGCTTATTACTTTGGACTTCTGTCTTAATACACTAAACTAAATAACATTATACTTAATGTCCCTACTGAACCAGTGTTAATTAAACTGTAACTATAAATATTTAATAAGAAATTTGAACAAAAAAATATGCCTATATATAACATGAAAAAAAAACACAAAAAAACTGTAATTTTTATACAAGGAACCCCGGAAGAGGTACTTCTATCGTGTTTCCATACATACATAGACTCACGCCTGTTTCCCAGAGGGGTAGGCAGAGACAACGGATTTCCACTTGCTACGATCCTTGCATACCTCTTTTGCCTCATTCACTCTCATCACGTTCTTCCATTAGAAAAATATAATAAACTAGCTGTGCCCCACGGTTTTATCCGTGTAATTCCTGTTCTCCGTGGGATCCTATCCATCTCTATACCAAATTCCATCAAAATTGGTTCATTGGTTTAAACGTGAAATCGTAACAGACTGAGTTACTTTCGCATTTAATTCTTCTTTTTATCGTTTGGTTGATGAACAACCTGGTGTTAGAGTTTAAACCACCCGTAGGCCTCTGACATGGCTATACAAACCATTGAAAAATCTCTCAGGTGTGCTAGTTTCATCATTTAGTTAGGAAGTTAGGAATAGAAATCAGAATCACATATTTAAAACAGTATTCATCTACCTTATTCAAGAGCTACCCCTATACTAATTAGTTTTAATAACCAATTACCAATATATAATCCTCCTGACCGAATTTCGGTCACAGCGGCCAACCTCAACGGAGATTAGCAACTACGCAGGAGATATTATAATGCACAAGTGTGTGCGCAAACACAGGTGCACTCTCTATTCCCTCACTCTCATGGTCCGATGGGACGGCCTTCTGACCCGATCGGAGAGAGATCAGACGCAGGGCCAATGGCTTTACGTGCTTTCCGAGGCACGGAGTAAGTGATAATTAATTTATAAAACGCACATAACTTACGAAAAGTCAGAGGTGCGCGCCTTGGCTTCGAACCCGAGACCTCTGACTTGCCAGTCAACGGTCACAACCACTTGGCTATCACGACTCATAATTACCAACACCTACATATTGAAACAACTGACGTCAATCATCATGTACTTCGTTAACCGACGAATAAATTGGGCGGTGGTTTTCCATTAAAGTAGTTTTTCATTGGAAGCCTTTCAGTGTTAGCCTTGGCTCCATATTGCATGGATTATAAGCCTGAAATAAATTGCTCGAAATGTATTTTTGTTTTTCTTTTAGCTTCACGTTCAATTAGAGCCTTTTAATGGAAATCATTTTAATAGAAACTATTGCGTAATATTACTAAAAGTACCTAGTTTTGGTCACTATCAATCTATGTGAAGTATGGGTAGAGTAAGGTAGAGGTTGAGCAGGGTAGGCGAGGAATAGAGGGGTAAAGTAGGGTAGGGTTAGAGTAGGGGTTGGGTAGGGTAGGGGTAGAGAAAGTTCGGTAGAGTAGTGTAGGGTAGGGTAAAAAAAGCGTAGAGGTAAAATAATCACGCGTACAAAGTCGCGCGGGGCAGCTAGTCTATGTATACATTATAATGTTGCAGTCAAAACTCTTAAGGTGGTTTTACACCGGCCAAGCACGGCGTGGCAGAGCCGAGCGGAGAGTGATATCACGCTGACCCTTTTACACCGAAAGATGTCCATCGCTATACCGAGTGACCGAGCGCCTCGATGATCGGCGCGAGAATTGTATATCCGTTTTAAAAAATACATACTCTATGATTAGATTAATAAACTTCAATATTGTATAACAAATATTTCATGCGTATCGAGGCAGGGAGTGGATTGAAATTTTGCCATACAAATTTCAATCTCCGCTCGGCTCTGCCACGCCGCCGCCGCCGCGCTCGGTTGGTTTAAAACTACTTTTAGCCAGTCAAAAGTAGTTTTGACTGATAGCTTTATCTTGGCAGGTGGTAATCAACTACTTTTGATGGAATCAGTTAGTCAAAAGTAGTTTTGACCAGCTTCATTGGGCAAAAGTACTTTTTACTGTTATTTCCGTCTTCTTCATATCGTATGGTTGATCAATAACCTGGTGTCAGAGATTAAACCGCCCGTAGGCCTCTAACATAGCTTTACACACCATTGAAAAATCTCTCAAGTGTGCTGGTTTCATCACGATGTTTTCCCTCACCGTTTTAGCAACTGATAATTAATTTATAATACGCACATAACTTACGAAAAGTCAGAGGTGCGCGCCTTGGGATCGAATTCGAGACCACTAGGCTACCAGTGTTGTTATTTCAGTCAAAAGTACTATTGACTATTAACATACAACGCAGTTGAAGCCACGGGCGGAAGCTAGTGTTTTATACAAACGACCTTTCTGGAGACTTCATGAAGTGTGCCAGTCAACCAGACAAACCCATCAGTATTCTAGACAAGCTCTTAAAGACACAAATGATCTAACCATCAACTGACTCTGTTAGTCTTCAACGAGATAGAAGGTAGATTGCCACCCATCTAAATAAATGGCTGCCAATTTAAAAGGTCGTGTGCTTGCGCAAACTTCTAAAAGTAATTGAAAAGAAAAGAAATGTAATGATTTGTGAAATTGTCCCCCGAAAACGATTTCGTTAATGATTCCATTAAGTGCATCTGTCTTGGGGGTAATGACTTCATATGGGTAGCGAAACTAAAGATTTTTATAGTTTTTCAATCTATCCACCACCTTTGAACTTTGACTGCCTTGTTGGTCTAATAGTAGCACGACTGCTGAGCACGAGGTCCTGGGTTCGATCCCGAATAATTATCGAATAATTTTAGGTAATTATTTTATAAAAATTGGTTTAATTATGATGTTTTTTTTATTAAATCTTTTTAACGAATTTTCATTAGGGCTGTTTTATGAATTTGTCCATTACTAAATTAGATAACATAATATAGACTCACGCCTGTATTCTCTAGAGGGGATAGGCAGAGGTGTATGCAGTACACCACGTTAGCCTAGCCACAACGAGCTGTTATAAGTCCCGTGTAATAGGGGGCGAACCTACTGCCATTAACCAGGCATAATTCCAGACTGCGTGCTGCTACTGAGAATTTCCGGATGGAAAAACCTAAAAACTCTTTGCCCGATCTGGGGATTAAAACCGGGATCTCAAATTTAGTAGTCGCGCTTGCTACCACTAGACCAACTAGGCAGTCTATAACTACCATTATCATTTATTCCATTCTTAACTTTGGATGGTAATTCAACTTAATTTTTGACCAAAATATTCAAAGAATTGTCCACCAAATAATTTCGACGCCATTTTGCATGCTTCTGCAAAAAAATACTCCGTGAAAATGGAACCCACATCTTTCCTTACGACATAAGACGCCATTTTGAACTCGGGGCCGGATATTTGATACAATTATCCTGATATTCGTAACTCGAGTCAGTTTATTTACGTAAGTTATATCTATCCGACTTCGGAAAACAAACTTTAATACAAAAACATAAAGTTAAGTTTCCAGAATTATTACTTTATCAATATGAATTAAGTAGTTTTATCATTACTAGAATTTAAGTAGTGATACTATTACTAGTAGCGTACATTTAAAGCAGCTATTACACTATGATCTTTCTAGGAATTCTATTTAGAAAAAAGGAAGATGTAATTGAAAAAAGAGCGGTTAGATTCCGATTTAGAGCGAAAAGAAGGTCCCGACGTAATGTAGTCGCATCGCTACGCAATTTGCAACCTTATGTCATTCTACTACGACTGAAAGTTGTCTGTCCTATTTAGAATTATATTTAGAGTTCTTTTTGGAGAGCGTAATCAATTTGCAACCATATGTAATTCTACTACGACAGCACGTTGTCTGTGCTATTTAGGTTTCTATTTAGTCGTAGTGTAATCGCTGGCTTTCGTTTTTCTGTTTAGAGTGTTTCTAAAAAGATATTCTAAAAAGATCATAGTGTAATAGCCGCATTAGGCAAGACCGGCTTGCTTAAATATTATAAATAGAGTAATAATGTCTTCCTGACCGAATTTCAATCACTGCGGCCACTCTCAACGGAGATTAGCCATTTACGTAGAAGATATTATAGTGCTCAAGTTTGTGCGCAAACACAGGTGCACTCTCTATTCCCTCTCTCTCATAGCCCGATGGGACGGCAATCCGACACGACCGGAGAGAGATCAGGTGCAGGGCTAACGGCTTTACGTGCTTTCTGAGGCACGGAGTAAGTGAGATTTAATTTATAATACGCACATAACTTACGAAAAGTTAGTACACACCTTGGGTTCGAACCTGAGACCTTTGACTTGCCAGTCGACGGTCATATCCAGTCATATCACTAGGCTATCATGACTCAATGACTCAAACAAACAGGGCAAGCTAAACAAAACTGTTTAAAAATACGCATCGAATTTTAAACCTCCCTTTTTAAGTTGGTAAAAATATAAGGGCAAACGGCGAATTGTATTTTTATATAAATTGTCAAACGTCCGTAAGTTCTGAAATATCATTTATCCTACCCAGTACGTATTGGGGCCACTATTTCCTGCAACTATGCCAATATTTCTATGTCAAGAGACTTATAAGAAAAATGCTTTTGACACAAAGTTTTCAATAACTCCAACGGGTTGTTTGTTTTTGTTAGGTACCCTTAAATCTAGTGGTTAGATTGATTTATAGAGAGTTTAGAATCAAACTTTAAACTTTTCGATTTTTATTTAAAGTAAAGTAAATTGTTTTTACATTTAAAAAACAGCTCAAGGAGCATTTTCTTTCCTTATCGACATAGTTGGAATTTATGTATATAAGTAATTATGTTATGTATTTATTTATCTTTTATATATTATGTGCTAGTATATATTTTATATATAAATCTATACGTATATATATATTTTCATGTTGTATATATGTAAATATTCGTATGTATATATATATATTTTTTTATACACACTATTCCTACTTTTCCTTTTTAAATTTTTCCTCTCGCAGGTCTGCTGGAAGAAATTTCTATAAGAAATAAGCTGTGCCTTTGTACTTTTGATCCTATTATATGTTTGTAATCATCTGTTTCTGTGTGTGTACATAAATAAATAAATAAAAAAAGTAAACTTTAGTGTCTTTGATTGAGGAAGGTACAGATGTTATTTATACTTATGATAGTGTTACATCAATCACCCCATTTTGAGCATACAATAATTTTAGAAGAAACTTATATATACTAGGAATTTATACTAATAACAATAAAACCAAAATAAGTAGAACCAGGTTACAATCAAAATTATCGAGGCTAATTTTTTGATTCCAGAAATTCCTTAATAGTATAAAAACATTTTTAAATTAGCCATCTTTTTAAACGAAGAACTTTTTAGAACACGAAGGAGTGTTACACAATCAACCGATTGTTATCCAACCTTATTAGCTTCTTCTTCTAATTATAAGAAAGAATATAATTATAATAAAATAAATAAATCAGCCTGTAACTGTCCCAATGTAGGACAAAGGCCTCTTCTCATACAGAGAAGGATTGAGCATTAATCACCATGCTAGCTCACTGCGTGTTGGCAATTTCAGACTATTAAAGTCCAGATTTCCTTACGATGTTTTCCTTCACCGTTAGTCAGTGGTGTCTTAGATTAACTAAGAAAGTACATATGACATTGAAAAAGTCACATTGGTACAAGCCAGGTTCGAACCCACACCTACGCGCTTGCAAAGCGGGTCTGTAACCAATGCGCCACCAATGCAACAAATAATAATATTAGTAAAAAATATTTTTTTACGTAAAACGGTTTTGTCATCAGAACTAAAGGCATGTACCAAATATCAGATCAATCTGTCAACTGGAAGGAGGTGAAATATCGTTTACTAAATTTGAACCAAATAAACAGGTCAAGCTAAGTAAAACCGTTTAAAAAAAACCGGGGAAGTGTGAGCAAGAATGCACGATTAAATGGTTGAAAATGGCTGCTGCATCGCCAATTCCTTTTGGAATTTAGCTTAACACGCTGCCTGAGCGCATTTAGATAAAGAATTACAATTTTTTTTTTCAATAATTTAAGCCAGCTACAACTGATAATTATTGTTAATGAAATTGTTGTGTATGATGGTTAAGCCGCGTTTCCACTAAGCAACATATGGCGCGCGACACGTGACGCTCAACATGTACAGCAACACTGCACAACAGCGCACGACGTTACCAGCTGGCACGCAACATGACGCGCAACAGATCACTGAATACATTTTCTTTATTTTTATATTTTTTAACCCACCAACTGCAACATGGTTTTTTTCTTTTTGATACATTTTTTGATAAAATTATAACTACTGCCGCTGAAATCAACATAAGTTCCTCTGGCGACATGTTGTCGACGACTGACGTAAAATAGTAGATGTGTAAACAGACAACGTAGTACAAAAGTTCCGCGCTGGCTTTCAACATGTTGGGCAACTTGTGAAATTGTTGCGCGACGTTGCTAGATGTCACGCAACATGGTGATTTCGTTGGTTTGTGTAGTTAGACAACGTTGCGTCGTCACTCATCATCATGTTGCGTACCTATCAATTGTTACTTAAAGAATACGTGACTAAACTCTTTCTGTTTCAAAAAAATCTGGTCCTAACTTCTTTACTTTCTAAATACAAGTAATAAGAAAATCTTTAGTCTAATGTACTTACAGAGACTGTGAGAGGTACTTGGACAACCCAAGCTTAGAGATCTTGCTCCCCTTGATCCCTTCGTTTACTATGTTGGTCACGGTCAAAAAGTTCTTCGTCATTGTCGATTCTTGTGACGACACTGTTGTCACAAAAACCACACACCAATTAAAAACAAAACACTTATCAGTTGGCAGCACTGCTTTGAACAACGAATAAAAAACAAAACAGTTTTTGTTCTCACTTCAAAAAAAAGCACTGGCTAATTTAAAAAATATATTCGATTACAACATAACAACACTTACTTTTTAAATTGAGAACTCAACATCGAACGTTATTTTTTTCTTATCGCAACAGATAACACGCGAAAATATATTTTTGATTCAACAAAAAAGGTTTGTTGTTTTTAAGAAATCTCTCGTTTTTATCACAGACACAGTTTTTTTCGATGTTTTTGTTTGAAATTTTCAGCTTTCAACTGGCGGAAAGCTTTCATAGACCTGAAAAGGAAGGCATTCTTGTTCATTTGTTCGTTTTTGGATATTGCCCAAGAGTACTTTGTTTGAATTGAGTTAAGTAAATTAAATTTTGGTGTTATAAATAGACAAAGAAAATTGAAATGGAAATTGAAGGTACACAACTTGACTTTTTAAATGTAATAATAAGATTTAAAAAGCAACAATTTAAATTTAAATTAATTAAGTTTGTAAATACTAGTATAATAATGAAGTTTGTGAGTATTAGAATAAACAATTAATTAAGTATTGTATTTTATTAATAAAATTTTAAGTTTTAGTTGGTTTTTAAATCTTATCATTAAATTTTTTGAAAACTATTTTTTATGACTATGTCCGTTTTTGTGGTGTTTTCATGAACTATTCGTATTACGGTATTAAACCTATCTCATTACAGTTCAGTCTCTAACTATTTAAAGTCCAGATTAGGCCTACACAATCTTCAAAAAATGTAAACTTACAAATAATTCACTACTTCAAACACGGCAACCCCTTGACAACAAGAAGCGTGATGATACACAGAATAAACTCATCACAACCATGTGTAGATCCGCGCCCATTATATAACGGGCTCGTTTTGAACTTTGACATTTTGGTACGGTTCTAGTCATAAGCGGTAGCGATAAACATCTGCACCAAACCTAAAATATTGTAAGCCAATTAAGCAATAAGCAATTAGTAATATCGCATCGGTGCCTTCTAAAAAACTGCAAAGTTTGGAACACTGAGTCGGATACGTAATGTATTCCACACGCCCTAGGCGTATAAAGAGAATTGAAATTTCGACTGATTCTGATGGGACACGGTGGCTCAGCGGTTAAAGCGTCGGCACGGTAAGCCGAAGATCGTGGGTTCGAATCCCATCCGTATCAGTTGTTTTTTCAATTTTCTTATTAAATATTTATATTGTAAGCCATTATATTTAAAAGAGCAACCATGGAGTTTCTTGCCAGATTCTTCTCCATGAAGGGTAGGCTGCCCTTGGAACTGGCAACTAGAGTCACTCTTACAACAAACAATATTAGAATTATGACTATTCATAAGTGCCTAATGGTCTGCATGAATAAAAATATTTTGATTTTGATTTTGAACAATTTCTTAATACACTGGCATGCAAAACTTAGTACCATACATATCATAGACTCACGCCTGTATTCCCCAAAGGGGGTAGGTAGAGATAATTACAGTACACCCACGTTTCGCCGGAGACGATATATTAGAAGTCCCATGTAATAGGGGCAAACTAATTGCCATTAACCGGTCACAATACAAAACTCCTTGCTGCTACTAAGAATTTCCTGATGGAAAAACCTAATAACACTTTGCCCAACCCGGGAATTGAACTCAGGACTTCGTGCTTAGCAGTCCAAAAGTATGCCGTGGCTTTGGCTGTGCGATTCAGGTACCTACTGTATGTATTCTAATATTACAAATGCGTTAGTTTGAAGAAACGTTTGTTAATTGAACACGCAAAAACTAGTGACCTAATGCAATTTTTTTCAGTATAAACAATTTTTTCTTTCTAAAATCTTTTGCGTAATACCCGCTATCTCTCGTAACTCGCCCCATATCCCACTCGAGTGACATAAGCCAGCCATAATTACAAAAATGACAGCATATTTTTACTGATTGCAGAGTTCTACTACTTATAAATTACGAAACCTTGCTACACAAACAATATTTTAAACAAAAATAAAACCAAGTTTGTAAAAAGAAAGGGGAGGCCTTTGCCCAGCAGTGGGACACTACTTAGGCTATTAAAAAAATTGAACCAAAGTATAAACTATTTTAGAATAATAACTTTCGTGAGTCATACTTATACATTTAATATTGATACGGCTTTACTCACGTATTGATTTCGGGAAATGCCCGACTAGTTTCGAACTCTAACGGAGTCCATTTTCAAGAGCGGGTGAGGTCCGCGACGCCCGCGCCGCCGCGCCGTATACCTTTTTGGGACTTTTGTGAGGCTAATACTTGAAATCTTTATGAAAAGCCCATTCAAACGACACCTCACACGATATTTTTAATCTTGGAGGATTATAAGAGGGGGGGGGGGGTGACCACGTATTCCCTCTCTTCCTATTTAGAAGTTTGAAAATCAGCCCACAATCGAAGGAAAGTAAAGTAAAGTAAAAGTAAAATTTTATTGTCTTTGATTGAGTAAGGTACAGATGTTATTTATACTTATGATAGTGTTACATCAATCAGCCCATTTTGAGCATACAATAATTTTAGAAGAAAACATACAGTCGAATTGAGAACCTCCTCCTTTGTTGAAGTCGGTTAAAAAGTGGATAACATTGTGCATAAACAACTTAACCCTCACAAGACAAACCTTGACACAACTTACCCCTCAAAAAAAAACCTGTCCATTAAATCCAATATCGTTTTTCCAATACATTCTTACTCGGGCAGTAATTGACAATTTATTACACGAAACGAGCCGTCGAGGGTCGTCCATTTTCAACAAAAACAGGGCCAAGTTGCGCTAAAAATATAACCTTAATGGATTCTAAGATGCACCCTTTTAAATGTCGTAATATCACGACGGTATTTCCCGAGGGCATAGGCAGATATCTGAGGGCTTACTCTTGCAAATACGAATCCAATTCCAATACTTTTTTAGGGGTTTTTCTTTACCCATACCCTAAGGGTGCAAATGGGACCCTAATATTAAGCCTCCATCTGTCCAAGGGATACCTTTTTTAGAAACGTAATACACACCCTTACAATTAAAAAAAGATATTATTAAAACGTGCTCGTGACTGAATTTCGGTCACAGCGGCCAAGCTCAACGGAAATTAGCCAACTAAGCAAGAGATATTATAGTGCACAAGTGTGTGCGCAAACACAGGTGCACTCTCTATTCCCTCACTCTCATAGTCCGATGGGACGGCAATCCTACACGACCGGAGAGAAATCAAGCGCAGGGCTAACGGCTCTACGTGCTTTCCGAGGCACGGAATAAGTGATAATTAATTTATATTACGCACATAACTTACGAAAAGTCGTATGACTTTTCAAAAGTTACTATGGCCGCTGTAATACTATTCTTCTTATGGTATGGTTGATGAACAACCTGGTGTCAGAGTTTAAACCGCCCGTAGGCCTCTGATATGGTTACACACCATGGAAAAATCTCTCAGGTGTGCTGGTTTCGTGATAATACTATGTACTGTTGGTTTAATGTCACTTGTTCTAGTATTCTGTAGTATCAAAAGAATAGCAGTTAGTTTACCATAGGGATCATTAAAGTGGGACCTCAACGACCCCTTATAATGTCACGTCAAAAAACACGTCATTTTTAAAGATAAAAATATTATGTTTTTCCAACCCGAAGTCACGGTCGAGCGGTTAAAACAAATAATAAAATAAAGTTAATAAATAAAAGGGGTCCCAAAGGACCCCCTTTAACGTCACGTCAAAAAACGCGAGTTTTATATGGAGAAAAATGTTTTTTTAGGCCTGAAGTCACGGTGGACCGGTTTATGTATAGCCATTATTCTATAGCCTAGAGCATCGCCGCAAAGTCGCCTACCTATCTGTGTTTTACCGGATTCATTTCGGTGAGTGTGCGCAGGAGCTACACGACCTCATACCCCCTGCTCCATTTCACTTGCGGGGGACTAGACGCAGGCTTAGGTACCATCCTTTTGTTGTGGATATTCCGATTATCCGCACGAAGCGTTTTGCTTCCTCTTTTATTATGCGGACAGCGAAGGAGTGGAACTCATTGCCGGCGTCAGTTTTTTCCCGATTCTTATAATCTAGGAGTATTCAAGGCAAAAGTGAATAGGCATTACTTGAGTTCGTGTGTACCATCTTAGACTGCATCGTCACTTCCCATCAGGTGAGATCCAGTCAAATGCGCTCAAGTTTTTAATTTAAAAAAAATAAAAAATAATATGCTACAGACACCACGCATTATATTCAACTGCCTCCTTAATGATTCCCTTGCTGCAAGTTTTGTACCAAGTTGGTCCTAACTAGTTTCACCTACATTCAATCTTAATTAGTGAGAGTGTTTTGAACTAAAATGTCAACTCAGTAGCGTCGAGTCGACCTAATTTAGGAGCAAGATGGAACAAACTTTACACCTTAGAGTGCATAATGGTTTCCACGGGTCGAGTAAATTAGTAAATGTTTACAACTTAAGAGACTGACATCGTTTAATTGGCTATTTAACAATTTTTTTTTTTATTAAAGATATATAAACTTAACTAAAGATAAAACGAAAAACCTAAATAACTTAAAAATAAAATAATGATTAAACTATAAATAAAAAACTGAGTTTAGGTTGCTGCCTGGGGAAATCGTGCCGAGGATGCTAGCGGCGTTACCCCGTTGAATAGCCAAACTGAGGCGTTGACCGAGGTAACTGCCAGCCCTCCGGTCACCAGTGGTAACAATTGTAATTATAAAATATGAAAACATAGAGGCTCTCGTTAGATGGCTGGATATGGCTTGATGCAGAAGGCGGTACTCCTGGACACGGCTCGCATAGTCAGGATTCCTTTCTCTGGAGCCCTGACCACCGGTAGCTTGGACCCTGTCCCTGTACCTGATATATAAATATATATTAGATGTAGTAGTTAGTACCTAGCTTATAATATCTTCCTGTTTGAATTTCGGTTACAGTGGCCAATCGAATAGATATTATATTGCAAAAAATTTGTGTGTGCAAACACAAGTGCACTCTCTATTCCCTCACTCTCATAGTCCGATGGGATGGCAATCCGACCGGAGAGAGATCAGGCGCGAAACTAACGGCTTTACTTGCTTTCCGAGGCACGGAGTAAGTGACAATTAATTGACTAATTTACAATACGCACATAACTGATGAAAAGTCAGAGGTGCGCACGCCTACCCATACCACTAGGCTATCACTGCTTAAAATCCTTTTTACTAGGATTTTGCAACTACAAACTAGGCCTTTTGCTTACTGAAAATATACCCTAATAAAGAATACAATTGTTCGCAATACCTAGCCTTGGTTTCAGCCTAAAACAAAGCTCAATCTAAGTTATCACGTATTATCTGTGACACATATGAAAACATTTTTCAGGAGGCTTTGTCAGAAACACGTAGCGACATAAATTTATTTGTCATAAGCCTTTGTTAGGTTTTGTTATTTAACCTTCTGTAACCTTAGGCTTTTTGTAAACACTATGACATAGTCTGCACATGATTTCGTTGCTTTTCTACTTACTATATCTGAGTCACTGCGTCGGCACTGGATTTTTTTTTATAGAATTTTAAATATTATATAAATCAGCTGCTAAGTAAAAGGTTGTAAGTTCGAAACCCAGGTACGCACCTCTGACTTTTCGGATCTTTGTGCGAATTAAAAACATCGACATGTAAAAACATCGTAAGGAAACCAGCACACCTGAGAGATTTTTCAAGGACTTGTAAAGCTTGTTAGACGCCTACGGGCGGTTTAAACTCTGACATTAGGTTGTTCATCAACCATACGATAAGAAGAACATCATCATCAGCCTGTTTGGTCTAGTGCTGAACATAGGCCTCTCCCAAGGCGCGCCACTATTGTGCGCTCATTGGAGGTATTTGCCCATAATCGCCACGCTGGGCAAGCGGGTTGGCGATCGCAGTAGCAGATGATTACTGTTACACAGAAGGATGCTGCTGCCCATCCTCCAGATTTTTCGCTTTGTCGCTTCTTACGACACCCGCGGGACGAGAAGGGGTGGTCCTATTCTTACACTAATTATAATATATATACTAATTATATATATACTAGTTATAATATATCATAATATAACGTATGCCGTGATGTGTTATTATTACAATGTAAACACAAAAGATGCATACTAAGACCTTATAAGCTTCCAACAAAATAAATATTTTCTCACATAAAAGGGTTCAGAGTAAATATTATTTCTGACTCAAGTAAAAAGGGGAAAGGCTCTGAACTGCTTTCATATGCATTTTTCAGTCCCTTCCGGGGTAAGATGAAGATATTGATAATGTAACAGTGTAAACTAAACCCTTCTAACTTTGTAGTCATAAATATGGCCGCCAATTTTATGGTAACAGGATTTTTTTAACACTTTGACAGCCACGCCGCAGACACAATGCAACTTTTATTGTTTGTCAGTCACGTCTTAATGACTAACGTGACTGTGACGGTCACTGACGTGGCGTTCAAAGGGTTAACCCTTAAAGAGAAGAGAAGGGGACAGTCAAGAATTACTTTTTTACATCAAGTGAAGGAGAAAATAGGAGTCGTGACGTATTAAGAAGTTAAAAGATAAGTTGAGGATAGAGAGAGGTGGCGATTGCTCTACTGACAAAAGCATAGCTCTTAAATATAAGAATAAGTTTTTTTTTACCGTACGTAGTAGTAGTATGACCGCTGACTGGCAAGTCAGAGGTCTCAGATTCAAACTCAAGACACGCAGCTCTAACTTTTCTTAAGTTATGTGCGTATTATAAATTACCTTCGTGCCTCGGAAAACACGTTAAGCCATTGGCCTCGGCTGTCAAGCAAATATTTGACAGTCGTTAAAGGGTGTTAGTAACCCTCATAAAATCCTGACAACTGTTTCACTTAAGAATATCGTTTTTCTCTGGGTTGCGGGCAGTGGTCAGATAGACCATCGCTCCGTGGAAAATTTATATTTAGCTGTATCCAGTTAGATTAAATTTTATAAGGCTAAGAGAAGGTTCATATCTGACGAACGTATCATCGGTTGAGTGTGAACGGTCAAGTGTTTTTCTATACATTTGTCTGTTCTGGCGTTACGCGACCGATAATACGCGACGCATGTTCCGTCAGATATGAACCTTCCTTAAGAGTATGAGTTTTTTTACCGTACAAATTAAACTATTCAGATTTAAAACATCAAAACTACAGAAAATCTATTAAAATCTGTTAAAACACTACCAATTCAATTAAAATGTTACCTCCCTAGAGATAAATATAGACTAACCCTTTAGAAAGGCCTTTCAATCCTGGACTGGCAAAGGATGAACTTAGGATAATAAATGGACTCAAAGTAAACGATTGGCCTGAAGATACGTTGGGTCTCAGTGGGTCTAATTGACCTCGAAAGGCTCCACTTTAGAGAATTGTATCAATTTAATGTGTTAGCGTTGAGTTTTTAGAATTCTTGTTGTTATAAATAAACTTAACATATACTCACGCCTGTATTCCTCAGAGGGAGTAGGCAGAGGTGTATATGTTACAGTCAAAACCCTTAACCGGTCAAAACTACTTTTGTCTGGCAAAATCAGTCAAAAGTACTTTTGAGCATAGGCTTTCGTCAATAGTACTTTTGACTGAAATAACAGTCAAAAGTGCTATTGCCCAATGAAGCTGGTCAAAAGTACTTTTGACCAACTGATTCCGTCAAAAGTAGTTTTGACTGGTCGTGTCAGTCAGTCGTGTCAGTCGGTTATTTTATCATACAAAGTCAATTCTAAAAATAATTGAGCAGTCCAACAACTGAATGAGCGGTAAAAATGATGGAATGAGCAGTTCGATAAATAGTTCGGCAGATTACGATTCTGTGTATGGACTTTAGGGCACCCCGAATCGGACAGGTTAGGTTAGAAGGGGATGGCGGGGTCATGTGAGCGAGCGAAGCGAGCGAATAGACCTCGCCTTCCCCTTCGTTGTTATTTTTTTTTAAACCACCCAGAAGTAGGAGCCCCGCGAAGCGGGGCTCCGTCGATTATATGATAAAGACTATTTTTATTATTTTATTTATTTAGATTATTAGCAAATAAAATCAATTTTATAGCTTACCCAAATTATCGTTTAAATGATAGCCTATCACAAAAACTATTTCACCACACGTAACTGCTCATTCAATATTTTGTACCGCCCATTTAATTATTTTCCTACTCAATTATATATTCACTGATCCATTTCATTATTTTTTATTATTACTCATTTTTGTTTACTTTACTGCTTAGTTTTAACTGCTGAACTAGTTATTAAACGTGCCATTTATAATTTTTAACTTACCAAAACCGCTATTTACAACTGCCTCTTTAAATGAGTGCTCTTTAATTTCCACTCCTAACGATTAAAAGTAATTTTGACTGACTATCTAGCAGTTAAAAGTAGTTTTGACCAGGAGCGTCAGTCAAATCCACTTTTGACCGCAAATTTACAGTTAAAAGCACTATTAACCAATGATTTACCGGCAAAACTACTATTGACCAACCTGTGCAGTCAAAAGTACTTTTGCCTGATTTTGCTAGTCAAAAGTACTTTTGACCGGCTAAGAGTTTTGACTGCAACATATACAGTACACCCACGTTTCGTCGGCAATTTTTTAAGTCCCATGTAATAGCGAACCTATTGCAATTAACTAGGCATAATTCCAGACTCCGTGCTGCTACTGAGAATTTCCTAATGGAAAAACTCATTAACACTTTGCCCCACCGGGATTAAACCAAGGACTTCCTGCTCAGCATTCGCGCTAACTACCACTAGACCAACGAGGCAGGCTATAAAATTACTGCCACGGTTGCAATGGGAGAAAGTATTGGGTTTATATATAGATTACAATAGTGAAGAAATTCCGTACCCCGGAACAGTAAAAAAAAATTGAAGCACGGAGCAGAAAAAGAAAAAAAATCATGACGTTAGATAAAAAAAATACTTCACTATTTGTAATATAAAAAACCAATATTATCTCCCATTGCAGCCGTGGCAGATAATTTAGATGCACTTTTTACATATAGACCCCTACTCGTCACGCGGGTGTCGTAAGAAGCGACAAAGGGAAAAATTCAAAGGATGAGCAGCAGCATCCTTCTGTGTAACAGCAATCATCTGCTACTGCGATCGCCAACCCGCTTGCTCAGCGTAGCGATTATGGGCAAATACCTCCAATGAGCGCACAATAGTGGCGCGCATTGTATGTATGTATGTATCTTTATTAAAAAACAATTTACATTTATCTTATTGCTAATACAGAGCCCCACAAAACTGTTTTCACAGTTTGTCTGTGGGAACAGAAAAATATAAACACTTATTTTATAATAAATTAACAAATTAACAAATGCACAATAAATATGTAGTCGCACACTACATATTTATTTTGCTATTATAAAATATATATTAGGCTTTACATTAAATTTTCTAAATAAAATTTGTGTAGTAATTTAGCAAATTTAGTCTTACTATTTTCGTTTCTAATAGGTACAGGCAATTTATTGAGCAGATATGGTACTCGTTTATCAAGTGTTCTATCTCTATAATAATTATAAACTCTGGGTACTTTATATTTGCCTGCAGTTACCTTTCTAGTTCCGTGATTATGAGTCACTAGTGAGTATTGCTCCTAACTGCCATGACTGTTAACAAGTTTGGAATTGGAAGAGGTATATGTTCAGCAGTGGACTAAAACAGGCTGATGATGTTGATGGTGCTAATAATGCTATCTACGCTAAAATGCGTGGTCCAGTAATGGATTATTTTAGCGAATTCCTCTCCCTGCATTACTGCGTCCCTGTTTTAAGCGAAGGTTTATAATTTATATTGTTTTCAAGAGCCGTAAATTTTATGGTTTATGATATCACAGTTAGAAGTGCTATCTTGTTGGAGTTTTGATGACATAAAACGAGGAGTTAATAAATTATTATTTTTATATTTTTTTGATTTTTTTTTTGCTTAGATATTAAATGTAATTATAATGATTTAATAAGAAAATCTGCATCACCCTAAGGTCGTACACTGGTCGTAAGGTGTACACTGTTTCTATAAAGAAATACTTAAATAAAATTTGAAAAAACAGCCGATACGGATGGGATTTGAACCCCAAATCTTCGACGTACCGTGACAACGTTCTAATCGCTAAGCCACCTTATCCTACCCGAATCAGTTGAACAAGAGTTGAACGTTGAGTCGACACGGTAGGTACGTGGTATCGTGGGTTCGAATCCCATCCATATCTGTTGGTTTTTCAATTTTTCTTATTAAATATAATATCTTCCTGACCGCTTTTTCAGCCACAGCGGCCAATCTAAACGGAGATTAGCCAACTACGCAGGATATATTATAGTGCACAAGTGTGTGCGCAAACACAGGTGCACTCTCTATTCCCTCACTCTCATAGTCCGATGGAACGGAAATCCGACACGACCGGAGAGAGATCAGACGCAGGGCCAACGGCTTTACGTGCTTTCCCAGGCACGGAGTAAGTGATAATTAGGTAATTTATAAAACGCACCTTCGCACGTCAGAGGTGCGCGCCTTGGGTTCGAGCTCGAGACACTGTCTTGCCAGTCAACGGTCACCACCACTAGGCTATCACGACTCATGCTCATGCTCATGAGCTATTTTAATTACCAGTAAGGCCGTGTCCCTATTTACCGTGGTATAAAAACAAACAACATAAGCAACTATTCACAACATAGTACAAAACTCTGTAAACATCATATTTATAGGACTCGCCCCGGCTTTTCATGAGAATGGAATACAATGGCGCCCATTGACACACATTTCTTACAATATAACTGTAACTGACCCAAAGAAACCTACGTTTAGGCCTATGTTTTATAGCAGAAGCGATAGCGGTTTAAACTTTACTATTAATTAAAATAAAATAAAAACCACTAAAAAAAAAACTCTGATTTTATTTTAGCTGAGAACACTCTCGATTAAGTCAGTTTTCAAATAAAAAATCAAAATCAGTTATCTGTTTCGAAGCTCAGTGCCACACACAGATGTCAGACTGCGTTTTCGTCGGTATTTAAAATAAGATTAAACCAATGACTAAGTACTACCAAATATAATTAAAATCTACGTGGATGAATTGCGTAAACACTAAATTCTAGTCTTGGTAAGACTGGTTGTCAGACCTTCGGGCTTCTGACTACCCGTAACGACTGTCAAAGATCTACAACTGACAGCCGGGACCAACAGCTTAACGTGGTATCCGAGGCACTGAGAGTGATAATTAATTTATAATTCGCACATAACTTACGAAAAGTCAGAGGTTCGGACCCGAGACCTTTGACTTGCCAGTCAAACGGTCATAGGCTATCACGACTCTCCTAAAAGGCTTGTTTAATATTTATAAAATAAGATATTTATTTGTGAAAGAATTATATTCCGCCCTCGTCTCCTCGGAGGGACCACGCTACAGAAAACAAAGCCTCACAGTACAAACATCAACAAAACGTAAAAGTTAATGTAAGGGAAACGCTGGATTCCATTGTTTTGTTAACCGTCAATCATTTTTGATAGAACATTGAACTCGGCTTACGTAATTCAGAAACGTTTGAAGGAAATTGAACTTAATTTCCTAAGTTGCAACGGTAGAGTGAACAGAAACTACTGAGGAACAGACAAATGTTGGATGCCTTAGGGCAGGTAGGCCTATACCTTGCCCGATGTAGGGGCGAAGGCCATTGAGCGTATTGGGGCTATGTCCAGGAACCTAGACGCCAGGACATTGCTCCCCTGAGTGCATTTTTGAGCGGGCCTACAGGCAGGCACTGGACGGGGCTGCGAGGTGCGTTTGCGGTACCCGGTATATTAATAACTAGCTTTTGCCCGCAGCTTCGCCCGCGTGGATGTCGAACCAGGATAAAATTTATATTTTTTGTTAATCCAGGATATATGGTTTTTATGTTTACCGAGTATTATTCAAATCAAAAGTGGTTAGGTAACAAACATCTTCACAAACTTTTATTAGTGCAGATTAGTAATGATATGATATGACAGTTCAAGTCAGTTGTTTTTGCGAGTTTCTTATTTTCATTTAATAAGTAAAACATGTGCATAAACATTTAAATTATCCAAAATATTTATCGCTTTAAGAATGCTGACCTAGTTATCGATACTATGTGTCATACGTTTCGGTTCAAATAGTATTTTTAAAAACAAACTATTTTAAACAAGTGCGACGATGGAAGACAGTCCTTTCAGTCGAAGTCGCAGGACTGCCCGTTCCCCGCCTCCTACGCCTTCACCGAGACCTGCAGCTCGACCTACAGAGCCAAGCAAAGAAGATGCTCCAGAAATAATATCGACGCCGGAAATCCAGACTTGGATGTCGTCCATCGAGCAGTACCTCAACGAGGTGTGTTCTATATCAGCCGAAGGTAAATTGAACACCGAGCAGAAACTGAAGATCAGTAACTTGTGCCGTAAAGTAGCTCACGGCACCTCGCAGATGGCAGTGCAATACCAGGCCCTGAAGGTGAGAACTGTGCAGACCTATACATCTCTACAAACTCTCCAGGACCAAGTTGATTTGTCGCAGCGGCTACAAGACCTAAAAATAAGCATAGAAGAATCATCCCAAGCATCTTCAGGAAAATCCTTTGCTGACATGGTTAAGAAAAGCAGCGACCATTTCATCCAGCCGACAAAGTTGAGTGCAGTAGCTATATATCCTACGGACAAGCTCAAATCAAGTGAGGAGACTAAATCGCTAGTTCAGAAAAT
Source organism: Protodeltote pygarga (assembly GCA_936450705.2). NCBI lineage: Eukaryota > Metazoa > Arthropoda > Insecta > Lepidoptera > Noctuidae > Protodeltote > Protodeltote pygarga. The sequence goes on from OW388276.2 coordinate 3,756,533, forward strand.
AATCAATCCCGAACAATTAAAATTGCAAGTAAGAGGTCTGCGGAAGACTAAGAACGGCGGTATTGTTATCAGCACTGACAAGAAGGACGACATCGAAAAGCTAAAACAGTCGGCACTACTGAAGAATTCCGGACTTACAGTTGATGAGCCTCATAAAAGAAAGCCTAGATTGGTATTAATCGGAGTGCCTTCATCCATGACGGAAAAAGAAGTTTTCACCTGCCTTTACCAACAAAATTTGAGTGACAAACTGCAGAACTTTACACTTGAGACGTTTTTGACCTCAATAAGGCTGAGTCACAAGTCAGGCAAGAAGGACGCTGAGACCTGTAATTATATAATAGAAATTCCTGCAGCCGTGCGTAAAGCGCTAATTAATAAGGAAAGAGTGTTTGTGAATTGGTCGTCGTGCCCTATTAAAGACTTTACTTTGGTTACTAGGTGCTATAAGTGTCAGCAGTACGGTCATGCAGCTAAGTCATGTCGGGAATCAACCCCCACCTGCGGCCACTGTGGCGAGAAAGGACATACAATAAAGGACTGCTCAAAGAAATTGGAAGGACCAAAATGCGCTACATGCTGGCACTTTAAAAAACCAAGTAATCATTGTACAGGTTCTACAGATTGCCCTGCGAAAATCTTGGCCGAAAAAAGATACATAAACTCTGTCAATTATGAATGCGCCTAACACAACAAAATTTATGTTTACATTACTCCATTTGTCCTACTAACCCTAATTTATAAATTAACTGTAATTGGCAACACAATACTTTTATATAACAAATAAATAAATTATGCTACTTAGAATATGACCTAGACTTCGATTCTGCTGATCCGTAATTTTCGTGTATGTTCTTATGTAATTTACTGTTCATGTTTAAAACTAATGATAAATTTTATTTTATACCGAATATATTGTATAGTATTATATGATTAATTTACAGTTATACCTATTATACTTATTTATACATATCTAATGATTATTTAAAGATTTTTAAATGTTTAATTTTATATTTCTGTACTTTTGCGCCTGAGATACAGGATTTAAATTTCCTAGTTCAGGTAAGTGTCATAATAAACCTAAGCAAACTTTGTACATATTATCATATTCTGTAATGCAAGAATTTTTTGAATAAATTATTATTATTATTATTATTGAAAACATTATATATTGCCATTACATTAACTCGTTACCTACTCCCTATAATTATAATTAATCAAATACTTATATTAATTTTTCCTTTCATTATTAAGCTTTCATTTAAGAATTTACTTACTACATTATGTAGAAACATTTCTCTGTCAGCTAGATATACAGAACTTTCCTACATTTTTGTTATGGTGAACTTGTAATATTATGAGGTAGTTATTTATTAAAATATATCTTTATGCACATTTGAGAGCAATTATTCTAACAAAGATTAGTTTTACATTTAAGTCTAACTAATTTATAGGGCAAAAGAAAAAGTTAAGAGTGCGCTTCGCATATTTTATTGCATAATGTCTGACCAAATAAAGCGAAAAACCTACGTAAAAGAACAAAAGTTTCGTATCAATATCAAACCCGAACCAGGATATTTAGAAAAACATACAGATTACTTTGTTTGTAGTTTTGCTCTCGGTAGCTAAAATGTACAGAGAGTCAGGACTGGTGACCCGAGAGCAAACGACATACAGTCTATGTGAGGAGAAGCTGGTCCTGATATCGACACCCGCAGACTTCTGTGTCTACCTCTGCGACTTATTGATTATCATGGCGAAACAAACGCCCACAGGAAACTACACTCGCTTAAATTGAAAGGGATAATATTGTGGAGAATTAGTGGTACGTGGTATAAACACTGTTTCGCCAATACTGAAACCCAATGATGATGTTTCTCTGCAGATAAATTACATTAAGCCCTTGGTCCCTTTACACAATTTCGAAAGCGTTAAGTTACGAAGAAGCATAATCGGGACACCAACCTTCAACTTGATGACGTCCGTCGGAAGTCCACTTGCAGTGAGGGAATTGAGAAATTTTACGGGATAATAAGTGGCGTCATCTTGATTGACAACAGTGTTTATAAATGTGTAAAACACTTCATTCCCTTTCATTTATAAAAGAATGCATTCATTGATTGCTGCAGCTTGATTATTTTTGGCGTTTTGAGTTGGAAAATTCTTGAGCATGTGGATTTCTACTCAGCCGCCCATAATTATTGTCAAGCTCAACTTGTGAATACAGAATCATAAAAATAATCGTTTCAACGAACCATTCACCTCATCAGCCCCAGTTCCTCGCGTCATCACAGGCAGCGTTCAGCGGAAATTGCCGCTGAACATAACTGTGACACCACCCATTATGTGTTGGTTCCTACGGATGTCTTGTAGAGTTCTGTGCACCGCATCAACTGCTTTTCTGTTTGCCATTATACATTCATCCCATCATACGATCAAAGAACAATTCCTGAGCAAATGCCTGTCTTGTCACTGTTCCGTGACACATCACAAACAGGTGTTTCGTTGCTCTGTAAATTGATGGGAATCCTAAACATGAAGTGCGCTGTTTTGTCACCTCGTGGCAGTAATCCCCGAAGACGCTACTGCAATTGTAATTTTGCCCTGCCTACTGATCACTGCAAGGATGCCAGTGGTTATAAATATTTTTCCTGTTCCATCAGGAGTATCCAAAAAAATCATTTTTTCTCAGAAATTGACTAAAATTTAACGCCCTCTAGTTAAGAAAATAGAAAACATTATGTTTTAAATAATAATAATTTTAATGCTTCAAATTAAAGCGGTATTTTTTATAAGCTGAAATTTTTAAAAGTATAATTTCACACGATGCGCGTTGTTTCCTTCGGGGTTCAAATTGAAATATTTAAAAAAGAATTCCGCTGATCTAAATAGACTTAACGCCATCTAGAACACTTTGTTTTAAATAATATAATTATAATATGGTAAATGTTACAAATTAAAGTGGTAACGTTTTTTATAAGTTGAAGAAATATTAAAAAACATGTTTCCTTCGGGTTCCAGCCGGTAAGTAATAAAAGACATTAAGAATGAAATACCACAAAAATACATAATTTCAATGACAAAAAAAAATACTAAAGAATCCACAAAAAGTTTGCGGAACTGAGGATCGAACCCAAAGCCTTAGCGTAAGCCTTAAGCGTTCGCCCGACCGCTCGACCGGAAGGCTATGAAGTCTGTTGACATAAAGACAAAATAATCGTTCCTATAACATACTATTATGTTATGTTATGTAATGTTTAGCTCCTTGTGAATGTAGCGTGATAATATTTTGTAAATTGCAATTTAATAACATTTTTCTCATTGTATTACAACAATTCTGCAGCAAATTCTAGAAATACGCTGCTTACTACAATGCTGCTCATCCCCCATAATTATAAACGTGATAATTTATACCCTATAAGTTGACCAAGAATTTAAAAAGTATATTTGCCGAATTTCAACTAAGTCTGCCCAGTAGTTTTCGCGCCAACCCTTTACATACAAACAGACAGACAAAGTTTTTTTTTTCTTCATATTCGGCTTCAGTATCGTTCCCTGAACACGTAGCATTTACTTTTTTCCAAAAATTTTCAATGTACAGTTTTTACTTCGTTACGATTTTATTATATGTATAGATATACCATGCGTATAATAAATTGTACTCTATAATTATGTTATTTTGATATTACTGCTTAGGTATATTACTGTTAGCCCAGTGGTATGACCGTCGACTGATAAGTCAGAGGTCTCGAGTTCGATCCCAAGGTGCGCACCTCTGTCTTTTCGAAAGTTATGTGCGAATTAAAAATTAATTATCAGCTGCTAAAACGGTGAGGGAAAACATCGTGATGAAACCAGCACACCTGATTTTTCTACGGTGTGCAAAACTATGTCAGAGGCCTACGGGCGGTTTAAACTCTGACACAAAGTTGTTTATCAACCACACGATGAAAAGAGAAGTAGTTTTTGCGTGAAAGAGTAACAAATATGCATCCATATATTCTCACAAACTTTCACTTGTATAATATTAGTACGATTATATTAGTAGAACTACTAGTACATGAACTAGTTTCCATCTACCCTTTGTCGTGAAAATTTTAGGTCCAAAAGCAATTCTGTAGCTCGCAATATCTCGGGAATAGCCAATCCAAAGCATTTACTGCAGTTCACGCCGTTATCGCTAGGTAACAGCTGGGAAATCTAACCATGCCTTAGAGTATATAAAAAATATAGAGTGATAACGTCAACAACATTGCCTTGTGCGGAGCGTGAGCAGGTCTCACCATTGAAATGTTAAAATATCATTTTAGATTATTAACTTTCGTGAGTCATACTTATAAATTAAATATTTATAAGGCTTTACTCACGTATTGATTTCGGTTTGCTCTTGAAAATGGACTCCGTTTGAGTTCGAAACTAGTCGGGTATTCCCCGAAAACAATGTTTAATGAAAATATATCATTATTTAAATTATGCTTTCTAGTATTTTTTGCAAAATTTAACACAGCAGTTAACCATGTTATAAGCTAAAATGTAACTTTTTTGCTCGTGCAGCCTAATTCAACCATAGTCGATCGAGGCATGATCGCGGAGCTCGTGTCGCGGCCGCGTTGTTTATACCCGTGCTCATGGTTCATACTTCTATAGGGTTGCTCTATACTTTTTTATATACTCTAAGACCATGCTCTTATTCAAACTAGTTCAATATTAGTTTCGACATTGAACTTGTTGTTTTTAGTGGTATTTAACTTACATCCACCGTGGCGGACGATTGACTGAAATATTAAAGTCCCTTGATATTATTAAAATTACTTGTAAAAATAGGACCCTATTACTAAAACTCCGCTGTCCGTCTTTCACAACGCTGTATCTCATAAACCATGATAGCTAGACAGTTGAAATTTTCACAGATGATGTATTTTTTTTGCCGCTATAACAACAAATACTAAAAACAGAATAAAATAAATATTTAAATGGGGCTCCCATACAACAAACGTGAATATTATACTTTATTTTAGTATAAAAAAAATCATGTACACCTATTTTTAAACGGTTTTATTTAGTTTGCCCTGTTTATTATTTGGTTCAAATTTAGAAATCGATATTTCACCCCCTTCCTGTTGAGAGATTGATCTGATATTTGGTACACAAATAGTTAGTGAATTAATGATAGTTTAACAAATACTTATTAAATATTATTTTGCATGAAAACTTATTCAGAACAAATTGATATTTTTCCTGAACCTTTGTAATATCATTCTCCATAATCTAGTTCGTTGTGATTTTTCATAACTGTACTCATTGATTTTATATCCTTAACGCACGTTGAGTTGTGATAGTCTAGTGGTGTTGACTGTTGATTGGTAAGTCAGAGGTCTAAGATTCGAACCCAACCTCTGACTTTTCGTAAGTTATTTGCGTTTTGTACATTAATTTTCACTTACTCCATGCCTCGGAAAGCACGTAAAGCCGTTGGCCCTACGCCTGATCTCTCCCCGGTCGTGTTAGATTGCCATGCCATCAGAGGATCGGACTATGAGAGTGAGGGAATAGGAAGTGCACCTATGTTTGCGCACACACTTGTGCACTATAATAGCTCCCGTGTTGATGGCTAATCTTCGTTAAGATTGGCCGCTGTGACTGAAATTCGGTCAGGAGGACTTTTTTTTTTTTTCAACGTGTGAACAAAATAGCAGATTAGCGAGTATCGGCGCCAACAGATAAGAAAGTCAATTTGTCCTAAATATTGTCATTTTACCTGTGAATGACGTCAACAAATACCCAAACTCGAACATACGATCAATCATATATTGTACGTCAATATGCCGTCGCCGTTGTACCTGTCAGTTGCAAACAAAACGACAAATTTTTTTCGTAACTGTGGTTAAACCTACCTATTTATTTGGAAAAAATAAATTGGCATTCGTTAGCGGTGAATGGAACGCGTTTTGACCGCATTAGAAACTCGTATAAAAATATCCTGATCCAAAAATATTGTAAACCATTATTTAAAAGAGCAACCATGGAGTTTCTTGCCAGACTCTTCTCCATGAGGGGTAGGCTGCCCTTGGAACTGGCAACTAGAGTCACTCTTATAATAATATTAGAATTATGACTTTTCATAAGTGCCTGAAATGTTCTACATGAATAAAAATATTTTGATTTTGATCGATTTTCGGTCACAGCGGCCAATCTTAACCGAGATTAGCCAATACGCAGGAGATACTATAGTGCATAAGTGTGTGCATAAACATAGGTACACACTCTGTTCCCTCACTCTCATAGTCCAATGTGACGACAATCCGACACAGTCGAAGAGAGATCAGGCGCAGGGCCAACGGATTTACGTGCTTTCCGAGGCATGGAGCAACGATAATTAATTTATTAAACGCACATAACTTACGAAAAGTCAGAGGTGTAGGTACGACTTGGGTTTGAAAATCTGGCAAGTCTGGGGTCTCAACCCCAGACTTGTCAGTCAACTGTTATGCTACTAAGCTATCACAAAGTGATTCAGAGAAACTCGTACTGCATTCCAAAACACAAGTCGCTGATAATATCAGTAGTACCCTAGTAGTGTCACCATTGGACTGCAAAATCAAAGACCGTAGGTTAGAAGCCAACTTCTGACATTTCGAATTCATGTGCGTCTAAGAAATTAATGATCACTTCCTAAAACGTAGGAAAACATCGTGAGAAAACCAGAAACCAAAAAGGTTTTCAACGGTATATAAAGCTTTAACATAGCCTACGGGTGGTTTAAAATCTAGCATCAGGTTGTAAATGTATTCGATAAAGCAAAATTTTTTTGCAACAGTATTTATGGAGGAAAATCCATCCATCCATCAAAATCTATCATAAATTCCCTCTCAAAACCATTGACCTATGAGTTTCATAATCTATGACGTCATAGCTTTGTGAACATGTCCTGACAAGTCCAATACTCGACCTATATACGAAACAGCGTTGTTTACTTAGCCACATCAATTTGGGTCAAGCTTTTATAGCTATGCAATTGGATTATAGGTGAGTGCGTCTCGGTTTAGGGGAAATAATACTATTTATCATTCCCGTTATATAAATATTTCTATAAAAGATTTATGTAGGTATACTATACGTATACTTAAAGATCCAGATTTTTGTAGAAAAAAATAATATTTGAGCGGGATTCGAACACACGACCGACTAGGTAAAGCCCACAGTCGCTTTGCCATTATGTTTTTCGTAACGCTGTGTTTTTCGTGCTATAATATAAAAAATAAAACAGCTGTTTCATACATTTATGTTCACAAGACTCAACAAAATGTATGGAACAGCTGATTTTTTTTGCGATTTCAAGGTTGTTCCCATAGTAAAAGTTTTTCATGATCCCTTTTCAGGTTGCCGGTGTTTAAAAATAACGCTGTATATGTTGCAAAACCAAATTGCAAAAAATATAGTATAAAAACTAAAACCCGACTACTTAAAATCTAAAAACAAGCTTCTTAGATTTGAAATAAAATTCTGTAGTCGGAGGCCACCAAATTACAAAGTATTTACCCTTGGAAGATTATCTAGTACCTATAATACATTAAGGCCTCCGACTACAGAATTTTATTTCAAATCTAAGAAGCTTGTTTTTAGATTTTAAGTAGTCGGGTTTTAGTTTTTATACTATTTTTTTTTTCAATTATTTTTAGTGGTAAAGAAACCAATAAAATTCATTTTAATCACAATTTTTTAGAATGTGGTAGTTCTTAAATAGGTAGATTTCTTTAACTGTCAACTTCGGTTCAAACCTTTAGTCAATGTCATGTATTTTTTAAATTAAATTTATTTCAAAGGTGTCGTCCGCGACTTCGAGCTATTAAAACATGGCCTCATATATTTCTTAGAAGTATACATGAAAAGTAGTAAGAAGTACAGCTTGGCAAAAAAGAGTCTGGAAAAATTGGGGGCGCCGCTGTCGCACTTTTCACACTACAATTCAAAATTACAAGTTATTAAGTGCTTACATATTTCTATGACGAGTTTTTTGTCATTAATTATAATCAAATGAATCATTTTTATGTTATTTTAGTACTCACAAACGTAGTTATTTAAGATTTTTATTTTTAGTTCCAGCTGTCACCGCCTCAGACTCTTTTTTGCCAAGCTGTATAAGTACACATGAAACCTTTTTTGTGGGATATCATCATAGGTAGAGTACATTTACCTAAAGTTCGAGGAAGTAAGTAACATGGAGTTGATAATACCTGCTCTAAAATCCCGAAATCATAAACATTACAATTAATTCCCGGGAAATAAGAAATTAATTTTACGTATAATTATTTAATAAGAAATTTGAAAAAACAACTGATACGGATGGGATTCGAATCCACGATCTCCGGTGTACCGTGCCGACGCTCTAACCGCTAAGCTACCGTATCCCATCAGAATCAGTCGAAATTTCAAATCTCTTTCTACGCCTTAGGCGTGTGGTAATATCGAACGGAATACATTAATTATCCGACTCAGTGTTCTAAACTTTGCAGTTTTTAGAAGGCACCGATAGATATTACCACACGCCCTAGGCGTAGAAAGACATTTGAAATTTCGACTGATTTTGATAGGATACGGTGGCTCAGCGGTTAGAGCGTCGGCACGGTACGTCGGAAATCGTGGGTTCGAATCCCTTCCGTGTCAGTTGTTTTTCAAATTTCTTATTAAATAATTTATTATAATTAATAAGCAAACATGTGTTAAAACATGTGATAAATTCTCCAAAATATTAATTTTACGTTTTAAATTCATATGAACTAAATTATTGTAATAAAAAGTCTTTATTATGTTTTTAGACATCGGTAACAGACAATGTAATACTTAAGTAGTTCGGTACTAAAACTGTTAAAGTAATGAGTTTTATTTTACATACAAAATTAATTCTAATAAAAACTATAGGTCAAAGTCCAGTCCATATTTATAAAATCCCGGGATTTAATTGTTATGTTTACGATTCCGGGATTTTTGAGGAGGTATTTTTAACTCTATGTTACTTACTTCCACAAAACCGCAAACCAACGCCATCTAGTTACGAAAAAGAAATCTCAATTTAATTAACATTATTTTAAAATATAATCATAATTTAATAGGCAGTGATGTGTAGAAACTTTAATTTAATTAGTAAATATTTATTGTTATCACGTTTTCACATTGTATGCAGTGTTATAATCACATATATTTATGATAGTCGTAACGGGTAGTTAGAAGCCTGATATTCTAAGAAGTGGTCCAGAATATATAGATAATATATACATATTCTGAATGTGCTCATCAAGACCTTCCATTTGATATCAAACACGATAAATTTACCTTAACTTTATTTTTTTCGAGCTGACTAATTTATTTTTAAAATCCACCTTATTTGATTTTATGAAATTTCATAAATCCTATAACCCGCAGACCATTAAGACGCATCGATAGACACCTTATTTATTGAATTACAACAAATAGTTTAGGAGCTACGAGGGAACAGATGAACAAACTTACATACATACATACATACATACATACATACATACATACATACATAGACTGCTAAAATCATAACCCTCCTTTTTTTTGTAGTCGGGTAAAAATCACATCTGCCAATTTCATCGGAGACTAACCACTCTGTTGCGAGCAACTAGCCTATTAAAAAGATCCAAGCAGCTTAAATCCGTCGTCTGTTCACGTAAGTCCTGCATCGCAATGAAACAGCCCCTTTAACCTTGTGAAACCGCCATTTCATCTCCACAATAGCCCACAGGAGTGATTCAACACATTTTTTAAGTATTCCGTTAAGTTAAAAGTACCATATCATCCTGTTTAGCATAATGCGGTAAATTAAAAAAAGGTTCTTTGTCATTGTGTAGCGAGTATCGTAAAAGAGATAAGCAGTGCTCTTAGCAGTGATAGCCTTAGGTATGATCGTTGGACTGCTGTCAAAGGTTTGTAGGTTCATAACCCGAGCACGCATTCGGACTTTTTGGATTCATGTGCTTAATAGTTTTTAATGTGTTAACAATTTTTTTTTCGCCGCAAAAAATTTTTTTTTTTTTCTTTTATTACATTTTTAAATTCTTGATTATGTAATTTTATTTATCAATACGTAGCAAGCCTGAAAATAGAACATTATACAGGATTAAATTAAATTTAATTTAATCCTGTATAATGTTCTATTTAAGCAAGCCCGGCTTGCAGAAAATGTATGATAGGCACGCTTATAAAAGTAGGTATTCTAACCTAACCACTCTCTAAATATCATGTGTAACGTTATCTAGTAACTTAGTTACGTAACTATAATTTACAGTAACAGATAAAATAGAAAGGATAGTTTTACAAATTGAATTTAGTAAATGTTGTCAAATTTCGTTGGGTTTAGTTAATTTTGGGGATATACAGGGTGGCCCATTTATAGTGGTCCAAAAATTTTTTTTACATCTAGGACATCCCAATGATTAATCTAAACGCAACATATGTTCCGCGAAAATCAGTAGTTTAAAAGTTATGATTTTTAAAATTTAATTTCTTAAAATTTCTACTTTAGTCATGTAAACCTCTTTAGATTGAAAGTGATCGCACTAAATCGAATCAAATTTGGTGTGTAATTACTATAGACATGTAGCAAGCAAGCAATGAGCTATTTTTAAGGTTAACCTTAAATCGTAACATGGTTTTAGACCTTTCGGTGAATTATTTGTAATTTTCGATTGATTAAGCACATTTTTCAAAAAATTCTAAAGACAAAAAAATGTACTACACGAATTTTGCTTATGGTTGTAAAAACTACCTTGAAGTGTGAGGATAACATAAATAAAAAAATACTGCGGTGTAACTACAGTAAGTTCTTCAGAAATGAACATTGTTTGCAGTAGGTCATTAAAAACTTAAAATTTTATTTTTTGCCTAAAACATCATTTGAATAAATCCAACTTTATTATGAAAATAAAAACACTGAAATTAGTTAAATAAAGGATATTTATTTAAAATAACAACCCACAATGACAAAATAAACGCTGTTACAATAATTTTTCGAAATGTGTGCCTCTATTTTCAATGCAAATCTTTTTAAGCCTGTTGAAAGCCTGTTGTAATTCGGCCATCATCATCATCTGCCTAGCCGTTTCCCAACTATGTTGAGGTCGGCTTCCAGTCTTACCGGGTACAGCTGAATACCAGTGTTTTACATGGAGCGACTGCCTATCAGACCTCCACAACCCACATACTGGGTTACACGATACCCCTTGGTAAGACTGGTTGTCAGACTTTCGGACTTCTGACTACCCGTAACGATTGTCAAATATCTACAATTGACAGCCGGGGCCAACAGCTTAACGTGCTATCCGAGGCACGGAGAGTGATAATTAATTTATAAAACGCACAGACCTTACGAAAAGTCAGAGGTGCGCGCCTTGGGTTCAAACCCGAGACCTCTGATTTGTCTGTCAATGGTCACCACCACTAGGCTATCACGACGAAAGCAAATAGACAGCTTTTCAACAGGCATAAAAGGATTTTTTTGCGACGTTGCTGTTTAATGTTTATGCATTGAAAATAGAGACAGACATTCTGAAAACTTATTGTAATAGCGTTTATTTTGTCATTGTGGGTTGTTATTTTAAATAAATATCCTTTATTTAACTAATTCCAGTGTTTTTATTTTCATAATAAAGTTGGATTTATTCAAATTCAAAAATTAAAATTTTAAGTTTTTAATGACCTAGTGCATACAATGTTCATTTCTGAAGAACTTACTGTAGTTATACCACTGTATTTTTTTATTTATGTTATCCTCACACTTCAAGGTAGTTTTTACAACCATAAGCAAAATTCGTGTAGTACATTTTTTTGTCTTTAGAATTTTTTGAAAAATGTGCTTAATCAATCGAAAAGTACAAATAATTCACCGAAAGGTCTAAAACCATGTTACGATTTAAGGTTAACCTTAAAAATAGCTCATTGCTTGCTTGCTACATGTCTATAGTACTTACACACCAAATTTGATTCGATTTAGTGCGATCACTTTCAATCTAAAGAGGTTTACATGACTAAAGTAGAAATTTTAAGAAATTAAATTTAAAAAATCATAACTTCTAAACTACTGATTTTCGCGGAACATATGTCGCGTTTAGATTAATCATCGGGATGTCCTAGATGTAAAAAAAATTTTTGGACCACTATAAATGGGCCACCCTATATAACCTTGGGATAAATGTTTGTCTGCGTTTATCTGGTTTAGTTTAACTAAAACAATCTTTGAGGTTGGATACACTATGTAATTTGAACTTAAAATAATGTCATCAAATCTGTATGACTTAACCTAATTATATAAGATCTTACTTAATTACCACATTATTTTTTAGGAGTTGTCAATAAGATAATTTGAAATAAAAAAAATATCAAAATGTTTTTCTTAAGGAGAAAAACGATTATGAGCTGCATTTGAACCTGTGACCTACTGAGTAAAGCCCCCAGTCGCTCTGCCCCTAAGCTATTCATAACCCCTCCCGTGTAATCGAAATTCTCTTGTACATTCAACTATCTAAATCAGAGGTCCCCAAAATTTTTTTTCTCGTAGACCACTTGGCGATATATTTTCGGACGCTCTACAGTTTGGTATCGACCCCTGGGGTGAGCCAGGATTATGTTAAAGGGGGGCAGGCATAGACAAACCAAGAGCCAACAGTCTTCCTACATTACTATTTACAAAATACTACTTTTTATTTATTTCTTTTATAAAATTCGTCTGTCAATAGAATCATAATTGTTTATGTTTTTATAACCTACCTCCGTAATATTACTTTATGGTTTGTAAGTATTTCTGCATCTTCTAGGGGGAAACAGCACCTCCCCCCCCCCTACGCCCTTGTCTGGTAGTCCTTATAGAGGTCCTCGTTGGTAAAACTAGTCGTCAGACTTTCGGACTTCTGACTACCCATAACGACTGTCAAATATCTACAATTGACAGCCGGTGCCAACAGCTTACGTGCTATCCGAGGCACGGAGAGTTATAATTAATTTATAAAGGTTTGAGAAATCATCAAACAAAATAAATTTTAACCATAGCCACGCTAAAGAACTAGTATCCCGTTTTAACGTTTGGACATAAAACAAAAGGTCTATCTCCCATAATATTATTTCGTATGCTAATTTAATTTTAACCCCCAACTTTTCGTGTAAATCAAACTTAATAGGGTTTTAAAATCACGCCTAGCACAGCGAAAAAGGGTTAGGTTGTTTTATGAGGGCGCTAAAATTGTAGTCCTTTGTAAATATTTTTGATACGTGATTAAAAATAGTGTTTGACTTGTAGATTGTAGATTCGACGCTATCAAATTTACGTAGGTACAGTCAACGACATTAATCCATTAGCACACTATGAATACAACGTTATCTTTTTATGTCCCAAAAGCCAAAACACCCCAACTTGAATTTGATTTGAAAATTTAAAAAAATAAATTTAAACAGACGTGGTGACAAGCTCCAAAAGTTGTCCTTATTTACCAATAAATTATGGAAACAACACAAACCTCCTCCTCTGTGATTGACCTCCCTGTTCGATGTGCGCGCCGATTTATGTAATAAAAATGGGTGTCCAAGTTGAATAATTTTTAGCATTTTTCTGAACAAAAATATAAATTAAAAACCATTGCAACTGATTCTGAACAAACTACTTTCGGGTTTTTGAATCAACAAATTCTAACGTTGTATAATAATTATTTGCTCTATTGACACTCAAACTAATTAATAATATAGTAGTAGTAGTAGGTGTAAATTAATAAAAATCTAAATTAAATAAAGTATTTTTATACGAAAAAAAGAACACGTTAAAAAAGTTGTTTGGTTAATTTTTTTTATGTGTCGTGGTGGCGCATTGCTTACGGACCCACTTTTCAAGCACGTGGGTGTGTGTTCGAACCTGGCATGTACCAATGTGATACCTATGGCATCTGAAATTCTTTAAAAAAAAGTAATCTGACACTACTGACTAACGGTGAAGGAAAACATCGTAAGGAAACCTGGACTTAATAGTCTGATATCGCCAACACGCAGTGAGCTAGCGTGGTGATTAATGCTCGATCCTTCTATATACGAGAAAAGGCCTTTGCCCTGCAGTGGGACTGTTACAGGCTGATTTTTTTGTTATTGTTTATGTTATCTATCAATACCTAATTTGAATTAAAGTACAATTCTGATAATATTTTTTTTTATAATTCAATGTAACTTAACGAAGCTTGTTGGGCTTGCCATGTTGGTAGATGCTGGGCACGCTACTGTCCATTTTTTAGGTAAAACATGTCCTATTAGCTACCATCCTGATCTGGTAGATATTTCTTTTGCTTGGACCAATCGGTTCGTTTCTACTTTTATTCATGCTTATATCAAACAAAATAATCGTACAGTGATCTGCATCTTTGCCGTTTTGAAAAAAGGCTTTTCACGAGCAGGATGCAAGTATAAAATTGGTAACGAGTGACAGAGATAGCTATAGCGTTCCAATTCTTTAGATAGGCAAAGTTACAGCGACGTCAGCTAAACTATCGTAGTTCATCTTTATTAGAATGTAGATTGAACGTTAGCTACGGCGTAGCTGACGTAGCTGCTACGCTTGCTACGCGTGCTACGCCGTAGTTAATTATTATACTAAGCATTTATCGATTACTTTTCTATCATATTGTTCTTATAGTAAGTCTATTGTCATCTCTTTTTCATCATCTGCCTAGCCTTTTCCCAACTATGTTGGGGTCGGCTTCCAGTCTTACCGGATGCAGCTGAATACCAGTGTTTTACATGGAGCGACTGCCTATCAGACCTCCACAACCCAGATACTGGGTTACACGATACCCATTGGTAAGACTGGTTGTCAGACTTTCGGGCTTCTGACTACCCGTAACGCCTGTCAAAGATCTACAATTGACTGCCGGGGCCAACAGCTTAACGTGCTATCCGAGGCACGGAGAGTGATAATTAATTTATAAAACGCACATAACTTACGAAAAGTCATAGGTAGTTGTGTTCAAACCCGAGACCTCTGACTTGCCAGCCAACGGTCTCCACCACTAGGCTATCACGACTAAAATTATATTATATAATATATATTGTCATCTCTTTTTATTGGCATACAAATGATAAGGACAAAATTAATAATTAGTTCATAAAAATCGATTCGTGTACTGTTTAGTCTATAGAATACGAATCGCACCTAATAATATGTATTCTCTTTAATGAATGTCGGTAAAACAGTAAGTACGGCTATCTGATATAATACAGATGTTATTTTCGTATTCGACCATTTTGTTACGGTAATTCCCGGTTAATGGTAAATTACCACAGAATTTTATGAAATGGAGTGTCTATTTGTTTTAAAGAAATAAGAGAGGCGTCAGATTGGAGAGATCTAGAAATTGATTGGTTGTGGATTAATAGTAAGAGCATTTTTAAGATTCGGCGGATGAGCGGGTTTAGGTTCCGCTTAGGTTTCGGTTAGATATACTGAACACTGTGTAGAAATTTGAGCAGTTTTTCAACTGAACTCGCCGTAATATGTATAAAAATAAAGAACTTTTTTAATAAATAAAAGCTCGCGTTTGGCCAGTATAACGATTTTTTTTTTTTACTCTGAGGCAATCAATTCACTAGGTTCTGCATAGGTTCGAACCTCGGGTCGGGCAGTGTTATTGTGTTTTTCTATAAGAAGACTCTCGGTAGCAGCACGGAATCTGAAATTGTGCCGGGTTAATGGCAATAGGCTTGCCCCCTATTACATGGGACTTATAACATAGCCGGCGAAACGTTTAACTTTGCTGAAATGACAATTTAGACCAGCCATCGTAAGACATTCACGAATAACAAATTCTTCAAAATGTTGTATCCCTTTGGGTTGAGGTCAGATAGGCAGTCGCTCCTTAGAAAACTGATATTCAGCTGCATCTGGTTAGATCAGAGCTGACTCCAACAAGGTTTGAGAATAATAAGGCTAGGAGGATGGTCTAAAGATATTTACGAAATAAATAGCGATAGTAGCCCTGAATTGAAGATTCGATTTTTAACCGACTTCCAAAAAGGAGGAGGTTCTCAATTCGACTGTATGTTTTTTTTTTGTATGTTTGTTACGCGATTACTCCTTCAGTTGTGGGCCGATTTTCAAAATTCTTTTTGTAATCAAAAGGGTATACTCCCGAGGTGGTCCCATAGAAAAATTATCGTGATCTGATCATGAACTTACGAGATATGAAACGGAACTCCTCGTAGGATTATAGCAGAATTGTCGTAACAAGTAATATTGCTTTGTTTATACGTGCAGTCGATGGCTGACGAGTAAAGAGGAAGAGGGGGGATACGTGGTCAGCCCCCCCCCCTCTCCTATAATCATCCAAGGTAAAAAATATTGTGTGAGGTATCGTTTGAATGGGCTTTTCATAAGGATTTCAAATATTAGCCTCACAAAAGTCTGGGAGGGGGATTAATTTTAGGCACCACTAAAAATCGTGAAAAAAAAAATTTTTTAATAAAAAATAAAACCGACTTCAAAAGGAACTAAAAAGCTTGAAATAACTTTAAAACGTTTTGGAGTCGGTTCCAAGTCAAGTTCTAGCCTTAACCTTCTCATTAAAAACTTGACTTGGAACCGACTCCAAAACGTTTTAAAGTTATTTCAAGCTTTTTAGTTCCTTTTGAAGTCGGTTTTATTTTTTATTAAAAAAATTTTTTTCACGATTTTTTTAAAATCAAAATTTATAAATATGTTTAAAAGAACCATTCACAATTTGACATTCCAGAATTTATTTATTCTGTGTCATCAACACCTAACCCTCACTCAATGGGAGTTACGTAACACTGGGTCTAATTGACCTCGGTACTGGCTTGTTTTCGTTTTATTATGTATCGGATAAACAAGGGTATAAATGACCTATAGTTAGAATTGCGTAAGTCTACCTTTCGGGTTATTGAGGGTTAAAATTAGGTTGGCTGAGTGAATGACGGTAAGATACAATAATAGATAGATAAATCAGGATGTAACTGTCCCACTGTAGGGCAAAGGTCTCTTCTCATACAGAGAAGGATTGAGTATTAATCACCACGCTATCTCACTGCGTGTTGGCGATTTCAGACTATTAAAGTCCAGGTTTCCTTGCGATGTTTTCTTTCACCGTTAGTCAGTGGTGCCTTAGATTAACTAAGAAAGTACATATGACATTAAAAAAGTCACATTGGTACATGCCAGGTTCGAACCCACAACCATGTGCTTGAAAAGCGGGGCCGTCACCAATGCGCCACCACGAAACCTTCAACGACATAGATATAATATTCTTTATTGTAGGTACACCAAAAAAATAAAAATAAAAGTAAAAAAATCGTGTAAATACATCAGGTGGTACAGTCACAAGCAAAAATATATTTATTTTTTTTATTTATAGACTCACGCCTGTATTCCCCAGAGGGGGTAGGCAGAGGTGTGTAGTACACCCACGTTTCGCCGGCTATGTAATAAGTTCCATGTAATAGGGGGCGAGCCTATTGCCATTACCGGGCACAATTCTAGACTCCGTGCTGCTACTGAGAATTTCCTATTGGAAAAACCCAATAACACTTTGCCCGACCCGGGGATCGAACCCAGGACCTCGTGCTCAGCAGTCGCGCTTGCTACCACTAGACCAACGAGGCAGTCAGACCAACGAGGCAGCAAAAATATGTTAACATATAATATTATGTAGAGTTTTTAAAAGCCAATTTTAGTGGATAATGCCATGTGGTTTTCGGCCTAAGAATAGAACCACCCGTACTCGTCCCGCGGGTGTCGTGAGAAGCGTCAAAGGGAGGATGAGCAGCAGCATCCTTCTGTGTAATAGCAATCATCTGCTACTGCGATCGCCCCAACCCGCTTGCCCAGCGTGGTGATTATGGGCAAATACCTCCAAGTTCAGAGAACATAAAAAAAGATACGGTTGTTTATGCCGCAAAAAAACGTTATATTTCGACACTCATAAGGGAATAAAAATGTATAAGGTTCTTTCCGTTGACTTAGATCTATGAAATTTGGCTAATGATGAAAATATGAAAATACAAATACAGTGAAAATTCTAAAAACATTTGTATTTAAATCATAAAAAAATTGTCCTTATACAAAAACCTCGCCTGACTCGCACTTGACCGGTTTTTTTTTAAAAAAGAACGCTAAAAACAACTTCAAAACGGCAACACGGTATCACTTTTTAAAATTCCAACCAGAGACAACAGACGATCGTGTAAACGGATAGACCCAATAATCTCTGCATTATTAATGATGGTCGCCGCCATTTTGAATTCAAAGACAATGGAGGAAATTGGAAAACAGCTAACGAAAAGCGTAATGGTATTTATAAAGTCTAAGATATTTGAATACGTACTTGTTTGTTGGATTACAGAAATGTGAATTTCAGAAATTTATAGAGAGGAAATTAGGAAGGTCTTTGTACTTGCTAATAACATTATCGCCTTTAATTAATGGCGTGCGTCAGAGGTCTCGGGTTCGAATCCAAGGCAGTACCTCTGACTTTTCGTAAGTTATTAGCGTTTTATAAATTAATTATCACTCTCCGTGTCTCGGATAGCACGTTAAGCTGTTGCCCCGGCTATCAATTGTAGATCTTTGACAGTCGTTACGGGTAGTCAGAAGCCCGAAAGTCTGACAACCAGTCTTACCAATGCGCGCCACTATTGTGCGCTCTAGCTGCTAGCAGATGATTGCTGTTACACAGAAGGATGCTGCTGCCCATCCTCCGGATCTTTCACTTTGTCGCTAACGACACCCGCGGGACGAGTAGGGGTTGCTCTATTCTAAGGCCGGAAACCGCACGGCACTATTTTATTCTTTTTTTATTCCTATGGATGAAACCACGAAGAAACCATTGCCATCTACTTTGTTATATTTTTTTTAGACTTATGCCTGTATGCCCCAGAGTAGGCAGAGGTGTGCAGTACATCCACGTTTCGCGAGCCTATTGCTATTAACAGGGCACAATTCTAGACTCCGCGCTGCTACTGAGAGTTTTCTAATAGAAAAACCCAATAACACTTTGCCCCACCCGGATGGGATCGAATCCAGGACCTCGTGCTCAGCAGTCGGGCTTGCTACCACTAGACCGACGAGGTCATCTATTCCAGTTATGAAATATGAAAAAAAAAACGTTATTTATATTAAAAAACATCACAAAGAAACCTTTTGTGTTTCAAACGAAAGTGTTGAATCTAATAACAAAATATTTCCACAAGAAAGATCTAAAAGAATAATATTGGGAGGAAGTCAATTGTAAATACAAAGAAAAACGGTTTGATACCATCCCATGTAGTGATGAAAAGGAGCATTTTGAAAAGAACTTTATTTATTTATTTGAAGTGGGCGAGACTCGGTAGCTTGGTAAAGCGATGGCATGGCACGCCAGGGATCGCGGGTTCAAGTCCCGCCCGATTCAGTTGTTTTTGCGGATTTCTTATTAAATAATTTCATTTAATAACTTTATTATTTACTGGCATGTCCTAATGTGACTTTTTCTCATTGATGTGTCTCATTGTGAGCTAGCGCAGTAATTCATGCTCAATCTCTCTCTGTGAAGAGGCCTTAGCCCTACAGTGGGACAGTTATAGGTTAGTTTATTTATTATATTCAGTGCTTTAATTTCGTCAATGTGCAAGCAAGGTGGATATTTACGTGCATTTAATTACCTCGAAACAAAAGAAAATCAATTGTTCACGTCGCCAGCGTCCTTACGATAGTTAAACTACGGAATCGTTACAGTGCGTGGACTTGGCCTTTTTTTACGTGTTCGTATTCATGCCGAAGTGCACGTGTTTCCTCAATTCGAATCCCACGTTAGGTCAAACAAGACATAAATAAGGTTAAAGTGGTAGATACCTACTGTAAATTTTCACAAATTTCCTTGTTTAGTAATTTATTTTTCTTGTTTAAAATATATTTTTGTTCGAAAAGATATTCTATTAATGTTTTTAAAAAAATATTTTTAACCAAGCTTTTATATTGGAATATATAAAAAGTAAACGTTTCAGCAAAAAATCTATGTCATCGTATAATCGTACGTGTCTGTGCTGTTGACCACTGAAGAGTATCTTTATCTTAAACTAATCATATCATCAGGTCATACTTACCATAAAAATGCATTGTCATCGGAACTGAGTCAACATGTAAAAATTCAACTCCATAGGATAAGAGGAAGTGGTTCTAATTCAGCTTGCAAGATGAACTATGAAACAGAGGGAATAGAGATTGCAGCTGTATTTGAGCACACACTTGCACATTTGTGTTAGATCACTGGTTGTAATAATGCACACACTATGTATAATCAGTTCAGTTATTTAATGTTCTAGCACATAACACAAACAGTAGAATATTATAACTACCTATCACCGAGAGAGCGCGAATAAGACTGCCTATAGAATACAATTTCAACAGTTAAGAAAAGTTATCATATTGTGGGTAAACATAAAAATTATTTAGACTATGATATTTTAAATGGAAAAATATTTACTGAGCAATTAAATCCCAATTAATATTCTTTTATTTATTATCTACATGTTATTACAATGCATTCTATCCTTTTAGCCAATTTAAACTAATTATTCATAGTTGCAATAAAATACAATATCAAAATAAGTAATTGAAATAAGATTTGATCAATGTAAGTTTAACATTTAATAAAATAAAATTTAAAATCAACCTAATTCACTGAACTAAACCTAATCCATAATAACTTTAATATTTAATAATTACTGACAATTTAACACTTGTACAGCGCAGGTGCAAAATAATAAATTTTATTGTAATTGATGTTGTTGTCCTCCATGTTTTTACTTCTTTTTATTTGCGGAATGTTGGCAAACCTGTCTGTAAGACATATTGATACTCCTACTAATATTATTTTTTTCTTATTTTTTTTTTTTTTTTATTGTCATTGTTTCTGTTAGTATAGTTAGTTGAAGGAAAATAACCGTTTATTTTCCTTTTTCCATTTTCTTCTTTTCTTTCTTTCACTTAACTCTTGCGTAGTTGGTTTATCTCCGATAAAATAGGCCGCTGTAACCGTTATCCGGTCAGTACATTATTACAGTTGAGTTGTGTTTACTACGCCTAGTTTATTTATCAGCTGAATTTTCTAATCTTGTTTTATGAGGCCTTGCCAATCTCTGCGAATTCGAATTTATTACACTGACCTGATTTTTAGTAGCTAACTTATAAATAAATAACGGTTTACTGCGTAAATCCCTAGTTCAAATTCCGCATTGAAGAAAATGTTGACTACATCTGCATTAGGTATTAAATTTTTACTAAGGTTCAAGCCTTGGGTAACCTGAGACCTCTGACTTGCTAGCAAACGGTCACCACCATTAGACTATCACGACTGGAATCGAATCACAAAGCAATTGGTGAACAGACATAAAAACAAAATTCCTAAAAAAAATACGGAACTAATTAGTAACCTCCTCCTTTTTTGAAGTCTAGTTGGTTAAATAAGACCCCACATAACTGACACCATACAATACAAAAGATAAAGTTTGATTTGTCCCTTGCCATACCTAAGCTTATAGCACTGATAGCCTAGTGGTATGACCGTCAACTGACAAGTCGGGTCTCGAATTCGACCACAAGGCACATACCTCTGACTTTTCGTAAGTTATGTGCATATAATTAATTATCAGTTGCTAAAAACGGTGAGAGAAAACATCGTAATGAAACCAGCACACTTAAGAGATTTTTCAATGGTGAATAAAGCCATGTCAGATACAGGCGGTTTAATCTCTGACACCAGGTTGTTCATCAACCATACAATAAGAAGAAGAAGCTATCTGTCTATTTTGTCCATCCGTCTGTCGTGGGTACATCTTAATATCCATACGTATCACTCCATTACACAACGAAATATGAAAATATTTTTCTTTCAGCTATTGTTTTCAAGTCCCAAATAATCGCTTTTCTTAGTGATAAATGCCATGAATATACGAGAGATAAGTGCTTCAAGAAACAAGAAATATAAGCAAGAAATAATATGAATACTGAGTATTTCTTACTACAACAAATTGATGGAATAACTAACTATATTGATGGAGTATGAGGCTTGTTTTGTGTATATATATTGCGAGATTTTCGTAGCACATTATTGTGTATCATCATCTGCCTAGTCTTTTCCCAACTATGTTGGAGTCGGCTTCCAGTCTTACCGGATGCAGCTGAATACCAGTGTTTTACATGGAGCGACTGCCTATCAGACCTCCACAACCCAGATACTGGGTTACACGATACCCCTTGGCAAGGCTGGTTGTCAGACTTTCGGGCTTCTGACTACCCGTAACGACTGTCAAAGATCTACAATTGACAGCCGTAACCAACAGCTTAACGTGCTATCCGAGGCACGGAGAGTGATAATTAATTTATAAAATGCACATAACTTACGAAAAGTCAGAGGTACGAACCTTAAGTTCGAACCCGAGACCTCTGACTTGCCAGTCAACGGTCACCACCACTGGGCTATCACGACTCTTAACTAAACTAAACTACTTAAGGCGTTATATAAACAACATTATTAAAATTATTATTGGTGATTGTTTTCTCTCAAAAATTGAGGTGAAACCATAGGGGAGCATGCCTACCATACATATTGGACCGCGTTGTTCATACCCGTGCTTACGGTTCATACTTCTGAAAGGTGGCTCTATATTTTCTTATATACATACATACATACATAGACTCACGCCTGTTTCCCAGAGGGGTAGGCAAAGACAACGGATTTCCACTTGCTACGATCCTTGTATACCTCTTTTGCCTCATTCACTCTCATCACGTTCTTCATACATGCTCGTCAGTTTAGGGTACTCCTGACCTGACCTTTCTCAAGGACATCCCCGACTTGGTCATAGAATGTTCGTCTAGATTCCAACTGTACCATTCACCCTTCCCATGTACACTTATTTTGTTAGTCTTCTTTCATCCATCCTTTTCCATTTTCTTATATCTATAGAGATAATAACAATAGACACTCGAGCAACCAATAGATGGCGCTGTTTGAAGCATGAAATATACGCGCAACAAATAATATGAACGCGGACAATGGCATTGATAGAATAACATCGGTTTCGTAGAAAAGAATGGAAGAAAATAAAACCTTTGTAGGAGTTTCGTATTGTTTTGCATTTTATACTGTAGACGATGCAATGAAAATATGTTTTTTACTTTTACAGTGTGTTTCTGGATGTACGACATAAAATTATTTTAAAACGTGCACAGTACTAGTCCATCTAAACATTTTAAAACCTAAAGATCAGTAGTTAATAGACGATTTAAAAATTTATTATTATTATTTATTTATTATTTATTAAACACTTTATTGTACACCAAAAACTTATAACTAGTTTGACAGTCGTTACGGGTAGTCAGAAGCCCGAAAGTCTGACAACCAGTCTTGCCAAGGGGTATCGTGTAACCCAATAGGTATCTGGGTTGTGGAGGTCTGATAGACAGTCGCTCCATGTAAAACACAGTTGCATCCGGTAAGAATGAAAGCCGACCCCAACATAGTTGGGAAAAGGCTAGGCAGATGATGTCGGTTCGTCTGTTTAACCATTTTACCAACCAATGGGTGATTGTAGAAAACAACCATTTTGCTCCAAATTTCGAGACCGACAGTTTAGTAGTTGCCAAAATAAGCAAGTGTGGCAGATGGATGACGGTATTCCCGAAAAGGTTAAATTAAAATGTCATTGTGAATTTCCAAGACACAAATCCCTTTGCAAATATGTAAGACGCTCGCAAATGTGTGGTTTACCTACGGCTTAACCATCCAAAGATCTCTAAAGACGTATAATCCGTACAAGGAGACAATTCACATCTGTTTCCTGTAATATCGTGCTCTCGATATTTCATTCGCGGATATGAAATTTTCATTGAAATGAAAATTTAAAATTTTATGAAATATGCTCTAGATTTGATATGTAAGAATAATGATTAAAAACTAGCTTTTCCCGCGTGGCTTCGCTCACGTAGACTATAGAATTTGTACAGACTTTATTTACTTAAATCGAATTAATAATTATAATCTAGGTACGATGATAAAGTCTGTGTGTGTTTTTGTATCACTAACTAACCTAAAATATTGTAAGCCGTTATATTTAAAAGAGCAATCATGGAGTTTCTTGCCAAATTCTTCTCCATGAAGGGTAGGCTGCCCTTGGAACTGGCAACTAGAGTCACTCTTATGACTATTCACAAGTGCCTAATCCACTATATGAATAAAAATATTTTGATTCAGATGATTTTGATTTTGACTACTTTTAGTGTCATTGTACAGACTAAGGTACAGGGCAAATGACAGTCAATTAAATTGTCGGTACAGCAATTGCATCTAAGAGACAACTAATCTAAGAGATTTTCAAATTAGATTCTTCTGATGGAAATTAATTTAAAAAAAAAATTTTGATTGCAATTGGCTTGTAGACAAAATTGTAAAAAATCGTTAACAGTGTACTTCGCTACTTTATCCATAAAATGTTTTTTCTTTTCAACAAAAATTACCTTAACGGCAGGTTAACATTAACCTACGGGCAGTCAGGTTGTCCATCAACCATAGGTACCACAAAGAAGAAGACCAACGAACAGCATATTAATTTTTAATTAAGAGCTTTGATCTCTTCTTTAGGATTTTCTGTATGTTTCTAGAATTGCAATCATCAATTTCTCAGTACTAGGTCAAAGTTTAGTAATACCAAATTTTCCACTTTGTATTAAGTATACTCTGAAACATATAATGAATATGTGAAAGTTACGATATTAAATTACTTTGTTGTCAACTAGCTAATTAACGTGCTTTAATTATAAGAACTAGACTTATGTAGATTATTAAATTCTAATATTGTCTATAAGTTTTGAAATTATGTATTATATTTATTTTTGTGGTAAAAAGTCACGGTTCTAAGGATTAATATCATAAAGCCAGCTATCACACGATATCGACGTGCTCCGCCGCGGTAGGTGATAAAGCGGACCTCACGTTGCATTGGCTTATATGTGACGAGCGGCGACCGCGCCGCCTTTGCACATCCGCGCGTAGCTCCCTGCGGACCACAACGCGGGTCACCGCGAGAAGGAGCGGTACTTGACCCATGAGACACCGAATTTTACACATTGCAATGTATTTAAGATACGTCTGATCGAAGCCCTTCCGCAGGGCAGGCGCGTTCTTCTCTTCACGCGACACACCGTCATAAAATCCGCTTCGTCGTCTCCGCCCTCCTCGGCGGTACGCGGCGTCATGTGAGGACTGCCATAGGTATATAATTAAAAGTAATATTTTGTTAATTGCGAAAAACAATAATCTTTTCCTTCATAGATCGTATTATATGAAGAATTTTTTTATTGGAAACTTTTAATATTAGCAATAATCATGAAAAGTCCCTAATTTTAAAATAAATAAAGTTAAAAACTGATCAAGATTAGTTACTGATCAAGAAATTAGACACAATATATCCATTGATAGCATAAGGACGCAAAAGATCTTTGAGCGGGCCTACGGGCAGGCACTGAACGGGGCTGGGAGGCGCGTTTGCGGTACCCGGACCCGTCCGATACAGTGCGAGGAACACGCAGGAGGAAACATTTTTAGTGGGTGCGAGCCCCACATAACCGTAAGTCTGGACTTAATAATCTGAAATCGCCAACACGCAGTGAGCTAGCGTGGTGATTAAAGCTCAATCCTTCTCTGTATGAGAAGAGGCCTTTGCCCTACATAGGGACAGTTACAGACTAATTTATTTATTTATGATGATTTATAACATAATATATGAAATATAATATTTATATAAACAATTAAATACATATAGATATACTGTCATTGCCATTGTCGCACACCAAACCTTTTAAAAAACAAATCCGTTGTGTAATAAACTCCCTTAATCTTACACTAAACTAGGCACTGTTTTAACAAAACATAAAATCGTTCAAAAGACAAATTTTATGACTAGCTCAAGTAGATCAAGATTACACGGTCAATTGCTTTTTTTCCTAATCTACTTAAGGCTGACAAAAGATTAAACAAATTTATTCTATCACATTTACTTTAGACTTTTTCAAGCTTATTTTAGCGCCACACGTCCAAAGTTATTTCATATCTCTTATTTTTCTTTTAAGTTAGTATACCTAATGGAATGAAAAACAGACAAGTTGTCAAATGAAACCGAAATTATGCACTTGTGTGTTTATGTGTAATTCTGAGTGTCAGAGATGTCTTATCTTCGTTGAGATATTTCTCTATGCTCACAATTTGTAAGATCTTGCATGCTTTTTTTTTGTGGCCGGGGGAAGTAAAAAATGCCTTCCGCATACCGCACTTCCGAGGACGTACGGTTATGTGGGGCTCGCACCCACTAAAAACGTCTCCCCCTGCGTGTTTCTCGCACTGTATCGGACGGGGCCGGGTACCGCAAACGCGCCTCGCAGCCCCGTCCAGTGCCTGCCTGTAGGCCCGCTCAAAAATGCACTCGGGGGGCAATGTCCTGGCGTCCAGATTCCTGGACATCGCCCCAACACGCTCAATGGCAAGTGGCATACCGGGATCAGCCGCCCGCCAGCTCTCGTCAGGGTGGATACAGGGTGGATACTGCCGACTGCGCCTGCCCTAATATAACTAACTCCTAGCTCTAACTACGTAACCTAAGAGAATTAATTTTAACGTTCGAAAACGAAGTGACAAGCAAATCTCAGCGGTTTATCCGAACTGTCTGGAGGCGTTAAATGATAATGTTTCCACGGTAATCAATCAGGTTCCGTAGTAAATTAAATATCTATTTCTGCTCAAATGGTAAGTTTAATTATAGATTACTTTGGTGGAAATGGATAGACGAATTCGTGTGATATTTTTGTTTGATAGCTCTATCTAAATTGATGCTTGGATTATCTAATGACAGAATAAACCCAACTACCTTTTAAAAGGTTTAATTTTAATTCTTTCTTGAGTCGTGATAGCTTTCTAGTAAGACCGTTGACTTTTTCTTCTAATCGTATGGTTGATGAACAACCTGGTGTCAGAGTTTAAACCGCCCGTAGGTCTCTAACATGGCTTTACACACCATTGAAAAATCTCACAGATGTGCTGGTTTCATCACGATGTTTTCCGTCACCGTTTTAGCAACTGATAATTAATTAATT
This sequence comes from Protodeltote pygarga, assembly GCA_936450705.2. Lineage (NCBI taxonomy): Eukaryota > Metazoa > Arthropoda > Insecta > Lepidoptera > Noctuidae > Protodeltote > Protodeltote pygarga. Next base: position 3,783,717 of record OW388276.2, read on the forward strand.
TATAACTTACGTAAAGTCAGAGGTGCGCGCCTTGGGAACAGAGTCACGTCGTTCACGTCAGAGGCCTACGGGATTTAACTCTGACACCAGGTTGCTAATCAACCATACGATAAGAAGAAGAAATGACCATGTTCAACCCTACTTAGCTTTAGAAGCAAAGCGTTATTCCAGCTCTTACAGCGCTTTATCATAACTTAAGCACTCATCTTATATTCTTAACACGCCGTTGAAGTAACAATTTAAATGATGGAAACAGCGCCCCTTGTAATGATGCTTGAACATTTGACGCGCAGTAAATGAGCTGGCGTTTTTAAGATAAGTCACAAAAAAGTATTATTTTAATATTGTGTTAAAGTTGATTAGAGCCTTAATCTTTTTTTAAATCAATTTGCATTGTTATCGTGGCCGATCGGACCTAAGAGCCTGCTCTCAAATCTCTAACGTAATTACGATCCCTTTTTTTAAATGTCGTGGTGGCTCTTTGGTTACGCACCAGCTTTGCAAGCACGCGGGTGTGGGTTCGAACCTGGCATGTACCAATGTGACTTTTTCAATGTCATTTGTACTATCTTAGAGTATCTAAGACACCACTGACTAATGGTGAAAAACATCGTAAGGAAACTTAAACTTTAAATAAGTCTGAAATCGCCAACCCGCAGTGAGCTAGCGTGGTGATTAATGCTCAATCCTTCTCTGTATGAGAAGAGGCCTTTGCCCAACAGTGGGACAGTTACAGTTTGATTTATTTTTATTTTATTTATTTTTTTAAATGTCCTTCTGACCGAATTTCGGTCACAGCGGCCAATCTCAATGGAGAATAGCCAACTACGCAAGGGATAGTACACAAGTGCACTATGGTATTGAGAGCACTTTCAATTCCCTCACTCTCACAGTCCGATGGGATGGCAATCCGACACGACCGAAGTGAGATCAGAGGCATAACCAACGGCTTTACGTGCTTTCTGAGGCACTGAGTAAGTAATATTTAGTTTATAATACGCACATAACTTACGAAAGATAAAGGTCGCCTTGGGTTCGAACTTGAGACCTCTTACTTACCACTAGACTAGCACGCTTCAAAAGACTGTGAAATCCTTGATTAGTTAGTGTGCCAAACGGACTTTTTCGGGTTTTACGTTTTAATTTTGGACCCCTAAAAAGATTTAAAAACCTTCTAGCCTGAATTCAGGTAATTTACGTAGAGCAGAAGCGATTACGACAATGAATTTGAGGAAAATACTTTTGAAAAATCTCTATATTTTTTTTTAGTAAAGCATTCTAAATGACTCATTGTTATTTTTTCACGCTCTTTAGGCAAAGAATATTTTTTTAAACATTCAACTTTTTAATGATTATCATATTATTTTAAACGGTTGGTTTTGTGAAAGTACTATCGTAAATAACTATTACTTTTTTTAAACCACAGACTATATACGGACTGCCTCGTTGGTCTAGCCGTAGCAAGCGCGACTGCTGAGCACGAGGTCCTGGGTTCGATCCCCAGGTCAAGCAAAGTGTTATTGGATTTTTCCATCAGGAAATTTGCAGCACGGAGTCTGGAATTGTGCCCGGTTAATGGCAATAGGCTCGCTCCCTTTTACATGGGGCTTATAACATAGCCGGCGAAACGTAACCCTCTGGGGAATACAGGCGTGAGTCTATAAATAAATAAAAAATAAAAAAAGACTATATACGACTACACAAATACTGAATTTCCAAATATTAGTAGAAAGAAAAAATCGATTTCTAGCGGGATTTGAACCCACGACCTTTCACCACCATTTAGTTCTAATAAAACGTAAAATAATAAGTTTAAATTATACCTACAAGTTGCTTTGTATTTGCATCTAAATTTTTATCAAAGATCGTAGTAATACAAAATATACAAACGTACCTTCCTAATTGTAAAACGACTTGATCATTTGCATTTTGTTCTCAAAGGCAGGCCATTGGGAAAATTCGAGAAATTTCGATAAAAAGCAATGCGAAAAGTAACGTCCTGAATTCGAATCCAAGGAACAGTAATAATGTGTTTATTTTTAAAATTCTCTCGTATTGTTAGAGCGTGGGTGTTGGTTCGAACCTGGCATGTACCAATGTGACTTTTTCAATGTCATATGAACTTTCTTAGTTAATCTAAGACACCACGGACTAACGGTGAAGGAAAACATCGTAAGAAAACCTGGACTTAATAGTCTGAAATCGCGAACACGCAGTAACGCAGTGAGCTAGCGTGGTGATTATTACTCAATACTTCTCTGTATGAGAAGAGGCCTTTGTCCTACAGTGGGACAGTTACTGGCTGATTTATTTTAATTATTTATTATTGTTAGGAGCCGTGATAGCCTAATGGTATAACCGTTGATTGGCAAGTCAGTCTCAGGTTCAAATCCAAGGCGCGCACCTCTGACTTTTCGTAAGTTATGTGCATATTATAAATTAATTACCACTTACTTAGTACGTAAAGCCGTTGGCCCTGCGCTTGATCTCACTCTAGTCATGTCGAATTGCCGTCCTATCGGACTATGAGAGTGAGGGAATAGAGAGAGCACCTGTGTTTGCGCACACACTTGTGCACTATAATATCTCTTGCGTAGTTGGCTAATCTCCATTGAGATTGGTCGCTGTGACCGAAATTCGGTCAGGAGGACAATATTATAAAAGGTTGGTTAAAAACGTTGTTTTTACAAATACTTTTCTTAATAACAAAATCGATACTTATCTGCATCTGCGTAGCCTTTTCCCAACTATGTTGGGGTCGGCTTCCAGTCTTACCGAATGCAGCTGAATACCAGTGTTTTACATGGAGCGACTGCCATCAGACCTCGACAACCCAGATCACTACGCTATCACGACTCTTAAATCGATCGATATAATGATGATACCTCCCGACCGATTTCGGTCACGGCGACTGCTTCATTGATGCACAGATAGTTGTCGTTCGTGTGCTCTCACATGGCTGTTATATCCAATCTTATTTGAAAAGGTCCGCGCGCATTGCGGGCATGTGAGTACACCATTCTGGTAGTTGTAACTGATTGCCACAGGTGGTCTGGCTTTCAGTTCATCACGTCTAGAGTCAAGCTCAGACCGACGTCGCTCCTCAAAGTGAGACACTTTGTTTTGGAGTAGGGCTCTCCAGTGCGAACGTGAGGCTGCTAGCCTCTCCCATTCTGAGGGTTCTATGTCACATTTTTTCATGTGGCGTTTTTGCACATCTTTATACCGGAGGAACTGACCGCCCTGCTTACGCTTGCCCTCATTCAGTTCGGAATAAAAGATGCGTTTAGCCACTCGTTCGTCCGCCATGCGCGACACATGACCACACCATCGCAGTTGTCGCCGCATAAGATAAGCCTCAATGCCACCCACATTGGCTCGTCGCAGCACTTCAGTGTTCCGCACATGATCAGACCATCGGATCTTAAGTATCCTACGTAAGCACTTAAGGTGGAACTGGTCTAGTGTACGGATATGCCGGCGGTACACTGGCCACGTCTCAGCGGAGTACAAGATATTAGGCAGTACTATTGCCATATAGACGGAAATCTTTGTAGCTAATTTAAGGTCATGGGAGCGGAAGACCCATCATCACGACTCTTAAATCGATCGATATAAAATCGATACTTAATCCCATTAAATATGTAAAAGATTTTCTCATCAATATTACACTGTTACATCACACGTTTATTCAAAGAAAACTCCATCATTTCATTTTGGTACTTACGTAAATTCATCAATCTATTTTCTGAAGAAAACCAAATGACACACTTTTTATATTTACGAATTGAAAAGAGCTTTGAAAGATTTAGGGTTTAAGAAGAAAATAAGGTAGAAAATTTATTTAATTTTAAATCATAGACGTGATACCCTAGTTGTGGTGACCGTTGACTGGCAAGTCAGAGGTCTCGAGTTCGAACTGAACCTCAGACTTTTCGTAAGTTATGTGCGTTTTATAAATTAATTATCACTCTCCGTGCCTCGAATAGCACGTTAAGCTGTTGGCCCCGGCTGTCAGTTGCTCTTTGACAGTCGTTACGGGTAGTCAGAAGCCCGAAAGTCTGACAACCAGTCTTACCAAGGGGTATCGTATAACCCAGTATCTGGGTTGTAGAGGTCTGATAGGCAGTCGCTCCATGTAAAACACTGGTATTCAGCAGCATCCGGCAAGACTGGAAGCCGACCCCAACATAGTTGGGAAAAGGTTAGGCAGATGATGAATTTTAAATCATAGAATTACTTTAATACTGATGTGGAGGAATCAGGTGAGGCATTTTACCACTGAAAAAAGAAGAACCTCCGACCAGGTGGCACTTGCACAACAAGCCTATTGCCTTCAACCGGGAACAATAAATTCCAGACTCCGTGCTGCTACTTCTTCTTATCGTGTGGTTGATGAACAACCTGGTGTCAGAGTTTAAACCGCCCGTAGGCCTCGGAAATGGCTTTACACACCATTGAAAAATCTTTCAGGTGTGCTGGTTTCATCACGATGTTTTCCCTCGCCGTTTTAGCAACTGGTAATTTATTTATAATACGCACATAACTTACGAAAAGTCAAAGGTGCGCCTTGGGATCGGACTCGAGACCTCTGACTTATCAGTCGACGGTCATATCTGTGCTAATACTACTAGGCTTTCTGTGCTATCTCGAAACAGAATCCTAAAAACTAATGGTTTTAACACTCACAGACCTAAAGTCAGACATTAAAAAGCTAAAAAAAATATACAAATTTTACATACATAATTTAATTACCATACATTTATGCATAGTCACTGTAATTATGCAAATAATTACGTGTCATTAAAAAAATGTTGAACGACAAAAAGTATGTAAATTGCGTTTCGTCCCAAATTATTCAGCTAATTAATGTAATTATTTTTATATCGCTATAATGATAGTCTTGTTGTCACTTAACTTACGTGTGAAACATTCAAATATTAAGTCGTGATAGCCTAGTGGTCGTTGACTGCCAGTCAGAGGTCTCAAATTTGAACCCAAGTGCACCTCTGACTTTTCGTAAGTTATGTGCGTACTATAGTAAACTAATTATCACTTACTCCGTGCCTCGAAAAGCACGTAAAGCCGTTGGCCCTGTGCCTGATCTCCGGTCGTGTCGGATTGCCCTCACATCGGAATATGAGAGTGAGGGAATAGAGAGTGCACCTGTGTTTGCGCACACACTTGGGCACAATATCTTCTGCGCAGTTACACTCGGTTAAGATTGGCCGTTGTGACTTAAATTCAATAAAGCAATATTACATAAAACGAGTCTGCAGTCCGTATAGACTTGTCTGTGTGTGTGTATGTCTGTAGATGTTTTTTTTAATCAGCCTGTAACTATCCCACTGCAAGGTAAAAGCCTCTTCTCATATAGAGAAGGATCGAGCATTAATCACTACGCTAGCTTAGCGTTTTGGTGATTCAGACTATTAAGTCCATGTTTCCTTTCGATGTTTTCTATCGCCGTTAAACAATGGTATCTTAAATTAACTAAAAAAGTACATAATATGACATTACAAAGGTAACATTGGTACATGCCAGGTTCGAACCCACACCAGCGTCCATGTAACTAATGCGCCACAACGACTTCGTCTGTCCGGCGTTTCTTGACCGTCGTTTTTTGTTATAAATAGCAATTTACTTTGTATATTCTTAACTTTGAGAGACGGGAACTTTAATGCTTAATTTTAAGCTTAAATTTTTAAAGAATGATCTGTAAATCGAGCTTAATTTTCGACATTTAATTCGAAAGTTTTAAGTTTGAACTCAAGGCTCTGTTATCTCGTTAGACATGAACAAATATTAATATTAATTTATCAATCACTCCATGCTTCGGTGAGCATGTGAATCGAAATAATATAATTTAAGATTCAGCATTATTTTTTTGTGTAAATTGTTTTTTATCGGCATTGACATTTGCAAACATATTTTTTTTTTTACCCAATAGACCCCTTGGGTCAAAATTTACAGCATTTTTTTTACAAAGGGATACTCTTTGGGTAATCATCATCATTAGCCTGTATTAGTCCAATGCGCGCCACTTATGTGCGCACTTCGAGGTATTTGCCCATAATTGCAATTTTTTAATCACTGTGATAATGAATTTCTAATACACAACTGAATTCGAAAAATCAATGGTGGCTGGGGTCGAACCTAGTCGTTGAGTCGTGATAGCCTATCGGTGGTGACCGTTGACTGGCAAGTCAGAGGACTCGGGTTTGAACCCAAGGCACCTCTGACTTTTCGTAAGTTATGTGCGTTTTATAAATTAATTATCACTCTCCGTGCCTCGGATAGCACGTTAAGTGTTGGCCCCGGCTGTCAATTGTAGATCTTTGACAGTCGTTACGGGTAGTCAGAAGCCCGAAAGTCTGACAACCAGTCTTACCAAGAGGTATCGTGTAACCCAGTATCTGGGCAGACCCAGATACTGGGTTACACGATACCAGGCAGATAGGCAGTCGCTCCATGTAAAACACTAGTATTCAGCTGCATCCGGTAAGACTGGAAACCGACCCTAACATAGATGGGAAAAGGCTAGGATGATGGCTGGGGTTGAAAATGATACCTTTTACTTCAGAGAGATTAAGTTAAAACTTTTAAACCATGTGGTTTTCAGCGTAAATTGGTGGCAGTAGGTTTGTGGTTACCTGCTTCGTTTCAAGTAACCGAAAATACTTCCAACTTAGCTTAACGGCCACATAAAGTTGCGGTGGCTTAAGATCAATGACTTAACTTGACTTACGAAGCGGGAAATAGACGCAAATAACAATCCTTTAAGATAGAGATTGAAAGAGCCTTAAGATGCCGCCTTGGTGAAGGTGACTATCTTGTTATAATTTCTTCTTGAATTTCAGAGCGGCCAATCGCAACGGAGATTAGCCAACTACGCAGTCGTTAGACCAATTTTTTTTTTATAAACTCACGCCTGTATTCCCCAGACGGTAGGCAGAGGTGCAGTACACCCACGTTTCGCCGGCTATGTTATAAGTCCCATGTAATAGGGGGCGAGCCTATTGCCATTAACCGGGCACAATTCCAGACTCCGTGCTGCTAATGAGAATTTCTAAATGGAAAAACCCAATAACACTTTGCCCGACCCGGGGATCGATCACTAGACCAACGAGGCAGTTCAACGTTAGACCAACCTTAATATAAATTGAATTAAAAATACAAATATAAATATAGACTCACGCCTGTATTTCCCAGAGGAAGTAGGCAGTACACAAACGTTTCGCCATTAAATTTAATTGCAAAATTATCAAAAAATTAAATATTATGTATTTAATTTAAAAAAAATAAAAAATAAAATCTTCTAAGGTACGATAGGGATAGATATTATACTTTGTTAATCAGTTGTCCACTTTTATTACGCAGTGCATCTACCAAATGTCTCATCTCTGCATCACCCTAAGGTCGACTGGCAGAGAATGCCTTTGGCATTAAGTCCGCCTTTGTACAAATTTGTGCATGAAGTATTAAATAAATAAATAAATAGATAGGGCTAGGATATCTTTGTTCTAACATAAAACAAATAAGTAATAGTATTATTTAAAAAGAAATTTGAAATTATATAGGTATGTAATTTTACGTAAAACGGTTTTGTCATCAAAACTAAAGCTGTGTACCAAATATTAAATCAATCTGTCAACAAGAAGGGGGTGAAATATCGATAACTAAATTAGAACCAAATAATAAACAGGTCAAGCTAAGTAAAACCGTTTAAAAATATTAATTTTATAAGCTAAAATGTATGTATAAAAAAATCACAATATTTAGTAATAGTATGTTAATTATTGTAATTGTAGTAAGTTATTGTTTCTTTTAGAAAAAATAATAATTCCTAACAAAAATGTCTCACAAAACATATCAATAAAATAAAAGTTGTTTCAATATTTGTGGTATCCCTAACTCTTACGCTAGGGTGGATGATAAACCTTTGTTAAGGAGTCAGTGCCCTCTTCATGCGTCAAAAACATCTATACATATAATAAAATCGTAACGAAGTATGTATGTAATTGATTGGCGCGAAAACTACTGGACAGATTTAGTTGAAATTCGGCAAATATACTTTTTAAATTCTTAGTCAACTTATAGGGTATAAATTATTACGTTTATAATTATGGGGGATGAGCAGTATTGTAGTAAGCAGCGTATTTCTAGAATTTGCTGCAGAATTGTTGTTGTTGTTGGGAAAAATATTATTAAATTTCAATTTACAAAATATTATCACGCTATATCCACAAGGAGCTAAACATTACATAACATAACATAATAATATCTTTTAGGAACGATTATTTTATCTACATGTCAACAGACTTCATAGCCTTCCGGTCGGGCGAACGCCTTGGAAGTGTAAGGCTTTGGGTTCGATCCCCAGTTCCGCAAACTTTTTGTGGATTCTTTTGTATTTTTTTTTGTCATTGAAATTAATATGTATTTTTGTGGTATTTCATTCTTAATGACTTTTATTACTTACCGGCTGAAACCCGAAGGAAACATGCTTTTTAATAATTTTTCAACTTATAAAAAACGTATATGCAACGAGGTATGCAAGGATCGTAGCAAGTGGAAATCCGTTGTCTCTGCCTACCCCTCTGGGAAACAGGCGTGAGTCTATGTATGTATGTAAAAAACGTCACCACTTTAATTTGAAACAATAATAATAAAATTTATATTATTTAAAACATAGTGTTCTAGATGGCGTTAGAGTCAGCGGAATTCTTTTTTAAATATTTCAATTTGAAACCCGAAGGAAGCAACGCGCATCGTGTGGGATTATACTTTTAAAAATTTCAGCTTATAAAAAAAATCCGCTTTAATATGAAGCATTAAAATTATTATTATTTAAAACATAATGTTTCCTTTTTCTTAACTAGATGGCGTTAGGAGTCGATTTAAATCTGAGGAAAAATAATTTTCTTGGATACTCCTGATGGGACAGGAAAAATATTTATAACCACTGGCATCCTTGCAGGGAGGCAGGGCAAAATTACAATTGCAGTAGCGTCTTCGGCGATTACTGCCACGTTGTTTTCTGGTGACAAAACAGCGCACTCCATGTTTAGGATTCCCATCAATTTACAGAGCAACGAAACACCTGTTTGTGATGTGTCACGAAATAGTGACAAGGCAGGCATTTGCTTAAGAATTGTTCTTTGATCGTATGATGGGATGAATGTATAATGGCAAACAGAAAAGCAGTTGATGCGGTACACAGAACTCTAAAAGACATCCGTAGGAACCAACACATAATGGGTGGTGTCACAGTTATGTTCAGCGGGAATTTCCACTGAACGCTGCCTGTGGTGACGCGAGGAACTGGGGCTGATGAGGTGAATGGTTCTTTGAAACGATTATTTTTATGATCCTGTATTCATAAGTTGAGCTTGACAATAATTATGGGCGGCTGAGTAAGAATCCACATGCTCAAGAATTTTCCAACTCAAAACGCCCAAAAATAATCAAGCTGCAGCAATCAACGAATGCATTCTTTTATAAATGAAAGGGAATGAAGTGTTTTACACATTTATAAACACTGTTGTCAATCAAGATGACGCCACTCATTATCCTGTAAAATTCCTGAATTCCCTCACTGCAAGTGGACTTCCGACGGACGTCATTAAGTTGAAGGTCGGTGTCCCGATTATGCTTCTTCGGAACTTAACGCCTTTGAAATTGTGTAAAGGGACCCAGAAAATGATGGCCTGATGGCTTAATGTAAATTATCTGCAAATCATCAAGGCGCAAATTCTAACGGGTTTCGGTATTGGCGAGACAGTGTTTACACCATGTACCACTAATTCTCCACATTTATCCCTTTCAATTTAAGCGAGTGTAGTTTCCTGTGGGCGTTTGTTTCGCCATGAGAAGTCTGCGAGTGTCGATCTCAGGACCAGCTTCTCCTCACATAGACTGTATGTCGTTTGCTCTCGGGTCACCAGTCCTGACTCTCTGTACATTTTAGCTCCCGAGAGCAAAACTACAAACAAAGTAATCTGTATGTTTTTCTAAATATCCTGGTTCGGATTTGATATTGATACGAAACTTTTGTTCTTTTACATAGGTTTTTCGCTTTATTACGTCAGAAATTATGCAATAAAATATGCGAAGCGCACTTATAACTTTTTCTTTTGCCCTATACATTAGTAAGACTTAAATATAAAACTAATCTTTGTTGGAATAATTGCTCTCAAATGTGCAAAACATATACAATACAATAGGTATATTTAAAAAAATCTCTCATTCTCTCCTGTGCAATAATTATTCCCACATGATAGTGGGGTCTGCTTTTCGGGTTTTTCGCTTCCCCTTCGCTCTATCCATTGCATCGTCCTGGATAATGTTTAATGGCAATATATAATGTTTTCAATAATAAATATTTTGGATAATTTAAATGTTTATGCACATGTTTTGCTTAATAAGAAACTCGCAAAAACAACTGACTTGGGCGGACTTGAACTGTCATATCATAACATTACTAATCTGCACTAATAAAAGTTTGTGAAGATGTTTGTTACCTAAACACTTTTGATTTGAATAGAACTCGGTAAACATAAAAACCATATTTCCTGGATTAACAAAAAATATAAATTTTATCCTGGTTCAACATCCACGCGGGCGAAGCTGCGGGCAAAAGCTAGTCTTATATAACAAAAACAATCATGACATGTAATTAGTTTAAAAGCGGGCGTGTTTTTAAACGGTTTTATTTAGCTTGCCCTGTTTATTATTTGGTTCAAATTTAGTAATCGATATTACCCTCAAAATCAAAATCAAAATATTCTTATTCATGTAGACCATTAGGCACTCATGAATGAATAGTCATAATTCTAATATTGTTTGTTATAAGAGTGACTCTAGTTCTATAAGAGTACTCCCTTCCTGTTGACAAATTGATGTGATATTTAGTAAACAGCTTTAGTTCTGATAACAAGACCATTTTTCGTAAAAAAAAAAATACTTATAATAATTTCTTCATAAATTAAAAACCTCATAGCATTTCAGCTCACAGTACTCTTGATTGAGATATTTTTTTACCTAGACCAACTCCAAAATACAAAAAAAAATATTACTGCTTATGTACATTCTTCTTTTTATCGTATGGTTGATAAACAACCTGATGGCATTTTTAAACCAACTATAGGCCTTTGACATGGCTTTGTACACCGTAAAAAAATCTTTCAGATATGCTGGTTTCTTTATTGTTTACCTTACCGTTTCTAACAAATGATAATTCATTTCTTGAGGAGATACATGAATTTTGAATGTAAGAGGTGCGAGCGGTGTGTAACCCAGTACCTGGGTTGTGGAAGTCTGATAGGCAATCGCTCCATGTAAAACACTGGTATTCAGCTGCATCCGGTAAGACTGGAAGCCGACCCCAACATAGTTGGGAAAAGGCTAGGCAGATGATGAGGTGCGAGCGGTTTCGAACCTACGACCCTTCTCTTGGCAATTCAATAGTCTTACCACTAATCTACTTTAATACTTCGTATAATTATGTACGTTGATAACAATAACAAAGATTTTATTCGCATAAAAGCTCAAGTCGTCGGACTTTTACCATTTCTCTTCGGTTGTGTCGGATTGGCGTATTATCCGACACTGAAAATGATTACAGAATTCACCAGCATTTGTGCCTAAATTTAAATTTTATAATATCTCTAGCCTGACTGGCTGATTTCCACTGCTTGCACTGTGATTTGTGACTAGCTTGATTGCACTGTGACTCAAATTCAATCATTCTTGTCAAAATTAGAAGAAAAAAAATCAACAAAAGAAAAATACAATAATTTTTCTGTACCATTTAAAAAAAAAAATAAGAATTTTTCTGTATCTTTTAAACTTTTGAAATTAAATTGACATAACATTTAAAATGCATTTTTTTATATTTTAAATTAAACATAAATTTTAAAATTGTACAGCTTCTCATTTTATTCGGGTAATTTGAAATACTGTATACGTAAGCACGTTCGCGGTGAGTCCCTCGGGGTGGAATGCCGAAAGCATTTACGATGTGAATTATTTTTGGTACTCCACAATAGAACATTGTGCATAATAAACATTTTACCGACCGCATTTTATGTTCACTTATGAAAAGTTAAAATTAAATTTAAATTTTTCATAAAATTTATTTTGATTTTTTTTTCTGTTAATACACTAATTAACACAAATTTATGAAAGAACATCGGATTAAAATCCTCATTTGAGTTTGTCACCTAAAAATTTTAATTAAAAAAGCCACCCTTTACATTTTAAAAACTCAAACACAAATATTTAATCAAACAAAGTACTCCCAGACAAAAAACATTGTGTACACAAAAAAGTATCTAAACACCTGAAAATTCTCGTTAAATTTCATAAACGAAGCGAGCTTTTTCAAGTTTTTTTTATACATAAACAAAAGTTATATACGAACCATTACATAACATACGACGCTGTAGGAACACTGGGTAAAAAAAATAAAAATAAAAAATTAAACACAAGCACTGAACAGTAATTCGAATTTCGAAGCGTCAAGACGAGTAGAGAAAGACTTTTTTTTACAAGAAGAGTTTTGAAAGCGAGAGAGAGCTGCGAACACCCAGTCTCCACGATATACGGAGTGTAACTAACGCTTGTAGATGCGCGTAGCTGGATGCTACGGGCTACGAAATCTCGTAGCGACCGCTACGTCAGTTTTGATATCTGATATTTAAGGAAGGCATATATTGTTGATTATTTCAGATATAAGATATATTTATTGTTGAATTATAATTGTCTCAATGTAAGATATATTGTTGAATTGTATATTTCAACAGGTTAGATGTTTTATTATTTGTTTTCTATGAAAATAATACATTAGAGATTTGGAACTTTGCCGAAAAGGCAACAGGCGTACCCCCTTAAATGAAACTTATGGATGAAATATGGATGTGAGATATATCTCGGTTATTCTTAGAGGATACAGATCGTAGGTTTATAATATAATATACATTTTTTTTTCTTATATTAGCATTGTATTCATATTTGACTTACAAAAATACCTAAAAGAAAAAAAAACAATTTGTGACTTTATTAGTATTTTTTTATTTGATTTTTTTTCAGGAAATTTTATTGTATAATAATATTTTCTTTATAATATTAGAATATAATATACTAGCGACCCGCCTCGGCTTCGCACGGTCACGCTAATATGCATGTATTATAATAATTATAAACCTTCCTCTTGAATCACTCTATCTATATTAAAAAAAACCGCATCAAAATCCGTTGCGTAGTTTTAAAGATCTAATTATATATAGGGACGGACAGACGCGGGAGGCGACTTTGTTTTATATTATGTAGTGATAGTGATTACTAACAAATTCATTGTTCTGACATTTTCTTAAACCCAAAGCAAAAAAATACCTGAAAACTAAATTCCAACGTTATAATATTAAAATCATTCGACTTTCCAATTTCGTTTCGGTAAATTTCCTTAAGAGATTATATTTTCAGAGTTATTAGAATTGATAAATTAAATAAAGGACAAATTCGTGGCGTGTTTTCTTCAAAAATAAAAAAATGGAGGTGAAAAAACTCTCCATTTTTACGTGTTATGAATTAAGAGGCCTCTTTTAATCTCAAGAACGGTGTTGTGTTTGAATTTAAGTATAATTCGTCCCGTGTGGTTTTCGGCATAAGAATAGAACCACCCCTACTCGTCCCGCGGGTGTCGTAAAAAGTGACAAAGGGAAACATCCGGAGGATGGGCAGCAGCATCCTTCTGTGTAAGCAATCATCTGCTACTACGATCACCAACCCGCTTGCCCAGCGTGGAGATTATGGGCAAATACCTCCATAGTGTGCACAATAGTGGCGTGCATTCGGAGAGGCCTATGTTCAGGTGGACTAATATAGGCTTATATGATGATAATCGATTCACGAAAAACGTTCAACAAAAATTAATATAAATAAATCCACGCACGAAAGCTCAGCCAATCGCAAAAAAAAAATTAGTTCATATAATTATGTTCATATGACTCAACAAAATGTATGGAACAGCTGATTTTTTTTTGCGATTTCAGGATTGATCCCATAGTAAAAGTTGTTCATAATGATGAGTTTAATGACCCCTTTTAAGGAAGCTGGTGTTTTACAAATAACTCTGTATATTGTTTTTTTATAATTCTAAATATCAAACATTTCCGCAAAATAAATTATTTTTTTATTGAAATTAAGGCGAGCCAAGCCGCGGGGAAATGTTTACTTTACACTACTACTTTATAAAGAATCATTTGACCGCTTAGTATTGATTTGTAAACCCTATCGCATCTACAGTAGCTGCGATTCCGGATTGTTTAACCCTCCAACAACAACTCCGCCGGGCACCGTCCCGTCCTGTTGACTATGATAAATTAGGGTCATGTCACTCTCCTACAAATTACATGGGAATTTCACCATCAATCCGCTTACGAAACATGGTATTAGACATTGTTTTGCTTTGTGAGAAATCATTCGTATTTGCTAGACTTTTATGTAGAAATAGAAAGCGATGAATGAAAGACGATTGCATGCAGCTGAGATGAGAATGTTTAGAGGTATGTGTGGTGTGACCAGAATGGATAAGATTAGAAATGAGTATATAAGAGGAAGTCTGAAAGTAACACCGGTTACTGAAAAATTAAAAAGTAACCGACTGTCTTGGTATGGGCATGTGATGAGAAGAGAGGAAAATCATGTAGTGCGAAGAGTATTAGGATTGGATGAGAGATTTTACAACGGTGTGTAAAGCCATGTCAGAGGCCTGCGGGTGGTTTAAACTCTGACACCAGGTTGCTTATTAACCATACGATAAAAAGGTACAATACGCTACCACAACAATCTTAAAATAAATATAGTTAATAATATCACATCACAATGATATCGGTCGCTTTGAGAAACATGTATTATATTAGAAAAAGGTTATTTATACCATTTTCCTTATATTTTGCACAAAAGGTTGTATAAACGTATACTTATACAACTGTGTTTGAAACGCTTTTGTAGTAAAACATCTTTTTTTTGCCATTCTACTGTTGCAGAAAAAAAGATGACAACTTAGAAATTATACCCTATCATAATATAATTATGTATACCAACTTTCTATGTAAAATTATGGAACGCATTAAGAATTGAGAAGAATGTTGTGTTATCGCGACATGACACTTTGTACTATCCCGCGTGAACCCGCGATGAAGCTAGTAAACAATATTTAATTATATGGCGTCACTTAAGGTGTCGTGATAGCCTAGTGGTAGTGACCGTTGACTGGCAAGTCAGAGGTCTCGAATTCGAGCCCAAGGCGCGCATCTCTGACTTTTTGTAAGTTATGTGCGTATTATAAAATAATTGCCACTCTCCGTGCCTCGGATAGCACTTTAAGCTGTTGGCCCCGGATGGCAATTGTAGATCTTTGACAGTCGTTACGGGTAGTCAGAAGCCCGAAAGTCTGACAACTAGTCTTACTAAGGGGTATCGTGTAACCCAGTATCTGGGTTGTGGAGGTCTGATAGGCAGTTGCTCCACGTAAAACACTGGTATTCAGCTGCATCCGGTAAGACTGGAAGCTGACCCCAACATAGTTGGGAAAAAGGCTAGGCAGATGATGACCTTGGGTTACATTATTGCAATTTTCGTAAGAATCTACTTATAATACAAAAAAAATATAAAACCCATGTTTCTTGTTGATAATGTAGCTTGATAGTTGTAAAAGATTTTTAAAATCAGTTAAGTAGTTTTTATCAATATCCGTTATAAACAAACATACAAAAAATCTCACTTTTTCGGATTAAGATATTAAATTTAGGTTACAGGACACAAAAATTCTGCAACGATCAAAATGCTTTGAACGTTGCTACGTGCATATAGGGTGGAGCCTTGCACTACGTTCGGACGCCAGGTGCAAGTGATTCTAACCTTTAAGATAGTTGCACCGACTTTGTTCACGATAGTACATACAGATGCCCGTTATTTTTTAAGGAGTGTAGTTAATCTTTAATAACAGTAGGGCCAAGTTTACAGTTGTACAACTACACCTGTCAGTTGACTACGAAACTGTGTAATAATTGTGTTGTTGACCTTTTACTTGTCACCTTTTGTCATTCCTACGCTCGTTTAGGAAGGTGACAGCAAAAGCTTGTAACTTTTGTGTTTTTATGTAACGAGACGCTTGTTGTATCCTAGAGTAAGTATGCCACAATTCACTTAGTGCATGATACCATTGATGTGCAACTGTTGTGCCACTGATGTGCAAGAGATCTACAACTGTTGTAACACTGATGTGTGTGATGTGACACAGCACTATCAGCCTAGTGGTATGACCGTCGACTGATAAGTCAGTGGTCTCGAGTTCGATCCCAAGGCGGCACCTCTGACTTTTCGTAAGTTTTTTGCGTATTATAAATTAATTATCAGTTGCTAAAACGGTGAAGGAAAACATCGTGATGAAACCAGCACACCTGAGAGATTTTTTAATGGTGTGTAAAGTCATGTCATAGGCCTACGAGTAGTTTAAACTCTAAATCAACCATACGAGAATAATAATTACTGATGTGTATGTAAGAGATCTACAATTGTTGTGACACTGATGTGTAATTTGAATTTAATTTGTGCTCCAATTTAAATTTACCTAATAGTTCTCAACAAGCGTACTAAACCAAAAAGTCAGAATAAAACCCGCTTTAAAGAAATCTAAGCTATTTAACTTAAGGAATAAGGTTTTTATTTGCAGGTACTCAAATTGAAAGTGACGTTACAAGCACTCATATTTCGAACACTATTCTTGAAGACCGTGTTATCTAAAATACGGAGGGAAACCGTTATTTTTATCTACCGTCATTTCTGTCAGTAACGTCTCTTAAATACTATTCAGTGAGCTATATATTACACTTATCAGCTCAGAAATAGTTTAGAATTATTGTGTGATAAACTCCTGGGGAAGACATAAAAATCTTTGTCGGTATTTTAGATACCCTTAAAGATTTTAAGGGTGTTACAAGTTAACTAAATCAGATTATGGTATGGTGCAATTAATACTTAATATCACTCGAGGGAAAAATTATTTGATTTCGAGTCATAATTGTACTTTACTTTTCATCCCCTTTCTATGAGAAAGTAAATAATATAAGTAAACTTTTTTTAGGTAAAACGGTTTTGTCAGCAAAACTAAAGCTGTGTACCAAATATCAGATCAATCTGTCAACAGGAAGGGGGTGAAATATCGATTTCTAAATTTGAACCAAATAATAAACAGGTCAAGCTAAATAAAACCGTTTAAAGGGAGACAGTTAAGTAAATAATGAATTTATTTAATTTTAAAAAAGACAACACTCAGACCTCTATTGAAAATCTCTATTGATATCTGTGTTAAAATAATTACAAATTTAAATTTGATACACTAATCCGTAATTCGCGCGCTTTTGTTTTTTTTTTTAGATAGCGCGCGTGTCCGCTCCTTGCAGCCAACACGTACCAGCCAGTAATTCATACAATTTGCGTTCAATTTCTATGAATGATATAATATGTTCCAAATTAAAATCTCATTTCAGCCCGCTAAAAAGTTCCTATCGGAAAAGACCTAATTTGCTCCCACTTATAGAAGAACAAAGCGACACTTCGGCTTCCAGTCTTACCGGATGCAGCTGAATACCAGTGTTTTACATGGAGCGACTGCCTATCAGACCTCCACAACCCACATACTGGGTTACACGATACCTCTTGGTAAGACTGGTTGTCAGACTTTCGGGCTTCTGACTACCCGTAACGACTGTCGAAGATCTACAATTGACAGCCGAGGCCAACAGCTTAACGTGCTATCCGAGGCACGAAGAGTGATAATTAATTTATAAAACGCACATAACTTACGAAAAGTCAGAGGTGCTTGGGTTCGAACCCGAGACCTCTGTCTTGCCAGTCAACGGTCACTACCACTAGGCTATCACGACTCTTATCTATATTCATTGATTTTATATTTTCAATCGACTTCAACGTGCAAGCCACTGTGTCACTTGTGCGCTATAATATCTCCTGCATAGTTGGCTAATCTGCGTTGAGATTGGTCGCTGTGACCGAAATTCGGTCATTAAGACATTATAAATAACACTTTTTGTTGTTTAATAATTGCACCCTTGCTTACTTCAACAAAAAAGGTACAAAACCATCGTAGAACTTGAAAAAGCCAGATGTTACCGCTAACGATCGTTAAAATTTATCTCTCCACTTACAACTGAGAATAATTTAAGTGTAGTAAAGATAATTTATTATTTTTTACTCGTGTTCCATTTTGTTAATTTCCTCGGAAAAGGTATGATACAATTTTGTTTGAACGTTTACTTAAGGTCTCTGCCTACCGGACCGTAGAGACTGAAAGACCTAAGTAGGTTGCATACCTCTTTGAACGAATATAGCTGCTTATATAAGCAGCCTGCATTTTGATGTCGATATTGCCCAGGTGCTGCTGACCTGTAATCATCAGCAAGCCGGATAATAATAACATAACTCATCTGCCTAGCCTTTTCCCAACTATGTTGGGGTCGGCTACCAGTCTTACCAGATGCAGCTGAATACCAGTGTTTTACATGAAGCGACTGCCTATCAGACCTCCACAACCCAGATACTGGGTTACACGATACCCCTTGGTAAGACTGGTCGTCAGACTTTCGGGCTTCTGACTACCCGTAACGACTGTCAAAGATCTACAATTGACAACCGGGGCCAACAGCTTAACGTGCTATCCGAGGCACGGAGAGTGATAATTAATTTATAAAACGCACATAACTTACGAAAAGTCAGAGGTGCGCGCCTTAGGTTCGAATCTGAGACCGGCCACCACCACTAGGTTATCACGACACTTAAAAAAAAAGCCTGACTTTCTATTCCACGATTATACCACTAGGCTATCACAGCAGTAAAATAACTCCATGCAATATTAAACCTTACAACTTTTCTTATAAGATACAAATATAGATAGTCCAAATTCTCATAGCCGTCGCTTCTCGACAAATAAAACCAATGACACGCCAAACGTAGAAAAAGTAACCTACATACAGAAAACGGTAGCAAAAAGAGGGAACTCGCAACAATTGCCATACCGTGCCACTTAAGAATCTGCTCAGTCCCTTTCACGACATAACAAGAGGCAATTCTAACATAATTTTTGGGTAACGTCCCTTCAATTTACAGGGATCGTATCGATTTGGACTAGTGATGTCTATTGATAGGTTACTAAGAAAAAATATCGATGTGTAAAAAATATTAGGTATTCATAATTTCAATAATTTTACTTGGTACACGTAGGTATGTACTTATTTGTAAACAGGATAAGAGTACTGCATCAATACTAACATTATAATCGAAAAAAACATATTATCAGACCAAAATAGGATCAGAGTAATCAAACAATCAAGTGACAGATGAAATCTCGTTGGAATCATACGAAACTAATATTTTTTTGGGGAGAAATATTATTGTTATTTATATTATATTATTATAGTCCTCCTAATCGATTTCGATGACGGCGACCAAACTGCTATTTTTCTCTAGCATGAGCCCTATGGTGGCTCGCTAGACGAAACTTACTACTATTACTACTACTACTATTTTTATTTATAAAGAAATAGTGTAAGCGTTTTTAAGAAAAATAGAAAAAAATTCTAGCTCTTATACAAATCGTTAAGATTACTGCATATTCTTTAGTTTTTCTGTAATAAACTTTGTTAGTAATAAAACCACTTGACAGTTTTACATCGCGCCATCTTTATTAATTTGTGAAATCCTGGATCCAAGGAAAAAGTTTTTTAAACACTTCAACTCTAGTTTGTGCCGCTCGGTATATTAAAAAATAGTATTATTTTTCAACAAGATCAAACCATAGAAGACAAAAATTTTTCAGTAAAATCTATCGATAACACAACTATCGATAATTTCACATAACTATTACAAGTTAAGCCGTTGTGTCCAGGTCAATTTTTCGGTCCCTAAAGGTCCCATTTGAGACTGATTGATCAAATTTATATCTGATCGTTTGATTATAACGCGGATTCAGTATTACAAATTCTCATTAACATGCCTTGTTAGTCTAAGCATCATAGGGCTGCCAAGTGAGCTATCGATAAAATTTGTGCCAGGAAATTCTAGTTATTAATGTAAGAGTTTGTGAGTTGGGGTGTTTGTCTCTTAAAAATGTTTTTTTGCTTCCAACTACAGGGACATCATAGGTACCCCAGAGATGATAGTGGCACAGTGATTAGTGATTATATGGTGCACTGCGGGGCTCAGGAGATTTAGTTTTATAGTCCCCCGGGAGTGTTCTTGTAGGGCGTTGCACAAAGGAAGTTTTGGAGCTGGTATCGAGGACCCTGGACCTCCCGCCATATGCTGATGGTGATCATCGGGGTAGTTTTAGTAAGATAAAAATCTCACACTACTCGGTCTCTTCCCCGGAGGCTGAGTGCCTTTAGATTATTTTTCCTTCGAAATAAAAAAAGGGGTGTCAAAAGTTTTTTGTCTAAGATTAAGCTCCCAGATCAGAAAATGCAAAAAGATAAATGGCTTGCCTTTTATCAGACAAAAAACAAATATAATAATGAAATGAGAGAGAAACGACCTCTGCCATCCCTTTCGTGGTATACAGGCGTAACGTTATTGGAAATAAAAATAGCTTTCCTCGTTCTATATAGGTACTTATTAAAAAGTTTGACAAAAAAATCGTATTAGCTAGTTGATGACGAAGCGGTGATTAAAAATCGCTAAACAGATGCTCGATGATTGAAAATCACAACAAATTAAAATCTTTTAAAGTTGGTGTACCTAATAGTACAGTTTAAACAGTAAGTCAATTCCTACGAGGATTTTTAGATAGGCAGTTTTGGATCTTGGTACCCTTGGCGCTTGCTCACAGTGGCCAATGGGATAGAAGAGGCTGAATGTCAGAGGCCTAAGATAAGATAAGATAAGATAAGATTAAATATCTCTTGCCAAGAATATGGTACAGAAAATCTTATAAAATTTGAGCTTCACACAAGTATCAACTAAAAATAACGTAAATCCCTATTCCCGTAAGAAAACGAAACGATTTTGCTTTCAGTTGAATTAATAATGAACTTGCAAAGATTACTCTGTGACATTAAGTTGACGTACTGAATTTTTTACACTGTGTGCTTTGGAGTCGAATTAAGGGCAAGCTGCGGCCGTGAATGGCTGAAAAGAGGCTGTAATTACGGCCTGAAATATTCAGCCGGAATAAACTGAGACACCGGGGGTGACGTCATTGGGTAAAGATAGCAAAAAAAATACGTTTTTTTTTCAATAAAATTGAGTGCGTGTGTTTCTTTTTTTAACTGACTTCAAATAGGAGGAGGTTCTATGTTCGTCTGTATGTATTTTTTTTTTGTATGTTCACTGATTTCTCAGTCAATTGTGGACCGATTTGAAAATTATTTTTTTTGTTTGAAAGAACATATTCCCAAGTTGGTCCCATAGAAATATTGTCATGATATCGTGTGACGTATCGTTTGAAAAGGCTTTTTGTAAGGATTTAAAATAAACCTAACAAAAGTCTGGGAGGGGGTTAATCTTAGGCACAATTAAATATCGTGAATTTTTTTTTAATAAAAAATAATATAAGTAGTTTCTTTTGAAGTCGGTTTTGTTTTTTATTTTGTGTTAAGTCGCATCTTCGCACAAATCTGCTATCTCGCTCGCACAATGAAGTTGATTACTTACTTAGGCCTCTTCCTATGTCATTGTTGACTTAATTGTAACACTCTCTGTTGTTTCTTTGGTGTGAAATAAAGTATAATCTATCTATTTATATATCTGTATACATCACTTATTTTGTGCGCTCATAAGAAGGTATTTGCCCTTAACCGCCACGCTGTTGGCGATCGCAGTAGCAGATGATTGATGTTACATAGAAGGATGTTGCTACCCATCCTTCGGATCTTTCCCTTTGTCGCTTCTTACGACACCCGCGGGACGAGTAGGGGTGGTTCTATTCTTAGGCCGGAAAACGGCACAAATATTACGTAACTGTTTTTAATTTATTAATTAACTTTTTTGCTGACTCTCCGCTCTAGTGTTAAGTTTTGCTTTCATATCTGCGGTCACGTGTGCCCCTAGCGCTTTGTTCTTCGCCTATTTTCATATATATATAGAAACAATATGCATTTTCACACCATTTTTAGGGTTCCGTAGTGTGAAATTAGAATTGAAAGAAGAAACAACAATAACCAAGTAGGGTGACCGTTGACTCACAAGTGAGTGATCTTGGGGCTTAGCCAAGTTGACTATCTACAATCGCTAACGAATAGAAAACGAACAGCTCATAGCTGTTGCGGTAATTTTATCAAAAGCATAAATATATTTAAGGTGTACTTGTGTTTAGTCGACTGACATTGTTCTCACATAAGACCTCAGAACAATGTAACCTAAAATATTGTAAGCCACTATATTTAAAAGAGCAACCATGGAGTTTCTTGCCAGATTCTTCTCCATGAAGGGTAGGCTGCCCTAGGAACTGGCAACTAGAGTCACTCTTTTATTAAAAATATTAGAATTACGACTATTCATAAGTGCCTAATGGTCTACATGAATAAAAATATTTTGATTTTGAAAGAAATGTATAGGATTAGATTCTATTCGTTTGTTTTGACCACGTGGCATATCGATAAAAGTAATGTCATCCTATACATTTCTTTCGTTTTCTATAGCGTTAGCGATTGTAGATAGACAACTTGGCTAAGCCCCCTTAGGTACAAACCCAAGGCACTCGTCTAACTTTTCGAAAGTTATGTGCGTATTATAAATTTTCCCCTGCTCTGTACCTCGTAAAACACGATAAGCTAGTTTGCTATAGAACAAAGGCCACAATTTAGCAGCTATATTAGCCTAATAAGCTGCTTCTGGTGGGTGTGGCTTGTTACCATTCAAAGGACGAAGCCTTGTCGCTAAGCTACTTTATTTTATAAAACCTATCTGAAGGTTGAGTCTGGACGATACTGTCCAAATAGCGTTCTCCTACTTTAAGGGCGAAGCCGCTGGCGAAAGCTAGGAAACCAATAAACCTCTGTTAACCTTTCAAAGAAAAACAAAAGGTAGGTATTAGGTAGGTAAATTTATAATTATCATCATCTGCCTAGTCTTTTCCCAACTAGTTGGGGTCGGCTTCCAGTCTTACCGGATGCAGCTGAATACCAGTGTTTTACATGGAGCGACTGCCTATCAGACCTCCACAACCCAGATACTGGGTTACACGATACCCCTTGGCAAGACTGGTTGTCAGACTTTCGGGCTTCTGACTACCCGTAACGACTGTCAAAGATCTACAATTGACAGCCGGAGCCAACAGCTTAACGAGGCACGGAGAGTGACAATTAATTTATAAAACGCACTTAACTTACGAAAGTCAGAGGTGCGCGCCTTGGTCACCACCACTAGGCTATCACGACTAAAACGAAACTTATATCGCCTTCTATAAAATTTTATGCAGATAAAACGAATTTCCACCGTAAGTTTTTAACTATTATTTTTTTGGTCAATACTGAGACAAGATGGATGCCAGTGTCGGTCCGAACTAGTCTACTATAGGTTATTTACTGCATCGTCCGCGGTATTGCAGCTATAAATTTTATCCGACGCCGAGTTTTTTAAGTGAGTGTACCCCTGTATCACGAAACTCTTGTCAGTGGGGGGTTTTGTAATCAAAATTGGAAACTTATGGCTATACCTATACAGGGTGGCCCAGAGAGAAATGCACTTTTGATTTCGCGCGCTAAACGACAAAATTTTAAAATTACCAGTTATACTCTGTTCAAAATAACATTAGAAAAATAACGTTATAACGACATCGTTATTTCCATGAAAGCGCGGAAAAATCTCTATTATTTTATATTAAATACAAAGCTGTGTACTTTGATAACCATAACATTTAAAAAAATACACTAAAATCTAATTATCTTTAAAATATAACACGTTAACTATCGTTATTCGGCCGTTATTTGTTAAATCTTATTTCAAACTGAGTATAGAAAGTCTTAGATATTTCATTATCTAAACTCCACCACATAATCTTAGGTCCATAAAGAGGCAACCAAAAGTCTTGCCTGGATAAGAGATTCTGGACGCAACGGTGGCGATTCAATTTAGTATTCCAGTTATCTTTAGCCTGGGAATAATTAATGGCCTGGTTGGTAGATCAGGAGATATGTAGGGTGTGGGTCCAGTGGGAGAGGATGGCGGAATACATAGTATGTACAAAAAATATAACAGTAATAAAAACAATAAGAAATGACATTTTTCGACGTATATATTTGTAAAACATCAGCATCCTTAAAAGGGGTCATTAAACTCATCATTATGAACAAAATCAAATCAAAATCAAAATATTTTTATTCATGTAGACCAGTTTTAGGCACTTATAAATAGTCATAATTCTAATATTATTATAGGAGTGACTCTAGTTGCCAGTTCCAAGGGCAGCCTACCCCTCATGGAGAAGAATCTGGCAAGAAACTCCATGGTTGCTCTTTTAAATAATGGCTTACAATATTTTTGGATACAACTTTTACTATTGGACCAATCCTGAAATCGCAAAAAAAAATCAGCTATTCCATACATTTTGTTGAGTCATCTGAACATAAATGTATGAACGTGATTTTTTGTGTGCGTTTTCAGGGTTGGTCTCATAGTAAAAGTTGTTCATAATGATAAGTTTAATGACCCCATTTAAGGGTGCTGGTGTTTTACAAAAATAATCCTGTATATGTAGGTATACATATAACTACTAGCTTTATATTTCCACGTAGTTTTGCTCGCTTTAATATAGAATTTGAAATCATATAACCAATCCTGATTTGAAAGACACGTGGATCTATTATCAAAATAACTTCATTCTTGTTTTCCTCGGAAATAGTACCTTTTTCGGGATAAAAGGAACTCAATGTCCGTTTCTGTACATCTAATAACGGCATGCAAAATTTCTGAATAATAGGTTCAGTGGTATAGGCTAGATTTTTTTTTTAACTAGCTAATATCCGCTGTTAGACCAGACCTACCCTAAGAGTACATCAGGTTTTGGGTCTTAGTAGAGCAGGTAAAGTACCAATAAATTGTAGTTGATAAACAACTTAATATAGTAGCCGTGTTTGCCGCCGACTGACCATGAGGTTTAAGATACTATGTCCAGGTTGTGTAAAAATAAATAAATCAGCATTAAACTGTTTCAATGCAAGGCAAAGGCCTCTTCTTGTACAAAGAAGGATCGATCATTAATCACCACACTAGCTCACTGCGTGTTGGCAATTTCAGACTATTAAGTCCAGGTTTCTTTATGATGTTTTCCGTCACCCAGTGGTGTCTTTGATTAACCAAGGAAGTACATATTGAGCGCACAATAGTGGCATTGGGAGAAACCTGTGTTCACCAGTGGACTAATACAGGCTGACGATGATGATGATGAATCTTACAAGTCAATTTAGGTTATGCTTTGCATAAAAATGCATTGTCATCGGAACTGAATCAACATGTAAAAGTTCAAGTCTGTAGGATATGAGTAAGTGGTTCTAATTCAGCTAGCAAGTTAATCTAAGACTAATGATGAAGGAAAACATCGTAAGGAAAAACTTTAATAGTCTGAAATCGCCAACCCGCAGTGAGCTAGCGTGGTGATTAATGCTCAATCCTTCTCTGTAAGAGAAGAGGCCTTTGCCCTATATTGGGACAGTTACAGGCTGATTTATTTTATTTATTAAAGTTCGGTCTGGAGGAGTTTAACCCATTCCCTGTCTTGTGAATCACATGATTCATGCTATTGTTCTTTTTATAAAGTCTGTAGTTGGGACAGCGAATCCGTTAAGGCTGTGTGTTATCTGTCTGATAGACACAGTAAATATTGTGAATGAATATTTGTTCTTTAGAAATTTATGAAATAAACAAGATGACAGAGTATCCAAAAAAACCAATTTGATATTTTCATAATTTTAATTTTAATATTCATTAAGTTACCTATCAGTTTTGATGAGAACATGAATAATCAAAACAATAATATTGTAAAAATTATTCGAAACATTTCTTAAGATAATTCTTTCTCTCACATAAATTATTAAGATGAGAATGTCGATAATGAGTCCTCATAGCTTAATGGTATGGCCGTTAACTGGAAAGTCAGAGATCTCAGGTTCGAACCCGAGGCGCGACCTCTGTCCTTTCGTAAGTTGTGTAGTATTATAAATTAATTATCACTTACTCCGTGCCTCGGAATGCACGTAAAGACGTTGGCCTTGTTTCTGATCTCCCTCCGATCTACCGACTATGAGAGTGAGGGAATAGAGAGTGCACCAGTGTTTGGGCACATACTTGTGCACTATAATATCTCCTGTGCTAATCTCCATTGAGATTGGCCGTTGATTTTTTCTTCACCGTTTTAGCATGTGATCATTAATTTCTAATACGCAAATCAATCCGAAAAGTCAAAACTGCGTGCCTGGGTTTCGAACCTACGACCTTTGACTTGGTAGTAGGTACGACGGTCATAACGTTCTCCTGACCGAATTTCGGTCACAGCGGCCAATCTCATTAGAGATTGCCAAGTAAACACAGGTGCATTCTCTATTCCCTCACTCTCATAGTCCGATGGGACGGCAATCCAACACGACCGGAGAGAGATCAGGCGTAGAGCCAACGGCTTTACATGCTTTACGAGGCACGGAGTAAGTGATAATTAATTTATAATATCCACATAACTTACGAAAAGTCAGGCCTTGGGTTTAAAAATGACCTCTGACTAGCCTGTCAATGGTTATACCATTACGATTGTTTTTTTTTATCATTGACTGCCTCGTTGGTCTAGTAGCAAGCGCGACTGCTGAGCACGAGGTCTTGGGTTTGATCCCCGGGTCGGGCAAAGTGTTATTGGGTTTATCTATTAAGAAATTCTCAGTAGCAGCACGGAGTCTAATTGCAATAGGCTCGCCCCCTATTACAAGTTAAGTTATAAGCACTAGTAATAATTAAGACCATATTGTACACTTAGTTTGCAAATAAATGATTTGTGATTTGATTTGTGATTTACATGGTACTTATAGCCGGCGAAACGTAGGTGTACTGCATACACCTTTGCCTACCCTCCCTGGGAAATACAGGTGTGAGTCTATAAAAAAATACTATACATAAACACGACTGTTTCGTTAAGTAAGAAATCGAATTATTTCAGGGATAGACAAGGTTATCTTATTGTCAATCGGATCACGTTTTACTAGTTTCTGTACTAATCCTTGAAACAACTGAATTAGAAGGTTCTAGTAATTGTTTTTGTAGTTTTAAGTTGATTATTCCTAACGATGGTTTGGTCGTTGTCGTTGAGTCGTGATAGCCTGGTGGTGGTGCCGTGACTGGCAAGTCAGAGGTCTCGGGTTCGAATTCAAGGCGCGCACCTATGACTTTTACTATACAGCGTGTAACAGAAGTCCGAAATAATACTTCAGGACGTGTATGTGTATCATGAAGAGAATCAACTGTGAAAATATTGAATGTAAAAGAGGCATTTTTTTTTTACACAAAATAATTATTTTGATTTCATTTTCTTTAATAATGACAGATTTCATTATCCTACGCGTGCCTAGTGCTTACTAAAAGAATTTATTGAAGGTAAATAACTGGATTCGTGTTGATTCACCTTTCAGTTGATTTCTAAGGCTGTATTTGAAAGATTTTGGTGAAAACCTTGACCGTGGTTTACTCGAGTATTGTTTGGGGTTCGGTTCCAAAACTTATGCTCAAGGATTGTTTATAGGGTACGTTATACGCCTCTAATGTTTTATTTCGGACTTCTGTTACACGCTGTATACTTTTATTTTTAAAATTCAACTTTGAACTTCAAAATTGACTATACGCTCTCGTTCTTTCTCTCTTCTCTTATTCTACTTGAGATTATTCATCATCAAATCATCACTAACAAAAAAAAAAGTGGCTCACCTACTTAATTACATCTTAGTACATCAAGAACTTACTTATTCGGTTTTTATAAAGTCTGGCATTGACAGTATATTACTTTTACTCTTAAATTACCCATAATACATCTCTATTTTACTAACCCAAGTGAAACATTGCAATTTGAACCTTACTCTTTCAACCTTAAGAGTCAATTCACACGACCGTGTAATGAATTAACATCAATATTATTGTATTGACAGATTAAATGCTTACGTCATTGGGAAAATAAAATGGCTGACTTATGTAGCTAATGTATTTGATTGCTTTTGTAATAAAATAAGTAATTTATTGTATACTAGCTGCCGCAAGCGGCTTCGTTTGCGTGGTATGTTGAAAAATTCACATCTGCCTAGCCTTTTCCCAACTATGTTGGGGTCGGCTTCCAGTCTTACCGGATGCAGCTGAATACCAGAGTTTTACATGGAGCGACTGCCTATCAGACCTCCACAACCCAGATACTGGGTTACACGATACCCCTTGGTAAGACTGGTTGTCAGACTTTCGGGCTTCTGACTACCTGTAACTACTATCAAAGATCTACAATTGACAGCCGGGGCCAACAGCTTAACGTGCTATACGAGGCACGGAGAGTGATAATTAATTTATAAAACGCACATAACTTTCGAAAAGTCAGAGTTGCGCGCCTTGGGTTCGAATCTGAGACCACTGACTTGCCAGTCAACGGTCACTAGGCTATCACGACTGCTGCGGTATGTTGAAAAATTGTACTCTATATTTTTATTCACATGTTTATGCTACATTACTAGAAAGTTACATCAAAATCCGTTTAGTAGTTTCTGCGTTAAAGAATAACAAACGTCATAAGTTTTTGGTGTACAATAAAACATTTTAGTAAATAAATAAATAAGAGAGGGCCATTATCAAACATTTTAGATTATTAAAACCATTTTTAAGCTCTTAAAAACTTTCCCTAACTATATCTAGGATCATCTACAGAATATCTGTCAAGTGAAGAGTCCTTTCTCAAAGGATTAAACTGAATTGCTGTCTTTCTTCCGCAGCGAAGGTATTTATCTTTACTAATTCCCTCTAATTTATCTTCAAGAGGTCAGTTCTTTAGGATTAAATACTAGAGAGGGACTTTTTAAGTTACGAAATAGTGATGCGCTGTCTAATGTAGAAAATATTTGAAGATACATTTTTGTACACTATCGCTTACAATTCTGATCAATCACATGATTTTTTGTGAATTTTTTGACATGTTATAGCATATTGTTAGCTTATTCAATGTAATTTAGGTAATAAGAAAATTCGAAAAAGCAACTGATACGGATATGATTTGCGTAGAAAGAGATTTGAAATTTAACTGATTCTGGTGCGATATGGTGGCTTAGAGTTCAGAGCATCGACACGGTACGTCGAAGATCGTGGGTTCGAATCCCATCAGTTGATACGGTTACGTGATTTTTCAAATTTTTTTATTAAATAATTAAACCACATGCTTTTGCCCTACTATGCTAGGCGTACAAAAAGTAGATATAAAACAACACATCAAGATGTAGGTATAAGTATTTTGACCTTCTCACGGAAACATACACGCGATGTCACACAAAATATCCATGTTACTCTGAACGATTCTAGAAATTTTCTGTCCTAAATATCTGGCTAACTCTTCAGGGAAATATAAGCTTGACATTTTGCGTGAGATGAGATAGGGTCTTTATCCTATTTCACGATTTATTTAGGTAAAAAAACAAATTTTGTCTAGCTCAGTATCACAAGTGAAAAATATGTAGTATAATATTAAATTCTAAAATACAGCGGTAAAGCTGGTCCAAAAGTTAAAAGTCACTCAGCGTGCCATGAAAAGGGCTATGCTCGGAGTTTCTCCGAAGGATCAAATCCGGAACGAAGTAATTCGACAGAGAACTAAAGTAATCGACATAGCCCACCGGATTAGCAAGCTGAAGTGGCAGTGGGCCGGCCATATAAGCTGCAGAACAGATTACAGATGGAGTAAGCTAGTTCTTGAGTGGAGACCATGGATCGGCAAACGTAGTGTAGGACCCCCTTAGGCTAGGTGGAGTGACGATCTTCGCAAGGTGGCTGGCACGAACTGGATGAGAATAGCGAAAAATCG
The DNA here is from genome assembly GCA_936450705.2 of Protodeltote pygarga. Taxonomy (NCBI): domain Eukaryota; kingdom Metazoa; phylum Arthropoda; class Insecta; order Lepidoptera; family Noctuidae; genus Protodeltote; species Protodeltote pygarga. Next base: position 3,813,811 of record OW388276.2, read on the forward strand.
TGCTCAATGGTGTGCAGCAGGAGACCTGAGATCCAGCAGTGGACTACTATAAGTTGATGATGATGACCCACTTTACAAGCATGTAGGAGTGTTTCAAATTTTTTCAAATTTCTCATTAAATATTTATATGTAGGAGTGTGTTCAAACTTGGCATTTACCAATGTTCCTAAGTTTTTCCATGTATATTTATGTATGTTCTTGGTTAATCAAAATCACCACTGACTAACCTGAACAACCCACAATGGGCTAGCGTGGTGATTAATGCTCGATCCTTCTCAGTATGAATAGAAGCCTTTGCCTTGCAGTGGAACAGTTACAGGTATTTTATTTTATATTTATTTATGTATGCGATGCCAACACAGTTCTAAATCTTTGTAGAAAGAAAATTTATTTAGGACTTTTAAAATTATTATGCATTAAAAGTCAAAGTTCAACGCTAAATAAAAACAAAATATTTGTTTTCTCAGAGAGTTAAGACAAACAAACAAATAAATATTGGTCTCTGATTTATTCACCATCTGCAAGACCTTTTCAAATTGCTTTTATCTCCAATGATATTCCACTCTATTAGATCGGTTAATCATCCACCAATCAGGCAAGCAATGTATCACAAAAGCTGCTGATTCATGAATTTAATATTCAGATTCTGAACTCTGATTCAATTGAGTAAGATTGAAATTTGCATGAGGATTCAATCTGTAAGTTTCCAAACCAAATTAACGTAAGCGCGCGATGAATTATGTATTAAAGTGCTTCTAGTTTTAGTGGAATATTATTTGAGGAATAATCTTGGAAGTGAATCATAGTAAGAGTAATAAATTAAATTACTTACTTATTCTACTAAGTAGTAGGAATGACCATTGACTGGCAAGTCGAAACCTCTGACTTTTCGTAAGTTATGTGCGTTTTATAAATTAATTATCACTTACTCCGTGCCTCGAAAAGCACGTAAAGCCGTTGACCCTGCGCCTGGTCTCTCTCCGGTCGTGTCGGGTTGCCGTCCCATCGGACTATGAGAGTGAGGGAATAGAGAGTGCACCTGTGTTTGCGCACACACTTGTGCACTATAATATCTCCTGCGTAGTTGGATAATCTCCGTTGAGATTGGCCGCTGTGACCGAAATTCGGTCAAGAAGATATTATAATAAATTAAACTACTTACAAGTTCCAAGCTATGACCATTGACTGGCAAGTCGTAGGTCTTAAGTACAAACCTCTGACTTTTCGTAAGTTATGTGCGTATTATAAACTAATTATCACCTGCTCCGTGCCTCAGAAAGCACGTTAAGCCGTTTGCCCTGGCTGTAATGAAGATCTTTGACAGTCGATATAGGGAGTCAGTACCCTCATAAAATTCTGACAACTGATCTAACTTTAGAATATCGTATCCCTTTGGATTGCGGTGGTTAGATAGACGGTTGCTTCGTATAAAAGTAATATTCAACTGCATCTGGTTAGATTAGAAACCGACCCTAACAAAGTTCGGGAATAATAAGGATAGGAGAATGATGACATGTTTCAGCTGCTGGGTAAAAGCCTTTTTTTTCTCGGAACTCAAGTTCAGTTGTAAGAAATGTATTATGGATTTTTTTTAACAGACGCGTTAGAAAGCGCTGAGTGACACATGTAAACAATATTACACCAATTCATTCATTACGATAACTTTTTTAACGCCTGTTCCAAAGGCGAAAAGACAAAATATTTGTAGGAAGAAAAAAAATTGTTTAAATGAATTGTTGTTTAGGCCATTTTTGTGTATAAAAACTGCTTCCGATCAAGCCGAAATTTTTGTTGAAACTTTGTAATGTTGTTCTCCTTAACTTAGTTTAGTTCGATTTTTCATAACTATATTAATTGATTTTATATCTTCAATGTGCGAGTGAGATAGCAGATTAGCGAGTATTCTCGCCTTAAGTTCGACCTCCGACTCGTCAATCAACGTTCATACCGCTATCAAGACTTATAAATCTTACTAAAATAATACCAGCTGTATAAATTACTAGTCACTACCATTTATTAGCAGAATAGTCGATACAAAGTTTTCAATATCAGTTAGAAAACCGATAAAATAGCTGACCGCAAGAAATGAAGCGTCCCTTTATTGTTTTATTTATGGTCTATATTGACAAGATCCAATAAATATTTGATCCCAGAAATATATTAAATATTTCTAACAAAAGACCCTTTTTTATTTCAAAACATTATTATATTTATACTCTTGAATAAAATATAAATATTATATTATATTCTTTTAAAAACGCATGTGTCTATTTACAAGCTTTTATTTAACGGTTTTACTTAGCTTGACCTATTTATTATTTGGTTCAAATTTAGTAATCGATATTTCACCCCCTTCCTGTTGACAGATTGATCTGATATTTAGTACATAGCTTTAGTTTTGATGACAAAACCGTTTTACGTAAAAATAATTACTTATATTATTGTGCATGTATGTTTGTCCGGTAAAATCTTGCAAGCTGAATTAGAACCACTTCCTCCTATCCTATGGAGTTGAATGTTTGCATGTTAGTTCAATTCCGATGACAATGCATTTTTATGGTAAGCATGATCTGAATTGACATCTAGGATTAGCTTCAGATAAAGATTAACTCTTTCTGGAAGTCATTGGTATGTTCAGCAGTGGAGGTCTTATGGCTGAAATGATGATGATGATGATGAAAGGAACTCTTCAGCGGTCAACAGTATTTATACAATTAGTTTTGATATTCCAATTTAAAATCTATTGGATTTTTTCTAGGTTATAGGTCTATTAGGCAGCCTAATTTAGGCTGTCTTAAATCCTATGCAAAAAAGAATCTGTTCTGTTGACCAGTCAACAAATAATAAATATAAAATTAATTAAACACACTTATAATTCGTTTTTGCATTTACGTTTAGTTTTGATATTTCAATATAAAAGCTTGGTTGTTTTTATAAAAACTTTTAGTACTATTATTTTAATGGGAAACTTGCAAAAACAACTAACTCGAGCAGAACCCCCCGAACTCTACCGTGCCATGCCATCGCTTGACCAATTAAGCTATCAAGTCCCGCTTCAGTTGAAATTACGAATCTCTTTCTTAACGTCATAAAAGCGTGTGGTAACATCTACCGGAGTACTACCGTACTGCCGCTCCTATGCGCAAAAACAGTTAAAAAACATACATAAAACTTTTAATCCATTAAGGCCCTGCGCAGACGGCACACTTTTTGTGCGATCGAGTCTGCGGCGCACAAAAAGTCAGCATGGCGCGCAAAAAGTCGGTCGCGGATTTTTCACAGACTCAACGCACACGACGCACATCTTCGATCATTTTGTCGGCAGAGCTGTAGGGACAAATCGTGCAGAGATCGCGAAGATTGCCGACTAAAGTGTGCGCCGTCTGCGTTAGCGCGCGTTGAAGCAAACGTTCAATTTTTTCCACACACTTTTTGTGCGGAGCGGCGCGCCGCGGCGCGGTGCGGTCTGCCCGAATTACACGGATTTTTTGTGCGCCGGTCTTTTTGCGCGTCGTGTGCGTTACTGCATATAATTGCATAGGTTCTATTTTCACAGACTAAAAAGTGCGTCACGGATAGTCTGTCGTCTGCGCAGGGCCTAAATTGGATTTCGTTGTAAAACATGTGGTTTATCAGAAAACATGAAATTCATGGAATGCTTGACCTCCGTGAGTCTGATGCATTATTGAACAACCTATGACTTTGTAATCTCACACCAGAGGATTGAAAGGGTAGCGGTATCTTTTTAAGGGATTTGTAGAGAGATTCTCGATTCGATAGAATGAAAGAAAAAATATTTATTGCTGTAAAACGCGCGCAATGTAAAGCTATACACTGGTGCTAATTCTCTTACACACGCTCTAAACTAATTTAGACTCGCCATCTCTCTTTCTAACAGAGATCATTAGAAAAGGATAGAAGATTTTTAGAGCTGTCAAACTAGTCCTTAGGCGTAATATCAACGAGAATTTAGTCGGCATGTCATAGAGGTCTCGTCTATTTTTACGTCAATTGCATGGATGTAGAATTGTAGACTAATTTGACAGCTCTAATTTTATATTTCGATTTGCTGTCCTTTTTTATGGTGTTTATTAGAAACAGATATAGGTAGTTAGACTAAAATTAGTTTAGCAGGTTGTACAAGAGAATCAGCACCAGTGAGTTAGTTATTATACGAGTTTGAGATATTTTATCGCGGGCTTTGAACGCGGCGACCGAATCAAGAAATTCCGTAACGAAAATAAAAAACCTGGCACCCTTTATTGCAGAAGTGTTTAAAACCTTATTAACTAACAAATAAGGTATATTTTATATGTTGACACATTAAAAAACAAAACATTTAGAAATATAAACATTCGAATTTCAAAAACTATTTGCTTAGATTTTTCAAGACGTGATTTTGTATTAAGTTTTTAAGCTATTCACTTAATATACAGGGTGGAATGTTGTAATGCCACCTGGAGGGGAAGTACTCTTAATACTTTAGATAGAAAATTTTACTCAAAGGAAACATTCCTTTATTTTTGAAAAGAAAAAAAACTGCATTAAAGATTTTTAAAAATTCGCTTGCCGCACACGGTAATCGAACCGACTAAAATCTGTAAAAGTTGCACCGTGTACTTTTATTGCATTGATTGTTAGGGTCAATAAGGATGAAATCTCTTTAACAAACTTCATAAATTGAATAACATGAAAACAATTAAATTTTAAATTAATTTAATTATGCACAAAAATTTAAACTAACTTATTAATTGCTCGAAATGGGCTCCATTTTCTTGGATACACAAATTTATTCTTCTAACGAATTCATTTCTAGTTACCTTCAATAACGTATTGTGGTGAATGTTAATTAAATTAATTAAATTAATTAATTGTTAATTTAATTGTTTTCATGTTATTCAATTTATGAAGTTTGTTAAAGAGATTTCATCCTTATTGACCCTAACAATCAATGCAATAAAAGTACACGGTGCAACTTTTACAGATTTTAGTCGGTTCGATTACCGTGTGCGGCAAGCGAATTTTTAAAAATCTTTAATGCAGTTTTTTTTCTTTTCAAAAATAAAGGAATGTTTCCTTTGAGTAAAATTTTCTATCTAAAGTATTAAGAGTACTTCCCCTCCAGGTGGCATTACAACATTCCACCCTGTATATGCAATAGATTTATCCCCGAGTGCCACACTTTTTTTTTATGTTTGAACACCGATTACTTGGAGAAACTGGCCCACTAGGTAGGCCACTGGTAGGATCTTAAAATAAACAAACTTTAGAGATTTAAAATGCTTTTTTTTCCGCGCGGCCATTATTCTTTTGTCTTTCCTTTAGCCAATTAATCTCGTTGGACCCACGCTAATTACCTTTACTCAGAGCGACGGAACGAGATGCCTGCATTACTTTATTTAAGTAGCTATGACATGAAGTACGAGTATATCTAATTAATGGAAAATTTAATGGGAGTGCCTTATGTTCTGACAGCTTCAAATGTAAGGTTGTAATTGGATTAGACGCTATTGGGTTTTCGAGTAAGTGTCGGTTCGATCCCCATTTGTTAACTGACTTCAAAAAAGGAGGAGGTTCTCAATTCGATTGTATGTTTTTTTTTGTTTGTTACCTCAAAACTCGCTCATTTATGAACCGACTTGGAATATTTTTTTTCAATTGAAAGGGTGCGCTTCCAAATTGTTCCCATAGAAATATTGTCATGATCTGATCATGGAGTTAGGAGATATCGAACGGGACTCCTGGTAGGATAATAGCAGAATTATCGTTACAAGTAATATTGCTTTGTTTAATCTTAGATGCCACGAAAAATCGTGAAGTTTTTTTTTAAAAACAATTGCGTTGTTATTATTTTTTTAACTTTGAATTGAAATTTGGAACTTAGGTATTCGCTTCGCTTGACTTGACTGAAATAGAATTCCAAAAAAGGAATTTTCAAAATTCATCCCCTAAAGGGGTAAAACGGGTGTCTAAAATTTTTATGGGTAAACAAAATTAGTTAGAATATTTAATTAGAAACTTCACAGGAGTACTCCTATTTTTTTAGATTTTAGTTTTATTTTAGAATTTAACCCCTATAAGGGGTATTGTTTAATAGTAGCCTACTTTAACACCCCTAGGTTATAAGGGTGGTTCACGCGGACGAAGTCGCGGGCAAAAAAAAGGTAATATTATAAAAGTGTGACTCGGATATCTAGTAAATCAGATATCTGTTACATAAAATATCCAGACTTATCTGAACTTAGTCTAGACTTGTTTATATCTAAGTGCTTACGTAATAATGCAAATTGCTTGTTGTTTTGGTAATTTGAGTAAAGTATTTTTTGGCTGAGAGGTTAAAAACGGACAGAATCATCATCTGCTTAGCCTTTTCCCAACTATGTTGGGGTCGGCTTCCAGTCTTACCGGATGCAGCTGAATACCAGTGTTTTACATGGAGCGACTGCTTATCAGACCTCCACAACCCAGGTACTAGGTTACACGATACCCCTTGGTAAGACTGGTTGTCAGACTTTCGGCCTTCTGACTACCCGTAACGACTGTCAAAGATCTACAATTGACAGCCGGGGCCAACAGCTTAACATACTATCCGAGGCACGGAGAGTGATAATATATTTATAAAACGCACATAACTTACGAAAAGTCAGAGGTGCGCGCCTTGGGTTCGAACCCGAGACCTCTGACTTGTCAGTCAACGGTCAACACCACTAGGCTATCACGACTCCTAAAAACGGACAGAATATAAATATTTTATAAGAAATTTGAAAAAAACAACTGATACGGATGGGATTTGAACCCACGATCTTCGCCGTACCGTACCGTGCAAACATGTAAAAAAAAAATTCACAAAAAATATTAAACGGACAGAATGTTAGTCAGCATGCAGAACACGTGAACTGTTCCGTCTATTTCAGGTAATTTACCTGGTACTTCCAATGGGTCTCTAGTAGGGTTGCCAACTGTACTATACAGGGTCATTTGTAAAACACCAACCTCCTTAAAAGGGGTCATTAAACTCGTCATTATGAACACCTTTTTTAAGGGACCAACCCTGAAATCCCAGAAAAAAATCAGCTGTTCCATACATTTATGTTCACATGACTCAACAAAATGTATCAAACAGATTTTTTTTTGCAATTTCAGGGTTGGTCCCATAGTAAAAGAAGTTCATACATAACGATGGTAAGATCTGCTTTATTTTTACCAATATTCCAGCAAGGAGACAAAGAGATTGAAGAGAGATATCATCTACACCTCAGCTAAAGTACAAATACAAGCAAAAAGTTGTGTTACCTATAAAAAAAACCATAAAACAAAACCAGAAAGCCTCAGTAAATATTTTCCGTGACAAAACGGAATTCTTTTTGTATACAGTCGTATAAATCAGTGTAAAAATAGAATCATCTCACGGTTTCGCTTGTCAATCACAGAATACGTTACTGGGACAAATAAAAATCAGGTTTTTATATTTTTGGCCTCGAATTTGGGGTGAGGGTTTAGTAAAAGCGGGAAGCGAGAATGGTGTAGATGAAAATAATACACGGTGAAATTTTTATGGTTATTTTTCCGCTGTCGTGTTGGCACATGGCAGAGGATCAGTAACCAGATCCTCTTAGCAAAATGTCGTGATAGCTAATTGATTAGGGACCCGTTTTGCAAGAGGTCGTGGTAGCACATTAAATAGGGACCCGCTTTGCGAGACTACGTGGTAGCACCTTAATTACGCACACGGTTTGCAAGACATCGTGGTGGCACATTAATTACGAACACGCTTTGTAAGATGTCGTGGTGGCTCATTGGTTGTGAATCCACTTTGCAAGTTGTCGTGCTGGCTGGCCTATTGGTTTCAGACCCGCTTTGCAAGATGTCGTGGTAGCAAATTGATTACGGATCCGCTTTGCAAGAAGTCGTGGTAGCACATAGATTACGGATCCGCTTTGCAAGATGTCGTACACATTATATGCAGACCATAACACCATTAAACATCAGAGGTAGTTAAGTACGACGTTAAACGCTTGCTTTATTCATCATTAAACAAAAATCTTTTCTACCCGCTCCCGCCATCTCTTATCAAAAAAACCAAACCCGAATTAAGTGAACCATAGCCACCCACTCTACTCCCATGTCGCCTACCGTCGAATTCCGATGTAGTCCGCCGAATATTTTATATCTACGTAGAGACAGCAATGGAATGGATTTTCCACGTACCTGGACATTCACTAGGAAAGAAAAAAACAGCCTATTCTGCACTTTGTTGCGCTCTGGAGTAGAAACTAGGCAGTCAACTTTTGTAAGAGGTAAGCCAAACCGAAGTACCTAAAACTATCCGCGTATGTTATAAATATGGCGTTATTTTAGGCCCTGCGCAAACGGCACACTTTTTGTGCGATCGAGTCTGCGGCGCACAAAAAGTCAGCATGGCGCGCAAAAAGTCGGTCGCGGATTTTTCACAGACTCAACGCACACGACGCACATCTTCGATCATTTTGTCAGCAGAGCTGTAGGGACAAATCGTGCAGAGATCGCGAAGATTGCCGACTAAAGTGTGCGCCGTCTGCGTTAGCGCGCGTTGAAGCAAACGTTCAATTTTTTTCACACACTTGTTGTGCGGAGCGGCGCCGGCGCGCCGCGGCGCGGTGCGGTCTGCCCGAATTACACGGATTTTTTGTGCGCCGGACTTTTTGCGCGTCGTGTGCGTTACTGCATATAATTGCATAGGTTCTATTTTCACAGACTAAAAAGTGCGTCCCGGATAGTCTGTCGTCTGCGCAGGGCCTAGTATTATTTTTCAGGCATTTCCGAAATCAATCCGAGAGTAAAGCCGTTAGTATTTAATAATATATTAGTAAGACTTATAAAAAAATCTAAAAAACCTAAACCTATAAAAAAATATATATACACAGGGTTATTTGTACAACACCAGGATCCTTAAAAGGGGTCATTAAACTCATCATTATGAACAACTTTCACTATGGGACCAACCCTGAAATCACGAAAAAAAAATCTGCTGTTCCATACATTTTGTGGAGTTATGGGTACATAAATGTATGGAGGATCCAAAAAGAAAAATAATAAAAATTAAGCATCGAATTGGGAACTTCCTCTTTTTTGAAGTCGGTTAAAAAAGGAGATTCTTTTATACTTAAACTAGTTTGTAGGTACATATTTATGAAAAAATTTCATACATTTATGATCCTAAGACGAGGATATACCTACATAAATTCATGCAGATTTTATTATCAAACAAGATCAAGCTAAGGGCAACATGATAAAATTTATAAATAATACTAGTTATTGCCCGCAGCTTTTCTTGCTCCAAAAAAGAGAATAACGATTTCTTGGTCATCTTTTTGTATTTTTTTAATATTTATTTTTTGTAATTTTTTTAATAGAAATTCATAACAAATCGCTGTTTTTCTCTTGACTCCTGGGAAAGATTTTGAAGCGCTTAGGTTTACTGATTACTATTGGCCTAAGGAACAAAATGTGCTATGTGTTCATTCTGGGCAGCACTTGGTCCAACTTCCATACAAAGATTGGCAATGTTCTTTAAGAATATTGCACGTATAATATACATATTGTTACTGACGGTGTGTAACGAACGAAAGAATAAGGCGCTGGAATTGATAACCACAGTTTATTTTGAAATACTCTTAAAAATGATCTTAATACCAAGGTGAACCCGCATGAACTCCTAGTTTCACCGTTGTCATTACTTTTTGAATTTAGAATACAAAATAGAAATCCAAAAAGGTGATCCAAAAAGGTGATGTTAAAATGAGTTTGTAACACATATTATAAACTCAACACTAAAACTAACGACCTCCTGACCGAATTTTGGTCACAGCATCCAATCTCAGTGGAGATTAGGTAACTACTACTTAATGTTAGAAGGAATTGCTGATTGCTTTGCAACAATAAAATTGATTTCTTTATTTACATAACAATATTGTATTTAAAACGGTTTTATTTAGCTTGACCTGTTTATTATTTGGTTCAAATTTAGTAATCGATATTTCACCTCCTTCCTGTTGACAGATTGATCTGATATTTGGTACACAGCTTTAGTTCTGATGACAAAACCATTTTATATAAAAAAAAATACTTATATTATTATTTTTTACATAATAACATCGTTTTGTTATGTCTAAACAATTAAAACCAATCAAAAGATTTGATTGCTAGGTATACAAGCACATTTCTAAAGTAGTTTTTTTCTTTAAAAAAATAATGTTTTTTTTTTCGTGAATTTGCTTAGGTTTCCTCCACGAGGCTTATTATTAGGTCACCTTGAAGGCCAAAGCTGACTACCTACTTTAAGTAACAGCATTTGGCATTTTAGGCCTAATTTCACCATTTACTTTAAAAACAGAGTTTAATAAAACTAAGTTCAGTTCTATGGAAATTGCAGTTCTAAACTCAATTAAACGCTTGTACCGAGTTTAACTTCTTCTTCTTAGCTTATATCTATATAATAACTTCTTTCTAAATATATGTATAATAGCTTTTTAGCACTGACAGCCTAGTGGTATGAGCGTCGACTGACAAGTCAGAGGTCTCGAGTTCCAAGGCGCGTACCTCTGACTATTCGTAAGTTATGTGCGTATTATAAATTATTTATCAGTTGCTAAAACGGTGAAGGAAAACATCGTGATGAAACCAGCACACCTGAGAGATTTTTCAATGGTGTGTAAAGCCATGTCAGAGGCCTACGGGCGGTTTAAACTCTGACACCAGGTTGTTCATCAACCACACGATAAGAAGAAGATTAAAAAAATTGTAAAATTTATTACCCTAGGCTGAAAACAGACAGACAGAGTCATTTGACTTTATTCTTAAAGGATTTGGTCCAGTAAACTTGGGTTAAAGGGTTACATAATAAAATACAGTAATAAGTATCCAATTTCTCTTTCATGAGGTCCACAAACCATTTGAAATTTAGTACCTATATAAATTCAAACAGTTAATTTACCATAAAATCTATGTCTCCTTTTCATATTGATCAGGATTCAGCTGAACTCCAATATCAGTAATGTCCTTTTGACCAAATTTCCGTGGGCCGTGGCGTTGAACCACCCCTACTCGTCCCGCGGGTGTCGTAAGAAGCGACAAAGGGAAAGATGCGGAGGATGGGCAGTAGCATCCTTCTGTGTAACAGTAATCATCTGCTTCTGCGATCGCCAACCCGCTTGCCCAGCAGCGTAGCGAGCCAATACCTCCAATGACCGCACAATATTTGCGAGAATTGGAGAGGCCTATGTTCAGCAGTGGACTAATACAGGCTGATGATAAGATGAAGACCAGTTTTCGGTCACTGCGACTAATTTCAACGGAGAGCCAACTACGGAGGAGATATTATAGTGCATAAATGTGTGCGCAAACACAGGTGCACTCTCTATTCTCTCACTCTCATAGTCCGATGGGACAGCAATCCGACACGACCGGAGAGAGATCAGGTGAGAAGCTGGATCGGCTTTTGTGAGATTCTCAACAGCTAAAAAATATTATTAAAAAACAAAAAACCCGACTGCTAACTAAAAAGATAGAAACAAGTTGGTTATAGATAGCTGATCATACTTTACACAGTGTTCACAAACGCAGTCGGAGGCATCCTTTAGGTAATATTCTTCTGGGTTTAGAGAGAGAGAGAGAGAGAATGAATAGTTAATGCCTCCGACTGCGTTTGTGAACACTGTGTAAAGTATGATCAGCTATCTATAACCAACTTGTTTCTATCTTTTTAGTTAGCAGTCGGGTTTTTTGTTTTTTAATAATATTTTTTTCCCAAGAGATAGTTTAAGAACTCTATTATAATATAGTCGTTAAACTATGTATGTACTATATATATTATATTATAATGGCAATCATTTATCACGAAAAAATGCATAGTTCCTGTAGGTCTCACGGACGAAATCGCGGGCTATATCAAGTTTAAACATATAAGTTGTATATATTTTTGTAATCACCTTTTAAAACTCTTCATTTTGATACCCCTTACGATTGGTTTGGGGGGACTTTTTTTTTATTAATCACACCTTTTGGCGCCAAAAATCTGCCATATCGATTTTTTTAAATTTGTATATACCCAGTGACACTCGCGCAATAAAGACAAATCCAACGACATATCATTCATCAAAATCGCTTTAGCCGTTTAGTAGTTACGAGGGAACATAGGGACGGACATACATACATACAGGTCAAACACATAACCCTCCTTTTTGGCTTCGCCGCAGTCGGGTAAAAAACGAAGTAACTCTTTTTTACTTGTAGAAAACCCTTTTCGAGTACCTACCCTGCCTTCAAGGGTAGGATATGTCACCGAAAAGGGCACAAAGGTAAAATTTGTCTTTGTGATACTTACTACTCGTAATTTTAGAATGAAACATTATTTTACGTATAGTTTTTATATTTCTAGACCTTTTTCTGTGTATGTAATAACGTTAATACAATTTCTTTCGTGTTTAACTAGTTACTGTTAGGTAATATCATCCCACTGCTGGGCAAAAGCCTCCCCCCATGATTTACATACTTTTCTGTAAAAAACTATTGTGAAACATTAATCGTTCGTCTTGTTTAAAAAGTATAAAGTTAGAAACCCCTTGATACATTTTTTTTTGAGAACACTCGGTGTTCTCAGGTAAAAAAAGTCTCCAAAAAATTAATCAAGTCACCTTTCAAATTAAAAAAAACCTACGCTAGCTACACTAGTAGTAGCTACGATGCCACAGAAACTCATATTTAACTTATAAGTAACTATAAAAATGAGATTGAATTATGAAATCAATTTAGATTTATAAGTAGGATTGCGAACAGTTCAGTACCTAATTGGCTACAGTAACGATAGCAAGTTCGTAGGTTGAGCCCTGTTTGTGGAGAACGATCTCAAAAAAAAATATTGAACTCATTTTTACTAGTAGGGGTAAAACAGATTTGCGTGGAAGATAGATATTTTATCACTGTGGGGCTTGTTATTAAACTAGGTTACAATATAGAAAAGACGCGGGGTTGAGCACAATGGAGCTAAAAAAGCTAAAAACGGTCGTCAACTTTAACGCTTACTATACTCACATCCTAGGACCAGAAGCACCAAAATTAAGCCTTGACCTCAATGTGAGTGAATTGAATAAAGTGCCATCTATGTTTTATTTTCGAAATCAGACCGAGAGAGTTTTATGATTAGTTCCGACTTTCAAGTTTAGATGGCGCTGTTATGAATCTACAATTTTTTAACATAATGATTTTACTTCAATTTTGTGTTTCAAAAGTTCTCAATTAAATGTTTTTTTTTATTACAAAAAAGTAAGATTTATTGTCACTGGAAAATTATTTGCAATATTATCATACATTATTACAAAAAGTTTTATGTAAATAGGTACTCAATATCTAGGCACAAGTTGGCCGGTTGATAAGTATAGAATAAGAATAAAAGACGAAAATAAGCTTATTAGTATAATGTAGGGACAGTACAGCAATTTAGTACTTATCTACTTAAAAATCCTAAAAAATTTCAGGACAAAAGATAATTTTGAGGTTAAAATTTTTCTTGACAATTAATATACTTTGTTAATGGCGAATAATTCCAAAATTTACATTTGAATATATTTTTCTTCGTGATTTGTGCACTTGGAAATACCTAACGCATTATTTTCAAAAACCTGAAAGAAACGATAATTCTGTTTTACATTCTAAACTTACCCCAAAGTCTTGGTGCTGATCAAGGGTGTCTTCAGATTGAGGAATCCATTCAATCTGTTGGTGTTTTTCTCCCTACCCCCATCGGAGGAAGATGTGTCAGCCCTGAAGACAAAGAGAATAGATGCCTAAAGTAAGATACCAAAATTGAGGACCAGTTGTAAGCGAGATTGTGATTTAAGAACAGTTTTTAATGAAATAGGATAAGTAAATTTTATCGATAGTTGACTCGCAGATTGACCAATATTTGGCAAAACACAAACCAAAATGTTAACAAAAAAAAGTTGATTTTTTAGTAAGTAAAAACTTTTTAATTTAATTTTTTTCCTTTTTTACGAGTAGATTTTTTGAGGTCGGTTAAAAAAATATTTGTGTCTTTATCTACTTACATATTTTTAGCTTTTAGCGGAGACTCTTGTCATTACTATGAACCTTTTTTTTTTTTTTTTTTTGCAGAAGGGGAAATGCGCCTTATGCATACCGTCCCGTTCGGGGATGCGAGACGGTTATGTCGGGCTCTCCGGCCTAGAGATGGTAAGCGGCCGGCATACCGACTAAAACCCCTTCTGTGTCACCTCTAATCCGCATTGTGACGGGAACGCGGTATCCCGAATGTATTGCATCCGCGAACCCGTCGCGGACGTCCGTTACCAGACCCTCCTCGGGGTGGGATGACTGACCCCCACCCACCGTGACCACTTCGAGGACCATGTGCAATGAGCGCCAGACGACCCCGAGTCTGACGCCCATGGTCCTCACCTCGGCCGCAGAGGATAGGGAGAGCGGCGCATCGTAATACCGACACTCCTCTTCCCCTGCGGCCCCACCGTGTCCGCAATCCTACGGTTGCGGCCCCGCCGAGGCCGCGGAAGGTAGGGAGAGCGGCGCACCGTAATACCGGCACTCCTCTCCCGCCGCGGCCCCGCACTCCTCAGCCGCGATGTTGTTCATACAACACCGCGGCCCGCCTCAGTTGCGGTGCTGCTAGGTGCTCCACCCTGATGCAGCACCGCAACCCGCCAGGGCCGCTCCAAAGTGGGTTTCTGGCCAAAGCCCGCAGGAGCGGCGCCTCCTTGGGGTTCCTCTTAGCTTCGCCGTGTGCCCAACCACGGCTACTAAGCCCCCCCGCCACGACAAGGCGAGAACCCACATTCGGGGGGGATTACTATGAACCTAATGATTATAACAGTCAAAACTAATATCTCTGCCTCACTTTTCACACAAAAACAGGGTAGTTATGTTTTTATAACTTAGTAGATAAACATAGTGATTTTTTATAAGGCCTAAAATGAAAAGTGTAATTACTTAGAACTGTAAACACTGCCATCTAGATTTTCATAGCGGTACTAGGATTAAAACTAGAACGAGAATGTGCCGTACACTTTGGCTTGTGTGTGTTTCCTGTTGCGAGAAATAGATGGCGCTTATTAATATATTTGTAAATTGTAAGCTGCACACAAAATTCTACATACCTACTATAATTTATAAAATTTTGATTTTAATTTAATTTGTAATTATAAGACTTATTTTCATCTAACTTACTGGCCGTATAACTTATAATGCATCTTGTAAACAAAACCTGGATCAGACAACATCAGGCATAGCTTAAACCAGTGGACCTAGAGACTTGAAATTTGGAGTAAATTGTTTATCATATATCCTGGAGGTACCGTAACCTACAGAAGCAGATTGTAAGATGCTTCTTTGCTTAGCATTAGGCAGTACCAAGGCTGTTTCTAAACGGTTTTATTTAGCTTGACCTGTTTAGGTATTATTTTTCGATATTTCACCCCCTTCCTGTTGACAGATTGATCTGATATTTGGTGCACAGCTTTAGTTTTGATGACAAAATTGCTTTACGTAAAAAAAAATTTTCTTTTATTATTTAGGTACTATAAGAAGTTGCCTATTGGTCGCGTATTGGTCAGTTGACATAACTAATTATACATTACACATAAGCTCGTCATTAGCTACTAAACAAAAAAAATATAAATAAGAAAATCGATTTATAAACAAGAGAAAATGATACTAAACTAAGCTATTAATCCGTCTTTAGAGGTTTATGTAAGTATAGAGATTATTTATGATAATATAATGTATCCATGTAATAAAATTCATACCTACTATTATAAATAATTGGTATGTGAATAACACGATACTTTGGGAATGAATAAATTAATAGATATTTGATTACAGAGCGCTGTGATTATACCAATTAATAATTCTCGAACAAACTTTCTCTTTAAGGGACCCATGAAAATAAAATGGCTACGTTTCACGACGAGAAGGGAGTGTAGACAAGATCGCCAACCACACTTTAAAACCAATTTTGTGTTATCAGTTTTGGAGATTATCATTATAGATATTAGGGCCTCCACCAAAGGTTGGATAATCTATAAAAATGACAATCATTTTGATAGGTACAATAGAACTATGAGTCTCTGTATATCAATCTTAAAACATATCATCATCATTATAGCCTGTATTAGTCCACAGCTGAACATAGGCCTCTCCTAATGCGCGCCACTTTAGTACGCTCATTGAATGTATTTGCCCATAATCGCCACGCTGGGCAAACGGATTGGCAAGTAGCAGATTGCTGTTACACAGAAAGATGCTGCTGCCCATCCTCCGGATCTTTCCCTTTGTAGCTTCTTTCGACACCCGCGGACGAGTAGGGGTGGTTCTTGTCTTAGGCCGAAAACCACACGGACCTATATGAAAAATATTCAATGTCAACTTATTTAATTTTATTCATACATTTACGATATATTCCACTCGCTAAACAGCTAATTCAGTCCGTTTATAGGAGCTTTACTCTTTAAACAGTTTAACATAATGTAGTTGTTATAATAATGTCCGCCTGAACGAATTTCGGTCACAGCGGCCAATCTCGACGGAGATTAGCCAACTACGCAGGAGATATTATAGTGCACAAGTGTGTAGTGTACTTTTTAATCCCTCACTCTCATAGTCCGATGAATGAGACGGCAATCCGGCCGGAGAGAGATCAGGCGCAGGGCCAACGGCTTTACGTGCTTTCCGAGGCACGGAGTAAGTGATAATTAATTTATAAAACGCACATAACTTAGTTAAGTGTGGTCTCGGCTTTATGGTACGATTAACCTAACTATATTTTTATCGGGCTATTAAAATACCAAGGCCAAGCCATGTCGTCATGGTATTTGTATAAATGCCTTATAACTGTCATTTCCTTGGTCGTCAAAGCATGGGGCGGCGTTAAGGGTTCATTAAGGGTGTTTTTCCCATGTTTTGTTATGCAAAATCTTTTACAACCTCTAGCGAAAAAAGAGGGGAGTTATAAGTTTGGTTGTGTGTCTTGCCTGTAGCGTCTTAAATTACAAACGGATGAATTTCGATATCATGGGAATTTCATGAAATTTTAAATAACTAGCAATAGGTCGCTGGTTCAAATCCCGCTTGTCATTTTTTTTTTCTTTCTATGTATAAATGTCGAAGTTCATCAGATAGATAGTTCATCAGATACTACTATTCTAGTTATACATTCTTATTTTTTTTGTTAGAGAACTCTTTCTAACAAAAAAAATATTTATTAATGCAAATCTTTCCGTAGGTAGAAGGATCTTTCCTACTTATGGTGGAGTTGAATTGTTCTCACATAAAACCTCAAAACAGTGGAACTCATAATATTATAAGCCATATATGATATTTAAAAGAGCAACCATAGAGTTTCTTGCCAGATTCTTCTCCATGAAGGGTAGGCTGCCCTTGGAACTGGCAACTAGAATCACTCTTACAACAAACAATATTAGAAATTATGACTATTCATAAGTGCCTAATGGTCTACAAAAATAAAAATATTTTGATTTTGAAGTAATGCACTAACATAAGCCACAGGGTCTAAGATAAACATAAATCACGTAAAGTCAACAAGTAAACAAGTGTACATGGGAAGGGTGAATGGTACAGTTGGAAGGGGAAGACCTAGACGAACATTCTATGACCAAGTCGGGGATGTCCTTGAGAAAGGTCAGGTCAGGAGTACCCTAAACCGACGAGCATGTATGAAGAACGTGATGAGAGTGAATGAGGCAAAAGAGGTATGCAAGGATCGTAGCAAGTGGAAATCCGTTGTCTCTGCCTACCCCTCTGGGAAACAGGCGTGAGTCTATGTATGTATGTATGTACGTAAAGTCAAAAATACCTGCAAATTAGTATCACTGTCTATAGTAGCTACTGACTTTTCCATCCTTCCGTAAGTGGATAACCATGTCCGTACACATACCTACACGCATTCATGCCTAACTTTGAACGTATGAGTATAAATTAGACGAACTATACCTATCTATCTATACTTTATTAAAATTGTAAAGGTCGAAAATTCTGCACATTTAATGATTTTTTATGACTGCTAACTCGAAGGTCGAAGGTTTGAAACCCAGATACGCACCTCTGACTTTTCGGATTCATGTGCGTATTATAAATGATCACTTGCTAAAATGGTGAAGGAAAACATCGTGAGGAAACAGATTTTTCGAGAAGCATACCCAAACCGGGTATCGAACCAGCAAAAAATAAGCACTCGCTAGTTTACTAATTGATAAGATTATTGTTCAGGATGAATAGGTTAGTTTGTTCCTTCACGAGTATGACTCGTATTTTAGCCAGTTTTTTATAACTAAACTATTGTACGAAAATCATTATTTATGGTACAAAAATTTGGTTACTTTTTTTTCTAAAAGACGGCTACTTAAAGACGCGTCTGATGGTTAACCTGACCTTTGTCTGACCTTCGCTGAAGACAAAAACAGTATCACCCAGCCGAGGTGGCACTGTTGTCATAGCGAAAGGTTATAACTGCTATAATAATAAATAATAAGAGTAGTAAACATTATTGTTATCTTGACTCAAAGTGTTTTTAGCTAAAAAAATATTGAGATTTTTCTAAACATCTTTTATCGTTGTACGGTGTGTGGTCTTACACCATAATGTTATGTTGTTCTGTGTACGTACGGTACTATACGGGCCTTTAAGGGCCGGACTTGAAGATGCTGATGCTGATGATGTGATGGTAACCCACACACATGGTGATAGCGAGCGCAAAAGAAAGTCTAGTGGCTGGGCTGAAGATGTTTCATCATTATCATCATTATTTCAGCCATAAGACGTCCACTGCTGAACATAGGCCTCCCCTAATGACTTCCAGAAGATGTTTATTGCACTACAAATTATGATTTTGTTATAATATGCCAAATGATGTACTGTGTGCCGTGAGGTATGCGGGCGCAGCGTCATCAAAATTATTTAGATATTTCAAAATTATTTATAATGAAATATGTAAGTAATAACCGATATGACAAAATGTAAACCCCCGATAAGATTTTACGAGCAAGCAGTAGCTTGCTCGTAAAATCTTATCGGGGGTTTTTAATTTTTTTAATTTATGAACTTGTAAAATATCTCCTTCCATTTTTCTTTGTCAGCCGTCATCTGAGCATTCACTCATTTCGTTAGCACCAACGCGCTCTACATATCATTCCAACTCCCAAGTTCTGACCCGTACCTGTCAGGCGCAAGCCGTGTATCGTGATGGAGATACCGTAACTCATACCTACTCTGATACGCTATACATAACTTTATGAAAGTTTTAATATAAGTATGAACTTATGAAAAGTCGTAAGTTTAATATTTTTATAAGAGTTCTTTTCTCTTTTAAAGATATTATTTTCTTTTAAAGGGCCTGCGACTTTCTTATTTACACCAGCCATGACTCTGCTAACTTAGCTATTCTCAATCCTGCTAGTACTAGTAGCAGTCCAATATTAGTAGTCCAAATATCGAATCGTGCTCGCAGTTTTGCCTTACAAAATATTAAATGTACAATAACTTGAAAATGTAGGTATATTTTCGGCAAAGTTTTGCCCTAGACCCTTCTACTTCTTTCTGCCTGTTTCAGTCAGCCCTTGCCTACCAGTCCTTCTTGATAAAAAAATATACAAATCTCGCCAGCGCTTCAAGTTATGTATCCGTGCCTCGGAAAGCACGTAAATCCGTTATACCCAGTTGTCATGAAGATCTTTGACAGTTGATATAGAGAGTCAGTACCCTCATAAATTCCTGACAAATCTAACTATAGAATATCGTATCTCTTTGGGTTGCGCGGTTAGATAGGCAGTCGCTCCGTAGAAAACTGATAATTAGCATCTGGTTAGATCAGAAGCCGACACCAACAAAGTTTTGGGAATAATAAGGAGGATGATAACAAACATGTTCCCACAGCTGGCCAAAACTCCTTTTTCTTCTAGGAACTCAAGTTCTTAGAGCAAAGGAGCAAAACCGCAGCAAAAATGCTAGTACATAATATTTTGAATGAAGTGAACATTCCACCACGAAGGGAAGGGAGGGGAGGCACGCTAATTGCTTCAATATGCGAGCGGGCTATTCTGAATAATTCAGGAAATGTCTTGTAAGCCCCATAATAACTTTATGAGGAAAACGAACGTGATTTTATCGTAAATGTCAGATTTTGAAGGTTTTTAAGTAGATAGCTACTAGGTACTTAATAATATTAGTAAAAAATATTTTTTTACATAAAACGGTTTTGTCATCAGAACTAAAGGTATTACCAAATATCAGATCAATCTGTCAACAGGAAGGGGGTGAAATATCAATTACTAAATTTAAACCAAATAATAAACAGGTCAAGCTAAATAAAACCGTTTAAAAACTAAAATGTCATCTAATTATTATGTACTAGCTTCTTCCCGCGGCGTCGCCTGCATTGTATGTTGGTACATTGTAGCCTCTAAGTTATTCTGATGTTTAATCTACATTACTTTTAAGTTTTATAGTTTTAGTGTGAAAGAGCAACATCCATCCATCATTCCTCACAACTTTTCACATTTAATAATACTACTACTAATTGGAATCCGCACATGCTAAAATCAGCAGAGCTCTACACAATAGCCTTTTCCCAGCAGTTTACTTTTAAAAATATTTGCCAATTTAATTTTTTGCCTTTTTAAAGCACTGATAATCTAGTGTTATGACCGTCGACTGACAAGTCAGACAATTTTCAGTTCGATCCCAAGGCGCGCACCTCAGAATTTTCGTAAGCTATGTGCAAATTATAAATTAATTATTAGTTGCTAAAACGCTGTGGGAAAACATCGTGATGAAACCAGCACACCTGAGAGACTTTTCAATGGTGTGTAAAGCCATGTTAGAGGCCTACGGGCGGTTTAAACTCTGACACCAGATTTTTCATCAACCATACGATAAAAAGAAGAAGAAGAAGCCACTTTAAAGTTTAATTTATACGCAATAAATTGTTAAGTTTCTTCCTAAAGTCATAATTCACGTAAGCAAACAGAGCCAGGTTATTAGTTAGTTAAGAAACGTCAACACCAGATGTCGCTCTTAACGCTGACTAAATTACAGACGGTGCAACTTAAAAACTGAGAGATATTGCTGCAGTAATAATGTGAATTTAAAATGTCTTAGAGTATATAAGAAAGTATAGAGTGAAAACGTGAACAACATTGCCTTGTGCGGAGCGTGAGCAGGTCTCACCATTGAAATGTTAAAATAATTATCATTTTTTAAGTTTTGCTTGCTAGTCATTTTTGCAAAATTGAATACAGCAGTTAACCATCTTATATTTAAAATGTAACTTTTTCGGCGTGGCTATTAATATCTCCAATGAGCGCACAATAGTGACACGCATTGGGAGAGGCCTATGTTCAGCGATAAACTAATACAGGCTGATGATGATTCCATTTTTTCCTGTAATCGATGAGCTTACAATTATCAAGAGTTTGAATTATGATTTCGCATTTCCCTCATTACTTAAACCATACGTAACAATAGTAATATCTGTCCCAACAGGCCTCGTTTATTGCTTAACCTCATTCACAAATCAACGGAAATTAATAATTTGTCGAAAAGGACCAAAATATTATTGGCATTTTCCTTCACATGTATTGAAAATGAACCGACATTAGTGACATCTGTTATTTCCAATAACAAGTTAATGAGTTGTGTGTTCCTGGCAAGAGATGGCGCTAAAATAAATTTTTAGTCATTGATGACTATGTTTATGTTTGCACATTGTTCTCATTGTTGATTGATTGAACTATTATGATCTCGAATTGACTTCACAAAAATTTTGGTGTTGTTATTCATTGTTATGATAGTGGCAAACTAAAAAATATTGTTATCATCATCACCAGCCTGTATTAGTCCACTGCTAAACATAGGCCTCTGCCAATGCGCGCCACTATATTGCGTTCATTGGAAGCATTAGCTCATGATCGCCACGCTGGGCAAGCGGGTTGGCGACCGCTGTAGCAGATAATAGCTGTTACATAGAAGGATGCTGCTACCCATCCTCCACATCTTCCCTTTTGTCGCTTCTTATGACACCCACGGGACGAGTAGGAGTGGTTCTGAACAGAAAGTTCTTTGGTAGTTAAGTTTCATTAACTTAATTATAGTAGATCCAGCCTCAGGGTAACAAGTAAGAGTAATCTAAAAATGAATCTCTCAGAATAAGTAAGTAAAGCTGAGAAAAGGAATACTAAATTGTACCGCATTATAAATGCAATACGTCTGCAGTGGAATTACAATAGGTTTATAACAGTATATTATTATACGTTTGAGTCGTGATAGCCTAGTGGTGGTGACCGTTGACTGGCAAGTCATAGGTCTCGGGTTTGAACCCACTGACATTTCGTAAGTTATGTGCGTTTTATAGATTAATTATCACTTACTCCGTGCCTCGAAAAGCACGTAAAGCTGTTGGCCCTGCGCCTGATCTCTCTCCGATCGTGTCGGAAGGCCGTCCCATAGGACTATGAGAGTGAGGGAATAGAGAGTGCACCTGTGTTTGCGCACACACTTGTGCACTATAATATTTCCTGCGTAATTGGCTAGTCTCCGTTGAGATTGGCCGCTGTGACCAAAATTCGGTCAGGAGAAATATTATTATACGATATATATATGCGATATATGCGAACACTGAAGTTCGAAATTTTTGTAAAATAATACTAAGACCTTACAACTTTTTTTTATTCAAACACAAGTCAGAATCCTTGGGTTGGAACCTGAAACCTATGACTTACAGTCAACGTCCATACCACTAAGCTATTATTGCTGCAGGTCAAACCGGATACAGTATATAATTAGGATAGTAATCCAGGATATAGCCTATCAGTGGCAGTGTACCAAATTTCATTGAAATTCATTCTAAGGTTTGCGCGAAATTGAATAACGTTTTATGATATTACTAGCTGCCCCTGACGCTCGTCCCTGTAGTTTTTATTTCACCTTAAATCTAAATCATTCAAAAACCCACTCAAACACACACACACAACAAATTTCAACAAAATCAGTTCAGCCGGTTTGAAGTTATACGTGCGGACAACGTTTTGTGGTAAGTAATATTATTATAGTAAAAAATAAAAATATCCTCCTGACTGAACTTCGGTCACAGCGGCCGATCTCAACGGAGATTAGCCAAATACGCAGGATATATTATAGTGCACAAGTGTGTGCGCAAACACAGGTGCACTCTCTATTCCCTTACTCTCATAGTCCAATGGGACGGTCTTCCGACACGACCGGAGAGAGATCAGGCGCAGGGCCAACGGCTTTACGTGCTTTCCGAGGCACGGAGTAAGTGATAATTAATTTATAAAACGCACATAACTTACGAAAAGTTAGAGGTGCGCGCTTTGGGTTCGAACCCGAGACCTCTGACTTACCAGTCAATGGTCACAACCACTAGGCTATCACGACTTAAAGTTAAAAAAAACGTATTATAGTATTACAATTCTAGGTACACTTAACGATACACCGATGGGAAAATCGTAATTGCTTTGCTACAAGTATTCCATTTTTGATCTGTCTTCCTTATTTGTATCTTCAGGTTTAGTTTTCAAATCGATTTCAATAAATAAATAAACAAACCACTGTCTGTTATGATCTAAAGTTTAAGATAAATCTGTAACTTCAGTTTAGTTTTGACGCTAGTTCGGTTTCAGTTTAGCTTTATCAAAACACAATTTAGTCTGGAGTTCTGCGGTTCCGAATTGTATGGGGTCGGCCTGCCGTATAATCTCGAGATTAAGCCGCGGCATTGGTATTCTACCTATACATACCTATAGGTAGTATATTATACAACAGATAGTGACTATATTACTGCGGGAGGCATCCTTGTTTAGAAGATATAGAATCGTTCATAAAAGTCAATGTTATAGAATATTTCATTTATTTAAACATCAAATAAGCTTCAAAGCTAATACATAAGTTGGACTTAATACCTTGAGGCAGTATATACCAATTAAGCTTTGCGTCAGTAGAAAGGCCTCCAAAACAGGTAAAAAATAAAATATAGAATATGTCTGGCATCCAGTTAATGTTTAGGCAAATTGTCATTGCTCTCTATATTTTGAAACAGGGACTTTTTTTGAATCATGAGCATAATTAACAAACATTTCTCAATGCGCATTTACCTAAACCGAAAGGATGACATAAAATATATGTCCCATGCGGAGTAAAACTCACTACTCTAAACACAAAAAGTCAATGTCTAACCTTGTTGTTCGTGTTAATTTATATAGACGATTCGCTTAAAACTTACACCAACAGCCAAGAATTAAATTTTACGACATAACATTTGTACGGACACAGTTCGTTATTGCTAACCTAATTTATACAGAATTTACAGTATCGGAACTTAATGTTTGACCTGCTAAAGTTTGATTTCATGAAAGGATTGAAAACAAAAGCCTAAATCTTTAGCCTTAATAAAAGTTTGCCCTAAAATTCGTGCCCCAAATACTATTCCTGACGATCCCTTCCGATGTAACGCTAGCCTACATTGTAAAATTAAAACCTAGTACCTACGATGAATCATAAAAATGATCTGTTGATTAATTATACATGTTAATTGCCGTGCGTACAAATTAAGCCACTTAAAAAATGGTTTTCAGGCAATCCTCATATTATATCGTCAATATAATCCATATAGTTTTGTAGTTTCGAATCAATATAAGATTTTTTATAATTAACTGTCTTCTGTTTTCCTTGACAAGAAAGAAATAAACAACAAAATTTGAAAATGAAGATTAAACAGGGATAAAACCAATTTATTTCTTAGTATTTTACCTCTTCCTACTCCATCAGCGTGAATTCTATTATTTTCACTAAGGATACCATTTATCACAGTCCTGAATTCCCAAGGAAATGAAACTGTCTTTAAAAAAGAAAGGATTGTCATTTCTCTTTGGGGAGTGCTTAGATAATCTTTAGGAAAACATAGCCCAAGAAGCGCTTACGCCATTGTGTTACGGAGATAAGCAAGATCATTAGAATAAACACTTAGAAGCAGCGCTTGACGCGGTCAATAAGAGGATGGGACAAGTTTGAAGATATGATGTTATCTTTAAACAGGATATCCTGTAATTAATGGATAAGCGAGCATGTGTGTATGGGGAAGCTCAAGGCTTACTCGATTAACTCCCTAATATACATGGTGTGAAGGACATCGTAACTAAAACTATTACCATGGATTCAGAACATGATTCTTGATGTAAATAACGCTGGGGGCGTTGAAATTCTTTAGTAAGAAAAAAATTAAGAATTTGTGATGCTTTGATTGTGAATTGTGTAGGATCGTTGACTCGCCAGTCAAAGGTGTCAAAGGTATTAGCCCATAATCGCTATGCTGGGCAAACGGGTTGGCAATCGCAGTAGCAGACGATTACTGTTACACAGAAAGATGCTGCTACCCATCCTCCGTATGTTTCCCTTTGTCGCTTCTTACGACACCCACGGGACAAAAAGGGGTGGTTCTATTCTTAGTCCGGAAACTACACGGCCCCAATCAAAAACCTTGGAACCAAAAATGTGCCAAAACATTATTCTCTCGAACAATACGTCACTTAATTTGGTGACTGGCTGTACCAATTACATCTAGAGTTGGATCTGTCCAATTTGCAAATTGTATTAGCTCCCCCGATGGAGAGCGGTATTTTATCTATGCGAGAATATTCGGGGATAGGTATAAAACTATGGATGGACCTTGGCTAAATGTTTCTGAACGTTTAATAATATTGTTTCCAAAGACTTTATCATTTTAGAATTGACTTATAAATATTATGATAGTTTACAATTTTTTTTTATATTTGTAGAAAACTAAAAGTCGATTACAAATTTTACAAGTGGAAAAACTCTATAAAAAATAGTTGTTTTGTTTAGGTTTTGATGTTTCAAAAATAAAGTTAAGATTGAAATTTTGTCTGAGTTTTTCCTCTTCTTCTAAGTTTTTTTTTAAATTTAACTTTATCTAAAAGTTTATTATCAGATTAGATAGGCTATTAAACAAAGTTTATTTTAATGTGTAGGTTCTTAACAAAAAGTTAATAGAATTTTAGTTATTTAGATTTAATTGAAATATCCCTAGACACTTTTGATGTGTGTAGCAGGAAAATGTATGCCCAAGGTAAAAGTGGATGAAATATCCGTGGTCTTGATAATACTTTAGGCCTACTTATTTACTTAATTCCCAAGAAGAAGAAATTCTAAATACACAGACGGACAGATCGACCTTCCTGATAATGTGGTGCGCAAAACTGTTGGTACTTACCAAAACACGTTCTATTGTTTAGAAAGATAAAATCTCTGGTTAGTGCCAAGTTGTATGAAGTTGGGGCGTATTTTACATAAATATACCTATTATCTTTTATCCTTGGGGTCGATTTACAGTAAAAGAAAAGTTACATGAATTTGTGTTGTATAGATATCAAGTGAGAGGTCTTGGGTTCGAACCCAAGACGCGCACCTCTGACTTTCGTAAGTTATGTGCGTATTATAAATTAATTATCACTCTCCGTGCCTCGGATAGCACGTTAAGCTATTGGCCCCGGCTGTCAAATGTAGATCTTTGACAGTCGTTACGGGTAGTCAGAAGCCCAAAAGTCTTACAACTAGCCTTACCAAGGGGTATCGTATGGGTACCCCTTGGTTGTGGGGTCTGGGTTGGTCTGGGTTGTGGAGGTCTGATAGGCAGTCGCTCCATATAAAATACTGGTGTTCAGCTGCGTCTGGTAAGGCTGGAAGCCGACCCCAACATAGTTGGGAAAAGGCTAGGCAGATGATGAGTTACCAGTTAGGTACAAACAAAATTATAAAAAACATTTTTTAATTTGAAATTTCTTATTAAATATAATTATATTTAAAAAGCTAACATGTGAAAAACATGTTTTTCTTTGAAATTAAATACTAAACTAAACATCCCACAAACATGTCTGTAAAACGAAAAAATCTAATAACAAAATTCCTGTTCAAATTGAAGCGGGCATTTTAAAGGGAATTCTTGCAACAGTTGCAACAGAATATCTCTTTCTCGCGTGTATAAAATTATACTCGTATGTATAAAAGTTAATAGGATGGCTGCAGTTAAGGGGATGCCGTCCAGAAACCACATAATATTGCTTTTTTACGTATATTCAACCTTAGCACAAAGTTTAGTAAGTTTGTAAACGAAAACTACTTGAATTTAGAACCAATAATTACGAATAAATTAGTGGTAGATCGACTTTACTAAGTCTTCTTCATCGTATGGTTGATAAACAACAGAGTTTAAACCGCCCGTAGGCTTCTGACATGTCTTTACACACACGAGGTTGAAAAATCTCTCAGGTGTGCTGGTTTCCTCACGATGTTTTCCTTCACCGTTTTAGCAAGTGATAATTAATTTCTAATACGCACATAAATCCGAATAGTCAGAGGTGCGTGCCTTAGGTTTCGAACCGAACCTACGTCCTTTGACTTGGCAGTCTAATTTGGCATTCATTATTAATTTAAAGCTATTATTTTTGTTTGAAAACATGTTTCGATCAAGCTGAAATTTTTGCTGAAACTTTGTAATGTTGTTCTCCTTCAAATGGTTTAGTTCGATTTTTCATAACTATATTCATTGATTTTATCTGCTGTTAATTGTAGATCTTTGACAGTCGTTACGGGTAGTCAGAAGCCCGAAAGTCTGACAACCAGTCTTACCAAGGGGTATCGTGTAACCCTGTGTCTTGGTTGTGGAGGTCTGATAGGCAGTCGCTCCATGTAAAACACTGGTATTCAGCTGCATCCGGTAAGACTGGAAGCCAACCCCAATATAGTTGGAAAAGGCTAGGCGGGTGATGATGAGATGATGATTCATTGATTTTATATCTTCAATCAACTTCAATGTGCGAGCGAGATAGCAGATTAGCGCGAAGAGGCGCCTTAAAGTCAGTACCTACATAATTTATGAGAAGATTTGAAATTCAAGAGGTCGGAGAAAATTGGCCGTTTGTTCGACACATTCTTTGCCATACTAAAAATATGAGTACTCTGTCGGTAGCCATTTTGTTTTGTTTACTTTCTTACAAATCAGCTTTCATAATACAAAGGAAAACCTATTATTAGCCTTACTTTATTGATAATATTATTATGTACAACTTTGTTAATGTATAGCATTGCCGTCGGTTTTTTGAACAAATAAATGAATAAATACATTTCAAATGGCCATTGTTTCTGATGAAAATTGATTGCTGTCCTCATATTAAGGCGCTTGTCCTGCGTTGCGCAGGGGAGGTTCCGGAGCTGGTCTCTTAAGAGGACCCGGGACCTCCCTCCATGCGCGGATGGTGAACACCATGATGGTTTTAGAGAAGTAAGAATCCCACACTATCCGGTCTCTTCGAAGGTTTCCCCCCGTAAAAAAAAGGTATGGTCCATCAAAGACCACAATACCACTTCGGAGACATCAGGTTGGTGCATAGTCAATCATATGCCTTTATAAAATATCTTCTTAAAAGGCCTTTTATTCAAAGGGCCTTCAATATAAAAGGCCTCCAATCTAAAGGGCCTCTGGCTTAAATGATAGTAGTAGTTAAAGTTTACTGCTTATATGCCTTCCAAAGCATGTCGAGACTCAAAATCAATAACACACACGGGTACTCATCCACAAATTGACCGCAACAAGCATTGCTTAACCGTTTCCTTAATTTAAAGAGAATAAGCGTATTATCAAGAGTTGTTGCCCAATGTAATTGGAATTACACTCTAGTAATTACTACGAAAACATACATCAAATAACAACTAACTATAACTAATGTAGTTAAAGTTAACTTAAGTAGTTAGTTTTGATTAGTTTTGGTAACTATTGATCTGTTCTATATTCGTTCAACCATGTTGTAATCCTATACCTTGGTTTTAATGACTAACACGTCATTAGGTATGTGATAGCCTACTGCTATGACTATTACTGTCAATTCAAAGGTCGTTGGTTCAAACCCGGCACTGACTTTTCAAAAGGCCTCTTCCCACTTTTTTGGAACTCGGTTATCAATAATAGTGTAACATAAATAAAAGATAATTACGATTCGTTTCGAATGTTAGAACGAATAGGGGGTTTTAATGTCCTCCTGACCGAATTTCGGTCACAGCGGCCGATCTCAACGGAGATTAGCCAACTACACAGGAGATTTTATATCGCACAAGTGTGTGCGCAAACACAAGTGCACTCTCTATTCCCTCACTCTCATAGTCCGATGGGACGGCAATCCGACACGACCGGAGAGAGATCAGGAGCAGGGCCAACGGCTTTACGTGCATTCCGAGGGACGGAGTTAGTGATAATTAAGTTTTTATTTGAGTGCCTTACCCAATAGATCGCAGGTTCAAATCCCGCTCGTAATAGATTTTTTTTTTAACAAAAAACATAACATTTCTTCATTGTATGTATCAATCAGAAATGGATTATAGGTTCGAACTCACACTCATACGATTACACTCACAGTAATCGTAACCATTGAGCCACCAAAACTACTGGTAGATACTAGCAATAGCTCACTTTAAACTAGAATTGAAAAACTAGCTAAAACGATTAAGCACCTTAATCCATTGTAATAAGTATACATTTCCAATAAAAAGTTTCTCTGATGTGCTGTCGACTTAACATATATTTCCCCAAAGGTTTACGCAGGGATTTGTAAACCAACATGTCTCCCATAATTAGGGTTGCCAACCAGAAAATATTATTTTTACCTATTATAATTTTTCACTTAACTGGTTTAGTCTTTATAGGCTTACTTTTACTAAAACTTGTTACACCACGTGTTTCCCTCCACTTATGATCCTGGATCCTTTAATCGAGGCATGAAAAAGCTTATCTCAAGGCCGTCAAGGTAAGGGCCATTATGCCACATTGCTATGCTAGCTGCTGGGATGATGGCCATCACTAAGGGACTCCACTGACTGCTTTCCGTCAGGCAGCATGGAGTCAATTTGTACGGCAGTAATAAAAAAAAAAAAACAGTCTTTAACTGTCCCACTGCGGGGCAAAGGCCTCTTCTCATACAGGTAAGGATTGAGCATTAATCACCAGCTCACTCACTATTAGCTCACTGTGTGTTGGTGATTTCAGAGCGTTGAGATCATCCGATGAGGAGTTCCGTTCGGTATTCGCATTCATTATCAGATCATGACAATATTACCTGGGATGGGATTAATCGGAGAGTATACTCTTTTGATTAAAAAAGAATAACTTAACCCGTGAGTTATCGAATCGAGGAAAATTATAAAAATTATTATCACTCTCCGTGCCTTGGATAGCAATTAAGCTGTTGGCCCCGGCTGTCAATTGTAGATCTTTGACAATCGTTACGAGTAGTCAGAAGCCCGAAAGTCTGACAACCAGTCTTACCAAGGGGTATCGTGTAACCCAGTATCTGGGTTGTGGAGGTCTGATAGGCAGTCGCTCCATGTAAAACACTGGTATTCAGCTGCATCCGGTAAGACTGGAAGCCGACCCCAACATAGTTGGGAAAAGGCTAGGCAGATGATGATCTACTTGAGGAAAATAAATGTCATCTTTTTTATTTAGTGTATTTTATTTTTACCAAATTTGACTTTTATTGTTCCTTAAGTGGCAACCCTACGACATACAAGTACCTTATTATATAACGGCTCATTCTCAAGGCTCGTCTTCAGAGATTTATATGACAGATTCACGATTCGTGTGTATGTAAACATTGTCGTAATTCATGATCCTTATACGACGTTTGGTTGTCGAAGTTTGCAAAGTATTCTTTTATACTTTTCACTAATAATCTATATAATACATCAGCCTGTAACTGTCCCAATATAGGGCAAAGGCCTTCTCATACAGAGAAGGATTGAGCATTAATCACCACGCTAGCTCACTGCGGGTTGGCGATTTCAGACTATTAAAGTCCAGGTTTCCTTACGATGTTTTCCTTCACGGTTAGTCACGGTGGTGTCTTAGATTAACTAAGAAAGTACATGTGACATTGAAAAAGTCACATTGGTACATGCCAGGTTCGAACCCACAACCACGCGCTTGCAAAGCGGGTCCGTAACCAATGCGCCACCACGACACTTTAAATACTAATATAATCTATACATATAATAAAATCGTAATGAAGTAAAAACTGTACAATATTACCTATATTATTAGAAAAAGTATAATAAAAAAAGAAAGTAAATTTCAAGAGTAGCTTAGTGGGAGAGTGACTGGACGCATAAGCCCGTAGGTCGTGGGTTAAAATCCCGCTCTTGATTGTTTTTTTCTTTCTACAAATTTCGAAATAATGTTCGAATAGTTTGCATAAAAACTTTTTAAATAAATGTTTACGTGTATACTTATACGCATTTTATATACAAGTACCCTTAAACTCTAATTCAAAAGTATAGAAACTTACACATCTGCAAAAACAAGGGCGCAATCCGGCACAACATTATTTTATTTCTAATAACACCCAAACCAGTAAACACGGCATAATTCGGGCCATTTATCACCCAATTTAGGAAAAGGATATACCTACACCAACAACAAACAAAACCTCTGTGATCCATGTTGACCTTGACCTTGGATTTTGTTGTTTGTAAATCAAAATTTAGGTACTTAGGTATACTGCGAGTTAATAATACGATGTATACATAGTAATAATATAATTATGATATTCATCATCATCTGCCTAGCCTTTTCCCAACTGTCTGTCAACTGGCTTCCAGTCTTACCGGATGCAACTGAATACCAGTGTTTTACATGGAGCGACTGCCTATCAGACCTCCACAACCCAGATACTGGGTTACACGATACCCCTTGGTAAGACTGGTTGTCAGACGTTCTGGCTTCTGACTACCAGTATCGACTGTCAAAGGTCTAGAATTGACAGCCGGGGCCAACAGCTTAACGTGCTATCCGAGGCACGGAGAGTGATAACTAATTTATAAAACGCAACTTACGAAATTATTAACTTACGAAAAGTCATAGGTCCAGAGAGATCCGGGTCCGCCCTGGTCCCCCAATCTTAGGGAGCCCCTAAACCTCGGCAAATTTTATACAACATGTACACTACAAAAAGGTCAATTTTTAAAGCTGACAACTTTACATGCTCTCCGAGACATAGAGCTGTGTGAGTAGCTTAGGTTCGAACCTTAAACCTCTGAATTTTCAGTAGTTTAACCACTAGATGATCAGTGTAGTATAATATATAGTATGGCGAGGTCGTCCTTACTGTAGTAAATGCGAAAGCGTGTTGGTCAGTATGACCTTCTTTTACGCAATAACGGAGCAACGGATTGACATGATTTTTTGCATAGCGATAGTTCAAAGGCTGAAGAGTGACAGGGACGTTTTTTTAAGGGAAAAATTTGAGCTATTCCCAGAAAAACGCTAGGAAACTATTAAGTGATAATAAGTTAAGAGGTACGACGATATTTTAAGTTTGATTTTAGAACCACTAAAAAAAATATAGTGGCCTTTGTTAAGCGAAACAAGGAATATAAGAAATACTCTTTTCAATTTAAAATTGTCCCAAAAGCACCCGAAAACTTCCGAAAGATATAACTGTCAATACTGCTGAAGCCATCTTGAGGAGGGTAAATAGAGTCCTTAAATCAAATGACCGCCTTCCTCTGTGAAATAAGTGGGAAATAGCGGAATCGAAATGACTAAAATATACTTAGGCGTAAACACCGTCAGGTCAGACCCGTGTGTTTGCCTTTAACTTATTAAGATCATTTATTCATTTTCTTTCATACAATCTTTATTTTATTTAATTTAAATTTATTTTTAAATAAATGGTCTTCAGCCTGTATTAGTCCACTGCTGAACTTAGGCCTCTCCCACTGTGCGCCACTTTTATGCGCTCATTAAAGGTATTTGGAAGCCCATAATCGTCACGCTGGGCAAGGGGGTTGGCGATCGCAGTAGCAGATGATTGCTGTTACACGGATGCTGCTGCCTATTTCTCCGAATCTTTCCCTTTGTTGCTTCTTACGACACCCGTGGGATGAGTAGGGATGGTTCTATCTTTAGGCCGGAAATCACACGGCACAAATACATACTTAATATACAGGGTTATTTGTAAAACACCAGCATCCTTGAAAGGGGTTATTAAACTCATCATTATGAACAACTTTTACTATGGGATCAACCCTGAAATCGCAAAAAATAAAATCAGCTGTTCCATAAATTTGGCATAAATGTATGGAACAGCTGTTTTTTTTTTTTTTAAAAAACCTGTATAAAAAAACACATATTATTTAAAAATATAAAATCAGGAACAGGGTTCAAGCTACCGGTGGTCAGGGCTCCAGAGAAAGGAATCTCTTGACTGCGAGCCGTGTCTACAAGTTGTAGGGTTTCATCATCATCATCATTTTAGCCATAAGACGCCCACTGCTGAACCTAGGCCTCCCCCAATGACTTCCAGTGTTTAGTTACTGATATTTATAGACGCACGCCTGTATTCCCCAGAGGGGGTAGGCAGAGGTGTGCAGTACACCCACGTTTCGCCGGCTATGTTATAAGTCCCATGTTATAGGGGGCGAGCCTATTGCCATTAACCGGGCACAATTCCAGACTCCGTGCTGCTACTGAGAATTTCCTAATTGAAAAACCCAATAACACCTTGCCCGACCCGGGGATCGAACCCAGGACCTCGTGCTCAGCGGTCGCGCTTGCTACCACTAGACCAACGAGGCAGTCGAGGCAGTTACTGATATTTTGCGTATATAATTGTACAAACAAGAAAAATTATAATTGACTAGTCTCCGTTGATTGGGATTTTTGAGCGAATTTTGGTACGACCAGTATAAAGTTTTCCGGACGGAGTCCGCACGCAGTCTATTCGGCACGTACGCTGCATGACACAGCGGGAGCGAACGTTATAAACCCACGATATTGTCAATCCACCGTCCAATTTATTTTGATACAGGTTACTCATAAATATATCAAAAGGTTAGCTAAAGTTAGAGGCTTTAGGTTCAAACGTAACGCTAAGTCATGTATTATGGGTTGACAACTCCTTTGCCATTTTCAAACGGTTTTACTTAGCTTGACCTGTTTATTATTTGGTTCAAATTTAGTAATCGATATTTAACCCCCTTCCTGTTGATAGATTGATCTGTTATTTGGTACACAGCTTTAGTTTTGATGGTAAAACTGTTTTACATAAAAAAAATGTTTACTTAGATTATTGTATTTATTATTTTTGTGAATGAACCACACACTCTAGGTGTAGAAAAAGATTGAAATTTTGACTGATTCTGATGGGATATGGTAGCTCAGCGGTTAGCGGTAGCGAGCATCGGCCCGGTATGCCGAAGGTTCGAATCCTATCTATATCATTTTTTTTTTAAATTTCTTATTAAATAATTATATTTTTTTATATTCTTGTTTATATTTGGTAATAAAGTGGCAAAAGTTTATCATCATCATCATCCTGTCCTTGTCCAACTTTTCTTTAGGTTCGGCGCAATACGTTTTCTTCTTCCATTCATCTCTATTAGCCGTCTTGACACTTACTCCCTTTCTATCCATGACTTTTTTTAATACAATCCATAAACTATTTTTATTTTTTATTAATCTTACCCACTGAGTCTGAGTATCTGAGTTCTCTTTGATGAACGGTTTGCTGTGAGAAAACTCATTATTGAATTAAGCTCGCCTTTGAGCATGTATTTTTTTTGTAACTTATATTTTTGTGTGGGCTCACGAATCACAAGTCTAGTGCCGTGAGACAGCAAGACGCGCGACGACCTGGATCATTTCCTTCCTAACTGGCAAAATTTTGCAACAAATATTATTATTCCCTTTCCCTCCATTTTTCGCGAAAAATGGAGGGAAAGGGAATAATAATATATTTTTGTATCCAAATTAGTATACAATTAGCAGATGCGTTTTTCCGGTAGGCGTGGCTTAGCTGTAACGTTGGCTTGACGCATCGTACTGTCGTGAGAGGGGCGCTAGTGGGGCGACCGCAGCGCACGAGTCAGTTCGGAGAGTTGGTGCTACACTTCGCTTGTGACCGTTGGAACGGACGGACGTTCACCCTATTGCTATATTGCTTAATTCGTTTGCTATTTTCGTTTGTTATTTAACATTTCCTTTGTTGGATATAGGTAAATTGTACCTAAAATAGTCTTAGAAATAAAGAGTATTTCTATTGTTTTGAGTTTATTTCAAGTTCTTTTAATAAATAGCTTACCAAAAAGCTAAATATACAATAAAGAATTAAGAATTATTTCACTGCAGTAAAGTAGGAGCTGACGTAATATCATACACTCTACTGCAATATAAAACTAGAATGCAAATAATTAAGTTTTATTCACCTTCAACCGTCGTAAATGCAAGCCTAAGTTGTAGATAATATCTAGCGCTTAGTGAAGTTGTGGAGTTAGAATTTCATTTCTTGAAGCCACGCACAGAAATCAAACCTAGTTCTATTACATCTATACATCATACTTGTATTTAAGGCTCCTCTTTGTGCTAATATGACATCTCGCTTGCACATGAAGTTGATTGAAGACATAAAATCAATGAATATAATATAAAAATCGAACCAAACCAATCAAAGGAGAACAACATTACAAAGTTTAAGCAAAAATTTTAGCTTGATCAAAATATGTTTTTAAATTTAAAAAAAGGATTTAAATGAATTTTTATTAAACCGATAAACCTTAGAGTATATAAGAAAATATAGAGCAACCCTATAGAAGTATGAACTGTGAGCACGGGTATGAACAACGCGGCCGCGACACGAGCTCCGTTTGCGGTCATACCTCGATCGACTGCGGTTAAAGTTAAAGGAAAAAGTTACATTTTAGCTTATATCATGGTTAACTGCTGAGTTAAATTTTGAAAAACGTCTAGAAAACACAATTTGAAAAAATGACATTTTAACATTTGTATGGTGAGACCTGCTTTCGTTCCGCACAAGGCAATGTGGTTGACGTTATCACTCTATATTTTCTTGAATACTCTATGCGATAAACGGATTGCCGTCCCATCGGACTATGAGAGTGAGGGAATAGAGAGTGCACCTGTGTTTGCGCTCACACTTGTGCACTATTATCTCCTGCGTAATTGGCTAGTCTCCGTTGATATTGGCCGCTGTGATCGAAATTAGGTCAGGAGAGAATATATAATATAATACGCACAAAACTTACGAGAAGTCAGAGGTGCGCGCCTTGGTTTCCTACCTGAGACCTCGGACTTACCAGCTCATACCACTAGGCTATTACGACAAAGTTTTTAATAGTTTAAGTGTTTTCCAAATCACGTCACCGGTTTAGTTCTGACATAGCTATAATCACGCCATTACAAAGTTATTTCCCAGCATTAGACGTGAGTAAAGTTGTGAGTTATAGCCCATGTTGGTTCAATATCTTTGTGAAAGAATATAACAGTAACGACTGTTGGGAACTGCTTTATTTTGTTAGTTGAGTCGAATGTGGAACTATTTTTGTGTGGAAGTGTATAAATACTGGATAAATTCAAGAAAATTTAGTACCTATACCTGTGAATGAGAACAAGAACTTTATTTTTGTGAATTTTTTTATATTTTGCACATGATAGCTTATTAAATAAAATTATTTAATAAGAAAATTTGAAAAAACAACTGATACGGATAGGATTCGAACCCACGATCGCCACACGCTCTCTCACGCTCTAGTGTAAAAGAGATTTGAAATTTCGACTGGTACCGGTGGGATACGGTGGCTCAGCGGTTAGAGCGTCGACACGGTACGTCGAAGATCGTGGGTTCGAATCCCATCCGTGTAAGTTGTTTTTTCAAATTTTTTTATTATAGAACTTTATTGCTGAAACTTAGAACAAGTTTTTAAATTTTTACTAGCTTTTTCCGACGAATCCGATCACGAAAAGTTAGAATTTTATCAGTTAAAATAGGCACCTTATTTTGGCCTCAAACATTCGAAATTGGTGCTAATTCCCTTGCACACGCTCTAAACTAATTTAGACTCGGCATCTCTTGTTCTAACAGAGATCATTAGAAAAGGATTCAAGTATTTTTGAGCTGTCAAACTAGTCCATTTGCGTGGTATCAACGAGAATTTAATCGGCATGTCATAGAGGTCTCGTCTAATTTCACGTCAATTGCAAGGACGTAGACTAATTTGACAGCTCTAATTATTTGCTGTCCTTTTTCGATGGTGTTTATTAGAAAAAGATATAGATAGACTAAAATTAGTTTAGCGGGATATACAAGAGAATCAGCACCTAATCTCGTTTCTATTATTATTAGCCCTTTGTGAGATTAAATAATAATAAAAAAAACTTGATTTCTCTATATTTTGCCGCGAAAAAGAGATTGTATCAAAAAAATATATCCATTTTATCCTCCAACTGACCCTATACCCGAGCCATAATCGCCAAATAAAATACACTTAAAGCAGAAATAATGGTATATTCAAGCCTTGAAAATCCAAATATAATAGATGTTATAAATTAAATATAATTCAGATTAAGCTGCGCACGTTTCTGCGGTATAATATTTTAAGAATTTGCCGTAAATTTTCGTATCCGAAGTTGGGAAACTTCTTTCTCGTAATGGTTGATGAACAACCTGGTGTCAGAGTTTAAACAGGGCGTCTCTGACAAGGCTGTGATTCAATATTAGGTATACGAGTATGTGCTTTCTTAGTTAGTCTAAGACACCACTGACTAACGGTGAAGGAAAACATCGTAAGAAAATACCGAAATTGCCAACACGCAGTGAGCTAATGTGGTGATTTATTCTCAATCCTACTCTGTATGAGATGAGGCTTTTGCCTTGCAGTGGGATATATTTTTTTAAGCTATTGCATTATGATAGCATTTATCGCAGACTTTGAGCGCGGCGACCGAATGAAGAAATTCCGTAACGAAAAAAACCTAACACCCTTTATTGCAGAATTATCTATTTAAAACCTTATCAACTTACAAATAAGATATAGTTCATGTTGACACATTAAAAAACAAAACATTTAGTAATATAAACATTCGAATTTCGAAAACGAATTATTTGCAAAAATTTTTCAAGACGTGATTTTGTATAAAGTTTTTAAGCTATTGACTGCATAAATAAGTTGATAAAACTGGACCACACTGGCTCTGAATCGAAAGACGTGGCAATGAGAGGGAGAGGCCTTTGCCCAGCAGTGGGATAATATGGGCTGACAGTAACAGTACCAGTAAGTTGATAAAAAATGCTATGCAATAGCTTTACCGCGGCAGTCCCCGAGTGCCACACGTTTTATTTTATCTAAATAGTTATTAATGTTTCTGAATATTTCCTTAGTACTGTAACAAACTTCCTAGGAAGTATGATTTATTAAAATTAATTCGTTAAGTGGTACAAAATTCGTTAAACAGCTGGGTCATAAATTTTCAGGAACTGAAATTGCTTCAGTTCCTTTTAGAAACAAGCCAATAAGTTATTCAGGTGTTTTCAGACTTTGGTGAAGATTTTGCAAGCCAAATGAAGAAAATTAGCAATAGCTTACAGTTTTACATAACATAAAACATAGACTCAGGCCTATATTCCCCAGAGGGTAGGAAGAAAGGGTAGGTAGGGGTAGGTAGAGGTGTGCAGTACACCCACGTTTTGCTAGCTATATTATAAGTCCCATGTAATAGGACGAGCTT
The DNA here is from genome assembly GCA_936450705.2 of Protodeltote pygarga. Taxonomy (NCBI): domain Eukaryota; kingdom Metazoa; phylum Arthropoda; class Insecta; order Lepidoptera; family Noctuidae; genus Protodeltote; species Protodeltote pygarga. The sequence continues at coordinate 3,852,488 of OW388276.2, forward strand.
ATTTATTTACGTAAAGCATCAGTCAATTTTATTTTTATGGACGAATCAAAAACAATATTTTTAGCACGCTTGTATTGCTCAGAGGGGGTAGGCAGAGGTGTGCAGTACACCCACGTTTCGCTGGCTATGTTGTAAGTCCCATGTAATAGGGGGCGAGCCTATTGCCATTAACCGAGCACAATTCCAGAGTCCGTGCTGCTACTGAGAATTTCCTAATGGAAAAACACAATAACGACCCGGGGATCGAACCCAGGACCTCGTGCCAGGACCAACGACGCAGTCTTACAGTTTTAATCCATAATTTTTAATCCAAAAATAACTATAATAGTGTCGTGGAGGCGCGTTGGTTACAGACTCGCTTTGCAAACACGTGAGTGTGGGTTCGAACCTGGCATCTATCAATGTAACTTTTCAATGTCATATCTACTTTCTTAGTTAATCTAAGACACCACTGACTAACGGTGAAGGAAAACATCGTAAGGAAACCCGGATTAATAATCTGAAATCGCCAACACGCAGTGAGTTAGCGTGGTGATTAATGCTCAACCCTTCTCTGTATGAGAAGAGGCCTTTGCCCTGCAGTGGGACAGTTACAGGCTGGTTTATTTATTTATTAAAGTAAGTACAATCGTGTCATAGTAACATTTATAATGAACTCAGTTTTGTTCATTCCATAGCTTCTATAGTTCCCCTTGATTCTGCTAACATTAATAAAATATAACATTTCAGTATCTACCATTGATAATAAATATCGATTTACTGTATAATACATTTGACATAAGCTATCGTCCTACTTAACACAATGCTATACGATACGATACAATACTTTAGCCTCGCTATAAATTATTTTGATAAAAACATATTTGTACGATATTATAGAGGATTTATGTTCACATGACTCAACAAAATGTATGGAACAGCTGATTTTTTTTTGCGATTTCAGGGTTGGTCCCACAGTAAAAGTTGTTCATAATGATGAGTTTAATGACCCCTTTAAAGGATGCTGGTGTTTTACAAATAACCTTGTATAAACGCTAGCTTTTGCCTGTGGCTCCACCCACGTGGATGTCGTAATCGCGTAAAAAAGTAACCTATCACCTTTCTCATATTTCAAGCTATATCTCTGCCAAATTTAGTTCAAATAGGTTTGGTGGTTTAGGCGCTAAGTAACTGAAAGATAAAGTTAGTTTCGCATTTATAATATCCCACCAAACATATTTTTATGTAAAATGTTGCCAATACGAGGCCATATGGCTCGCATTGTAAAAAAGTTATCAGATCTCATATAGAGCCAAGCTTCTAACACTACACGCCCTAACTCTACAAGCCCTAATTTCACAAACTCTAGCTATACCTTAGTCACAATATATGCCAATTGATTAACATAATAATCTACTGTTTTTTTGAAATTTTTACATGTTTTAGCACATGTTAGCTTATTAAAATCTATTACTAAATTTTTTTTTTTCAAATTTCTTTTTAATTAATTATAATATAAAATTATAAATAAATTATAGTATAATCTACTATTACGACTTGCGACGTCTACATGACAATATGGAGTTTCTTGACAGATTCTTCTCCATGAGGGGTCGGCTGCCTTTGGAACTGGCAACTAGAGCCACTTTTATAATAATATTAGAATTATGACTTAGAATTATAAAAATATTTTGATTTTATGATTTTGAATATCCTTCTATAGCTTCACATCGTATAGCTTCTATTGGAGTCATAGGACAATGTTTATAGGACAGCACAGTCATTGCGTGCAGCAAATAATAAAGGGTGAAAGCACCTGTTATCGTCCATTTGGGAAATTATTATTGTATTTCAATGCTATGATGTGGTTTACGATTTTATTTGTATGCTTCTACTTTATTGATTGTGTTGAAGGGAAAATGTTTTTTTAAATGTATCTTGTCCTATATTTCTCGTTCTTTTTTATCGTATGGTTGATGAATAATCTGGTGTCAGAGTTTAAACCCGTAGGCCTCTAACATGGAGTTAAACACACCGTTGAAAAATCTCAGGTGTGCTGGTTTCCTCACAATGTTTTCCTTCACCGTTTTAACAAATGATAATACCTAATATTCTCTAATGTGCACATGAAGACATGTTCCTGGATTCAAATCTATGTAAGTATGTAACTTTGACTCGGTAGACCATCGGTTCACAATTTACTTATCATAAATACCTTAGCCATTTTATAAACTTCTTCGAGATTAAAAACGTATTTAGATAATTAATCTTTTTATTTATTAAAAAAAAATTCAAAAAACTTGTGTATTTCTGTGTCCTTTAGACACCTGCTCGAGTGCAGTGGCAAAATCTATCTCTATCTCTATCAATAAAAGAATTTAAAAAAACGCGTAGCACTCGGGGACTGCCGCGGTAAAGCTATTGCATAGCATTTTTTATCTACGTAAGCAATTATAATGATTGATTTCTTTTTTATTTATGCAGTCAATAGCTAAAAAACTTAATACAAAATCACGCCTTGAAAAATCTAAGCAAATAATTAGTTTTTGAAATTCGAATGTTTATATTTCTAAATGTTTTGTTGTTTTATGTATCAACGTAAAATATACCTTATTTGTTATTTAATAAGGTATTAAACACTCAAATAAATTATTCTGCAGTATAGGGTGTTAGGTTTTATTTTCGTTACGGAATTTCTTGATTCGGTCGCCACGCTCAAAGCCCGCGATAAAAGCTATGCAATAGCTTAAAAATACGAAACAAATTGAGAACCTCCTCCTTTTTTGAAGTCGATTAAAAATACAGTAACCCGATATCAAACCCAAGGCGACACTGTCCTACAAACTTAATAATCCAACCTTTGACAAAAACAAATTTTACAAAATGCCGCTTCTCAGTCATTAATTACTTTCGTTCGCGCTTAATTATTTCTCTAAACAGTTCAAAATTTACGGCAGCAATAAATAGGTAAGTTTTAATAAAAGACGACAAGTTAAGGTAACTTAAGTTACCTCCTTAAGTTAGCTACTCAAGTTACTGTCCCTCAAGGGTAGAGGAAACTGTTATGTCGCTTTAACTATGTAGATGTATAGCTTTATATACAGGGTTATTTGTAAAACACTAGCATCCTTAAAAGGGGTCATTAAACTCATCATTATGAACAACTTTTATTATGGGACCAACACTGAAATCGCAAAAAAAATTAGCTGTTCCATACATTTTGTTGAATCACGTGACCATAAATAAATAAATGTAGGGCGGTTTAAACTCTGACACTAGGTTGTTCATCAACCATAGGATAGAAAAGTCCAAACATTGTATTTTCATATTTTCGTTCTACAAATAAACTAAGGTGAAGTATCCAATTATAGGTCGGACCACAGATTATGTTGCTCGTTTAAATTTAAAATTAGATCGGTCGTTAGGATTGTAATTGAGACACAATTTAATAACACTGACTTATGAAATTTTGTGTAGGTAAGTGGTGGTTGTAATAAATTCGTAAAATAAGGTTGTGTATTATAGACATTTTTATTCATTCATTAGAATTATAATTAATTTCTAATACGCAAATAATAAAAAATAAAACCGACTTCAAAAGGAACTAAAAAGCTTGAAATAACTTTAAAACGTTTTGGAGTCCGTTCCAAGTCAAGTTTTAGCCTAAAGAGGCTAGAACTTGACTTGGAACCGACTCCTCTCACGACTTTCTCATTAAGAACTTTTTTGAGTCGTTTTTTTTAATTTTTTTAAGTAATTTTTTTTTATAGACACACGCCTGTATTCCCCAGAGGGGGCAGGCAGAGGTGTGCAGTACACCCACGTTTCGCCAGCTATGTTATAAGTCCCATGTAATATGGGGCGAGCCTATTGCCATTCAATTCCAGACTCTGTGCTGCTACTGAAAAATTCCTAATGAAAAAACCCAATAACACTTTGCCCGACCCGGGCATCGAACCCAGGACTTCGTGCTCAGCAGTCGCGCTTGCTACCACTAGACCAACGAGGCAGTCTTATATACTTGTTCTCTTATATACTCAAAGGTATTCCTTTTTGTTTGGAAAGCGGCATATATTCGAACATATGTATGAAGGTGTGGAGACGACGTATTCGGTGGCGTGGAAATAATTTCCAGAACGACAGATGTTTTCTTTGAGATAAAAGACTTTGTTGTTATAATAATGGAGTTTTACATGTTCTGTACGAATCAGCATGTTGTTCTTTGTTCAAATAAATAAAGAAACCTGTAACTGTATGGGCATAAAACGAAAATTAATGGACTTGTGTATTCTTCCCATCTTAACATATGGAGCACAGATTTGGTCTTTGACCAAGATCCAGAAGTCCAAACTCAAGGTTTGCCAGCGGGCAATGGAGCGCAGCATACTCAATGTTAAGTTAACAGATAGAGTCAGAAACACAATACTGCGCTCCAAAACCCAAGTTGCTGATGTGGCTCAAAAGGCAGCCCAGCTAAAATGGGACTGGGCAGGACATGTCTGCCGTATGCCGAACGACCTGTGGGCCCGCAAAGCACAGAATTGGTGCCCTGAGACAGTGACACGCGGTCGCGGCAGACCTCGAAAGAGATGGCGGGACGAAGTGGATAGCTTCCTTGAAGATTGGCAAAACGTAGCGCAAAACCGAGACAATTGGAGAAAATGGAGGGAGGCCTTTGCTCAGAAATGGGACAGTACAGGCTAATAATAATAATAATAATAACTGTATCACTGCAGGGCCTAAGTCTGATCATACAGAGGTATCGAGCATCAATTACCACGCTAGCTCACTGCGTTTGCGATTTCAGACAATTAAGTCCAGGTTTTCAAAACACTAAAAGGCTAAGCTATAAATAATATATTGTTTACTTCAAGCCACTTTTAATGGGTCTAAAACAGGACATTTAACTTCAAAAGTCAAAAATTCCTCTTAGTCCTTCTATTGCCCTCTTTTTGCCCCCATCTCCCCCGTAATCCTCTTTAGTTCTCTTGTCTCCCCCTTTAGTTCTTCTATTTTTCCTTTAGTCTTCCCATTTCCCCCTTGGTTTCCTTATCTCCTCCATACTCCTCCTATCTCCGCCTTAATCATTCCATCTCCCAAGAAAGTCCTTTTTAGACGATGTGAAAAGAAATGAAGATGAGAAGCACAGTTAATTATTTATTTAAGTAAGTATGACCACTAAAAAGATGAAGGAAAACATCGTAAGAAAACCTGGATTTAATTGTCTGAAATCGCCAACACGCAGTGAAGTAGCATGGCGATTAATGCTCAATCCTTCTTAGTATGAGAAGAGGCCTTTGCCCTGCTGTGGGACAGTTACAGACTGATTTATAAATAGCCACATATGAGATTAGTCCTGGCAAAAGATAAATAGTATCTATTTTGATGACTATAATATTATTGCTTGACATAGAGATAGATTTACATATAGATGGAGAGTCGTGAATGATAGCCTAATGATGGTGACCGTTGACTGGCAAGTCAGAGGTCTCGGGTTCGTTTAGTTCGTTAAATTTATTATCACTCTCCGTGCCTAGGATAGCACGTTAAGCTGTTGGCCCCGGCAGTCAATTGTAGTTCTTTGACAATCGTTACGGGTAGTCAGAAGCCCGAAAGTCTGATAACCAGTCTTACCAAGGGGTATCGTGTAACCCAGTATCTGGGTTGTGGAGGTCTGATAGGCAGTCGCTCCATGTAAAACACTGGTATTCAGCTGCATCCGGTAAGACTGAAAGCCGACCCCAACATAGTTGGGAAAAAGCTAGGCAGATGATGAGATGGATTTACAGATACCAAACTTGCTCCTTACAAATTGCGAAACGAAATCACTTACACGAGACCATTACCTTTATACATTACCAAACGAAATCTAATAAAGAAACTCTACTGGTTATGACTTCTAATTTATTTATTCAAACCATATCCATTACTTTGTACATCACAGAGCTACGAGTACATCTCACAAATGATGTAGATTTAGTTAGAGAAACTTGATATGATGTCTTTGTGATATTAAATGGAACAAACATACAAGTAGGATATCATTATAATGTTTGTGGAGTACCCGGCGGTTCAAATGGCGCATTCATTCGAATGAGTTTAGAGCTGCCATCTTTATCATTGTCGTAGTGCTATGTGGTTTCCTTCTCAAGAATAGAACCACCCCTACTCGTCCCACGGGTCATAAGAAGCGACAAAGGGAAAGATCTGGAGGATGAGCAGTAGCATCCTTCCGTGTAACGACAATCATCTGCTACTGCGATCGCCAACCCGCTTGCCCACCGTGGCAATTATGGACAAAACCTCCAATGAGCGCACAATAGTGGCGCGCATTTGGAGAGGCCTATGTTCAGCAGTGGACTTAAACAGGCTGATGATGATGTTGAAAATTTTGATAGAGCGAGCAGGATTATACAGCTTAGTAGGTAGAACGCATTGGATTTGAATAGTAAGTAGCGGGATTAAATTCCTGTTCATAAAATTACTTTCTACAAAAATTAAAACTTTAAATAAAATACAAATACAATAAAATATTATTTTGCTATGTCGTTTTGTATTTTTTTTATAAACGTGAAGCTAGCAATTTGAAGGTAATACTTTCTTGCTCTTTATGTGTCAACTAAATCGACGGGTACTGTTAATAAGATTTATATTATGTACACTGGGTGGTAATATAAATAGACATCGTTTTTATTTAATGTCAACAATTATATATTAATATACATTACAATATTTTTGGCATTCAAACAATAATAATAAATGATAGTCATCTGCCTAGCCTTTTCCCAACTATGTATGTTGGGGTCGGCTTCCAGTCTTACCGGATGCAGCTGAATCCCAGTGTTTTACATGGAGCAACTGCCTATCAGACCTCCACAACCCAGATACTGGGTGACACGATACCCCTTGGTAAGACTGGAAATAATAAATGATAGTAATAAGGTTAAAAAAACTCTCCTCTCCACAAACTTCAAAAGCTTATACGCGACTGATTTTAAGACTTAAGGGTTGAACCAAACGGGGGAGAAAAACTAAAAAGTAATACAAGGGAAGATAGGAGCACAACGACGGCAATAGGAGGACTAAGGGGGAGATCAGGACTAACAACAAATTTTACTTAAATTTTAATATGTTGTTACGACACGACAGATTTTTATTTGGGGCGGAGTGAAATGTAGTTTGAAGCAGCAGACAATGGTGCTAATTCTCTTGCACACGCTCTAAACTAATTTAGACTCGCCATCTCTCTTTCTAACAGGGATAATAAGAAAAGGATAGCAGATTTTTAGAGCTGTCAAACTAGTCCATTTGCGTAATATTAACGAGAATTTAGTCGGCATGTAATAGGTCTCATCTAATTTTACGTTTGCAAAGACGTAGACTAATTTGACAGCTCTAATTTGATAGTTCAATTTGCTGTCCTTTTTCGATGGTGTTTATTAGAAAGAGATATAGTTAGACTAAAATTAGTTTAGCGGGATGTACAAGAGAATCAGCAGACAATATCTGCCAGTTTAGCTGTTAAATGTTTTAAAGACATTAAATTTAAATTCAGCTTGATTATAGGTTTTTTTTTTCGGATAGATCTCCTATCAAGGGGCTGATTTTTATACTGTAAATTTAATCGCATTGATACGTCTGGTCCTGTTAATGGTCGGTTTTATCTTGACCTTGATCTCTTTCTTATCGTCTGGTTGATGAACAACCTGGTGTCAGAGTTTAAACCGCCCGTAGGCCTCTGACAAGGCTTTACACACCATTGAAAAATCTCTCAGGTGTGCTGGTTTCATCACAATCTTTTCCCTTACCATTTTAGCAACTGATAATTAATTTATAATAGGCACATAACTTACGAAAAGTCAGAAGTGCGCACCTTGGGATCGAACTCGAGACCTCTGACTTGTCAGTCGACAGTCATATCACTAGGCTATCAGTGCTATCTTGATCATAATTACTGTAAAAAAATACGCATAGAATTAACCTTTTTAGTAAGAGAAATCACGTTTTATCAATTCAAAGCTTCGAGAAATTGTATTAAAAATCTTGAATAGTTGTTTTGCTCACCAAGTTTTGAAAAAATATTTGTGTTTTCACTAAGTTTTAAGTGAGATCGAATATTTATATTGACTTTCGATGTTGTTTGTAACTTTGTTAGAATTTATTATAATAGATTCTTAGGAGGATTCCTTAAAAGGCGTGAAAGCATTTTTGTATTTTTATTTGTTTTTATTTTCTAATTGAATAGTTAGGCTTAGACCACATTATTTAATCTAAATATATAAATAGAGAAAGTCATCTGGCTGTATTTAGGTTATTTGCCATTCAATTTAACTAAATTTTATATATTTTTAGAGGCCCTGTAATAATATCTTAGAAAAATTAGAAGAAATTAAAAAAGAAATAAGTTACAAGCGGGGTTTAAACCCACGACACTTACCGCACCGTGACAATGCATGTAAATAAAACACAATCGGGTTTTTTTTTATTATTTATTAATTATGGAGGGTTTTTTTTTAAATATGCCACCCTCATCGTGACACTCCCAAATACTCACCCTTACAAAAACAAAATAATAAAAACAACTAAACTACCTTACTACTAATTCCTAAACTATATAATTTTTTTGCATCGTCGGAATCAGGAGTACTGTTATAAAAGTATACATACCTATTTGATATCAGATGGTTTAAAAATAAAACGACATGAAAAAATTGTACCTAAAATCAGTTGCTTATAATCTTTTGAAGTTTGTGGAGAGGAGAGTTTTTTTAACCTTATTACTATCATTTATTATTATTGTTCGAAGATTAAAAAAACTCTTTAATTTTCCTCCCCCGTTTCGTTCAACCCTTTAGTCCTCCTCTCTGAGTACTGTAGGAGATAGGTCTCCTCAATAGTCCTCCCATCTCCCACTTAGTCCTTTCAGGGTGAGGAGGATTGGGGTCTAACAAGGTTTCCCCTTAGGCCCCAATTCTCTTATAACCCTCTATAAATTAATTTTACTCGGACGACATCTACTTAGTATAAAACAAGTTAGTTAACTTGTAGTTTCAAAAAAAAATTTATGAACTATGTAACGGTTATAGTTTGAACCATTCTAGTGACTGAAAACCTCAACAAATACAGTAAATATTAAACAATGCACCAGCCTGCATGCCGGTGCCTTCCATTTTGATAATTACAGCGAAATGTTTCGGACGCTGCATTTTGTAGCATTTCTTACTAATTAAGTTGGTAGTTTATTTCAGATAGTTCCGTTTCTATCTAATTAAAACAGTAAATATTATGCAATGCAGACGATTTTCTAACTTTGCAGCTTTGTGTTATAGAGATATTCATGCTTGAGAGAGATTGATCATCATTTAGAGGTGCTAAAGCTTTAAAATCCTATACGTAATGTTATTGTAAGCACTTACTTAATATTTTTGTGTATTTTTTTAAGTTTAATAAAGTCAATTTGTAATAATATGTAAATATTGTACTCTGGGAGGGGTGAATGAGGAAAATCCGTTTTCCTAGTTAAGTGACAGTAACAAGATTGAAAAGATTATATGTAATATAGCTATAAGCTATAACATGGAAAAAAAATCAATCAAATCATAAAAATATTAAGAAAATTGGTATATATCGCATCGGTGCCTTCTAAAACTGCATAGTTTGGAGCACTGAGTCGGATACGTAATGTATTCCGATAGATATTACCACACGCCCTAGGCGTAAGAAGAAATTTGAAATTTCAACTGTATCTGGTAGGATACGGTGGCTTAGCGATCAGTCGACAGTTCGAACTCTATCCGTATAAGTTGTTTTTTTCTAAATTTTTTTATTAAATAATTAAGATTGAAACGGTTGGGAACCAATGGTATATCTTTATCTTTTATGTATATCTATAATTAACCCGTTCAACTCAGCTGAATAGTATTAAATGTACTTCTTCTTAGCGTGTCGATGACAATCTAAATTGTGTCAGCCCAGACCTGGGCCCTGAGATTGGCTCCTTCAGTAGCGTCCATCAGGTCCTGTAATATAGAAATGACGAGGCATGCAGGGCACGATATTAAGTGCTCCATCGTTTGTGGGACAGCACCTCATTTGATTAATTGTACTTATTCTACTACTTACCTTCTCAAACTCATATTGGCATCCAGTTATCTAAATCCACAGAATCACTGCCAAAGTCACCGACTCACAGCTAACTGTCACTTCCAATTTGCCCCAAATAGGAATAGAATCACAAAAGTGCTTTTAGAAGTAAATCCGTTCGGGAAAACTGATGATTTATTTATTTTTGAATCACTGATAAAAAGAAAGCATTTCGTTTTTAAATATGAAATATTGATACAGCTGTACTCACGTATTGATTTCGTAGAATGCCCGACTAGTTTCGAACTCTAACGGAGTCCATTTTTAAGAGCGGATGTATACGCGAGCGTCGCAGACCTCACTGAATTCCTCAAATCAATATGTGAGTAAAGCCGTATCAATATTTCATATATATATGTATAAGTATGACTCACGAAAGTTATCATTGAAATAATATAAAACTGAATAAAAAAAAAATAAAGTTGTAAGTAAAGTAAGTTTGCCGTATGGTTTCCGGTCTAAGAATAGAACCACCCCTACTCGTCCCGCGGGTGTCGTAAGAAGCGAAAAAGGGAAAGATCTGGAGGATGGGCAGCAGCATCTTTCTGTGTAACAGCAATCATCTGCTACTGCGATCGCCAACCCGTTTGCCCAGCGTAGCGATTATGGACAAAACCTCAAATGATCGCACAATAATGGCGCGCATTGGGAGAGGCCTATGTTTAGCAGTGGACTTTTAAAGGCTGATGATGATGAATAAACTAAATGAAAACAAAATACTTAAGTAAATAATGACTGTTATCATAACTTTTTAATCGTAACTAATATTTAATATTATTTTTTTGGTCAATGAATAAGTATTGCTATTCACCGTGGCAATGCTGCCAGTCTTTTGGGCACTTTGCCGGATGACAGTGACGCAAAGGAGTACTTTGACGCTTAATAACTACCCTTTTTCTGTGTTTTTTTTTTATGGTTTTTATAGACCTCTGTAGAGGACGGCTGAAAAAGACTTTTTTTCATCAAGTGAAGGAAAAAGTAGGAGTCGTGACGTATCAAGAAGACAAAAGACAAGCGGAGGATAGAGCGAGATGGCGATTGCTCCACCGACAAGAGCTCTTAAATATAAGAAGGTATGCAGAAATGCAACCAATCTTTTGCAGGTCATGAATTTGTTATAGGTAATTCTGTTATCCAACTTTAAGACACTAAAAATAACTTGCGCTCAAAATATATTCTTACTAGGTCGTTCGATTCTCAGGTCAGGTAGCAGTTGTAGATTAAATTATATTGAAACTATTTTTGTAAAAATCTGTGCTACGGAAAGCAGGTTTTACAGAGATCTGGTTACCACTTGTGGTCTTTGCTCACAATTATATTTCTTTAATCCAATCAACTGGGAAATTTTTTTGAAATTAAGTGGTAGATAACACACTTACTTTTTTTAATGTTGCCGTTTTAGTTAGTTTGACCTGTTTATTATTTGGTTCAAATTTAGTAATTGATATTTCACCCCCTTCCTGGGGCTCTACTCCGAAAATCGAACAACGATGTTTCGGATTGGAACGTAATAATGAAGACCATCAAACACAATCCTTACCACCAAATTACCACTGTTTAATTGTACAAGCGTTCATCTGTCGTTTCGTTACAAAACTATAAAAAAAACAATCTATTAGAAGGTAATTTAACGAACAAACATGCTATCCGACAATCGAAGCTTCGTTGTTCGATTTTCGGAGTAGGCTCCAGTTGACAGATTGATCTGATATTTGGTACACAGCTTTAGTTTTGATGACAAAATCGTTTTACGTAAAAAAAAAATGTAAAATGTATAATGTAGGTATTATTTTTATGTTAGTGTTTAAGTCAAATCTCTGCTCTGCGCCGTCAACTCTTCCGATGGAACTGTCAAGTCGGTATGGTGAACAGTATCCTGGCCTCTCCTGATTCCGACGATGCAAAGAAATTATATAAGTAAAGTTAATTTAGGAATTAGTAGTAAGGTAGTTTAGTTGTTTTTATTATTTTGTTTTTGTAAGGGTGAGTATTTGGGAGTGTCACGATGAGGGTGGCATATTTAAAAAAAAACCCTCTATAAATAATAAAGATTTAAAAAAAAAGTCATATCTTACAAGCTGAATTTTATTTACTTATCCTACGGAGTTAATTAAAACCACTTCTTCTTATCCTACGGATTTGAATTTTTAGATGTTGGTTGAGTTCCGATGACAATGCATTTTTATAGCAGGCATGACCTGAATCAACATCCAGGATTAGCTCCAGGTCCAGATAAAGGACCTCAACGGTCAACAGCACAGACATTAATTAATTTTGCTTAGTAAGATTTAATATTAGCAAATTTTTTTTACGTAAAACGGTTTTGTTATCAAAACTAAAGTTGTATACCAAATATCAGATCAATCTGTCAACAGGAAGGGGGTGAAATATCGATTACTAAATTTGGACTAAATAATAAACAGGTCAAACTAAGTAAAACCGTTGAAAAATATGTTTAAAAAATGTTTATGCTTAATTTTAATAAGTAAATAAGTTAATTTAAATAATTTTGATATTCGAATTTAAAATGCTTGGTTTAAAAAATTTAGTTTTTTTTATAATAATTTATTTTTTATTTATTTATATTATATTTTTTTATCTTTAAACTTTTTATTGTTTGTTATAAATAAGTTTTTGTTTTTATTGTGATTTTTTGTCGTTCAAGTCCAAACTAAATTAATACTTTTCCTTTTTATACAAGGTATTATTATGTTTTCCGGTTTCATCTGACATTTTCCTGCATTTATTAAACTGAAAGCTAGTCAGAAGTTGATTCATTATGACACCTATAGATATCTTTTTGGACCACTGCCCATCCTCTAAGAAATTAAAGCGTGAAACTACTCTTTATTTTATTCCATTACACTTTGCTTAGTAATTCAATAGATAAGGATGTTAAAAGATGTTTATATTAATATTTTACACGGTGTCCCAAAAAAATAAAAATAATAAAAAGTATTTTATAAAATAAATGTAATAATAAAAGAGAATATTTTATTTAGATAATCCAAATAAAGTTGAGCAGTGTCTTTTCAAGATGTTTTTTTTTTTGAGAAAGTTTTTTTCGCACTTTCCAATTTTAACGAGATATCCCTATTTTTCTATACTGTAACAAAATGTTTTAGAGCCTGTTGAAAATTGTAACTTTAAATCGAAGTTCGCGTCAAAAATGCTTATTTCTGGACTTAGGCTCGATTTTTTAAATTATTACTATTTTTGGGATTTCTATAAAAAAAAAAACATGTTGAAAAGACTAGCCTCAGTTGGTCTTTTTATAAAAACAAGAAAAAAAACCAAATAATTTGTGTTTATATTAAACGAACTCATAAAATAAAACAAATATAAAAACACCAAAGACACAAAAAACAAAAAATAAACTTATATTTTTAAACAATAAACACGATTTCTAAATTCAAAATATTAACCGCTATTTTTTCACAAAAATATCACTGGCACGAATTAAAAAAACACCATGTTTACAAAAACATCGACAAATATAAACATACTCATACGATTCGTATTATGATTCCGAAAATGACCGAAACAACTTAGATCTCCGAATCACAAAAGCGAACTGAAACCCAATACGATATCAGAACGTACTCCTGAAAACCTGTACAAGCAAAAACATACCTACTAACTATACAAATAAGACCCAAAATCCCTTGCTAAAACTATCTTACAAGTCACCGTTATTCGCTACGATGCGATCGTTCAAAGAAATTTAGTTCGTATTTTTATGGTTGAAGGGTTGATTTTCGAATGCAGTTACCCAATTGCAGTACAATATAAAATTAGTAAAGGCTTGACTAGTTTTTGATCGTGGTTCCGTTTGCTAATATTTGTTGGTAGAATAATGCTTATAGAATTATCTATGAACAAAGGGTAAATAAAAAGCAAAAAGAAATGTGTAGTTTCCGGCCTAAGAATAGAACCACCCCTACTCATCCTGGGGTAGTCATAATAAGCATCATCATCTGCCTAGCCTTTTCCCAACTATGTTAGAGTCAGCTTCCAGTCTTACCAGATGCAGCTGAATACCAGTGTTTTACATGGAGCGACTGCCTATCAGACCTCCACAACCTAGATACTGGGTTACACGATACCCCTTGGTAAGACTGTTGTCAGATTTTCGGGCTTCTGACTACTGTCGTAACAACTGTCAAAGATCTACAATTGACTATTGATTAATTGATTAAGGGCAAACACCTTCTAATGAGCGCACAAAATAAGTGATGCGTATAAGAAGAGGCCTATGTCCAGCAGTGGACTGATACAGGCTTGCGGTACTGTGGGAATATATTACCAACTTCTATTTCGAGTTTATATTCTTTGGGTTTGAACAACCTGGTGTCAGAGTTTAAATCGCCCGTAGGCCTGTTTGGCATGGCATGTTTTCCCTCACCGTTTTAGTAACTGATAATTAAATACAATACGCAACTAACTTACGAAAAGTCAGAGGTGCGCCTTGGGGTCAAACTCGAGACCTCTGACTTGTCAGTCGACAGTCATACCACTACTATGCTATCAGGTGCTGCTACTGAAAATTTCCTAATGGACAACCCAATAACACTATGACCGACCCAGTGATCGAACCCAGGACCTCCTGCTCAGCAGTTGCGCTTGCTACCACTAGACCAACAAAGCCACCTTTATTCTTTCGTCTATTCCTTCCTCTGTCAATGACCCCTAGACTTTTCCCGTTTTCCTCAAGAGGTTTGAAGAGAATAATTATTTTCATTCCCACATTTTTTCCCGTTGAAGCCTTTCTGGTTAGTCGTTGCGAATGGGGTAAGGACGGTCATTGTTGAGTACGAAGTACTTTTAGGTTAAACTAGGTTAAATGCCTTGGCATCACCTGTTTATTAACGGCAAAACCAAAACAGTGTACTAGACTGCAGATGAGTACCTTTTTTTTGTCGTGTGGCAAACTTTTTATAAGTTCTCCATCACCAAGGGCCACAAACCACACGGTGTTCCTCCACGAACCTCTGGGCGGAAATACCGTTTTTGCTTGCACATTCACCGTACCCTCGCCAAGTTTCCCAGGCGAGTTCCATGGTCAGCGGCCTGGCAACCGCCGAATTCTTCGTGAGAAGGATGAGTAGGTACCTAAATGTTGGGTAAACGGCATTTGGCGACAATTAAAATGGATTGGTTAGTGAAAGCTCAAAAAAGGAAATGGAATTTAATGGAAAAGTAATGACCTACCACATGGTACGACATTTATCTACAATATTCCATGTGGTATGTGGTGAAATACAAAAAAAGATATTGGGCGATTCGTACTGCAGTGCGAAACATTTCATTAAAAAACACTGGGTCATTTCGCCCGTACAAGTAATTGTATTCAAAAAAGATATTGAGTGATTCGCACTAAATTGCAAAATACCTCATTCAAAAAAGCAATGGGTTATTTGCACCGCTGTGCAAATCATCGTATTCAAAAAAGATATTGAACGATACACAACTTAGTGCGAAACAACCAATTAAAATGGGTCGTTTCGCACACACTTTAAAAGATATTGGGTGCAACATGTTATTCCTACAACTACAACTTTCTACTGATACATGTAGAATTGCAGATGGGGCCAAAAGGAAATGCATCAGTATACGCTACAAGTTTCTTAAACTACCCCCAACTTTAATTAAAAGCAGACAAACTTAAGTCAAACTCCAAATAACTTAAACGTTACGAACAGACAACAATTCTTAGTAGAGACCATTTATTTTTGTTTGCCAAATAAATCTATAACATAAACTTTGGACATTAAGGTTGGGAATTGCTTGGCGAAAAATCTTCTAAATTGACTTTTGTGGCAGGTGTATTACGTGCTAATGGTGTACCTTATGTAATTGCTATAAGGTTTAAAATTGAGTGGAGATTTATACTGTAGCAAAATTGGAGTATTGGTATAGAAGTTTGGAACGGCGACATTTGTTTAATTTTTGAGTAAACTCGATCTATTTTTCTCGTTGTAAGAATAAATTTGACATATTGATTGGATGAGCCGAGATTAAAATAGGCCCAAAAAGGTATAAGAGGGTGATTTCCATCAAATATAATTTTAATAAATCATTTTAGACATATTATCCTGCCTCGTTGGCCCCGGCTGTCAATTGTAGATCTTTGACAGTCGTTACGGGTAGTCAGAAACCCGAAAGTCTGACAACCAGGCTTACCAAGGGGTATCGTGTAACCCAGTATCTGGGTTGTGGAGGTCTGATAGGCAGTCGCTCCATGTAAAACACTGGTTTTCAGCTGCATCCGGTAAGACTAGAAGCCGACCCCAATATAGTTGGGAAAAGGCTAGGCAGATGAACGAGCAGTGTTCAAATTTATTTATTTTCTTTTTCTTTTTTGTGCCAAAGTAAATTCTTCTTTTTTCAAAGAATATAATAACCGGCAGCAAAAATTTTATGAAACTAAATAATCGTTTCTTTTCCTATGAACATTGAACAGCTACCCGTTTTTCTTTATTTAGATAAATTACCCCGCGGATATAATATGAATGATTATCTTTTGTGCTCAAACAAATGGGATCCGGGTATTAAGGTTTTTTTTTTCTATAAACATTATCTTTACCTACTTATTTATAGCATTCTTTACCAAATATTTGAATTTTATTTTTGATATAAATGATTTTATATCTTCAATGCGCGAGCGAGATAGTGGTTCAGTTAGATAGGCGCATTATAGGGATATTCTGATTAAACACACAACCTATTCACTTAAAAAATTCACAAGAATTTTCAGCAAAATAATTGCGCGTCAAAACTACAAAAGACATACATATAAAATAATATATTTTCCTTTCAATAAAACACCAGTACAATCGCTGTGCACTCAAAATAGAGATTCCTTTTGTTACGACACTTTTGTGCCTGCGAGATGCGAGTCAAACGAGAGTTGATTCGTTTTATTTGGGACCCGTAGATTTTATGAGATTACTTGTGAATTGAAAATATTGAATAAGAAACTCGCAAAACTCTTCTTCTTCATCGGATGGTTGATGAACAACCTGGTGTCAGAGTTTAAACCACCCGTAGGCCGCTGACATGGCTTAACACACTGTCAAAAAATCTTTCAAAACAACTGACTCGGGCGGGACTCGAACCCGCGATCTTTGGCATGCCGTGTTATCGCAGCATGTAGCATGTAACAACTGAAGAGGGTAGGAATGGCACGGCACGCCAAAAACACGGGTTCAAGTCCCGCCCGAGTCAGTTATCATCTGCTATCTCTAACCCGCCTGCCCAGCGTGGCGATTATGGGCAATTATAGCGTGCGTATGTGCGTAGTGCGTATTGGAGGAGGCCGATCATATCAGCATCATCATCAGGATTAATACAGGCTGATAATGAATGATGAAAAAGGCACTTATGATAGTGTAGTTGTAATACTCCTCTTTGATCAAGTCATATTGCCATTCTATCGGACAATGAGAGTGGAATAGAGTGCACTTTTGCTTAACTTAACTGTACAATTTCTGCATTGATGGTCACTGTCCGTTGAGATTGTCCGAACAAAATCCGGTCAGGAGAACATTATTTAGTGACTTTTACTAAATTTTCTTTCACATTTCACGTGACCTTGACCTCAAAAGATATATGAAAGGTAGAATATAACTGAAACTAGCTTGGCAACTATTGATTTACATAAAATTGTCGATGAGTTAAAGGAACATTTTGGGCCGTTTTGTCACGAACGATAGTTGAAAGCCTATTATTAATTTTGTAGTCCTTACTACGAATACAAAAGCTACAGTATGTTTGATTTTAATAAATCTTAATATACCTTATATTATTATTTATTATACCTTTAAAACAAAGTCGGGGTTTGAATACTGTCTTATAACTCGAGAACGGCTAGACTGATTTTCATGGTATTTGATTTGTTGTATTTGTCTTCATCCCGAATAGCAGAATAACTATTTAAATAAGCTTGGCCATCTTTTTTATTTATGACAATTCCAACATAATATATGACGCGAACGCTTTATTGTCGATAAATTATTGAGATCACGTGATGTGCTATTGACTGCACTAACGCAAAACAATGGATTTATATCCCTAGGGTAGGATAAGGTAGGGTAAGGCAGGATAGGGTAGAGGTAGGATAGAATATGGGTAGGGGTATGGTAGAGTAGGGTAGGGGTAGAGTAGTGTAAGATAGGGTCGAAAAGGTGTACAGGTAGGATAATCACGCGTATAAAGTCAGTGTTATTATAAATGCGAAAGTAAGTTTGTTTGTTACCTTTTCACGCCAAAACTACTGAACTAATCGTCCTGAAATTTTGCATAACGTTGTCAGGTGTACAGAAACAGACATAGGGTACTTTTCATCTCAAAAAATAGTACTGTTCCCGAGAAAAACAACAAATACGTTAATAGCGCCACGTGTGTTTCGAATCATAATGGAATTTGAAATTTAATTGATGTGAATTTCGTTAATGATTAAATTTGATGTAGATAGTCAGCCTAGGGTAGAATATAGGCTACTTTTTTATCAACAAAGGTGGAAGCTAGTGTTATTATAAATGCGAGAGTAAGTTTGTTTGTTACCTTTTTATACCTCAATAACTGTACCGATCATCCTAAAATTTTGCATATACGTCATCAAGTATTCAAAGACGGTTTCAGGGTACTTTTCATCCCTAAAAAAGTCCAGTGATTAATGAAAATAATTTCCAACCCTCTTTGCTTTTCTGATCGTGTCGTACAACCTTGGTTATACAAAATGACGTATAATTTCAGCCTATATAACAATAGGCGTACAAAATGGTACGTAATCATTCATGTTGAGATACAATCTTAAACAAACTCACATCATGACATGTGAAATATGAATGTCTCATATAACTTTGGGTAAATGTTAATTATACAACTTACGAAACCTCTCGCCTTGTTCAAAGTTGAATACTTAAATGTCTTTTGTTGTGATAAGTATCTACAGTTTAACTTAAATATATTGACGTTTTAAACCTTCAAAACAAAGTAATAAACAGGTCAAGCTAAATAAAATCGTTTAAAAATACAACTGTGTACTGCAAAACAGTTGCCTAAATTCGTGTTTTAGAATATTAATTTTATTAACTCTCGTATTTTGTACAAACGGTGGATATAATTACCATCTAAGATGACTGAATGTAGGTAATAATTTGGTTTTTCCATTAGGAAATTCTCAGTAGCAGCATTGTGTCCGGTTAATTGCAATAGACTGCATCGGATGCAACTGAATACCAGTGTTTTACATGGAACGACTGCCTATCAGACCTCCACAACCCAGATACTGGGTTACACGATACCCCTTGGTAAGACTGGTTGTCAGACTTTCGGGCTTCTGACTACCCGTAACGACTGTCAAAGATCTACAATTGACAGCCGGGGCCAACAGCTTAACGTGTCATCCGAGGCACGGAGAGTGATAATTAATTTATAATACACACATAATTTAGGAAAAGTCAGGAAACCTGGACTTAATAGTCTGAAATTGCCAACATGCAGTGAGCAAGCGTGGTGATTAATGCTTAATCTTTCTTTGTATGCGAAGAGGCCTCTTAGCCATACATTGGGACAGTTACTCTATTACATGAGACTGAGGTGTACTGCAGACACCTCTGCTTACCCCCTCTAGGGAATATGGTTAGTCTGTGTTATGTTATTTACGTGAAACAACATGTTCAATAAAGGTATTCTCATCACAAAAAGTCATTTGGGAACCCTAAAAAATAATAAACCATTGGCTCTAACGATGTTTTCGTCAGATAACAACGTTTGTTAGACAAACAAATAAAATAGTGAAAGTTTTGTGTTTGCAAACCATTCAAGTGTTTTGTCGTTAAGATAGAGCATCGTAGATAGAGTATACCTTAGTGGTGGTGACACGTGACTGGCGAGTCAGAGGTCTCAGGTTCCCAAGACGCGTACCTCTGACTTTTCGTTAGTTATGAGCGTATTATAAATTAATTATCACCTGCTCCGTGCCTCGGAATGCATGTTAAGCCGTTGGCCTCGGTTGTCATGAAGATCTTCGACAGTCCATATTGGGTGTCATTTTCTTATAAAATCCTGACAACTAATCTAACCTTAGAATATCGTCTCCCTTTGGGTTGAGGTCAGATAGGCCGTCACTCCGTAGAAAACTAATATTCAGCTGCTTTGGGTAGATTAGAAGCCGACCACAACAAAGTTTGGGAATAATAAGGCTCGGAAGATTGTATAATTATTGATTGTATTGTATAGGTTTCAGTCATGCCTTTTCAGAAAATATAGACTCACGCCTGTATTCCCCAGAGGGGGTAGGCAGAGGTGTGTAGTACACCCACGTTTCGCCGGCTTTGTAATAAGTCCCATGTAATAGGGGGCGAGCCTATTGCCATTAACCGGGCACAATTCCAGACTCCGTGCTGCTACTGAGAATTTCCTAATGGAAAAACCCAATAACACTTTGCCCGACCCGGGGATCGAACCCAGGACCTCGTGCTCAGCAGTCGCGCTTGCTACCACTAGCCCAACGAGGCAGAAAATATGCTAAAATTAAATTATATTGATGACATCTTGAAAAAATTACAACCTTAACTAGCGCCCCTGGTAAATTAAATCCTTGGATGACTGTACCTACAGGGCTACTACTTTACTTACACAAAAACTAGAGAAAACGAGGAATAGTCTAGTTCTCAAATTCGTATAAAAAGCGACTCAATTTAGGACATCCTGGCCTAAATTACTTGACCGTATAGAACGTACAGTTGACCGTAATTACGACGAATATCATCTGCCTAGCCTTTTCTCAACTATGTTGGGGTCAGCTTCCAGTCTTACCGGATGCAGCTGAATACCAGTGTTTTACATGGAGCGACTGCCTATCAGACCTCCACAACCCAGATACTGGGTTACACGATACCCCTTGGTAAGACTGGTTGTCAGATTTCGGGCTTCTGACTACCCGTAACGACTGTCAAAGATCTACAATTGACATCCGGGGCCAACAGCTTAACGTGCTATCCGAGGCACGGAGAGTGATAATTAATTTATAAAACGCACATAACTTACGAAAAGTCAGAGGTGCGCACCCGAGACCTCTGACTGTCTTATTACCGTATCTGTATCTGACTACCGTAATTACGACGAATAAATAATCTAAATAGACTGTTTTATTTCGATTGAGTCCATCGCAAGATATCTGCCCTTGTGTCGTTATAGTCTAGCGGTGTGACCGTTGACTGGTGAGTCAGACGTCTCAGGTGCAAACCCAAAGCGCGCGTCTTGAGTTTTCGTAAGATATGTGCGTATTATGAAATAATTATCACTTGCTCCGTGCCTCGGAAAGCTCGTAAAGCCGTTAGCCCTGCGCCTGATCTCTCTCCAATCGTGTCGAAATGCCGTCCCATCGGTCTATGAGTGGGGGAATAGGGAGTGCACCTTGCACTTGTGCACTATAATATCTCCTGCGTTAGTGGCCAATATCTGTTGAGATAGGCCGCTGTGACTGAAACTCGGTCAGAAAGACATTATTGTTTTTATTATTATCTGTCCTAGGTTATATGAGTCTACATAGAATAGAGGTTAGCACTGCTAGCCTAGTGGTATGACCGTTGACTGACAAGTCACAGGTCTCGAGTTTGATCCCAAAGCGCGCACGTCTTACTTTTCGTAAGTTATGTGCGTATAAGTTAATTTATGGGTTGCTCAAACGGTGAGGGAAAACATCGTAATGAAACCATCACACCTGAGAGTTTTTTAATGGTGTGTAAAGCCATGTCAGAGACCCACGGGCGGTTTAAACTCTGACACCAGGGTTTTCATCAACCACACGATAAGATGAAGAAGAATATGAGACTTGGGCAGGCGAAATAAAGATATCCGTCTTAATATATTTCTTAAATATATCCGGATAAAACCTAACAGTATACCATGTCCTAGTTTCCATATCAAGACGTAAGTTCCGAGATTTATCGAAGTGTTTGTTTGTGAGAAAAGTTGGAAATAACATACCTATACACTGAATAAGTTATTGTTATTACAATGGCGATGTATCCAAGATATGTCGTCGGATATTCTGATAACAGCTAGTAGAATTTATGTATGTTTTTAACACGTTTTACTTTAAAATATATTTAAAAAAGAGTTGTGATAGCCTAGTGGTGGTGACCGTTGACTGTCGAACCCAAGGCGGCGCACCTCTGACTTTTCGTAAGTAATGTGCGTTTTACAAATTAATTATCACTCTCCGTGCCTCGGATAGCACGTTAAGCTGTTGGCCCCGGCTGTTAATTGTAGATCTTTGACAGTCGTTACGGGTAGTCAGAAGCCTGAAAGACTGACAACCAGTCTTACCAAGGGTTATTGACCTCAACATAGTTGGAAAAAGGCTAGGCAGATGATGCTCTGTAATATGTTGGATCATCTCCGGTTAGATTGGCTGCTGTGACCGAAATTCATCAATGATTTTGTTGACATATGAATACCTAATAAAAATGTATGACTAGTAGTAACATTTCATACTTATTTCGTATTCAGATCACGTTTTATTCACATTCGATTGTTTTACATACAAACAAAGTATAAAATTATTTTTTTTGGAAACATACAGCCTTTTTTGACGTAAACAAAATGGGGTCTAGATTAAAAAACTTTCAACCTACCTAAGTTAACTTTGTCAATATTTTTTGGAACAAAAGAGGTGTCATTCGAAAAAAGTTTTGATAGGTATAGTTTTAGCTAATTTAAATACTTTTTCTCACTATTTTCAGCAAGTTACACACGACATTGTTTAATACACTTTTTTTGGGTATCTAAAATAGTTTGTTTTTTTCTTTATTTTATGAAATTATTTAATAAGAAACTCGCAAAAACAACTGAATCGGGCTTGAACCCGCGATCCCTGGCATCGCATTACCAATTAAGCTACCAAGTCCTACCCACTTCATTTGAAATTACGAATCTCTTTCGCCTTAAAGGCGTGTGGCGACATCTACCGGAGTACTGCCGCACTGCCGGTCCCATGTTCCAAACTTTGCAGCTTAGAAAACATAGAAACGATATCACTAATTTTTTAATATATTTTTATGTATGACTGCCTCGTTAGTCTAGTGGTAGCAAGCGCGACTGCTGAGCACGAGGTCCTGGGTTCGATCCCCGGGTCGGGCAAAAGTGTTATTGAGTTTTTCCATTAGGAAATTCTCAGTAGCAGCACGGAGTCTGGAATTGTGCCCGGTTAATGGCAATAGGCTCGCCCCCTATTACATGGGACTTATAAAATAGCCGGCGAAACGTGGGTGTACTGCACACCTCTGCCTACCCCCTCTGGGGAATACAGGCGTGAGTCTATAAATAAAAATAAATAAATATTTTTATGTATGTTTTTTTTTTACAATTGTTTATGCACATGATTTGCTTATTAAATGAAATTATTAATAAGAAATTGAGAAACTGGCAAAAACAACTGACTCGGGCGGGACTTGAACCCGCGATCCCTGGCGTGCCGTGCCATCGCTTTATTAAGCTACCAAGTCCTGCCCACTTCAGTTGAAGTTCTTTAATTTTTGTTTATTAGATTCTTTCAAATTAACTTTCATTTCTTTATCTAATTTGATTAGATAAAAATACTTTTTTTCATGTTCCGTTTTCCATTTTGTTTCCATGTAGGGAATGTCGTTAATGGAATTTGGTAACCATTTATCTTCAACCGTAGCAGTGCGAAGGGACGATGGGAATATACAATGGGCTACCATAAATCATCAAAGAAAGATTGCTATTCCGAATCACAGAATCGTTCATCAGTCTTTGAGTCCGAGAAAAATAAATCGTCGGGTCAGGTGTCTTTTTGGTAATTTTAGTACAAAACATTTAAAAAAATATACAGGCTTCAAAATAACTAGCTAGAAATTAATAACAGTTATACAAATAACTAAAAAGCTATAAATAATACAAAAACATACGTTTTGAATTCGGTCTTAAGATAATGTCCTCCTAAGTTCGGTCACAGCGGCTAATCTCAACGGAGATTAGCCAACTACGCAGGATATATTATAGTGCACAAACACAGACACACTCTCTATTCCCTCCCTGTCATAATAGGTCGGCATTCCGACACGACCGAAAAGAGATCAGGCGCAGGGACAACGGCTTTACGTGCTTTCCGAGGCAAGGAGTAAGTGATAATTAATTTATAAAACTAACATACCTTACGAAAAGTCTGAAGAGCCTTGGGTTCGAACCCAAGACCACTGACTTGCCAGTCAACGGTCACCACCACTAGGCTATCACGACTCAAATATTATAGTATGTATTGCATATGTAATACAAGAGTATTTTGAGTTAAAATCATATTTCACATGACGCTTAAGCCGGGTAAAGGCTTGTCCAACGCCTAAAAATTTCAAATTCCTTTTAAAATTTTGCCTCTACCTTATAATATTTTTAAACTGCATACGAGGAACGTCGAACTAAAATATGACGTTGGCCCTGCGCCATATTTGATAACCATACAGAAAGTGCCGCGCATACGACGTTTAAACAGCTTTTGGAACAGATTTTTGAATGTTTAAGCGAAAAATATAGAGGAAAATGAGTTAAAAAAGATCTCCGGTATGGTGATGAAAAATACTTTTTTTGTAGTAATTTGGAGATATTAAAAAATAATATAAGTAAAATTCTTTTTAACGTAAAACGGTTTTGTCATCAAAACTAAAGCTGTGTACCAAATATCAGATCAATCTGTCAACTCAATCTGTCTGCTAAAAAGTTGATTACATGTCGTTTGCAGCCATATTTTTAATAGTTTTTACTTAGGGATATTAAATTAGTTAATTCCATAATCTAATAATACAATGTTATTTGTAACACCAGCATCCTTAAAAGGGGTCATTAAACTCATCATTATGAACAACTTTTACTATGGGACCAACCCTGAAGTCGCAAAAAAAATCAGCTGTTCCATACATTTATGTTCACATGACTCAACATAAAAGTTGTAGTAGTGGTTGTAATAAATTTGACTAGCGTACTTTAAAATTTAATATACTCAAATCACAAATCATTTATTTGCAAACTAAGTGAACAATATGGTCTTAATTATTACTAGTGCTTATAACTCAAATAAAAAGTGCTACCAAAATTAGGCAAAAAAACCAGGTTATGAACATTGATCCAAATACAATTAGTCCACGACGTATTACATGAAAGGTTAGATATTTCCCTTTCACTTTCAAAATAGATACTCTTCCTAAAAGCCTTGAATTTGTTATTGCCTTGGTAAGGTGTGTGTCGAATGGTACTGGCTTGGCACCGATAACTTGGCAGTCGTTACCAATAGTTTCTGGTATCGCGATATTGTCTATGCCTCCCCCCCCCTTTACATAATCCTGGCTAAGCTTTTGACTAGTCATCATCTTCTTGCCTACTTTCAAGTACAAAACTCCTGAACGTCTCCTGGCGTGAACCATCCAATGCTTCAAATAGTGTGATAGTGAGAAAATCAAAGATGGCTTTTGCGATGGCCCACAAATCAGGAAATTGATAAATTATACAAATTCTATCGAGAAATGTGCATGGCAAGAGTTTCAAAAACTACTATTTCTTTGCTCAAAGAATCAGCATTGCCATTCAGCGTGGCAATGCTGCCAGCCTCCTGGGCACGCTGCCTGCAGATGATGGTGACGGGGAGGAATTTTTCGACGCCTTTGCGTGATTTTTGTATATAATTCTTAATTTTTTTTTCTTTTCTTAAAATATATTACGTTTAGTGTATTTATAGTAAGTAGACTTAATTTGTAAATAATTTTAATGTAGTTTTAATTTTATTTTTAAATGTATTATTAATTATTAATTCCTGAATAAATAAAGACTGACTTAAAAAAAAAACTACTCAGATTTATGAAAAAATTATGCAACAGACATGCTGTTTTCCTGTGAATAAATGATCCTATTCCATGTCGTTTCTGATAGTTTCTGATACAATCTATCCATATTGTCTTTGGTCATACTCTCTACCCTCATAACCATCCACATCATACTTAAACCTTTCTTACAACATGACCTTCATCCCTCCCCATCACATGTCCATACCACGATATACAATTACTAAACTTTTCACTACAACTAACCTGATTGCACAGCTGGTGCCGTCTTCCTCGTCCTCCCTCTTTTTCCTCCTGGTCCTTATGTACAAGTAAGCTGCGACTGCAAACAGCACAGCAGCTGCTCCACATCCCAGGATGACCACGAGCACCACGTCACGGGTTCTCATCGTGACCTGCAGAAGAATAACATTGTGATAAAGCTAAACAATTGTATTAAGTTAGTTATTACAATTGTATAAGTTAGTTATTACTAATTTTACCTTATTAGGTAAAATTTAATATATTTGTCACTTCTGTATTGGGCGATATAGTCGCTAAGCGACAAAGCCTTTTTTGTTAAATAAAAATAATAATAATAATAGAGGTCTACTAAGAATAGAGGATTGACTGATGTAATAGATACCATTCTCTCACAGAATTCATCATCATCATCATCAGCCTGTATTAATCCACTGCTGAACATAGCCCTCTCTCAATGCGCGCCACTTTTGTGCACTCATAATCGCCACGCTGGGCAAGCGGGTTGGCGATCGTAGTAGCAGATGATTGTTGTTACACAGAAGGATGCTGCTGCCCATCCTCCGGATCATTCCCTTTACGGTTCTTACGACCCCACGGGACGAGTAGGGGTGGTTCTATTCTCAGGTCGGAAACAACAGCAGGTATAATAAATATGTAAGTAATTATGTATTGTTACATTATTACTAACATATAAGACTATGTTATAATCTCTATTTATAATAATCACTTCATTCCATTTTTCCATTGCTGCGCGAAAAAAGTTCAAATTATAAAACACGATTTTGTATTTAAAATTTATTAAAAGTACCTGTAGATATTTATGGTTTTTGAACGTAAATTCCTGCTTACCGCCTCACTTATAAACAAGGGAGAGAGTAAGCCATTTATCTAAAATCCTCCGGTACCATAAACGCGACGAGAGAAAGGCATTTATTAATCTGTATCAACATTAAACTCTCTATACACTATACCGACGAAAACAATTGCAATGGCTGTAAGCGCCATCTATCGTCGCTGCCCAGAATCATCATAAATATTGGGATATCGTGTCAAACCAACAATCGCAAAATGATTCTTAACTGTCTTTTGACAATAGACAACTAACATTTTTTTGAATTTAAGATGTAAACCCAAACTAGTATTTTTCCCTGGGATTTTTTCTTGCGTCGTGGCCTCGTGGGTGCATAAATAGTGTTACAGAAAAGTGTTTTGAATGATGTGCACTTATGCAATGATTGATGTCAATATTTCATAAAATATAGGATATCACACATACAACATAGGATATAACATAGGATGTAAACACGATTGGCGTAGAGGTAAACCGATTTTCCATTTGTGCTTGAAGTCGGGTGTCGGGTATTCGCTCGAGGTAAATATTATAGTAATCGATAGATATTTGTACAGCATGAAATTGTACGATAATACCAGTTTAAAAAAAATGATTCCTAAACTAACACCGGAGTTCCAGAACAAGCCCTGAATTGCATGCATCCCTGTGCGGTATGATTACGTCATGTTCGCGGTATGTTACGGCGCAGTGGGTGGAGAGCCTAATCATGTCGACTGCAGGCATCTGGTGCCATGTAATAGATGCGTTTTGTCACTAGATCTAGACATAGACAATAGCGCTACCACTGGTTGGTGGATGTCTAAATGGGGCAAATATTTATCTGTTTTACAAATATTTGGTATATCCTAACTAATATTATAAATCGTTCAATCGATCGTTAAATTGACTGCCTCGTTGGTCTAGTGGTAGCAAGCGTGACTGCTGAGCACGAGGTCCTGGGTTCGATCCCCGGGTCGGGCAAAAGTGTTATTGGGTTTTTCCATTAGGAAATTCTCAGTAGCAACACGGAGTCTGGAATTGTGCCCGGTTAATGGCAATAGGCTCGCCCCCTATTACATGGGACTTATAAAATAGCCGGCGAAACGTGGGTGTACTGCACACCTCTGCATACCCCCTCTGGGGAATACAGGCGTAAGTCTATAAAAAAAATAATATTATAAATGCGAAAGTAACTCCGTTTGTTACTTCATAGCGCCTAAACTACTGAACCGATTCGTACAAAATTAGGTAGGAATATAGCCTAAAATATGAAAAAGGACAAGCTACTTTTTTCACGCGGGCGGAGCCGCGGCCAAAAGCTAGTGTGAAAATAAAATTACTTGTACTTGTGGAAAATTATTTATACAACTTGTAACATACATTTAAAACAGTTGAAATTTCAAATCTCTTTCTACACAGAAAAAAAAGCGTGTGGTAAAATGTACAATTTTGAATTTTAATAATAGTATGAATGTATTTTTTTTTTATTTTTTTTTACATGTAGCACATGATAGCTTAATATTATTAAATATGAATGTAGTCGACAAATTAAAAAAAAACTATCACACATGCTTAAAACTTACTTAAAACCAACAACCAAACATCGTAGTAAGGGATGTAATAACTAAACCACAAATACGAACATTCACTCACAATCAAAATTCAACCTTAATAATTCATAAATAAAGTCCATACAAACCGCAAATGTAACTTTGTAATGCACTTTATCCACAAACTTAAAGATTTACTGTCAAACGATTATTAACTTTATTTCTATAGTCATAAAGCTCAATAAATACGCAAATGTATCTTTGTGATGCACATTGCCCGGACATTCTGGAAACGTGCCAGAAGTCGGTTATGATAATAAAACACAGTTTGCATGTAATTTGGTTTAAAATGTAAAATAATTGCTGAATAAAAAGCGCAAAAAATTTATATTGGAAAACCTTTTTTTCTGATTACGGGAGGAACACGATATATAGCCTAGTGGTGGTGACCGTTGACTGGTAAGTCAGAGGTCTCGGGTTCGAACCCAAGGCGCAAGCCCAAAGTTTGATTTGATTTGCTTTGAAGGACAGGACACGCTAGCTCACTGCGTGTTGTCGTGTTTCCGCCATCATCTGCCTAGCCTTTTCCCAACTATGTTGGGGTCGGCTTCCAGTCTTACCGGATGCAGCTGAATCCCAGTGTTTTACATGGAGCGATTGCCTATCAGACCTCCACAACCCAGATACTGGGTTACACGATACCCCTTGGTAAGACTGGTTGTCAGACTTTCGGGCTTCTGACTACCCGTAACGACTGTCAAAGATCTACAATTGACAGCCAGGACCAACGGCTTAAAGTGCTATCCGAGGCACGGAGAGTGATAATTAATTTATAAAACGCACATAACTTACGAAAAGGCAGAGGTGCGCGCCTTGGATTGGAACCCGAGACCTGTGACTTGCCAGTCAACGGTCACCACCACTAGGCTATCACGACTCTCTTAGCCAAAGTATAAACATAAAAATCCATGTCTCAATAGACAATATCCGGAATCCCCGGTCATTCCGGATAGAAAAGTGAAGAGCGAAATGTAATTGCCGCATTTAAGTGTTGGGTTATTGCCAAAAAGCGGGCTCGGAGAAGCGTTTAGTTGAAAGTCTAGTGTAAAGGGATTTTCACTTATTGCAAAAGTTGGGAATTAATCCAGCTGAAGTTTTGAAGTCCATTTTCATTAGGATGGTTTAGTAAGAATTTTACAGACTTCAATATTAAGTTTGAGCGTTATTTAAAAATTTAAAAAGTAATAAGGTACTTTTAACCTTTTACTATATTTAACAGATTATATTTTAAAAAGTTTCACCTAGTGAGAGAGACTTGGGTCTCACAGAATATTGGCGTGAAATAGTAATACTTATTGAGTAAATGTGCCGTGTGGTTTCTGGCCTAAGAATAGAACCACCTTTACTCATCCCGCGGATATTGTAAGAAGCGACAAAGGGAAAAATCGGGAGGATAAGCAGCAGCATCATACTGTGTAATAGCAACCATCTGCTACTGCGATCGCCAACTCGCTTGTCCAGCGTAGCGATTAAGAGCACACAAAACAAGTGATGCGTATGAGAAGAGGCTTCTGTCCAGCAGTGGACTGATACAAACTGTGTAGGTTCTGTAAATGTATATCGTCCAACAAGAACAGCACCAACGCGTAACCCAAGCTGCTTCTAGTGGCTTTCAGCCGTAGCTGGTTACTTCTCGTCAGACAAAGCCACGACACGTGACTTTGAAATCGAAATTTGATGGGCTTATTGTCAACCGTAATGTAATTTTTTTGGACGTTGCCTTTCATCCTTTGGTCTAAAAGGTACCTAAGTATGCTCCAACTTACGCCACAACACCGCTTGGTATCAGATGGATTCGTGGTCAACCGTAATGTCATTTTTCACGACGATGCCGTCCTACTTACACCCCCTGGTCTAAAAGGTAGGTGTCCTCAACCTTACGCTACAACACCGCTTGGTATCAGGTGAGTACGTGGTCAACCGTAATGTCATTTTTCTGGATGATACCATCCAACTCTCATCCTCCGGTTTAAAAGGCAGGTGTGCTTCATATAACACTATAACACCGCTTACCATCAGTTGGGTACGGTCAACCATAATGCCAATTTTCTGGACGATGTTAACTTTCATCCTTTGGTCTCAAAAGCAGTTTTGCTCCACCTAACTCCACATCACCGCTTGGTATCTGGTGAAATTCGTGGTCAAATATAATTCCAATTCCATAATTGAAACCAAGTTAATTCAACAGCATGCTATTCATTTTGTGTGTGGTGTACGTGTGAGTATTGAAGCTGTGCCAAGCTCTTTAGTGGCTATAATTTATAATTATTATATCTATATCTCTCTATATCTATAATTTAATGCTATTTAGCATTAAATTATACACAAGTGCTTGTTTTATTTTGTTTCGTTTTAAATTTATTGCTGTTACTGGCTTGTACCAGAACAGATGCAGTCTTATTATAGAAAGATTTCTTTGTTTGACTCTGAACAATAATTCAGTTTGATTTCAATCCGATATCTCCACACGCCACCTAATGTTAGCGTGTTAGAAAGTATGACTAATCAAATTTCATAAATGTGATTTTTGGGAAGCCCCCTACATGTAAAGTACCGTACATGAAAAGTGGGAATGATATATACAGAGTATTTGTAAAACACTGACAACCTGAAAAGGGGTCATTGAACTGTTATTTTTTTTGCGATTTCAAGGTTGGTCTCATAGGAAAAGTTGTTCATAATGATGAGTTTAATGTAGTAAGTATATTATTATGTTTTTGATGTGTATGTCTCTCCTTGCCGGTTTCGGCTACGGCGATTTGGCTTCGAATTTCTAAGAGATAGGATATTTAGAAGCATGTTTTGTTTGATGTTTTTTTGATAATTATACCATAATGGGTAACGGTGATATCTATCTACATTGAACAGTCGCATATATAATATACTAGCTGATGCCCGCGGCTTTGCTCGCATGGATGTCGGTTACCGCGACCAAGTAATCAAGAAATTTTGATCCCGTTCCCGCAACCCGGCTTATTTTTTTCCGCAACCTCCAACAAATATCATTATATTTTAGCCAATGTATACAAAAACTTGAAAAATTATATACTAAAACCTTCCCCGAGAACTACTCTATCCATTGGTGAAAACAGAATGAATATCGTTTTTGAGTTTATCGTGAACCGACAGACAGACGCAGTGGAGTACTTTGTTTTATAATATATGTTGTGATTATAACCTATTACGTAGGACTGTATGGCATAGTTCGCACAGTCTACAAGCGCTGGCTTCAGTGATTTTTAACCGACTTCAAAAAAGGAGGAGGTTCTCAATTCGATTGTATGTTTTTTTTTCTAGCCTCTTTAACCTCCTCATTAAGAACTTGTCTTGAAACCGACTCCAAAACGTAAAGTTATTTCAAGCTTTTTAGTTTCTTTTGAAGTCGGTTTTGTTTTTAAAAAATATTTCAAGTTTGTGCCATGCGGGTACTGAACCCGCGATAAAAAGTTGGTCTATAATATTTGATTAACCTCTGCCTTATTAACTGATTCAGTAGTGACGTCACAAGGCCTAGTCACCCTTCAACCTCGCAGTCGTAACTAATAAAAATATTTTTTACTGCAGTTGTAAATCGGGTCCAACAGCCGAGGTAAAGGTATATTTGGCAAATGGTCCGCCAAAAAACCCTTTCACGTCAATCCGGAGTCGAACCTACTGACACGATTCACGCTAAATTACGGGGGCAAAAACAGAAAAGGTATAAATGTCGGGCCATCAAGTTTTTGGTTACAATGTAAAGGTAAGATCATTGTTTTTTAAAATTAGGCGCAATTAAATATATGGCAATCAAGGGGAGAGGCCTTTGCCCAGCAGTGGGATGATATGAGCTGACAGTAACTGTAACATAATACATTTTGATGAAGTATTTATGCATACTATTCGAACAAGCATTATGCATATTACGTGAACACTAATGTTCGAAATTTTTGTAAAATGAAAAAATCGATGACGAGCGAGATTCGAACCCGTTCTCTATTTATTAATCTTCATTTATTTAATTAAATATGAATATTGATAGCCACTAGCTATCAATGCACTAGAAAAAACATTACTTTTGAATTTAATAAAATAATTAAAGAAACACTAGATTTTTATTGTGTCTTCAAATAGGAAATTCTAAGCGTTAATTAAACAAAAATATTTTATTTTTATTCATTTAACCCTGAGAATGATAATTATTAATTAATTATATATAATTATTAATGATAATTTGTATAATATCGTGATAATATCCTTTTATCCTTCTGTCATTAAACTGAAAAACAAAATCCGCAGAATCAATCTCTCTTTGATTTGTAATTCGCTGTTTCTCTGGCTCTATCCTATGCGGACTGCGATGCGGTGCTGCGGAGCCGTCATCGACCCGAGTGCGTTTAAACGAGACAGTACACTCGCGCCAGCAGCTGTGCTAGTAACTCGACTTGAAGGAATCCTAATATTATAAAGTGTAAGTAAATTTATTTGTTTGTTACCTACCTTTTCACGCCTAAACCACTATACCGATGTTTAATAAATTACATAATTAATTATTAATAATATATAATTATTAATTAATTGATTACATACTTAATTTTGTTGTTAAGATCGGTTCTAAAGTTTTCCGTGATTAAATTACAAACATCCTCATTTGAGTAGGTCGATATTCAAATTACCTAACGAATTTGTGTTATAATAATTAGGATTATAATTATACAAACATCATCTGGATAATGCTATAAATCAGCTCATCTACGGTTAAACATGAAAACGTGATCAAATAATGCTTCCCTGGTAAATTGAGGTCTGAAAAATCAATACCTAACAGTAGGCTGCCTTAACCTGTGTCGATTGTTTTTAAAAAAGTATGAATATTCCAAAGAGTTCGGCAGAGAAATTTATAAACGTTCTTTCTGATGGATAGGTATATTGTTTCGTCCCAGGGAGGCAAAAGTCAATTCCATAAAACGGATTTTTTTTTTAACTTCGTGCCAACTAATGTAAATGTCCAAAAGATAAAACCTTAATAATGCTTTGCCGAATCTCAAAATCAAACTAAAGATCTCCAGTTCGAATACTATTCATTTGATGTAGAATTCAGTTAAAATTATTATTTTTTTAATTTATTTGTTTTAATTTGTTCCCCACTCCGCTAGTTTACCGCTTGTTGGTGATTTCAGACTATTAAACTCCAGGTTTCCTTACAATGTTTTCTATCACCGTTAGTTAGTCAGAAGTGTCTTAGATAATTAATTAAGAAAGTACATATGACATTAAAAAAAGTCACATTGGTACATATGCCAGGTTCAAACCCACATTGTTGTGAGGCGCCACCACGACGAATACTAGTGAAATGCTGATTAATGCCCTATCCTTCTTTGTATGAGAACAAGTGTATGCAGTGGGACACTGACAGGCTGGTTTATATGTATGTTAATTATCATAAAATACAAAATAAATATTTATCGATTTGACTGTGTTGTTCTTAAAGAGGCCACAAACATGACCCTTCAAAAAAACACTAACCGAATTAAACTTTAACTTTCCAAGCAAGTAATCAAGCGAGTAAGCGAGTATACTCTCTCGTTCTAACGCACCACACTACATAGATACCCAAGGGGTCATTTTTGAAGTAATAGAAATTGGTCTGATAATATACTGCCTTCGAGAGAGTAAATCTCTTAAGGCTTATCTGATGATAAATGATAGATAAGCTATTTGATGGGCTACTTATCCTTTCTTGGGAAGAAGAGATAGCCTTTTTTTAAGGAAAAGTCTTTTATATAGGGCTAAATTAAACTTTGTAGGCATAGGTACTAGGTTTCGGTATTAGATTACATAAAAAAACCTATATTGATTTTAAATACATAATTATTACTAAGGTATAAATTAAATTATTTATTTATTTATAGACTCACGCCTGTATTCCCCAGAGGGGGTAGGCAGAGGTGTGCAGTACACCCACGTTTCGCCGGCTATTCAGGTCTAGTTTCAGCAAGCACGAATAATGAGCACGAGGTCCGGGGCTCGATCCCCGGATCAGGCAAACTGTTATTGGGTTTTTCTCAGTAGTCACACGCGACGGAGACTAGAATTATGCCCGGTTAATGGCAATAAGCTCGCCCCCTATTACAAGGGACTTATAACATAAACGGCGAAACATGGGTGTACTGCATACACCTCTGCCTACCCCCTCTGGGGAATACAGGCGTGAGTCTATGTTATATTATAGTTGTGTGTATTTAAATGAATAATAAATAAATTAATTAATAATTCAGCCTGTAACTGTCCCAATGTAGGGCAGAGGCCTCTTCTCATACAGAGAAAGATTGAGCATTAATCACCACGCTAGCTCACTGCGGGTTGGCGATTTCAGACAATTAAAGTCCAGGTTTTCTTACGATGTTTTCCTTCACCGTTAGTCAGTGCGGTGTCTTAGATTAACTAAGAAAGTACATATGACATTGAAAAAGTCACATTGGTACATGCCAGGTTCGAACCCACACCCACGCGCTTGCAAAGCGGGTCCGTAACCAATGCGCCACCACGACATGTCTAAATGAATAAAAGGAATAATAATAATATTATTTCCTAAAACTTTCGATCCAGCAGTTTTCAGTCCTTGTAACGTATATTATTATCTGTCATACTACAAAATAGGCCATTTTCTTTCTATCCTTTCTATTAAAACTTGTGATATGATCTTGGGTACACAATAGATAGGGTCTATTGGCCTCTAAATAAGGCCTGACAAAGGCCTTGTTGGGACTTGTTCGTGTGTAAGTGAATTTGTAAAGGGTTGACAGACTAAGTTTAATTCTATTCAAAGATTTGACTATTTCTAGCATAATAACTCAGTTAAGTGCAAATCGGACTTGAGTACGAAGGGTTTCGTATAATATTATTGTAGATTTTTTATTAATTATAAGCATTTTGTAGGGATTGATAAGAAATAAGGCAGAGATATAAATTTGAGTTTTGCAGTTTTTTTTTTAAATTGAAAATACCTGAAACTTCATTTAAATTTTTTTTGGAGCAATAATTAATAACTATTTGAGTTTTTTTTTACTAAAGCGGTGAGGGGGGGGGGGAGATTTTTTGGAATGAAAAATAATAAAAAAGAAATGCTTTTAGAATCCTTACAATTGTTTCTTTTATCATAGAATATTTTAATTGAAGAAAATGTATATCTTACTCACCATACATTTTTAGGATGAGAGCCCCCCTAACAACACAATACATTTATACTGATTTTATTTCTTACCTTTTTTGAAATATTTTTTTCTACGGTATAAAATAATTACTGAAATTGGCCTACGTATAGAATTGATATCCTCCTTCTTTTTGAAAAACGGTTAAAGAACTAAAAAATAAAAACAAAATTACCAAACTAAGGAACCCTTAGTGCGACTCGCACTTGGCCGTTTATAACAATAAGTTACTGCAGAACATAAGCGGAAACTTCAATAACCGCTACGGCGTAGCTCGTGCTACAGTGCAGTTGACGTAGCGCTACGACGTAGCAAGTTATTCACGTTATTTGAAATCATATTATTTTTTATTTCAAATCAAATCGAATACTTTATTTGTGAACATAGGTTAACAATGTTGTTATGGAAAATAAAAGAGGTGACGCCATGTCCTACCAATTATAATCTGCCTAGCCTTTTCCCATCTATGTTGGGGTCGGCTTCCAGTCTTACCGGATGCAGCTGAATACCAGTGTTTTACATGGAGCGACTGCCTATCAGACCTCCACAACCAGATACTGGGTTACACGATACCCCTTGGTAAGACTTTCAGGCTTCTGACTACCCGTAACGACTGTCAAAGATCTACAATTGACAGCCGGGGCCAACAGCTTAACGTGCTATCCGAGGCACGGAGAGTGATAATTAATTTATAATACGCACATAACTTACGAAAAGTCAGAGGTGCGCCTTGGGTTCGAACACGGAACCTCTGACTTGCCAGTGAAACGGTCATTTCGCCAATTAATCAATTTGAAGCCCGTGTGGATAAAAATGTAAAAAACAATTATTTTTTTTAACTTTTTTTTTAGTTTTACCCAAATCAATGATTCTTCAAGAACATGGTCATTCGATAACTCGTTCACTCATTCAACCGCCAACGGTTTTGCAAATTAGCTGAATGGGTTCGGTCATGTTTGAAATTAGAATCTGGTTGGTTTTGCGTTCGCTTTGCTAAACTTGAAAAGGGAACGGTTTTTACTGGATTTAAAATTTGAATGATTTTTTTTTATGTATGTGTTTTACATGTTTATGCTCATGATTTGCTTATTAAATGAAATTATTAAATAAGAAACTCGCAAAAACAACTGACTAGGCGGGACTTGAACCCGCGATCCCTGGCGTGCCGTGCCGTTGCTTTACCAATTAAGCTACCGAGTCCCGTCCGAGTCAGTTGTTTTTGCGAGTTTCTTATTAAATAATTTCAGGATCACTCCCCATCAATCAGGATCAATCAGGATCCCCAAGATTGAACCCAGGACCTCGTGCTTAGCAGTCGCGCTTGCTACCACTAGACCAATAAGGCAGTCACTTGATATAAAGATCTTTAGACTTATTGATAGATTAAGCATTTATGTATGCGAAGCAAACACGTTCAAAATTTTTCTTGAAAAAAAAATTGAATTGAAATCGCCAGCCCGCAGTAAGCTAGCGAAGTGGCGATTAATGTTCTCTGTATGAGAAGAGGCCTTTGCTCTGTAGAGAGACAAATACAGGCTTCAGCACGACGTCCTGGGTTCGATCCCCGGGTCGGGCAAACTGTTATTGGGTTTTTCCATTATGACATTTTCAATAGCAGCACGGAATCTGGAATTGTGCCCGGTTAATGGCAATAAGCTCACCTTACATGCGACTTATAACATAACCTAGTACTGCTGAATACAGGCCTGATTCTATAATATATTATATAATGGTTACCTATCCACATATTGACCGCGGTAAGTGTTACTTAACCTTAGACTTTGTAATAACTCCAAGATATTTCAGCGCCTCGAGCTAATTTTATTCGTTCCCAACTAAAATTATTTCTTCAAAAACTTTATTTCCCCAAATCAACAGCGGAATTAAGGAAACCATTTAACTTTTAATAATAAAAAGATTGTACTATATAGTACAGTCGCAGGCATAAAAATGTAATAAAATCCTTCCTTCCTTATCGTATGGTTAATAAACAACTTGGTGACAGAGTTTAAACTGCCCGTAGGCCTCTGACATGGCTTTACACACCATTGAAAAATTTCTCAGGTGTGCTCGTTTCATCACGATGTTTTCCTTCACCGTTTTAGCAACTGATAATGAATTTATAATACGCACATAACTTTTATAGCCGCCCGCCGTGTGATTTCCGGCCTAAGAATAGAACCACCCCTACTCGTCCCGCGGGTGTCGTAACATCGTTTGTTACGACGTGTTAAAGTGAAAGATCCGGAGGATGGGCAGCAGCATCCTTCTGTGTAACAGTAATCATCTGCTACTGCGATCACCAACCCGCTTGCCCAGCGTGGTGATTATGGCCAAATACCTCCAATGAGCGCACAATAGTGGCGCACATTGGGATACGCAGTTCAGTAGTGGACTAATATAGGTTGATGATGATGATGATGATGATGACCAGTGAGAGAAGTAGACATATTTTTGCTTGCGACTGTACGTTGCGTCTGAGTTTTTAATATAACTTTCTACAAAGTTTTTCAATCATCGCTAGCGTGGGAGATACATTGTAAACATTTGTGTTGAAAATTGTTTGATAAATTATAATTTGATACGTATATAATTTGATAATTATCAAGCAAGAAAAAAAAACTTTGTGAAACTTTTTTTTTTAATGATCTTAGTGCTAAACATAGGCCTCTCCCAATACGCGCCACTTTTGTGCGCTCATTGGAAGTATTTGCCCATAATCACCACGCTGAGCAAGCAGATTGGCGATCGCAGTAGCTGATTGCTGTTACACAGAAGGATGCTGCTGCCCATACTTCGGATCTTTCCATTTATCGCTTCTTACGACACCCGCGAAACAAGTAGGGGGTGGTTCTATTCTTAGGCCGGAAACCACGCGACACAAGACAGACACCAGGCACGACAGTTGATTTAGGGAGTCAGTACCCTCACAAAATCCTGACAACTGATCTAACCTTAGAGTATCGTTACTCAGTTGCGGGGGTCAGTTAGGCATTTGCTTCGTAGCAAACTGATACTCAGATGTATCTGGTTAGTTTCAAAGCCGACCCCAATAAAGTTTGAGAATAATAAGGCTAGGAAGATAATGAATATTTTTTTTTTACATTGTTTGATGCAAGTCGTAGACAGACAAACTTTTAGGTTAAACACTAAGCGAAAAAAAGTGATAATTAATGTGCAAAATTATGGTTGTACTATAGAAACACAGTCACGGATTGTCACCAAAAGGCAGACCTATAAATTAAATGAATAAAAACTAATCGAATTAGTCCAATTATATATTGAAAACGTCAGCGTTTTAACCATTTACCGCAATACAAAAAAAAAAGTTTTTATTTACCCGACTGCTAAGGAAGAGTTATTTATTAATAATATAGTCTCAAACTTTCGCGAATACTCAACATAATGAAACAACTTTTCAACGGATATAATTCGCGTTTTTTATTTTGATAATACAATCCTGACGTTTCGAGTACTTTGCAGCAGTCTGCCTGCGACCACGAGTGCTGCAAAGTACTCGAAATGTCTTTTTTATTATTATATTTTATTATTATTAATGTTTATTTAAACTGCCGCGTAACAGACGCTAATTAATTAAACTAAAATTAGCTAAACGCAACTTTTCTTGTTAACCGTTTGAACGTAGGCTACAATACAGTCACCATGGTGTATTCAAACCGGGTTGTTACACATTGGATAAAATAGTTCACCACAAAAAAATAAATTAATTATCACTCTCCATGCCTCGGATAGCACGTAAGCTGTTGGCCCCGGATGTCAATTGTAGATCTTTGACAGTCGTTACGGGTAGTCAGAAGCCCGAAAGTCTGACAACCAGTCTTACCAAGGGGTATCGTGTAACCCAGTATCTGGGTTGTGGAGGTCTGATAGGCAGTCGCTCCATGTAAAACACTGGTATTCAGCTGCATCCGATAAGACTCGAAGCCAACCCCAACATAGTCGGGAAAAGGCTAGGTAGATGTAATGAAAAATCAGAGGTCGCCTTGGGATCGAACTCGAGACCTCTGACTTGTCAGTCGACGGTCATACCACTAAGCTATCAGTGCTATATAAAATGATGTTACCATACAACTCACTAGAACCCACAACTTTTAACGAAATACGAAACAATTTTATGAAGTTGAACAATAAAAAAATTCTTATACGCACTTAAATACTTTTTTACAAAAGAAAAAGTAAATAAAAAACTGTTGAAAACATAAGTAATGCACATGAACTGTGTCGCGCTTTTAAAAGAAAAAAGTAAGAGAAACATTCAAGGGAAATGAATGTCGTAAAAGAAAAAGCGTTGCTTCGCGAAAGCTTTGATTTATTAATTGAATTTCCTCTTTTACTAGTTCGTAGACTTAATGCTTGTGGAAAAGTGTTGTATTTGATTCTTGAGTAAGTAATGTCTTTCTGACCTTAACGGAGATTAGCTAACTCATCTGCCTGCCTAGCCTTTTCCCAACTATGTTGGGGTCGGCTTCTAGTCTTACCCGATGCAGCCGAATACCAGTGTTTTACATGGATCTAACTCAGCATTTTTTTTTATAGACTCACGCCTGTATTCCCCAGCTATCATTGTGCCGACAGTCGTTTCAGTCCATGGTTTAATACCCAAGAGCCTCGATCAACACCTTAAGAGGCTCTCGTTAGATGGCTGAATAAAGGGCTTGATGCAGAAGGCGGTACTCCTGGACAAGGCTTGCATAGTCTGGAGGTTCCTTTCTCTGGAGCCCTGACCACCGGTAGCTTGGACCCTGTTCCCGATACCGGTGGGCTAGTAACTATATTTTATATTTTTAAATGTTATTGTATATTATTATCTTTTATATATATTTAAAAATGTATTTTATACGTATTATAAATGAATAAAAGAATAATAATATAATAGAACATGTCATCCACGGAATAAAATGTCATTTCTATAGGCTACAAACTAAGCTGGTGTTTTAATTTAGTTAATGGAAGTCTTTTATTAATTGCGGTTGAGCGTAAAACACTTTAATACACAAAGCATATAAACTTTTTTGAAACAAAGCAGTTGTAGGTTTATAATTTAACTAGTGACCCGCCCCAGCTTCGCACAGGTGCAATATAAATATAAACCTTCCTCTTCAATCACTCTATCTATTAAAAAAAACCGCATCAAAATCCGTTGCGTAGTTTTAAAGATTTAAGGATACATAGGGACATAGAAAACCAAAGCACTAGGAAACAGTAGTAAAAATCTTAATAATAGCTTTCTAAAATTTTTTCAATTAAATTAAAAATTCACTATAATATTTATGGGCAAAAACTAAATAAAGTTGACGGTAGATCAAAAATAATTTTAAATAACTGTTCAGACGCTTGTCAACCTCAGTCTGCCTGCGACCACGAGTGCTGCAAAGTACTCGAAACGTCAGGATTGTATTATCAAAATAAAAATGCGAATTATATCCGTTAAAAAGTTGTTTCATTATATAGAAAGCGACTTTGTTTTATACTATGTATTGATGATACAAGACTGTCACGGTTTCTTGTATTTCATGGAAATACTTAGGAAACATAACCAGCATCCGCAGCCTTAAGCCTTTAAATCTGTTAGCATAAACATCAAAATCCTTATTTATTGTTAGCGTCTAGACATTATCTGTCCCAACGACCTAGATTTTCAACAACCCCTTTTGTAATACGAGAACTTATTTCAATTCTAGAAATTTTACTTGTGAAATTTCTGTATTATGACGTACATTAACGTCCAGCATATGTTGAACTCTACCCTTACATAATACATTGTCGTTTGTGTGGGAGAGCATTACACAAAGCAGTTACAGGGGTCATGGAAGGCTGG